>CM062805.1:824199967-825445800 GCA_031772625.1 Pinus tabuliformis
AACTGGTCAAAGAAGGACCATACAGACTGCCCAATGCAAAGGGTGCGATGCATCTCACCTGCCACATGCAAAAAGTGCGATGCATACTGGAAATCCCTTCTGTAGGGTGTGATGAGTGAGAGCAGACAAATGGCACAAGCAGTTTGCTAGGTGGAGACCCTGAGAATCTTCTAGAAGCTGCTCATTTGACACTTGCCTCCCTGAATTTGCCCAAGGATGAGTAAGAGATCATGAAATCTCCAAGTGGAACCAAGAACTATCAGAGAGATGACACTAATCAAAATCCCAGAAGCTTACTCACCCCCCTACAAATATCTATAAATGGATCCCTCATCCCAAAGATCCAGAGGTTGGAATTTGGTAATTTGCAAAGAAGTGCTGTTGGTTTCTCTTTGAAGACATTGTTGGGTGATCTTGCTTTGTATGAGGTGAAGAGGGCTTTCAAGCTGGGAGGATGGCGCTGGGTCAGACCAAGTGGTTGTAATCCTCTCTTCTACTACTTTTACTAATAAAGCTATTTGAGTTTTCCTCCATATTCTTGTGTATCTCTGAATATTGTGTTGATATATTTGTATGGTCAATATATATCTGATCCTATATTGTTTACAGCGATAGATCTCTATGCTTTGATGGTATTATATTGCTGTGAATCTACAGGTGCCCTTTGAAGCAGGACAAGTAGGGAAGTAGTGGTGAGATTCTGTCAAAGGAGAAAGGAAACAAGCAAGGAGCCAAGTGGAATACTGAGGTTGGTACTCTCTGCTTCTTTCTCATCTCTCTCTCGTAAAGGAAAAAATGTGACTTTAATCTATTTGTTTCTAAGATAGCTACCCATCTTGGTGGGACTAGCAGCTCTAAATAGACACTAGATTTCCCGATAACAAAATGGCGAATTCACCTACCCAGCTTGTGTCTCATCCACTGCAATACCTTCACGCTTCATTCTTTCATGACCGCCACCCTGAACCTTGTATCATCAGATCGTTTTCACCTCTACAAAATCATTTGCTCCGTTCCGTGTCATAGATGTGGGATCCATTAATGCCTTCCTATGACGGGTCACTTCGTGTCAACATCAGCTCATTATCCAAGATGCCGACCTAGGGACAAGCCTTCCAATACTTTGAAGCTTGCATGCCTCAATGGCAAGTTTCTCACTTTCGACGACAGGTTTATATCAATGGCCTTCGACCGAAATATTTTGTGTGGTGTTCAACATCGACTCATGTATCCACACCACATGAATTGTATTGCAGTACCTTGAGGGTCATCATCATCATCGGTGATTCCTCTCGCGTTTGTTAACAACTTACATCATTGGCTGGTAATGAGGCGATGTCCTTCCATGTTCGACATTAGAACATCTTTTCACATGGATCGACTTGTACTTTCAGGATTGAATGAGTTTTGAAGACCCCAGATCTAGTTTCATCCATCCAGGTTGCGATATATTTAGGAAAATAAAGACATCAAATGTACATCATTGCTGCACAGATAATCATCCAAACTAAGGGATGATGGCTCTACCAGAATCATCAGTCTGCACACAGACGATTGTCTGTCCTATGTACATGAAAATTAATTTATCAAGCTGAGCATGGGAATGCCCGCCTCATCTAGATCATGAAAATATTATGAAGATAATGTATTGTATTGTATCTTATTACAGGTCACCTTCCAGTGCGAAAATCCTCGGATCCTCATTATAAAGCATTTCACCCGACATAAAAACATTTACAACCTCATGCTTTAGGGGGCAACTGTTATAGACATATTTGGGCACTGCAACCCCAATCACATATGTCCATAAACCAAGGGATTATAAGTCCCTAAAATTGTTGTTTCATACCCTAAAGGAGCAAGGTCAGCTGATTACATCATCTCCCAGAAGTTTTCCATGAAAAACCACTCAGAAATGGTCAAAGCATGACCATACAAAATGCCCAGTGCAAAGGGTGTGATGCATCTCACCTACCACATGCAAAAAGTGCTATGCATACTGGAAAGCCCTTCTGTAGGGTGCGATGAGCGAGAGCAGACAAATGGCACAAGCAATTTTCTAGGTGGAGACCCTGAGAATCTTCTAGAAGTTGCTCATTTGACACTTGCCTCCTTGAATTCGCCCAAGGATGAGTAAGAGATCATGAAATCTCCAAGTGGAACCAGAAATATCAGAGAGATGACACTAATCAAAATCATCAAAGCTGACTCACCCCCCTGCAAATATCTATAAATGGATCCCTCATCCCAGAGATCCAAAGGTTGGAATTTGGTAATTTGCAAAGAAGTGTTGTTGGTTTCTCTTAGAAGACATTATTGGGTGATCTTGCTTTGTATGAGGTGAAGAGGGCTTTCAAGCTGGGAGGATGGTGTTGGGTCAAACCAAGTGGTTGTAATCCTCTCTTCTACTACTTTTACTAATAAAGCTATTTGAGTTTTCCTCCATATTCTTGTGTATCTTTGAATATTGTGTTGATATATGCATTTGTATGGTCAATATATATCTGATCCTATATTGTTTACGGTGATAGATCTCTATGCTTTGATGGTATTATGCTGTTGTGAATCTACAGGTGCTCTTTGAAGCGGGACAAGTAAGGAGGCGGTGGTGAGATTCTGTCAAAGGAGAAAGGAAACAAGCAAGGAGCCAAGCGGAAGACTAAGGTTGGTACTCTCTGCTTCTTTCTCATCTCTCTCTCATAAAGGAAAAACAAGTAACTTTAATTTGTTTGTTTCGAAGATAGCTACCCGTCTTAGTGGGACTAGTAGCTCTGAATAGACACTAGATTGCCCGATAACAGTATTATAGACAGGTTGATGGCATGAATGAAGATGACTGAAGTGGATTCCCATTCAGAGGGATAACATATCCATAATATCCCTTCTCCTATTGTCATTTGAATTTTATACTCTTTATTGTTGAAGTATGATTTATGGGAAAGAATAGAAAAATATCTCACATCGTTGATCTGTAGCAAAGTTTTATTTGAGGTGAGAGAATTTTCTCTTACTTTAAGCCTCACTCGCGCAAAAGAAAGCTTATAGGTGTGAATATATCTTCCCAACCACACGGAAGCAAGGCATTGATACAGTTCTGAGCTAGGGTTTGGTAGTTGGGAAGCCACACTCACTCGCATAACATATTTAAGGGTGCGAATGTAATCTCCCAACCACACAGAAGAAGGCATATGGGTGCAACTATACCTACAGGACAAAAAAGTGAAGTTTTGTGCATGAAATCAGATGTTCACCTAAAGGAATTCAGTCCTATAGACATGAAGGAGACAATAGGAAGTTCTATGAAAAAGAAGCTTGAATGATTTTCTATAATGTGAATATGTTGATTGAACTTGTGCTTTTCAGGTGACCAAGATATGCATATGTCATTATGATTTAACCGTTAAGGTTTGTGCTGTAAAAGTATGACTAGATTTGGTTAATTGATATAGATGAGAATTGTTTGGAGTTTTGGACATGATGTCCGATAATGATTTATAACTTTGAATTGATGTTGAGATATGTTCTAGACTATAGATCTTACTATGATAGAGAATTTGGGATTTGACCTAATGACTAATGATTTGACTTGACGATTGATGATTTTCATCGATAACAATATTATATAGGCATAGTGACCTTCAGTGGCTAATATTGGTGTTTGATAATAGTTTTTTATTGGCCTCATTATTCCTAGCACAATGGTTGAAGTATTGACAGTTGTGATTCAATGTGAAGTAACATGACAATGAATGGATGGAACCTGCATAACTTATTCTTGGTGTATGAATTTGCATCTAGTGAATTATATATCATAAGGATGGCTTGATGAAGTTTGGTTTGATATGTCTTTGAAAATGACAACTTGTTGGAATGATAATAGACGGAGTTAGTACTTGATAAGAGCTCTACCTGTCACCTGGTCTAAAGATTCTAATACTGTGATATTGTGATGATTTTGATATTAGTTTTGATATAACATCTAAACTTTGATGATTTGACTTAGTTGATTTGATTGTAGAATATTAATTTATGTGAGGCTAAGCATATTGGTTTGGAAAAATATTATGTTTGTAGAGAGCATTGTATGAAGCAAGCTCCTAGATCCAATTATGTCCACACTGACAATTATCTGGTGAAGCCAAGAAGATGTATTGATCCAAACCTCTACTTCATAAGTGTTCCAAGGTATGACTTTGATTTTGATTTTGGTTTGATATGCTGACAAACTACTATTGATAGGTATTCAACCTCTAATGATCTAAGTAAGAGGGATATGGCTTCTGAAGATTGAAATACTGATTATGGCATGATGAATTGATTTCTGAAGTTGGGAAAAAAGAATATATATTGAAAAGATATTGAAGAAGTGGAAATGAAAATGCTTGGACACTCCTATTGAATTTCAAGAAGTTGTGAAGATATATTGTTGAAATCAACTTGGCAATTGATAGTTCATTTAAGCATTGATGTTCTATTTTGAACACTCATACATACATACATACATACATACATACATACATACATACATACATACATATATGATGTGCATAGAAACTAAATGAGTTCATGATCGAGCCACTTCACTCACATAGAGTTGCCATCGAGCACCCTTCAAAATATTTACATAGGATGATCAATTTTTGATTTGGGATATTATTCCTATGATATGTGACTACATGGATGTATTGTTAATATTTGGGATTATGATTAATGAGCGCGTCTAGGCACTACATTAATATAAGTTCTGCCATGATATTTTTTGATGACAAATCAATAGCTTTACGTATGACCAATGTTGAGCATGATGTTGCTAGCATGGCTAGCTATGAGACAAGATGAGCAATATTTTTGAAGAAATATTTGAGAAAATTATGAATATGACATGGGTTCATTGTGATGACAATGAGTGGGATCTGATTGGTAGAGAATCCCATATATAGATGGGATTTAGATACCTACATATATTGAGACAATACTGATATATGAGACAAGCATAGAATTGTAATTGGCACATCCTTAAGAGGGTTGATGACTATGGTATCCTTTTTGTGATATATATATATATATATATATATATGATTGTTTATGTTCTAATATGATATTTGATTTGATGTCCTATATGAACATGAGGCAACTACTTTTGAGACATGATGATTGACAAATATGAGTACGATGACATGTTACTGATCTATAGAGAGCATCGTTGATCGAGGATGAAAATACAACTCTTCCTCCTTGTTGAGCTCTCAAGGTGTGGAATTGAGATGGAGGGCTCCTGGGGTTGAGGGATCTGTTAGCACTTGAAATTTCACCTCAGGCTGAGAAAGGTAAACCTCAAGGCTACATCAAACCATTTAGCCTCGTAGCTAGCCCTACGGGGCAGGAGAAGGCTCTCTCCGGTCAATCTCGGTAGAACTTCAATGGGATGAGATGACCAACAAGGTAACACTGATATTAGGCTAGTAAACTGATTAAAAAGGTTGATTTGGGGTTTTTTGGGTTTTTGGTGGCAATTTGAGGAATTGCAATTTTGGGTGCGGGGATTTGACACAGTTTCTGCAGGGGGGTCTTTGGGGCGAGGTAGGAGACTGTGCTGATGTATTTGATTGAAGTGGATGGTTAGGAATGAAAGATAAGAAGGCTAAAGAGAGCAAACATTGAATTTTAATTCTCTTTAGACAGTAGAAAACATCGAAATTAAACAAATTTAAAAGCAGAGCATGGCAAGCATGAATTCTTACTTTAACACTTCATTTGTTTAATGTGCAGCAGTAAAGAAAGGAAATGAATCACATAACAAAGCTTACAATAACATGAAGAAACACACCATCAACACATGAGTCCACAAGAATCCCAAAGATGACTGCAAAACCCTGATCTTCCTTAGCCAAAAATTGCAGAGATACAAGTGAAATAATACAATGATAGCTTCTCCCTCAAGAGTCCAACCATGAAAATGAGCAAGAAAGTACATAATATAGATGATCTAACCTCTTTCCCTGCCTCCATGGGTCGAGCTCACTATCCTAGGAGCTGTTTGAACAACTTCTAAACTAAGCACTACAAAATAGGCAGTCAAAACAACTTGCCTCTATAAACTTGGAAACCAGTTCATACAGTCAATTTTACCCTTTTACATGCAAGAATCTTCTAGAAGAGTTAAACAAGAGTAAAAGTATCCAAAAAGTACCACAAGTACAGTCAAGAGGACCACCATCGACCTCAGAAAGTCAAACTGGAGCTAAACTATAATTTCTGGGCTGAACTGGTCAAATCTGGCAAAGTTCCCTCAACGGGTCGCGCACATCCTCCTCAATGGGCCGCGCACTTTGGAGCCCTGTTTGGAGGCCTTCCCAGTGTCAGAATGAGGTGTAGGATAGCTCGTTGGAAAGGTATCTGAGTCTACTTTCCAACCCAACCAGAATTTTTGGATTTGGAGGTCATTTTCCCAGTAAAAAGGCAATTCTCCCAAGGCTACTTCTGAAGCTCAAAAAAGGGGCAGAAAGTCAAAATTTGGCTGTATTTTGACCTTTTGGAGGCCCAAAAATCCATGAAAACTCAAGTCCATCCATAGGCATGTGTAACTTTGCATGAAAAATCCAAAAATGTTGAGTTTTCGCAAAACGGAGCTACGATGACAAAGGGTCTCACCGGGGGTGAGACCCGTTGAGAAGCCAAAACCTGTAAATTTCCCAAAAATGCCAAAAATGAGCCAAAACTTCCAAAAAATTTTGTGCTCGGTGCTGTGAAGAGGCTAGTGGGTGTCATGATCCTTGAGGGATGCCTCATCCAAGATACGGAGTGGGTTGGTCTTCTTCTTCCGCCTAAGAGCCTCGGACAACCTCCTTTGGAACATTTTCATCTTGGCCTTGCAAACATGCATCCTCGCCCAATAGTGATTCTTCATGTTCCTTAGCAGCTTTTTCTCTTGGTTGGCCTTAGCCAACAGCATCTCCAAGTGGGCATTCTCCTGAATGAGCAATGACTCCTGGTCAGCAGGCAATGGATCACCGGGCCTCCTACGGTTCAAGACTCGGTCGCTACGAATCCTCCATAACTCATCAAGTGCCTTCTCCTCCTCTAGCTGTGTGTTCCGCTACTCTAGATAAGTGATGGTCCATTGGGCACCCTCAAGTCTCCACTGTAAAACATCATTCTCGGCCCTGAGCTGCTGAATGATCTCCTTTGCCTCTTGGCTAGGAGAACTGACCTCGAGATCAATCACTGGATCCTCATGAACCATGGGCTCTTTGCCCCTCTGCAATACCTGTGCTGGCAAAGAAAGCGAGGCCCATTCCACCTAATGTGGAGATAACACTCGCTAATCTGAAGATGAAGGCGAGACCCCTTCCACCTGCTATGGAGATAGTACAGGCCTAGCTGCTGCAAATAAGGCCCTTGGGCCTTTCTGATAGGTAACCAAAGGAGTGGAGCTGACATGTCGGGTGATGGGAACATCAGGCTGCTGAGATGGTCCTCCCTCCTCATGAATGGCCTCCTGATGTGGCTGAGGTGGCACTGTGAAAAACTCACGGGAGATGAACTCCTCCCATGAGATGCCCTGCTGAGTCAACTGATGAGAGACTATGAGCTGGATCAAACCATAGTGACAAAGGCTCCTGTACTGCTGAGCCGGGGTCTTCCTCTGCAACATGGGCACCATCCTATGAATGTTATGAAACAGGAAGACTGGGAGGTTCATCATCCTCACTCGGGTGAAATGCATCAACAGGCGAATGTGATATGAATACACCTGTGAAAATCTTCCCTCACATGTAAAATAATGCATGATAAGTATCATGAGGGGAGCATACTCGCTCCAGAGAAATCTGAATGGGAAGACACCCGTCAATAGTCTCACAAATGATGGCCGGACATAAGGCTCAAAGTGAACAAAATCAAGTAACCTGCACTTAGGCCACACCTCACCCACATTTGGTATCCCTGTAGCCTCTGAAATCACCTCAGGTGTCAATATGAAGTCCACCCCTGCAAGAATGACATGTCCATCATGGAGGTGTAAGACAAACAAGCGGGCCAACTCTCTATGATGCTGAATCCGAGAGATCCTCTCACAAAACTGATAGCAAGACATGTACTGGAAGCAATTCACTGCCAAAGAACAAGCCTGTAACTCTGCCAAAGAAGTGGGCTCTTCCCGCTTATGATGTCCTCCCTTACCTCCTCTACGAGGCCTCCTCTTTTCCTCAACCTCTGTAGATGATGAATGGTCATCACTTTGCTCATAAGTTTCGGTATCTGACATGGTTTTGGAGCAAAGTGGACAAACTGAAGGACAAATTGAACTGCTGTCTCTGCCTGCAAAAGTGCTGAACTCTATGCTGTTTCAAGGGGAAAAACATGAGGGGAATGTTAGGGGAGGGAACTTCTTAACGAGGAATGGGAATATATGAAAATAACAGGGAATTTGAAGGGAAACTTTACAAATTGTCATGCATATAGGAACACATTTTAACATTGGGAAATCATTTGCAAAGAACATCTCATATGGGACAAAAACATGTATGATAGTGAACATGGAAGGGGCATACATGTATCAGAGGGACATAGGGACACCATACACCAAATTTACTTATAGGAGTTCATGTGTATCATAAGGCAAATTTTTTTATAAGGAGTACATGTACATTGTTTTAACATAGAGGGAAGGTTTTCATGTACAAGGGGATGTCAAGGGCATGTAGGGGTTATGTACATGACTTTAGATATACAGCAACAGTTATTTTCACATGACTCTTTTCTTAATTTGTAAATGTATCTTTTCTTTTTGCCTTTATTTTTGCATGTGTATGGTAGAGGGAATTAGGGTTTTTTGTGCTTGGGAGAGGGGTAGGGTTTATAGTTTAGGGATGGGGAAAAAGTCTACATTTTATGTACAAATAATATGGGACAGAGATGAAAGCATGACTGTGAATGAAAGGGGAAAAGAGGGAAGGGACCAAATGGGACAAAATCACTTGAAACAGTCACAAAACCCTAGCATTTTACAAACATTAACAAGCAGCCATATAAGTCTTTTCATTCACTTGATATGAGGTTAGAATCATAGCATACAAGCTTATTTTCATCATCAACCTCCAAAACAATGAGTAAGACCCTACCTCGAGCAATGTAGATGAGTTGAAGGGAGGTTGAGGAAATTTGGTTGAAGTTTGATTGCAGACAGCTGAACGGGTCGCGCAGGCTCCCCAACGGGTCGCGCATAGCCCAACGGGTCGCGCTCGTAGTAAATTTACACTGCTGGAGTGCCCTGGACGGGTCGCGCACCGCCCAACAAGTCGCGCACAGGCTTGAACGGGTCGCGCACCTGCTAACTGCCCGAAATCACTGTGTTTCTGCCTCTTTCGCCTATCACTCTCTCACAATCTCTCTTGCAAGCTTTGAAATGCACAATGAGAGTGAAAGAAGGGAATACTACCTTTTATAATCTCATTTGAAAAAATTTCATCCATAAACCCACTTTATAAAGTCTATTTTGACACTTTTTTAAAACACTGATTTTTTGGTTTCCTTTATCCTGAAGTTGACCTTTTGAGTGCTTTGACTTGCTTCTTCTTGCAGGTAGATCATCTGAAGGACTATGGCAAGGGGACCAGGGTTGTTGCTGCCTTTTTTGAAGACCTTTTGAAAATTTATTTCTTTTACAAAAATTTATCATGAATTTGGCTTTAAAAATAGAGTTTTTAAATCCAAGTTTAAAAATGAACTGTACATAATGAGAATATCAAAGAAACATGTTTACCATCCTCCCTCTGGCTTGCTGGGGACTCAAGGATTTTCAGAGATATGACCTTGCTAAGACAAATGACCAAAACCCTAGACCTTGGACCTTTGACCCTAAGACCAAACAAGAGAAGCTTGACAAACTCAATGACTGATATGACCTGATCCAGCAAAGCCAAGAGGGGTATGAATAGACCAGCTCCTCCATCAGGGTTATGGCATGCCTAACGGGATGCAGGATTTAACACTGATGAGACACCCACTAATGCAAATGCAAAGAGCTTTGATCACTGATGGAGGGCTTTCAAGACCGACACTAACAGGATCTATGGAAAATAGTTTAGTATATGTTGCTCACCTATCTGTCATCCATGGGATATGTGTGATCCTTTTCCATTTTGACAAGTCGGGTATCTCCCTCACCTTTGGTCATTGCACAATATACCCTAGTTTTCATCATACCCATAAGCTAGGCTTGTTGGGAATATCGCCCCTCGTCTGGCCAATGGTTTGAGAGTGTACTTGGGGTGTACAAGACAAGTCGATTATGATGCAGGTGTTCTACCACATGACTGCTTAGAGTCATCGATGGGAAGATCAACATGCAATATGATTGGGTTGTATTTTCTCCCCTATGCAATTTTGGGTTAAGAATGAGCCCATCATTGTGATTCCAAGGATGAGATGTGTGCCCCTGTGCATTTGGATATCCTATTGCTTATTATGGGGTCATAATAGTAGCTCCCCCATGAGATTCTAGGTTGAGATTAAGCTCCTCGATGTGGTTCCAAGTTGAGGTGTGCTCCTTGATGATATTCTCTCCGATGATGATGCGAATTGAGTCTCCAATGTGATTTTGGGTAGTATCCTGATGGATAGAGGGTGGTAGATTGAGATCCCCTTCGATTTCAAAATTCTTCTTCTTTTAGATTCAAGAATATTTAGCACATGAGTAGGAACAATCAAGAGATAAGAAGGAATAAAAAATATATGAATCAATATGAATAGTGATGATACGGGATAATGAGATACTTGAGACTAGATGGGATATGATGACAAGATGACATGATAATCGATGGTATGATATTGGCATTCTCCCTAGTTGAGAGGGAGTGATAAAATATGCAATTTTGGTCAAATTCCACTTTGGAAAACTCACTCTATGGAGATAATGATTCAATTGAATTCATCTTTTTTGGAGGACCAAAATCGACCTAAAGGTCACTCAAATTGGATAAGGGAAAGTGTACTTGTGAAGACAATCCCACATGTGCATATTTGATAAGGTCAGCCCTTAAGAAAAGTGGACCATGTTAAAAGGTTATAAATAAAAGTTACCTCTACCTCATTTAGACACGATGATGAGATACTCTTCTATATTTTTTTAGCTCACACAGGCCATAGGCTTGTCCACAGAGGATCAAGTTCGCTCTGAGGTGAATTTGTAGGGTATGAAGCTTGCATTTCAGATCTAGGGTTTTGGGCCACATTCACAAGCACAACACAGATGGATCCCGACTACAATCTCTCTTTCAGAGGCTCATGCATGCGACTGGAGCCTTCCATTTGCATGGACAACTCACTATGCATACGACTGGGGGTTAGGGTTTCCACAATCCATATCTGACCCCAGTCGCTTGCATAACTCCTCCTCCGTGTGACCAGGAGATAAAAGATTAAATCTCAGTCTTACGAAGATTTATTTCAGTGACTGCAGGGTTTGACTATTGGCTACAGACAATGATAGTCATTACAGACTTCAGAATCATATTCTGAGAATAAGCATTGTTGGGTTCTTTTCATGGATGTTGTAGTTGTTTTGTTGAATAGTTGCATAGATGGAGATATGGATCATTGTACTCTCTTTTTCTGAATCATTTGATGAAAATCTAAGAATAAGAAGAATTTGCAAGTATTTTCCCCATAGTCGATTTTTCCCGGGTCTTCGACCAATCCTGGTGTCTCTATGTGTGAATGATTTTCTTCTATTGTTCCTTTATGTTCTGCTGCATTGATATTGATGATATTGTCTTTTCTACATAGTTTCATATGATGTTGAATAATGATGTAAATATGAATAATGTTATGATGTTATGGGGTGAACTTAATGTGTTAATGAAGAAATTCAATTTTCAAAGAAAAGAACAATATATTTCTATGAAAAAAATAATACCATACCTGTCGAGATAACTCAGTACAAAGAATAATGGTGCACCCAACAATGTGGGTCTGAGAAACATAATACATGATGTGTTGGTTGCTGGAAATACTAAAAGGGGAGTGAATTAGTATTTCTTAGAAATTAGTAACTTATTAATCTTTCCAGAGCATTATTTATTCTTTAGCAGTATAAAATAGTAAATAAACAGTACACAATGAGCATAAGAATTTTTAGGTGGAAAACCCCCTTTGGGACCAAAACCATCAAACTCTTTTCTAATAAGTTCTTTAAAAATCTTCAGCCCCAATTGAAAAGAAATCTACAACTCCCTAGAACTATATAAAATCATTCTTCTCCAACACCCACTGGAAGGATGCCCCAATGGCAACTATCAATGGAATGGATGCACTTACACCCTAACAAGCACCAAATTTTCCTAGCACCACCCCACCACCCTGAAGTGTTTTTAGGAACCTACCTGAAGGTGACTTCAACCAACTCCCTAACACCAGCCTACCACCCTATAAGCACAAAAATTAAATACAAAAATTGTGGACTCCCATACTAGGGACAATAGTCCAATTACAATGATATACAATGATTTTGTTTTCACTAATTTACAACTCTAGATTCAACTATCCTTGATTCAACAAACCCTAGGACAAAAAATCCTTGTCCCAACTATGACCCAAACCATTTTACCAAAACAAAATTGACTTATTTAATTTGTGCAATAGTACAACCCCTTTACAATATTTACAAGACTTTATACAATAACTTGTTCAATGACCTGTACCCTCCTCCTTTGATGTTGATTTGAGGTTGATGATGAAACTGATGTATCTGATCATCTGCAACACTAAGAGATGCCAAACTTTTCCATTGTCCCACAATGAATTAACCTCAATGATGAAATATGTTTAATATGCTCTTCCTTTGATGATGTTTCTAGCTTTTCCTTGATGATAAGGTTGTATTGTACTGAAGACGGTCCTGTAGGTCCCACTACTTACTTCTTAAATCTATTGTAGATTACCTTATTTGACAATGATGATGATATAGTTACTGATGATTGTTGAAAATATTCTGGAGCAAATTTATGGCCCTTTGAGCAGTAATGAATGGGATTACTTCTACCAACCTTTGGTCACTTTAAAACAATATTGTTAAACTATTCTCTTGTCTTACGAATATGCCAGTTCTTATATAATCGAAACTTTCCAGGTTTTTTACTTGAGATGAATCAATTCTTCCATAAGAAACTGTTATGCAAATTCCTTTATCAAGGGTTAGTTACTAGGTATAATTGTCACTGCTTTGATGTATTTGACCTTGTTATCATTGTTCTTAATATTTACACCTGCAACGGAAGATATACCCAAGCAGATCCCAATTTCCAAAATAAAATGAAAGAAAATGACCCTAATTGTATGCAATATAATTCTGAAAAGAAAACAACAAAGAAACAAGCCCTCCAAAGTTTCAACAATCAATCAAAGTTTTTGATCGGATAATCACCCTATGAGTGACCTCAGTTAAATATTTATTGAACAAAGGTATTACAGACTCATGTGCTTGTGTGTGTGTCTATGTTATTTAAGCAACGGATCGATCAGATTGCAAATACACAGACACTTGAAATGGAAAGACAGCAGAGAAATACAGTAAGCAAAACAAGAACACAAGAAATTAATAAGGAGTTCACTCTATTCTCCAGGGCTACATCTCCGGTCTAGCTCTCAGTGGTGGCCTTATTTTATTGTGTCTTAAGTAGAGAATTACAATGCAGGAGCTCAATATGAGTCACCTGAAACAAATTTTGATTGGCAGGGTGGTTCTTGGATTTCCCAAGCCACTGGAGTGCACAAACTCTGTTGCCTACCAGCTCTTTGACCTCTTTGGTTTGACAGATCCTCTTGGGGATGGCTTGAATCTCTCAATCTCTCTGGTGCTCGACGCTGCCTTTGGTCAGCTCGGCCCTCTGTCTTCTTTTGCTTTTCTTGCTTCATTGTCTTCTTCTCTGTGTTTCATCCTCCTCTCGGGGTTCTGGTCTCTCTCTCTCTCTCTCTCTCTCTCTCTCTCTCTCTCTCTATGTTTTCTGTCTCTGTTCATGGCTTTAAGGCCATTCGAGTGCAAGACTATTCAGTTCCTCCTCCACCTCCATCGAATCGCCTTCTACAGCTGTGATTGGAGTTCCTTATTCAGCGTCATCATTGGCTCACAAGGAGTGGCCACATGTTCTCCTGTAAACGGTGCCAGCCTACTTCGTCAGTTCAATCCTTCGGTTACGTCGTGAAATGAGTCTTCCTCCACCGTGGCAGTCAAAGCAGATCTCAAATATTTACAAACTACGGCTTAATCCCTTGTCGATTCTACTTCTCCATCGGGTGTGATCTCAGTCGTTAGATCTGGGGCCCCTAGATCCGACGCCATACACATGTTTTGTGCGGTTGACTTGCTTGACCATTAGCACGCAATGAGCAGTGGTTTTCTCTCTCCTCCACTTGCCACGCGTCGATCGTTGAGTGGAATTACTCTGCTTTCATCCAAAACCGCTTGCCGTTCAAGGAGCCCCCGATCAATACCGCTAGTTTCGGAGTGGGTCCCACCTTTTAGCTTTTAGCCTTTTTAGCCTTTCGCCCTACTGTTCTTCGGCTCTCCATGTGACCAAGCGCTCGGGGCTTCTCCATTTCGAGCCTTTTCACCCAATGATGCTCGCACATCAAAAACCTCCTCCATTTCTCGATATGGGCCTCCTAGGGGATAATTTCACCTCCTGCGCGGTCTCCATGGGCCTCGGTCAGCGCGCTTTGACTGAGGTCCTCATCGTTCCATGCTAGATGCCACTACCACTGGTTCAGAGGTTTTTTTTATCACTGTTCTGAATTCTTTAATGTTTGTCCCGGTCTGATCTAGTCATGGTTCTTTTGACAGTTATTTATGGATCCAATTCGGATCACAGCCTTCCCACTGAAAAAGCTTTTGTACCACCAAAAGTTGGTTTTCAAGCACCGACTAAGTGAGGATATTGCTTTCTCACTTGCCCAATCTCAATCCACTTTGCACTACTTGGCTTTGAACCTTTGAGTCCAATCCTAAGGTATTCCAAATCTCCCCTGCGCGTTGTCCTCACCTTCTTGTCCAGTACTATATCTTCCTGCAATTCATTGAGATATTCAGGTAGCAGGTCATCAATAGAAGGCAATTGACTTTGCTCTTTAGGGTCCTCAATCATTAAAGGTTCAAACAATATCAAACAATCTGCATTTACGACTGAGTAGATGTGCATGTAAGCTAGTAAATCAAGGCGAAAAGCATTTTCACCAATATTCTCAGGTATACTAAAGGGTCCATACTTGATAGGTGCTTTTTACCTTCACCTTGCATCCTGTCCTTATTGATATACAGCCAGACCTGGTCATCAACTTGAAAACTATGCTCCATCCGATGCTTGTCATGCCTAGCCTTATACTTAGCTTGGCTCTTTTCTAGCTGTTCATGTACTGCCTAGTGGATCTTCTGGATCTGTTCAATGAACCTAGTTGCCCTGTCCACATCATTGTGTCCATCAATCACGGTATGTTTACCAAAGAAAAAATCCAAAGGATGCCTTGGTGTGAAACCAAAACAGGTCTCAAAAGGAGATCTCTGTGTAGAAGAATATTTTGCTCTATTGTAAGCATGCTGCACATAACACAAATGTTCATCCCAAAGCTTAGGATGTTTTCTGCAATATCCTCTCAGTAACTGAATCACTGTCTTTTTAACTACTTCTATCTGGCCATCAGTTTGTGGATGAAAAGCTGTGCTTTTCTTCAGTTTGGTGTCCATCAGTTCCCACAAGCTTAACCAAAACGTTTCTACAAATCGGGTGTCTCGATCAGATATAATGGAAGTGGGTAATCCAAAATGAACGCATAAATTTTCAAAGAACAATTTTGCAGTCTGTTTAGTTGTAATCTGTTTATTACAAGGTATCAAAATACACATTTTTCTAAACCTATCCACAACAACATATAGATAATCATGACCTTTCCTAGATTTAGGCAGTCCTCCAACAAAATCCATGGAAACACTTTCCCAAGGGTGAGAAGGAATTGGCAATGGAATGTACAAGCCTAGTTTTTTGTCGGTGGGCTTGCTTTTAGCACACATAGCACACCCTCTTACATATCTAGAAACTGTCTCATTCATTTTTGGCAAATAACAAAACCTTTGCAGATGTGCAACTGTTTTACTTACCCCAAAGTGACCTAATATCAGAGAAGTGTGTGCTTCCCTAATTATCTTTATTCTCTCAGTTTGTGGAATGCAGAGTTTCCCACAATGATATAAGAGTTGATCCTTCACATGATAGTCCAATTCTTCTACTCTTTTGCCTTGACTCAAAGTTGCATATACATCTTTAAAGTCCATATCTTGAGCATATTGTTCAATGTAGCTTTCATGTAGCACGTAATTATGCTTAAGTATGGTAGATGCATTTATAATGGGTCTAGATAACATGTCTGCAACTTTTTTATGTATGCCCTTTTTATATCTGATGACTAAATGAAACTATTGTAGAAAACCCATCCATCTGTAGTGTCTTGATTGCTGCAACTTAGTTTGGGAGTGTAGATATTGAAGTGGTTGATGATCAGTATGTATTACTGTCTCTTTGCCCATTAAGTAATGTTTCTACCTTTTCACACTTTGAACTATTGTATACAATTCTTTATCATATGTAGGATAGTTGAATATTGCAGGATTAAAAGTCTCAGAATGATAACATATGGGTTTACCGTGCTGTGTCAACATTGCTCCCATGGCATAGTCACTGGCATCAGTTTGGATCTCAAATGGTCTTTGTAGATCAACCAGTGCTAATACAAGTTCTATACAAATCCTTTCTTTCAAGGTGTCAAAGGCTTTCTGTTGTTTGCCTCCCCACTGAAACACCTTATTCGATCCTGTTGAAGCATGTAAGGGAGCTACAATTGAGGAAAAGTTAGAAATGAACTTCCTCCAATATTGTGTTGCTCCTAAGAAGTTTCTCACTTCTATAGAAAACTTGCGTTTAGGCCAGTTTATAATGACTGCCACTTTAGAGGGATCTATTTTCAATTCACCTCCCCCTACTATATGACCCAAGTAGTTTAGAGATGTCTTCCCAAATTCACATTTTGAGAGTTTAACATAAGGTTTTTCTCTTTTCAAAACATCTAGTATCTGCTTAACATGCTTTAAATGTTCTTCCCACGTTTTACTAAATTTCAGAATGTCATCTAGGTACACAATAACAAAATCATCAAGAAAAGGTCTGAGTACATCATTCATTAATCTCATGAAAGTAGAAGGAGCATTAGTTAAGCCAAAAGGCATAACCAACCATTCATACAATCCCTGCTTTGTTTTGAAAGCAGTCTTCCATGCTTCTTGCTCGGCAAACCTGACCTGATGGTATCCACTGTGCAAATCCAGCTTGGTGAAATAAACAACTTCCTTCAATTGATCTAAAAGATCATCTATGCGAGGATGGGGATAAAATTTTTTGATTGTTATCTTATTCAGTGCTCGGTAATCAATACACATTCTCCACGAGCCATATTTCTTTCTCACCAAAACGATTGGTGACCCATACGGTGATGTGATAGCCCTGATGAATCCCTTCTCGAGCAACCCTTGCACCTGATTCTTGATTTCAGCATTCTCTAAAGCAGACAACCTTTACATCCCAATGTTAGGCAATGGAACATCTTGCTGCAAAATAATATCATGTACTATTCCATTTTTGGGTGGCAGACCTTTAGGTTCTTGAAATAAGACATCATACTCTCAAACAACCTTTTCTATATCAACTTGTTTTTCAACATCACAACCCTCAAATACATTGGTTTTATCAGGTTTCTTTTCCTTTACAACCATTAGTAAGAATTGTTTACATGAATTTATCATTCTTTTCATCTGTCCTGAGTTTATAAGAGTATAATTATTCTTGAGCTTATGAGCTCTTACAAAGTATTCGATTCCATCTTTAACAAGTAGATACTTGTTCTCAGCTCTATAGAAAATAGCCTTCCTATCATACAAGTAAGGACTTCCTAAAACAATTCCACATATATCCAAAGAAATTATATCTAACTCAACCTCATCTACAAATGCTGACCCAAAAGAAAACTTGAGTTTGCACTTTCTAGTCACTTGTAGCTGTGATTTATCATTCAACCATCCTAATGGGTATGGTTTCTTATGAGGTGTAGTCACTAATCCAAATTTCTTTACAATTGCTTCAGAAATCAGATTTACTTGTGAGCCACTATCAAAGAGAGTATCAATCTTTTGATTTTTGGAAACAACTCAAATATGGAAAAGTTCATGCCTTTTTCTCTCATTTTCTTCATCAATAATAGGTTGAGCAGAATTACTAGTAGATGCTTTAGAATTCTTACCTTTTATACCTGTGGATGCAATAGTTGTTTCATCTCCTAAGTTTGACCCCAAATCTTTCTGAATAGCTACAACAGTCTTCTTCTTCTTGCCCTCGGACTTCTTAGGTCTCAGCTCTGGATGCAGAATCCAACAATGCTCATCATCATGCCCCTCCTTTTTACAGTGAGTGCATGAAGCTTTGCTTTTCTGTGCTGTGTTAGCCTTCCTTGCTTTCCACTTTTGCTTTCTTTTCTCCTTGCTCTTGCTTGCAGTGGGTTGGGATGGTCCCCCAACTTCTGGATTTCCATTATTTCCTCTAGCTTCTAGATGAGTAGCTTGTACATATACCTCATCTATACTAGTGGGATTAAACATGAGGATGGTATGCCTCATGTAGCTATGTAGACCACCAATGTACTTCAAAAGAGTCTTTGGTGAGTCTAATGAGATACCCAAAATCAATGCTCTCTTTCTAAATTCTTGAGTATACCCTTGCACACTTTTCCCTTTCAACTATCGAAGAGTTTTCCAACCCATCATGGCTTGTGGCATGTAGGCCGATGGATAGAAATACTTTTTGATTGCAGAAACAAATTCACTCTAGACAGAGATAGTCTTACCATGTCTTTTCATATCAGCTTGGGTTTTTCCTTCCCACCAAACCAAGGCAGTGCCTCCTAGGCAAAGGCTTGCCAGCTGAATCTTACTCTTGTCTGAGTCTATGTTCTGTACTCTACAATACACATCAATTTGTCTAATCAAATTTTCCAACTTTTCAACATTTAGCTCTCCATCATATATATGAAAATCAAATTTAACATCTAGCTTGATTAAAGATGCTTTCTTATTATGTACAGGGCTATTAGGCGGTGTGAGGAAGATTTCCTCTTTCCCTTTTCCTTTGGAGTGGTCATGGAAGTGAGACTCATCTTCTTCTTTATCTTGTTTAGAACCTGAGGAGTCTTCATCCTTATGCTTTCTAAAGTCCTTATACATTTCTTCTACCATAGACTTTATAGCTAGGAAACTTTCTATGAATTGAGGGTCTGGCCCCATAGAACCTTCCTCTGACATTGTCTTCCAAGGATAGACTCTCCCAATTTCAGGATTAGTTTCCACCAACTCTCCTTCTCCTAATTTGAGCTTTGATCTAGTGAGCATTCAAAAACTAAACCAACACAAGATTGTCTAACATTATAGCCTAAAGCTCTGATACCACTTGATCTGATAATCACCCTATGAGTGAACTCAGTTAAAGATTTATTGAACAAAGGTATTATAGACTCATGTGCTAGTGTGTGTGTCTATGTTATTTAAGCAAATGATCGATCAGATTGCAAATCCACAGACACTTGAAATGGAAAGACAACAGAGAAATACAGTAAGCAAATACAAGAACACAAGAAATTAATAAGGAGCTCACCCTATTCTCCAGGGATACATCTCCAGTCCAGCTCTCAGTGGTGGCCTTATTTTATTGTGTCTTAAGCAGAGAATTACAATGGAGGAGCTCAATATGAGTCACCTGAAACAGATTTTTCTTAGCAGGGTGGTTCTTGGATTCCCCAAGACACCGGAGTGCATAGACTTTGTTGCCTACCAGCTCTTTGACCTCTCTGGTCAGATAGATCCTCTTGGGGATGGCTTGAATCTCTCAAGCTCTCTGGTGCTCGACGCTGCCTTTGGTCAGCTCGGCCCTCTGTCTTCTTCTGCTTTTCTTGCTTTGTTGGATTGTGTTATATTCTTTCCATGTAGTTAATAGGGGGTTTGAGGGGCACCCGTAACCCCACTTTATGGGGTCTGGGGCAGCGCCCCGGAAAATTTTGGTTTTGGACCCTATGTTAGGTTGGGCGGACCCACCTATGGTTTTGTGCATGATTTTCGCACATGCTTTTTGGACGCAATGGTTTTTGGTCCCTGGTATTGGATGCTTCGGCATGTATAAATATGTGTTATAACATTGAAAGGAACATAATGAAAAATCAAGCTGGTAGTCTTGGTTTTGGGATCCAGGGGAAAATCTCTGTGTATATGTTTTTGATGTGTTATGATCTCGCATTGTTTATTTTCTGTGTTTTATAATTCGTATGCAGGTAATTTCTGTACAGGGTTAAAACCTACATTTGGTATCGGAGCTGTTTTGGCTTCAAGGGGACACCTTTGTTTTTGAGGGGTTTCACTCGGGCCTGTGGTAGACCTTGTTCAGTGGGAGATCTGTGAGATCGATTCTGGTGGTGAAAGAAGATGGCAAGCAGTGGAAAGATATAGATCGAGAAATTTAATGGTCAGAGTTTTGAGTTGTGGAAACTCAATATGGAGGATCTGTTGGTGGATAAAGATTAGTGGATCGTGGTAGATCCAGGTACTAAACCAACATGAGTGTCCGATGAAGAATGGAAGAAGTTGGATCGGAAGGCAAAGAGAATAATACGATTGTGTGTCTCAGATTTAGTATTGCTGAATGTATCAGGGGTGGCTACAGCGAAGGCTTTGTGTGACAAGTTAGGGACTTTGTACCAATCTAAGTCTCTGGTGAATAAACTGTTCCTGCGGAAAAAGCTGTATAACCTGAGGATGAAAGATGGAGACTCGGTGACATAGCATCTAAATGCATTTAGTACTGTGGTAAGTCAGTTAGCATCTGTTCATATTAAAATTTTAGATGAAGATAAGTGCATCAGTTTGTTGTGTTCTCTACCAGATTCGTGGGATAGTCTGGTTATTGCAATAGGTAACAATGCAATTGCCTTGTAGTTTGATGAAATAGTCTCAGCCTTGCTGACGGAGGAGATGAGACGGAAAAATATGGAGATCCAAAATGGTGATGCCTTGTCTGTATGAGGACGTTCCCAGAACAGAAACAAAAATAAGTCATCGAGTGGGAGATCTAAATCTAGAGGGAGATCTAAATCTCCAGGAAAACCAGTAAAGGTGGTGTGCTGGAAATGTGGAAAGGAAGGCCACTTTAAAAGGGACTGTAAATCTAAAGCTCCTGACAAAGGAAAGGGATCTGATGAGGCTCCTTCTGTAGAGGTGAAAACCACCTCAGATGAAGGTGGGGATGTGTACTTGGCTTCTTCAAGTACACGTAGATCATGAGGCATGGTTGATTAACTCAGGTGCATCCTTTCACTTCACTCCCCATAGAGAGTGGTTCTTTGAGTATGAGAAATATGATGGTGGTGATGTCTTCTTGGGGGATGACAGGAAGGCTAGAATCATTGGTCACAGAAAAGTAAAGTTCAAGTTGCAAGGTGGAAGGGATAGAATGCTTCCAGGTGTTCTACATATTCCTGCATTAGCCAGAAATTTGATTTCTGTAAGCAAGCTGGATGATGCAGGTGTAAAAACAGTGTTTGAGAAGGATACTTGCAAAATGGTTCGGGGAGCACTGGTATTGATGCGGGTAGTTCGGATTGGAACTCTGTACAAGCTGCAAGGTAGCACTGTTATTGATGGGTGCAACAATTCTGTGGTTCTTGAAAGTGGAGTAGAAAATCTAGTGGTCTCTAGAGAAAAGACCATGTTGTGGCATCAAAGGCTTGGACATATTGAAGAGAAGGGCCTTCGAATACTTCATGGTAAAGGTATGGTAGAAGGTATGAGTAATAACTCTCTGGATTTTTATCTCTATGAAAATTGTGTATATGGGAAGCAGAATCGGGTGAGTTTCTCCTCTGGTAGTAAGAGGGAGAAATAGATATTAGAGCTTTTGCACAGTGATGTGTTTGGACCTGTGAAGGTTCCATCACTGGGTAAGTCTGTGTATTATGTATCATTTATAGATGAATTCTCAAGGAATACATGGATATATTTCCTTAAGAAGAAATCTGAAGTCTTTGACAGGTTTAAAGAATTTAAGGCTCTCGTGGAAAATCAGACAGAGAAGAAGATAAAGGTGCTGAGGACAGATAATGGTAGAGAGTTTTGTAGCAAGGAATTTGAAGAATTTTGTAAGAGTTGTGGTATATCACAGTAGAAAACTACTCCATATACACCTCAGCAAAATGGGGTTGCAGAAAGAATGAACAAGACGTTGATGGAAAGGGCAAGAAGCATGCTCAGTGGTGCCGGGTTAGGACAAGAATTCTGGGCAGAGGCGGTGGATACTGCATGTTACCTGGTCAACAGGTCACCTTCATTGGCGTTGGAGGATAAGACTCCACAAGAGGTATGGACTGGTAAGAAACCCTCTCTTTCACATATGAGGGTACTTGGATGTGATGCATATGTACATGTTCCAAAGGAGAAACGAACCAAGTTGGATAGTAAATCTGAAAAGTGCATCTTTATTCGGTATAAGGATGGTTTAAAGGGTTATAAGCTTTGGAACCCAGTAACAAGGAAGGTTGTGTACAACCAAGATGTGGTGTTCAGAGAGGTTAAAGATGTTATTAAACATGAAGTCCAACCAAAGGAACCTAAGAAGATAGAGTTTGAGCTAAAGGAGGAAGAATCAGACTCTACAACAGAGGAGGAATCAGAAGATGAAGAGCCACAAACTCGAGCTGTGAGAAGGTTAGTTCGAGAAAGAAGGCAACCAGAAAGGTATAGTCCATCTGCTTTCTATTCAAATTTTGCTTTGTTTGTTACTGATTATCATCCCAGAACTGTGAAGGAAGCAGTGGATTCAGAGGATGGAAAACTCTGGAAAGAGGCCCTGGTTGATGAAATGGCATCTTTGTACAAAAATGAGGCTTGGGATCTGGTGGAGTTGCCGTCTGGAAGGAAACCCATTGGCAGCAAATGGGTGTTCAAAAAGAAGACAAATGCAGAAGGAAAAGTGGAGAAATACAAAGCTCAGTTGGTAGAAAAAGGTTATTCCCAGGTGCCGGGAATTGATTTTGGTGATATTTTTTCTCTTGTTTCCAAGGTAACTTCTATTAGATTACTTTTATCTATTATTGTTGCTTTTGATTTTGAGGTAGAATAGATGGATGTGAAGACAACATTTCTTCACGGGGATCTGGAAGAGGAGATCTACATGAAGCAACCTAAAGGCTTTGCAGTGAAGGGTAAGAAATAACTGGTATGTAAGTTAAAGAAGTCTTTATATGGGTTAAAACAGTCACCAAGGATGTGGTATCAGAAATTTGATACATTTATACAGGGACTTGGCTTCACCAGAAGCAAAGCATATCACTGTGTGTATTTTAAATTAATTGGTGACCATGTTATTTATCTGGTCTTGTCTGTGGATGATATGTTGTTGGTTGGAAATGACAAAGAAGTTATCCAGGATTTGAAGACCCAATTGTCCTACAAATTCGAAATGAAAGATCTTGGTGCTGAAAACTATATTTTGGGCATGGAAATTAAAAGAGATCAGGCAAAGAGGAAGCTTTGGTTAATCCAGAGTAAGTATGTCGAGACAATATTGCAGAGGTTTAATATGCAGGATAGTAAACGGTGAAGGTTCCTATTCTTGTAGGTGTGAGGTTATCTGCTGAACAGTGTCCCAAGACATAAGAAGAGGAAGAGGATATGTCCCATGTTCCATATGCAAGTGCAGTCAGTAGCTTGATGTATGCAATGTTCTGTACTAGACCAGACATTACACATGCAGTGGAAGTATTGAGCAGGTTTATGTCAAAAATAAGGAAGGAGCACTGGACAACAGTGAAGTGGGTTTTCAGGTATTTGCGTGGCGCTAGTGATTATGGTTTGTGCTACCAAGGAAGACCAGGATTGGATAGAGTGTTGGATATTCATGGCTTTGTTGATGCAGATTGGGCTGGAGATCTGGATCAGAGAAGATCTACAAGTGGGTATGTGTTTAACCTATTTGGAGGTGCAGTAAGTTGGATGAGTAAGAAACAATCTGTAGTGGCACTATCAACTACAGAGGCAGAATACATGGCAGCTACTCATGCAAGCAAGGAAGCAGTTTGGTTGTAGAGATTGTGTTCAAGTATGGGGTTAGTACAGGAAGCTATAAGGATAGAATGTGATAGCCAAAGTGCAATTTTCTTGGCAAAGAACCTTGCATATCATTCAAAGACAAAGCACATTGATGTTCAATATCACTTTGTGAGGGATATGATAGAAGATAAAAAGGTGTTGCTGGTAAAGGTTGACACTTTGAATAATATTGCAGATGCATTGACAAAATCTGTGAGCTCTGAAAAGTTCTCTTGGTGTAGAGAGACAATAGGCATTTCAGGGTTGGAAAAATGACTAAGCTCTCTTGTGTCCCCCTATGGAAAGAAAACAACAAGTGGGAGAATGTTGGGTTGTGTTATATTCTTTCCATGTAGTTAACAGGGGGTTTGAGGGGCACCCGTAACCCACTTTATGGGGTCCGGGGCAACGTCCCAGAAAATTTTGGTTTTGGACCCTATGTTAGGTTGGGCGAACCCACCTATGGTTTTGTGGATGATTTTTGCACATGTTTTTTGGACGCGATGGTTTTCGGTCCATGGTATTGGATGCTTCGGCATGTATAAAGGAACATAATGAAAAATCATGCTGGTAGTCCCAATTTTGGGATCCAGGGGAAATCTTTGTGTATGCGTGTTTTATGTGTTATGATATTGCTTTTTTTATTTTCTGCATTTTAGAATTCATATGAAGGTAATTTCTGTACAGGGTTAAAACCTACATGCTTCACTGTCGTCTTCTCTGTGTTCCGTCCTCCTCTCGGGGTTCTGATGTGTGTGTGTGTGTTTGTCTCTCTCTCTGTCTCTCTGTGTGTTTTATGTCTCTATTCATGGCTTTAAGGCCATTCGAGCCCAAGACTATTCAGTTCCTCTTCCACCTTCGTCGAATCGCCTTCTGTAGCTGCGCTTGGAGTTCCCTGTTCGGCTTCATCATCGACTCACAGGGAGTGGCCACATGTCCTCCTGTAAACGACGCCAGCCTACTTCATCGGTTCAATCCTTCGGTTATGTCATGAAATGAGTCTTCCTCCACTGTGGCGGTCAAAGCGGATCTCAAATATTTACATACTGCGGCTTAATCCCTTGTCGATTCTGCTTCCCCATCAGGCGCGATCTCAGCCGTTAGATCTGGGGCCTCCAGATCCGATGCCATACGCATGTATCACGCAGTTTACTTGCTCGACCGTTAGCGCGCGATGAGTGGTGGTTTTCTCTCGCCTCCGCTTCCCACGCGTCAATTGTTGAGTGGAATCACTCCGCTTTCATCCAAAACCGCTTACTGTTCAAGAAGCCCCCGATCAATACCATCTGTTTCACAGTGGGTCCCGCCTTTTAGCTTTTAGCCTTTTTCGCCTTTTTCCCTACGATTCTCTGGCTCTCCACATGACCAGGCGCTCGGGGCTTCTCCAAAAACCTCCTCCATTTCCCGATCTGGGCCTCCCAAGGGCTAATTTCACCTTCTGCACGGTCTCCATGGGCCTCGGTCAGTGCGCTTTGACCGAGGTCCTCATCGTTCCACGCTAGCTGCCACTGCGATTGGTTCAGAGGATTTTTTGATCATTGTTTTGAATTATTTAATGCTTGTCCTGACCTGATACAATCATGGTTCTTTTGACAGTTCTTTATGGATCCAATTCAGATTAGTTTTGGATTTAAGCCCTAGATCTACCTATAACTACACTTATGCCTAAATGAATTTCAAATGAAAATGAGAATAAACTAACCTATGGATGAACCTTCATATAATCACGTCTAACTTCACTAATAAACATAAGATAAGTCAAAAATAAGAAGAAGGAAATAAAAACATAGATTACCTTAACTTGAATCAAATGAATATGTGAACAGTTCTAAAATCTCCACATATCAAACCTCAAAAGTATGATCATGCCGAGAAACAAGGTCAGAGTTTGCAACTAGATTGAACCAAAAAGAGATTACATATGACAGAAACTTCAAGAAAAAGCAAAAAGGGATACACAGTGATAATTTTAATCCTAAATATGTTAAGTTTTAAGTTTGCATTTAGTTCCTCAATCATAGATCCAAAATTTGTTAATCTCACAACCCTTGGAAGAGAGTACCCTTCTAGAAAATTGGTTCAAAAAGACCAGACATGAACTCTCTCCTCCTTAGGTATGGACCTGCAAAAAAAATACTTCATTGAACCTCCAAAGACAAACAAAAATTGACCAAAACATTCCCTAGATCTTTCATGAAAACGTTTCTTTTCTTGAATGTGGATCCTGCAGCTAAAGACCTACAATAAATTGAACCTCTAAACTCTCCCAAATACCAAACCATATCCAAAAAGGTGTTCTAAGTTAATAGCCCATGGGTGGCTGAAATAATTTCAAAGCTAGCCTTTCACTAAAATGTTTATTCAAGTGCTTATAATGAGAACATGCATATGCCTCTTTTTATAGGATTAGAAGGGGCTCCTTGATAGATGGTCATTGGATGTTAAGGAGGGGATCCCTAAGAACTTAAGATATTAAATTTTAAATAATACATTGTTACACAATATTTTTTCATACCTCCTGTTCACTTCCTGTTCCATATCCCGAAGTGTCAAAACATTGACTACTATGTAGCATATCCATCATGATATACATACCAAACCCTCCCTGAAGAATCAAAGGAAAACTTCAAACTTCCTTGAATTCATTCTGAAGAAGGTTGACTAAAAACCCTAATTTGGTTGACTCCCTTCCCATGCTGATGATAGGTTGCTCAATTATACATTTGCACTTCCAGTGTGGGTTTTCATAGGAAAACATGCATTGAACCTCTTCTGGAAGGTGTTCCCAAACTAGAGGATAAGCTTCACCATCTAGAACCTTCGGGAACAATGATATGGATATTGGTTGTTGTTGATATGGTCGAGCTCTCTCATTTGGACCTCTTGATCTTATCATCATGGCATTTCCCCTTGAGATGTGGACCTTCTTCCCTCTTTTATGGATCCCTAACTCCCTCTCCCTTCATCTAAATTCACTCCCTTCCATTCCTAGAGGGTTGGTCATTGATTGTTGCATCCCTATGCTGAGATTATGCTTACATGCTATCCATTCTAGCTTGGAGAAGGAGTGTTTGAAGATTTTTGCTTGGACTTGGACATCCACCAAAAGGAGGTCTCCAACTTCAAGTCTCCAACATCAAGGCATAGGTTGTATGCTTCCCTTTTTATCTTATTAATATATGCATCTAATGTTCGCTTTCCATAATTGTGTAAATGTTTATACTATTATCTTAATGTTCCTTGATCTATTAAGTAGTTTACGTTTCACATATGCCATATATGCTGTTGTATCTTTCATAGTACTTAGATATTCCTTGTAGGTACATAGGTGTGAAGAAAAAATAAGGAGCGAGGTCTGGAGCGAAAGATTCAAATCCATCTCCAAGGATCGATCGATTAGCATCAGAGTGGGGTATGTTTCTCCTTCTCTCTGCATTTGTTAAACATAAACTAGGAAAGTGTATGCTAGTTTTTTTAGTTTGTTTCTAGACCCAGTCATTGGGCTGGAGGGATCGAATCTGTCCATAGAGGGGATTTTCCTTCACAACATACATGCCTTGTGTTCTAAGTGAGGAAGGTTGATATCCCTAAGGAGGATAAATGGGGATTTCTTCCATGATAAATTGGTGAAAGTCACTTCCTATGAGTACAAAACAAGATGAACCCACTAATAATAATAAATAGACGTTATGTTAGATATTTAGTGATCATTAATCAATAAAAGTGTACCATGACACCACTCTATGGGGCTTTAGCTCACTGATGGGTATCTCCAATTTTAAACGCAAGTAATTCTCAAACCGTGAAGAACTACATGGCATGCAACATATCACCAGAAAGATATTACTGAGGAGAATCCAATTGTAATGATTTGGATATGAAAAAGCATGAATTTCCATGCCATATTTACTGATGAATATTAGGGTAGCTCCTGGTGTTGCTTGGGTTGACATCAATGACAACCGCCTATCAACAATCTCCCCCTTTGACATTGATGGCAACACAAGTACTCCCCCTAGGATCATGACTCCTTCAGACATCATGCTTATAATCTTCCTAACACTTTCTCTCCCTCTTTGACATTAATGGCAAAGGGTGAATCCCCCCGTCAATGTACATGCTTCCTATAGATCTATGACCAACCTCTACTCCCCCTGTCAACTTGAAAAAATAAAGAATAATCTAATGGGAACTTGGGAGAATCCCAATTTTTTGGCGAATATACTCAAATGTCTCACATAACAATGGTTTAGTGAAGATGTCTGCAATTTTTTATTTTGTCCCAATAAATTCCACTTTGTTTTTCTCTACAACTTATTCTCTAAAAAATGGTACTTGATTGGAATGTGTTTTGTCTTTGAATGCATCATAGGATTCTTGGAGACTTATGGCGTTGGTGTTATCACGAATTATCAAAATGGGTTCATCAAACTTCACTTGAAGATCCTGCAAGGTTTTTTTCATCCATAGGACTCGTGTACAACAACTTTTTGTCGTTATGTATTCTGTTTCCATTGTGGATAAGGATATTGAAGATTTATGTTTTCTTAACAATGAAACAAGACGAACACCTAAACAGAAAATTTCTCCACTAGTGCTTTTGCAATCATCGACATTTCCTTACCAAACAACATATGTATAGGTTGCAATGGTTAACTTATTTCCTTTAGGATAACATAGTCCCTATTTTGTTGTTCCATTGAGATATCAAAAGATCTTTTTCACTGCAACGACATGAGATTATTTTGGTGCTACTTGGAATTGTGCCACCCATTTGACGGCTTGCATCACATCTGGCCTAGAAGTTGTTACATATAGAATAATAACAACATATATCTATACATCCTTTGATTTGCATCTTTGTATGAGTCAATTATGCTCAACTTGCAACCTATCACCATTGTGGTGAGAACTAGTGTGCAATCTTCCATCTGAAACCTATTCAACATTTCCTTGATATAATTGGTTTGACAAGTAAATATCCCCTTGTCCTTATGAGATATCTAAAGTCCCAAAAAGTATGTCAATTCACCAAGTAACGAGATCTCATACTCACCCTACATATTCGTTGCAGACATATTGCTTAACTTGTCATCATTGCTTCCAAAGAGTATATCATCCACATATAATTCAATAATTGTCACACTATCGTGTTCAATCATTACATAAATATTTCTATTAGCACCTCCTCTCTTGAATCCTTGTTTTTTCAAGTACCTGTAAAGATTGTCATACCAAGCCCTAAGAG
Organism: Pinus tabuliformis; assembly: GCA_031772625.1. Lineage (NCBI taxonomy): Eukaryota > Viridiplantae > Streptophyta > Pinopsida > Pinales > Pinaceae > Pinus > Pinus tabuliformis. Next base: position 824,229,433 of record CM062805.1, read on the forward strand.
CTTGTTTGAGACCATACAATGCCTTCTTTAATAGGAAAACATAGTCATTTTTATCTGTTATTAAAAATAATTCAGGTTGTTCTATATATATCTCTTATTCTAATTATCCATTTAGAAAGGTTGACTTCATGTCCTTTTGATATAATTTGATCTTTCTTTAACACACATAAGCCAAGAATATCTTAATAGCTTCCATTCTGGAAATAGGAGCAAATGTCTTGTCAAAATCAATTCCTTCATCTATGCATATCCTTTGCAGACCAACCTTTCTTTATTCCTGGTAACATGTCCATCCTCATTCATCTTGTTACTGAAAACCCATTTTGTGCCAATGACATTTTTATCCTTAAGTCGTGGAACCAATTCCAAAGTATAATTCTTATCAATTTGATCCAACTCTTCATTCATATCAGCCATCCAATGTTCATATTGACTAGCTTATTCAAAGTTGTTAAACTCAAATGTGCCCAAGAGAACAATATGGGCTTGTTGTGGCACATGAAGCTATCGGTTTCTTATAGTTCATATGCCTTCATTAAGATCCCCAATGATCTGATCTAAAGGATGATTCTTTTGATACAATTATTTAGGAGTCTTTGATGGAGATTGTTGTTAATTTCTTGTCTCTTCCTGGTTGGTAGTGGTTTCTTCATATGATTGTGCTTGCTCCAAATCTTCCTCTTTTAATTCAATCTCTCATGTCTCAGATTTGTTTGAAGATGAGTTTTCTTACTCATTCTTTGACCCACGGATTTCATCAAATGTTACATTGATGCTTTCAACTATTTAGTTGAGCCTCTTATTGTAACATCTAGAAGCTTTCATTTTGCATGAATATCCAACAATGATGCCCTCATTTGCTCGGGAATAAAATTTTCCTATTTTATGTTCTTCCCTTTTGATGTAACATTTTCTTCCAAATACCCTGAAATTCTTGACATTTTCTAGTATTAAGTATTGGGTTTTTTGCTGTGCATTATATTATATATCATTTTGAGATTCAATTGCATTAAGTAAGTCATTCATCTATGACCATTTCCATGAGAGGTAGTCGTAATTGACCAATTTCACAATTCCTCTAGCTAGAATTCCTCTCCATAATTTGTATGGAGTCATATAACAACTACTTCTAAGAAAACCTCTATTAGAAATATACATTTTCATATCAGTTTCTTGAACCCAAAATTTATCATCCAATTTTGAATCATTCAACATTGTTTTGGCCATTTCTTGTACAATTTTATTCTTCCTTTCATCAACTCCATGTTGTTGTGGTGTCTTGGTTGTTGATAACTACCTTTTTATTCCATGTTCTTCACAGAAATATTAAAACGCTTTGGATGTGAAATATCCATTGTTATCTAGTCACAAGCAATTGATCTTCAAATTGATTTCATTTTCTACCATTTCCTTGAATATATTAAAAAATTCAAATGCCCCAGACTTTTTATTCAAAAAGATAATTGTTTTCATCCTGGTATAATCATCAACCATTAACATGAAATATAATTCACCATTCATTCCTTTAGTCTCCATTGGTCCACATAGATCAATATCTATCTATTCCAGTGGTTTTGACGTGGAATGTTATTTCATCTTGAATTCAACTCTTGTTTGTTTTCCATGTCTGCATTGTTCACATATAACACTGGTTGGTTTCTAAATCAACGACATTTCTTTCACAAATTCCTTTTTTCTAATTCTGACAAGGTTATGAATGTTTATATGTCTTATCTGTCTATGCTAGAGCCAACTCTTGTCTTATTTCTCTAGGAAACAACCTTAACAACCTCATCTAATGGGTATATGTCATTTGGAGTTCTAGTTTCAGTAGCCACCAGTTCGCTAGATTTCTCTTTTCTTATTTCACATTTCTTTGAGTCAAACAACAATGTATGTCATTGATCGCACATTTGACTTATGCTCCACAGACTGTGATTCATATTTTCAATAGAAACCATGTATTTTTCTATAGAATCCTTGCTTCCAAGATTGACAATGCTCATTCCTGTAACATTTGCATATTCTTCATTTCAAAAATATATTGTTCCATCTTTTCATTCTTTCAAATATATATATTTATTCCTATCCCCTGTCATATGTGTTGAGAAATCACTATCAACATACCAAAAATTCTTCTTGCTTTGAGATTTTAGGGAAAGAGCAGTTTTCTCAAATTTATTCTTCCAGACGTGTTCATTTTGATTCTGTCATGTTTCTCTTGGAGGAATGGTTAAATTGCAATATTTAGACAAATTTCCAAAGTTGTTGCATTTATGGAATTCTACTTCATTTCTTAAATGAACAAACCTATTGTATTTTTTCTTGTAATCATTCTACAAGTTTATTTGATGATCATTCTTGAAAGACCTTCTAAATTTTCTTCTGTTTCTAGCACAGGTTCGACAATTTACAACTTTATGGCCAAATTTTCCACAGGAATAAAAAATACCAAATTTGTTTTTTTGATACCTTGGGGGGGGGGGGGGGGGGTGGCTGTCCTTCGTGAATCTATTCTCCATTATTCTTTTTGTTGGTCTTGAATCTTTTGTTTGGCTAGGAAACCTCCTTCATTCTCAATATAACTTCTAACCACTGTTGCATAAGTTTTTTGTCCACCTTCCATTTATTTTGTAGAAGAGGTTGAGCTTTTTGAAAATGTTTCCTTGTATCCCAATCTTGTTTTGTAATTGTGTGGCATTTGGATGTTGATGAGCTCATATAATACTCTAAAATTATTTGAAAAAAATTGCTGAACATTCCTTGTTTTTTATGTATCTTTTTGTAGACAAACTATCTCTGCTTCTAAATCTTCCATTGCCTTGTTGCTTTCTTCAAGTTATCTTATGAGAGAACCTTCAATTTTTCTAGCTTCTTTTAATTTTACTTTAAGATTGAAAATAGTTTTCTTTGATTTTTCATTCTTCTTATTGAGACTTCTGGCATGTTCTTTCTCTATATTTAAATTGACTTCAAGAGATTTGACATTTTATTTTTCAACTTTAAGCTCCTTTATAACTCTGATGATCTCATTTTGAAATTATATTTCAATCATCTTATATATTTCATCATCATTTGCTTCTTCTTCTTCAGAGGCTTATTTCTTGTTGTCCTTAGCCATGATTCATGAATAACACTCTTGCTGGGTAATTACCTTCATTACTGTCACTGCCTTCCTCAGATGAGGAGTTGTCTTCTTTAGAGAAGAAGATTTTCTTAAATATTTTCTTCTTATCATGCCTATTGAATCTTCATTGACCCTTCTTCCACTTTATGTGGAAATTTAGTTGCAAAATGACCTATCTCACCACAATCAAAAAACATAAAAGAAGTTTATCTTTGAACTTACTTATTCCTTTCTTCATTGTCCTTGTAAAGTTTGCAATTTCTTCATTTGAGTATTCTTGTTTTTCTTTGCAAAAACTGGAGCCCAATCTTGATTCCTTTTTGTTTTTTGCAGTCTCCTTGGATCTTGTGAATGTTTCTTCTCGATTAGATGGACAATCTTCCTATTCAATACTCATTTAATAATCTGTAAGAATTCCATGTAGCTCATCCATGCTAAGGTTGTTCAAGTTGGATCTATCATCTAAGACATAACATTTATGATTAAATCTTGTTGGAATATATCTTAGGACCTTTCATATAATAATATTTTTCCCAATTGGTTCTCCCAGTCCTTTCAAGCATTTTTACTTCATCCACTCATTGAATGAAAACTACAATATTCTCATCTTCCTTCATCTTTAGTTGTTCAAATTAAGCTCTGCTAATTTAAAGTTTTGCTTATTTGAATTTTGAGTCTCCTTCATAAATGTTTTGAAGCTTGCCCCAAAGTTCCTTAGTTGTTTTATAACCCAATACCTTAACATAGACATATTAAATAAATCCATTTATAATGGAATTTTTGACTTTGGCATCATATTCAACAAGTTTCCTTCATTTTTCATTTGTTGGGGAAGAGGATTTTGCATCATAGCCTTGTTTAACTGATTCTTAAACATCATATCCTTGTGCAAGAAGGTATACATGCATTCTCCCATTACATAGTGCATAATTTTGTCTATCAAATAGGGGAACTCCATTCTTTGTGTACTCCATGATATCCCTTCAATGGTTAGGATGATTTTGAAAGGTCCTTCTCTAATACCAATTGTTGGAAATACTGAAAGGGGGATGAATCAATATTTCTTAGCAATTAGTAACTTATTAATATTTTCAGATCATTGTTATTCTATAGTAGTACTCAAAACAATAAATAAATAATACACAATGAACACAAGAATTATTAGATGGAAAACCTGTTCGGGGATAAAAACTATCGAATGCTTTTATAATAAGTTCTTTTGAAACCTTTAGCCCCAACTGAAAATAAATTGACAACTCCCTAGAGCTCTAGAAAAAAATTCTTTTACAACACCCACTAGAAGGACGCCCCAACACCCTAATGTTATATTAGCTATCAGCTGAATGGATGCACCAACACCCTAACAAGCACCAACTTTCCCTATCACCACCCTACGACCTTGAAGTGTTTTCAGGCACCCACCTGAAGGTGCCTTCAACTTTCTCCCTACCACCACCCTACCACCCTATAAAGGCATAAATTAAATATAAAAATTGTGGACTCCCATACCAAGGACAATGATCCACTTACAATGATTACAATGATTTTTCTTTAACTAACTAAAAAATCTACATTCAACTATCCTTAATTTAACAAACCTTAGGACCAAAAACCGTTGTTCCAATTACTTCCCAAACCCATTTACCAAAACAAAATTGAATTCTTTAATTTTTACAATAGTACAATCCCTTTACAGTATTTACAAAACTTTATATAATAACTTGTTCAATGACCTATACCCTCTGCCTTTGATGTTAATTTGAAGTTGTTGATTAAAATGATGTATCCGATCTTCTGCAACACTGAGAGATGCCAAACGTTTGCATTGTCCCAAAACAATTTTCCCTCAATGATAAAATCTGTTTAGTATGCTTTGCCTTTGATGATGTCTCTACCCTATACTTGATGATAAGGTTGTATTGTACTGAAGATATTCCTGTAGGTCCCATTTCTTACTTCTTAAATGTATTGTAGATTACCTTCTTTACAATGATGATGATATCCTTACTAATGATTGTTGTAAATATTTTGGAGATATTTTTTATCCTTGTGAGCAGTGATGAATAGGCTTACTTCTGTCAACCTTTAGTCACTTTAACAAAATACTATGAAACTCTTCTCTTATCTTACTAGGCTGCCAATTCTTGTATATTGGAAACTTGGCATGTTTCTTACTTGAGATGAATCAATTCTTCCATAACAAATTGTTCTGCAATTTCCTTGATTAAGAGTTAGTTACCGGGTATAGTTGTCACTGCTTTGATATCTTTGACCTTGTTGTCACTATTCTAAATATTTTCACCTGTAATGGAAGATATACCCAAGTGAATCCCAATTTCCAAAAAAAAAGGAAAGAAAATGACCCTAACTCTATGCATTATAATCCTGAAAAGAAAATAAGAAAGCATCAAGCCCTCAAAAGTTTCAACAATCAATAAAATTTCTAGATTTAAGCCCTAGATCTACCTATAACTAGACTTATGCCTAAAAGATTTCAAATGAAAATGAGAATAAACTGACCTATGGATGCACCTTCACATAATCACTTTTTACCTGCACTAATAAACACAAGATAAGTCCAAAATAAGAAGAAGGATATACAATCAGAGATTACCTTGAGTTGAATCAAAGGAGGATGTGCATAGTTCTTAAATCTCTAGAGATATGAGCCTCAAAGGTATGATTAATCCGAGAAACAAGGTCATTTTGCAAATGGACTGCGCTAAAAAGATATTACATATGACTGAAACTTCAGGACAGAGCATAAATGGATACACAATGATAATTTTAAGCCCTAGTATGCCAAGTTTTAAGTTTGCATTTAGTTCCTGAATCATAGATCTGAATTTCGTTAGCCTCACAACTCTTGGAAGAGAGTAGTATTCCAAAAATTTTCTTCAAAATGACCATACATCAACTCACTCTTCCTCAGGTATGGACCTATAAAAGAAATACTTCAATAAACCTCCAAAGCCAAACATAAATTGACCAAAATAAGCCCTCGATATTTCAATAGAACTTTGTTCTTCTTTAAATAAGATCCTACACCTAAATACCTACAATAAATTTAACCTATAAACCCTCAAAAATACTAAACCCTATCCCCAAAGGTATTATGTGTTAGTATCCCAAGGGTGGCCGAAATAATTTCAGTGCCAACATTTCACTAAAATGTCTGTTCAAGTGCTTTTAATGAGAAGATGCATAAGCCTCTTTTTATAGACTTAGAAAGGGATCCTTGATAGATAAATGTTGAATGTTAAGGAGGGGATCAATAAGAGCTTAAGATATTATTTTTTAAATAAAAAATGCCTTGTCGTTCTAAGTGAGGAAGGCTGCTAGCCCTAAGGAAGATAAATGTGGGTTTCTTCCTTGATAAATTGGTGAAAGCCACTACCTGTGAGTATAAAACAAGATGAAACCATTAATAATAATAAATATTCCTAATGTTAGATATTTAGTGATCATTAATTAATAAAAGTTTACCATGATACCACCCTATGGGGTTTTAGCCCACTGATGGGTGTATCCAATTTTAAATGAAAATAACTCTCAAACCATGAAGAAATATGTGGCATGAAACATATCACCAAAAATATATTCCCAATGAGGATCCAACTAAAATTATTTGGATATTAAAAAGAACAAATTCCCATGTCATATTTACCAATGAATATTGAGGTAGATCCTGATGCTGCTTGGGTTTACATCAATGACAACCACCTATCAACAATCTCCCCCCTTGGCATTGATGGCAACACAAGAACTCCACTGCTATCATGACTCCTCCTAACATCATTCTTCTAACCTTCCTAATGCTTTCTCTCACCCTTTTACATCAATGGAAAAGGGTGATTCCCCCTGTCAACTTACCTTATTCATGTAGACTTGTAACCAACCTCTACCGCACCTGTCAACTTTATGAAATAAAAAATAGTCTAATGGGAACTTTTGAGAATCCCAAGTTTTTGATGAAGATACTCAAATGTCTCACATGGAAACGGTTTAGTGAATATGTCAACAATTTGTTCTTTTTTCCCAATATATTTCACTTTGATGTTATTTGCAATTTGTTCTCTATCAAAATGGTACTTGATTGGAATGTGTTTTGGTTTTGAATGCATCACAGGATACTTGGAGATACTAATGGTGCTAGTGTTATCACATAATATCATAATGGACTCATCAAACTTCACTTGAAGATCCTGCAAGGTTTTGTTTCATCTAGAGGCCTTGCGTACAACAAGTTGTTGTTGCTATGGATTATGCTTACATTGTGGATAAGGGTATTGAAGATTTCTTTTTTATTGACCATGAAACAAGACAACCACCTCGATAGAAAGATACTCCCATAGTGATTTTATGATCGTTAACATTTCCTTCCCAATCAACATCTGTATAGGTTGCAATGGTTAACTTTTTTTCCTTTAGGATACCATAGTCCATATTCTATTGTTCCATCGATATATTAAAAGATCATTTTTGCTACAATGACATGAGATTATTTTGGTGTTGCTTGGAATCATGCCACCTGTCTAACTGCCTACAACACATTTGGCCTAGAAGCTATTACATATAGAAGAGTACCAATCATAGATCTATACGTCCTCTTATTCACATCTTTTGATGAGTCATCTATGCTCAACATGTAACCTGTCACCATTGGGGTGAGAACTAGTTTGTAATCTTCCATCTGAAACCTCTTCAATTCCTTGATTTATTTGGTTTGACAAATAAATATACCCTTGTCTTGTTGGGATATATATGAATTCCCAAAAAGTGTGTCAACTCACCAAGTAACCACATATAGAACTCACCCTGCATATTTGATGCAAACTTATTGCTTAACCTATCATCACTACTTCCAATGATTATATCATCCACATATACTCCAATAGTTGTCAAGCTATCTTTTTCAACCATTACATAAATATTTCTATGAACATTTCCGCTCTTAAATCCTTATTTTTGCAAGTACCTGTCAAGATGGGCATACCAAGCCCTATGAGATTTTTTGAGACAATACAATGCCTTCTTTAATCTACAAACACGGTCCCTTTTGTCTATTAGCAAAAATCCTTCACGTTGTTCTATATATACCTCTTCTTCTAATTATCCATTTAGAAAGGTTGATTTCACGTCCATTTGATATACCTTTATCTTTTTTAAACATGAATAAGCCAAGAACATCTTGATATCTTTCATTCTTGCAACATGAGAAAATGTCTCTTCAAAATTGATTCCTCTGACCTATGCATATCCTTTACAGACCAACCTTGCTCTATTCCTAGTAACTTTTCCATCCTCATTCAACTTGTTCCTATAAACCCATTCTGTGCCAATGCCATTTTTATCCTTTGGTCATGGAATCAATTCCCAAGTATCATTCTTCTCAATTTGATCCAACTCTTCATTCATAGCAATGACCCAATTTTCATCTTGGCTGGCATCTTCAAAGTTGTTTGACTCAAATGTGGCCAAGAGAGAAAGATGGGCCTATTGTGGTGCACAAAGCTATCAGTTTCTTCTAGTTCATATGTGTTCATTGAGATCCCCAATGATATGATCTAAAGGATGATTATTTTGATACCATTCTTTAGGAGTCTTTGATGGATCTTGATTTTCATTTCATATCTCTTCCTAGTTGGTAGTGGTTTCTTCATTTGATTATACTTTCTCTAGATCTTCCTCTTTTAATTCAATCTCTCATGTCTCATATTTGTTTGAAGATGAGTTTCCTTGCTCCTTCTTTGACCCACGAATTTTGTCAAATGTTACATTTATGCTATCAACTATTCAGTTGAGCCTCTGATTGTATATAATCTTTCCTTTTGTGTGAATAGCCAACAAATATGCCCTCATCTACTTAAGAATCAAATTTTCCTATTTTTTGATCTTCTCTTTGATGTAGCATTTGCTGCCAAATACGCTGAATGTTTGACATTTTCCGGTATTCCTCTCCATAGTTCATATGGAGTTGTATCACAAATTCTTCTAAGAAAACCTCTATTCAAAATATAAATTATTATGTTAACTTCTTGAACCCAAAATTTATCATCCAACTTTGAATCATTCAGAATTGTTTTGGCTATTTTGTGTATAGTCCTATTCTTCCTTTCGACAACTTCATTTTTTTGTGGTGTCCTGGCTATTGAGAACTGCCTTTTAATTCCATGTTGTTCAAAGAAATATTGAAACGCTTTGGATGTTAATTCTCCACCATTATCTAATTGTGAATATTTGATCTTCAAATCAGTTTCATTTTCTAACATTTCCTTGAATATTTTGAAACATTCAAATGCCTTGGACATTATCTTCAAAAAGCTAATCGTTTTCATCTAGGTATAATCATTAATCATTAACATGAAAAATAATTCACCATCAATTACTTTAGCCTTCATTCACCTACATAGATCAATATGTATCAATTCCAATGGTTTTGACTCTGGAATTTTCTTTAATCTTTAATTCAACTCTTGTCTATTTTCCATGCCTGTAGTGTTCACATATACCACGGGTTTGTTTCAAAATCAATAGAATTTCTTTCACAACTTCCTTTTTGTTGATTCTTACAAGGTTATCAAAGTTTATATGTCCCATCTGTCTATGCTAGAGCCAACTCTCATTGCCTTTTTCCAGGAAACAACCTTTAACAACCTCATCCAACGTGTATATGTTTTTTGGAGTTCTAGTTGTCGTAGCTACCAATTGGACATATTTATCTTTTCTTATTTCAAATTTATTTGATTCAAACAAAATTGTACATCCTTGATTTCACATTTTACTTACACTCAATAGCCCGTGATTCATATTTTCAATAACAAGCACATATTTTGCTATAACATCCTTGCTTCCAAGCTTGACAACGCATGTTCCTATAACATTTACAGGTTCGTCATTTCCAAAGGATATTGTTCCATCTTTTCCTTCTGTCAAAGATATAATTTTTTTCATATCCCCTATCATATGTTTTGAGAAATCACTATAAACATACCAAACATTTTTCTTTCTTTGACCTTTTAGAGAAAGAGAACATCTCTCAATTTTCTTGTTCCAAACTTGTTCATTTTGATTCTATTGTGATTCTCTTGGAAGAATTGTTAACCTGCAATATTTAGCCAAATGTCAAAAGTTGTTGCATCTATGGCATTATACTTCACTGCTCAAATGACCAAATATATTGTAGTTTTTCTTGTAATTTTTCTATAATTTTATGGCATAATCATCCTTGAAAGAGCTTCCAAAGTTGCTTATGTTTCTAGCATAGGTTCGAAAATTTACACTTTAGGTCCTAATTTTCCACATGAATAACAAATACCAAGAAATATATTTTGATACCTAAGGGGAGTGGGGGGGATTCTTCGTGATTCTTTTTTTTGATCTTGAATCGTTTGTTCGGTTGGGAAGCCTCCTTCATTCTTAATAGACCTTCTAGCCATTACTGCATAAGTTTTTTGTCCACCTTCCCTTTTTGTTGTGGAAGAGGTTGAGATTTCTGCAAATGTTTCCTTTGTAGCCCAATCCTATCTTGTCACTATGTGGCCTTTAGATGTTGATGAGCTCATATAATACTGTATAACTATTTGAAAAATTTTGTTGAAATTCCTTCCTTTTTCTGCATTCTTCGTAGAAAAACTATCTTTGCTTCTAAAGATTCCCTTGCCTTGTTTCTTTATTGAGGTTCTCTTCTAAGAGATTCTTCAATTTTTCTAGCTTCTTCTAATTGTACTTTAAGGTTGTCAATAGTTTCCTTTGATTGTTCATTCTTCTTATTGATACTTCTGGCATGTTCTTTTTTTATATCTAAATCAACTTCAAGAGAATTGACACTTTATTTTTCAGCTTTAAGCTCCTTTATAACATTGATTATATTTTTTTGAAATTCAATTTTAGTCATCTTATCTATTTCATCATAATCTTCTTCATCTTCTCTAGAAGATTCTTTCTTGTTTTCCATAGCAATGAATAGCACTCTTCTTGGGTAATTACCTTCATCACTATCACTTACTTCTTCATATGAGCAGTTGTCTTCTTTCTAGAAGAATATTTTTTTAAATATTTTCTTCTTATAGACTTTACTATTGAATCTTCTTTGAACCATCTTCCCTTTATGAGGACATTTAGCTGAAAAGTTACCTATCTCACCACAATCAAAACACATAAAGAATTTTATCTTTGAACTTACATGTTTCTTTCTTCATCTTCCTTGTAAGGTTTGCAATTTATTCATCTGAGCATTCTTCTTATTCTTTGCAACAACTGGAGCCTGGTATTGATTCCCTGTTTGTTTTTCCCGATCTTCTTGGATCTTTTGAATGTTGCTTCTTAGTTAGATGTACCATCTTCTTATTAATTCCCCATTTCATAAGTTATAGGAATCCCTTGTAGCTCATCCATGCTAAGGCTGTTCAAGTTGGATATAACTTCTTAGATAGAGACTTTAGGATTAAATCTTGTTGGAAGAGATCCTAGGACCTTTCGTACAACAATATTTTTATGAATTGGTTCTCCCAGTCCTTCCAAGTCATTTTTTTACTTTATCCACTTGTTAAAATAAAGCTACAATACTCTCGTCTTCCTTCATCTCCAATTGTTCAAATTGAGCTCTACTAATTTGAAATTTTGCTTCTTTGACTTTTGAGTCTCCTTCATATATGTTTTGAAGCTTGACCCAAAATTCCTTAGCTGTTTTGTAACCTGATACCTTAATATAGAAAAATTGAGTGAGTCCATTCATAATGGCATTTTGGGATTTGGCATCATATTCGACAAGTTTACTTCCCTTTTCATCTTTTGGAGAGGAGGATTTTGCATCATAGACTTGTTCAATTGATTCCAAAAAATCATATCATTGTGCAAGTAGGTATACCTATATTCTTCCATTCTTTATGCATATTTTTGTCCATCAAACATAGGAACTCCATTCTTGGTGTACTCCATGATCTCCCTTTAGCGGTTGGGTTGATTTCACAGGGACTTTCCCTACCACCAATTGTTGTAAATACTGAGAGGGGGGTGAGTCAATATTTCTTAGGAATTAGTAACTTATTAATCTTTTCATATCATTAGTTATTCTTAAGCAATATTCAAAATAGTAAATAAACAATACGCAATGAACACAAGGATTTTTTAGTGGAAAACCCCCTCTGGGACAAAAACCACTGAATTATTTTATAATAAGTTCTTTTAAAATCTCCAGGCCCAATTGAAAAGAAAGCTACAACTCCCTATAACTCTAGAAATGCATTATTTTCAAGCACCACTAGAAGGATGCCCCAATGCCCTAACTTTTTATTATCTACCAATTGAATGGATGCACCAACACTCTAGGAAGCACCAACTTGCCCTAGCACCACCCTACCAACCTAAAGTGTTTTCAAGAACCCACCGAAGTTGACTTCAACCACTTCACTAGCATCACTCTACCACCCTATAAAGACAAAAAATAAATACAAAAAATGTCGACTCCCGTACCAGGGAAAATTGTCCACTTATAATGATATACAATGATTTTGTTTTGACTGACTGACAACTGTAGATTCAACCATCCTTGATTAAAATATCCCTAGGACCAAAAACCCTTGTGCCAACTACTGCCCAAACCCTTTTACCAAAAATTAATTGACTTCTTTAATTTAAATAATAGTACAACCCCTTTACAATATTTACAAGATTTTATACAATAAGTTTTCAATGACCTGTACCATATTCCTTTGATGTTTATTTGAATTTGATGATGAAACTGATGTATCTGATCTTCTGCAACATTGAGATATGCCAATTTTTTTCCACTATCCCACAATGATTTTCCCTTAGCGATGAAATCTATTTAATATGATTTGTCTTTGATGATGCTTCTACCCTGTCCTTGATGATAAGGCTATATTGTACTAAAGATAGTCTTGTAGGTGCCACTTCTTACTTCTTGAATCTGTTGTAGATTACCTTCTTTGTCAATGATGATGATATCCTTATTGATGAATTTTGCAAATATTCTGGCACAAATTTACGTCCTTGTGAGAAGTGATCAATGGGCTTACTTTTACCAACCTTTAGTAACTTTAAAACAACACCGTAAAACTTCACTCTTGTCTTACTAGGTTACTAACTCTTATATAATGGAAACTTTCTAGGTTTCTTACTTGAGATGAATCAATTCTACCATAAGAAATTGTTCTGCAATTTCCTTGATCTAGGGTTAGTTACCAGGTATAGTTGTCACTACTTTTATGTCTTTGACCTTGTTATCATTGTTCTGAATACTTGCACCTTATTGTCAGGTTTACAACAACCCGCATTTGTTTTTTACATAAGAAAAATGAATAATAAATAAAAACAAAAGGCCCTAAACAATTTTTTTTGTTTCTAATAAAAAACCCATTTTTTTTTTAAGTTTTAGGTCAGAGGTCATATTTATAAAGGTCTTTGTAAATAAAAATATAATTCCTGACCATCCAACCACCCGACTAATAGGTTGAGTCGACTACAAGTTATCTGTGTAAATATTATTCCTGACTATCTGACTCCCTGACTACCCAACATCAAGAAAAAACTCAACTATGGTGTAGTCATGGTCTGGATGAAATAAATCAACAATAAACGCATATGACCTCCCAATTGTCCAACTATTCGAATAAAGTATTGATTTTCTTGATTTGCATGCAGATCACTTTTTGAAATAAATTTTTATTTTTATTTTTTCACGTTTAATTGATTTGTTTGTTAAATCATCATTTAATTTCTTCTTATCATTTCTCTATTCATGAAAGGAAAACAATTGAATTACTCTACTGGAAATTAATGAACACATTAATTCACATTTTCTCATATTTCTAATCAAATTCTTAGTTTTTTAGAATATTTCGCCTGCATGTTATTCTCGTAAGCCTGGTTCGAGAAAATATTGAATTAAGGAAACACGATACCATTTTCAAAAATTATGGGCAAGCAAGATGATATTATACAAATTCCTAAATTCAATTTCTAAGTTCTAAATAAGGAAATCTTATATATGCTATGTTTCTTTTTCACAGGTCATAAAATGGGGAAAAAGGGAAAATCTCCAACAACAAAGCAACATATGGAGAAAATAAAGGAGAAACTTAAATAAATGGGGAATCTGCTACCAGAGGAAGTCAATTTCAACCTATTCCTCATCTCAGACTCAAATTACGAAACACAAAAAGAGGGTACAATGAGTTGGGAGGAATGTTTTGATTTCTTTCCAGAAAGAGAATGGTTAAACAACACAACATATGCTCAAACAAAGAACAATCAGTTTGAAGTAGTCAGAGCAATAGAGTTACACAAAGTAGCATCTAGGACCAGAGTCTTCCCTTATTATGACATGGTTTCATGGATTTTCTCTCACGCTGATATTTCAACCTGAAAAATATCAAACCATCACCAAATTTTCATAGCCTCATGTAAAGTTGAAGTCATCTCGGCTATCTATAAATCCAGTCCCCCAAAAATCCATCTTAATGTTGATTTCCTTAAGAAATTTTGAAGCAATGTCTTCAAGAAATGTGGAGAGAGTTATGAAAAAGTGATTGAAGATTGGTTAAGGGAAGAAAATCAAGGTTTCATGCTCAAATAAAATAAGGAATATTCCATAGCTATTTTTAAGAAACCCATAAGATTTCTGATCAAAATTTGACCAGATTATATGGGGAACAAGATCTTGAGAATTGTAAAATCAAATGGAATCCAAAAATCCATAACATTTTAAATCAGGGAAAATGTCTAAACTGGACTAACATCTTGTCACATAATATCACAAATTCATTAAAGTTGTCATTATCATCTCCCCCAGGCTACAAACATATTTTCTACATGTCTCCCTAGTTGATAGATATTGTCATTGCCTCATTTCCATTCCCACTCATGAAATGGAACTACCCATCCAAAATTACGCTCCTATCTGATGGGAGTCTAATTTTAAATACCATTTTTATGATATCTTCCATTATGTTTTGATTCCTTTCCATGAAATCCTGTTTGGAAAAATACCTTCGATAATTATTCAAAGTTTGAGATAATGCCTAGAGTCAATTGGTCATTGGTTTGTGGAGGAGTTATTTTCTTATGTCATATTTTTTGGAAGTGAGGTTGGTCCCCACCTTCTGCCCCGATATATCCTAAAAATTCTTGCTCTAAGAGAAGCTGTTAATCAAGTTTTTTTAAACACCAAGCCAAAAAATTTAGTAAACTACAAAAGAAAATATGGCCTAGTTTCCAATCAAGTTTGGTGACATAAATATCTGAGATAGAGGGCACAAATTCAAAGAAGTCGAATATCTTCAAGAAGTTTGGTCACTTTCTTTGCCTCATTATGACTATGATCCTAGTGGAATTATTAGCAGTCAACTATGTGAATAATTTTACTCATCAGGCCCCCTTTTGATGATATTTTTTTAGATATTGATGACTTTTTTTTTTTTGTAAGCTTGGTAGGACCCTCTCATTTTCGAGTTTTTACATGTCCGTTATTCAACCCATTTCCGGGGAGGGTAGCACAAGAATTGAACCCAAGATCTCCGGTTCGGTGAGACTTCATTTCCAAGACCATTGCCACTTGAGCTACCCCTTGCGGACTAGATATTGATGACTTTCAACAAGCTGTTGAAAGACAAAAAATCTTAAATAGTGAAACAAGGGACCAATTGAAAAAGTTTAGGGAAAATCTGTTGGAAAATATCCTAAAAGAAAAGGGTCTCCATCCCAACATTTCATTTGAATAGTTAAAGACTTCTGAATTTTTTCAATTTAATTTCAACCAAATCACCTCAGATCCTTCCATTGTTTATCAAAAGAAACAAAGGGTTGAAATAGAAAAAAAAGAAAATTTTATTGTCACGGGTAAAGAAGTTAAGGTCATAGAAGTGGAAATTCCAAAGAAGAAGCATGAAACAACATCAATAACAAAAAAAGGAAAAAAATGAACAAGAGATTATTGTAATAATTCTCCAGAAGGGACAAAACATAAGGAAACAAAGACTACAGTAACCGAAGAAATGGAGGCAGATGAGGAGAAAGAAAAACAAGTATCTAGTGAAACCACAACCAAGAAGAATGCGGGGAAAATGGAATCACATCAAAAAATGGATACTACTTCTACTACATCTCCTCAGACATTAGTGACACCCACTTATACCAAGATTCCTTGGGAATCATTTTTGTTTAAACCAGATTTTGAGTTGGAGGTAGTTTCATATACAATTCCTTCTTTAATGGATTATTATTTCAATACTCAAACAAAATCAGTTGTCAGGAGAACAAAAAAAAGGAAACATGATGCTTTGGAGATTGTTTTTGAATTTGGTCGGCAGGCTCAGGGAGATGTGAAAGAAAAATCTCAAGAATCCTCTCAAGATTTAGGATATTTTGTTAATTACAACCAATATCATTTGAATGAGATTACAACTTCATATGATAACAATCTACAAAAAATAAAAGTGTTAGAGAAAAAAATTGGAGAAAAGTGAATTGTTCAATGAAGAAAACTGGAAAAAGTATTCTGCAACTCTAATTCAAGGATTCACTATAGAAAGGGAAAATCTACAGAAGCATTTTCAGAGAGAATTGACAGAGGTAAATTCAAAACATGAACAACACATTCAAGAATTAAGAAAATTACATGAAGAGAAAACTTGCATTTGGAAGGAAGAAGCTGAAAGTAATTATGAGATTATGATCACAACCTTGAAAGAGAAAATCGAATCTCTTCATAATCAACTTAATCAGAATCAAGAAGAAACATAGAGTCTAGGAGTTTTTAGGGAGCTCACTTTATAGATTTGTCTAATTTTAAGGAAAAACCAATGAAATTTATATAAAAATATGGATAAGGTCTCAAGATTTTATCAAGAAATTATAGACTTAAATGAAAGGATTGATTCATGAATAGAATAAGACAAATCTATTAAAAATAAATTTCTTTCTATTCTTGTCTAGGAAAAGAAATTTCAATTCGATGAAATTCCAAAAGTTTCAAAGATAGATAAAAGATTAATGCTTGCATCCTTGAGTCACAGGGAAGATGAGGAGAAAGAAATCAGAACATGGATACAAACAAAAAAATGAAAATTTTTAAAAATATGGTAATGTTGGCTTGATGGGGCCTGACCCAGGTTCTATGTTAGATGCACCAACCAACAAAACCCTAAACTACTGGCCATTTCGGTAACAACCCACGTAGCGCAGGCTGCAATCTCACCCGAAATAGTATTGGGGGATGACATCAATAGGTTTTTGCATCCACATGTCTGTGTGAAGGGTTCCTGCAGATTTTAGGGCTTAGTTATGTCTTCACAAATCCTAACCCTTCCGAAACAGTTAATAACAATAAATTTTATATACAGTATCTACATCTTTGCGAAGGTCGTTAAACATTTATAACATGCATAAACTCAACTAATCTATTACTTTCGCACATTAAATAGACATTTATTCATACAATTCCAGTTATAGAGCGAAAATACATAAATTTCATAAATAAACACAGGTAAGCAGATACAAAAAGTATGCATCAAATCTATCTTTTATTAGATGTGATCTTCAAATTACAAACTCTTCTTCCCTGCGCACTCAACTGTAGGGGCCCATGCACTCAGCTTGCAGACTTACCAAGGTCTCTGTGCACTCAGCTGCAGGAGCCTTCCCCTTCACCTAAGTATAGGAAACAAACCTTCCTACCTTAGCTTACTTTCCCAAAAAAATGATCTTCTTTCTTTGGATGATCTCTTAGACTTGCTATGACTTATCTATTTATAGCCTTTCCTTTTACAATACCATGGTCTGTGGACCATGTGCGGGTCTTAAAACCTTCTTAACACCTAAAAACCTAAGGGTATAAAGCCCTTTTGACTCATACTATCTTCGTACTCCGCTTCCACAAATCGCGTAGACTTTACATTTATACAAAAAATAATCAAAATATAACCCCAGGGACGCCATCCCAATAGGCCCCCAACACAATTTAGTGACTCGTCCTCGATTCACTCAGCTGGCGCTTCAATCTTTTCTTGGAGTTCATGGAACTCCAACTTCAGAACCTGCTGATCATTTGTTCCCTGTGTAGATGCCTGGTGCACTTCCTCGACTAATTTATCTATAGTAGGGACTTCCATTGTGAGGCCCATGGTCCTTTGAGTTTGTTGCATGCCCTTAAGCTTGCTTTGCATGGATAGAGTCAGTTGGCTAGACTCCTTGTGTCCTTTCCTTGAGAATGGCCTCATTCCAGCACAACTCTTCAATCTCATTCAGAAGTTGCTTCCCCCCCTGTAGTCTCGCGAACTACTGCACTGGTGCCAACGTTCGCGCATTCGACCTAATTTCATCATACTACATATGTTTGTCTCTCAGGTTTGCGTCAATTTACTACAGAGTGGGGTCCTCCTGTAGTGAAGTCCATATCTCCGTGACCTGCTTGAAAAATTATGTGCAGCCTTAATTGCTACTTCTAATGTGGCCATCCCTTCCTTTATAGCAACTCTATGCTACTCTCGAACATCTAGCGAAAAGCTGCAACTCCGAAATCTGTAGTTGTAATTCAAATTGGACTTGACCGATTTCATCTTTGGACTATTTAACCGTCACGACCATCTTTTGGAGCTTTTCTATTAATGCTGCATCAACTGCAATGTTAAGTTTAGGCATCTTATTACACGCTCATGTAATCACTGCTTCTAACTTTTGGTTAGGCGTAGAAATTTCTTCCTTCTCCTTGAGTTCCTGCATTTTTTCTTCGAAGATCTACTGGTTGTTGTTTTTTACTTCAATAATCACCAACATTGTGCGTTGCTCCCTAACCCTCAACTCATCAGATACTCCTTGGTGCAACTCATGTAGGGTCTGGACAAGGAGCATCGCGAGGTTGACACCCATATTCTTGATCTGTGAGAGCTGGGCTTTGGCCTCATCCATTTCAGCATGCAGGGCCCCATCTAGCAACTATCACACGGATATCCAAGGTCTTCTCCATGTCCAACACTATTGCACTCGTTTGCTGCAGGCTCGCCTGAATCTCGCTTGCTTGTAGTTGACTTGTCTGGATCTACAAATCGCGTGGATCCTTCTACACATTTCCCATCACCTTTTGGTAATGCTTCTCAAACTGGGTCCATAACTTTGTGGTAGCGTCCCAGACCTTATCACTGATTTCGTCTACATCCCCCTCAGTGAGGACCAACGGATCCACATGAGTGAACATGTCCAACTTCTGTTTCTTCTGTGGTCCTGAGGTTGTCTGCTTTGTTCGTTTCTTAACCACAAAGGGGGTTCCCTATTCCACACCCTCACCCTCTTTAGCATCTAACCCTTCTTGGTCCTATGTGTGCTGGGAGTCAAACTCCTTAACATCGATGGTGGCTTCCTGGGCCGCTTTCCCTTTGTCAGTGACTTCCTTGGAAGCATCTTCCTTGGCTGCAGCTTCCTTTCACTACGCGTCTTTTTCCCAGGCTACATCATTCTAGACTTCCTTATGTTGCTCTGCTGTTAATGTTTGCGCAGTGGTAGCTTCTTCTACCTTACTTGTACCTATGCCTGGATTCGATGGGTAAAGCCACTCCCTTAGCCATTTACCAACAACCTCCACAACATCCTCCTTACCCACAAGATAAGTTAGCTTGTGCCATATTTTCTTTGGATCCCTTCACGCACACACATATACATTATGGAAGTCAGCCTTGAAGTTGGCGTAAGGCTCATACTGATCATGTAGGGTAGGTGACAACCTCGGCCTCTGGTTGATCACCGTGTGTAGATCTATTTCCACCAATACCCAAAAAATCTTGGTTTCCATGACCCGTGTAGGGTCCTTCATCACCTGGAGCAAAGTGAACTTCGTTGCTTCCAAAAGGTTGGATTCTTGAGAAGGAAGTTGGCTGTCCTCCGGCGTCCTCCATGTGACTAGTGCAATCAAGAGTAACAACCGGGCATAATGAAATGACTTGCCCTCATCTTGGGCCTCCCAAAAGTTCTCTAATAACTCTTTGCATAGGTACTGAGCCTAGTTGTATTGGACTCCTTTGGTGCATTGCGCAACCAAAGAGATCACGGGCGTTAGAACCTCATCTATGCGACACTTCTGCATGATCTTGCATGCCAATATTTTCATGGTGAACTGCACCACAGGGTCTGAAATGGAGCATATGGAATATCTGCTTGACTTCTTAACCAACCCAAACTCACTCTTCATCTACTTTGCAAGTTTCTTCTCATGCGTTTCTTGCCGAACGCTTCTACTGGATCCACACCTTGATAGGGTAGCAAGGTGATCTGGTGGATCAACATATCTGTAATTGGAATGGGTTCTCCCAACCAGAGACACCCATCATGCACTAGAGTTAATAATTTTTGGATACATATAGTGTTTATGATGGTGCAGCTGAAATGCGGTACCCATAGCATATTCAAGAGGCCCGCAGTCTCAACACCAGGGACCCACTTCATGGGTTCCAATCTCGTAACGCTAGTTTCCTCATAATAGATCTTGGATAGGTAATTGGCCAGCACAAGCTGAGGTAACTTCTCATGATCTCCCAAATCCCAATCCTCCAGCTTGAGTGTCAGAAAGTGGCCCAACAACACACCCTCAAACACCACCATCTCTGGCAGTAGTGGTGTAGAGACCATAAATTTAGCATTGTCCAGGTCCATAGGCACCTTAGTTGTGTCTTTGCGTGGTGGGATATACTTTGGGAGACGTGTCATAGGCTCATCCTCCTCAACATCCATCTCCTCGATGCCTGAACACAGTTATTCTGCATCTAGATCAAGGGGTTCAGTGGGTTGTTGTGCTCTATCCATTTTACCCTTCTCGCAGATTTCCATGGGAACTTTTCACGGTGAGTGCCTCATTGGAACCTGCTGGGGTTTCTTTTGTTTCATGTCAGCTATAGAGGGCTTAGGTCTAGGAGACCTAGGCACCGTAGTCGAAAATCTCGTAGGAATAGGGGGTATTGCTTCGACTGAGGGCGTGACTTCGGAGGGCATCGCTTCTGTTGTAGGGGGAGTTGCAGTCATTCTTGCTAGGAATGCCTTCTAGAAATATTCAGGTACGTTAGCTAACCTTGGTTGTGAGAATAGTTCCTCCCAATTTGGCTCAAACATATAGTTAAACTCTTTGCGCAACACAAGGTGAAAAATCTCACAATCAATTCTCAGCAAGCAAAGTATGCAAATGTGGGGCAGCATGCCATATTTATAGGAGAATTCAAAATTGAATCTAATTGTTCCCTCCAAATTCCTATCATTAATGTATCTTTGGCAGCATATTTCTAAATATTTCCCCATAAATGTGCCCTCCCCTCTCCTCCTAACAGAAATTTGCCATCCAATCATTTACAGTGTTTCCAGTGGCTACTTTTTGACCTGGCTACGCGACACCAACCTTTGTGGCGTAGCTCCCCTCGATGCCCTGCTTTCTTCCATCGTGCGACCCTCTTACTTCGTCTTTTTCATTTTTTGGCAATGTAGTTTATAGTCCCATACTTCCTTGCAACTGCCTGGAGTAATAAGACTATCTCACCATCATACAGTCATTGCATAGGAGTGAAATCACCCTTGTACAACTTCAACCAATTTCCATTAACTCTGCCTAGAAACAATTCTCCATTTAGCTTCGCGAGCTCAACTGCGCCACCATCTGTAATTTCTTTTACCACATACGGTCCCAACCAATTCATTCAAAACTTTCTAAGAAATTTCATAAATTCGTTGTCATATAATAATACCAAATCATTAACCTAGAAGGTGAGCTACATTATATGTTGATCGTGCCATGCCTTTTCGTGCTCCTTTTGTACCATTTGATGAAATCCTACTAAAAACTGATATTCCTCCAATTCCATTAGTTGTGTGAGACACTCCTCCATAGTATCATGATCAACCATATCAGTTAGTTATATAATCCGCAGGCTCGGCACAATGTATTCCATGGGCATCAAAGCCCCCTGCCCATAGACCAACCTGAAAGGGGTTTGGCCTGTCAACTTTTTACAAGTGGCTATATACACTGATAGGACTGTTGGAATGTGCACATACCAATCATTCTGTGTCACATTGAAAACCTTCGCTAAAGTGTTTTCCAAGATTTTATTGAAAGCTTCTACTGTACCATTAGCTTGAGGGTGATAGGGCGTACTTTTCTGATGATAGACTTGGAATTCTTCAAGCATCGCAACAATAGTCTCATTTAAGAAGTGCATACCCATATCACTCATTAATAGATTAGGGTACCCAGATTATGACAAGATATACTTGAAAATGAACTTCGAAGTAGTAGCTACGCTATAGTCCTTTACTAGTTGCGCTTTCACCCATCACGTCAAGTATTCAATTGTAGTAATAATGTATCACGCACCATTCTTTTTACCTGGTGGCTGTATCGAACCCACAAAATAAATCGCTCACTTGTCAGACACCTGTAAAGTTATCTGTGGATTTAAGGGAAATTCGTCCCTCCATGATGGTCTCCCCATCGTTTGACAAGCATTGCATGCCTTAGATTAGGTCTCCCCATCCTAATTTATTCGCTAACCTAATTTATAGAAATTGAAAGGAGTTTAATCATTATTACACTATATGATTAAAAAAAAAGCTAGTGATTGTAGCATTTTGAACAAGATGCACACAACATTTATTTCAACAATAATGAAGAAAACTAACTATCAGTAGTTGCACTTAAACTTGCAACACTTTCAGTATTATTCCTTTTTTTTTTCCTTTGTTTTGGTGGGGTTCAATCTTTTTTTTTTTCTTTTCTTTTTCCATATTTTTGTTTTTCCTCTTTTTCTTATTTAAACCCTATTTTCATTTTTTATTCTATTTTTTCTTTATTTGGAAATCATTGGTAGATTGAAAAGTATTTACAAAATAAGATTCCTGAGATACAATACTCAATTACCTTGAGATCCTATAAATTATAGGACCCTAACAAGGTCAACCCTGGCTATCCATTGGACCTATTTGCGTTGCAGGAGATCAACATGATCTACCTAAATATTTTGAAATATA
Source organism: Pinus tabuliformis (assembly GCA_031772625.1). Taxonomy (NCBI): domain Eukaryota; kingdom Viridiplantae; phylum Streptophyta; class Pinopsida; order Pinales; family Pinaceae; genus Pinus; species Pinus tabuliformis. The sequence continues at coordinate 824,252,579 of CM062805.1, forward strand.
GCTTTCAAAGTATAACCCTGATGGTCCTATTACTGCCAAAGAACATGTTATCTTTAAGTCAGGTGCCGTTCAAAACGAAGACCAAATTTGCAGATTGTTTCCTTTCACTTTTGAAGGAAAAGCAACTGCTTGATATTTCATCATAGCTGATGGCACTATTACAACTTAGGAATCGTTTGAAAAATTATTTATCAAAAAGTATGGAGAGGATAAAAATAAAGCAACATTAGTTGTTGAATTATCAAATATCAAAATGGATTCAGGAGAATCAATTAAGTATTTTAATTAAAGATGTCTTTCTATCCTTGATAGAATCCATGTAGCTTCTAGGCCAAGTGATAATGTACTAAATGAGCTCTATGCTACTACTCTTCCTTCTAATATCACATTGTTGTTATTAGAGCAGAAAAATCCACATTAGCCCTAAACATGGAAGAGGCCTTACATGTTCAAAAAAAATGTTAAAGATTATTGCAAAACATGCATTAGGACAAGAAAGAAATAAAACAATATCTTCTACTAAAAATCCATCAACTAGTAACACATTTGATGAAAAAAAAGAGAAAGATAATATTGATTTAGACTCTATTGAAAAGCTAACAAAGAAAATGTCTAATGAGATAACGGATGTAAAAAATGTCATTTCTAAAACTCTCGTGATTAAGAAACCTTGGATACCTGTTAAGAAGAATCCACCTCCCAATCCTAATCAAAATTCTCTTGACAAATTCAACATTGGTGATAATGCTCATGATGATTTTTTGTCGATCTCGTAATGATAAACGTTCTAAAAAAACTTGTTTCTCTTTTATAGACATGTTTAAAGTATTTACTGAAGGTGAGAATGAGAGTCAACCAAAGAATGAAATAAATAAGGAAGAAGACTCTAGTAAAATTAATGTCTTATGGGATGTTTCTCAAGGAGGACTAATTGATAATGACTTGATTGAAGACGAAGAAGAAATTAACACTGTACAAACTAGGTCTAAAAGTCAAAATGCTTCTCCAAATCAATCATCTACATCAAATACCAATTCTCTGGATCAAACCAATAAAACTCAAACTGTTGATAAAGCTACTTCTACATCTAATTCTCTTCCTATCATAAAGCATTTAGATTATTATTTAGTTGAATATATGAAGAAAACTAGAGCTAATATCTATTTATTTGAATTATCAAAACTCACTCGGAAAAGAGACAAATTGATAAAATCTCTAGCAAATGATTCATCTAAAAATCCTAATGCCAAAAAAGGCCCATCTAAAAAAAATTCAAACATTAATGCATCCTTGATTGGAGATAGGTCATCCTATCAAACTCCTCCTTTCTTGTTAACTTTTGAAATATGAAACAAAAATATACATAATTTCTTAGTTGATTCAGGGGATTCATCTAATGTAATGCCCTTATCTGTTGTTCAAAAATTAAATATGTCTCCTACAAACTCATCTACCCAAATTGTTCAACTAGATAAATCAAGTGTAGAGGTTTTAGGAGAAATAAAAATGTTTTAATTAGACTTGCCTCAAATCCTAAAAATTTTCATATCATTCACATTATCGTCATAGATTGTCCATAATCTTATGGTTTAATTCTTATCCGAGATTGGTAAGAAAAAATTAATGGTTATTTTCTAAGGATTGGTATCATTTATGGTTATCTTTAAACAGGAAACGAAATAAATTCAAGGTTGAGCGTGAACAACACATGAAACATACAATTACTGGCCTTGAAAATGTGGCAATGAAGTGATAAATGCTCTTGAATATTCATTATGTAATTATACATTTGATACATATCTAAGTGATTTTTCATCTAAAAAATCATCTGTATCAGAAACTCAAATTGAATTCTTGAAATTTCTCCAAGCACCAACACCAAATACAAGACAAATTTCTTATACAAAGTCTCCATCCATATTTACAATTGATCAAATTGATAGTTGGACATTATTTTTTGATGGATCCAAATCAAATGAAGGATTTGGTATTGGATGTGTCTTAATATATCCACAAGGGAATACATTTCTTATTTCTTTCATATTGAATTTCCCTTGTACAAATAATGTAGTTGAATACAAGGTTTTATTACAAGGTCTTCACAAATCCATTGAAATGGATATCAAAAAAATCAAAGTTTTAGGAAATTCAAAACTTATTGTAAAACAATGCAATAAAACCATTCATTATGTATCCAACTGTTCAAAAATTATAGACAAGAAGTATGGGACCATTCTCAAAATTTCGATGTTGATCTAATTGCTAACATTGCATCAATGCTACTACCAATTGAAAATCTTTCTCCATAACATCTTTCCAGTCAAAATCCTATTCAGACCTTCAATTCCTGACAATATTCAAAATTGGAGAGTATTTGATGATGATGATCAAATCAAATATTTCTTAACCTTAGAAGATACTTTCAAAGGATCTATTATTGATGAAGATCAACATACTTCTCAATTGCAAATTGATTTACCAGATGATTAAAAAAATCAAAATTTTATTCCAAAATCCAAAGTTTGATGGAGAATTTATATGATTTTCAAAATAAATTCAAAGGGAGTACAAATTGCAAAACCAACAGTTTCTTAATGCAATTTGAAGTTGTTAATTTGGGAACAGAAAAACAACCTCAAGATCATAATCTAGGAATAAATTGTACACCTACAGAAAGATCTAGATTTATCAAATTATTCAAGCAATACAAGGATTTTTTTGCTTGGACTTATGATGATTTGAAATCTTATGATACTAAAATCATAAAACAAGTAATTCGAATCAAATCTAACACTCAAACTTTTCAACAAAAATTAAGGAAAATTAATCCTAGACTTGAAGGACAGATTAAAGAAGAGATGAATAAACTTTTAAAAGCTCATATTATTTTTCCAGTCACGCATTGAAAATGGGTTTGAAATTTAGTTCCAGTTCACAAGAAAAATAGAGATATTAGAATCTGCATTGATTTTTGAAATCTGAATAAATCATCTAAAAAATATAATTATCTTGTCCCTTCAATGGAATAGATTGAGTTAATCACTCACATGATCTAAAATGTTCTCTCTTCTTGACGAATTCTCTGGTTATGATCAGATCTTGGTTGCACTAGAAGATCAAATTAAGACCAATTTTCAAACTAAATGGGAACGTATCGTTATAAGAAGATGCCATTTGGATTAATCAACATTGGGACTAATTTTAAATGAGCCATGGATATTTCTTTTAATGGACTTATAAATAAATTAATGGTGGCATATCTGGATGATATCATAGTTTATTCAAAGAAAATAATTCAACATGTTGATCATTTGAGAAAAATATTTGAAAGATGTCGAAAATATGGAAACTCGCTAAATCCAAAAAAAAACTATATTGGTTGTCATTGAAGGTAAATTATTTGGGTTTATAGTTTCTAAAGAAGGTATGTTTATTGATCTAGATAGAATCAAATCAATCTTGCAGATTGTTCTTTCTCATAATAAAAAATCTATGCAATATTTTCTAGGGAAGATAAATTTTGTTCGAAGATGTATTCCAAGTTTTGTTGAAATAGTTATACCAATACAAGATATGATTAAGAAAGATCATGTTTTTAAATGGGAATCTCTAGAAAAATATGTTTTTCAAAAGATCAAAGAAGCCATTGTTGCTGCTCCATCCTTAATTAGTGCAAATTTTGATAAAGAATTTTTGTTGTATACATTTGCTTCTAATATTTCTTATGCAACAATCCTTACTCAAAAGAATTCTAAAAGTATAGAAATTCTTATTTCATTCATGAGTTCTAGCTTTCAAGGTGTTGAACTAAACCATCCAAAAATATATAAGCAATCTTATGTTGTCTATAAATCAATCAAACACTTTAGACCTATTTTATTGAAATCCCATACTAAAGTGATAGTTCCACATCTTGTAGTTATAAATTTATTGATTCAAAAGGATTTAGGAGGAAAAAGAGAAAAATGGATGACTACGTTGCAAGAATATGATTTAGAAATTAAACCATCGAAAGTCATAAGGGATAGGGCCTGTGTGAATTATTGGTTGAAGCAAAAGGATATCACCTAGAAGAAAATCAAAGTTCCAAGTCTAAATTAAGATGGTACAACAAATTTGAAATGAATCAAGAACAAATTTTGTACGTACCTGTACCAACAAATACGTGGTATGCTGATATAAAACATTTCTTAATTCATGTTACTACTCCAAACCATCTATCAATCAGACAAAAAAGATCTTTATAGTTGAAATGTTCTAAATATCAATTGATTAATGACATTATTTTTAGAAAAAAATATGATGATGTTTTACTAATATGCCTTGAGAAATCTGATGCAGAAAAGGTTTTAGTGGAGTTACATGATGGACCTTTTGGTGGACATTTTGGAGGAGAAACCACTGCACATAAAATCTTATGAGTAGGCTATTATTGGCCCACTCTATTCAAGGATTCTTTTTCATATGCAAGGAAGTGTAAAGAATTTCAAACAACAACAGGAAAAGAAAAAATACCAGCTCTTCCTCTTCAACCTGTTGAGGTCGAAGGACCATTCGAACAATGGGGATTAGATATCATTAGTGAGATTAATCCAAACTCTTCAAAGTTACATAAATACATTCTCACAACTACTGATTATTTCAAAAGATGGACGGAAGCAATTCCTTTGAAAAAAGTCAACAATGAACAGGTACGATCATTCTTGGAAACCCATATTATCACAAGGTTTGGAGTTCCATTATCTTTTGTATTTGATAATGCTTCATATTTTTCTTCTCTTAAGATGACTGAATTTTTCCTAGACAAAGGTATTAAAATTAAATTAATTTATAATTATTATAATCAAGATAATGGTATATCACAATATACAAATAAAAACCTAATTCAAATTCTTAAAAAGGCTATCCAGAAGCACCAAAGGAATTGACATAATCAGTGATCCAACGCCCTCTAGGCTGATAGAGTTACTCCTAAAAGAGATTTCAGAAATTCTCCATAATTTTTGGTATATGGTATGGAAGCTAGTTTTCCACCAATATTTTCTTACCATCTATTCAGTTAGCTCAATTTGTTAGGCATAAATCAATTAGAGATATTGATGTCAAATTATATACATTGTTGAAATTGAAAGAGGAATGACAAAAAGAAAACGTTAATTTTCATGAACATCAACAAATTATCAAATGATGGTTTGATAAACATTTAGCAACTGATAGAGAATTTGTTGTTGGTGACCTAGTTCTCAAATGGGATAAAAGGCATGAAGAGAAAGATAAACATTCTAAGTTTCAACATCTTTAGACTGGTCCTTTTCATTTTTTTTCAAAACTTGGTTTGTAAACTTATATTCTTCAAACATTAGAAGGCCAAGTAGAAAATTTGCCAGTAAATGGGAAAATTTTGAAAAGGTATTTTTCATAAATGAAAATATCCCAAGAACACATGTAAATATTCCATTTTACTAAGGATGTTGGTATCCTTAAAAAACATTTTTTTTATCATTTTTTTTTATTTTTTTTTATTTTTGGATTTTTATACATATTCTTTCTTTAAATTTATTTCTTTAGTTGTAGAATTACAACTGTGATTACATACTTCAAGAAGCATATTTTTACCATATATTATCTTATGTTTTAAAATAGGCTAAAGTTTAAGGACAAAGTATTCTCAAAATATGACAAATCCAGAAATACTTGATGTTATTTTAATTTTTTTCTTAAACTTTCAATAGTATGGAAAATGATTAAATTAGCTATTTTATGTTATGAGAGTTCCATCATATTCAAATAATTTAAAGAAATAAACCAAATTATTTCAAACAAGATGAATAATATAATAGTGAGTGAGTTTATTTTAATACATCAAAGCAACTCTCTAAAAAACCTTGCTTCTATCACTTGGCTATATATGATAAATTTCAAAATCAATCATAAGTTAAAAAATGAAAACATGAAGTTTTACATTAAAAAGAGAACAAACAAACACATTGGAGCTATGAACTCTTATTGGTAGTGGGTCGATGTTTGTAATCCAACTAAAGGGGATATTTGCATTAAAAAAAGTGAAGAAATTTAAAGTTTCGAAGAGAGATGATTGTAACGCAGAACATAAAAAACTTTGATAGTATTAAAATCCTAAAGTTAGTGTTTCAAATTCTAGATTATGATTGAATTATAAGGTTCTAAGAAATACAAATAAATTCATTATTTCACTCTTATTGCATAAAATTTTCATTTTCTTCATTAGTTCTTCTATTCTGATTGTTTGTACCATTGACACTTTATCAAGTATCTCAATGATAAATCATAATTTAGAAAAAAAATATGAAAACCTTATTTTATTTTAAATTATAAATTTAAACTTGACAAAGATAATTGCTTCTTCCAGTGTGTTGCCATTTTTTGTCGAGTTTACAACAACCTTCTTTTGTTTTGTATATAAGAAAAATAAATAATAAATAAAAACAAAAATCCCTAAACAATTTTTTGTATCTAATAAAAAACCCAAAAAAAATTAAAGTTTTAGGTTAGAGGTCAGATATATAAAGGTCTTTGTAAATAAAAATATAATTCCCGACCATCCGACCACTCGACTAGCAGGTCGAGCCAACTACAAATTATCTGTGTAAATATTATTCTTGATTGTCAGACTACCCGACTACCCGACTTCAAGACAAAACTTGACTATGGTGTATTCGGGGTCAGGATGAAATAAATTAATAATAAGCGAAAAAACCATCCGACTATCCGAATAAAGTATTGATTTTTCTTGATTTCCATGTAACTCACCTTTTGAAATAAATTTTTAAAAATTATTTCATTTCATTTTTAATGGATTTGTCTATTAAATCATCATTTAGTTTCTCCGATCCTTTCTCCATTAAGGACAAGAAAATAGTTGGCTTCCTCTACAGGAAATTAATGAACACATTAATCCACAATTTTCTCGTATTACTAATCAAAATTCTTAATTTTTTAGAGTATTTCGCCTGCATGTTGTTCTCATAAGCCTGGTTTGGAGAAAGATTGAATTAAGGAAATACGATACCATTTTCAGAAATTTTTGTGTAAGCAGGATGATATTATACAAATTCCTAAATTCAATTTTCAAATTCTAAATAAGGAAAGCTTATATATGCTCTGTTTTTTTTCACAGGTCATAAAATGGGGAAAAATGGAAAATCTCTAGTAGCAAAGCAACAAATGGAGCAAATAAATGAGAAACTTAAAGAAATAGAGAATACGCTACTAGAGGAATTCAGGTTCAACCCATTCATCATATCAAACTCAACTTACGAAACACAAAAACCAGGTATGATGAGCTGGGAGGAAATTTTTGGTTTATTCAAGAAAGAGAATGGTTAAACAACACAAGATCTTCTCAAACAAAGAACAATCAGTTTGAAGCAGTCAGAGAAACAGAGTTACACAAAGTAGTAGCTAGAGCCAAATTTTTTCCTTATTATGACATGGTTTCATGGGTTTTCTCTCATGATGATATTTCAAACCAAACAATATTAGACCATCACCAAATTGTCATAGCCTCATGGAAAGCTGAAATCATATCGACTATCTATAAACTCAGCCCCCCATAAATCCACCTTAATGTTGATTTCCTTAAGAAATTTCGAAGCCATGTCTTCAATAAATGTCGAGAGAGTTTCGATAGAGAGATCGAAGATTGGTTAAGGGAAGAAAATCAATATTTCAAGCTGAAAGCAAATAAGGAATATCACATAGCTATTTTTAATAAACCCATAAGATTTATTATCAAAATGCTAGTCAGATTATATGGGAAATAAGATCCTAATCATTATAAAATCAAATGGATTCCAATAATCCATACAATTTTAAATGAGGGGAAATGTTTGAACTAGGCAAAGATCTTGTGATAGAATATCACATATTTATTGAAGTTGTTGTTATCCTCTCCCCCTAGATACAAACATATTTTCTATAGGTTTTCCTCTTAGATAGATATTTTCATTTCCTTAGTTCCATTCCCACTCATGAAATGGAACTACCATTTGATTAGCATATACGTATCCATAATTATGCTCCTTTCCTATGGGAGTCTAATTTTAAATACCATTTTTGTGATATATGCCATTCTGTTTTGATTCCTTTCCATGAAATCCTGTTTTGAAAAATACCTTCCATAATTAGTCAAAGATTGAGAGAAGACCTACAGTCAATTGGTCATTGGTTTATGGAGGAGTTATTTTCTTATGTCAAAGTTTTTGTAATTGAGTTTGTTCCCCACCATCTTCCCCGATATATCCCAGAAAGGCTTTCTTTGAGAGAAGTTGCTAATCAAGCTATTTTAAATAGCCAAGCCAAAAATTTAAGTAAATTGCAAAAGAAAATTTGGCTTAGTTTTCCAATCAATTCCGACAACATAAGTATCTGAGGTAGAAGGCATAGATTCAAAGAATTCGAAGAGCTTCAAGAAGTTTGGTTATTTTCTTTGCCTCATTATGACTATGATCTTAGTGGAATTATTAGTAGTCATTATGTAATAGTTAGCTATATGAAAATTTGTACACATTTGGAACCCCCTTTTTATGATATTTTTATATATATTGATGTTTTTCAGTAGGCTATTGAAAGAGAAAAACTCTTAAATAGTGAAACAAGAGACCAGTTGCAAAATTTTAGGGAAAATCTGTTGGAAATTTTCTGAAAAGAAAAGAGTCTCCATATCAACATTTCCTTTGAATAGTTAAAGGCTTCTGAATTTTTTTAGTTTAATTTCAACTAAATCACTTCATATCCTTATTTTTCTTCTCAAATGGAACAAAGGGTTAAAATTGAAAAAACAGAGTATTTTGTTATCATAGGTAAAGAAGTTGAGGTCACAACAATGGAAATTCCAAAGGAGAAGTAAGAAACAATAGAAAAGTATAAAAAAACTAATTAAGAGATTATTGTAATTAATTCCCTATAAGAGATAGAATCGAAGGAATCAGAGACTACAATAGCTTAATAAATGGAGGTATATGAGGAGAAAAAAAACAAGTATCTAGTGAAACCACCAAGAAGAATGAGGAGAAAATGGAATCACATCAAAAAATGGATATTATCTCTACTACATCTCGTCAGATATCAGTGACACCCATTTATACCAAGATTACTTGGGAATCATTTTTGTTTAAACCATTTTTTGATTTAGATGCAGTTCCAGATACAGTTCCTTTTTTGACATATTATTATTTCAATACTCAAACAAAATCAGTTGTCAGGAGAAAAAATAAAAAGGAAACATGATGTTTTGGAGTTTGTTTCTGAATTTAGATGGTAGTCTCAGGGAGATGTGAAAGAAAACTCTCAAGAATCCTCTCAGGCTTTAGGTTTTATTTTTTAATTACAACCAATATCATTTGAATGAGATTTCAACTTCATATGATAACAGTCTGCAAAAAATCAAAGTTTTAGAGAAAAAATTGGAGAAAATTGAATTGTTCAATGAATAAAACTTATAGAAGTATTCTGCAACACTAATTCAAGGATTCGTTGTAGAAAGTGAAAATATACATAAGCATTTTAAGAGAGAATTGACAAAGGTAAATTTAAAACATGAAAAACGTATACAAAATTAAGAAAATTACATGAAGAGAAAACCCGCATTTGGAAGGAAGAAGCTAAAAGTAGTTATGAGATTATGATCATAGCCTTGAAAGAGAAAATTGAATCTCTTCATAATAAAGAAGGAACACATAGTCCGAGAGTTTTTAGGGACTCAAGAAAATAAAAAATTTCTCGGGCTTGAGCTGCGTATCTCTTCAGATAGTGGACGGCTGCGCCTTCTCTTCCATGTTGTGGTTGAATGTGCGTCGATCCAATCGCTGCTTGTAGCGTGGCAGAGCCTTCCTTGCACTTCACTGGACGCAGGGCGAATGAATGGATGCAGCGTGAAGGGATCTAGCGGTTTGAGCTGCGGTTCCTCTTCAGATCTGCAGTTTGAGCTGCGTATCTCTTCAGATCTGCGGTTTGAGTTGCGGTTCGTATCTCTTCAGTATCTGCGGTTGAGTGGGACGTTTGTATCTCTTCAGATCTGCGGCTTGAGCTGCGTATCTCTTCAGATCTGCGGTTTGAGCTGCGGTTCGTATCTCTTCAGTATCTGCGGTTGAGTGGGACGTTCGTATCTCTTTAGATCTGCGGTTTGGCTTTCGGTATAGATCTGCAAATTCTTGCTCGGCTTTCGGTATAGTTATGATGAAAAAAATCCTAAATTAAATTAATACCTTCTCCCACGATTGGGAAGAGATCTTTCTTTAGCTTTCGGTATAGATCTGCGGTATTGAATTGAATCTGCGGTATAGATCTGGTGCAGATCTGCGTAAAATATGGCTCCGAGCTTCGCAAAAATAACTGGTGGCTCATCCACCTCTGGAGGGCAATCTCCTGCCCATATCGTGAGTGAAGCCCCAGCTCCCACTATCCAAGTGGTCCAGGACTCACTCGATGAAGCTTTGAAGTTCTCCGAAAGTGCCCTAATTTGCCGGTTCAATGGTTTTTGGCCGCGGCTGATAGCACTCCACAATTGGATCTCGGAGGTATGGAAGCCTATCATTTCTGATGAAATTAATATCTACCCCTGTGCTAGAGGTTTCTTTATAGTAGATTTTGAAAATCCTGAAAGTAGACAATGTATTCTAGATTCCAGCCCTTGGTTTTGGGAAAAATCAGGCCTATTCATGAAGCCATGGAACCCATCATTCGATCCCTCTACAGCAGTGATAACCTCAGCACCAGTTTGGGTGAGATTGCCAAGCCTACCCTTGCATCTCTGGAATCTCTCCTCGCTAAAAGCCATCAGAAATGCAATTGGGAAATTTTACTGCAGGTGCCCAGAAACAGAGGAATATGCCAGAACCACCTATGCACGCATCTGTGTGGAAATGGATTTCAGCGCCGGATTCCCAGCTGAAATAAACCTAACAAGTAAAGACTATGTGTGGAACTAGAAGCTTGATTATGAAAGTGTCCTCTTCAGATGTCGATCGTGCTTTGAGACGGGGCATCTAGCCAAAAATTGCCCAAAAGCCTCTGAGAAAAATTTTGCTAGAAAAAACCACCACAGATCTACATGGTGGGAAGGAGCACAAAAAGAACACTACACTGTCATCAAAGAAGAATATTCTAGAGAAAACTCTGAGTCACAAGAAATCAAGGAAGAAGGAAAAAACTCTCAAAGCAAGCAAGGAGAAAGCCCGCCCCAACAAATCAACAGTTATGAGGATTTGAATACCGCAGAAAATAAATCTTCATTTAACAGCAAAGCAAATCTCCTAAACCAAACTTCTTCTCCCTATAGATCGTGAAGCTAAGACACTAATGTCCCAAGAACCAGAAGAGATGAAGGAGATGCAAGACAAAGGAAGTTGGAAGACCGTAGAGAAAAGAAAGAAAGCTACAACACCAATCTCGCCAAGAAAGACGAGGAGCCAGACAAATAAAAATTAAGAAAATTGTAGGTCCGATAGACCAATTTGGTCTCAGTGGACGTTAACCACCACCATCATCATCATCATCATCATTACATATTTGTCTAATTTTAAGGAAAAATCAATCAAATTTCTATTAAAGTATGGATAATAACTCACTATTTTCTCAAGAAATTACAAACTTAAATGAAAGGATTGATTCATTAATAGAAGAATACAAATTTATTAAAAAAAAATTGTTTATTCTTGACTGGGAAAAGGAATTTCAATATGATGAAATTCTAAAAGTTTCAAAGACAGATAAAAGATTGATGCTTGCATCCTTGAGTCGTAGGGAAGATGAGGCAAAATAAATCAGAACATGGATAGAAACAACACAAGGACAATGTTTAACAATATAGGGAAAATGGGCAAACTCTATAGAATAATTTGACCTATTAGGTTCCAAACCACTAAAGGAAATTGTTCTAGGAGGATTAAAGCAACCTGTAGAAGATATTGTTACCAAGGACCAGGTAGAAATCAAAAGGATTAAATTTTGGAAACAACAAACTTTCTAGAAATTTCTACAACTACCTTTTGAACAAATCAAGCTTATTTCCAAATTTGAAATCAAGTATCAAAAATGAAAGAAAAAGGTCCAAGGATTGGTTGCTAGCTACCAAATCAACATTAATTAGTTTCCTTCCATTCATTTCATTGCAGTTTCCCAAATATATTCACAATGGGAAAATCATATCGAAGTTCATCCACCCACCTGTTGCTCAATCTCAATTATGAAGATTCTGAATATGAGGAAAGATTGCCTACTTCTTAGCCAGATACCAATTGAACAAGGATATAATTTTTATTTTTAGAATTAAGCATTTACTTTCAAAAAATCTGTTGATTTTCATTTTTCGAGACTTATCTTATTTTTTAGTATTTATAGACCCTTCTCCATTGGTTCAAAGGGCAGAGAATTAGTGAAGACTAAAGACTTATATTTTTGAATCAGTTTTGAAGTATCAAGTTTTTTTAAGACTATTTTCAGTGTTGATGTGTGATAAGCTATGAGATTTATGTTAAGACATCATTTTAATTGCTTAATGGATGCCTCTAGTATTTCTCTATATCTTGTTCTATTTTATTCTGAACGAATGTTTGATTATTCTATTTAACATGTCTTGTGACATGTTAGAGTCTATATTTTTTTATCATCGGGAATTAAAAATTTGTTAATTTTTTCATTACTACTTTATCATTGAGATCAAATTTTCAAAGATAGTTATATTTGCTCTCATTTGCGAGATAGAAGTTTTCATTTATTTCTTTAGATAATCCATACATATATATTTCAAAAAATACCAAAAAATATGTTTGAATAGGATGAAAACCTAAAAATATATTTTCTGAAGTTTTCTAAATAAAGATTCTACCAAAACTTATGTGTTCGGTTTTCTATATTCAAATTACATTTGCGATTTTAAGTCACATGATATTTCACGTGGTCTTATGCCAATTTAAATCCTTCAATTTCTGATGTTTAGATTGATCATATCATTCTAGAAGATTGTGTTCATATTTTGTAAATTATTAGGATATATTGTATATTTCCCTTACATTAATTATATTTTTTGTTAGTTTAATTTTAGTTTCAGATAACATAGGAAGCTAGGCCTTTTTTCCAGAGAGTATACGACCACTTAAATGAAAAGGAGTCTAATTGGGACTCTGATCGGGCAAATACCCACTAGTTGCAGGAGGAATATTCCCCATTGTCAACATACCTGCAATGGAAGATATACCTAAGTGGATCCCAACTTCCAAAATAAAATGAAAGAAAATGACCCTAACTGTATCCAATATAATCCTGAAAAGAAAACAAGAAAGCAAAAAACCCTCCAAAGTTTCAATAGTTAATCAAAGTTTTGGTTTTAAGCCCTAGATCTACCTGTAACTACACTTATGCCTAAAAACAATTCAAATAAAAATGAGAATAAACTGGGAATAAACTTACCTATGGATGCATCTTAATATAATCACTTATACCTACACTAATAAACACAAGATAAGTCCAAAATAAGAAGGATATACAATCAAAGATTACCCTGACTTGAATCAAAGGAGGATGTACATAGTTTTGAAATATCCACATATATGATCCTAAAAAGTATGATCAAGCCGAGAAACAAAGCGAGTTTGCAACTGGACCGAACCAAAAAGAGATTACATATGACTGAAAATTCAGGATAGAGAAGAAATGGATACACAGTGATAAGTTGAAGCCCTGATATGTTGATTTTAAAGTCTACATTTAGTTCCTCGATCACAGATCCAAATTATTTTATCCTCAAGACTCTTGGAAGAGAGTATTCTTCCACAAAATTTCTTTAAAGGACTAGACACGAACTCTCTCTTACTTAGGTATGGACCTACAAAAGAAATACTTCAATGAACCTCCAGAGCCAAACAAAAATTGACCAAAATATGCCCTAGATCTTTCAACATAACTTTACTCTGCTTGAACTTGGATCTTGCACCTAAATACCTGCAATAAATATAACCTCCAAAGTCTCCAAAATACCAAAACCTATCCCTAAAGGTGTTCTGTGTTAGTAGCCCAAGGGTGGTCGAAATAATTTCAAAGCTAGACTTTCACTAAAATGTGTGTTCAAGTGCTTGTGATGATAAAATGAATAGGCCTCTTTTTATATACTTATAAGGGGCTCCATAAGAACTTAAGATAATTAAATTTTAAATATTGCATGACTTGTGTTCTAAGTGAGGAAGGCTGCTAGCCCTAAGGAGGATAAATGTGGGTTTCTTCCATGATAAATTTGTGAAAGTCACTTCCTATAGGTATAAAAAAAGATGAACATTAATAATAATAAATATCCATTATTTTAGATATTTATTGATCATTAATCAATAAAATTTTACCATGACACCACCCTATGGGGTTTTATCACACTCATGGGAGTCTCCAATTTTAAATGAGAATAATTCTCAAACCATGAAGAACTATGTGGTGTGCCACATACCACTAGAAATATCTTTCTGGGGAGAATCCAATTAGAATGATTTGGATACAAAAAAGCATGGATTTCCATGCTATATTTACTGACAAAGATCAAGGTATCTCTTTGTGCTACTTGGGTTGACATCAATGACAACCACTTATCAACACTGGTGTCAATGGGCCATAAAATAATATAATTATATAAAGAGTATCATATACATATGTGCCTAGAATACAAAGGCAAAGATTGATACAATGAATACTATTGAAATAAGTACATAGGATTGGATGCCCCCAAGTTAATATGAGGGGGAAGATCAAAACCAAAGAATCCATGTTGAATAGGATAGGCTCTGAAGATCTAAATAAACCATTTGAAGGAAGGACTCATGTTGTGAGCTCTACGATCAGCTGAAACAAAGCTAGTAAAATCTATGGAACTGCATCTAAGGTTGGATCATGATCTTATGACAACTAGGCATGTTAGGGATACCAAAGGGCCATCCCCTCATGTAGTCTAGAAAATATCACACTCCCAGTGAATGTTGAGACAATCTGCTGAATCAAAGAACCATCAAGTGTATGATTCTCGATCATACGATAATGAGTTGGAGTGAAGCATAAGGGAAACAACCAAGTCAATGGGGAAATAATGTTTCCCTTTTATTGATCAATTGCAGCCAAGAATGAAAAATATGGATCCAAGGTACAACTCACTTTAGGTAACTCTCCTAGAATAGATGTGTTAAAGTTAATAGAAGAGGCCCCATCATAGTTGAGGCAATGAGGAATCCTCAACAAAGGCACAAGGAACATAGTAATGTGACTGATGGAGACTAAAACTAGGAAGGATAAGGGGAAAATAAGGGGATGGGTGGAATTAAAACTTCCCTTGTCAGAGCATTATATGCAAGGTTTACCTAGAAGTGACTGATATAATTCTGAAGGGCATGGTCAATTTCTCAGATGGAGGATTTTCAAAAACAGATCAGTATAGATGGAGGCCAAATCTTAGCAATACAGGATGAATGTGACACATGGAAGAAATGAGATACCATAACAAGACAAAATGGGGTTCTGAACAGATTCCATGGATGTAAGGGTGACTCATATTTTATGCTCGGAAAAAGGGTGACATGATGATGCTGCCACAAGGGAGAGTCCCAAAAGGGACCATGAAAACATGAGTAAACAGTGGTTACCTGTGAAGAAAATTGACACATAATTCGGTAGGTGCAAAGATAAGGTGGTTCTAGAGTATGAGCTACTCATATGAAGAGATTTGGTTTTAATAGGTGGCAAAGTGAGACCTCATGGAGAAAATGGTTTCTCGACAAAGTTTTAAATTGCCAAAAATAAATGGAGACCCATTATATATCTTGGTGATATATTTCTAACAGTGTAAATGATTCATCAAACCGAACTATGGTGAGCCCGTAATGGCCAAGGGGAAAATTAGGGTTTTCCTATAAAAGTGGTTTTTCCCCCAATTCCAATTCTTTTGTGCATTGTGATATTGGTAAATTTGGAGAGGATGAGAGAGCCCTAAAACATGGCAAGCTCATCATGGACAAACTAACCAATGGATTTTAGATCTATGATTTTCGGGTCGGTGGCCTTACTTGTCTAAAAATGGCCTTAATGCTTCTTGGAAGGGTGGTTCCTGGTGAAGAATAAAGTTAAGAAAAGAGTATGGTAATGAACTACTAGAGGAGGTATAGAGTCATCCTCACCAACCAAGTCAAACATGGGGACCAGTTGGTAAGTGTGGCATCACATAGAGTAGAAGGTTTTAATATATGGTATGAATCAAATATGATATGTGATGTGTATATGGCTCGTTAGAGAGATTAGTAGGACAAACTATCCAAGATATGAAAGAATAATTGACTTTAGCTAGATCATTGGGGTCTAGTCTGAGATTGATGTTAATCAAGTGAGAAGGTGGCAAAGGGGGAAATCATGCCCCCACCATGAGATACTACCTCCCATCATATGATGATGGAAGGGATTCATCGAGTATGCAAAAGGTGGGATTGATGCCCGCTACCAGGTGTGTATGTAACATGTTATGGACATGTTGGGTGTATTTGGAATAATGGATTCAAAACACTTGCATGAATGTACATAATATTATTATGCACTTGTGTGTCTTCGCCATTTATTGTTATGATTGTCTTCTGATTGGAAGAATAGATAGATGTAGTGGGAGAAAAGAAATGGTGGATTGTTGTTCTCATGTTGGCACTACATATATGAATTAAATGAACTAAATTTTTAGATTCACATACATGGTGTCACCATACCAAACAATGGATTAAAATATAATGAATTGATTCTCAACTAGACAACACTATGGTTGACCAACAACAATGTCTAAGGGATTAGGTTCTTGATTTAAGATGTAGGAATGACTAAACGGATCATCCCCAAGGTGATATGGGGCTCCAGAAGTTCTTCGAGGTGGGGGAGAATAGTGGTACTAGAGTCAACACTACCAGATACACTAGGAGGGTTAGGAAGAATTGCTTCTTCTAAACCTTGAAAAGTGGTTGCCCCCTTACCCAAACATTGTGTGGCAATGTAATAGCCACAAAGAAGATATTCTTTGAATTCTTGGGTTCTAACTAAGGGGTGATTGAACCAATAATCATCATGGAAGACATGGTTCACATACGCATCGCCTGTAGGGGAAGACGAATGATAGGTGGATGAAAAATGCACCGATCTTTAGATCGAAGTGTCTTCAAAGGATGAATCTAAAGAAACACATTCAGAAGTTCCCAAGGAGTTTGAAGAAGTCGATCCCATGGATGGTGATGGATAAATAATTGGTACGAAAGTGTCTTCATATGGACATCACGATGAGGAATAACAATAGTGGTTTGAGCAACCTCCTGTCCTAGGGAGGAATTGGTGCTAGGGGTGACAAGTAGAGAAGGAGAAGGTTTAATACAAGTGGTATCCATTGCACGAATACTGGATAGAGAATCACGAAAAAGGTCAAGAAGATGACAATCGTGCAAATAATGTATGTACGTATCGCACAAAGTGCAGGGATGATTTGTGTGTAAATATTTATTTTTCTTAGTGGATTCAGGTAAGGTGACTTGCACCTTAGGGATAGTAAGGTTTGGCTGAATTCCAACTTATGAAATTGTGCTCTTGATATGAGGTAGATCAGGGAAATTGTTAGTTTCATGCCCATGAAAAACACACAACGTGCATGGAGGAGTAGGCTTAGGTGATTTAGAAGAAGTGATTGTCACTTGGGTTGTCTTATTCTTTCCTCACTTTTTCCAGGATTTTCCTCCCTCACCCGATGATTTTGCAACAAAAGTAGCTTCCTATTGAGGTTGCTATGGAAATGAAGTAGAGGTAGGGATGGTGGAAACTAGTTATACTTGATTCAAAGCCACATAAGGCTTGAGCTAATTAGGAAAGGTTTTTGTAGGAGAATTGATGTATCAAACCGAGATCCCCAAAGTCATGTTGGGAAGACTTAGCATAGCCATTACAGGTAGAGTGGAAAAGGTTCCTTGTGGTGGGAATAAGAAAGGTATTTGAAAAAATGGATGATGGCTAGGAGGAACTCCTCCTAAGGGGCTAGTTAAGTCTTGAGCATTAGTTTCCTAGGGAGTTGGCTCCTAGGAAGACATACCAGACTACTTTTGGGAAAAACATGATGCTTGAAGCATGAAAGCAATAGAAGAGCTAGGCTAAATGGGAATAGGAAGTGGTCCATAATATGCCCCAAGAAAAGAGGAGTCTTTATAGAACCTAGGAGAGATCTAAATAAAAGAAGGCATGGAATTTTTTACCCACCATCGAAGAAATGACATTTTGAGATGATATCTGAGATTGAGGATCGTAACTTGCCAATTGATCTATGGTGACAATCTTCCCATTATGAGGGAAGATTATGGTGTAAAATATAGAAGAGGTGGTCTATTTCATCACATACATGAAACTAAGACCAACCAATAGGTTATAGTCAAGAGGGGCGTCAATAACTTCACCATCAAACCATGACGTGTTTTTCGGTAACCGAGATAGGACAATTTTGGTAGAGACCAAGGGGTTGCATGGGGAGACCATCATACACATGAAGAGTGATAGTTGATGGTGAAAGGTCAAGAGAACCAAGTTGTTTCCAGATAGTAGTGTTGGCATTATGAGACAAGTGTTTTCCTTGATGGCAAATCACACAGATGTCAAATCATAGTACAGAAGGTCAGCAGCAAGGAATTGATGAGCAGAAGGTTAGCAGTAAGGAATTGATGATCAGACTACAAGTGAATTGATGAGCAGAAGGTTAGCAGTAAGGAATTGATGATCAGACTAGAAGTATGAAGAGAAAATACATATACGCAGGTTCATTGTGACCGAGCCGCATATACACGCTGGAAAGACGTTTCCAAGGCACGTATGCGTATACACAAACTTTCATGCAAGGAAAAGTGCGTATATATTGAAGAACTTACCTTTGGTCCGTGGTAGTCAGTCCTTGGTGTTTGAACCTATGGTTTTGGACCATGGTACCTCGTTAGACGTGTTGATCCCAAGTATTGGGTCCGTGGTATTGGTTTGTTATGGTTTTGGACCATGGTATTGAGCAAGGCCTAAGACTATAAAAGGAGAAGAAGATCAATAGGCATTGGAGCTGAAAAGTCTTGAATATCTGAGGAAGGATGAGATCCAGTATGCAGGTTATGGGTTGATGATGCATTGCTTGATCTGAGCTAAGGAGGGAACTCACCGGTTGATGGAGAACAAGATCTAAGGAGAGATTGGGATCAAATAGTTTGAAATGAACTATCTTTATATGGTTGATTATGCTTATTCTAGATCTGCATATTGACGCAAGTAATGTTCTATAAATGTTATGAGTATGACTGAAGTCTGGTACAGCTGCAAAGTTATAAGAAAATATTTTTAGATCTGTACGCGGGTTGGCCTTTGAAAAAGCGCGTATGTACGCGGGTTTGATTCATCGTAGTAGTGTATACATTGTAAAGTATGATATTTGAAGTTGCAGTTGGGTCTGATTGTTATTGTAGAGTTCTGTGTCTGCTTTGTGTTTTGGTGACTATGTTGTTAATATGGTTTCAATGTTTCAGTGATTCAGAAATTGATGATGCTAGTAGTGATTGTTTTGAGCTTCAATGATATTTATGGGTCCAGTATGAAAATTTGATGAAACGTGGCCTTTCAGATTATGTGTTGTGCTTTAGGAGTATCCAGTCTAAAAATGTATGAAACGTGGTATCCGGAGGAGAGAAGATTGTAGGCCGGCGCCTATGTACTAGTATCCTAGCTAGTACAAGAGTAAAGGGGGTTGGAGCTCCCTTCCATGAGATTCTGGAGAATGAGAGAAGGTCGTAGCCTTCTGCAGGTTGTAGCCTGCGTGCTGGTAAAGGACTGCACCAATGCATTGTAAAAGAAGTTTCTTAATAAAGGAAGATAGAAACGAATTGCAGTAGGTGGTTTTCACCCACATTGGGTTTCCACCTTATATCATGGTGTTCATGTGTGCTTCTTGTGTGTGATGATCTGTTCTGTTTTACTGCACCTGCTTACTGTTCATATGGTTAATGAAGTTCTGATGCACTAACACTTAATGGATTAACTGAATCATAAGTATTTTGGATATACGCTACTTGCTTTAGACACAGTTGCGTATACACGCGGGTTCCCTTGAATGAAGTAGCGTATATGTATCTAAGTATGGAAATGAAAAGTTTTATTGATTTGATAATACTGATTCACCCCCCCCCCCCCTCTCAGTATTCTTTCCAACAATTAGTGGCCATCATGCAAGTGGATTCACCGTTGTCAATGATAGACCATTGAAAAATGATGTTCTTAATGGAGATAGGTGTCTGGAAAGCAATAGAGGGAGGAAGGCAAGGATGATCTGTAGTGTTAATGTCAGAAAAAATCATGTGATCATGTGAAGGGTCCACAACATGTAAAGTAGATAGTATAGTTCTTTTTTGAGATGGGAATGTCAGGATAACTTCCAGTTTTGACATAGCAGCAAGAGAATGTGTTAAGTTATCTACTATACTATAAGTTTGGGTGGCTCATGAATTGGTAAAATTTTGATATAACATCCATTTAGTGATATTCAATGGAATATATACCTTAAGTGGAGGGATATTTAAGGTATTTTTTGGTTACGAAAGAGGCTTTGTGGATGGAGTTGGTTGCACATCGGTGTTTGACTTTTCAAGAGGTTTTTCATATTGGCATGACTAAGATTGAAGGTTGACATCTTTAGAGTTCATCATGAGAATTTGATAGGGCCCATTCCTTGGATGATGTGGGGGTGGAGGTGGTAGATTCTAGCTATCCTAGGAGGCCACATATCCTTGGTGAGGGAAGGGGTTGGTAAGCACTTCCAACAATGTAAATGGAGATGTTGACGAAGGTATAGGTTGCTTCTCTCTAGAGGCAACTTCTTTATTTTACCATGCTTTTCACATCTAAGGGAGTAGAGGAAATTCATGATTATAATGTCCATAAGTACCACAACAAGCACAAGGTTTATTGGTTCAAAGGGATTTGTTTTGATTAGGATTTCCACCCTATTATTGAGTCCTGGTATTAAACTGATCACCCTTGTTGGGATTAGGTTGATGACCTTGGTTTCCCTGAGATGGTTGATTCTAGTTACCTTTCACCTTGTCCCTTCACTTGGGATTAGGGAGAGGGGAAACATTCCATTGAACATAGAATTAGATTTGAGGAGGTTATGATTATTGCGACAGAGGTTATTGAGGCATAGGAGGTTGAGATGTTGGTGCCAGTGAGGTTGGAGCACTAGGCAGTGCATATAGATAATAAGGATTCACAATAACACTTTTGTAACTAGGTTCAGTAAAAGATGGCCCAGACATTGACTGGTGGGATGGAAAAATGCATAAGATGTACTTGTGTCTTGGTATGAGTTGATGCGTGAAGGGTCGGGAGGAAGATACGAATAGGTGGTTTTATGTCTCCATTGAGGTTGATTATAAACCATAGGGGCTTGTAGATATGGAGATGGTTTGGGGTAGGATACTAACCTAATGATACCATTAGTGGCATGATATTCCCCTAGTGCATATGAAGCACTAGGTCTAGGAAGGTCAGGGAGGACAATATAGACATAGCCTGACTGGGTATAGATTGAATCATACTTCAAAGCTATTTGGAGAGCTTCTTCCTTGGTTTGAGGTGAGCTTGAAGTGACATATTTACCAATGGGGGATAAGAGCGTTCACAAGAACCAATCCATGTAGACACGAACTTCGAATTCTAGAGCTTTACATATTCTCTACCTTCTATGCCATTCTTGTAAATGATTAGAATCAGTAATAGCAAAAGTTTGACAAAAGGAAATCAAAATTTCAGTACCAATGTCATAACTAAGAGGTAATTGGAAATATGATAAAAATGAATAAGTAAGGATCAAAAATGTAGAATGAGAGGCATGGGGTTGGTATACATACCATTTTAGAACAACTTTAGTGAGGGTGCACTTAAGAATGCATAGAAAAATGAAATCCTTTGTGATCGAATTAGAGGAACAACACATATGAAATGAATGAACATGGTTGGTGGGATCCTCTTTGAGTTTCCCTTCAAATTTTGGTATATCTGATGGGATTTTTGTGAGTATAAGTGGCCAACTAAGGTCATGGTTAAGAGGATTTTTAATAAGATGATTCAAATATGGGAGACTTAAACTAGCCATGTAAGGGAGAATGGGTTGGGAAGAAGCCATTCTATGTGAGGTTCCAATGTTACCCTTTGGAGGAGGACCCTGAGTGTTGGAAATAATACTGAGAGGGGGGGGTGAATCAATATTTATAGTTCAATAATATTTCATTTCCCAAATAGATTTATATACACTACTTCTATGAAGTGCACTTCTGTGTACACACTACTGTGATTAGAGAAACTAGCATATACCCAGAGAACTCATGATTTAGTCAATTTATCATGTGTTGAACTTTAATCAGTGCATCAGTAACTTGTTAAATAATGTAGTAAAAACATAATAAACCATCACACATAAGAAACACACATGAACACCAAGATTTAAGATGAAAACCCAATGTGGAAGAAAAACCACCTGCTATTGTCATCTTTGTCTTCTTTTAATATTAAGAAAATCTATTTACAATCTTGTATTGGTGCGGACTCATACCAGTACACAGGCACCCACCTGCAGAAGGCTACAACCTTCTCTCATTTTCTAGCTTCTACTGGAAGGGAGCTACAACCCCCTAGTTCTTGTACTAGCCAATGTGTTTACTAGTACATAGGCATTGGCCTACAGAAGGCTACGACCTTCTCTCTTCCTCCAGGGATCACGTTTCATAAATTTTCAGAATGGATGCTCCTGGTACACAAAAATACAAATTAAGGCCTCGTTTCATCAAATTTTCATACTGGACCCATCATAACTTCCAAACTGCATCAACCAATAATCAGTTAACCTGAACAGTCATATCACTGTGATGAACCCAGAAACATGCATCATCATTCAAAACTAGTTGCAACCTCAAAAATCATGCATCAGAATGTATACACTACTTTTCTAAACCCAACATGCATGTATACGCTACTTCCTTTAACCAAACCCATGTATACCTTAAAAGCTAATGAAACATAAAACTTCTGAATCAAGTCTATCTAAACTAGAAATATATTGAACATCTACTATCAATTTACAAAGATTTACAAAAGCAGTAGAAGAGATAACCCTTCTCACTTAGAAAATCAATCAATCAGACACCAAACTCCTTATGCATTTAGTTTTACATTCAGATATAAGAAGACTTCATTGAAAAAAAACAGTAAAATATCAGAACTAATCAAATAGATCAGTTATTTCTAAAGAATAGGCTTTTCGTTTGTATAGCTACTTGGAAGAGTCGAACCTGTGTGTATATGCACTTTTACCGAGGTGAACCAGCGTATAGATCTGCAAATATTAACTCACAACTTCGCTGTTATTTAAGACTTCAGACAAACCCAGATCATGAAATTTAAAGAATAAAATAGGTGTACACAATCAGATCTAGCCCAACCAATATCAGATCATTCAATGATAAGACATTTCAGGTCTCATGATCCTGATCCAACATTGAATTCAAGGTGCACAAAATATTTCAGATCAATTCACAAACATAGCCCCTGCAACATAAAATATACTTCAGATAGAAGTATTCCTGAGAAAACCTTTTTACTTGCACACCTTGGCGTTATGATCTTCTCCTCCTTATATAGTTTTAGTCCTTTCTCAATACCTCAAACCAAAACCACTTAGGACCCATGGTATTCTTGGATGGGATCAAATTTTCATTACTCCGCTCAATATTGTGGGCCAATACCATGGTATTGACCCCTGGTATTGTTTCCTCTTGAATTTCCTTGATTTTCCAACATATACATGATTTTCTTCTTGTGAAAGTGCGTGTATATGTATACACTCTTTTCATTCTGTGAACCAGTGTGTATACACTATTTTGATTAAGTGGATCTGCTTATACATCTTAAGATCCTTTACACCATCCTTTTCCTTCAACTTTATTATTCTGATCAGTAGACCTTAGTTCCATCTTCCTGTTCTTCTGTACAAATGCCCTATTACCTCTGAAATTATCTGTTACACTATGAGTTGATTTTTATCAAGACTGAACTGACCTGTGAATGAGTTTCCATCAAGGACAACACTTGTATCATAATCCCAACAATCCCCCCCTTTGGACTTGATGGAAACCATGTTGGTGTTGATTACTGCAAGCTATAGAAACTATGAAAGATAACAAGCAACACCAAAATACTATCCCCCATTGACATCAAGGGCAAAGGGCAGACCAAGATATGCTTCCCTTTTGATATACATTATGATGTCCATGCTCCCCTTGAATACATGACGAGTTTGCAGAGATATGTTTCAAAAGAAGAACATGACTCTATAATTCAACTAAGTGAGTATGACCTCCCTAAGACCAATGACTCATACATACATCAATCACCCAACCAAGTGGGGATACACCATATTTGACTCATCCACCCAGCCAAGTGGGGATATACCAATTGTTTATACATGACTGAAATATAGCAATTATCACATCATCCATCCCATGCATAGTGGGGATACAAATTACATCATATGTCCAATAGGACTCATTCATACATAGACTATGACAGAAGGAGACATATCACACCCTATATCTTTACATGACTTATGCAACAAATGATATAAATATCTGAAACCATAGCTAAACTCAACAACCATAATGCTAAAAATGCAGAAAGTGAGTGAAGGGTAATGATCCCCCTGAGCCTGTGCTACCTATGAATTGTCAGCAAGTCATTAATCAAGGCATCTTTGTCATTCAGATAAAAATCAATGAACAAAGAATATCGTTAGACAATAATCATCAATGTCAGACTGAGCACCCATATCAGAGTCTGACCCACTATTTTTGAGTCAAAAAAGCCTATATGCTTTTGCAGCCATAGAAAACTCGCGTATATACGTGACTATACTTCATGAAACCGTGTGTATGAACCTTCCTCTGAGAAACTGGATTTAACAACAGGATGATGCAGCAACTACTCCCATCTTTTGTCTGAGATATTAAAATGTTTCTCTGGGAAGCAGTTTGGTGAATATATCAGCAACTTGTTCTTTGGAGGGAACATAATCCAATTTAACCTTTTTTTCTAACACTTTTTCTCATAGAAAATGGTACTTAATGGCTATGTGCTTGGTCTTGGAGTGCATGACAGGATTTTTCGAAATACTGATGGCACTTGTATTATCACATAGAATGGAGATGGGTGGGGTACATATGATCTGAATTTCTTGCAATATTTGCATCATCCAAAGTAGTTGTGTGCAGCAAGATGTAGCAACCACATATTCTGCTTCAGTTGTAGATAAGGAAATCAAACTTTATTTCTTGCTAAACCAAGACACTAACTATGAACCCATATAGAATGCACCTCCACTAGTGCTCTTTAGATCATCAACATTTCTTACCCAGTTTGGATCTATATATGCATGAAGAGTAAGGTCTGTATCTTTAGGATACCATAGTATAAAGCCTTTAGTTCCTTGAAGATATTTGAAAATTCTTTTAACTTCCTTAAGATGTGATTCCTTTGGATTTGCTTGGAACGTTCCAATAATTCCTACTGCATGCATGATATCAGTTCTGGTACCTATTAAATAAAGAAGACTTCCAATCATAGATCTATAAGTTGGTTGGTTTATTGCTAGTGATTCATCATTAGAATTGAGACTACATCCTATTATCATTGGAGTACATACAGGTTTAGAATCTTCCATTCCATACTTCTTCAAGATCTGCTTGAGATATTTGGTTTTTGAAAGAAAAATACCATATTTTCTTTGATGTACTTGTAGACCAAGAAAATAAGTAAGTTCACCAACTAAGGACATTTCAAATTCTTGCTGCATAGTAAGTTCACCAAGTAAGGACATTTCAAATTCTTGTTGCATTACCGAAGAAAAATTCTGACTCATAGATTCCTCATTGCTATCAAAGATGATATCATCAACATAAACAAAAATAATTAGTAGTTTATCATTTTCAATATTTGTGTATAAGTTGCTATCTGCAGAACCTTGTATGAAACCTTATTGTTGTAGATATTTTTCAATATGGTAATACCAAGCCCTTGGAGCATGTTTCAGACCATATAGAGCCTTTTGGATCTTGCTACGAGTTTTGAATCATTTCCTAGAATGAATCCTTCTAGTTGCTTAATATAAACTTCTTCTAAATATCCATTAAGAAAGGCTGATTTTAAATCCATTTGATATACTTTGAATTTTCGAAAAATAGAAAGAGAAAAAAACATTCTTATGGCTTCAAGTATGGCAACAGGTGCGAAAGTTTCTTCAAAATATATACCTTCTTGTTGAGCATACCCTTTACAAACAAGTCTTGCCTTGTTTCTAATAACTTCTCCATTTTCATTCAACTTATTCTTAAATATCCATTTTTTTCCTATAACATTTTTATCACGAGGTCTAGGAACTAATTCCCAAGTATCATTCTTTTCAATTTGGTCAAGTTATTCATCCGTGGCCTTAACCTAACATTCATATTTGCTAGCTTCATTTGCATTATGTGGTTCTGTGGAGGATAGTAATGCTAGATAACTTGAGGTCCCTATAGGATTTCTTCTTGTCTGTGCTCCAGACCCTTTTTCTCCTAGAATTTGAGATTCTAGATGATTCTTCTGAACATACCTGGATGGAGTCTTTTCCCTATCTATTGTGTCTTCTTCTGGTGCTTCATTGGTTTCTTCCTCTATATCATTTTTTATTTGATACAGGAAAGGATTCCCCATCTTCCTCATTGTCATATTCCTTTGTTGATTTCATTGTTCCAAATTTTTGCATGCTTTCTCAATTACAACATCAATGCATTCAAAAATTTTCTGAAGTCTTTTATTATAACATTTGTATCCTTTACTTCTGGATGAATAACCAAGAAGAATTCCTTTGTCTACTCTGGGTTCAAAATTACCAAGTTTTTCATTAGTCCTTTTGATTAAACATTTTCTTCCAAAAACTCTAAAGTGTTTTAGAGTAGGAGGCTTAACATACCAAATTTAATATGGAGTTTGATCTCTATTTACCAGAACATTTTCTTTGTTGAGAATAGTCATGACAACAAACACAACTTCACCCCAGAAGGTTGTGGGAGTTCCAAATTCATCAAGCATCGCTCGAGCCATTTGTTGAACTATTCTGTTCATTCTTTCCACCACGTCATTTTGTTGAGGACTTCTTGTGAGGAAGAATTTCCTTTTTATTCCATGTTGTTTAGAAAAGTAATCTAATTCATCTGATATGAATTCTCCCCCTCGATCAGATATGAGACATTAGATTTTTCGATCTGATTCATTTTCAACTAAATCTTTGAAGGCTTTAAACTTTTAAAATGCTTCGTCTTTATGCTTTAGTAGACCCATCCAACACATCCTTGAAAAATCATCAATAAATAAAATAAAGTATTATTCTACATGAGATGACTTTTTCCTTGTAGGACCACATAGATCAATATGGATGAGTTCAAGGGGCTTACTTTCCGGTCCTTCATTTTCACTTAAATGAACTCTGGTTTGCTTACTTACTTGACATGGTTTGCGTGTGGTATTTTCTGGGATGCTGATATCTGGAAGATCACGGACCGCCTTGAGCCTACATGCTTTTCTTATTTGACAAAATATTAGGTGCCCCAATCTTCTATGCCATAGCCAGTTTTCATCTGTTTTACTTAGATATAATTATTGTTTTCCTCCTTTGAGTATGTATAAATTGTTTGGAGTTCTTGTACCTTTCATTACAATCTTTCCAGTATCAAGCTCACGAACCACACATCTATTTGATCGAAACACAACTTCATTTCCTTGATCACACATATGACTGACACTTAACAAGTTATGCTTTAAACCATCTACATATATGACATTTCTAGCTTTAACCTTTTCTTTCAAGAAAACAGAGCCCTTACCTTTAATGACAGCTGGTGTGTCATTTCGAAATGAAACATTCTTTTTTTATAAAGCATTATATGAATGAAGTTTCTCTTTATCACTTGTCATGTGTTTGGAGCATCCATTATCGATGTACCACTGATTATCTTGTCCTTTTGCATATAGAGCTATGCCACATCTTTCTGATTGAGATTCCTTCTTTCTCCATATCTTGGAATTTGATGACATTTGCTCCTTTTGAAGTGTTGGCCAAAATTTTCTCCTGAATTCAGATTCTTGATGACCAAATTTGTTACAAATCGAACATTATATTTCATTTTCAAGAGGAGAAAAGTTATTATAGGAACTTTTCTTGATTCCTGTTACACCCGTTTGATTTTGTGTTTCTCTAGTCATGATGGTTTTGTAAGAAACACATTGAGAAACCTTACATCCAAATTTATTGATCCAAATTGGATCCGTAGAAGACTGTCAAAGAACCATGACTATATTAGGTCGGAAAAAATCTCTAAAGAATCCAAAACAGGGTTCAAAAACACCCTGAACCAATGGCAATGGTAGCCAACATAGAACGACGAGGACCTTGGTCAAAGCGCGCTAACCGAGGCCCATGGAGACTATGCAGGAGGTCAAAGTAGCCCCTGGGAGCCTCGGATCGGGAAAAGTAGGTGATTTTTGATGCACGATTAGCGCCATTGCTAGGCGAATAGGGCCAAGATGGGGAAGCCCTGAGCACACTGACACATGGTCAGCCAGAGAACCGTGGGTGAAAAGGCAAAAGTGCTAAAAGTACGAAGGTGGGACCCGTGCTCTGGAAACCGATGGTATTGATCGGGGTGCCCTCAAACGGTAAGAGGCTTTAGAAGAGAGTAGAGCGATTCCATTCATCGATCAATGCGTGGCAAGTGGAGGTGAGAGAAAACCACTGTTGATCGCTCACTAACAGTCGAGCAAGTCAACCATGCGAAACGTGCATATGGCATTGGATTTGGAGGCCCCAGATCAGATGGTTGAGATCGCGCTCGATGGAGGAAGTGGAATCGACGAAGGAATGAGCCACGTTTTAGAAGGGATTTGAAATTCGTTTGACCGCCATGGTGGAGGAAGACTTCATCCATGACATAACTGAAGAAATGAACCGGTGAAGCAGGGTGGCGCTGTTCAGAGGAGGACATGTGGCCACTCCTTAAGCGCTAATGATGACGCTGAATAGGGAACTCCAAGCGCAGCTGTAGAAGGTGAATCGACAGAGGCAGAAGAGGAACTGAATAGTCTTCGAACAAGTGGCTAAAAGCCATGAACAGAGGCAGGATACACAGTTAGTCAGTCCGAGAGACGAAGAGAGGGACAGAGAACCCCAAATATAGAAAGACCAGAATCTCGAGAGGAGGACATAACATAGAGAAAGAAGACAGTATAGCAAAAGCAGAAAGAGGATAGAGGGTCGAGCTGACCAGATGCAATGTCAAGTACCAGAGGCTTGAGAGATCCGATCGATTCCAGAGAGGATCTGTCTGGGCCGAGCACCACATTGGGCTCTCCACTGTAGACCAGAAGGTCAGAGAGCTGGTGGGAAGAAGTAGTCTGTGTACTCAAGTGGCTTGGGGAATCCAAGAACCACCTTGCTAAGAAAATCTACTTTAGGAGAACTCACATTGAGTCCCTGCATTGTAATTCTCTGCTTAAAGACACAATAAAATAAGGCCACCATTGAAAGTTGGACCGGATATGTAGCCCTGGAGAATAGGGTGAACTCCTTATTAAATTTCTTGTGTCTTTATGTTTGCTTATTGTATTTCTCTGCTATCTTTCCATTTAAATGTCTATTTATTGGCAATCTGATCACTCCATTGCTTAAGTAACACAGAACACACACCAAAACATGAGTTTGTAATACCTTTGTTTAATAAATCTTAAACTGATGTCACTCATAGGGTGAATATCAGATCAAGTGATATTAGAGCTCTAGGCTGTAAGGTTAGACAAGCTTGTGTTGGTTTAGATGTGAATGCTCACTAGATTAAAGCTCAAATTAGGAGAAGGAGAGTTGGTCGAAACTAATCCTGAAATTGGGAGAGTCTATCCTCGGAAGACAATGTCAGAGGAAGGTTTTGTGGGTCCAGACCTTCAATTCATAAAAAGTTTCCTAGCTATAAAGTCTATGGTAGAAGAAATGTATAGGGACTTTAGAAAGCATAAGGTTGAAGACTCCTCAGGTTCTAAACAAGATAAAGAAGAAGATGAGTCTCACTTTTATGACCACCCCAAAGGAAAGGGGAAAGAGGAAAGCTTTCTCACACCTCCTAATAGCCTTGTGCATAATAAGAAAGCATCTTTGATTAAGCTAGATGTTAAATTTGATTTTCCTATATATGATGGAGAGCTAAATGCTGAAAAGTTGGACAATTTTGGATTAGACAAATTGATGTGTATTGCAGGGTACAGAACATAGACTCAGACAAGAGTAAGATTCAGTGGGTAAGCCTATGCTTAGGAGGCACTGCCTTGGTTTGGTGGGAAGGCAGGACCCAAGCTGATATGAAAAGACATGGTAAGATCATCTCTGTCTGGAGTGAGTTTGTTGCTGCAATCAAAAAGCAGTTCTATCCATTGGCCTACATGAAACAAGCCATGATGAGTTGGCAAACTCTTCGACAATTGAAAGGGAAAAGTGTGCAAGGGTATACTCAAGAATTCAGAAAGAGAACATTGATGTTGGGTATCTCATTAGACTCACTAGAGACTTTTTTGAAGTACATTGGTGGTCTACATAGCTACATGAGGCATACCATCCTCATGTTTAATCCCACTAGTATAGATGAGGTATCTGTACAAGCTACTCATCTAGAAGCTAGAGGAAATAATGGAAATCCAAAAGTTGGGGGACCATCCCAACCCACTTTAAGCAAGAGAAAGGAGAAAAGAAAGCAGAAGTGGAAAGCAAGGAAGGCTAACACTGCACAGAAAGCCAATGCTTCATGCACTCACTGTAAAAAGGATGGGCATGATGATGAGCATTGTCGGATTCTGCATCTAGAGTTGAGACCTACGAAGTCCGAGGGCAAGAAGAAGAAGACTATTGCGGCTATTTAGAAAGATTTGGGGTCAGACTCAGGAGATGAAACAACTATAGCAACCACAGGTATAAAAGGTAAGAATTCTGAAGCATCTACTAGTAATTGTGCTCAATCTATTATTAATGAAGAAAATGAGAGAAAAAGACATGAGATTTTCCATATTCAAGTTATTTGAAAAATCAAAAGATTGATACTTTGTTTGATAGTGGCTCACAAGTAAATATAATTTTTGAAACAATTGTAAAGAAATTGGGATTAGCAACTACACCTCACAAGAAACCATACCCATTAGGATCGTTGAATGATAAAGCACAACTACAAGTGACTAGACAATGCAAACTCAAGTTTTCTTTTGGGTCAGCATTTGTAGATGAGGTTGAGTTAGACATAATTCCTTTGGATATATGTGGAATTGTTTTAGGAAGTCCTTACTTGTATGATAGAAAGGCTATTTTATATAGAGCTGAGAACAAGTATCTGCTTGTTAAAGATGGAATCGAATGCTTTGTAAGAGCTCATAAGCTCAAAAATAATTATACTCTCATAAACTCAGGGCAGATGAAAAGAATGATAAATTCATGCAAACAATTGTTACTGATGGTTGTAAAGGAAAAGAAACCTGATAAAACCAATGTATTTGAGGGTTGTAATGCTGAACAACAGGCTAATATAGAAAAGTTTGTTTCAGGGTATGATGTCTTATTTGAAGAACATAAAAGTCTGCCACCCAAAAAGGGAATAGTACATGATATTATTTTGAAGCAAGATGTTCCATTGCCTAACATTGGGATGTACAGGTTATCTGCTTTAGAGAATGTTGAAATCAAGAAGCAGGTGCAGGAGTTGCTCGAGAAATTGTTCATCAGGCCTAGCACATCACCATGTGGGTCACCAATCGTTTTGGTGAGAAAGAAAGATGGATCGTGGAGAATGTGCATTGATTACCGAGCATTGAATAAGATAACAATAAAAAATCGTTATCCCCTTCCTCGCATAGATGATATTTTAGATCAATTGAAGGAAGTTGTTTATTTCACCAAGTTGGATTTGCACAGTGGATACCATCAGGTCAGAGTTGCAAAGCAAGATGCATGGAAGACTGCTTTCAAAACAAAGCAAGGATTGTATGAATGGTTGGTTATGCCTTTTGGCTTAACTAATGCTCCTGCTATATTCATGAGATTAATGAATGATGTACTCAGACCTTTTCTTGATGATTTTGTTATTGTGTATCTGGATGACATTCTGATTTTTAGTAAAATGTGGGAAGAACATTTAAAGCATGTTAAGCAGACATTAGATGTTTTGAAAATAGAAAAAATTTATGTTAAACTCTCAAAATGTGAATTCGGCAAAACATCTCTAAACTACTTGGGTCATATAGTAGGGGGATCTGAATTGAAAATATATCCCTCTAAAGTGGCAGTCATTGTGAATTGGCCTAAACCCAGGTCTGCTACAGAAGTGAGAAGCTTCCTAGGAGCAGCACAATATTGGAGGAAGTTCAGTTCTATCTTCTCCTCGATTTTAGCTCCCTTACATGCTTTAACAAGATTGAATAAGGTGTTTCAGTGGGGAGGCAAACATCAGAAAGCCTTCGAAACCTTGAAAGAAAATATTAGTACAACACCTGTACTAGCACTACCAGATCTACAAAGACCATTTGAGATCCAAACTGATGCCAATGACTATGCCATGGGAGCAATGTTGACACAACACAGTGAACCCATATGTTATCATTCTGAGACTTTTAATCCTGTAGTAGTTAACTATCCTACATATGATAAAGAATTGTATGCATTAGTTCAGAGTGTGAAAAAGTGGAAACATTACTTAATGGGCAAAGAGACAGTAATACATACTAGTCATCGACCACTTCAATATCTACACTCCCAAACTAAGTTGCAACAATAGAGACATTACATATGGATGGGTTTTCTACAATAGTTTCATTTGGTCATTAGAAATAAAAAGGGCATACATAACAAGGTTGCAAACATGTTATCTAGACCCATTATAAACGCATCTACCATACTTAAGCATAATTCTGTGCTACATGAAAGCTACATAGAACAATATGCTCAGCATATGGACTTTAAAGATATATATTCAACTTTGAGTCAAGGCAAAAGAGTAGAATAATTGGACTATCATATAAAGGACTGACTCTTATATCATTGTGGGAAACTCTGCATTCCACAAATTGAGAGAGTAAAGATAATTACGGAAGCACACACTTCTCTGATATCAGGTCACTTCGGTGTAAGTAAAACAGTTGCATAGCTGCAAAGATTCTGCTATTGGCTGAAAATGAATGAGATAGTTTCTAGATATGTAAGAGGGTGTGCTATGTGTGCTAAAAGCAAGCCCAACAACAGAAAACTAGGCTTGTACACTCCATTTCCAGTTCCTTCTCACCCTTGGGAAAGTATTTACATGGATGATTTTGGAGGACTGCCTAAATATAGGAAAGGTCATGATTATCTATATGTTGTTTTGGATAGGTTCAGCAAAATGTGTATTTTGATACCTTGTAGTAAACATATTATAGCTGAACAGACTGTAAAATTGTTCTTTAAACATGTATGGGTTCATTTTGGATTACCCACTTCCATTGTATTTGATTGAGACACCTGATTTGTGGGGAAGTTTTGGTTGAGTTTGTGGGAACTGATGGAAACCAAGCTAAAGAAAAGCACATCTTTTCATCCAAAAACGGATGGCTAGACAGAAGTAGTAAATAGGACAATGATCCAGTTACTGAGAGGATATTGTAGCAAACATCCTAAACTTTGGGATGAACACTTGTGTTATGTGCAACATGCTTACAACAGAGCCAAACACTCTTCTACATAGAGATATATTTTTGAGACCTGTTTTGGTTTCACACCAAGCTCTCCTTTGGATTTTGTCTTTGGTAAAGATACCATGGTTGATGAACATAGTGATGTGGGCAAGGAAACTAGGTTCATTGAACAAATCCAGGAGATCCACCAGGAAGTACAGGAACTGCTGGAAAAGAGCCAGGCCAAGTACAACGCTAGGCATGACAAGCATCAGATGGAGCATAGTTTTCAAGTTGGAGACCAAGTCTGTTTGTATATCAGTAAGGAAAGAATGCAAGGTGAAGGTCAAAATCTAAATCCTATCAGGTATGGACCCTTTAGGATACTTGAGAAGATTGGTGAAAATGCTTTTCGCCTTGATTTGCTAGCTTACATGCACATCTACCCAGTTGTAAATGCAGATTGCTTGAGATTGTTTAAACCTTCAATGATTGAGGACCCTAAAGAGTAGAGCCAATTGCCTTCTATTGATGACCTGCTACCTGAATATCTTAATGAGTTGCAGGAAGTCACAGTGTTGGACAGGAATGTGAGGATGATGCGCAGGGGAGATGTTGAGTACCTTAGGATTGGGCATAAAGTTTCAAGCTGAGTAGTGTAAAGTGGATTGAGATTGGGCAAGTGAGAAAACAATACGCTCACTTAGTCGATGCTTAAAAACCAACTTTTGGTGGTCCAAAATATTTTTTAGTGGGGAGGCCGTGATTCAAATTGGATCCGTAGAAGACTGTCAAAGAACCATGACTGTATCAGGTCGGAACAAATCTCTAAAGAATCCAAAATAGCGATCAAAAACACCCTGAACTAGTGGAAATGGTAGCCAACATGGAATGACAAGGACCTCAGTCAAAGCGCCCTGACTGAGGCCCATGGAGACTGCGCAGGAGGTCAAAGTAGCCCTTGGGAGCCTTGGATCAAGAAAAGGAGGTGATTTTTGACACACGATTAGCGCTAATCGTGCATCGCTGGGTGAACAGGGCCAAGATGGGGAAGCCCCGAGCACATGGATGCATGGTGAGCCGGAGAACCACGGGCGAAAAAGAAAAAGTGCTAAAAGTACAAAGGTGGGACCCGCGCTCTAGAAACCGACGGTATTGATCAGGGTGCCCTCAAACGGTAAGAGGTTTTGGACAAGAGTGTAGCGATTCCATTCATCGATCAACGCGTGGCAAGTGGAGGTGAGAGAAAACCGTTGTTGATCGTGCACTAACGGTCGAGCAAGTCAACCGCGCGAAACATGCATATGGTGTTGGATCTAGAGGCCCTAGATTGGACAGCTGAGATCGCACCGATGGAGGAAGAGGAATTGATGAAGGAATGAGCCATGTTTTAGAAGGGATTTGAAATCTGTTTGACCACCATGGTGGAGGAAGACTTCATCCACGATGTAACTGAAGAAATGAACCGGCAAAGCAGGATGGCACCATTTAGAGGAGGACATGTGGCCACTGCCTGAGCGCTGATGATGACATCGAATAGGGAACTCCAAGAAGGTGAATCGATAGAGGCAGAAGAGGAACCGAAAAGTCTTGGAATGAGTGGCTAAAATCCATGAACAAAGGCATTATACACAGTTAGTCAATCCGAGAGACGAAGAGATGGATAGAGAACCCCAAAGACAGAGAGACTAGAATCTCGAGAAGAGGAAAAAACATAGAGAAAGAAGACAGTATAGAAAAAGCAGAAAGAGGACTGAAGGCCGAGTTGACCAGAGGCAGCATCAAGCACTAGAGGCTTGAGAGATCCGAGTCATCCCAGAGAGGACCTATTCGGGCTGAGCACCACATTGGGCTCTCCACTGTAGACCAGAAGGTCACAAAACTAGTAGGAAGAATAAGTTTGTGTACTCAAGTGGCTTGGGGAATCCAAGAACCACCCTGCCAAGCAAATATACTTCAGGAGAACTCACATTGAGTCCCTACATTGTAATTCTCTACTTAAAGACACAATAAAACAAGGCCATCACTAAAAGCTGGACCAGAGATGTAGCCCTGGAGAATAGGGTGAACTCCTTATTAAATTTCTTGTGTCTTTATGTTTGCTTACTGTATTTCTCTGCTGTCTTTCCATTTAAATGTCTGTGTATTGGCAATCTGATCGATCCGTTACTTAAATAACATAGAACACACACCAGCACATGAGTCTGTAATACCTTTGTTTAATAAATCTTAAACTGATGTCACTTATAAGGTGAATATTAGATCATTTATGGCATGAAAAAAATTGCCCATTAAAGAAGTTTTTGTGATCATAGAATCTTTTGGCATTGTTTACTTGTTGGTTGAAGCTTCTACTTGTTGTAACATTCTTTATTTTTGATAAGTTAGTATATTAGTCAAAATAATTTTAAAATGTTAAGTTAGGATATGGATGCAAAAGAAAGAAAAGTAAAAATGTTAGGAAAATTTGATGTTTATAGACATCGATATCAATAAAATGTTAGGTGTTAGCTGCCCTAAATAAAGAAGGCAAAATGAAAATAAAATTCTAGGGAAGCAAAAGAAAAGAAAGGCTTCATTTTATTTTTTTGTAAATGCACAGGTTGCTTGTATAAATGCACCACAATCAAACATCAAATGATATTTTCACATGCAGAAGAAAAATACATAAGAGTAAATGTTTACTCTAAAGGTTTATATATTAATTTTAGGTATTAATCATATCCCTAAGTTTTAAAATCCCATACTGTATTACCCCTCCGCTCATTTTTCCTTTCATGTTCATTTCCCTATGTTTAATACCCCTCTTATATCACATATTCCCCGACATTACATTAAATCAATTCCCGACCCCACCGAATAATCCCATCACATAACGATTAATTCCCCTCTATATTATGCTTCATCTCTGCCCATCTTCCCACATCCGACAGCCTGCATGTGATTTTGGTCCCCCCTCACAATCTGAGCTTTGCCGCTAGGGGGGAATGGGCAGTATACCAAACCGCGCTCGCCCCTATGTGTTAGCTCCTCGGCATTTCAAACCCCCCATGAGTGAAACCACAAACCACTCACCCCCCCCCCCCAAAAAAAAAAAAAAAACTGATTCCATTGCTCCTGATACCACTTACTTGACTGTTGCACTCCCACCATTCGCCTTCTGCCACCTCATCCATCTGTTAAACTCCATCAAATCACATTCATTCCCTCTAGAATGAACATGTTAAGCATTCAATTGGCTTAGAAGTCAATTAAACGTACTCGCACCATCAATGGAAAACCAAATTGCTATATAAACTTCCCTCCATCTGTCAATAGGTTACTGAATTCATGTTTTATCACTGCTAATTGATTTGGTTATAGGTTTCTATACTTAATCCCGACATTGTCAATTGCCAGTGACACTATCTGTCTAATCATTTCTAGTTTATTCCTTCTGTTCTTGTCTCTAGAACCTGACTTTTGTCTGTGAATTGTCTCCTCCCAATCCATTTTTCACTCCTACTCTTAGCCATAGCCAAAATTCCTCCAAAGGACAAAGGGCTAGAGGAAATTGTCAATCCTCTGATCCATCCTCCTATAGACCTTCATCACATTCCTATGGCTGACTGAGATTACAAAATTCATGAGACACTCTGTGAACTCGACCTCTTCGAGATGTATTGCTGGCTCGAAGACAAGTATATAGATAAGTCAAATGACATCCAACTGTGGGAGTCAAATTTACCTCACTACATCTTTCCTCGTACCCCCAACACCCCAGATTTTATTACAAAATTTCATGCATCCTATTTTCCAAGCTAAAGGGTCATAGTCACCCCCACTGGAGAAATTTTGTTTACCATAACCCCTTAGGCCATTGATCAGATGATGAAAGTCCCCACAGTAGACAATGCTACCCCATTTTCTTATGAAGAATTGGTTGAAATATACCAGAAACTAGACTTTGCAAAAAGGTCCCACACTCTTGAACTATTTTGACACAAGATGTTGCATTACCAAAGAAAAATCCTCCTCCTCCATATTCCCTGAGAGAGCCAAGAAAATTATCACTGTCATTTCCTATCTCCATGGCTACTACTCTGACCAATGGGTAGATGAGGCCACTATAGGATTTTTATCCATTTTCTCGGATGAAGCTAAGCCCTCAATTGTGTTTAATTTTATCCATTTTCTGTAGAGTCTATTCATTAGCAATTGGTTAAATTTCCAACTGAGGAGGTATTTAAATATACTTCTGTGTTAGTCTACATGTTCCTATACTCTTAGGGGGACAATATTAACTTGTCTTTGCAGAAGCTGGATGAGAAGGGAAACCAACAGTCTGTCATTTGCTGGACTACTCTGGTCATGAAGGAGCAGAAAGAGTACACTTACAAACAATTTACAAAGATGTTTGTTCACCCAGCCATAGGTCTCATGAAAAGCAGAATTGAACCAAGAATTAGGGAAGAGATCAAAAGGGTGTTGCACCTGTTAGATCAAGTTCAGACAGGTACTTGTATGAAAATTATTCAGAAATAAGGATATTTGGATGTGAGCTCCCACCTTACAAGCTGCCAAAATTCCTCCCAATAAGGATTTTTTCATTAAAATACATCAGGCAGATCATTAATATGGATGAAATCCACTTTTTTGTTGCTAAGAAAAAGTCCCAGTTTAAGATAAAAACATAGGTTGGCTCTTTCATTTGCAACAACATGGCAGCAGGGGAAGAGGCAGATAAGCTTTTGAAGGAAATGCAGTTGAATCTCATTTTTACCTGGTCTTATGATCCATTAGGGATCATTTCTAAACTAAGGATAGAAACCAATTCTACTCCTTACTTTCACACACACAGGCCAGAAATAGGAAAATACAAAAATCAGCTAGAATGGGATGAGAACACTTTAAAGGAGGCAGAAGAACAACAGGTTTCATCATCAATAGTGTAGACTCCTACCATGGAGGAGAAGACAACCAAGAGGAACAAAGAGGAAGATTCCCCTTTAGGGACTGATATTTTCAGTGAGGGGTTTAAAATTATGTATAGAAATAAGGCTAAGATTAGTTCCAGACTAAGCCTTACCAAAGATTCAGAGCAGCAGACCATTATCACCACTAATGAGCCACTTGTTTCTTCATTAGTGGGTGATTAGTCTACACAGTCTCCTACTACCTCTTCAACTTCACAAGAGTAGCAAAAAATAATGCAGACAGGTACATCTACTTCAGGCGAGGCAGAGAAGAGCATAATGGACATCTTCAAGGAAATAAAAGCTAGAAATGAAGCCTTGAAGATTAACACTTACAACAAGTTCTAGAAGAATACTTCTGGTGCCCAAAGAAGGTTTCTATCACCCTTTGACTCATTGAAGGGGAAAATGCAGATGGCATTCCTTCAAGCACAAGTTCCTCAACCCAAGGGAGCATCAGACTACAAAAAGACATATTTTGAGTTTGATGTCAAGGATATACATCCCATTGACCAAATGGAGATGCATAAGAAGAATAGGGAAATGATTTTCTCTACTGTCACTAACACAACCATGACTTTGTCCAAATTATAGGTTACACTAGCAAATGTCCAATCACAGCTAAAGATGGAGAAAGTTTCTGCTCTTGCTAAAGACACTAGGATTAAAATCTTAGAGGATTTGGTAATCAAACTTGATTATGATCCTAAAAACATCAATGTTGTAGAGGAGCTAGTCAAGAAGAAGAATTTGGATATAGCAGCGTTGAGGAAATAGTTAAAACTACGAGCTACTGAAGATCCTTTGGCTAAGGACATTACAACAACAGAGACTCAAAATATAGATATGATGAAACTCATCATGGAGCAGACTGTACAGCTTAATCAAATGGAGACAGAGATGGAGAAGCTAATTAAGGAAAAATAAAAAGCTGCTAAAAAGACTGCCCCCTTGGAAGTACTCCCTATCACAGTCATTCCTATAACCATACCAACTACAACAAGTGGAGGAGATGCTACAGATAAACTAGCCAATGTAATCCAAAATATGTCTCTATAGAATGAAGAAATTAGGAAACTGCATGACCAAGAGAAACTTCTAGAGGATCATCAAAGGAAATCTGAGATTTTTCATGCAGCAAAGCTTCAGAGAGCTTAAAACCAAAAGAAGTATGGAAGAAGTCAACAGCTGAATCTTCTATTGGTCACACTTTGGGTAATGTCAAGGAAGTCATATGGAACAACATCATTGAGGAGATAGATGAAATCTGGCCATGTATCCAGATCATTTTTTAGCAGAAGGAGTTGATGGAAAAGGCAAACCAGACAATTTCCAATATAAATTGTCAACTGGGAGAGATGCCTACTACAACGATCAGCATTATAAAGTTTCTTAATTGTAAAAACAGGTATGATCTGGATGATATATGAGTGGATGATAGGACTGAAACCATTCTATAGGTGAAGAAAGTTCTAACCAAAAAGAACTTAGTAGTGCAGTTGAAAGAGAAGTGCCACACTCTTGAAGTTGCAGTCAACAATTTTTTCACAAGGATTGATGCATTGAACAAGAAGGGTCTGCCTTCAGTGTTTGTGATCAATGATAAATTAATGACCAAGGAGGACTACTTTAAGAAGCTTCAAGACATTGTCAGGGACATAGCTAAGTCCTCCAACATCAAAGGTTTCATGAAATGTAGGGAATTTTATGAAGCCATCAACAACATATGTTTTATTCAACATGAGATAAAACATATTTTCACTGTAAAAGCCACTTTTTCCGGTATATTGAGGTAGATGAAATCTACCGTAAGGTAACCAAGATAGAAATATTAGATGAAGAACGGTGGGAAAAGCTGTGTGAATTTCGAGATTAAGGACAGATCAACTTCACCAGCACAACACTCGAATAGTGGCCACTTAGCAACAACTTTCCTTCAAAACAAGGCCAGATGTTTAGATTCATTCTTTTTAATCGAATTACTTCTGTTTCGTTAGTTTTAAGTAATAATAGAATGTAGTGCCATTCGGGCATTTATTGTAATATTTTTTAATTTTGTTTAAATAATTCATTCTGTCGAAATATTCAAGGTTGCTCCCTTGAAACAATTATCACACAGATTTGTACTAAGCTGGAGCATTTTTTATTTAATAAAATATTTTGGATTTACTTCATATGGCTTGTCTCTCAGTGAGTTGTTTTCACCATGTTTTTCATTATGTATTCTTCATATAATTCAATCCTTTTACAGTCATTTTTCAATCTCATTTTGAATCCGCTGTGAAGTTTCATTTAAATAAGAGATTAATTTGCAAGACTAGCTGTTATTGTAAATTCCTATTTGAACTTAAATTGCACTAGATTTCTGTAATAGTTTTATTATATTCTGTTGATCTAGGAAACATTGTTTTCTTGAATTCTTCTTATGAATGGTAAAATACTTAGTCAGAATATTTAATCACTTGTACTTCTCTATATTATGCTTATCCATCTCATTTAAATCAAAATAACCATATGTATTTAAAGAACAACCTTTTGTTTTATTAAGAATCTTTGTAAGTTTAAAGCACATGTTTTTAAACAGTTCATTGGTCCTCTAAACCATTAAATTCAAAAAAATATTTTATATGCTTTGGCATAGCCAATTGACCTTAGAACTGAAAGTTAAATTTTCCCTGGGGCAACGATTTTCCCTTTCCTTTAAGGTGAATAAAGGATAAGGTTACAGGTCAAAATATTTCACCTAGCGATCCCATTGGTCCAAGTTGGCTCCCTATAAGCATACAAGATCACATTCTGATTCTTAGATTGTTAACCCTCTACCAGACCCAGAAAGACTCATCAGGGGAGCCTCTTCAAGGAGAAGACATAGAACACCTTCTTCTTCTTCATCTTTACACCCTAAAGACATTCCATATGTAGATCCATTTTCATTTATACCAACCCATCCTAATTGGATTGAACTACCTCCTAGAGTTTCTGATCTTATTTCTAGAGGAGTAGACCTTCCATCAACCTTTTTAATACAAACACTTGAAACATATCAAGTTCCATCCTTTCCTATTAAATCACCTTCATCTGAGGAAGAATTGGTTTTACATTTACCTGAATCCAAACCTCAATATTTTATTACTCCAACTCCTTATTCTATTCCATCATCCTCAACTAATTTTGAAGAGACATTTTCTGTCTATTCGAATCCTTTATTTGAAAATAAGGAAGACTTCCCACCAGGAGTTCAAAAATTGGTTATCAAAACCCCTTTCAGAACCTTAAAAAGGTATCCTCCCTCTCCTCCACATATTAATACACCTAATGACTCATCTTCATCTCCTTCATCTTCATCATCTTCCTCTTCCTCATCAACATCCACTCAGACACCCCATACTCCTCCTGTTGTTATGGATTTTCGACCCATTGTGCAAGCTAGGTATGTTTCTCTAGTTCTCCCTGCAAA
This sequence comes from Pinus tabuliformis, assembly GCA_031772625.1. Taxonomy (NCBI): domain Eukaryota; kingdom Viridiplantae; phylum Streptophyta; class Pinopsida; order Pinales; family Pinaceae; genus Pinus; species Pinus tabuliformis. Next base: position 824,294,840 of record CM062805.1, read on the forward strand.
CTTGGGAAATTTTCTTGATGGCTATCTAAAACATCTGCCAAGATTCAATGGAGAAATAAGTCCCTCAACAGAGGATCATGTATCTCCCTTCCAAGATTTTGCTGACAATATGAACATAGAAGAGGAAAATTCTTATATGAGATTATTTGTGCAATCTTTAGAAGGAAATGTTAGGATCTGGTTTAGGCAGCTCAAAGTTGAATCTATCAGAACTTGGAATGATCTCATAAAAATCTTAAAAAACCAATGGGGGGTAAAGAAAGATCACGTTTACTTCCTTACTAAATTTGAAGAATTAAAGAGAAACCCGAGTGAACTAGTTGTTGAATTCATTAAAACATTTAACAAACTCTATCATAAAATGCCTGTTGATTGTAAACCACCAGTAGCAGCTGCAAAGGTCACATTTTCCAAATCATTTGATGATGACTTTGCAATATTTCTAAGGGAAATAATTCCTAATATATTAGAAGACATGTGGACAAATGCTATAGAGGTGGAAGCCAATGGGTCAGCGTCTGGCAAACTCAAGGCCAAAGAAGAAAAAGAAGAAAGAAAACTAAAAGCTAAGATTGATGATTCGACTTCCTCCAAATATAAACTTGAAGATCAGAAAATTGATGAAATTACATCTTTGCTTAGGAACCTTTCTAATAGGATTTCCAAAATTGAAACATGACCTAGAACTGTTCATCAAACTGTTGTCATACCTCAAGTTCAAATTCAATTCAAAAGAACTCCTCAAATGCAAATTCTTTAGGGACCAGCTTCTGACCAAAACATTCAACCACCTTTGATTATTGATGATCAACAATCATAGCATACAATCCCTTTAATCACTGAAGATATCAATAATATTGATTCATCAATAGAACAAATGGCCATAGTTCCTTCATCCTCCCCTCGGTCTTTTGAACAAGAACCAGGAGATGCTCAAATTTCAAAATACTTAGCATTCTCTGATTTTTAATTGCATAATTGAATAAAAGATATGATATAAGGCCTAGATCAGGTCCTTATAGAACTCTAAAATCCACAACTGTAATCAAACCTGCAATGAAAACCATTCAAACACAAACTCCAACACATCAGACTACAGAGTCATCCACTGAAACCCTCCAATCTAACAAGACTATTTTGATCACTTTTAATATTGAAAAGGAATTGGAAAGGGTCAAGATTCATATACCTTTAGTTGAACTTTCCAAAAATCCCGGTTACAAAAATCAAGTGTCTAAATGGATACAGTCTTCTAGTGTCGATGGTGAGGGAAATGTTATTAGTCTACATGATGAAAAACCCCCGGTTGTATTTGGCCCTAGTTCTGATATGATAGATGAAATTGTTCCACCATTTTATGTAACATTAAAAACTCATGATTTTATTTTGTACAACTACATGCTAGATTCTGGAGCGTCTCATAACCTCATGCCGAAGGTAGTTATGGACCAGCTTCAGTTACAAGTCACCCGTTCCTATCATGACCTTTACATGTTTGACTCAAAGAAAGTACCATGCCTAGGACTGATCAAAGACCTAGTTGTCACCTTAGCTCAAATACCTGTCAAAAGTATAGTTTTAGACATAGTTGTCACTGATATTCCTGCCAAATTTGGCATGATTCTATCTAGATCATGTTGTACTAAACTTGGAGGATCACTTCAAATGGACATGTCTTTTGCTACTATCCTGATCTATGGAGCTAAGCATTTGAGGTTATATAGGGAAGTTAGATTCCTTCATATTGTTTGTACGTATGATCTTGAAAAAAACCACCCTATCTATGCAATAGATCAGGATTTTGGTTGCTTTCACTTGTCTTCACAAAATGCATCAAACACTAAACTTGCCATTGAAAATATTGTTTCCCAGCCTAAAGTTGTACAATATGATATTTGGAAACTCTATTTTGATGGATCTTGATCAAAAGAAGGAGAAGGAGCAGGAATTTTTCTTATATCACCAAATAAAGAAAACATTACTCAGTCATGTAAACTTGAATTTGAAGTTACCAATAATGTGGTTGAGTATGAGGCTTTTCTTCTTGGCCTTGAGTTAGCTAGAAGTTTAAAGGTTCAAAACTTGAGTGTATTTTCTGATTCTGAGCTTATAGTGAACCAGATTAGAAATTTATATCAGACTAAACACCCAAGGCTTAAGTTGTACAAAAATGAATCTTGGGACACAATTGAAAATTTCTTCCAAGGTTTTAACATAACTGTTATTCCTAGAGATGAAAACATGCATGCTGATTCACTAGCTATCCCAGCAAGATCTTTCAAAATCCTTGGGTGTTGGCCTAGAGCGGCCTGACCCAGGTTCCAAAGTGATTTAGCCAATAAAATCCCAGTACCACTGGCCCTTTCGGCAACTGTCCGCGGAGCACAGACTGAGGTCTCACTCGAAGTAGTATGGGAGGGTGCTAGAACCAGGTTTCTGCACCCTGGGGATGTCTGATATGTGGTGATTAGTACGCAGTCAAACCTTCGCACTTACTATGCTACGCACACCTGCGGGTACCCCGCGCCCTGTGATACTTTCTTCGTGCAGTTCTAGTCACAGCGCGACCTGTGTTATTTACCCAAGTCTTCCTTAATTAGTCTCCATTTGATAGGCTCTAGTGCCTCCTTCCTTCTCCTATTGTGTCATCTTTGTAAATCCTTCAATCCTATCCCAAGTTGTTCTTAAGGGGGGATGTTAGGATATTCTGACACATAGGAAATAGTTAAGTACAACTTGGTCTAGTATAGAGTTAGGTAAAGTGTGTTTCTTTACTATGTACATTTTGTAACTTACAATCCGACGGTCACGATATGTAGTGATCCGACGGTTCATTCTCTCCTTGGTATTACCAACACTTGATCCATGGCTTAACACCCGATTGGTCCATGATCTCTATTTAAAGAGCATGGAGGGTCATTTATAGGTTAACCGTGCATGAGAGAAGCTTATGTAAATTTTCATTCTTTTATTAATAAATTTCCTGAAGTGACCGCTTTGGCTCAGGCCGTGGACTGTTTCCCTCTTTGAGGGTTTTAACCATGTCAAAAGTACTGGTGTATTGATCTGTGATCTGTTTGTGAGTGGTGTCCTTTGGTGTTCTATTTGAGGAACTTACCCTGTAAATTCCTACATGGTATCAAAGCTATTTGAGGGCCGCGTCCGTTGGTGATCCAAATCTGAAGCCGGTAGAACTGCATCCGACTACCGTTTCCTAGATCTACTATTTCTGACTGCTTTCGGGCTAAGAGGACTGCTCTATTGTGTTGGGAGCATTTGTTCCAATGAGGAATCCCTTTCATTTCACGCGAAAAGGTTTCCAGTAGCCATAGCTGCGTCATTTTTAAGATTTGGAGGTATACAGTGTTTATTTGCAGTTTACAGTTATTTTCTCTCAGTTTATTTCAATTTTTGGTTTATTTAGCTTTTTTTATTACAGGATCTATACCTTTCATTTATGGGTATGCTCTTTACCTTATGACTCTGTGCGATCTGGGCAAATCAGAAACAAAAAGGAAGGATTTTTCTCATGCGTATACTCTTTTCCGCTGCGCCTTAGTGTGATCTCAAAAAATCAGAGCCGCAAGGTTCATTTTTGAAAATATCTAGTTTCCGGCTAAAGCTAACTTCGAGCTGAAAGGTTCATTTTTTTTGTATGTCTGTGTTGGGTTTTTTGTTTTTTGTTTTGTAGAGAAAAAGAGCTTTCTCAAAGCAAGCACGCAACCCAAAGCATCAACCCCCCCCTCTTTCTCTCTCAAACTTTTTGTATAGCTCACTTGGTGCAAAGCTAATTTATGAAAGTAGAGGTCTTGGGTTCAAGTATCCATTTTTTGGGGGTGGATTTTTCATTTCCGCACATTCCCGCACTTCGTCGGCGACTTCATCAAATTTTCTTCAAAAAGCCATAACTTCATCCAGAAGCCGTTTTCAAAACCGTTTTTTTTAACAGCCTAATTTTTCGAGATCTTTCCATTGAAACACTTTGTTTCAGCATCTATAGCTTCAGTTTTTTTTTAAATGGAAATTCCATGCCAAGTTATTCTTGACAGCACCAACTACTTCCAATGGTGGTCCTACATTGTGGATTTACTTAGAAGTAAAGGTCTTTACAAAATAGCCACAGGCCAAGAGACCAAACCGAAAGATGAAGACAAGGAAACTAAATGGGAAAATAGGAAAGACCAAGCACGTGGGTTGATAGGGATGTCTATTTCTCCAGATCTTAGATTCCATATTGCAGAACTTGATACTCCTGATGAAGCAATGAAATAGATTACTAAAGTCTTTGGAATTAAAAATGAACTTAAAGCCCATCAACTTGAAAATGAATTGCTTACATTGGACCCCAATAATTTTTCTTGCATTGAAGATTTTTTGTCCAAGTTCAAGACCCTTAGACTTCTCTTGGAAGGTGTTAAGGTTAAGAAAGAAGATAGTAGCCTTATCTACTCCATTCTTACTGAGTTGGGAATAGCCTATTCTGTGTTTGTTTCCACCTTCCATTCTACAAGAGAAGCCTTCATTTCTCAAGGACAAGCCTACAAGTCCCCTTCCTTTGATTCTTTTTGTGATTCTTTAATAAGAGAACAAGAAAAACTCTTACACCTTTGTCTTCTTAATCTTGGAAACTCTTCTAAGAAAGCGTTAGCCGCCCAGCAACAACCAAATCCAAAGAATCCTAAGAAGTTGTATCCTAAAAGGAATGGTCCTAAACCAAACAAGGGTCCTAAGAAATTTCAGCCTCAAAATGAAAAATCATTTCAACAAAATGATAAGACAAACAAAAACAAAGGGAAGAAGACTGCTAGACATTGCAACTTTTGTAATCGAGATGGCCACTTAGAATCCAAATGCTTTAAGAAGATGGAAGCCTTGGAAGTAGCAATGAAGAAGCATAACGCCCATTTGGAGCACTCTTCAACTTCAACTTCATCTTCAGGAATGGCACTTTCTGCATGTGGTTGTCAAGCATCTCGATCTGGCTATGCACTAAATGTATCTTCTTCTTCTCATTCTCATGAGTGGCTCATTGATTCTGGAGCTTCTTATCACATGGCCAAAAACAAAGCCATGTTTTCTTCTTTAAATAATTGTAACACCAAAAATATATATGTTGGTGATGATAGATCTCTTAGTGTTGTAGGGACTAGAACTGTTCATCTAGACAATGGTCAGTTTAATGATGTATTATGTGTTCCAACCTTATCCTGCAACCTTCTATCTGTATATTAGATAACCCATTCAGGTGAAGGTAAAATCGTTGAATTTTCACCTCACGATGTTGTAATTAAGGACCTAAGACATCCTAGATAGATTTTAGCTACTGGCATTGCTGATGATTCTACAAGGTTGTATAAGTTTCACAACTTTGGGTCATCAAATCTTCCCTCAGTATTTGTTGCTCATAAAGATGAAGTGAGCAAACTTTGGCATGAGTGATTTGGTCACTTAAACTATTGCTCTCTTCAGAATCTATGGAAAGAAAATATGGTGACAAGTCTTCCAATGGTATCTTGCAGAGATGGTGTTTGTTCTGGATGTGTACTCGGAAAACATCATCGGGGCAGTTTTAAAAAACGTGCCTCTTGGCACGCCTCAGCCCCTTTACAACTCATGCATAGTGATTTATGTGGTCCACTTCCAGTTGCTTCATTCTCTGGCTACAAGTATTTCTTAACTTTCATTGATGATTTCTCTAGATGCACTTGGGTATACTCCTTAAAACTCAAGAGTGAAGTATTTAACATGTTCTTGGCCTTTAAGGCCTTTGTTGAAAAACAATCTGGACATCAAATTCTTAAGCTAGATCTGATAATGGTGGAGAATATGTTAAAAACACATTCATCAACTTTTGCAATGAGAATGGAATTCAAATGCAACATACTGTTCCATATACTCCACAACAAAATGGTGTAGCTGAAAGGAAGAATCGCACCTTAAAGGAAATGGCTAATTGTATGCTTCAATCTAAAGGACTTAGTCTTAATTATTGGGCAGAAGCAATTAACTGTGAAAATTACATAATAAATCGCACTCCTACTAAGGTTTTAAAGAATATCACTCCATAAGAAGCATGGAGCTCAATCAAACCAGATGTAAGTCACTTTCGTGTTTTTGGAAGTGAAGCATGGGCCCATATTCCAGATGAGAAACATAAAGCTTTAGAACCTAAGAGTGAAAAATGTATTTTTGTTGGATATTCTGAAGATGTCAAAGGATATAAACTTATTCCACTTAAGTCCAAAAATGTTATCATTAGAAGAAATGTAAATTTTGCTGAAAATATATGGGCCTGCGAGCCTAGTTCGGCGGATGTGCCACCTCTACCTATCTCTTCTACTTTTGAAACTATTTCTTCTTCAGATGATGAAAGCGAGGATGAAAATCATCCCCCGCCTTCTCAGGATCCTCCTTCAGCTCCTCAGCTTCCAAAATGGGTCCATGCTACTCGGGATGCAGCAGGTGATCTTGCGGGTGATCCTACAGATCAACGACATACACGTTCTCAGTTTGAGAGAGCCTCTTCTTTACTGGCTCAAGCTTCAGTGAATTATGATCTTGACACCTTTGCAGAAGCTTCAGGCCATCCAGATTGGGAAGCAGATATGAATGAAGAATATCATTCATTATTGGCAAATGATACATGGGATCTTGTTCCTCTACCAAAGGTACGAAAACTTGTTAGATGCAAATGGGTTTACAGAACCAAGTATGGACCAGATGGGAAAGTTGATAAACATAAAGCTCGTCTTGTTGCTAAGGGTTTTTCACAAATTGAAGGCATTGACTATACTGAAACCTTCTCCCCTGTTGCCGAAATGAACTCTATCCACCTTGTTCTTTCCCTTGCTGCCTCTTTCAAATGGGAAGTCCATCAAATGGATGTTAAATCCACTTTCTTGCATGGGGACTTGCATGAAGAAATCTATATGGAACAACCTATTGGCTTTATAAAAACAGACTCCAGCCTTGTATGTCGGCTTAATAAATCCCTTTATGGTCTCAAGCAAGCTCCTCGAGCTTGGTATTCCAAAATGGATAACTTTCTTTTAGAAAATGGCTTTTCTAGGTGTCATTTTGACAATACTGTCTACACCAAGAAAGTGGGCAAGTCTCTTATCATTCTTGTTCTTTATGTCGATGATCTTATCCTGACTGGTAGTGATCCCAACCTTATAATCCATGTGAAGTCTAGCCTTAAAAGGAAGTTTGAAATGACAAACTTAGGACACTTACATTATTTTCTTGGTCTTCAAGTCTTGCAATCCAAGGAAGGTATTTCCCTTTCCCAATCCAAGTATGCCTGTGATATTCTACGCCATTTTCACATGGAAGACTGTAAGCCAGCCCCTTCTCCCTTTCAGTCTGGAGTCAAACTTTAAGTCACTTGTACTTCTCCTGAAGTTGATGCTACCTTATACCGTAAACTTGTAGGAAAACTTTTGCATCTAACCCATACTCGTCCTGACCTTTCCTTTGTTGTTGGCCTTGTTGCTCGGTTTATGAAAAAACCATGTGAAAGTCATTGGAAATAAGCTAAAAGAATACTTCATTATGTTCGAGGTACAGTTCAGTTTGGGATTCATTACAGTGCCGAAGAATCTCCTCTATTGGTTGGTTTCACTGATTCCGATTGGGCTGGTGACCCTGATGATCAGAAGTCTACTGCAGGTTATGTGTTCACTCTTGGTTCAGGACCTATTACATGGGCTTGAAAGAAACAAGGTGCCATTTCTCTTTCTTCAACAGAAGCAGAGTATCGTGGTACCGTAGAAACTAGTAAGGAAGTCTTGTTGCTTCATCAGATCCTGTCAGAGTTTGGCTTTCAGCAGCAGCATCCGACTACACTTTGGTGTGATAATCAAAGTGTCATTCAACTATGCAAAGATCTAGTCCAACATCAGCGCAGCAAACACATTGAACTGCACATGCACTTCATCAGAATGCTCATTCATGACCATGTTCTTGAAGTGCAATATTGTTCAACAGATGATCAAGTTGCAGATATCTTTACAAAGGCTCTCACAGAGGCGAAGTTCACTAAACTTAGATTTATGGTTGGAGTTCAGGAAGTTGTCATTAAGGGGGGATAGGCTCTAGTTCCTCCTTCCTTCTCCTATTGTGTCATATTTGTAAATCCTTCAATCCTATCCCAAGTTGTTCTTAAGGGGGATGTTACGATATTCTGACACATAGGAAATAGTTAAGTACAACTTGGTCTAGTATAGAGTTAGGTATAGAGTTAGGTAAAGTGTGTTTCTTTACTATGTACATTTTGTAACTTACAATCTGACAGTCACGATATGTAGTGATCCGACGGTTCATTCTCTCCTCGGTATTACCGACACTTGATCCCTGGCTTAACACCCGATTGGTCCATGATCTCTATTTAAAGAGCATGGAGGGTCATTTGTAGGTTAACTGTGCATGAGAGAAGCTTATGTAAATTTTCATTCTTTTATTAATAAATTGCCTGAAGTGGCCGTGTTGGCTCAGGTCGTGGACTGTTTCCCTCTTTGAGGGTTTTAACCACGTCAAAAGTACTGGTGTATTGATCTACGATTTGTTTGTGAGCGGTGTCCTTTGGTGTTCTGTCTGAGGGACTTACCCTGTAAATTCCTACACCATTAGCCAATTACTTAGATTAAATTTACATGTAAGCATTCATACACATAATTATCAATTGCGCGCAGTAAATAACAGAGTAAAGTAATGTATAACATCAACATACAGATTCAAGAATAGATGCACAAAATAAACTTCTCTTTATTAGCTTTCAAATCCAAGTATAGATCCGACTCCGCCTTGTGCACTCAGCTGCAGGGGTCCGCGAACTCAGTTGCAGACTCTACTAGGCCTCTGCACACTCAGCTACAACGCCTCTTCCTACTACTATGACCCAATACACTTCAACTTTCCCTCTATGCTCTGACCATGCCTTCACATCTATCTATTAATTTCATTTTTTCCAAAAGACTCTCTTTACACTTAGAGCCTCACTCTATTTATACAATCCCATGGTCCGCGAACCATGGGTAGGCCGACACAACTTTACATTATTTTACAATTCTTAGGGTGGACAACCCTATGATTCATCCTAGACTTTCATGCTCCACGTCCGTACTTCACGGAGTCTTTACATTACATTGACCAAAACTAGGGCTTTAAGCCCCAAAAACATGTTGTGGGGGGGATCCGCTGCCCAACACTGAGCCAGTATCATTAGAATACCAAATCCAAGTCAAGTATCAGCCATCAATTCCTGATAATCTTAAATACTGGTAAATTTTCGAAGATGATGAACAATTGAAATATTTCCTTCAAGTTATTGATGAATTCTCAAATATGCAAATTGAAGGAGAACAAAGCGATATTCTAGAATTACATTAGCAAAATCCATAAACTTCATTCAGTCCTGAAATTCTTGATCATGATATTATCCAATTATCTAATAATTTTATTCTTAAAAGATTAGTCCCATTGGAAAATTATTTGATAATAATGATGTCTCTAAAAATACCTTGTTTCACTCACCTGAAGAAGAAATCGAAGAATGCAATATTGGGACTGTGGATGATGTGAGAAATATCAAATTGTCATCAACCTTACCTTCGGATGTAAAAACCAAATACTTGAATCTTCTTAAAAACTACAAAGACATTTTTTCCTGGTCTTATAATGAGTTAAAAACTTATGACACATCTTTGATTGAGCATAAGATTCCTTTGAAACTAGAAGCAAAACCCTTTCAACAAAAGCTAAGAAGAATCAATCCCAAACTACTGCTAACCATTGAGAAATAACTTAAAAAGTTTCTTTATGCTCACATCATTGTGCCCTTAAGGTATTCTAATTGGGTAGCCAACCCAGTTCCCCTCAGAAAGAAAAATGGTGAGATTAGGCTATGTGTAGATTTCTGAAATTTGAACAAATCATCTTTAAAGGATAACTATCCATTGCCTAAAATGGACCATCTACTTCAGAAAGTTTCAGGGGCTAATAGGATTTCTATGCTAGATGCATTTTATGGTTATAACCAAATCATGGTAAGTGAAGTTGACCAAGATAAAACTACCTTCACCACTCCTTGGGGTGCCAGAATGCCATTCAGGTTAACCAATGCTGGAGCCACTTTCCAAAGAGCCATGGACCTGGCACTTGTAGGTAAAACATTTCAATTTACTATCATTTATCTAGATGATTTAAATGTTTTCTCTCATTTTGATGAAAGTCATTTAAAACACTTGTGCAAGGTTTTTGACAGGTGTAGGAAATTCAGCATATCCATAAATCCGAAGAAATCTTTGTTTGTTGTGAAGGAAGGGAAATTACTAGGGCATATAATATCCAAGGAGGGAGTTACAATTGACCCAAATAGAGTTTCAGCTATTCAGACCATGTCTCTGCCAAGGAATAAGAAACCGATACAAACCTTTCGTGGAAAAATCAATTTTTTGAGAAGGTTCATCCCAAATTATGCTAAGATAGTTAAAGATATAACAGATATACTGAAGAAGAAAAATGAAGTGAAATGGACAGTCCCTGCTAGATATGATTTTGATCATATCAAAAAGGCCATACATGAGGCCCCTACATTAGCTAGCCCTAATTATTCTTCACCTTTTAGCATATTTTCTTTTGCATCCGAGACAACCTTAGCTGTTGTACTTTTACAGAAGAATACAAATGGTGATGACCAACCTATAGCCTTCTTTTCCAAAGATATGAGGGATGTTGAACTTAGGTATGATATTAGTGAAAAACAAGCTTATGCCTTAATTCAAGCCCTAAAATCCTTTAGAACCTATATCCTGCATTCACGCATTACAACTTATGTCCCTAATAATGTTGTCAAAATTGTTTTGACTTAGCCTGATACTAATGGAAGAAGAGGGATATGGATTGCTAAAATCCTTGAATTTGATCTTGAAATTAAAACCACAAAGGTAGTAAAAGGCCAAGGCTTGGCCAAATTGTTAGCTAAGTCCAACTGCAAAGTATTGGGGATTAATCTGGTTTCTGAAATGTCATCAGGGGAGAATCCACAAGAACCTTCTTTAATATCAGGGGAGACAAGAATCTTCCCTGATGTTAGAGGAGAATCCACAAGAACCTCCTCCTCTTAGACAAGGGGAGAATCCACAAGAACCTCTTTCTTCAGATCAAGCCATTCTTGTTCACATAGATCATAAATATCTACTTTCTGATTGGTATTCTGATATTGTGCAGTTTCTTAGAGATTTTCAATGTCTGGTTGATCTTAATTTGAAACAGTGCAAAGCTCTGAAGCTTAAAGCAGTGAAATACTACATTATCAATGATAATATATACTGGAAAGACCCTGTTAATATCCTTATTTTGTGCTTAACTAAAAATGAAATAGAGGGAATTGTAGATCAATTCCATGGAGGGTTTTGTGGTGGACACTATGCATGGAGAGAAACAACCTACAAAATTTTAAAAGCAATTTTCTATTTGCTCACACTTTTTAAATAAGTTGGAGCAAGAGTAAGAAGTTGAAAACCATGCCAATTATTTGCAGGAAAACAGAAACTGTCGGAACTTCCTTTGGTCCTAGTATATCTCCATGCTCCTTTTCTACAATGGGGGTTGGACTTTATAGGGGAAATTCATCCACATTCCAGTAATCAACACAGATTGATTTTAACTGCTACAGACTATTTCACCAAGTGGTTAGAAGCCATATCAGTTAAAAATGCAACTGATACTATTGTGATAAAATTTCTTGAAGAAAACATCATGTTAAGATTTGGATGTCCTCAACAGATTGTTACAGATAATGTAGTAGCTTTCACTAGTGTTAAAATGATTGAATTCTGTCAAAAGTATTCAATCCTTTTAGACCATTCTACACCATACTATCCACAAGTTAATGGAATAGCAGATTCTTCCAACAAGAGTTTAGTTAAGTTCATTAAGAAGACTCTTGAAGACCATAAAAAGAGTTGGGACAACCATATTATTCATGTTATCTAGGAAAACATAGTTTCTCCTAAGAGATCTACAGGCAAGTCTCCTTTCCAGTTAGTTTATGGCAAGGAAGCAGTTTTTTCCGACTCATTTAGCTTTACCTTTTATGAGGTTCCTCTAGGAATCCTATGAAGAAAAATATGATTTCTCAAGAAGGATTAATCAAATTATTGAGTTGAATGAATAAAGGGATGAAATTCAATACAAACTAAGGAAATACCAGAACAAGATGAAAGAATTGTTTGATAGAAATGCTAGAGAAAGAAATATCAAGAAAGGTGACCTAGTGCTCAGATGGGATATAAGAAGAGAATACAAAGAAAAGCATGCAAAATTTGACAACCTTTGGTTTGGTCCATTCAACGTTACAAAAGTCAAAGGGAACAATACATTCATCCCACAGAATCTGGAAGGAGAGTATTCCTCATTGCCAGTCGATGGGGGATACTTAAAACATTACATTGAGTATTGATTTTTCATTCATCTGTCATCTATAAATATTCGAAGAGTTTACTTTATTTTTGAAAATTTCAAGTGAGTATCTATTTCAAGAAAGACTCCATAGCTCGACGAGAAGGCACTTGGATTTGCTTGTTCTCTACATCCCATAGGGGGAAGTAGTCCCCAGTTGGAGCCAATGTTGTAACATTATTTATTTTTGATAAGTTAGTATATTAGCAAAAAAAAATTTAAAGTGTTAAGTTAGGATATGTATGCAAAAGAAAGAAAAGTTGAAATGTTAGGAAAATTTGATGTTTATAGGCATCCATATCAATAAAATGTTAGGTGTTAGCTACCCTGAATAAAAAAGAAAAAGGAAAAAAAAATGCTAGGGAAATAAAAGAAAAGAAAGGCTTCATTTATGTTTCTGTAAATGCGCCACAATCAAACATCAAATGATATTTTCATGTGCAGAAGAAAAGGACAGAAGAGTAAAGGTTTACTCTAAAGGTTTATATATTAATTTTGGGTATTAATCATATCCCTAAGTTTTAAAATCCCATATCGTATTACCCCTCTGCTAATTTTTCCCTTCATTTTAATTTCCCTAAGTTTAATACCCCTCTTATATCGCATATTCCCCGACATTACATTAAATAAATTCCTGACCTCACCAAATAATCCCGTCACATCACGATTAATTCCCCCCCATGTTACACTTCATCTCTGCCCATCTTCCCACATACGATGACCCATGTGTGATTTCGGCCCCCCCCCACCATCTGAACTTTATCGCTTGGGGGGAGGGGGGGGTCTGAAATGGGTGGTATACCAAGCCGCGCCCACCCCTACGTGTCATCTCCTCAGTATTTCAAACCCCCCATGAGTGAAACCACAAACCACTCACCCCCCCATCCAAAAAGATGATTCCATTGCTCCTGCTACTGCTTACCTGACTGTTGCGCTCCCGCCATTCGCCTTCTGCCCATCCGTTTGTTGAACTCCATCAAATCACGTTCATGCCCTCCAGAATTAACCCGTTAAACATTCAATTGGCTTAGACGTTAATTCAACAGACTCGCCCCACAAACGGAAAACCAAATTGCTATATAAACCTCCTCCCCATCTCTCAACAGGTTCCTGAATTCATGTTTTATCACTGCTAATTGATTTGGTTACGGGTTGCTAGATTCAATCCCGACATTGTCAATTGCCAACGACACTATCTGTTTGATCATTTCGAGTTTATTCCTTCTGTTCCTGTCTCCAGAACCTGACTTTTGTCTATGAATTGTCTCCTCCCAATCCATTTTTCACTCCTTCTCTTAGCCATAGCCAAAATGCCTCCAAAGGAAAAAGGGCTAGAGGAAATTGTCAATCCTCTGATCCATCCTACTATAGACCTTCATCACATTCCCATGTGTTATAGACATTTTTGTGCCTTACAGCATGAAGAATGAAATGTCAATAATCTGAGGGATCCAAAGTCCCTAAACATGTTGTTCCTACCCCTAGAGGAACAAGGTCAGCAAACCACAGCACTGAAAGTTAGTTCTCCACCTGAAAACACTCAAAAACAAGCTATTTCTGGATCATGTCAGCTGCTCCACTGAGCATCTGCGCTGAATGTCAACTGCTCCACTCTGGACCTGCGCTGAATGTCAAATCTAATGAAGGCTACCTGCGCTGGGCGAGATTGGCCAAGTGGCACAGTCATTCTGCAAGGTGTCAAGTGCCCAGGAAGCTTCCAAAATGACACTTGGATCAAGGAATTCGCCTTGTGATGAGTAAGAGGGGCTAGATCTCCAAGTGGAAGCAAGAACCTCCAAGTGGACTCAAGAACTGAAGAATAACTGAAGTGGGAGAGGACACTAGTCAGCTTCATGCCAAGCTCAAGCTGACTCATCCTTTCTCCAAATCTCCTATATATAGAGCTCTCTCATGAGGTCTAGGGAGGTTGGAATCTTGTGAATGTAAGGAAGTGTTGTTGGTTTGTGCATAGAACTATTGGGTGATTTGCTTGAAGGAGGTGAAGAGGAGATTTCTTTCTGCTGGGAGGCGTTGCTGGATTGGGCCTCTTATGGTTGTAACACTCTCAGAACTTTACTTCTTCCATTAATAAAGCATTTGAGGTTCTTCTATATGCATGTGTCTCTGTGGCGTATTGATACTTGTATATTTGATTTATTCTAATCCTTGAATCAATTATGGATGTATGCTTCTTGTAGTTTCCTTTTCTTGTGCTTTTGCAGGATCTTTGTGTAGCTGGGCCAGTGAAAGAGCAAGGAGCTGGGAGCAAGCAGCAAAGAGGGAAGATTGGATCAACCATTAGCGGAAGATAACGGTTAGTGGATCCCTTTCTCCTCTCTCTTACATCTCATAAAGAAGTAATCTTGAATAGCTTTGCATTTAGTTGTTGCTGAGGTACTATCACCCTTAGAGTGGGATAGGGTCATTCCGTATTGGATACTTTTCCCAACAACAAATTGGCGACTCCACTGGGGATCGTATCTTGTTGGTTGTTTGTGTTTTTTGCTATTCATTTCATAAACAAAGGGAGTACCGAATTGAACAGCATTTGGATCTTTCAGATGCAAAGTAGAGGGCAGCTACTCTAGCTCAGTTTCTGGGCAAGTTTATGATTTGAAGAGCTGATCCACAAGGACTCTAATAAGCTCTTAGTGATAGTTTTTCATCCTCCTTGTCATCCCTTAGTGTGTCCTTGACTGATAGCTTCTGATTTGGCCAAAAACTGTGAATATTTGAGCAATCTGTGACCCAGAAACCAAGAGAAACGAAAGTTTCGTTCTTCAGTGCAGGCTGTGTGAAGGCTGTCTGCATTTCAGCGCAGTTCCCGAAGGGGCTACCTGCGCTGAAGGTCAAACTTCCTGTGTACCACCTGCGCTGGACCAGTATTGCCTTGTGCTACTGGGGTTTCCTGCTGTTTCTTGCCCTGTTTTCACTCTTGTTTTTGCTGCCTGTTACCAGTCAATGTGCCTATCTGAAACCAACTTTCCTTGCCACTATTCCGCCTCGATTGTATAAAGAAACTGTGTTTGTTCTTTGTGTATTTCTTGTATCATTTACAGTTTCCCATAACGAAAAGTGAACTAGTCTTGCTGTGACCTCTTAGATCTAGACCTGTGATAAAGTGTCGTTTTGATCTTAAGAGTTAGTTTGTTTGCTGTTCATAGCTGATTGAGCTTTTGCTTTCGTCATTTGGTTTGAATTTATATATTTCTAGTGTCGAAAAAAGTAAATCTTAAGGTGTCTTTTGATTTTGGACAAGCTTGTTTGCTTTCACTTGAAATTGAATTCGAAATTATACAACGGCTTTCTTTTTGTGTCGCACAAACATTAAGAAAGAGAAAAGAAATACCTGCATTTTTTGCATTTTTCATATAAGTTTGTATGTTGATTTAGGGAAAAAGTGCATTAGCGAGTGCTCTTTGATCTGTGTGAAAAGATTTTATCTCTCTTTTCCCTCAGTAGTTAAGATTTTCATAAGTCGAAAAGATTGAAAAAAGCTTGCTTCTCATCTTAGACTGCATTTAGGAATTTGTATCAAAACATCTCGTGGTGAACCTTGAAAGGCAAACTTTAAAAAGATCAACTTAAAATATATTGAATGAACCTAACAACGCTTTGAAACATAACGCAAATACATAGAGGTCTAAGCTAGAGACGTGTTCCGGCGTCGTTAAACGTAGTGACTGTCGATCTCGACGAAGGTGGGTGATTCCTCCTGAGAGTCGGTGGCACTAATACGGACTTGTGCTCCCACATACCGTCGCGTATATATTGGGAGACCCATATAGGCATATATCTTTTATCCTTAGGAAGCCGTGTCGGCCGCCCTACTGATCGCAATGCAGTGAACACAACATTCACGAAGATCGACCACCCGTACCGTAAAACGTATTCTGTGGTTTTGCGAAAGGTTTGGCACACCATCTGCCTAGATCTCCAGAGCAGTTTCTTTTGGCCTTTTTCAAACTCTATAACTGAAAAAGTCCAACCGAGCATTTGTCACTTCGGGCTCGTTAATACATCGAAGGAGACTAGAGTCATCTTTAGCTTTTTCTCGACTCTTAAAAAGTGAAAAAGCAAGTTGTGTCTAAAAGCGTCTAATAAAATTCATTCAATTCGGAAACACAAATTTCCCCTTTTAATATTTTAGTTGATCGAGTAATCCGCAATCGTGGAAGAAAGTCAATTGAAACCCCGTCGTTCGCGGAGGCTTACGAGTCAACCGTCTTTGTCTCTGGAATCGAAAACAGTACGGGTAAAGCGAACTCGTTTAACCGGTTCAAAATCTCCTTTGAAAGTTAGAACAAGTGTTCCAACTGCATCTGAGGTTCCGGTTACTCCTAACATTTCTGGAAACCCCGCCCCTATAGAAGAAGTTCAACAGCCACAGAAGGATAGTAATACTGATCCTAGTCTGGGGGCAAATACTTGTGTAACTGAACCAGTTCCATCTGTAACCGGTCCAGAAAGTTTTGTTCCTCAAACAACTGTCGCTGTCGAAGCAACCACTTCTTCGGCACCAGAAATATTTTACGGACCTGACGGTCTTCCTCTTCCACCGGGTTTGATTGCGATAGAGGAAATTGCAGAGGATCCGCAAGCAAGTACTCCAACCCATTTTGGAGTCGGGGTCACTCTATTTCCTTCATCAGAGGTTAATCCACCACAAGTGGAAGTTCCTGTAGAATCGCTAGGCAATCTATTGGATAGACTTAAGATGTCTGAACAACCGTCATCATCTAGGACTGTGTCAAATGACACAGCGACAGCAGAAGTCCCTGCCGTCACTCCGACGATGTTTGCCGGCATACCAGCTGTCCCAACTAGCTCTCAACCGCTAGAAGGAGTCCACCAAGGGACTATTTCGACAGTATGGTCTGTTCTAGTTTGTTCATCCGGAGTAATACCCGGTAACTCTTATGTTGAAACTCGCCAAATTGATCCATTTGGAGGTCAATCTGGGCCATCAATCCCCTTTAGTTCCGGATTGTTGCCGTATGGGGGGCAATATGCTCTTTCATTACCCCCTTCAGGAGGGTACCCATACGTGAGTTCACAACAATGTTCAGGTTATACTGGAATTGCGTCAAGTAGTTGGGTACCTATGCTACCACAACAACCAAGGGTTGTATATTCTATGCAACAATGTGTACCTGTGACGAACATCCCAACCACACCGGCTATTGTAATAGTGTCACAAGTTCAAGCGATACATGTTGCATGCCAACCTCAGATTTCTCAGGTTGTAATGCAACAGCCACTTGATCATGGGTCACAACCACAATTGCCAACTAGTGGGGCGACACAGGTCCAAACGGGTACAATTACCCCACACCTCGGTCCAACGGTTAGCATAGCACAACAGAACATGGCGTCACAACCATGGCTTGTGCAATACCAACAACCGCAATTCCAGCAGGTGTACCAAGGTTCTGAGCAACAGATCTTTGCAAATAGTGGACAACCGTATATCCAAAACGGTCAAAACCAACCACTTTACAGTGGTCAGGTCCACCAACCGTATCAGTCATACCAACATCAATTACATTATGCTGGTATGCAAAGACCCACTGCTCAAGCGATTCCATCGTACCCTGGTTACGCTTTGCCTAACCTGAATCAACAGTTACCATTCGTGGCAACTTTAGAGTTACCCGATTTACACCGTTTAACCAACGATCCGATTGCTTATGCCCCTTGGTGGCCAGCGATTCCTCATAAACTTCCATATGATATTCCTAAATTCAATGGAAATCCAGGTGAAGACCCATCAAATCACGTGATGACTTTTCATCTGTGGTGTTCGTCGAACACCCTTAACGATGATTCGATAAGGCTTCACCTTTTTTAGAGGACATTGACAGGTCCAGCGGCTAAATGGTATATTGAATTGCCGAGAGCCTCTTTCGACAATTTTAGTTCCCTAGCCACGACTTTCTTAACCCATTTTCAATTACCGATAAGGTATGAAACGGGAACAGAAATATTAACCAACTTCAAACAGACGACTGCCACCCATATATCTGATCATATACATGAGTGGCGTCGTCGTCGTAGGATGGTGAAAACATATGTTCCTGATCAGCTATTAGCTGAATGGTTTATAAAGTCGTTACTTCCAGCTATTACGGAAGATGTGGCCAAGGGGGGAGTCGTAACAGAGGAGCAAGTTATTGCTCGTGCACAGTATTTGGACTTAGTTTATACTCAGTCCGGCACGCTCTATGACAAAATACCTGACGCCCCTAGACCGGAATTTTCAATTCCTCCTCCTCCTAAATCAAATAGTGACTCTCATGCCGGTGATGGTGTGATAGGCACGGCAAACGTGAAATCGATAAAGGCTTCGTCAAAGAAAGCCCGTAAGAATTCGGATCAAAATGCAAAAGAAGAAATTCTTGCTTCGGAAGTAAATGCCGTATCAGAAGATAAAGGCAAAGAAACCAATCAACCAGGAAGCAAGAAGAAACAAAACAAAGGGAAGAAGAAGAAACAAGGTGAATCATCTCCTTGGAAAAATTCTTCAAACCCTCCTGGGAAAGAGAAACAAAATTATCCATGTCAAATATGTGATGATGAGGATCATTACACAAAGAATTGCCCATTCAAAGCTGAGTTAAAGAGGTTCTTTAAAAGTTCCCAAACCTCAGCTGTGTTAACTGAACCATTTCCCAACCCAGGTCAAAATCTGGTTGATAGTGGAAATGCTTCCCCGTCGCAAGTACTTATGTTGGCGGTTTCGAAACAGCAGAATGATGCTTTGATTTCGACAAGGAACAAAGATTATGGGAATCCTCAGCTGTCGAACGAAAAAGGTAAATATCAACCAAGTAGTTCGACAACAACTTCGACAGAAGTTGTACCACCCATCATCCCTGAATTAACAATAAAACCGCCAAAGGGTGTAGTACACAAGTCGACATTTAATCCTCGCGCTAGAGTGGCGCAGCATTATAACATAGTGGAAGATTTGGCTCAATCGCCATCCGCTATGTCGACTCTTGAAGTGCTACAAAATTGTCCAACCCAAAGGCAGGCGTTGTTATCAGCAATTGGTGGGGTTGATCCTAAGGATTCCAATCTTGTATCCTTTGATCACAAGCGATATGATCCTCAGTTACCAGCTCAGCTAGCTTTCCTTATTCAAGTGAAAGCCCTCAACAAAACTGTTCATAGAACAATAATTGATGAGGGAGCCTCGACGTGTATTATGTCGATGAGTTGCTGGAAAACATTAGGATCTCCAACCTTGTCGCGATCTTCGACGACATTAAAAGCTTTCGACGGAAGGACTTATACCCCTTACGGTATCCTTAATAACTTGAAAGTTGAACTAGGAGGAAAAACGGTGGAAATTGATGTTGAGGTCATTGATGGAAATCTTGACTATAACATCCTACTGGGTAGACCATGGATTTATGCCATGGCAGCTGTCGTGTCGACTTATTTTAGGAAGATCGCATTCCCGTTTGAAGGAGGGATTACGATCGTCGACCAACAGAACTTCCTCCCTAATGGTTCACAAGTTACAGGAAGCATTCCAATGATCCATGATAGCAACCATTCAATTCAAGATATCAGAGTAAGATTATTGAAAGACCCCACATTGATGGGAACTTTCCCGCTACCACCTCCTATTTATATAGGAAATGTACCGTTTGTAGCAACCTGCAACATGATATCTTCCACGAAGGTCAACATGGATCATTCAATGGTTTTGCCCCCAAGCCCTTTAGAAATATTGTAGCAATCAATGTTTCAAGCATGGGAGGCGAACCCAAATCAACGCTCGTCAAGCGTTTGGGTAGATAGGTCTAGAGAATATGGAACCCCATTAGATCCTTGGTCGAAAATACATGGGACTGACGAAGGAATCTTACAATCAATGATGATTGAGGGGACACCATGGAATGATCACCACCATCGTTCCCTTCTTCCGGAATATGAAGAAGATACTCAAAGTGACCTTTATCACCCTTCAGTATTTGAATTCCTAACAAATACTGTAAACACGGTGGATTCCGAGCGAAACCTATCCAATATTGAAGAGACTATAGCCATAAATATCTCGACTAAAACAGATGTTGTAGAGAATATTTATGTCGGCAAAGGTTGTTCCCCTTCAGAACTGGAAATATATAACGCTCTTTTTCGCGAATTTAGAGATGTCTTTTCTTGGTCATATGATGAAATGCCAGGCATTGACTCGAGTATCGTTGAACATGAAATTAAAATGTATCCTGATGTCAAACCAGTAAGGCAACGGCTTCGGCAAGTGCACCCGAAGAAAGCCGCGACCATTAAGGTGGAAGTTGAAAAACTCCTCCATGCTGGATTCATCTACCCGGTTCCTCTAACCGATTGGGTATCGAATATTGTCCCTGTTATGAAGAAACAAGGGACGATTAGAGTGTGTGTCGATTATAGGGATGTAAACCAAGCTTGTCCGAAGGACAACTACCCTACACCCTTCATCGACCAGATAATTGATGAATGCGCCGGATGTTAAATCTTTTCATTTATGGATGAATTTTCCGGGTATAATCAAATAAATATCCGCCCACAGGACCAGTCAAAGACTGCATTTATTTGTCCGTGGGGCACATTCGCTTATCGAAAATTACCCTTTGGTTTAAAGAATGCAGGGGTGACGTTTCAGAGGGCGATGAATTATGCCTTCCATGACATCAAGAACATTGTTCAACCTTATCTCGACGATCTTCCGGCTCATTCGCGAAAGTGGACTGATCATCCGCAGCATTTAAGAGCGATATTTCTACGTTTCCGACACTACAAAGATAGGACTCAATCCGCACAAATGTGTGTTTTGCGTCGGTTCTGGTCGTTTACTTGGCTTTGTAGTCTCTAAAGATGGGATTCGTCTCGACCCCTGTAAGGTTCAGGCAATCATTAATTTGCCTCCACCTTCAAATTTGCTTCAGATTCAGAAACTCCAAGGGAAAGCAAACTTTCTGAGGAGGTTCATTCCAAATTACGCAGAACTTGCTAAGGGTTATACTCGTCTTTTGAAAAAGGATGTACCTTTTGTCTAGGACCAGGTGGCGCAAGCTTCCTTTGATGCTCTGAAAGATTGTCTAGTAAAAGCATCATTAATGTACGCCCCGGACTATCAAAGAGATTTTAACATGTATCTGGCTGCAGCGGATACGACCATTGCAATGGTTTTAGTTCAAGAAGTCGATGGAATTGAACATCCTATCTATTATTTAGATAAAAACTTAAACGATACAGAAAGTAAATATTCTTATGTTGAAAAACTAGCGCTTGCAGCGGTTCAAGCGATTCAAAGGTTTCGACATTATGTCCTCTTTCGGAAAACTACCATCTTGTCAGATTGCAACCCCATGACTTATATACTGTCGCGACAGTTGCTGGGGTGAAAATATTCAAAATGGATAGCGATCCTTCAAGAGTTTGATCTAGAATTTGTAAAATCCAAATCAAAGAAAGCTCTAGTTTTCGCAGAATTGTTATGCGATCTCCCATCATCATCCAACGATGAAACATCAAAAGAGTCAATCGTGGACGAAAGTTTGTTTCTGATATCTGTAAGCGATGAGTGGTATGGAGATATCATAGTTCATCTCCAAACCCAAAATTTCAGGCCTAACACCTCTCGCTCCGAACAAAAACGTATACGATACCAAGCAAAAGACTACATGATCGTCGGTGATACACTTTACCGTCGTGGTGACGATACAGTTCTGAGGAGGTGCCTTACCCATGAGGAGGCCGAAAAAGCCCTGAATGATTGTCATTCAGGCGCGTGTGGGGGGCATCAGTCTGGATATGCAACAACACAAAGAATCTTATGAGCAGGATACTTCTGGCCAACCATGTTCAAAGATTGCATAACCGCAGTCAGAAGTTGCCATGCTTGTCAAATCTTTGATAGCAAAACCAGACGACCACCCGCACCTTTACAGCCGATAGTTGCTGTTGGGCCCTTCGCCAAGTGGGGCATCGATTTCATGCAATGTAACCCCACCTCGACCGGGGGGCATGGGTATATTATAGTCGATGTTGACTATTTTACCAAATGGGCCGAGGCGATGCCTACATTGGATAACACTGGTGAAACAGCTGCCCTTTTCTTTTTCAATCATGTAGTCGCCAGGTTCGGCGTACCACAGGCTATAGTTACAGATCATGGGTCGCATTTTCACAATCACATGATGGTCGAATTAGCTGCCAAGCTAGGGCTATCTCACGACAGCTCTACCCCATATTATCCGCAAGCCAACGGACAAGTTGAGGCAATCAACAAGGTCCTGAAGCGTATGTTGCAAAGGATGATCGGGGTTCATAAAAGAAGATGGCACCTAATCCTGTACTCATCTTTGTGGGCTTACCGTACCTCGGTAAAGAACGCAACCGGGTTCACACCTTTTCAACTGGTGTATGGCCTGGAAGCAGTCTTGCCAATCCAGTGCGAAATTTCGTCGCTTAAACTCGCAATCGATCTTCTCCCCAGAACTTCAGAAGAAGAGGCTCGTTTCTTGGAATTGATCCAGTTGGATGAAACTCGTCGTGATGCTGCTTTGGCTAACGAGGCCCATAAGAAACGAGTCAAGGCTCAGTTCGACAAAAATGTCAAACCCCGTGTCTTCTCAGAAGGTGATTTGGTCTTGCTTTATGACCAAGAATCCGATAAATTGGGAGCAGGTAAATTCAAGTCCTTATGGATGGGCCCCTATATTGTTAAAAGGGTGTTAGCAAAAGGAGCCTACGAGTTAATGGATTACGATGGAATTCCACTGGCGCAGCCCCGCAACGGGTTGTACCTCAAGCGTTACTATGCTTAAATAGTAACCTGCATGCTTTTGTTGTATTTTGTTTTCGCTAAAGTGTTTGTTCTGGTCGA
Organism: Pinus tabuliformis; assembly: GCA_031772625.1. Classification (NCBI taxonomy): domain Eukaryota; kingdom Viridiplantae; phylum Streptophyta; class Pinopsida; order Pinales; family Pinaceae; genus Pinus; species Pinus tabuliformis. Next base: position 824,318,187 of record CM062805.1, read on the forward strand.
GTGATCCACCTTTTCATTTGTTGCAGATGTCGAACCTTCTGGAGACATGTGTTGGATATGCCGACGGAGCGAGTCGTAGTTCGCGGAACCTATCCTCCGCAGCCTGGGCCATTTTTGACCCAAGCGGCGAGTTAGTAAGTTTCAGAGGTGTATGTATTGGGCAATCGACGAATAACATCGCTGAGTATAGCACGTTGATAGAACTACTCTCTGATGCCATCACATGTGGCATACGCCGACTAATTGTCAGGCTAGACTCACAGCTCGTAATACTACAACTCAATGGTATATATTCTGTTCGCAATCCGGCTATTTATCGCATGTTCCTAAGGGTTAAGATCTTGGAAAGACGATTTGATTCAATTCAATATCAACACATTTCAAGAAACTTAAACACATTAACTGACTCATTAGCAAACTATGTGTTAGATAGACATTTGCAACATTTATAAAAAGGACACATCATTAAAGATTGTACATATGGATCACATAAATCAACCAGAATAAAACTCGAAAATCAAAATACATATAAGCTGTTTATATAGTTCATACATAATGTTCTGTAACCAAGACAAAATTGGTCATATGACCTAAAAACTCAAAAAGATGCTAGGGGGCACCCTAGCCTAGTGGTGCTCATGATAGTACGTCACGGCCTGTGCAATCATGCGCAAGAGACGAGTCCATCGTCTAGGCACACCAATAGTATGCCGCTGCAGCTGTAAAGGTAACTCGTCAATCTGTACATCCGGAAGGCCACGAGTAAGGCTCTCAACCTGCTCCTGCACAGCTGTAAGGGTCTCAGTATCGTCAAGATCGCGAATAACAACTCTCCTAGCAGGCTCCACTGCCGGGACAGCAGCTGGCGATCTCGGACGAACTGCTGGACGAACAGGACCAATATCTGCATGCACCCAAGAGTACAATTAAAAGTCTTGATAGAATAAAGCACGACAACATTATGAATAAGAACAGTAAACAGTAATATGGTCAAGGAGTTTACCAATGGCGCCCCATTGCTCGCCATCCGGTAGCACCAAATCCGGATCGCCTCGGAAATCCATACCCACATATGGATACTCGGAAAACGCCATCTCCTGACGCTCGAACCACCTAAAGAAGGCCTCAGTAAAAGTAATCTGAGGTTGACCAGCATGCCTAGACATGTGGTCGACCCACCTCTGCATGTGTGGCTCGGTCGGAGAAGGCAAGTCAAGTATGATGTACTGAGGCTACATCAGTGGGATTTTCTCCAAGGCAAAGGCAGTCAGAATAGAACCAAATCCAAAGTTCTTCAGCTTCCCGTCCTTTACCTTGGTCAATTGACTTTTCATCTGAACAAGTACTGCATCACACCAGTTGAATACTTTCGGTTGGAGACACTCCAAAGCGTGCTGCATATAAGACCTGTTGGCAACATGTAGAGCTGCACTGTCGACCATCCTACCAATAGTGAACAGAATGGACCTGAGAGCCCGATCAGTAATCTCACGGATAACAATCTTGCCGTCTCTGCTCGGCTGAGAACCTTCCCTGCAATACTGGCGGACATAATCTCTGGTGGAATCAGTCCCCCGTGCCGTACCTGACAAGGAAATGGGGGCACCTTGTCTTGACAGTCCAGTCAAGAAGTACATGTCCTCTATGGTCAAGGGGATGGCCTTTCCCCTAATCTGGAACACTTGGTTAACAGGATCCCAAGCATCAAGCATGTACTGAAGCAAAGAAATCTGTGCTCTCATACTAGAGATACGGAAGAACTTCAGCAGGCCACAGTTCCGCAACGCGTTCACCGTGACAGGGTCATGGAGGGCAATCATGTCCTCCTCTTCATGTTCTCGTTCTCGCCATGTAAGGGACATTTTGTTCAAGGTTCCCTGCAAAGCAAACAAGAGAAAGAGTAAGTTCCTGATTTTGATGAAAAACTGGCGAAAAAATCATCAAAAAATGACCTTAAAACTCAGTTTTTTGAGCCCAGCGCAGGCAGAGAGTCCCCCACCTGTGCTGAGGGTCAGGCTGCCTTAAGGCAGCTTGACCTTCAACGCAGGTTTAGAAAGGGGAACCTGCGCTGGAACTAGGGCGATTTTAAAAAACCCCTGGGGCTCAGAAATACTGGGAAACAGGCCTAAAACAGAGAAATGAAACCATGAAAAGAAAGAGCTAGGGTTTAGCTCCTACCTGGTCCAGACGGCGCCGAAAATCATCCGCAGAATCTCCCGGAATCAACTGGTGAAAATCAAGGGGGAAGAGGCACCTCTAGAGCTCCAACAAACCAAATGCAAATGAAATGGTAAATGAGAGGTAAAAAAACCTTTTAATGGCTTTTCACAGAGTTCAAAGTGAAATATTAGGGTTATAATCTCATTGTCATGCAAATATTATTCATTTCTAACAAAGTTTGTTGCAGAAATTGAAAATGCAGTACTATATTTGAAAAGAGAAAAGCTAGTAATGGTAAAAAATCAAAATTTGACCATATATTCGAGCAGTTTTAGCATAAAGTTCATGCTCGTTAAAAAATAAACGCAAGATCCGAGCAGTTTTAACGCGGTCTTCATGCTCGTTAAAAAATAAATAAAAGCAGTGAGCAATGTTTCCCCCAGAGTTTAAGCTCATTTTTAAATAAAAAATGAACCTATTCCGGTAAATAGCCATTGTGATCGTAAATTTATTAGCCATAAAAAGCCTTGGTTGTGTTTGCACCCGCCACCTCCATTTCATTGGGCCGATTGTTCACCCCCATATGATTGTTTACCCATTTTGAGGAACAGCTGCGAAGAGTGATTTCACTTAGCCATCCTTGTGACACTGTCGTGATTGGAAAATTCCAACCTGTACCTGGAATCTGCTGCTATCCCTGTTTATCACTCGTTCCTCAAAAGACGAGTCTTCTTTGAGCTCTTTTCTCCTGACTCGTAAAATATGAAAAGTTTGCCGAGTTTTGGCCTTCCAGCTCGTTAAAGTGACCGGAATAGCTATCCCTCCTCTAGATTTTAATCTTTTTGGACCTGAGGGATTATTACATAAAAAGGTCGAGCGCTTGTGTTATTCGGCTCGTTAAAGTTATCGAAAACTCATCCCTTCTGTATTGTTTTATACTTTTTCGGACTTAAGGGATTAGATGACGAAAAAGGAATTTTGGAGTTAACTTTCTGTACCTTTTCAGACTCTCTAAAAATGAAAAGGACCGAGTTTTCCTTGTCGTTAGACTCGTTAAAATGATTAAATAGCGACAAACTTGTCTTTAGACGAGAACGAGTTTCCCTATCGCTAGGCTCGTTAAAACATAGCGATGGGCTTGCCCGAAGGGCAGGTTATAGAAAAAGCATATGTTATCCTCCTCAAGCTTGAAAAAAATGAAGAGGTACTGGTCAGAAATGACTGGGGAAAAATTGGGAGAACCTCAAAGCTTTAATGGTAGCAAGTCGCTCTTGAACATGACACTTTGTCCTCCGTATCACATCGGGTTGGGTTGTTTCATTCACCGGTCTCATCACCATGGTCTTCGCCAAACCATCCACATTTGGGGTAATGCTACCGATCCATCACATCAGTGTCGTTATATGTTCAAGAGATGTGTTCAGAAAGAGTCAACCGTGTCCCATCCACTGCCATACATTATCTTTCATCCACCCATGATCGCCACCCTGAATCATATCTCACAGATTGTTTTCACCTCCACTAAAATCATTAGCTCTGTTCCGTGTCACTGATGTGGGATTCATTAAGGCCCTCCTTTGACGGATCGCTTCTTGTCGACTTCAGCTCATTATCCAAGAAGTTGATCTAGGAACACCCCCCTCAGTACTTTGAAGCTTGCATGCCTCAATGGCAAGTTTCTCACTTCCGGCGACAGGTATACATCAATGACCTTCGACCAGAAGATTTTGCGTGGTGTTCGACGCCAAGTCCTTTATTCACACCACGTGAACTGTACTGCAGTACCTTGAGGGTCATTATCATTATCGGTGATTCCTCTCGCGCTTGTTAACGGTTTACATTATTGACCGGTAATCAAGCGATGTCTTTCCATGTTCGACTTCAGCGCAATTCTCACATGGATCGACTTGTACTTAGAGTGAAGATCGAACGAGTTTGAAGACCCCGGATCTAGTTTCATCCATCCAGGCTATGATATATATTCAGGAAATATAAAGACATTTGATATGTACATCATTGCAGCAGATGATCATCCTACTCAAAGGATGATAATTTCAGCAGAGAATTATCAGTCTATCAGACGATCGTCTGTTATATGTACCAAAATGAATTTATAAAGCTGAGCATGGGAATGCCCGCCTCAGCTAGATCATGAAAGCAAAATGAAAAATAATGTATTGTATTGTATTTTATTACAGGGCACCTCTCAGCGATTGAATGAACTTCAGATCCTCCTGATAAAGCATTTCACCCGATAAACGACCTCATACTTTAGGGGGCAACTGTTATAGACATTTTTGTGCCTTACAGCATGAAGCATGAAATGTCAATAATCTGAGGGATCCAAAGTCCCTAAACATGTTGTTCCTACCCCTAGAGGAACAAGGTCAGCAAACCACAGCACTGAAAGTCAGTTCTCCACCTGAAAACACTCAAAAACAAGCTATTTCTGGATCATGTCAGCTGCTCCACTGAGCATCTGCGCTGAATGTCAACTGCTCCACTCTGTACCTGCACTGAATTTCAAATCTAATGAAGGCTACCTGCGCTGGGCGAGATTGGCCAAGTGGCACAGTCATTCTGCAAGGTGTCAAGTGCCCAGGAAGCTTCCAAAATGACACTTGGATCAAGGAATTCTCCTTGTGATGAGTAAGAGGGGCTAGATCTCCAAGTGGAAGCAAGAACCTCCAAGTGGACTCAAGAACTGAAGAATAACTGAAGTGGGAGAGGACACTAGTCAGCTTCATGCCAAGCTCAAGCTGACTCATCCTTTCTCCAAATCTCCTATATATAGAGCTCTCTCATGAGGTCTAGGGAGGCTGGAATCTTGTGAATGTAAGGAAGTGCTGTTGGTTTGTGCATAGAACTATTGGGTGATTTGCTTGAAGGAGGTGAAGAGGAGATTTCTTTCTGCTGGGAGGCGTTGCTGGATTGGGCCTCTTATGGTTGTAACACTCTCAGAACTTTACTTCTTCCATTAATAAAGCATTTGAGGTTCTTCTATATGCATGTGTCTCTGTGGCGTATTGATACTTGTATATTTGATTTATTCTAATCCTTGAATCAATTATGGTTGTATGCTTCTTGTAGTTTCCTTTTCTTGTGCTTTTGCAGGACCTTTGTGTAGCTGGGCCAGTGAAAGAGCAAGGAGCTGGGAGCAAGCAGCAAAGAGGGAAGATTGGATCAACCATTAGCAGAAGATAACGGTTAGTGGATCCCTTTCTCCTCTCTCTTACATCTCATAAAGAAGTAATATTGAATAGCTTTGCATTCAGTTGTTACTGAGGTACTATCACCCTTAGAGTGGGATAGGGTCATTCCGTATTGGATACTTTTCCCAACAACACCATGGCTAACTGAGATTACAAAATTCATGAGACACTATGTGAACTTGACCTCTTCGATATGTATTACTAGCTTGAAGACAAGTATATAGATAAGCCAGATGAAATCGAGCTGTGGGAGTCAAATTTACCTCACTACATCTTTCCTCATACCCACAACACCCTATATTTTATTAGAAAATGTCATGCATCTTATTTGCCAAGCCAAAGGGCCATAGTCACCACCACTAGAGAAATTGTGTTTACCATAACCCCTCAGGTCATTGATCAGATGATGCAAGCCCCCATAGTAGATAATGCTACCCCATTTTCTTATGAAGCACTAGTTGAAATATACCAGAAACTAGACTTTGCCAAAAGAGCCCAAACTCTTGAACTATTTTTGACACAAGATGTTGCATTACCAAAGAAAAATCCTCCTTATCCCTCCTCCATATTCCTTAAGAGAGCCAAGAAAATTATCATTGTCATTTCCTATCTCCTTGGCTACTACTTTGACCAATGGGTAGATGAGGCCATTATATGATTTTTATCCATCTTCTCTGTTGATGCTAAGCCCTCAATTGTGTTTAATTTCAGCCATTTTCTTGCAGAGTCCATTCATTAACAATTGGTTAAATTTCCAAATAAGGAGGTATTTAAATATGCCTTTGTGTTAGTCTAGATGTTCCTATAATTTCAAGGGGACAATATTAACCTATCTTTGCAAAAGCTGGATGAGAAGGGAAACCAACTGTCAGTCACTTTCTGGACTACTCTGGTCATGAAGGAGCAGAAAGAGTACACTTACAAAAAATTTACATAGATGTTTGTTCACCCAGCCATAGGTCTCATTAATAGCAAAATTGAACCAAGAATTAGTGAAGAGATCAGAAGGTTGTTGAACCTATTAGATCAAGTTCAGATAGGGGACTGGTACCTCTATGAAAATTATTTAGAAATAAGGATATTTGGATGTGAGCTCCCACCTTACAAGATGCCAAAATTCCTCCCAATGAGGATTTTTTTCCTTAGAAGCATTAGGTAGATGATCAATATGGATGAAATCCACTTCATTGCTGCCAAGAAAAAGTCCTAATTTAAGATAAAAACATAGGTTGGCCCTTTCATTCGCAAGAGCAGGGCAGCAGGGGAAGAGGCACATAAGATTTTGAAGGAAATGCAGTTGAATATCAATTTTACCCAGTCTTGTGATCCATTAGGGATCATTTATAAACTAAGGATAGAAACCAAGTCTACTCCTTACTTTCACACACCCAGACCAGAAATATAAAAATACAAAAATCAGCTAGAATGGGTTGAGAACACTTTACAGGAGGCAGAAGAACAACAAGTTTCATCATCAATAGTGCAGACTCCTACCATGCAGGAGAAGACAACCAAGAGGAGAAAAGAGGAAGAGTCCCCTTTAGGGACTGATATTTTTAGTGGCGGGTTTAAAAATGTGTACAAAAATAAGGCTAAGCTTAGTTCCAGAGTAAGCTTTACTAAAGATTCAGAGCAGCAGACCATTATCACCACTAATGAGCCACTTCTTTCTTCATTAGTGGGTGATCAATCTACATAGTGTCCTACTACCTCTTCAACTTCACAAGAGTAGCAACAAATAATGCAGACATGTACATCTACTTCAGGCGAGGCAGAGAAGAGCATAATGGACGTCTTCAAGGAAATAAAAGTAAAAAATGAAGCCTTGAAGATTAACACTTATAACCAGTTTTGGAAATCTTTTATTTGTTGCTGGATTAAGACATAACTTGTTGAGTGTTATTCAAATGTGTGACCAAGGGCATGAGTTTGTTTTCAGATCAAAGAATTGTGTGGTACTAAATCTTGATATAGGTAACATCATAAGAAAGGGAACAAGAACTCTAGGTAATTTCTATGTCTTGAAAGGAGGCCAAGGACATTGTTACTTGAGAAAATAGAAGAAAGATGGCTTTGGCACAAAAGATTGGGACATCTAAGCTTCACCCAATTACACAAGTCAAGTAGAATGGGAGTAGTGCGTGACTTTCCTAACATATCTCTACCAGAAAACAACATATGAAAATCATGTCAATTTGGTAAGCAAACCAGAGTTTAGTTTAATGCTAAAGAAGGTACTTCAATTAAGCCACTAGAATTTGTTCATAGTGATTTGTGTGGTCCTATGAGAAAGAAGTATCCTTGAGGTGAAAAATACTTCATATTATTCATTGATGATTTTACCATAATGTGTTGGATTGTCTTACTGAAAAATAAAGATGAAGCATTTCATAAATTTAAAGTATTTATTTATTAGAAAATGAGTTAGATTTAAAAATAAAATGTCTTAGATCTGATAGAGGATGAGATTTTATATCAGATGAGTTTTTCAATTTTTGTGAACAACATGGTATTAAGAGGCAGTTTTCTTTAGCTAAAACTCCTCAACAAAACGAAGTGGCAGAAATAATGAATAGAAAAATCCAAAGAATGGCACGTCCCACACTTGATGAGTCTAGAGTGCCTCATACCTTCCGGGGGAAGCAACACATATAGCCATGAATATCCTCAACAAAATATCATATTCGAGTAAATAGTGATAAAAATCCTTATGAACTATGGTTTGGTAAGCCTCCAACTGTCAAACATTTCAGAGTTTTTGGAATCAAATGTTACATAAAGAATAATGATGATAAGATTGGAAAGTTTAAATCTAGAGTTGATGAAGGAATTCTCCTTGGATATTGTTAAAGCCTAGATTGACCTTAGGCTGAAGGGAGGCAATTCTAGGGTAACCACAAACCACGCTTAACCTGGTAGCTAGCCCTATTAGGCTAGGAGAGGGCTCTCTCGTTATGGATCTTAGTCAAGTTGACTGGACCAGATAGGGATTTTTGGCTAGGTATAGTAGCTCAGGGGATTTTGATTGAATTTGTTGGTTTTTTGCTGGATCAAATGGAGTTAGGCAGTTTTGGGTCTGGGAAATCAAGTTAGGATGCAGGGTGTTCTATGGGGTGAGGTAGGTAGGTGCTTTGGAACTTGAAATTGAGTGATATGAGAGGTCTAAGACTGGTGAGGAGATAAGGAGGGCATGCAAAGATCATGTATCCTTCTCAAACTATAGAAAACATCAAAAAGTGAATGGCTTCCCAAGGCAGAGCACTGTAAAAAATGAATTCTACCTATCTATCTTGATATCATTTAGCTAGAAGCAATGAATTAGATTGTGGCACACATAAAACATGAGAAAAAATGATAACAGAAGAAGAAACTATGCAAAAACACCATACCACAAGTATCCCATAAAAATAGCTGCAAATCCTGGTTTATTTCCTTGCCAAACTGCTGATAAAGGTGTACAATATAGCTCAGAGCATCCAAGAGAGTCCAACCTCTGCTAATGATAGAAAAAATACATAATATAGACATCAAACCACCTATGCTAGTAATCAGGGGTCAAATCCAATAGAAAAGGAGTTGTTACAACCATTTCCAAACAAGGAACAGGAATATAGGCAGTGGAATAGCTTGCCTCTATAAGCATGGAAACTGATTCATTGACCCCCAAACCACCTCAAACTGATGAATCTACCCTCTAAGATCATTTCACTATTACATTTACATACCAAGGCATTAATTACAATCATAAATTCATCCATGAAGAGAGAGAAAGTCAACTTGCAGTGAAAGTAGGCGAAAATTTGATTTTTTGGCAAACTAGCCCAATGTGCAACACCATTGGCCAGATGCGAAGTGCCACTTTCCACCCACTTTTGGAGGCCTTCCCCTTATCCCAATTAATCCCAAGATGGTTCATTGGAAAGGTCTATCTGTCTAGTTTCTGGAACATCTTGAATTTTTTCATTTGGAGGTCATTTCCCCCCTCAAAAGTGAAATCTCCCAAGGCTGCTTCTGTGTGTCCAAAAAGAGGCAGAGAGGTCATTTTTTGTTAGTTTTTTTTACCTTTAGGTGACCTAGTTTTGCTCCAAAATTGCTGATTTTATGTGTTTGAAAATTAAAATTTGAAAAATCAAAATTTTTTCCAAAATTTACCCAAATTTGGCACAAGGCACCATCATCAACTGCTTTAATGGGCTAGGCAAGCTTCAACCAAGATTTTCAATTTGTCTTGCTCTTTTTTTCTCTCTAAGGCATTTCTCAACCTATCCTTAACCTTCCTCATTCTCATATTGCAAATTTTGTTTCTAGTCATATAATGATATGACATGTGTCGGAGCATTCTATTGTCCCTGTTGGCCTTGTTGATCAGCCCTTCAAGATGCAAGTTGACCCTCTCAAGCCAAGTTTCTCGGTCATGTTCAATCTCTTGCTCAATGGGAGTCAAAGTGACAGGATGCTTTTTGTCACTTTGCCTTTTCAGTTTCAACATTTCGAGTTCCATTAGGCCTTGCTTATCCTCCAACTGTTCATTCTCTTGCTCTAGATATGTGACAATACTATATCATCCTCGTGCATCTTCTCTTCGCCTTTGTTTTTTTGGTGGCTGTGAACACTTATGGACAATTATGGGATAGGGTAGATGAATGAAATGAAGATGATGGAATATGTGAGAGTATGTTGTATGAACAAGTTTTAGGGATGAGTAGGGTTTTAGAGAGAGGGTAGGGTTTAAAGGGTTGATAGAGAGTGTAAGTAGGACTTAGGGAAAATGTATGAGGGGAAAGGGATTTGGGAAATATATAAATGGGAATGGGGTTTACTTTAGGGAATAATGGAAAGGTTAGGGTAAATAAAGCAATGGAGAAATGAGGAAAACGAGGGTTTCACCCTAGAAGCTAGGGTTTGATACTAAGAATGCACAACACCAAAATTTGGTAAAAAAAACCTTCATTCACAAGCTATGACAAGTATACTTACTTGAAAGAGAGATAATTTGAATATTTTTAGGTGAATTTGAGAGTTTGGGAAAGTTTTAGTCGATTTAGAACTTGGCTGGGCAAATGTGTAGCACCTCACACAGGTGCCCAACGCCTTTTTGTAGACCACTTGTGAAGGCCTTCCCGGTGTCCAAATTGGATGTGGGATAGCTCGTTGGAAATTGTGTCAAGTATAATTTCCAAAACATCTTGAATTTTTCAATTTGGAGTTCATTTTCCCTATCAAAAGTCCAATCTCCCAAGACTGGTCAAAATGTGTGGAATGAGGCTGCCAAAATGCATAGTGTTGTTGTAGTCATCTTTTGAAGGTCTTCCTCAACTCCAAATTGAAATCATGATAGCTCATTGGAAATATGTTTTTGTCTAATTAGGGTTCTTTGTTTATTTATATCTAGGTCACAAGGCTCCCTTCTCTCAATAATCATTCATTCATTTTCTATCTGATTTGCCCTGATGATGGACCCCCTTTGGGGTTTGAAACATCGGCATAATGAACTAGAAGTTGTGGGTAATCCGGATCATGACTCTACAAAAAAATTCCACAGAAGCTTGAAATCTAATATAATTTGACTCATCAAGCAAGTCATTTGGTCATTCCATATAGGAGAAAAATTGATGTTACCAAGGTCGCTCCAAAGGTGCATCAACCCTCCTAAAGCAAATGATGTTTTCGACATTTCTCCCAAATCATGAAACTTATATAAAAGATGAAATAGGTTTTTCTTCATGGGTCAATTAAGGACAAAAACCTCTCTCAATTTTATTAAATTCATCTTCTATTTCTCAGAAACATCATTTTAATAAAACCTATCCCGATATGTGGAACAGGGGATTTGTAGAAATGAAGGGAAATGAAGGGGATAAGGGGCTTCTAAATTCTCGAGAAAATTTTGGAAAATAGAGAGGGATGTTAGGAAGTAGGCGAAAGTGGAATTTCAAATAATGAGTGAGGGGAAGGGGTCCAAAAGGGCAAAACATAGGCCTAGCCTAGAAAATTGTCAAATTGTGGCAATAAGCTAGGGTTTGTGGGAAAATGATGAATTTGAGGGATATCAATGATGGGAGATGCTTAAGAAGGTATATTAAGGATAGGGGAAGGTGTATGAGCATCAGGATACAAGTTTTGTTGATGATTTGACCATCCAAGAAAAATTACCTTCAAAACCCTAGGAGAGGGAAATGAGCCTTACCTATGCACAACTGAAGCACGAAAAAGGTGTAAAATGACCCATTGGAACCTGAAATGATGATGAAAACTCTTTGAATGATGGTGCACTCAGCTGAATGGTGACATGGACTGGCACTTAGAAAACTTTGGAAGGAGTGAAAAGAATCCTAGACCTAATACCTAGTGACCAAATTTTACTTGAAGACTCACTGAAATGACAAAATTTGACTTTGACACCATAATACCACTTTGTAAGAGTATGTTTGGTCGCTGGTGGAAGGCTTCAAACACTGAAACTAACAGATACTCCTCTAGAGGCAAAGGATATAAATGCTACAATAAAAGGCTTAAAAATATTGTTGAATGCATTGATGTTGTAATTAATGAAGCATCCACAGGTACCAAAACAGAAGCACCAGTAGATGAATAACTTGTTTCTACAACAAGACAAGAAGAGGGAAATAATGAAGCACCAGGAGAAGGAATTGAAAGCACAGAAGCATCATAAAATACTTCATCAAGGTATGTTTAGAAAAATCATTCAGAATCTCAAATTCTAGGTGAAAAGGAAGCTGGAGTACAAACTAGAAGAACTCTTGTTGTAACTTCTAGTTACCTAGCCTTATTATCCATAATTTAACCTCAAAATGTAAATCAACCAAGAAAATATGAATATTGGGTTAAGACGATGGATGAAGAACTTGATAAAATATAAAAGAACCATACATGGGAGTTAGTACCAATACCTCATGATAAAATTATTTTTGGGACAAAATGGGTGTTCAAAAACAAACTAAATGAAAATGGAGAAGTGATTAGAAACAAACCAAGACTTGTTTGCAAAGTCTACGCTCAACAGGAAGAATAGAATTTGAAGAAAAATTTGCACCTATAGCTAGACATGAAGCCATAAGAATGTTTCTTGCACTTTCAAGCTTTCATACATTCAAATTATTTCAAATGGATGTTAAATATGCATTTTTAAATGACGATCTAGAAGAAGAAGTTTATATTGAAAAGCCTAAAGGATTTATTTTCATCTTGATAAGTATCTTCAACAACAAAGTTTCAAAAAGGGGTCAGCAGACAACAACCTATATATAAAATTTGATACAGATAAACTTTTAATAGTTTTTAGTTATGTAGATGACATTATATTTGGAAGTAATGTAGAAACTACGAGTCAAGTATTTTCTTATGTTATGAAACAATAATTTGAGATGTCTCTACTTGGTGAACTAACATACCTTCTTGGCCTTCAAGTTCACAAACAAAGAACGATATATTTCTCTCACAAACCAGGTATCTCAAGCATATTTTGAAGAAATGTAGAATGGAAGATTGCAAGCCTGTATGCCCACCAATGGTAATAGGATGCAATCTTAGTTCACATGATGATTCTCATTTAGTGAATCAACCAAATATATATCTATGGGCAGAAGCTTGATCTACCTTACAGGCACGAGACTAGATATTATGCACGTAGTTGGGATTGTTGGATGATTTCAAGAAAATCCTAAAGAAACTCATCTCCATGCAGTCAAGAGGATACTCAAGTATTTACAAGGAATTCAATATTTTGTTCTATTGTATCCCAAAGATGAAAATTTCACACCATGCATACATTGACGTAGATTGGGCAAGTAATATTGATTATCAAAAGAGTACTAGTGGAGGAGCATTTTATTTGGTACCTCGCTTGGTATCATGGTTCAACAAAAATAAAGAACCATTGTTTTATCTACTGTTGAGGCATAATATGTTGTTATTGCATCTTGTTGTACTCAACTTTTATGGATGATGCAAACATTTCAAGACATTCAAATCATCTTTCCTCAACCTATACCTATTCTATGTGATAATACTAATGCCATAAGTATTTCAAAAAATCTTTTCATGCACTAAAAAACCAAGCATATTCCCATCAAATATCACTTTCTAAGAGAACAAGTGCTTGAACAAAAGGTTAAATTGGAATATGTTCCTTCAAAGGAACAAGTTGAAGATATATTTACAGAGCCACTCCCATGTGATTCTTTTGAATATCTCATACATAAACTAGGAGTGGTCTTTGCCTCATCACTTTGTTAATTATTCTGACAAATCTTTCATGTTTAGGGGGAGCTGAGACTGAAAATTATTATAGTTTACTTTCTGTATGCATATCTCATGAAGGAAAGTCGAATATATACACAATTTTGGTTCTAGACAATATTGTATGTTTCTCTATGATGGAGAAATAGTGGGATAGTCTTAGGGAGAGGTTATGGCATATTTCAGCCATTTTTTCTTTGGCCCCCTAGTTTTGGTATTGGTTAGTTACAGTTTGTTGATATTCAGATGCTACTTAGAAGTGATATTAGCTTATGATGGCTATGAGTTTTTGTTGTTGTTTTGACTTTACTAATTAATGCATTGGATGTGATCAGAACTGACAGTGAATAATTTGGCACAGGTTCAGGGGAAGCATTTTCTATATTTCTAGAAGTACATTATTGGCATTATGATTTATTGAGAATTCCTTGTTACAAAATGATGCTTATGATTGGTGATACTATTGATGACACTTTTTTCTACTGAAGTTTTGGATGATGACTATATATTGCTTGAGAAGTTGATTATGTTATTCTGCTTTATGATGATGATATAGGATCCTATATGGTATATGATGGTTTTTGAAGACCCTCATGGTCTTTATTTGACTTTGATCATAAATATCATAATTGGTTCTTGATATAAGGTCATGTAAAGACCCATGATGTAATGTTTTTAAAACTTAGTAATGTTTGGACTATTGGGGTTAAGTCAATTATGTATGTAATCCCATTATTTTGAGCATTTGATGTAAGGTTGGGTCAAATATGTAACCCCACCGTGCTGGGTGATTAATGTAAGAATTGAGTCATTGGTGATAGGAAGAGTCATATTTAGTTGATTCATAGAGTCATGTAATTCCTTGAAAAACTTCAAGAAGATTCAGTATATGCTCAGGAGGAGCATGGTACATATTCACGTTCAGTAGATCATCCCTGTAATGATCCTCTCTATAAAGGACGCAAGAAGTCTCCTTTGAACATTGATCAACCCTTTTCCCTTGATTTCAAGCGGGGAGAGTAGCTTGGTGTTTGGAGAAGAATGGTTGGAGAGAAGCTTGGTATGTCTACAAATGTGTTTACAGGTATCTACAAGTAGTGGTGACCAAACACCAAAGTGGTTTCCATCAATTCCAAAGGGGGAGATTGTTGGCATTATGGTTAATGTGTTGTCGTTGATGGAAAAATAATTGATAAATATTTCAACATGATGGTCATGCAGATGCTACAAATGAGATAGATAAAGGAATGTCAATTCAGAGACAAAGGAACAATACAAGTGAAGTTTTGAAAGTATATATGGGTCTTGTGAATAAAGGTCGTGTACATACGTGGGTATGGTAAAGAAAAGGTGCGTACAGTTTTGCACCATGGTATTATCAATATCAGGGGTATTATCAATACTAGGGGTATTTACCATAGTATTGGCCTATAGTAATGAGCACGACAAAATATATTTGATCCCATCATAAAATACCATCGACATTACTAAGGGATTGGCCTAAGGTATTGAATCAGGCCTAAGCTATATAAGAAGATGGAGATAAAAGTACTAGGCATGCAAGTTTTGTGCTTTTTATGAATGATTTAATCTGAAATAAGTGTGCACTAAGGAGCAGGGAAAAGACACAGATCTAAAAAATCTAAAGTATGGTATCATATGTACTTGCTTGATTTTCTTATTAAAAATATCTAATTGTGATAGATTTTGATGTTAATAATACTATACCATGAATATGAGATAGTAGGGGGTGTGAAGTATATTCTGTGATTGTAATGAAAGCATGCCTTAGTGATTTAGATCTATATGTTGTTTTATCTCTGAAATATCGCATACATACACGGATCTTCGTATGAATAGTCACATGTATATTTTACAATATGGAATGCTTTATAATAGTCACCTACATCTACTAGGGTTTTATAGGATGAGCTAATGATAATGGTTGATCTATTCAGTTATGTTTACTAATTCCTGTTGATGAAGTCTTTCTTATAATAATCTACATTTGACAGTATTGTTTAGGCTGAATTAATGAATAATTAGAAGTTGACTAAGTGATGACACTATTGTGTCATAATTTGTATTTGGTTTAGTGATTTATGTTGGATTCAGTATCTGTTGGGGTGATTGATTCAGTAGCACAATGATTCAAATTCATTTATTAATATTTTGAGATCCAATCGTGGGTATTCTTCAGGAGAAGTGCGTACATATGCAAGTATGATCAATAACAGTAGTGTATACAACCTTATGAATGTTTGATAAGGGTTTGCAGTGGCATCAATTGATTTCTATGATGGGTAATAGTGTTTAACTTGGTATATTAATGAGTGGGTATGCATTGGTATGATTTATTTTGAATTGATCAAGTTGTATGGTTACATTAGAATATTTGATGATCCAGTATTTGAGTAGTTGATTTCAGAATTGTAGAGAATGGATCCAATTGAAATATTCTAAAAAAGTATCCAAAAAGAGTTGAGGATAGAATTCTTCACAAAGGGGGTTGTAGATCCCTTCCTGTAGGAGCTGGAAAATGAGAGAAGGTTGTAGCCTTTCGCAGGTAGGATCCTACATACTGGTTAAAGTCTACACCACTACAAGATTGTAAGAAGTTTATTTTTAATAAAAGAATAAGACAGAGACAACAACAACAATGGTTTTATCCCACATTGGTTTCCACCTAAAAAAATCATGGTTTGAATATGGTCGTGTGTTTATGTTCTATCTATTTTTTAACTACTCATACTTATTATTTAAATGATGAATAATGGAATAATAATGCACTAATTAATGTTGTACAAATGATCATATAAGTTATCTAGATATATGCAGGTTTTTGTAGTAATAGTCACGTACATACACCAGTTTCCTTTACAACGATCGTGTATAATAATCAGAATAAGAAATTGAAAGTGTGTAAAATATTGATCCACCCCCCCAACATTTTTCCTAACATGTTCCTTTGCATTCATGTGTAAGAGAAACCTTTGCACACATGAAGGTAACCCTATCATGGAGATTATTTATGGCATGATCATGATAGTGAGGTTCCAAATATAATTATGGCCAAAGCTCAAAAGATTCAAATGCACCCCCTAGTGTTTGCTCAAATCTTGATGGATGTGGTAGAGGAGCATCATGGTCTAACCACTATGCATCATTTATTTACCGCCTTTCCATGCACCTTATATCAAGGCTATGTATCGAATATGGATCCCTCACCCACTTTCACTCCATATTGCAGAAGATCTACCCTGTTTCCAATATAAAGTGTAGAAGAACCATTTGCACCCGTAAACCAAAGTAAATAATCTTAGTATTTGATAATAATAAAAAAATTAGTGTACTATCAATAACACTTAACACATGCTTCAATATTTTGTTTTATCTATGTTGAGTGTCAAATCATTGACCTTGCATTAATGAATTTCCCCTTCATCAACATCCTTTAGAATCAAATGTGATTGAGCGACATCAATTATCAAAATTGTAACATAGTCTACATTAACACTTTCTTAAGCATAATAAGTTTCAGTCTCCGTAGGTTTAACCCTTTTGATCCCAATAACTTGACCATTAATTAGGAGGTCAACATAATCCCCTTTCATCAAAATCATGTTTTCCATTAGAACTCATACCAATTTTGCAACAATTCAATTATAATTTGTAATTAGGGTTGAACCATGTAAAGAGTGATTTTTTTTTTAATTTTAATTTTATTTATTTTTATTTTTTATTTTATTTTAGCCAAACCACAACTTTCAAAAAAGCAATATGGATGAAAAAAATTAGAATATTATGGTAGGGATTTTGTATTTATTGAAACATTGTTCCACAAGGTAGATTTTAGAATGACATATATTAGCTCATATAAAAACAACAAGTTCGTACTTAACTTTGGAAATGACGTGCATTATTAATGTATGTGTACAAATAATGCTCATAAGAAATGTGTAGGATTTGGAGAACCACGACATGGTCCTTTGGAAAATAAAATAATTTTTATAATGGATACTACATAATATTTTTAGAAGCCCTGAGTGAATCATAAACTATATTTATATCTCATTTAGTGAGTATGTTTGTTGTTTAAACTTCATATGGAAGTCAATCTAGAGGTCATTCTTCTAAATAAGAGTTATATTACTATAAATACTCGATAACTCTCATTTTTATTCTCAAAGTAATTCCAAGAATTTAGTTCCATTGTTATGACTCACTACCTTACATATATGAGGACAAACTACTTAGGACATATACATAGGGACGTTAAACTCTAAGTCCTCAAAAAGTGTAGATTTGAGTTTTGTTAGATAGTTGTGTTGATGAAGAAAAGTGTGACCTTATGCATCTGGAAATTACTGAAATTGATTTTTTTCCCACAGGAAAAAACCGTCCTTTTATATTACCTAAGAAAATGAGTACATATTCAAGAGGAGTCTGCATATAAAATACATCCCAAAGCAAAACATGCCAGATATTTATCGCTAAAGTTGGGATAAAACATCCGATAAATCTAATATATACGTCATCCATATAGTTATCCAAATAACATGGGGAAAAGTCCCAATCAAAAAGAGATTATTTATATCTAAGGCAACTACAGACCATGAATTTACAAACAAAACTAAAATAAAATACAACAATAATCTCTACTTGTATAGTGCCTAACAAGCACATACCATGCAATTATAAATAAAACTAAAACAAAATACAACAATGCATGTGATTGTGATAGAAACAAATCAAGTAGGTGTTAGATTTATTTTAACCTCTAGTGTTTGTGTTTGTGTGCTAGAAACAAATATAGTGCATGTTATATTTACTTACCCTACAAATCTTGTTTGTTCTTTTGGTTTGTTTGTGTTTTTCCTTACACTAGATTTATTTTACCTTACAACGCCTATGTTTGTTTTAGAAACAAAGCTACCACGCACTAGATTTATTTACCATGTAATGTTTTTGTTTGTGATAGAAATAAATATAGCATGTATTAGATTTATTTTACCATGGAATGCTTATAATTGTGCTAGAAACAAATATAGCATGCCACTAGATTTGTTTTACTTTGTGATGCTTTCTTTTGTGCTAGAAATAAATCTAGCATGCACTATATTTTGTTTTACCATCCAATGTTTTTAATTGTGCTAGAAACAAATATAGAATGCACTAGATTTGTTTTACTTTATGATCCTTGTTTTTGTGCTAGAAACAAATCTAAGGCGTGTTAGATTTGTTTTACCTTGCGATAGAGGGAACCCCTCACTCTTTGTATTCAAAATGGGACCATAACCCTGCATACCATGGATTTGTTTGGGCAGATAATAGTTATTTGATGGGAGGGGAAAAACTACGATAGGTGGACACCCACCTCATTGTATGCCAAACGGGACCATACCGTCTCCCCCCCCACCCCCGATTGATTTGGTTGTGCAGATAGTCGTCATTCAATGGGAAGGATAAAATCCTGATAACCCCCCCTACCCCAGGCTGATGTCATGAGCCCCCACCCCCTATGAATTCTTTCATGAGCCCCCCCTGCTATTCAAATCCAATCATCCAATTACTAGTCAAAATGGGGTTGTCGATCTCATCACATAAAACTAATTGTGCTTCAATTTTTGGATTGGATCAGAATGTATGGAGGTAAGGACCCATGTCTATGTGTCATATATTCACATTTATTACACCTAGTTTCTAAATAGAATGTAGGGGATATAAAAATTCTCATAGTTTGTATGCTTACCGCATGATATCGGGAGCTGCTTCTCAGAGATTTTTCCAAGAGTCCCATTTAATTTCTTCCAAGATTCAAGTTCTAATGTAAGGTGGATCCTTAACCATCAAGTCTTGACTATAAGATAAATCCATGAACTATATATATATATATATATATATATATATATATATATATATATATATATATATATATATATATATATATATATATATATATATATATATATATATATATATATATATATATATATATATATATATATATATATAAAACCAATTTTATAATTATAAATATTTTCATAATATTGAGCCTTAAAATAAAACTTGATGTATATGTTGTTCCCTAGAGACAGTTCTTAGCTGAAAGAATCGGTGCCTAGGACATCCACAAAACTAATAAATATTTTAAATAAAATAATTTCTGAAATAAATGCTTGGACAATCCACCTTTGTATCTAATGTTAACTTAATCATGAAGACAAATCAAGACCCAACAAATTTTCCTTTTTCTTCATGGTTACAGACTTTCAATGATTAAAAATGGAATGAAGAATAAATAATATAAATAATGTTTTTACTTGGTCCAAGAGGAATCTGATGCTTAAACCATGGATGAAAATTAGTGAGTTTAACATAGAACACAAGAGAAAACGACAGTGTCGAAATTAATGGAGCGCCTATTAAGGCCCATTAAAAGAAGAAACAAGTATTTTTTGCCACAAGCTATAACATTAATAAATCTACACTTATCTTAAGAGAGACATGTTGCATCATACATTAACTTCTTTTGAAGAAATATTTACATCCAAAAAATTTCTCATAAAGAGAAA
Organism: Pinus tabuliformis; assembly: GCA_031772625.1. Taxonomy (NCBI): domain Eukaryota; kingdom Viridiplantae; phylum Streptophyta; class Pinopsida; order Pinales; family Pinaceae; genus Pinus; species Pinus tabuliformis. The sequence goes on from CM062805.1 coordinate 824,338,393, forward strand.
TTCAACAACTTCTGAAATACTAATTCAAATAAGTACATTTTTGAATATGACATGTCATTGTTTGGTTCCTGGTTCCACTACTTCTACAACTTGAGGTGTGATCATCCCCTCGCATCTTTCCCATGTTTCTCTATCCATATTTGGATACTCAACCATTTCTTGAAAATATATATGCAAATTGGAATTCTTGCTATAATATAATTTGGCCACGGACACGATTTTTACCAACCATAAGAGCTCAAAGTCAGGATGTTTATAAGTGACAATGGTTCAACCCTTTAGAGATTCTAATGATTCAAGAGTCTTTCCAACTTGAGTTTTAACATCTTTTAGTTCCTTATCATAAGCCTCCCAAGAAATTAACTTTCCATCCTGATCCCAACAATTGGGAAATCAACTCTTGTTCTCTAATCAAATTTATTGTTAAACAGTAAGACTGCCTTTTGAACTTCTTTCAGTCTATTATAAGCTTCGATACAGAGAAGTTTTCCTTAATAAACTTTTTGAATTGTCTTATCAAATAGGCTTTGTGAACCACGTCTAGTTCCCTACGCTCATTTGGAGATTTTCAATTCAAATATTTTATTATTTGCTTAGATTTTGGGCCGTTATCTTTTAATTCATCTATAATTATCTTTATAATTGACTCTGCCTTTTCTAGTAGGATTTTTTTCTCTACAACGATATGAATATATTCCTAGACTAAGCATGATGCCTCTGTATTTTCATCCTAGGATTTCCATTTTGCTTCCAATAGGGAAATATTTCCCTTCACATTTACTTTGAGTTTATTAATCTCTTCCTTAGCAACTTGCTTTTCCTGTATGAACTTGTTCTTTCTTTCATTTTCCAATATGAGTTGTGTTTCTTTAATATTTAACTAGTCTCTTGCTTCCGCTAAAGTACCCTGTGTTTTTCTCAATTCATCTTCCAAGATCTTGAGATCAAATAATACTTTGGATAGATGCTCTAAACAATCTTATGAATCCAGGTCAACTAAAATGGAAGGAACATAAACATGGCTTTGAAGGGAGTGCTCCAAATACTGAATCTTCTTTTGCAAGTGAGTGACTTCACTACTCCTTTGTATATGTTGTTCCATTAATTGTTCTCTCTCCTTTTCTATTTGGAAAATATTTGTTGTCTAGACATGCTCAGAACCTCACATATTTAGTTTTTTCCTCAAATACTATATTTATGCTTTAGTATTTTCTAATATAACCTTAATTTCTTCTCTATCATCTAGATCAATACCCAATTTGGTTATAAACTTTTTATATTCATCCAACTGGACTTGTTTGGCCCTAGAATTTTCCTTTTCTTGCTTCAACTAATTAACAACTTTTTCAATAATTTTTTTTTCTTTAGTTATTTTTAAGGAACTTTTGTTAAGATCACTATAAGTTACCTCTCTAGCTTGTTGGTGCATATTGATTTTGTCTCGCATAGGAATTTCATTTATGTCAATAGACAAGTTTGTGTCCTTGTAATCTGTCCCTGCTAGTATTGCTTGAACAATGGGATGGACCAATGCCAACTTTAATTGACTTATTTCCATGTCCATTTCTAAAAGAAATGTTCCTTGATAATATGCAGCGGATTGTGCTAACAATTGTGAGGACATATCTTTTGTTTTGTTTAGGATCTTCTATGTAATTTTTTGATAAATCCTTTGCATAATTTCTATTCAAGATAGAATCTTTCAGACAAGACATTATATCATCTCAGAAGAGGTAGAGGAAGAAGTTATCCATTCAGGATTCTCTAGTTGCATTTCAAAACTAGGCTATTGTGAAGGTTTCTCCCTCAATTTGATATATAGATTTTCAATATCATCTTCCTGTTGAATCTTAGCCCTCTTTTCTACTTGTTGATATTCCATCTCAACATCTAATTACTATGAGATATGCCTTTTTAAGCTTGTTTCTTTCATTGTACGAGTTTCAATAAAAATTTCTTGCTCCCTTGAAATTTTAGTTGAAGGTTGACCCAATGGATTGTTAACCCAATCTTCTTGATTTTTAACTTCTCTAGCTCTAGATTATAGTCATTAATATAAGGCCCTAAGCCAACATTCACTCTTCTATCGTAGATAATATGATAAGAATCATTTTTCCAAGCTCCAACTTTTTCTAAATTCAAGTCTTTCATCATACCTTCTACATGTTTGACAACCTCTCTAGTATTAACAATAAAGTGTCCCATATCCTTCATAAGTTTAAACATGTACTCCTTATGCCTAGAGACAAAATGTATTTAATCAACATTTCAACTTTGTCTTATAAATTCTAGAGAGAAAATACTCATTGGCAATAATATTGGAAGGCGACAAGGTTGTACTTCTGCTCCATATAGTCAGATCTCTGTGTAGTATTTAAAAAGGAACCAATCTCTAACTCTTGTGTCCTTACTAAGCTATAATTATCCCTTTGCGTTAGGGAAAAATCTAGGAGGAACTTGATCATTTATAATAGTAAAAACCACATACATAAAAGAGGATAAATAATGAGAAAAGTCTTCATTTTTCTCCTCCTTTCTAATTAAACTCATCCTATCAACCACTAGTTTTAGTTGACTTTTTGCATCTAGCATGCTCAAATATATATGGTTAAACTTGTCAACATGCATATATAGAAATAGATGAACTAGATTTGAAGGATATCTAAAAAATTTAACATTTGGAAAATGCTTAAATTGGAAATTTATTGGTTGAGCCAAGCAAGTGGGTATATCTAGGGTAACACCTGGTTGTAACATCAGACTAAGAAAACCTAAATATTTTTCATTCACTACTTTAGTATTGTTCTTTCCTAGAATAGAGGGAATGATATCCATGATATGTTGAGCAATCTCAAAGAATGAGGTTAAAGGATAATGAGGTACATGATGAGGAACTTGATATCCTAAGGGTAATATCATCGTAAACACATTTTCTTCATTAGATTGAGGCAAATTTCTATAAACCTGGACCTGTTTTCATCAGAGAATGGTCGTAAATTATCAATAGTGGGAAATTGGAAGGAATTACAAATGAAATTACGTGTAACTTTAAAAATATTATCACCCTTTGCAAAAATTACCAAACCCTTTTGAGAAACAAAAGAATTTTCCAACCAGCTAATGAATTTGGGAAATTCATAAATAGAGGGAATAGTTACATGATACAATCTTGATTTAACTATATGGAAGAGGCCATTTGACTCATTATGGTGATGTAAAGTTTTTTTTTTTCTTCTTCAGATGGCCAGGAAGTCAAATGGCCATTGGGAGTCATGAATGTCTAATTCTCTATAAAATAATGGAATGGTATAGGGTTTGTGATTGACAAACTTTATTTTTTTCATTTTGAATACACATAGAAAAACTCGAGACTAGGGAAGGGAATTTACAAATACCCGACAAAATAAAGTATTGTGCATAGGCTAGGAGACTAAAGTAGCATCAACAGTTATCAATAGATCAAAGAGTTATCCAATTCCATTCCTTGGCAGCATGAAGTAGAATAAATGAATGTTTGACTTAAATCATACTTTTTATGTTTTAAAATATGGCGGGAGTGTAGAGTTTTAAGGGTCTTTGAATCATGTCATTTTAGAATGTGTACATTTATGTGGTTGACTTAACCTAGAAGGCTCACTTGACAAAGAACGTGTTGACGTGTAGGTGATCGTGATGTGTCAATTGGCTCAACGTGGGTCATTTTGGCATGTGGTTTTGTTGAAACCGCATACCACCTACGTGAGGCCCTCCTCGATGGTTTTGGATAAATAGAGGGATGGTGTCACTTTTCCTAGACTATTTAAATTTTAATGATGCAGTCAACACAAAATAAACATTTTAATCATTTGATGCAAAAATATTTTCCTTCTTGTAACATTTTCTTGTAATATTTATTTCCAAAAAACATTGTGAATATTTGATTTTTTGCACTTTGTAAAGATTAATATGTAGCTTTATATTAATAAAATGTTATGTATTAATATGAAATTCTAAGGTTTAATATTGTAAATTAAATAAGAACTTTGTTTGCAAAGAGCATGCTAGAAGAAATAGGTATTCCTAAACACCAAATCAAAGTAGGTGGTAGAAGAAATAGGTATTCTTGATAGAAATGGTCCCATCATGGAGATTGTTGTATCATTCTTTTGTCACAATGTTTTCCAAAAATATTCCAAGTAAATTTTATTTTATTTTCTCACTTTGTATAAATAATTTATAACCTATATTCTATAAAGTGTTATATATTAAATAAAAACTTAAACAAATGTTTTCTAAAATTTTATGATAGCTTTGTAAATAAAGTGATGGCATAATACATGTGCTTCTTTGCATGGTGTAGATATGCGCACACAGATCAATGGATGAGGATCAAGAGTGGAGCCCCCCCACATGTTCGATGTTTCTCACACAGGGGGGTGGTTCGCTATTAGTTGTATTCATAAAAAAACTTTGGTTTGTATGACGACTTTGTATCAAAATCCGACCTCCCCTCATAAAAATTACTTACTTCCCTACCCCCCGCATTATCACCAGGGTTTCAGGTCATGTTAATGGATTTTGTTGCCAAAATTTGTATTACAAAAATTTCAAATAAAAGGGTGGTGCGTAGTGATACAAAGGTTTTGTTTCATTTTTTCATTGGGTCATTTGTTTTGTCGAGAGAAACAAACCACAATAATAGATTTACAACAATCAAAACACAAATTCAATAACGTGTGAACCAATGGGTAATTTTACTAATCACTTTATTATTCTTGTTCATATCTATTGTAACTGTGAGTATGAGAAAGAGCTAGATGAGTAAAACCAAATCCAAAGCCCCACCTACCTTTTCTTCAATAAAAGTTGATGATATGACGTTAATCTACTAAGATGTCAAGATTGTGGAAATGAAATGTGAATTCGACCTTTACGAATTTAAAATTTTGGCATTCCAAAGGTTTCAAGACCATAGTGATGGTTTTTCCCTTTGGGAATCATTCCTTCCCCAATTTTTGTTTCCACGCATCCATCACTTTCCTAAATTTTTCATGTGGTGTTCAAAAAAATATTTACCTAGTAAGAGAGCCATTTTTTCCAAAAATGAAAATCCCTTATTTTATATAGCTTTTGAGTCAATTGTAAAAGCCCTACAGGTTGTTGTTCTTAATTCACTTCATCCATTTTCTAGTGAAATTTTGCTGGAAACTTATCAAAATTTAACCCCTCAGCAATGAATGCTCATCTTTGAATCATTTTTACCAGAGGGATCCAACATTCCCCAGCGCAACCCTTCTTACCCTTCAAATATCTTCCGAGATATTTCTAAGAAAATCATATCAATAGTGTTTTTTATTAGGATATGAAAATCATGAGGTTGTAGATGAAGTGGTATTAGGTTTTCTATCCACTTTATCTCTAGGAGAGAAGCCTTCTATGTACTTCAATTTCATTAAGTTTCTCTCAGACATTATTCATGAACAATTTATGAACTTTAGAATTGAGAGATCCTTTAACCATCAATCAATTTTGGTGTATATGTTCTTGTTTCATCAATCAAGTAACTTATCTCATTTACAACTTCAAAAGTCAGATATATAGGGGAATTTATGGTCAGCCTTCCATTGGACATCTTTGGTTAGGAAACATTCTAAGATGTTTTATATTTCAAACTTTGTGGATCAATTTATATAAGTATGTTACAGTCTCTTGAATAGTAGTGAAGTCTTGAAGATTTTACCTAAGGTCAAGTGCACTCTATAGCTTAGCGAACATAAAAAATTAAGAGATTGGCATTTCTATAAAATATTTATTGTGATAAGGATGTATAGATGTGAATTTCCTCCATATGGTTTACCAATATTTCTCCTAACGATAATTTTTGCACTTGAATTCATTAGGAAGAGTTTGAACATAGATCGGACACACTTTCTTCCAAGAAAGAAAGATGCTCTTTTCATGCTCAAGGAAGAGGTAGGAACTTTTGTTGTGAACACCAAGGTTGTTGAAAAACAAGTTGAATTTTTGTTGCAATAAATGAAGTTTCCAAAGGCACAAAGTTGGACTTATGATCCAATTGCTAATATTTCATCTATTAGTTTTCAATGAGGTTCTACCCCATATATTCATTCACCAAGAACAGACATTGAAAGATAGGTAAATAGAGAAATAAGAGAAGAGGGTACCCTAGAAGAATTACTAGGAGAGAAAGAAACAAAGTAGCCTATAAAACTAAATGTTCTACTTACTCCTTAGTGGAAAGAAAAAGAACTCAAGAGTGTTATCGAATATGTTCCACATTCCACTTCATATTTAGAAGGAACATCATTCAAAGTGTTATCACAAAATCAGGTACTGAGGGTTGCCAATCAATAAGATTTTATGTAACTGTTTCAGACCAGACTCTTGGCTAAGGATTAGCCTCCCTAACCTGAGAGGGCTCTCTCAAAACAAACTACTGATTATGATTAACACTAAGAGGGATAACTCTTGATATGAAAACTTTAATAAACATGTTGGTTGGACATACAACATAAGATTTCTTCCATTGGGTTCATGGAGTCAAACACCATTTCAGTAAACCATAAACTACACATTCATGGAAGTCAGGGCATGTAAAGTTTAAACACTCAAAACATTTCTCAAATGAACCTCAACTCATAAATATACACAGAAAATCTGAGCAACTAGGTGAATTCAGAGTGATTGTATATCTATAGAGCTGGAAAACATAAAGGATAAGACAAAGCCACATACATCTTGAGCATCTGAACAAAGTATGAATCCTGAGAAGAACAAAGTAGTCTATTATATTACTGTAACAAGTCTTTACATAAGCCAATATAAACTCTGTTTTTTCCAAAAAAAACATCCAACCCCAATTACATCCCAGTTTGATACATATATAGGATTACATGCTTAACCACCTCGAGCTTCCTCCTCCAGCATCAGGGGAGCATCGAAGGTTGCTATTAACTATCCTTATCTACTGTATAACTAATTCATTAATTACATGATTGTTGAACTGTAATTACAAATGATCTTAATTTACTCAAAACCCAAAATCTGTCCTCCTCGTAGCATGATGCTTTTCTGAGTCTTGAAACATGTCCTCTATCTGCTTTGGTTGAAGTATCTTGGAGGAGAATACACTGAACGAGCTGGCTTTGGATTCTTGTTGCGCAGATGGCTCATTAATTAACCAAAAGATGTGCTATGTTTTCACGGTCCCTGTCTCCCAACATTCTTCATTTCTTAAAGAACATGTCCCCTGCTCTCTAATTGTTCATAAACAACGCATATCACCATACTTTCCAATGATCTGGAAGCTTTGTGAGCTGAACAAGTGTACAAACAAAAATCTCCGAAAACTTTAACAGAAACCCTAACAATTCGGTCATAAAGTGCCTTTAACGAGACTTGAGCTAGAAACAAAATATTTCACCTTTTCAAAATGCACATCTGTCATTCTCTGAATAGCTAGGGGAGTCTTTTATGGTTTCCATTATGTCCTTGAGGCTTTTCCTTCAAAAATTTGCTGACCTCATCATTAAACTCCTTGTTTTTCTTATAAAACAGCACCTACAGCAGTTTCGTAGCGCGCTACGAAACTGCTGTTTTTACTAAAACAGAATGCATTTGCACTAAAGCTTCCTTTGCTTGAACTTTTGACTTTTCAAACTTCCTCTACAGGTGCCAAAGACTTAGATGATTTCAAAATAGTGGAACCCAAACAAAATTGACCAAAACTGAAAATATCACCTTTTCCTCAAATTAATGAGCTAGCTGACCTAGCCGCATCTTCAAATTTGAAACCTCCTTCTTTAAAGCTTTGTTCTTAGCTCTCAGGGTCAGGTTCATTTGTTTGAGGAGTTTAGCTTGCTTGAGGGCTGGGACCGTCCAGGTATATACATCAGCTACGGAATCTGTCTGACCCATTAGGTTTTTACTGCCCTTTAACACAGCTCTTTTATAATTGGCATACCTAACTGCACGTTCCTTAAACACATTTTTAGCTTTGACAATTTCTTCTTTGGTTGCTCCCACCTGATCCTTTATGGCTATTTTCACTTGACTCTTTATGGCAATCACATTTCCTCCTTGGGTGATGATGACCTTCTTATTCTTATCTTTATGTTTGACTGCCTCCACTGTTTTTGTCAACACTTCAATTACCTCTGTTCTGGGTGACTTTACAGCTTTCTTTGCTTTATGCACTTTCTCCTTTACAGCTTTTTCTTCTTTATTCACTTTCTCAGCTTCTTTAATTTGATTCCTTGTAACTGGCCTTCTTGGCTTGAACATAAACACCTCACTAGGTTCATCAAACCTTAATCTTTTCGAAGCTTTTGACTTCTTAGTACTCTCAAGAGAAGATTGGGTCAAATCAATATGCATGGGTTCAAGATGCACTGGTTCTCCCTGCTCAAATTCAATAGCCTCAAGTAGGTCACTTAGACTGGCCTTTGAAATTGGACTTTCTTCCACAACTACTGATTTACCTTTCTCCTTGCTTAGTTGACCCCTAGTTTTAACTCTTGATGCTTTTTCAGATTCAGCTGATCCACGAACATCCTTCTTTTGCTTGACCTTTTCCTTTGATGATGACTGAGGTGGCTGAGGTGGCTCTTTAATAACCAAGGGTTTGACTGGTTTGTTCAACTGAGATTTAACTTTCTTTTTCTCCCTAGCCTCCTTCCTAAGCTCAGCAATAGTGGGTTCCTCCATTAATTCTTCTCTTTCTCTAAGTGGCTGTGGGGTGAGGCCTGTCTTACTCTGGAAACCGGCCATATAAATGAAAGAATCCCAATCCCTACCAATCTTCTGCAAGCCATCCATCACTAACAGTTTAACTAGGCCATGATGAAACAGTGATGACCCACAATTATCCTTCCTCAATTGAATTTTATCACACATCTTACTGAGGCTTCGAAACAAGTAGAATGGGAGATCTATAGGTGCTTTACCCGTGAAATGCAGCAACAACTTGAAATGATATGAATAAACTTTGTTATATCTGCCCTCACAAGTTAAATATTTTTGAATACAAGTAAGAAGCATAGCATAACTCTCCTTAACATAACTTCTAGGTACAACCTTGGTCAAATCTTCATTCACATAGGCTTCCTTCAAGAATATTTTACAGGGGCTCATATCAAATTTGAAATTTTTGAACCACTCCTGCCCTCCTCTAGGAATCTCAGTTACCCTAGCAATAGCCTCTGGAGATACTGGGAATTCTAACATAGATACCTTGGAACTCAAGCCTGTAAAATTCAATGCAAATTCTTTTGTTACCTGAGTGTGTCCTCCCTTCAGCTTTTCACAAAAACTCCAGCAACCAGCGTCTTTGAATGCCTTTTTAACACCTTCCTCCCTCAATGTCAAGTCTAATCCTTCGGGTTCTGCCCTTTGACACCTTCCTGACCGATGCTCTTTCTTCTCCATTACGCCTTGAAAACTTTTGCACACAGTAACACCGGCAGCTTCAACTCAACAAGCAACTTCAAACTTTAGAACACAGGCTCGCTTGCAATGCAGCTCTCTTGAAGAAGAAACTCGGGCTCATTACAATTCAAATAACTTAACATATAAGCTGGCCGCTTCAAGTAATAATAATAGAACATCATGACACAACCATGCATGACAAGAACATTTAAATGAACTTAATGTGCATGACTCTGAACCTATTGGTGGAATGATGCCTCGTAATTGCTTGGAAGGTACATAAACTGACAACAATCCGACCGGACACAATGACTCATCCCTGGACATGACATTTCAAGAATGTGTGCTGCAAAATCCTGAATCCGCGATTTCGTAGCGCAGACAGTTATAATTCAGTGATATGTGCTGCGAAATGGCTGGTGCTACGAAAAGGCTAAAACATTACTATGCTGCAGAATCAGCCAATCAAACGGTGTTGCGAAACTGCGAAAAGGTGTTGCGAAATTGCGAAAAGGACAAATGACACATACGAGACAAGACATATCTTAATCAATCATGATGGAGGATGACTCGCGGTTTTGAAAATGATTCTCAACAATATCATTGAAAAACATGACCCCTAAGTGGTAAACATAGGAGAACAACCATATAACATTCATTTTTACCCATGAAATTTTGGACTTAACCTATATACATGCAACTGCAGTTCTCAGTGATAACACAAAGTATGCAAAAGGAAAAAAGTAAGGGAAATAGAAGAAACAATGCCAAAAACTATGTCACTTGATGTATCTTCACCTTCTATAGTTGTTTTGTCAACTGAGTCTATATATAGTCTACAACAAGTGGAAACAATAGCAGGATAGTATTCTTCAACTTATTCTTGTGCAAATAAGAGTATTTTTTCTCAATTTATGGAAATTAAAAAGAAGAATGAAGCTTTGAAATCAATCACCTACACTCAATTTTGGAAACATGGTTCTTCTAAAAAAAATAGATTACTTAAACCTTGGATGCTAAGAAGGGGTAGTTTCAATTGGCCTTCTTAGAACCTAAAATCCAAGGGGCTTGAGCAGCAGAAGATTATAAAACTTCCATATTTTCTTTTAATATAAAGAAAATCCATCTTATTAAATAGATTGATCTCCATAGACAAATAGGGGAGACGATTTACTCCACTTTAAATAGTTCAACAATTAATCTGTCTAAATTACAAAATACATTGAATAACACAATTTCTGAGTTAAAGATAGAGAAAATATCCTCTCTTGCTAAGAATACTAAGATCAAATCATTGGAGAACATAGTTATCAAACTGAGATTAGATCCTAATGATATTAATGTTTCCAAGGAAATCGTAAAGAATAGAAATGAAAACATTTAGGCTCTTCGCAAAACATTAAATCTACCATCTATTGAGCATCCACAAACAAAAGTAATTAGAGAGATGGAGAAAGAGAAATAAATGATCTTATCAATAATGATTGGGTAGAATAAGCAGATGCACAACCTGGAATCACAAGTGGAATTTTTGTTGAAGGATAGAGATCAAGTAAAATATGTAGTCGGTTCCTCATCCCAAACAAATTTGGAAGGAAATGATTCAACATAGGAATTAACGAAGGTGTTGTCATCTTTGAGCATAAAGAATCAAGAAATTGGTAATTTGAAGAGAGCTTTGTATAAAACTAAACAAGAGAAACTTAAGTCAGATATTTCCTTAGTTATTAAACTTCAAAATAATAATTCTAGGTTACATAAAGTGCTAGAATGGCATTTGGGTCAAGCTAACATTATTCAATGCTTAAGTCAAGCTAAAGAAAGAATATGGGTGGAGATCATGTCTTCAATGTCATATGTTTGGACATAAATTGGAATTGTGGTTGAACAAGAGGAATTGTTATAATGAGAAAAAAGGGAAATAAATGAAATCAAGAATGAGCTTGGAAACAAACCTAATCAAACTAGTAAAATTGCAAGGTTTTTGAATTCGAAAAAAAAGGAGGAATTATAAGAAATGGATATTGTTGATAGGACTCATTCAATTATACAAACCAAAAATGGTTTTGACTAAGAAGAACCTAATGGTGCAAATGAAATAAAAATGTAAATAAATGCAGATTCAGGTTAATAGGTTTAACAAGAAGTTATCTGCTCTACAGCAAAGAGGTTTACCTTCTTTCAAAAATTCACAGGGAAAATGATTTCTATGGAAGAATATTGAAGATTACTTAATAGGGTTGCATAGAATAAGTCAAAGTTTGCTGGAATAAAATGGGATTGAGTGGTCATAGTCTCCTTGAGAAATTATCTTATGATATTATTATATGTTATGAAATCAAATATATGTTCACAGTTAATCAAGATTTCAGATATACATTGAAGTGGATGAAATCTATAGAAAGATGGTTACTTTAGCTCATCCAATGGGAGAAAAACGTGAACACCTTGTTGAGCTAATATCATAAATTCAACAGTAGTATCGGGAAGGTAGGTTATGTTTCAGCAGATGGTATAGCTAGATCTATATTTAGAGGAGTAGAATCAGAACAAATTCAGATAATGTGGAACAAAATCCACAAATCAAGGTTGGTTACAGATAATCAGGTTGAAGATTTTATGTATTGATAGAAGTTTTTATTGAGAGCATCTAAGTTGATATTTTGGATATAAATGTTTTTCTTTGTAATCTGTGGAAATAAGATTTTGTATAAACTCTATATATATTGTATATTTTGATTGGAAAAGGTTTGATTCTTGGACCAAAAATTTGGATATTTCTGTAATAACTAGATATTTCATAGTTAATCAAGGAGTTTTGTTTTCATTCTATAACAACATTGTTTCACATGTGAGTTCCTCTAGTGTTTTATTATATTTTTCTTCAATACATTTAAGATTGTATAGATAATTGGGAAAGGCTTGTCTAAGGATTAGCCTCCCTGACATCACCTAGAAAAGTTATGTTCAATACTGGGTTAATTAAACAAGCATTTTTTTTGTTTTAATTACTATACAATTTGTAGATTGTTTCCTTCTCTATGATTCCTATATGTGTTAATGTGTAGCTATAGAATATCCTTCTACATGATTTCTAATCTCATTAGATAGTTAAATATTTAGATTGGATATATAAATCGAACTTATTGAACCAATAATCAGTTATAATAGCATGTTGAAGCTATTCATCAACTGCCCAACATGAAATCTATTGTAATCACACTTTGGTTTATAAATAATATAAGTAGGCATGGTCAACTTGGGTAGTTGTAGGGTGAAACATAGTTTTTTCCTACTCACCATTGCACCATCTTCAACATGATGGAAAGCCATTTTTACTCATTAGGTTCCCCAAACCTCATGATGAGGAGTGTTGGAAATATTGACCTGTAATATCCCTCTTTGATTTAATCACAACAATTGCCAACAAAAAGTGATGATCAAGAAAGAATAGAGGTATGGTTTTCGTGAATGTTGAGGGGATACCTAGTGTTAGTGCATCCCCTTTGCAAATTGTAGGCAAAGAAACAAAGAACATGAGACACTTCATTAAAGATGGTTCATTGTTCAATCAACAAGATAATTATAAAATGAGCCTTCGACTTCATTAAAACCAATTTTCATGGAACGATATAGAGTCATCCAAAAAATTGAAACAATAGAAAAAATATTAGCATGGCTCTTTCGAAAGGATGGCACACACAAATCAAGAAATGGTCCAAATTTTTACTAGAATTTAAAGGAAAAACAACAATGTGGGTGGTGGGAACATAAACAAGATTTCAAGTCTTTGAAATATTGATTGTAATTAAATAGCTTAGATAATTAAAGATGGGAGATTTAAAATATCGCGGCCATGTCATAGAATCTTAAATGCGACCACATCGTGATTCATAGGACCGTAACTATAATTGTAAATGGGTATGAAAAATTATGAAATGTCCCTTAACAATTGAAACATCAAAATGATAGGTTGGATATTTTAATACCTGTCATTTATGACATGTAATTTTTGTGTAAAATAGTTTCCGGATTCATATCACATTTGGTTGTCATTGTAATCGACATTTCAAACCAGCAACGGTGGTTCATCATTAGGATTACAACCTGATGATGAACCACCATTGCTGGTCTGAAACATTGATTACAATGACAAGCAAATGCAATATGAATCTGGAAACTGTTTTACACAAATATGAGGATCGCAAAAACTTGAAATCCGAGACATAATTTTTTATTATAAAGGTCAAATATGGCCAATCACACTATAATAATTCAAGAGATGATGAGTTCATATCAACTCCACATAAATAACTTTTAACAAGTGTAATATGAAACATTTCTACTTAGTACTTGCCTCTTATTCAAAAATTAGTTGATAGCTAAATTAAATTAAAAATAATAAAAAACTAAAAATGCATATAGATAACTAAAATTGAAAAATATAAATATTAAAAATGGAGTTGATTTATTTACATAGTTATTTTTTTTTGAATTGATAACCATTTTAATTTATTATTAATATTTTTTACCGATTTCTTATTGATAGTAAGTAAAATTATATAATTAATCTTGCAGATATACAATTTTACTCATTAAAGTGTTTAAGAAAACATAAATAATGGTGGGTAGTAACAACTCCTACTAAGTGTACTTATTATTGCAAGGAGTAGTAACACATTCGATTTTGTGTTTACTTTCCACTAGTTTAGTTATTGACCAAAAATTGAACAACTGTGTGTAAAGTTAACATTATAAACTGAATTAAATTATTTTTCAAATATTTTAATTTTGTTTTTTTTTTGCATTTTGATTGGTTCAGTAGAGTTAACTCTTATTATGCAATGATGCATATGTACATGCTATTTTCAGTTCATAAGTGCCAATGTACCCGCCTGTCAATTCTTTGAACCTCCATTTGAAAGTGTATTGTACTGTGAAGGCATCCGTACTGTGAACGCATCGTTATCCCATCGAGTTGTAAGTCGTCCCTCTAAAATGATGACATTGCTATCAGGTCAACTCGATTTCGTTGGCATTTATTTATGTATGTTAATTAAAATATGAAAGCTGTGCTTTATAAGATTTATAAAAGGAAGGTCAACTCTATTTTGTAAAAGGCTAGGATTTATTCTATAAGGGAGAATCGATATATATATATATATATATATATATATATATATATATATATATTTCATTTTATTTGTATTTTTTTATATATTTTATAAATTTTCTAAAAAAAAACATTTCATACTAGTGAACCCACTTTGTTTTTATATGGTTTTATTTTATAAGCTTCACATAACATTATAAAATTTATCAGTCTTGTTTATATTTCATAGACAATTTATATCTCACATTGTAGATACAATTTTTCAATGTCATTCATAAGAAACACTGAAGTTCTTCAACCAATTGGCTAGGTAAATGACACATTAAATGAAATAGTGAAATTGCTATATAGCATTTGGAAATGAAACAATATGAGAGCAACAATACGTTTGACTAATGTTTGGACAAATTACGTTTATTACATCATAACAGTACAAAGTAAATTAGTAATCAAATTAAGCGCAGGGAACAACAACTATGCGACCTTTTTAAATTTCATATTATTTGTATATAAATGTAATTGATATATATATATATATATATATATATATATATATATATATATATATATATATATATAACCATTGTAAAAAAATATTTAGGATACTCATTATATATTATTGGATGTATATATAAAAATAATATATTATAATTATTTTGGGTGTGTTTATTTTTATAAAGTATATTTTGAAAGTAAATTGATATCAAAATATGGTTTCTATATAGTTGATGAAGTCTGTATAATTTGTGGCTAGAAATGTATTTTTAAATTTAAAAAAATAAAAATAAAGGACAAGATAATGACACAAAGATACTCAAATAAACTTTAATAATGTTTGTCATTGCAGTATTTGCACAACAGAATGCCATGTGGATAGTTATCCACCAAAATTTAAGATTGCAATAACAATCATTATTATGACACTTTTTTAGATTCTTTATTTTTTAATGTAATTTTTATATCTTATAATTCAATTTAAGACCACATAAAAATAGCCATGAACCAAATAGAAACTAACAATTTATATTTAAAAAAATAAAAAATAAAAAAATATTTTTTAATTTTTAAAATATATAGTTTATATATATATATATATATATATATATATATATATATATATTTTAACTTTGATGAACTTCATAAAAGCTATTTAAAAATTTCAAAACAAATTGAAGGTCAATGTTTTTTTTGACCAAAATAAAAAACAACATAACCCGCTAATAACATGAGGGAACACCAAACATTCTTACCACAAAATCCTATAGATATCATTTTGAATTGATGAAATTATAAATGTCAAATGTTAACATTCATGGCAGAAATTTCAAGTGTAATAGTGATTGCTAGAATATTTGATGGTGTTGAATTCATTTTTTTATATTAAAAATAATAATCTCAACAATCCATAATTGCAATTTTAACAAGAATTACTTTACCCAATTTTAATAATAATAAATGTAAAATATTTAATCTTCTTTCAAATTCTGAATTAGATATTTTTTCACATTATATAGAAATATATCTATATCTATATCTATATCTATATATATGTGTGTGTGTGTGTGTGTGTTTATTATTATTATTAAAAATAACCATTACATTTATACAATAATTTTGTTTAATTTCCTTTGATTCAACCATAAAACATTATTTTTTAATAATTTCATTATCATCATGCATGCCATTTTCCAATTTGATATGATTATTAAAAAAAAGTGTGATGATGTTATAGATATTAGAAGTTGAATTTATTCATTCTCCTATTATATAATAAATTTGACAAACTCTTCGTCCACAAAGAATAGTTGTCCTATTAAACAATAAATTTGACAAACCCTTCATACATAGAGAATCAAATTTTTATAGATATTGAGATTGACATATGTATTATCAATTAATTGTTATGACACTTGGTGGCATAGAGATTTTTTTTTTTAAATAATTTATTTATTTATTTATTTATTATTATTATTATTTTCTAACAATTCAATTTTAAACCACATAAAATTAGAAATTTCATGCAAATGAACTAATTAGAAAATAGAAATTCAAATTTCAAAAATTTCAAAATTATTTTGTAATTTTCAAAATATATAGCTTAATATTTATTTATTTCAAAACTTTAATAAACTTAATAGGATTTGTTTAAAATTTTCAAAAGTAATTGCAAGTCAAAACTTTTTGACCAAGAACAAAAACAATAACCAAAAATTTATCATTGCATCTCTACTATAAATATTTGATGTGTTAGATCTTGCTCTCCATATTTGTCCTGATGATGAACCTTAGTAGAGGCTCCAAAAGCGTCGAACCTAAGTTGTCAATGTGATTTTTTTGGAAGATTTTTCCTAAATCATTCATATTAATTATAGTTAATAAATGGTTACAAAAAGTGTCTACTTTAAAAACACCATAAATTACATAAAGTTTATTTATCATTTCATTTTTGCAAAATTTCATATTTATATTTCTTAGAGTTACATGATTGTTAGAGTAAATTTGGATATCTAATGAATTTTGTATAATAAAAAAATATGATCTATTAGTTGGAATTTCAAAATTAGTAGAATTTTAAATATTAAACTAATTATAATGTTAATTTGGAAATGTATAATTAAAATATTATCATGTATACATATTCTTATTTTAAAATAACAAATTGCATATAAATCTTGCTTTTAACAAGATTTTGGTAAAGATCATTCGATAAATATTTTTTAAATACTAAATATAGAGTACTTTTGAAAATAAATGTCAAATTGATTAGGCATAATGATATTAAAAACATTTCACATTATCAATTAACAAAATTAATAAATTACAATTAATTATACAACATATTCCTCATAAAAGGTCACATGTTCATATGTATAGGGGTTAGAGCATGTACACGCATGTAGAATTCACAGCCAAATTCCTACTCAAAGTGGGTTTCTTGTCCCATAAACAAAGGAGTCTCATACAACAATTTGGTGTTTGTTTGGTTGAGACCTTGAATGAAATACTGCTAAACACAATGTAGTCATAACAAAATAAGAGTACGGAAAAGACAACAACAAGCTACTTATATTATATGAACTCCAAAAAATCAACATAGATTGAATACAGTTGATGTCTCTAATATAATGTTCAGAAAAGTGACACGTTTGTACTTTCATAATTGAACTAATGTCATATGATTTAGATTCTATTTAAGGTTCAACAACCATTTTTGTTGAAGATACCTAGAAAGGATACCATTCTAGATGTGGAGGAAATGGAAACTCATGAGACTATTATTGTAGAAGATACCTCAGAAGGATAACAAATCCATCATGTATGTGGAGGAAACACTCATAACATGATGGAAAAGAAATCAGGGTTTTTGGTAGTAAAAGGAATAAACAATAAGCCATATAATATAGGTTATATCCTACTAAATACACTCCTAAATACTTGCTAATCTATACCAATACTTGAATTATCTTGAATTTTGAGAGTCTTGGGTGAATCCTTGAGAGAGTCCTGGGTAAAGTTCTTTAGGATTATTCATATAGGCTGGACCCCGAGTGATTTCTCTGAAAAGTAACATACTCTAAAGAAGCACCAGAATTAAAGTATTATGCTTGTTGACATGAGCACAAGCACAATCTAGAGTATGGCATGCTTTTGAGTAAGATGTGAAATATTTTTCTTATTGATATATGTCACTAGTGAGTAGTAACAAAGGACTAGTATTGGTAAAAGATGTATGGAATCATTGAAGTCTCTACTCTAATTCTTAGTAATGTGTATGAGTATGTTTTAAATTAGAACATATATTTAAACTCTTCATATGACAAAATAATACATGTATAAAATCCTTGAAACCTTGCAAATGGTAATGAGAGCAAACTAATCATAAAAGACACAATATTTCTCTACCAAAAATTTGTGGAAACAAAACAGTGAATAGAAACACAATCACACATAGAACACAAAATCTATTTGGGGAACCTAACTTGCAAAAATCCCTCTTTCTTGTGTTAAATCAACTAAGCAATTTGATCTATTACATAGAATTTTATTCAAGTCTGAAGCTCTCTACAATATTGATCAACTCTATGCCAAGTCTTTCCCAACATGTAGGAAAATAAGACCTGCTAGGAGCTCATATTTCCTAGCGCAAATATGCCCCTACAAAATAGGAATTTATCTTATTTCCTTGCACAATTCTCAAGAGAAATTTCTCTTCTCAACCCTCAAGCCTTTACACAAAAACTTGTGTATAGTGAATAAAATATTTGTTCCTTCATCCAATCTCAGTTGAGCTAATAAAAGTCAAACTACTCAACTAAACTCAAGAAATCAAGTATATATCTATTCTAGAGCTAGAGATCAGTTAACTGATATTCACTAGAGTTTAACTCCAATAGATAGCTAAATTTTAGCCATAAGCTAATCCACAACTCACTGCATGTCATCTAACTCTAATTAAATGACAATAACTTAGTGATAGGTCACATCACACATGTTAACTGAAAGCTAAATCAAGTAACTATGAGACTGAATTTGATTTAACATCTTTGACTAAGGAACAAGTCAAACAAGCCATTCTTTGCTACATTTTCAACACTCCTTCTTAGTGATGAAGGGATTCATGAAGAAACTTGTCCACCTAGATTAGTCTTCAAATCTACCAAGTTCTCTACTGTTATAGTTGCTCCCTCTGAGCTAGAAAGAGTTATGTACCCTATGTATTTGGGTGCCTGCATCTTGGTGTTGGGAGACTCAACTCTCTTCTGAGATCCCTTAACCAAATTTTCTTCCTACTTGGCTCGAACTCTCCCTATATTGGAAGTCTCTAACTTAGTGGATGCTTCCCCTTGCCCTTGGATATGGTCCTCATCATCATCAACTTGTTGGTCATTCCAACTACCAACTATATTAGACTAAAACTAAGATACTGGTTAAGGCTCCATCTTGAGAGCTCTATCCTCCTCTCGCTCAACCTCCACTTCTCTCCTATGATAACTCTCTGCCATGCTACTCAAGGTTGCACATGCATCAACCTCTAATTTGTAGTGGTTCTCGATCCTGACCCTAATATGCTTGAATTATCCCGAAGTAGAATTCTTGAAGTAGGCCTTCCCTTTGATGAATACAACACCATATCCTTTGTCTTTGATGGCTGCTATTGAGACAAGGTTCTTCTTCAATCCTGGGACATAAATCACATTCTTGAGATGGATAATGGAAAAAACTCCCTCTTAAAGTTAATTGTACTAACTCCTTTGGTAATGTATTTGCCATCATCTCCAAGCTCGATATGGAATTGCATATCGTTCACCTCCAAAATGTTGAAGAGATATTTGTTGCATGTCATGTGGAATGAAGCCCTTGAGTCAATGTACCACACATTATCTTGTACTAAGATTTCCATGCAAGCTATCAAGGAGGAATCCAATTCGAACTAAGAAGAGAGTGCTTCTCCTCTTGTTTTTTTGCATCATGCTTGCTATATTTCTTGTTTAGACATTTTGTAGAATAATATCCAAATTCATGGCAATGAAAACACTTGATCTTGCTACGATCCTTCTTTTCCTTGCCACCATTCTAACTAGACTCAGTTTTTCCTTGGGCCTTCTTACCCTTGGCTTTCTTCCCTTTTCCAACTAAAGAAAATTTCTCCTCATATTATTTCTCAAATGAGACTTCATCCCTTGTGTTCCTCATTGTTTCTTCCTTCACAAGATCTAACCACAATCTCTCCCAGTTAGGGAGCTTATCTCTATTATTGACTACATCTTAGAAACTATGCCAAGATTTGTGAAGCCCAAGAAGAGAAAGGCTCACAAGCACTGTTGTTGGAACTGTCTCTCCAACACCTCAAATTTAATCCCTCACTTGAGAAAACTTGGATAGATATGTATCAATGGGCTCATCCTTGCCCATTCGAATGTTCCTCAATTTTCTCTTCAAAAAAAGTTTTATGGCATCACTACTACTTTCAAGCAGATCAGTAATGGCATTCCACATCTAGAATGGAGTTTCCTTCCCATGCAAATTTGGAACAATATGATCTTTGACTCCTTCTAGGATCATGCTCCTATTTTTGGTAGTTTCATTCTTCTATTGAGCCAACTGTTGTGCATCTAATGTTGGAGGTTTGAAAATATCATTCTTGATGTATTCCAAAACCCCATTATCATCTAGCACATCCTCCATTTTGTCCTTCCATGCACAGAAATTTGAAGTCCATTCCAGTGCATGCTCTATCCTCAAACAAGAGGATGAAACTATTCTTGCACTATTATTATTCCTTCACTAACTGGTCTACTCTTCAATGTGCTTTGAATCTTGTTAAGGAACAAGATCTCTACCTTGTTTTTAGCTTTGATACCATGTAGAAAATCCTTGAAACCTTGCAACTACTAATGAGAGAAAATTGAACAAAAAAGACACAAGATTTCTCTCCCAAAAATTTGCAGAAAGAAAACAATGAATAGAAACCTAATCCCACATAGAACACAAAATTTATCTGGGGAACCTAGCTGGGAAAAGCCCCTCTTTCTTGTATTAAATCAACTGAGCAAACTGATTTATTACATAGAATATTATTCAAGCCTAAAGCTCTCTAAAATATTTTTTAACTCTATCTCAAGGCTTTCCCAAAAGACCTGCTATGAGTTCCTATTTCCTAACACAAATTTGCCCCCAAAAAATAGGAATATCTCCTATTTCCTTGTGAAAATATCAAGATAAATTTCTATTCTTAATCCTCAATCCTTTACAAAAATGTTTTTGTATAATTAATAAATAGATATGTTCCTTCATTCAATCTCAATAGGCAATTCAAATTGCATGACCAACTAGGGCTAAATTTAGTAACTTCAACTAGTTAACTGAGATTCAGTTGAGTTAACAAAAGTCAAACTACTCAACTAAACCCAAGAACTCAAGTCTATCTCTATTCTAGAACTAGAGATCAGTTAACTGACAGTCAATAGAGTTTAACTCCACTAGATAGCTAAATTTTAGCCATCAACTAGTCCACAACTCACTACATGCCATCTAACTTTAATTAACTAACAATAACTCAGTGATAAGCCACTTCACACATGCTAACTGAAAGCTAACTCAAGAAACTATGAAATTGAAATCAAATTAGCATCATTGACTAAGGCACAAATCAAAGAAGCCATTCCTTGCTACATTTTCAACAATACCAACCCAAAAGTGAAATATAGCTTTGGGACACAAGTTGGTAAGATTCATGTGTTTACATCCTCTCTCTCTCTTTGTGATCCATTTTATTTTATGAGTATTTATCTTGTGGCAGTAGTTGGGTGTATGAGTTACAGTTCCCATCTTAGTATGTTTACTATGGAATGCTAAGATATATTCAACCACCTTAAAATTATTCAACTCTAACTCCGTTCTATATGTAGTGTTTTTTCTTCATTTATTTTGGATTTGTTGATGCTTAATTCAAAAGGATTCAAATTATTGTAAATATTGTAAATAGTTTAATATTTCAGTTATGAATTAGAGAAAACTAAGAGACCTTGGAATTGGAATCCCAAGAATCTCTTCATTCATGTATATATTCATGCTTTGGTTAATGCAATTACATAAGGCGCATTGTGGAATTACCAATGCCTGTCCTGACATGGTATCAGAGCATAGGCCCAAAATTAGTCTCTTTCTATTGTAACTCTTTCCATTAAGTGTCTCTAATTTATGTGTATTTGGACAGTGCATTGAATTGTCTTGTTCACTCACTTATTCCTTAGGAATCAACGTTGAATTGGATTTTTGCATTGGGCGTTGTCTATGGACCCTTCCTATGGTTGTTTTACATGGTGTGTTGAAAAAATATATAGGCTCAAAGATCTATGTGTGTTGTTTATACCTCTTTGCATTGATTAAATCTGGTGTATGGTAACATCAAGCAGTGTTATATACATTGATTCTGGTATGTGTGCCTTGGTGTTGAATTGGATTTGAACTCAAGCATTGAAACTATGTTATGCATTGAATTTATTTTTAATATATGAAATATGTTGGCTCATTTGGCATTAGTATGATGATATATGTCATAATATATGCAATGTACATGGTCTTTTGGTGTTGGAAAGTGTGCCCTGATATTGAATGCCAATATGAACTATGTGCGTTGATTTGCACCCATTTATGGTCTGTTCAATAATTTTTCATGTTACAGTTGTGTTCCATATCATGTTCCATGAGGGTCATTATTTCTTCCCATATGTGTATTGTTTATATATTGGATGGTTTTATGATATGTTACTCATGTGTTGATATATGATACATGATCGCGTGCTCTTTCTTTGAAGATCATGAGACCCTTTTTTGAAGACCATGTGCGACTGTGTGTTAAGTTTTTAAAAGGGTTGTAATGT
Organism: Pinus tabuliformis; assembly: GCA_031772625.1. Taxonomy (NCBI): domain Eukaryota; kingdom Viridiplantae; phylum Streptophyta; class Pinopsida; order Pinales; family Pinaceae; genus Pinus; species Pinus tabuliformis. The sequence continues at coordinate 824,361,316 of CM062805.1, forward strand.
ATATAGATGATATATGTGGGAAGATATATATATATATATATATATATATATATATATATATATATATATATATATATATATATATATAAGACCATGTGCGACTTTGTATGTTAAGTTTTTAAAAGGGTTGTAATGTATGGATGATATATGTGGGATATATATATATATATATATATATATATATATATATATATATATATATATTATGAAAATTGAAAGCATAAATCTTTTAGTCGATTACTTTTTGAAGACATAGCCAATCAGTTTTATTTCAAGAACATATCAATTTTTTGTTGCAAGTATTGTAATTATTTTGGCCTCAGATCAAATTTTATGTTGGATTCACTCATCTCCATAGTTGGCGTAGTTCTCTCTAAAAAATATAACTACCATGAATGGTCCAGGAAAATAAAACATACTCAGATTTTTAATGAGCTGTGGAAAGGAGTTTCTGAAGGAGAAGGAGGCAATCCTCCTGTGAAGCCCACTTTAGGCAAAGAGCTTTTCATTTTGGAGAAAAAGAACAACAAGTCCTATGCTTTGATTGCAATATCATTCAATGAAAAGGTGAGTCATATATTATGCCATTTACAAATACTTTTGAAGCCTCAAAGAAGTTTAAAGATTTATATGACTCACACTATGAGTTTGAAGTTGTTCAATTAATGATCAAACTGTTTAATTTAGAATTTAAGGATGATGATCCCCTTACCTTAGCCTCTAAAATAAGAGCCATTATGCATGATATAGAATCCACTGGTGCCAAAATGTATGTTCCTCTCACTACTTTTTCAAGGCATTGTATCCCACTTATTCCCATTATCTTGAGTCATTACAAGCTAGTGGAAAAATTAAGGAGATTTCCTTTGAATCTATTATAGAGAAGTTTGCTAAAAAGGAGAAGGATTTTCGGAAGAAGATAACTACTCAGTCTCCTGAAGAAGTTGTGTGCCTTGCATAGAAGGAGAATAATCGAGCATAGTATTCTTATAGAGTAAGAGGTGGATGAAAAGTATAAGGAAGGAAGAATAATAGAGGCAGGGGGGAAGCCATTATCAAGGAGAAAGACCTTATATTAATTACATATGATGTAATAGAAATAGACATGGTGCTTCTACATGTAATCTCTCATGAGACAGGATTAGACTAGAAAGTGATGAAGAGAAAGGAAAATAATCTGATAAAGGGAAAGGTAAAGCACCTGAATCTATTCATTATGTTGTGGAAAATTACAATATTAGAGTAACTAAAGACTTATTTGTTGCTTCACATGCTTCATGGAAAGATGTTTTTTTGTTTGATTCAGGAGCAACTAGCCAAATGATTTTTTAGAAGATTTTTCTTTGAAGAATTCACTAGCAATGTTGATGGAGTAGTCTACTTTATAGACAAGTCAAAAATCAAGCCATAAGAGCTTGGCACCATTAGGCTCAAACTTCTTGGCCTCTTTTACTTTCTTCCACATGATGTTCTCTACGTCCCATAGTTGGACAATTTTTTTTTATTTGATCCACATCAGCTAGCAAGGATAGTCCATTCATATACTTGATGGAAAGGTTGAAGTTACAAAAGCACTAAACAACTCGCTTGTCATGATTGGGATAGAAGAACAAAGTATTCTAAAGCTTCAAGGAGCCTATGCTTGTGCACAAAACTTTTCATACAATTTTCACTATGATGAAGGTACACTTCCATTCAGTCTTTTATGACATGCTATATTTTCACATCTAAACTATGACATATTGTGTTTATTAAATAAAAGTGGTGTTACTGGTTTGCCTAACATTCCTAGGAGACTTAAGAAATGTGATTCTTGTATCTTAGGAAATCACAACAAATAATATTTTCATGATTCTCATTCTATATCACATAGAAAGATTAAACTAATTCATTATGATTTGAGTGGCCCTATGCCTGTTCATTATGAAAATGGTAATAAATACATGATGACATTTGTTGATGGCTACAGCAGAAAGTGTTGGGTATATCTATCGAAGAACAAATATGAAGCTTTTGAAACTTTCAATAACTTTCATGCGTGGATTGAAGATGATATACAATCTCATATTGGATATATTCATACCGATAATGCAAAATAATATATTTCAAATGAATTTAAAAAATATCTTCATTAGCATGGGATCAAACATGAAACAATCGTACCTTATAGTCCCAAACATAATGGTGTAGCTGAAAGAAGGAACATGAAAATCTTAAATTTGGTACGTTCAATGATGTTTTTCAAAAATGTAAAGTTAATATTTTGGGCTGATGCAGTTCTATGTGTTGTGTATATAAAGAATAGGTGTCCATATCATGCCCTCAAGAAAAAGACTACCTATGAAATTTTGTATGGCCACATTCTTTCGGTGAGGCATCTTATGGTTTTTGGTTCCACCTAGTATTCCTTGATAACTAAGGAATAGAGAAACAAACTCGGTGCAAAGAGTCAAAAATGTATCTTCTTAGGGTACTCAAATACCTCCAAAGCATACCGTCTCTATGATGAAGTAAATAAGAAGTTGATAATATCTATAGATGTGATCTTTCTTGAATCTTCCAAGAATGACAATGTTGTTGAGCGGAAGCTTTATCACTTGGACAAATTCGAGCATGCAAAGTCTTTTCAAGAAATCGATAATGATATTCCAAATCTTGAAGAGGAGATCCCTATGCTGGATCAATACATGGAATCTACTTCTGAAGCAATCTCTCCCCCTCATGAGGCTCCATTCACTGATAAAAATGCACTTTGAGCAATGTGATTGAGAGATCTGGGAGGCTAAATCTTGATTCAACTCCATCTTAGTGAAATGAGCAGCCTGTGTTGTCTTAGAAAGGTCCTCCAAAATTGCTCACAAAGACACATGAAAGTGTTTGTCCTGATGAGGTTGGAAAGATGGGGACAAGAATCTCTACTAGATAGAATTGAGGTGATGTAGATGATCTTGATTTACCTATTGATATGGATGTTTCATATGATTGTGAATTAACTTTTTCTATAGAGTTCAAACCAACTTCCTTCAAAGAAGTTGATTCTCATGATGAATGGAAATAATGGATGCAGAAATAATATGATGCTTTGATAAATAATGGCACCTAGAAGTTGTTTGATACTCCATTTGGAACCAAACTGAGAGGTTGCAAGAGGGTATTCAAGAACAAGTATAAATTAGATGACTTACTTGACAAGCATAAACCTAGTCTATGGAAAAAGGTTTTTCATAGAAGGAAGGGGTCACTTATGAGGATATTTTTCCCCCACAAAAATATGGGCTACCATATAAAATATATTTTCCTTGGCAACTCATAACAATAGGAAAGTCCATAAAATGGATGTAAAAATTGCATTCTTGAATGGAGATCTGAAATATAATGTTTTTATGTCGCAACTAAAAGGGTTTATTTTGAAGGGATAGGAGCACAAAGTATGTAAGCTTGTCAAATCCTTATATTGGCCTCAAACAATCAGCCTAGTATGAGATATTCAATGAGCATCTTCTAAAACTAAATGTCAAACACTATGATCTTGATGATGCAACTTTGTTTGTCAAGAAAGTTGGAAAAATAGATATCTTGTGGTGTATGTAGATGACCTTCTAATGAGAGGGAATAATTTGAATTGCATTGCATCCATAAAGAAAGAACTGAGGAAAGGTTTTGAAATGAAAGGTTTGTGATATGTTCATTAGTATCTTGGTATTGGAGTAATCCAACATCCAAAGTTTATTTTCCTCTCTCAAAATAAGTACATTAGAGATTTGTTAAAAACATTTGGCATGGTTGAGTGCAATCCTTTGACTACTCCAAAGGGACATAATTTAATTCTCACATCCACTGAAGGAAAATAATTTGAGGATGCAACAAAGTATAGACAACTCGTAGGAAGTCTCAACTACTTGACTCCTACCAAACTTGACATTTCATATGTTGTTGGAATCATCTCTAAGTTTATTCAAAAGCTTTGTGAGGGGCATTTGTCCATTGCAAAAAGATATCTAAAGTACTTGAAGGGAACACAAGACTTTGGAATTAAGTATACACAGGTGGATGACTTCAACTTGATTGAATACTCCGATTAATATTTTGATGGAGATGAAGAAATTGGAGTATCTACTTCATGTTATGTTGTGAGTCTTGGATAAGGAGATGTCTCCTGAAGGTCACACAAACATTCAGTTCTAACATATTCCACAACTGAGAATATGTGGCAATAGTTGAATCAACAAAGGAAATTATGTGTCTTAGGAAAATTCTAAAATATTTGCAGGAGAAACAAGTGCATTCAAATCCTCTTTTGATTGACAACATTTCTGCAATAAAGTTGGCAAAGAACCAAAAGTTCCATTATCGAACCAAGAACATCAATACAAAGTATTGTCTGATCAGGAATCATGTTAAGACTAAGACTATTCACCTTCACCATTGTTCCCCAAATGAGTAGATTGCAGGCATCTTCACCAAAACACTTGGAAGAGAAAAATTTGACAGATTCAAAATGATGCTTAGACTCACCAACACCCCTTCAGATTAAGGGGGGAAATGTTGACACCTATTCTAAAAGGATTAGGATTATTATAAATGTTGTAACTAGTTTAATATTTTAGTTATGAATTGGAGAAAACCAAGAGACCTTGGAATTGGAATCCCAAGACTCTCTCCACTCATGTATATATTCATGCTTTGGTTCATGCAATTACACAAGTCATATTGTGGAGTTACCAATGCCTAGCCTGACAGGATTAGTGAGTATGGCTCATTTAAAATCAATGATATTGGTGTATTAATTATCACGAAGAGGGATTCCCTTTATCTTGTATATCAATATATGTATAATATCCCTTAGAATCCCCAATTTTGGTTAGATCTATCTAGCCATGGTTTTATTATTTTATCACTAAATTCACCTCATTTAGACAATGTGGTTGTGTATGCCCTTCCCATGCTCATAGTCATCATAGACAAAGGCACAAGAATAGTAACTAATGTCCTTAGTGATTCAGAGAATGATTATATGTCATTATCGGATCTAAAGTTAAAACTTGCCCTTAGGGCCCAATTACTTATTAAGGATGAATGGATTTTACCATTTAATGTAATCTCTATAATTAACACTCAAAAGTTTTAGGACAAGCGATCTAAAAATGTGTGTGTTAATTTGAATATCAAGATTCCAAATGAAAAAGGAAAACTTGCAAAGACAAAGACATTAACTTATCCTATATATTTCCCAAATGGAACAATGATAGTGGGGGAGTTCAAAGGCACAAAATTTCAATAAGAAAAACCTCCAATAAGGAAAACTCTTTCAGAGATAGTGGAGGTAGTCATGTGTAGGGAGCTTGCAGAAAAATAGAACCTCTAGGTCAAGTGATGAATGTGTTGTGGCCCTTATCAACTAATGGTGTATAACTTATGGTGAACTTGAGTGGAAATAAAAGGAAACATATCTTTTGACCAAGGTGTAGTTGTATTATGATGAGGTCAGGCATGTATTTGAGCATATATTAAGTTGGGTTAATCACCGGGCCTGTTTTATATCATTTGGACTTGGAATAAGAATTCAGTGAGATGGAAAATTTCTCATTGAGTCATTATCAAATTCCACAATAGATATGGCCTATTACATAGCTTCCCACATTTTGCAAAATGGGGACATTATTATAGGAATGTTGCTCTAATCAGGTCATAGAAAATGACAACTTAGGTTTGGGATTATATATTCCTCGAGGGACCCAAAATTAGACATTCCCTCATATATCTTGAAACACATGAAGAAAGAGATTGAATAATAGTATCATTTTGATTTGCAAGTATCTAGCAAGGATTTAATTTAGAACCATTTGATGTTTTGTATTTACAATCACGTTGCCATATTGCCTAAGGATAAATAGCCATGTTCATTTAGATGTAATGGGAACTTTTTGCCGAGTTCAGAGAAAAAAAAAAGATGTCAAAGTATATAAGAAAATTCAAAATATTACATGAGGCAATAGAAGACTTATCTTCAAGTTTCACTCAATTTTCTTTTTCTAATGCAGGAGATGGCATGGATGATGCCAATTTGTTTTTGAGACTGCCAATGTTTTGACTCTCTATTTGACAAAAGAGATTGCATGGATGGAGGACATTTTGGCTGCAAACTGTTATGAAACCAACTCACAAAAAGATAGAAAAGATAGATCAACGACTTCAAAATCATCCTCTTCGAGGGGGCAACCTCCTTTACATTACACAAATGAACAATTCTTGGATGATACAAATGACAAGACCTCCTTTTTATATATAGGAGTCTAAGGGGTCCCAAAACAATTAGAACCTCCATAACAATAATATTATTTGGGCACAACAATAACAATAATGGGCTTCTATGGGGCATAATAATAACAACATGGGGATTATATGGGCACAATAATACAATAAGGGGGTTGCACTAATAAAAATAAAGGGTTACACTAGTAGTATACGGACCTAACATGCCCCTCTCCTTCAAAAAGTGTTGTCCTAAACGCTTGAGTAGTTCTGGATGCTTTTGTATAAAATTACCATCCTCCCATGTGGAATCTTCAGTAGGTATGTTCTTCCACTTAATGAGATACTCTAAAATTGATCGATTTTGTAGTTGTTGATTTCTTGTTTTTGTGACTGCTTCTGGTTCCAATATGATTTTTCCTTCCTCATCAAGTTTTGGAAATATTGTTTGAACTGGAATCTTCTCACCTATAACCTTTCTTTAAGCATGAAACATGGAAAACTAGGTGCACTCGGGAAGATGCAGGAAGCTTCAATTTGTATACCATAGTACCAATATTTTGTAACACCTTGTATGAACCATAATACTTTGGTGATAATTTATTATCCTTCTTAGATTGCTTGAGGGTTTTTTTTTTTTGTATGGTTGTAGTCATAGAAATACCTAGTCACCTACATCAAAACTTATTTCACTGCGATGTTGATATGCCCGTTGTTTCATTCTATTATGCACCAAAGTGAGGTTGTCCTTTAAGAGTTTGAGAACTTGTTGTTGATGCTCAATGTGATCTTCCACTGCTTGAACCTTAGAATTTTCTTTTAAAGATGATGTGACGGACGGTGGATGATATCCATAATGTGCCATAAATGGGGTCATTTTTTCTGCAGTATGGAAGGAAGTGTTATACCACCATTTAGCTAGAGGCAACCACTTGACCCATTGTGTCTATTTATCAAATACAAAGCAACAAAGATATCCTTCCAAACATTTGTTCACTATCTCAGTTTTCCCATTAGATTGAGGATGATAAGATAAGCTATGAGCTATCTGAGTACCCAGATATTCCACCTCTTATACTCCAAAGAAACATTTGGAGCTTTTTGCATATAATTGTTTCTCCTCCAATAGTTTGAGCACCCTGTAAACTTGTTGAACATGATCCTTCCAAGACTTGTTGTAGATTAGTATATCATCAAAAAATACTAACACAAATTTTCTAAGGAAGGGTTTGAAAATGGAATTCATCAAAACTTGAAATGCAGAAGGTGCATTGATAAGGCCAAAAGGCATGACCAAATATTCATAATGACCCTCATGAGTTCTAAATTCTGGTTTTGGAATGTCTTCACTCTTCATTCTGATTTGATGATATCCTGAATGAAGATCCAACTTGGTGAAGTAATTGCTCCATTTAATTCATCCAATAATTCATCAATGACAGGAATGGGAAATTTATCTTTAATGGTAAGCTTGTTTATCTCCCTATAATCTGAACATAGGCGCCCTTATCCATCCTTCTTATGTACCAATACCACTAGAATAGAGAAAGAACTTTGACTAGGTTGAATTATACCAACCTCTAGCATTTTTGCAATCATACGTTCAATTTAACTCTTTTGGGCATATGGATATTTGTAAGATCTGACGTTTGGGGGAACACTTCCTGGAATCAAATGAATAGCATGATCATGATCACGAATAGGTGGGAGGACTTTGGGAGTCTCAAATACCTTGAAATTATTGTCCAAAACGTTTTGGAGATCCATAGAAATAGATGATTTCGACATGGGAACATCTAGTGAGCATAATTGTGCAATTATGCCTCATTGTTATTTATTTAGAAGCTTTGGCATGTTGTTAGAGTTGATTATCTTTCCCAGTTTCCCTACGATACCCCTTAATTCAACTTCTTTTCCTTCCCAAAAAAATCAAGAAAAATTATTGAAAATTAAAAGCTATCGTACCCAAAGATTGTATTCATTGGACTCCTAGCCCAACATCTGCACAACCCATTGGAATGTAAAGCATTGGACTATTCAAGAAATATTATCCCATTGATAGCTTGATATTATGGCACTTTCCAGAGAAATTTATGGTTCCTCCATTTGCAACCATTACTTGACACTCTGGTGTTCGATATAGGAAGCAATTCAATTCCTTGGCTATCTTACAATGAATAAAATTATGGGTACTACCCAAATCAATCAACAATATTACCTTTTTTCTTCTTGATATGCCCTTTTATCTTGAGAGTTTGAGGAGTGGTAATTCCTTTCAATGCATTACAAGATATGGTTGATTCATTTCTTCTTTCTTTGGGGTTGGTTCCTTGTGTATATCCTCTTCTTTTGACATTTCTTGTTCCTTTTCTTACTCCTCTTCCTCATCTATCTAAATTAATTTATTCTCAGCATATTTATGACCTTTAGTATATTTTCTATCACAATTGTAACAAAGCCTTTTTGCTATTTTTTCTTCCAATTGTTGTGGTGTCAACCTTGTAGGTGGTGAAAGGCTAGGAGAAACAACACTTCCATCTTTATAGTTATGAGTGGTAGGCTTCCTTGTTGCCATAATTTTGCTTTCAATTTTTCTTGCCAACATGTATGGCTTCTCTAATGAATCGGGTTCCCAAAGGTGAACCACATGTTGGATGTTATCATTTAAATTCCCTATGAATATTTCAATCCTATGCTTCTCTGGAATATCATTTACCCTTATATTCAATTTTTAGAAGCCCTCAATGTGCTCTGCCATTGAACCCTTTTTCTTGAGATTTATCAATTGGCTAAAGAAGGTGTTTCTCTTTGTATCCTCATAATGTGCTATCATTTCCTCCATGAAAATTGACCAGGTGACAAGTTGTTTATGAGAACAAATTCCTCTATACCATACAAACTAATTCGGTTCTAAATATAAAGATTCAATACATACCTTTTTTGGTGGTTGCACATCATGTAGATCAAAATATTGCTCCATCTACAGTATCCAAGTTACCAGATCCCTGCCATCAAATTTCCTCATATCTAAATTTGGAATATGGTGGGTCTTCAATCCAACTTTAGAGTCTATGAAATCTTGATTAACATTTCTTTTGTTCTCATCATGAGTTTCCTCTACTACATTTTCGGCATTAGGAAGCCTTTCTTGTAGTGACTTTGTCCCACCTTCTTTCAAACCTTCCATGTCTTTCTTAAAATATTCCATGTTTCCATTCAATTTTTATTCTATACCATTTATCTTATTGATTATATCTTCGATCACATTCTTCAAATCATCCCTCCAATTTTTCTTACTAGGTGTTTCTATTTTCTTGATTCAAGTCATTCTTTTCCTTTCTTTTAGGATCTCGATCTTGAATCTGTTGTATCTATGAAATTTAATATCTCTAAGGTCTAAACTTTAAACCTGCAGTATCCCTCTACTTCCTCTTTCTAATGCCACCCGTATGATTGAAATTGGATTCTCCAGGAAAGATTTATGACCAATCTCCCAAGATGACTTGATTATATACCTTTTCAGTAGAGAGAACTTGTACTAAGTTCCACGTGTCATTATTTCGACCTTCAGACCTGAAACTGATACATAGAAAAGTATAATTTGTCCTCTTTCTGTAATTTCTTACGAAATCTTAATCTGATGATCAGAGAGAAAGCTATGATGATTTTCCCAAGGTCACATATTTTGGGTGTAATTTGGGAGCCTGCAAAAACCCTAAATGTCTTGGACCATATCTCTAACAATATAGTGACACAAGATCTAAAATTCAGGCCTAAGTGTCATCAAAATTTTGGCTCACATGGGTTTTAATTTTAGAGTCTAAACCTTTGTAGAAAACAAATTATAGCGAAAATTCCACGATGACCTGTTTGAGATGGAATTCTGGAGATTACAAAAACCCTAACATCCTCAGATCATATCTCTGAAAATATAGCGAGACAAGATCTGAAATTTGGATCCAAGGTTCAGAACGATTTCTGCTCAAATTATTTTATTTTTAGATTCTAAAACTTTGTATAGAAAAAGTTATAGTGAAAATTCCATGATGACCTGTTTGGAGCAGCGAAACCCTAGAATCCAAAGCTTTGATAGCAAATGTTATGAAACCATCTCACAAAAAGATAGAAAAGAAAGATCAATGACTTCAAAATCAGACTCTTCGAGGGGGAAACCTCCTTTACATTACACAAATGAACAATTCTTGGATGATACAAATGAAAATACCTCCTTGCTATATATAGGAGTATAAGGGATCCCAATACAATCAAAGCCTACATAAAAATAATATTGTAGGGGCACAACAATAACAATAGTGGGATTCTATGGAGCATAATAATAACAACATGGGGACTATATGGGCACAATAATACAATAAGGGGGTTGCACTATTAACAATAAGGGGTTACACTAGGATTATAGGGACCTAACACAAACTCATCCTTAAGGCCTTAAGGCAAGTCCCCCCTTCAAATTTTGTAGATCAGGTATTTTCTAATGAAATAAACATTGTAGTCAAGTTAACTAAATGAAAATACTATTCAATGTTGTCCAGAGAGGCCTTTAAGATAGGATCTATGATCTTCAGGTAGCTTGGGATGAGTACAGATTGTCTTGTGCTTTATAGGGCATAAATATAGATTTTCTATGGAGATTCATGGATGTCTAAACAAGGTTAATCACTCCCATATGCCCTGATTATGCAGAACATGTTTGAAAATAGGTTTTGAAGAAGGATGGATTTGTATTCAAATTAGGGTGGCCAACTACATATCTCCCTGATCTTACCCTTTAGTGAGCCAATAAATATCTATAAAATACAATTGTTTCCATGAGGAAGCTTATTTATAAGTAGACATTTTCTCCAAAGAAGTACATATAAGGTCGAGCAAACAATGCAACAATAGTTGAAGAGTAAAATCCAACTATAGGATTACTCTATGTTGCAGAAAATTATGAACTTTGGAAAGACCAATGTTTTAATATTCTCCAAGCAAAGTATGATAAGGGTAGTTGCTCTGACCAAGGCATATCGGTTGTTTTGAAGGACAAACATATTGGACAGCTTGTTGATTGTAAAATAATTCTTAAACACTACATGCCATTTTTTAGGTTAAAAAAGATGAAACACTTGTTGTTGGGCTTGAAGGCCTAGATCTAAAGCTACCTTTTGATGAGATGCAAGTGTTGCAAGAAAATGTTGACTTAATCAAAAGGAAAATAGGACTTAAAATGTTAAAGATAATCAAAGAATAAAAAACAATAGAATAAATTAAGAAACATTTTTATGACTAAATAATAATTAAAATACTTTAGTGCATGAGTACTTGAATGAGATCCTATTGGTTTCAAGAATAATTTATTGGAGTAGTTTGATCTTGGATAAAACCTCCCTTGATTTGATGAAGAAACAACAAAGTCAACATTAACTTTGTTGTTGCTCTGTTGGATCCAGTGAGGTTTTTTCCAAGATTATCTGAATCCTAATTTATTCTCTACTAAATAAGTCCAACCATGTCAAGGTGGAAGCTCTTATGGGGTGTGGGGGAGGCATTTTGGGTAAGAATATGATTTATTAGTTACTAAAAATGTGTTTTGAATATATAACTAGATTCAACAACCTAGAAAACCTTGGGGCATTTAGATTTAGTAGGTTATAAAACTCAAACTTACAATTCTAAAACATCTATAGTAATTTTTTGGCAAAATTGATTGTAAAATAGAAAAAAACATCTATTAGTTAGACTCACTATTGTAGAATTAATTATTATATATCATTTTTGTGAAAGTGGAAGCTCTTATGGGGGGGGGAGGGGGGAGAGTTTGGGCCACTTTTGGGCAAGAATGTGATTCCTTGTTACTAAAAATGTGTTTTGAATCTATAAATGAATTAAACAACCTAGAAAATGATGGGGCATTCAAATTTAGTAGGTTATACAACTCAAACTTACAATTCTAAAATATATTTACCAAATTTTGGGTAAGATTTACCGTAAAAGAGAAAAAGCATCTATTCGTTAGACTACGCTATTCTAAATTAGTTATTATATATCAATTTTGTGAAGGTGGAAGCTCTTATTGGGGAGGGGGTGATTTTGGGTCACTTTTGGGAAAGAATGTGATTCCTTGTTACTACAAATGTGTTTTGAATCTATAATTGGATTCAACAACCTAGAAAACCTTGGGGTGATCAGATTTAATAGGTTATACACCTCAAACTTATGATTCTTAAAGATATTTACCAAAATTTGGGCAAAATTTATCGTAAATGAGAAAAAACATCTATGAGAAAAAACTATACTACACTATTATAGAATTAGTTATTATATATCAATTTCTTTTGTATAATTAAGCATTTGAAATGTTTGTGACTCCCTTAGGTTATATCCATATGATGACGATGATGATAATAACAATAGTATATTTTTAAGTTCTCAGCCAAACTGACACCAAATTGGTGTATGGGACTCCTTTGTTTGTGGGACAAGGGCCCCACTCTGAGTAGGTATTTGACTATGAATTATACATGCATATACATACTCTACCCATTATGCATTTGAAAATGTGACATTTTATGAGGAATATGTTATATAATTATTTGTAATATATTAATTTTGTTATTTGAGAATGTGAAATGTTTATAATATCATTATGACCTGAATTAATTTCACATGTATTTTAAAAAGTACTCTATATTTAGTATTTAAAAATATTTATCAAATGATCTTTACCAAAATCTTGTTCAAAACAAGATTTATATAATTTGTAATTGTAAAATAATATTATGTGTACATGACAATCTTTTATTTATACATTTCCAAATTAACATTATAATTATCAATTTAATATTTTAAAATTCTATTAGTTCTAAAATTCCAACTAACATATCATTTTTTTTTATATAAGATTCATTAGATATCCAAATTTACTCTAGCAATAATGTAACTCTAAGAAAAAAACATATGAAATTTTGCAAAAATAGAATGACAAATAAACTTCTAATACGTTTTAATTTATGCTGTGTTTTTAAAGTAGATAATTTTGTAACCATTTATTAATTATAATTAATATGAATGATTTATTTTTAAAAATTAGTTATGCAGTATTATTCAAACATACAGAGAACTTTTATTATATTTGACTCTCATAATATGGGGTTGATATGAACTCATCATCTATTGAATTACTAAAGTGTGATTTCCCATATTTGACCTGTATAATAAAAATTACATGTCATAAATGATGGGTATTAAAATCTCCAACTTGTCAATTTCAAATTTCAATTTTGAAGGGACTTTTCATGATTATTAATACCCATTTAGCGATTGCATTTATGCTCTTAAGATGTGGTTGTGGTATTGTGAATATCTTGTAGTATTTAGTTATCTGAGCTATTTAATTACAAAAAATATGTCGAAGGATCGAAGCTCACAATATTGTTGATGTTCTTATCACCTGCGTTATTTGTTGATTGAACCAACTTTAGATAATTCAAATGCTCTTCTGATAATGCTATTGTTGATTAAATGACAAACTAGATTTATTGAAGTGGAAGGCTCATCTGCATTGTTTCCTCACCTACAATTTGAAGAGTGGACACACTAGCACTAACAATAAGTACCCATTAGGGGATTTTTTAGGTCTAAAATGGGTCTCCTAAGGAAATTATAAAATAATAGTGGAAATAATAAAATAAGATTAGATTACATCATCAAATTTTAGAGGGAAGAAAGATAAAACTATTTTTTCAACTTGTATTTTCAACTTCTCTTCGTATGGGTTCACTCAAATTTCGAGTGGAAACACTCGTTGGATGTAGAATTTGATTCCTCATCGAAGGAGTACCCATGTTGCATACTTTTGATGGACCCTGCTACACGAAAAATGAGAAATACATTAAAAACATGATTGCAATCATGTTTTTTCATGTATTCCTTATTTCTCGTGTAGTATGGTCCTTCTAAAGTATGCAACATGGGTACTCCTTGGATGGAGAATTAAATTTTGCATCCAACGACTACTCCTACTAGAAATTTGAGTAAAAACTTAGGGAGATAAGTTGAAAATACGAGTTGAAAAAGTAGTTTTATTATTTTTTATTCTTTGTACTTTTTTACTCCAAAAATGGTGAATCATCCCCCATGGTTGACATCATCATCTTAAATCCTATTGGCTTTTATAAATTTTATTTTCGTTGTACATTTTTCTTAGGAGGCCCATTTTAGACCTCAAAAATCCCCTAATGCACCTCAATGTTCACAAAAAGCCTACTTCAATTCTTTCTTGATCTGCACTTTTTGTTTACAAATGTGGTAATTAAATCAAAAAGGGATATTACAAGCCAATCTTTCCAACGCTCCTTCCCATCATGAGGTTTGGGGAACCTAATGAGAAAAAGTGGTTTCCCATCATGGGGAAGATGGTGCAACAGTGGGCAGTAAAAAATTGTGTTTCACCCTACATCTACCCAAGTTAACTATATGTCTACCTATACTATTTATAAATTAATGTGTGATTACAACATATTTCATGTTGGGTAGTTGATGAATAGCTTCAACCAGTTATTATAACCAGTTATTATAACCATTTATTGGTTCGATTTGTTAGCTTCTATGGAGGCACCCATTATGTCATTTTTATTATTTTACAAATTTTTAATATGTGGTAGCTTATTAGCTTAACCATGTGCTTTGAATGGCAATGAATCATCCATGGTTTTGGTATTCATTAGAAAAATATATTTGCTTAATGTTTATTTTTATGGAAGATGCTCTAGTGAATGAAGACTTAAAAATATAGTACTAAACATGAAATATAGAAGGTTGGATAATGATTCTATGCATAGGAAATGAAATAAGTTGAATAAACTATAACTAAACTATCATCTAATTAATATCTCGGGTAATGTTTATATATGCAAAATCAGAAAGAAACTATACAACCAGATATGTAGATCTTCTTGTTAAATCTTTAATTAAACCATCTTCGCATGATAATTGATTCAATTAAATAGTTAACACAAACAAAATTCACATATAACTATAAATCGTTATGCTTACAAAAGAAAGATAAAAAACAATAGTTTATTATTAAATCATTAAGATATAAACATAAATAATTGAAATGATTCCAATAAAAAAAAAAAATCAATAATAGTATCAATCTTGCTCGGCTTTGTTGAGACACATAATCAAAATGGTTTAGTGCTTTCAATTAGAAAGAAACAATACAATAGTGTAACTAGGCCTTTTTCTTCAAAAGTTGAGAACCGTTGAGCTAAGCATCTACTTAAATAGTTTGTTTTACAACTATAAGGAAGGAAATTACTCTTCCTAGATTTTCTTAAAAATCCTAACAAAAAGAGAAAAATAGGGAGCTTGTTATGACGACGAGCCTGATTTGGAATTCTAATCCTTAGAAAAAATTGTTGTGAATGCATATTGCAACTAATTTTTATCTTTATAGAAGCACACCCAATTATTGCAATGAATTAATTGATGGAGCAGTTGGTTATGAAGATTGACTAGAAGATTTCCATTGTTGATAAATGTCTAGAAGCTGGGTAAGCTTGGGAGGAGATTGAGGTTGAAAACTTGATTGATAGTTTTACATTTGAGTATCTAATATTGGTAACATATGAGTGATCTACTCCTTAATTACCCTAGTTACTTTAAGGTGACTATGAGGCTTAATGAGAAACTCCCAAATCAACTCAAAGTTAACCATGGACAACTCTCCAATTCTATCCTGAGTTTCTATTCTATCACTTTGAACCTTAACTTTCAATAGTTTTGCCTCCAAGAGAGATTCTCCATCATCTTTTGTCATTAGTTTTGTTTCTTTAAGATATAAATAAATAGATTGAAGAACTGAATTAGAAAGTCTTTCTCCATCCTTAACAATCTTCTCAGTTGAGCATATGTAGGTTTTCCAAACATGGATAATTGTAGATTTCTGAATTTCATTGATTTTCGGCTTACAATTTTTAGTTGCTAGCTTATCTGTGTAATGGAGAGTTAATTAATATGCCCTACTACCTGTTAAGATTTTTACAAAATATGGAAAAATTTGTGCTAGTAGCAAAGCATCCTAAAACTTGCTTAACTAACCATTGACTGATCAAATTTATCATAATTGACACATTGCAATAGCAAGGAAGCACATGAATTAGGTTGATAGTAGGGTTGCGTGCACCATCTTCTAAGAAGGAAGAGAATGAAATTAAATAACAGGAGGAAAAGAGTGAAGCTAAAGCATGGGAGCAAAGTGATGAATGAGCACCAAAAGTATTGAAGCAACACTAAAAAGTGTTGAAACAACACCAAAAGCAAGGGCAGTTCCACCTCCCAGGCCTCGTTGGAGAGGTCTTTGAATCAGGATTTTTATGAAGAAGGGTTGCACTGAAGGACCGGTGGATATATCTAATGGAAATTCTGAAAGTGTTGAGTATGGATGCCCTATCAAAGAAGAAGTACCTAAAATAGAGGCTCCTGGGACAAAGGTGCCTAAGAAAAATATATATGAAAAAGTCCTTACGAAATAAAACCGCATGCAAATGAGGATAAGGAAGAGATCATTAAAAAAGGAATTTTGGGGGCGGGGGGCCTCAGAAGAGAGTGTGATTAACTTCTACACCATCAACTACCTCAGTGCCATAAGTCTAGGAAATTATAGTGGAATCAAAAGAATCCAAGAAACTAGAGGAACATCAAAGCGAGGGAAAGAAAGAAGAACTTATGTCGAAACAGGAGAGCGTTCCTTCATAGAGTAAGTCTGAAACTGATCCTCGTGTTCAACAAGTTAACAAATTGAAAGAAGAAAATGAAAATTTGAGGAAGCAACTCATTATGCTTAAATAAAAATTTCATTTAAGAAATAGATATTATTGAAAACCCTAATAGAGGAGGCAAGGATGGTGTCACCCATTGATCCAACTGAAAAAAATAAAAAATAAAATAAATAAAATAAAAAATAAAATAAATAAAATAAAATAAAATAACATAAATAAATAAAATAAATAAATAAATAAAAAATAAAATAAATAGATCAGCTAGCCCCAAGAGTTAGCTCAATCGGTCAAATCAGTGCCTCGCCAATCGGGAGGTCACAGGGTCAATTCCCGAAAGCTCTTGGGGTCAGGTCAGCATAGGCCGAGGGGTGTGCTCCCCTTCGGGGTATGAGCTACCCAGTTCTTACCGTGGACGTAGCGGCTGCCCATTGACCATGGGTATCCGTGAACCACATGTGAAAAAAAAAAAAAAAAATAAATAAATAAATAAATAAATAAGTAAGTAAATAAATAAGTAAATAAATAAAATAAATAAATAAAAAGATAAAAATAAAAATAAATAAAAAATAAAAAATTTACGTGGGTAGTGGACAAATACTTAAGGAGACATATTTTAAGGATCCAACCATTGTTTTAGTTGCAATTCAAGTGGAAGAATAGGATGAGGAGTTCTAAACCGCTACTCCATAAGAACTTGTTGATGATGTTGTTGTTACACGAGAATCAATAGTTGAGACAGAGCGAGATGGAGAAAATCCATTTGCTACTCCGAAGCAACCTATTAATGATGTTGAGGTTACACAAGAACCAACAGTTGAAACAGATCAGACTGAAATAAATCAAATTGTTGCTCCACAAGAGCTTATCAACAGTGTTGCTAATCCACAAGAACCAGTAGCTGAGATAGTGCAACAAAAGGAGGAATAAAATGAAGAGATAATACAAGAAGTTGTTGAAGTTCCATTGTAACAATAATAGATACAAATCATCCAAAATCTAAAGAGACATTGAAATCAATATTTTTGCTAGAAGAGTCAGATAAATGGGCACTATAAGGAAAAGACCTTTTAACAAAGGTTCTTGTAGAAGCCCCTATAAAAATAGACCAAAAATATGTTTGTAGCAGAGGTGGGCAAACAAATTTTTTTGCGGATTTTTTGTACGATGTGTCTAAAATCTATAAACTGATGCTTTACTATCCATACAAGCAGTAGTGTTGCATAGAACATGGTGCACCATGGAAAATTTATTTTTATAAAATAAAATAAAAAATACGGTGCACTAAATAACTCAATGCACCGGTGCTTGAATAGTCGATAGCATCGGCCCCGTCATGTAGTAAAACGACCTAGTGCACCCCCACTAAGTAGTACCACTACAATTTTAAATTTCAAAAAAATATGTTGTTATTTCCCAACGATGCACCCTTGTGGTAAATGTAATAAAACGCCTTGGGGCTTCTTCTAAAGAGCACCACTAGGATGTTTTAAATATTTAAAAATAGAGTGGTGCTATATTCAAATAAACCTCTAATGTGGTACTTGGATTAGAATGCCTTGGGGTGTCTCAATAAATGCACCATGATAGATATTTTAATTTAAGAAAAACACATTACTCTTGGATCTATTCTTCACTTGGGCGGTTAGAGAAACGCACTGGAGGAGGGTTAAATAAACAAAAACCTCTTGACCGTAAATTTCATTTTTACCATCTATGGTGATGGAGATATCTTAAGCATCGATGCCACTCTTACCTCATGCAAGAACCCTAATGTCGGTGCTTCTCTTTCTCACCATCCTTTCGCACCGTGCTCACTGTTTGACCTTCCAATTTTTTCAAACCATGGTAAAATTTGTTTTTCTTCATTATGTGTCCACAATTCCTCCCTCACGACCAAACGTTTAGGTAATGTTTATGTTTCTTTGTAATTTAATTTTTAGTCGATTAGAATTGCAAATTAGGTTAAAATTTCCACTATTTTTGAAAAAGCAAATCCCTGCACAATGCATTTGATATGTTTGGCTCGCACTGATAGTGGTGCGCCCTATAAATTTACACGATGCACCACATTTTGATGCATGAAAATAACATATCTTAGTCATTGTGGTGTGTTTTTGAAATGAAAATGTACTAGGAAAGAGATAAATTTCACATTGGTGCATCACTCTCGGTGTGTTTATATTTACCAAATGCACCGCAAGAATAATATTTAAAAATATAGCTATAACTTAGTGCGTTCGATAACCTGAACATTTTGTATCAGTGCGAAAGTTTATACATGCACACCAGTGCACAAGTTTGATGCACCGCTATGAAAATTTAAATTTGTGAACCAACAACATTGCGTCATACTTATGTGTACACCACTATGAGTGTGGTTATAGTTGGAAGCACACCATATTCGGTGCATGACTATGTTTTTAGCGCACCATTGAATTTTTTTAATATAATTGAAAATTATGTTTCCATATTTATAAATTCATATTTTATTTAATAAAAAAATTGTATTTTATGTATGAGGTTGATGTATTTCATATGTCAATCATGTAGCAAAGACATCAGCAGAGGAAGCAGCAGCAGCAGCAGTAGGCGGACCCATATAATATGGTCTAACCATGGGAGGCCAGAGAGAGGGAGAGGAATTCATACCCTCGCCATATTACTATAGTGACTCGAGTGCTCTTAAGGAATTAGGCCTCCTTAAGTACTATGAGAAGGCTACATCCCTAAAGGTGCAATCTGTCTTATCGACACATCTGATCCACCAATGGAGTTCCCAGGAGCATGGTTTCAATTTCGGTCCTGGGGCATGGTATAGGACCACTGGGGAGGACATATACTTTATCACTGGTCTATTTAGAAGAGGAAAGGAATTTCCCCAGTTCCATGATGTCCCCCATGGGTTTGTAGCTGAGACTCTGTTAGGTCCCTATAATACTAGTGTATTCCCTTATTACTATTGTCATTGTAGCCCCTTATTGTTATTGTTGTGCCCATGTTGTCCCCATATTGTTATTATTATGCCCCATAGAAGCCCACTATTGTTATTATTGTTCCCTTACATTATTATTTGTTGGAAATAATACTGAGGGGGGGGGTGAATCAGTATTATCAAATTCTTTTCAATCTATCTTCCTTATTTATACTTTGAATAATTCTTCAAACATTGATCATTACTTTGTATGTCAGTATCATAAAATAATGCGCAGGAACAAGAAAAGCAAATAGTCACACAAAAGAACACCAGATATAAGGTGGACACCCAATGTGGGTGAAAACCACCTGCTGCAATATGTCTCTATCTTCTTTCAATTAGAAACTCCTTTTACAATGATTTTGTACTGGTGCAGTCCTTTACCAGTACGCAGGCTACAACCTGCAGAGAGCTACAACCCTCTTAGCTCTTGTACTAGCCAAGATACTAGTACGTAGGTGCTGGCCTACTGAAGGCTACAACCTTCTCTTTCTTCCAGGGACCACGTTTCATAAATTTTCAGACTGGATCCATGAACATCAATCAATCATCAAGTATATCTGCATCAAACAATCTCCTTTTCCCAATTAGCACTGAATCAAGTAAACACTTCTCTGACAGCTGTGCCCAGAACACAGTAACAGTAACCACACACCAAATTCTGAACCCAGAATACTGCAGCAATAGACAGAGGCAGATAGATCATACTTTAAATATATACGCTACTTCAACAACCTGAAACCTGCGTGCAGATCTATAAAGGATAATTCCTTCTTTCAAATATTCAGACACTAATTAACCCAGATTGTCAGATTTATAGATCAAGCATGCGCCTCATATAACAGATCAAAATCATGCAAAGATACTATTATTCAAGCATAAAGATTATGACCCATCAATAGAACTTATCCTTCTTTATGCGCTAAGGTTCCTCCTTCATTCAGATCCAGATCTGCACCATAACCCAATCACAAATATTTCAGATCTAGCACTTATTAGATATTAAATTTATTTGATGATGCTTTGCCAAATTATCTCCTTCCTCTTTTATAGTCTTAGGCTTTCCACAATACCACGGTCCAAAACCATAGGATCAAAAAACTGTTGGACTAGAACCAACCATGAAAGTGTGTGAGATCAACACTTTTGGATGCAATACCACGAGCCAAAACTATAGGATCAAAAACTATAGGACTAATACCATGAACCAACCATGAAAGTGCGTGAGATCAACACTTTTGGATGCAATACCACGGACCAAAACCATAGGATCAAAAACTATCAGACTAATACCATGAGCCAACCATGAAAGTGCGTGAACTTTTCTCTTCATGAAAGGAACTTTTCTCTGCATGAAAGTGCGTGAACGTTTCTCTACATGAAATAAAATTTTTTCTGCATAAAAGTGCGTGAACGTTTCTCTACATGAAATAAACTTTTCTCTTCATAAAAGTGCGTGAACTTTTCTCTACATGAAATAAACTTTTCTCTGCATATAAGTGCGTGAAATTTTCTCTTCGTGAAAGGGACTTTTCTCTGCATGAAAGTATGTGAACTTTTCTCTACATGAAATAAACTTTTCTCTGCATAAAAGTGCGTGAACTTTCCTTTACATGAAATAAACTTTTCTCTGCATAAAAGTGCGTGAACTTTTCTCTACATGAAATAAACTTTTATCTTCATGAAATAAACTTTTATCTTCATGAAAGTGCGTGAACTTTGCTGCACTATAATTTATCATCTGAGATGAGTGGGTTGCCATCAAGTACAACATATGTATCATAATGCCAACGTTATTGTTATGTTTCCTCTGATAATATTGTTAACCCTTAGACTCCTATATATAGAAAGGAGGTTTTGTCATTTGAATCATCCAAGAATTGTTCATTTGTGTAATGTAAAGGAGGTTTCCCCCTCGAAGAGGCTGATTTTGAAGTCATTGATCTCTCTTTTCTTCTATTTTGTGAGTTGTTTTCATAACACTTGTCGAGCCTACCAATCATACTAGGATCTAGTTGTGGATTCGAGAATTGTCACTGTGTAAGGTTACAACAAAACTAGTACAATATCATAACACCAATCATGGCACTACACATCATATACATAATATTTATTGTAGTAACACCATTCACAAATCAACCTATGTAATTCTATTGTAATGAAAATGGCAGTAACACATCCAAATGGCATCAACACAACAAGCATACTTTAAAATATAGAAGCCAACACACTAACAATTTTGATCTCATCAAAAAATCTTAGTTTTATACTACATACTTGTAAACCCTTTGTTCTTGCATGACCAAGGTACCTTCTACAATTGTAAGCAGAAAAGTCAATCTACGTGATGTCTTGGTGCTAAGTTCTATCCACAAAAAGGACTAGTAATTTGTCTTCAAGATCAATCTTAGACAAGCACTATAAATTATGACAAGAAGGTTATAAGCCCTACAACTTCTATCAGTATCATTTTCCAAAACTCTGATTACTACCTTCTCTTCTCATCAAGAAATAATTGAAGCAGGCTTTTTGTGAACATTGAGGTGCATTAGGGGATTTTTGAGGTCTAAAATGGGCCTCCTAAGAAAAATGTACAACGAAAATAAAATTTATAAAGCCAAAGGGTTTAAGATGATGATTTCAACCATGGGGGATGATTCACCATTTTTGGAGTAAAAAAGTACAAAGATTAAAAAATAATAAAACTACTTTTTCAACTTTTATATTCAACTTATCTCCCTAAGTTTTTACTCAAATTTCGAGTAGGAGTACTCGTTGGATGCAAAATTTAATTCTCCATCCAAGGAGTACCCATGTTATATACTTTTGATGGACCCTTCTACAAGAAAAATGAGAAATACATGAAAAACATGATTGCAATCATGTTTTTTTCATGTATTTCTTATTTCTCATGTAGTACAGTCCATCTAAAGTATGCAACAAGGGTACTCCTTGGATGGAGAATTAAATTTTTCATCCAATGAGTACTCCTGCTCGAAATTTGAGTAAAAACTTAGGGAGATAAGTTGAAAATACAAGTTGAAAAAGTAGTTTTATTATTTTTTAATCTTTGTACTTTTTTACGCCAAAAATGGTGAATCATCCCCCATGGTTGACATCATCATCTTAAATGCTATTGGCTTTTATAAATTTTATTTTTGCTGTACATTTTTCTTAGGAAGCCCATTTTAGACCTCAAAAATCCTTTAATGCACCTCAATGTTCACAAAAAGCCTGCTTCAATTCTTTCTTGATCTGCACTTTTTGTTTACAAATGTGGTAATTAAATCAAAAAGGGATATTACAAGCCAATATTTCCAACGCTCCTTCCCATCATGAGGTTTGGGGAACCTAATGAGAAAAAATGGTTTCCCATCATGGGGAAGATGGTGTAATAGTGGGAAGTAAAAATTTGTGTTTCACCCTACATCTACCCAAGTTGACTATGTCTACCTATACTATTTATAAATTAAAGTGTGATTACAACATATTTCATGTTGGGTAGTTGATGAATAGCTTCAACCAATTATTATAACCATTGATTGGTTTGATTAGTTAGCTTCTATGGAGGCATCCATTATGTCATTTTTATTATTTTACAAATTTTTAATATGTGGTAGCTTATTAGCTTAACCATGTGCTTTGAATGGAAATGAATCGTCCATGGTTTTGGTATTCATTAGAAAAATATATTTGCTTAATGTTTATTTTTATGAAAGATGCTCTAGTGAATGAAGGCTTAAAAATATAGTACTAAACATGAAATATAGAAGGATGGATAATGATTCTATGCATAGGAAATGAAATAAGATGAATAAACTATAACTAAACTATCATCTAATAAATATCTCGGGTAACGTTTATATATGCAAAATCAAAAAGAAACTAAACAACTAGATATGTAGATCTTCTTGTTCAATCGTTAATTAAACCATATTCATATGATAATTGATTCAATTAAATAGTTAACACAAACAAAATTCACATATAACTATAAATCTTTATTCTTACAAAAGAAAGATAAAAAAAAATAGTGTATTATTAAATCATTAAGATATAAACATAAATAATTGAAATGATTCCAATAAAAAAAAAAATCAATAATAGTATCAATCTTGCTCTGCTTTGTTGAGACACAGAATCAAAATGGTTTAGTGCTTTCAATTAGAAAGAAACAATACAATAGTGTAACTAGGCCTTTTTCTTCAAAAGTTGAGAACCGTTGAGCTAAGCATCTACTTAAATAGTTTGTTTTACAACTATAAGGAAGGAAATTACTCTTCCTGGATTTTCTTAAAAATCCTAACAAAAAGAGAAAAATAGGGAGCTTGTTATGATGACGAGCCTGATTTGGAATTCTAATCCTTAGAAAAAATTGTTGTGAATGAATATTGCAACTAATTTCTATCTTTATAGAAGCACGCCCAATTATTGCAATGAATTAATTGATGGAGCAGTTGGTTATGAAGATTGACTAGAAGATTTCCATTGTTGACAAATGTCTAGAAGTTGGGTAAGCTTGGGAGGAGATTGAGGTTGAAAAATTGATTGATAGTTTTACATTTGAGTATCTAATATTGGTAACATATGAGTGATCTACTCATTAATTACCCTAGTTACTTTAAGGTGACTATGAGGCTTAATGAGAAACTCCCAAATCAACTCAAAGCTAACCATAGACAACTCTGCAATTCTATCCCGAGTTTCTATTCTATCACTTTGAACCTTAACTTTCAATAGTTTTTCCTCCAAGAGAGATTCTCCATCATCTTTTGTCATTAGTTTTGTTTCTTTAAGAGATAAGTAAATAGATTGAAGAACTGAATTAGAAAGTCTTTCTCCATCCTTAACAATCTTCTCAGTTGAGCATATGTGGGTTTTCCAAACATGGATAATTGTAGATTTCTAAATTTCATTGATTTGCTGCTTACGATTTTAGTTGCTAGCTTATTTGTGTAATGGAGAATTAATTAATATGCCCTACTACCTGATAAGATTGTTACAAAATATGGAAAAATTTGTGCCAGTAGAAAAGCATCCTAAAACTTTCTTAACTAACCATCGACTGATCAAATTTATCATAATTAACACATTGCAATCGCAAGGAAGCACATGAGTTAGGTTGATAGTAGGGTTGCATGCACCATCTTCTAAGGAGGAAGAGAATGAAATTAAATAACAGGAGAAAAAGAGTGAAGCTGAAGCATGGGAGAAAAGTGATGAATGAGCACCAAAAGTATTGAAGCAACACTAAAAAGTGTTGAAACAACACCAAAAGCAAGGGCAGTTCCACTTCCCAGGCCTCGTCGAAGAGGTCTTTGAATCAGGATTTTTATGAAGAAGGGTTGCACTGAAGGACCAGTGGATATATCTAATGGAAATTCTGAAGCTGTTGAGTATGGATGCCCTATCAAAGAAGAATTACCTCAAATAGAGGTTCCTGAGACAAAGGTGCCTAAGAAAAATATGTATGAAAACGTCCTTAAGAAAGAAAACCTTATGCAAATGAGGATAAGGAAGAGATCATTAAGAAAGGAATTTTGGGGGCGGGGAACCTGAGAAGAGAGTGTGATTAACTTTTGCACCATCAACTACCTCAGTGCCATAAGTCCAGGAAATTGCAGTGGAATCAAAAGAATCCAAGGAACTAGATGAACATCAAAGCAAGGGAAAGAAAGAAGAACTTATGTCAAAACAGGAGAGCAGTCCTTCATAGAGTAAGTCTGAAACTGATCCTTGTGTTCAACAAGTTAACAAATTGAAAGAGGAAAATGAAAATTTGAGGAAGCAACTCGTTATGCTTAAATAAAAATTTCATTTTAAGAAATAGATAGGATTGAAAACCCTAATAGAGGAGGTAGGGATGGTGTCACCTACTAATCCAACTAAAAAAAAAAAAAAAAATAATAAATAAATAAACAAATAAACAAATAAAAAATAAATTAAAATAAATAAATAAATAAATAATAAAAACAATAAATAAATAAGTAAATAAATAAATAAAAAGATAAATAAAAAAATAAAACTAAAAAAATAAAAAATAAAAAATTTACATGGGAGTGGACAAATACTTAAGGAGACATATTTTAAGGATCCAACCATTGTTTTAGTTGCAATTCAAGTGGAAGAATAGGATGAGGAGTTCTAAACCGCTACTCCATAAGAACTTGTTGATGATGTTGTTGTTACACGAGAATCAATAGTTGAGACCAAGTGGGATGGAGAAAATCAATCTGCTACTACGAAGGAACCTATTAATGATGTTGATGTTACACAAGAACCAACAGTTGAAACAGATTAGACCGAAATAAATCAAACTATTGCTCCACAAGAGCCTATCAATGGTGTTGCTAATCCACAAGAACCAATAGCTAAGATAGTGCAACAGAAGGAGGAACAAAATGAAGAGATAATACAAGAAGTTCTTGAGCTTTCCATTGTAACAATAATAGATACAAATCATCCAAAATTTAAAGAGTCGTTGAAATCAATATTTTTGCTAGAAGAGTCAGATAAATGGACACTATAAGGAAAAGACCTTCTAGCAAAGGTTCTTGCAGAAGCCCCTATAAAAATAGACCAAAAATATGTTTGTAGTAGAGGTGGGCAAATAATTTTTTTTGCAGATTTTTTTGTACGATGTGTCTAAAATCTACAAACTGATGCTTTACTATCCATACAAGCACCAGTGCTACATAGAAAATGGTGCACCATGGAAAATTTATTTTTATAAAATAAAATAAAAAACACGGTGCACTAAATAACTCAATGCACCAGTGCTTGAATAGTCGATAGCATCAGTCCCTGTAATGTAGTAAAACGACCTAGTGCACCCCCACTAAGTAGTACCACTATAGTTTTAAATTTCAAAAAAATATGTTGTTATTTCCCAATGATGCACCCTTGCTGTAAATGTAACAAAACACCTTGGGGCTTCTTCTAAAGAGCACAACTAGGATGTTTTAAATATTTAAAAATAGAGTGGTGCTATATTCAAATAAACAACTAATGTGGTACTTGGATTAGAATGCCTTGGGGTGTCTCAATAAATGCACCACGATAGATCTTTTAATTTAAGAAAAACACAGTACTCTTGGATCTATTCTTCACTTGGGCGGTTAGAGAAATGCACCGGAGGAGGGTTAAATAAACAAAAACCTCTTGACTGTAAATTTAATTTTTACCATGTATGGTGATGGAGATATCTTAAGCATTGATGCCACTCTTACCTCATGCAAGCACCCTAATATCGGTGCTTCTCTTTCTCACCATCCTTTCGCACCGTGCTCACTGTCTAACCGTCCAATTTTTTCAAACCATGGTAAAATTTGTTTTTCTTCATTATGTGTCCACAGTTCCTAAATAAAATAAATAAATAAATAAATAAGTAAATAAATAAGTAAATAAATAAAATAAATAAATAAAAAGCTAAAAATAAAAATAAATAAAAAATAAAAAATTTACATGGGTAGTGGACAAATACTTAAGGAGACATATTTTAAGGATCCAACCATTGTTTTAGTTGCAATTCAAGTGGAAGAATAGAATGAGGAGTTCTAAACCGCTACTCCATAAGAACTTGTTGATGATGTTTTTGTTACACAAGAATCAATAGTTGAGACAGAGCGGGATGGAGAAAATCCATTTGCTACTCCGAAGGAACCTATTAATGATGTTGATGTTACACAAGAACCAACAGTTGAAACAGATCAGACTGAAATAAATCAAACTGTTGCTCCACAAGAGCCTATCAATAGTGTTGCTAATCCACAAGAACCAGTAGCTAAGATAGTGCAACAAAAAGAGGAATAAAATGAAGAGATAATACAAGAAGTTGTTGAAGTTCCACTGTAACAATAATAGATACAAATAATCCAAAATCTAAAGAGTCGTTGAAATCAATATTTTTGCTAGAAGAGTCAGATAAATGGGCACTATAAGGAAAAGACCTTCTAACAAAGGTTCTTGTAGAAGCCCCTATAAAAATAGACCAAAAATATGTTTGTAGCAGAGGTGGGCAAACAAATTTTTTTGCGGATTTTTTGTACGATGTGTCTAAAATCTACAAACTGATGCTTTACTATCCATACAAGTAGTAGTGTTGCATAGAACATGGTGCACCATGGAAAATTTATTTTTATAAAATAAAATAAAAAACACGGTGCACTAAATAACTCAATGCGCTGGTGCTTGAATAGTCGATAGCATCGGTCCCCGTCATGTAGTAAAACGACCTAGTGCACCCCCACTAAGTAGTACCACTACAGTTTTAAATTTCAAAAAAAAGTGTTGTTATTTCCCAACGATGCAACCTTTTGGTAAATGTAATAAAATGCCTTGGGGCTTCTTCTAAAGAGCACCACTAGGATGTTTTAAATATTTAAAAATAGAGTGGTGCTATATTCAAATAAACCTCTAATGTGGTACTTGGATTAGAATGCCTTGGGGTGTCTCAATAAATGCACCACGATAGATTTTTTAATTTAAGAAAAACACAATACTCTTGGATCTATTCTTCACTTGGGCGGTTAGAGAAACGCACAGGAGGAGGGTTAAACAAACAAAAACCTCTTGACCGTAAATTTCATTTTTACCATCTATGGTGATGGAGATATCTTAAGCATCGATGCCACTCTTACCTCATGCAAGCACCCTAATGTCGGTGCTTCTCTTTCTCACCATCCTTTCACACCGTGCTCACTGTTTGACCTTCCAATTTTTTCAAACCATGGTAAAATTTGTTTTTCTTCATTATGTGTCCACAATTCCTCCCTTACGACCAAACGTTTAGGTAATGTTTATGTTTCTTTGTAATTTAATTTTTAGCCGATTAGAATTGTAAATTAGGTTAAAATTTCCACTATTTTTGAAAAAACAAATCCCTGCACAATGCATTTGATATGTTTGGCTCGCACTGATAGTGGTGCGCCCTATAAATTTACACGATGCAACACATTTCAATGCATGAACATAACATATCTTAGTCGTTGTGGTGTGTTTTTGAAATGAAAATGTACTAGGAAAGAGATAAATTGCATATTGGTGCGTCACTCTCGGTGTGTTTATATTTACCAAATGCACCGCAAAAATAATATTTAAAAATATAGCTATAACTCGGTGTGTTCGATAACCTGAACATTTTGTATCAGTGCGAAAGTTTATACATGCGCACCAGTGCACAAGTTTGATGCACCGCTATGAAAATTTAAATTTGTGAACCAGCAACATTGCTTCATACTTATGTGTACACCACTATCAGTGTAGTTATAGTTGGAAGCGCACCATATTCGGTGCATGACTATGTTTTGAGCACACCATTGAATTTTTTTAATATAATTGAAAATTATGTTTCCATATTTATAAATTCATATTTTATTTAATAAAAAAATTGTATCTTATGTATGAGGTTGATGTATTTCATATGTCAATCATGTAGTAGAGACATCAACAGAGGAAGCAGCAGCAGAAGCAGGAGCAGCAAGCGGACCCATATAATATGGTCTAACCATGGGAGGCCAGAGAGAGGGAGAGGAATTCATACCCTCGCCCTATTACTACAGTGACTCGAGCGCTCTTAAGGAATTAGGCCTCCTTAAGTACTATGAGAAGGCTACATCCCTGAAGGCGCAATCTGTCTTATTGACACATCTGATCCACTACTGGAGTGCCCAGGAGCATGATTTCAATGTTAGTATTGGGGCATGGTATAAGACCATTGAGGACGACATATACTTTATCACTAGTCTATTTAGAAGAGGAGAGGAATTTCCCCAGTTCCATGATGTCCCCCATGGGTTTGTAGCTGAGACTCTGTTACGTCCCTATAATACTATTGTATTCCCTTATTACTATTGTCATTGTAGCCCCTTATTATTATTGTTGTGCCCATGTTGTCCCCATATTGTTATTATTATGCCCCATAGAAGCCCACTATTGTTATTATTGTTCCCTTACATTATTATTGTTATGTTTCTCTGATAATATTGTTACCCCTTAGATTCCTATATATAGAAAGGAGGTTTTGTCATTTGAATCATCCAAGAATTGTTCATTTGTGTAATGTAAAGGAGGTTTCCCCCTCGAAGAGGCTGATTTTGAAGTCGTTGATCTCTCTTTTCTTCTATTTTGTGAGTTTTTTGTATAACACTTGTCGAGCCTACTAATCATACTAGGATCCAGTTGTGGATTCAAGAATTGTCACTGTGTAAGGTTACAACAAAACTAGTACAATATCATAACACCAATCGTGGCACTACATATCTTATACATAAGATCTATTGTAGTAACACCATTCACAAATCAACCTATGTAATTCTATAACAATGAAAATGGCAGTAACACATCCAAATGGCATCAACACAGCAAGAATACTTTAAAATATAGAAGCCAACACACTAACAATTTTTGCCTCATAAAAAAATCTTAGTTTTCTACTACATACTTGTAAACCCTTTGTTCTTGCATGACCAAGGTACCTTCTACAATTGTAAGCATAAAAGTCAATCTACGTGATGTCTTGGTGCTAAGTCAAAAAGGACTAGTAGTTTGTCTTCAAGCTCAATCTTAGACAAGCACTATAAATTATGACGAGCAGGTTATAAGCCCTACAACTTCTATCAGTGTCATTGCCCAAAACTCTGATTACTACCTTCTCTTCTCATCAATTGCATGGTTCACACCATCATTTTGAATCACTATTTCACAAAAGCTTCACCATTGCACGACTTGGAGCTTCATAATTTCAGAGATTTCTCTACTCATGAAACTCATTACACTACCCACTTAAGACTTTCTCTACTCTGAATGTGATCGTTTACTTCAAAAAATAATTATCTTTTTTTCCATCGTTCAAATCAATGATTAATTCTGTTGGGTCCCTATAATACTAGTGATTACCCCATTACTATTGTAGTTATACCCCTTATTTATATTGTTGTGCCCCTATTACCCCCATATTGTTATTTCTATGCCCCATAGAATCCCTCTATTGTTATTTTTGTGGCTTTATATTATTATTGTTAGGTCGGCTGGATTATATTGTGACTCCTTAGACTCCTATATATAGAAAGGAGGTTTTGTCATTTGTATCATCCAAGAATTGTTCATTTATGTAATGTAAAGGAGGTTGCCCCCTCGAAGAGGCTGAATTCTAAGGCGTTGATTTATCTTTTCTATCTTTTCTTGAGCTGGTTTCATAACATTTGGTATCAGAGCTTTGGATTCTAGGGTTTCACTGCTCCAAACAGGTCATCATGGCATTTTCGCTATAACTTTTTTCTGTGACGTTTCAGAAGTCGCAAGAAAAACTCATTTGCGAAGAAATCACGCTGAACCTTGGGTCTGAATTTCAGATCTTTTCGCGCAATATTGGCGGAGATATGATCTGAGGAAGTTGGTCTTTTTGCAGACTCCTGAATTACATTCAAAACAGGTGACCTGGGGAAAATCGTCATAACATTTGCTCTGGGGATCAGATTGAAATTTCGTAAGAAGGTACAGAAAGAGAACGGACTGTAGTGTCTTGTATGTGTGTTTCAGAGTCAAAGGTTGAAACTGTGACTCGTGGCACGTCGTACAAGTTCGCTCTACTAAACCAGTCTAAAAGCAAGTCACTGTGGTAGATTTCACATAACTCTTCCTTGGAGAATCCAATTTGGCTCAGACTTGTAGCATTGGAAAGAGGACGCAGAAGGCTACTACAGGTAGCAATTTCAGAACTAGATGATCCAAAATTACAGAGATACATAAGATTCAATATCAGGCTTCTATAAAGTGAAAAAAGGTGTGTAGTTGTTTTTTTTAATTTTTGTGTAAGCTTGGTTTAACAGAATTCAAAGGGCATAATAAGGCATTATTACCGGTAACTGATGCCCCGAGGAAAGAAAATTCAAACACCTAGTAAGGAACCTGAAAGCTCTAGCATGACTCATGAAGAAGATGAAGAAACGCTACATGATATATCAAAATTACAAGAACAAGTGCAACAAATGTCACACTCACAAAAGCTAACAGAAGCTAAGATAAGTGGCGTGGAATATAATATAAATGGCGTGGAATCTAAGATAAAGGGCATGGAAGCTAAGATGGATGATTCGAAGACAGATTTGAAGAGAGACATGGTAGATTTGAAGATAGATTTGAAGACAGACATGGAAGAATTGAATAAGTTGCTACAAGAAAGGGTCACTAATGGTGAAAAGGTAGTAAAGGAAACTCATGATGAGAACAAAAGAAATGTTAATCATGATTCCATAGACGCTAATGTTGGATCGAAGAATCACCATATTCCAAAAATCGATATGAGGAAGTTTGATGGCAAGGATCCCGCCACATGGATATTACAGATGGAGCAATTCTTCGATCTCAATAATGTGCAAAACGCACAAAAGGTATGTATGGAAAATGTATATTTGGAACCAAATCAGTTTGTATGGTATCAATGGCTTTGCTCTCGTAAAAAAATTATCACTTGGGCAATTTTTACAGAATAATTGATAGCACATTATGAAGATACAAAAAGAAACACTTTTTTTAGCCAATTGATAAGTCTCAAACAAAAGGGTTCAGTAATGGAGCACATTGAGGAGTTCCAAAAATTGAACATAAGGGTAAAAGATATTCCAGAGGAGCATAGGATTGATGTGTTCATAGGGTCTTTAAAGGATAATATCCAACATGATGTTCGCCTTTGGGAACCTGATTCATTAGAGAAGGCATTCAGGTTAGCAAGAAAAATGGAAAGCAAAATTATGGCAACCAGGAAGCATACCACTCACAACTATAAAGATGGAAGTGTTGTTGCCCCTAGTCTTCCACAAACTATAAGGTTGACACCACAACAATTGGAAGAAAAAAGAGCAAAAAGGCTTTGTTACAGTTGTGATAGCAAATACACTAAAGGTCATAAGTGTGCTGAGAAGAAATTATTCTACATAGATTGTGAAGAGGAAGAAGAAAAGGAGCAAGAAAGGTCAAAAGAAGAAGATATACTCCAGGAACAAAGCCTAGATGAAGAACAAATAAATCCGACCATATCTTGTAATGCATTGGCGGGAATTACCACTCCTCAAACCATCAAGATAGAAGGACAAATCAAGAAGAAAAAGGTAATAGTGTTGATTGATTCAGGAAGCACCCACAATTTTATTCATTGTAGGGTAGCAAAAGAATTGAATTGCTTCCTATATCCAGCACCAGAGTGTCAAGTGATGATTGCAAATGGAGGAACAATAAATTGCTCTGGAAAGTGCCATAATATCAAGCTATCCATGGGAGAATATGTATTGACTAGCCCAATGCTTTCCATTCCAATGGGAGGTGTTGATGTTGTACTAGGAGTCCAATGGCTACAATCCTTGGGTACAATAGCTTTTAATTTTCAAGAACTTTTCATCAAATTTTCTACGGAAGGAAAGGAAGTTGAATTAAGGGGTATTGCAGGGAAACCAGGAAAGATAATCAGCTCTAATGGCATGACAAAGCTTCTAAAAAAGGAGCAAAAGGTGTAATTGCACAATTATGTTCGCTAGATGTTTCCACATTGGAATCATCTATTTCTCCAGATCTCCAAAAAGTCCTGGACAATCATTCCAAGGTATTTGAGACTCCAAAAGGTCTCCCACCTATGCGTGATCATGATCATGCTATTCATCTGATTCCAGGAAGTGTTCCTCCAAACATCAGGCCGTACAGATATCCCTATGTCCAAAAAAGTGAAATTGAACGTATGGTTGCAGAAATGCTAGAGGCTGGTATAATTCAACCGAGTCAAAGTTCTTTCTCAGCTCCAGTAGTATTGGTGCACAAGAAGGATGGATCATGGCACATGTGTCCGGATTATAGGGAGCTCAACAAGCTCACTATTAAAGATAAGTTCCCCATTCCTGTTATTGATGAATTACTGGATGAATTGCATGGATCAATTTACTTCACCAAGTTGGATCTTCGTTCGGGATATCATCAAATCAGAATGAAGATTGAAGACATTCCAAAAACAACATTTAGAACTCATGAGGGTCATTATGAATTTTTGGTCATGCCTTTTGGCCTTACCAATGCACCTTCAACATTTCAAGGTTTGATGAATTCAATTTTCAAACCATTCCTTAGAAAATTTGTGTTAGTATTTTTTGATGATATACTAATCTACAACAAGTCTTGGAAGGATCATGTTGAACATGTTGACAGGGTGCTACAACTATTGGAGGAGAAACAATTATATGCAAAAAGATCCAAATGTTTCTTTGGAGTCCAGGAGGTGGAATATTTGGGTCATATTGTATCTCATGAAGGAGTTAAGGTAGACCCTAGCAAAATTAAAGCCATTAAGGAATGGAAAATCCCCACATCCATAAAGCATCTGTGAGGATTTCTTGGGTTGACAGGGTATTATCGCAAGTTTGTTAAGAATTATGGGAGAATAGCAGCACCTCTAACAACATTATTGAAGAAAGATTCATTTTCATGGACTCCGGAAGCAACAAAGGCCTTTGAACATCTTAAAGAGGCAATGTGCCAAGCACCGGTCTTAGCTACACCGGACTTCACAAAAACATTTATTGTGGAATGTGATGCTTCAGGAAATGGAATTGGTGTTGTTCTAATGCAAGATGAAAGACCCATTGCTTTTGAAAGTCGTCCAATCAAGGGAAAGTTTTTAAGCAAAGCTATTTATGAGAAGGAAATGTTGGCAATACTCCATGCACTTAAGAAATGGCGACCCTACCTAATGGGAAGACACTTCAAGGTAAAAATGGATCATGATAGCCTTAAATACTTTTTAGAACAAAGATTATCTTCTGAAGAGCAACAAAAGTGGGTCACAAAGATGTTGGGTTATGACTTTGAAATCATCTACAAAAAAGGGAAGCAAAATGTGGTGGCAGATGCACTCTCAAGAAAGGATGAGGATGTGGAAGCATTGTTGTGTGCCATTTCTATTATCCAACCAGATTGGATAAACGAAGCAAGGGAGGAATGGAAGAATGACGAAGAAGTGTGGGCACTTATTCGAAAGCTACAACAAGATTCCAGTACTTCTGATACATTTAGCTAGAAAAATGATTCGTTATGGTACAAAGATTGCTTATACCTCTGTAAGAATTCCCAGCTAAAACAAAAGATTCTTATGGAATTGCACACTTCTCCCTTAGGAGGGCACTCAGGATTTTTAAAAACTTACCACAGGGTTAAGAAGGAATTTTTTTGGGATGGCCTTAAATCAGATATTCAAAAGTTTGTGGCGGAATGTTTGGTTTGCCAGCAAAATAAAGTTGAAACAATTAAGACACCAGGTCTATTACAACCTTTATCCATTCCAAGCCAACGTTGGGAGGAGGTTTCAATGGATTTTATCACAGGTTTACCCAAGTCTGAGGGAAGAGTGTCATCATGGTGGTAGTTGACAGACTTACCAAGTATGCACACTTTTGTGCATTATCACATCCATTTAAAGCAAGTACAGTTTCTACTGCATTTATGGAAACAATTCAAAAGCTACATGGAAACCCAAAGATTATTGTAAGTGACAGAGATCCCATTTTCACTGGAAATTTTTGGACATAATTATTTTCTTGTCTTGGTACTCAGTTAGCTCATAGCTCATCTTATCATCCTCAATCTGATGGGCAAACTGAGATAGTAAACAAATGTTTGGAAGGATATCTTTGTTGCTTTGTATCTGATAAATAGACACAATGGGTCAAATGGTTGCCTCTGGCTGAATGGTGGTATAACACTTCCTTCCATACAACAACAAAAATGACCCCATTTATGGCACTTTATGGGTATCAACCACCATCCATCACATCATATTTAAGAGAAAATTCTAAGTTTTAGGTAGTGGAACATCACATCGAACATCAACAACAAGTCCTCCAACTCTTAAAGGATAACCTCGTGTTGGCACAAAATAGAATGAAACAACAGGCATATCAACATCGCAGTGAAAGAAGTTTTGATGTAGGTGATTGGGTATTCCTACGGCTACAACCATATAAGAAAATGTCCCTAAAGCAAGCTAAGAAGGATAATAAATTATCACCAAAGTATTATGGTCTGTACAAGGTGTTGCTAAAGATTGGTACTATGGCATACAAATTGGAGCTTCCTGCAGCTTCTCGATTGCACCCAGTTTTCCATGTTTCATGTTTAAAGAAGGTTATAGGTGACAAGCTCCCAATTCAAACAATATTTCCAGAACTTGACGAGGAAGGAAAAATTATATTGGAACCGGAAGCAGTCACAGAAACAAGAACTCGACAGCTATGAAATCGATCAATTTCAGAGTATCTTATCAAGTGGAAGAACTTATCCACTGAAGATTCCACATGGGAGGATGAGAATTTTATGCAGAAGTATCCAGAACTACTCAAGCGTTGAGGATAACACTTTTTTGAAGCAGAGGGGCATGTTGGGTCCCTATAATACTAGTGATTACCCCATTACTATTGTAGTTATACCCCTTATTTATATTGTTGTGCCCCTATTACCCCCATATTGTTATTTCTGTGCCCCATAGAATCCCTCTATTGTTATTTTTGTGGCTTTATATTATTATTGTTAGGTCAGCTGGATTATATTGTGACTCCTTAGACTCCTATATATAGGAAGGAGGTTTTTTCATTTGTATCATCCAAGAATTGTTCATTTATGTAATGTAAAGGAGGTTTCCCCCTCGAAGAGGCTGAATTCTAAGGTGTTGATTTATCTTTTCTATCTTTTCTTGAGCTGGTTTCATAGCAAATTCATTGTGACCATTGCATGATTCATAGTTCGACTTATTGCACCCATCACACTAATCATAGAAGACAATCTATCTACTATACATAGACTAGGCCATCGCATCACCCATTACATATTTAGATCAAATTGTAGGCTATCACATCACTATTCATTGTTGTCACAAACGAATGCACCGCAGACCATTGCACAAATTCAAAATTTCACCCTTACTCATAGAATCGCATCAATTCCTTGTTGCATCGATTATTTGATCATTGTTCATAATTTAGTGTAAACCAAACCAAACCATCACATCAATGCATTTTTATCTATGCCTTATATTTGTGCCAATTTAAA
The DNA here is from genome assembly GCA_031772625.1 of Pinus tabuliformis. Taxonomy (NCBI): domain Eukaryota; kingdom Viridiplantae; phylum Streptophyta; class Pinopsida; order Pinales; family Pinaceae; genus Pinus; species Pinus tabuliformis. The sequence goes on from CM062805.1 coordinate 824,398,408, forward strand.
ATTGTACCGATTAAGAGCTCTATGTATTGTGACCTTTGAACCAAATTAGGAATCTTCTACTTCTTGCTCAAAATCATACCCTAATACAAGGTCGCACGATTTCAGAGATTGTGTCCTTTGAAATGCACAAAATAATTGACGCTTAGGTAGACTCAAATAGTGCATATTTTCATACAAATGAATAGTTACAAAATGTGCCCATAACCCTGCGAACCACCAAGCCCATGAAAAACAAATTAAACCCAGAGTTCAACCTTTTACATGAGATAATTTTAGCTACAAATTATTTAAGAGAATACTTCCCTTTTTATATGCATGCAATCACACTTCTTTGTGAAGAATATAAGCCTCCTTATATAGTTTTGAAGATAACATGTTGAGGTTATCTGACTTCCACTTTAGGAGGGAGAATTTATTTTGAAATTCAAAATTTAAATTTATTTGGAGCTAAAAACCTTCCCTCCGATTAAAAATATTTTCACTTTCCTTTTAAGTATTGTATGATGACAAATTTTTAGAGTAATATTTGACCTTATTAATTAATTTTTTTCCTTCATAAAATTATCCTTCTTTTTATAATGAAGTGTCCCATAATCCATCCAATGTAATGTTGCCACATCATCATACTTTGGAGTTTTTGACCAGAAGAAGGAGCTTCATCTTCAAACAAGCATATCTCTGAGACTGTGAGGGCTCTCACGGCGTGCCATATACCATTGGAATCAGCATGATGAGGAGAATCCAACGATGATGGTCAGGAGCTAAAACATGATTATCTTCATACCCAAATCCCTCATTAGTTGTGGGGAATTTAGGGCTTTATAGAGCTTCTCATCATTTGGAGCTTCTAATTGATGAAAGTTAGACAAAGATTAAGAGAATTCAATAATCGACGTTGGCATCAATGAAAACACCATTCAACAATCTCCGCCTTTGTCATTGATGGCAACATACTCCCCTTGCGATCACTACTCCTAAAGCCATGTCTTTGATCTTATTTTCATAGTTTCTCTCCCCCTTTGACATGAAGGGAAAATGGTGACTCCCCCTAATAATTTGTTTACTTTTCTTTTCCTATAACATATTGTTTCTCTCTCTGAAGAAATGCCTTCCTCTCTCTTGTTGTAATAGACTACTTCTCTCCCCCTAACATGTTATTCCTTTCATGACAAGCCATAGTTAAGACATTTTTCAATTCTACTCTACAAACCTACTACTCCTCAAACGAACTAATATGCCCACAATTTTGATGATTGCTTCACATTTTCCATCTATCAACCTATCAAGGATAGATATTCGAAAGTACAACCATTTCTATAAAGTCTCCCCCTCTTCACCATTCACACAATAGGGAGTCATCATGTTGGATTCTTGAAAATATCGTATGAACCAACTTTTTAGTTAGATCATCCTAAACCTTGTCATCTTCCATTGTAGATTCATCACGATCTTTTGACTTTACAAAACCTAAAAGCATGACTTTAGAGAATTTTTCATTTACTTGATCTTCTTTCTTTTTCTTTCTTCTCCAAACCTTCTTGTACCTAATGATAGGGTTGTCTTTCATGGAATACTCCATCTTGTACCTGCAATTGCGAGCTATATGCCCATGGTTATGGAATGTGTAACATTCGATGTTGGGCCTAAATTATGGATAAAATGACATACTTTTTGCTGGAAAATTCATTTTGAAACCATTCTTGAGATCCTCCAAACTTTCTTCTAAGGTTTTGATAATGTCTTTCATCATATATTCTGCAATCCCTAGCCATATTCCTGAAGTTAAAACATGAAAAAAAATAACCATTAAACATGCTAGGGTACTTGGATGTGTTTCCTTGTACTAAAGATCTTCTAATGTCAGCCTTATTTGGAGGAGGTGCGGCCTTTTGTTGATTATTTCTTATAGCAGCAATATTTTTAACCTTTTTTTGTCCTTCATTTTGATTTAGCTCCTAAGGGATCCTGCTATTAATCTTACTCTTTGGTAACTTGGATCTTGTGCCTTCATCACATGGAGCTTTAACTACCTTTTCTCCTCCATGTTCAACTAAGTTATTTCTTGATCTTTCTCATTAATGATATGAACCTTCTTTTCAATATCCTGCAAATTTTCTTTTTTCCATTCTTTGAACCTGATGATTTTAGTAAGAGATGCATCAAGTTCATTTTTATTTTGAATGATTTATGCTTGATGCTTACGAACATATTCTTTTAATTTCCTTTCATCTTCGTACACCTAGAGTTTTAAGAGAGAAATCTCTCCTTTGAGTGTGTGATTTACCTTATCTATGTTCTTTAAATCTATCAAGGCACTAGTTATAACTTTTTCCATGTCCACTTCAACTTCTTCTTCTTCATCAACTTTGGATTGAGAGTCTTCCTAATTTGGATCATCATCATCCTAATCTGCATGCTTCTCTGAGTAGAGATTATGGAGCCTCTTCCAAAGAATTTTGGTTTTTGAACACTGACCAACTTTCACTTTTACGGTGTCTAGAAGAGAACTAAGAATTACATTTATGGTTTTTTTAATATACCTTCTAGATTCATCAGTAGATGTGTCTTTAAGCATAATAGAGTTCCATACATCACATCCCTGCGCTTTCAAATACACTTCCATTTTGTATTCCCATATTTCATATTTGGATTCATCGAACTCAAGAGTTGGATAAGCAATTTAATTATCTGCAATATTGGAGTCTTCCTTTGATTCTTTTGAATGTTTGGAAGCTTTCTTCTTTGATTTTCCCATATCTACACTTTGAGATATCCCTTCTAGTTGTTAAGTTGTAACTGAAGGAACCTACTCTGATACCAATTTCTAGAAATACTAAGAGGGGGTTGAATCATTATTTCTTTTCAATTAGTATTTTCACTTCAGAACATTAAATTCACTTTAATCATCATCATATTATATAAATAGTATACAAAACCATTCAAAAATGCATAATAATGAAGATAGTAGACACAAGAGATTTTTAGATGGAAACCCTTCTGAGTGAAAACCCACTGAACACTTCTTAATATTTGTCTTCAATAAAATTTACATCAATATTTTCAGGTCCAACTGAGGGAGGCTTCAAAACCCTGATTTACAGGCTCCAAATTGAAGTATGCTCCAATGCCTTGGTTTAAAAACTACAACTAAAAGGATGCCCTGACACCCTCTCTAGAGGATCCAACCTGAAGGATGCTTCAAAACCCTATTTACTAGCTACAACCAGAAGGATGTTCGAATACCTTGTGCAGGTCCCAACCTTCCCTAACACCACCCTGCCACCCTACTCAATCAACAGACCACATTTCACAATTTTAAGACTAGATCCACCTATACTCAATATAAAAGAAACTACAATACAAGAAATTGTTATTCAATCTTTGTCAATAAATTTTGCCTCTGCTCAGTCTACACATCAAACCCTAGCATCTTTCAAAATTTTATATGTACCAAGCATAAAACTCTATTAATTCACTACTCAACATCTTTGCAACAATGTATTGTTAGTCTATAATCAAATATTATTTTGATTGGCACGCATTTTCTACTGCAAACCCTAGCTTCCCGCATATATCAAATCTTCCAACAATGTCAACACTTAGCATCAACAAAGATTATTTATTTCTAGTAGTATAGAAGTAACACATCAAGTCCTAAATAAATCATCCATGCAACCATTATCATCAAATGTTGTCTCATATCAAGGATTCAAAATGTCTCACAGCCAAACCATAGCAAACCTCATTAAATGCATCAACAATTGTATAACATAGTTCTACCCAACATTAATGAATGTCTTCTGTTGCAATATAGTAGTTACATATTATCATAGGACATAGTTGCATGGCTAACAATGTACATCCTAGCAACTCATATTAAACTCAACAAACACAGTAACGCTTGTACATGGGACTGCTATATTGGAGATGTTCCAAAACAATGCCTTCTCTCTTGCAACCAACAACGTCCTTATGTACCTAACTATGATTCCAAATGTATTCAAATCCAATGTATTGTCTCTTCCAAAATAGGTAAGTCTGACTAGTTTATCATAACCCTTGAACAATAATGTTATGTTAAAATCAGGTGTTGGCAATGTTATGACTAGAAACAAATATGATTATTCTTCAAGTGTTACACCAACCTCTAAACAACAAACCATATCTCACATGTGCCTCTTGTCAAGCCTACAAAACATACTAGGACCTAGCTATGGAATCAAGAATTGTCACTATGCAAAGGTTACAACAAAACTAGTACAATATCATAACACCAATGGTGGCACTACACATCATAAACATAAGATCTATTGTAGTAACATCATTCACAAATCAGCCTCTACAATTTTCAAGCAATGAAAAAGGCAGTAACACATCCACATGGCATCATCCCATCAAGCATACTTGGAAATACAACAGCCAACATATTAACAATTCTGACCTCATCAACAAATCTTATTTTCTAGTACAAACTTTCAAACCCTTTGTTCTTTCATGACCAAGGTACATGTTATAGTTGTAAGTAAAATATCGAATCTCTGCAATGTCTTGGTGCTTAGTTTTGTCCACAAAAAGGACTAGTAATTTATCTTCCCACCCAGTCTTAGATGAGGACTGTAATTTATGACAAGCAAGTTATAAGACTTATAAATTTTGTCAGTGTCACTGTCCAAAACTCTTATTACTACCTTCTCTCCTCATCCATTGCATGGTTCACACCATAATTTTGATTCACTACTTCACATCGCACTTACTTAGAGTTTCACCATCACACAACTTACATCTTCACCATCGCACAACTTGGAGCTTCACCATTTTAGAGCTTTCTCTACTCATGACACTCATTTCACTACTCACTTTAGACTTGCTCTATTGGGGATGTAATTGTTTAATTCAGAAAATAATTATCTTGTTGCCATCATTCAAATTTAGGGATCAATTCATTATGACCATTGCACGATTCATAGTTCGAATTCTTGAACCCATCACACTAATCAAAGCATACTATATCTTTACTATACATAGACTAAACCATCATTCATGCAAACCATCGCATCACTCATTACATATGAAAATCATATCATAGACTATCGCATCACTATTCATTGTATTCACAAACCATTGCACCATAGACCATCGCACAAATTCAAAAGTTCACCCTCTCTCCAATGCTTACTTGACTCAAAGAATCACATCAATTCCTTGTTTCATCGATTAACTATTCATTGTTCATAATTCGGTTGTAGACCAGACTAGACCATCACACCAATGCATTGTTATCTATTCCATATACTTGTGCCAATTTACAACTATATCGATTAGGAACTCTATGTATCACACCATTCGAACCAAATCAGGAATCTTCTACTTCCATGCCCTAATATAGGGCCACAAAATTTCAAAGATCGATGCCCTTTGAAATGTGCAGAATAATTACACTTAGGTAGACTCAAATAGTTAAGATTTCCATATGAAGAAAGAGTTACAAAATGTATGCAGAACCCTGCAAACCACCAAGCCCAAGAAAAACAAATTAAACCCAGACATTGGCCTTCTACATGAGATATTTCTGGTCGCAGATGATTTCAGAGCATACTTGCATTTTGATATGCACTCCATCATTCTTCTAGGTGAGGGAGATAAGCTTCCTTATATGGCTTTGAAGAGACCATGTTGAGGCTAGCTGAATTCCACTTTAGGAGGTTGAATTTTCTAAGTATTAAATCATGAAAAATTTGTAGACTAATATTTGACCTTATTAATTAAATTTTCTCCTTCAGAAAGTTATCCTTCTTTTTATAATGAAGTGTGTCATAGTCCAGCAAATAATATGTTGCCACATCCTCATACTTAGGGGTTTTTGGCCACAAGGAGGGTCTTCATCTTTAAACAATCATATCTCTCAAACTGTGATGGCTCTCGTGGCATGCCACATATTGCTGGAATCGGTATGATGAGGAGAATCCAACGATGATGGTCATGAGCTAAAACAAGATTATCTTCATACCCAAATTCCACATTAGTTGTGGGGCATTTAGGGCTTTACAGAGCTTCTCATCATTTGGTTCTTCTAATTGATGCAACCAAGACAAAGATTAAGAGTGTTCAAGAATCGACGTTGGCAACAATGACAACACCATTCAATAGTAATTTTTATGATGTTACCGTGAGAGAAGGCCACAACATGATTATGTGGAGCCCTAAAGGTCGATCTCTACAATAAAGCCAAAAAAATTATATCGAGGGGTTAATGATTTGCACAAGGAGTTGGGACCCAGTCCAAGGATGACGTGGCACGTTAGAGTTAGGACATGTGGTAGTCACTAAAGGCCTTATTGGAGGGCCAAGTGACCTATAGTTGAGTGACACATGGTTCCCTTGGGAAGGGCCACGTAGTAGCTTGATGTCTTCGTGGGTCTGTGAACCCTAGGAAATTCATAGTACATGTTCACAAGCCAAGTCGTGATTGAGAAGGCCAAGGAAACAAGATTTTTTTGGCACTAAACAAGAGGATTTGTTGTCACAACATCAACTTGATGTCACCACGGTATTAGGTTAGCATGATGTCATCGTGATCCTCAGTAGGATCAATAGATGCATTACAAATCCGAGCTACGAATGATGGATATAGGGGATGGGACATCTCCTTGGTACTAAGCAGGAATATTATCGCCATAGGGCTTTGACCACAAAGGGATCAAGGCATGCATTTTATATGGATTCCATGGTTATTGAAGCTATGGGATGAGAATACCTTCCAGCAAAAGGCATAGAATAAGTTTGTTGTGCCCCGTAGAATTGGTGAGGTAACACTAAGGGAATAACGTGAAGGTGCAGAGGATGGGGTGTGGTTACGTAGCACAACCTGAGATGAGGGTGATGATCGATGTTGAGACTGTTACTGATGAGGAAACAACTTGGGGACACAAGATGAGCACCTTATGGCAGCCTTGTTGACATGGAAGGGTTTTTTAGGGTAAATCTTTAAATGGCCATAACTTTTGATATGGGCGTTAGATTGAGATAAAATTTATATGGTAAGAAATCTCTCAATGAGTCAGTCGCAATGGTGGTATTAGTTTTTAGTTTCGAGGGAGTTGTAATTTAATTAATTTTGTAACCCCATTTCTATGATGAGGCCATGAATATCAAGTTAATACTAAGTAACACCTCTCATTCAAATTGGAAGGTCCAAGAGGGTAGGAGGAAGTCTTACAACAACCACCACTAAAGATTTTTTTGTGCAAATTCACCTCTCTCTCTCTCTCTCACTACAATTTGTTTACCACCCCTTTAGTTACTCCATATTCAACATATAATATTTGTGAATTAATGAAAAAAGTGTGTCTATTGTTACAACTCAACCTTGTCATCATCCCTCACAATGAATTTGAGTGAACTAGTATACATTTTTCTAAGAATGTTATCTCAAACCCTTACTTCTTTGTGTTTTTATTTTTTTTGTGGGAAAATTTTTATGTTATACTATTTTTTCATGTCATTTTTTGTATGAGAGTCCCCTCTAACACAAGAAACAATGTTCTTTTTTTGTGTGGCATCAATATTTTCCCTTAAAATTTGGAAAAATGTGTTCTCCATGGTTTTGTGCAATATACAAGCCCAAGTTTGATGTGATATTCCAAAGGAGCATAGGATTGATGTGTTCATAGGGACATTAAAGGATAACATCCAACATGAAGTTTGCCTTTGGGAACCTGATTCATTAGAGAAGGCATTCAGGTTGGCAAGAAAAATTGAAAGGAAAATTATGGCAACAAGGAAGCCTACCACTCACAACTATAACGATGGAAGTGTTGTTGCCCCTATCATTCCATAGCCTATAAGGTTGACACCACAAAAATTGGAAGAAAAAAGAGCAAAAGGGCTTTGTTACAGTTGTGATATAAAATACAATAAAGGTCATAATTGTGCTGAGAAAAAAATATTTTACATAGATTGTGAAGAGGAGGAAGAAAAGGAACAAGAGACGTCAAAAGAAGAGGATATACACCATGAAAAAACCCTAGATAAAGAATAACTGAATCCGATCATACCTTGTAATGCATTGGCTAGAATTACCACTCCTCAAACTCTCAAGATAGAATGACATATCAAGAAGAAAAAGGTAATAGTATTAATTTATTCGGGTAGTACCCATAATTTTATTTATTATAAGATAGCGAAGGAATTGAATTGATTCCTATATCTAGCACCAGAGTGTCAAGTGATGGTTGCAAATGGAGGAACCATAAATTTCTCTAGAAAGTGCCATAATATCAAGCTATCCATGGGAGAATATGTATTGAATATTCCACTTCTTTCTATTCCAATGGGTGGTGCCAATGTTGTACTAGGAGTCTAATGGCTACAATCTTTGGGTATGATAGATTTTAATTTTCAAGAACTTTTCTTGAAAAAATTCGGAAGGAAAGGAAGTTGAATTAAGGGCTATCACGGGGAAACTGGGAAAGATAATTAGCTCTAACAGCATGACAAAGCTTCTAAAGAAATAACAATGAGGCGTAATTGCACAATTATGTTCACTAGAGGTTCCCACATCAAAATCATTTATTTCTCTAGATCTCTAGAAAGTCTTGGACAATCATTCCAAGGTATTTGAGACTCCCAAAGGCCTCCCACCTATTTGTGATCATGATCATGCTATTCATTTGATTCCAGGGAGTGTTCCTCCAAACATCATGCCTTACAAATATCCCTATGCCCAAAAGAGTGAAATTGAACGTATGGTTGCAGAAATTCTAGAGGATGGTATAATTCAACCTAGTCAAAGTTCTTTCTATGCTCCAATAATATTGGTGCACAATAAGGATGGATCATGGCACATGTGTCCAGATTGTAGGGAGCTCAACAAGCTCACTATTAAAGATAAATTTCACATTCCTCTCATTAATGAATTATTGGATGAATTACATGGTTCAATTTACTTCACCAAGTTGGATCTTCATTCATTATATCATCAAATCAGAATGAAGGCATTAGGCATTCTGAAAATAGCATTTAGAACTCATGAAGGTCATTATGAATTTTTGGTCATGCATTTGGCCTTACTAATGCACCTTCTACATTTCAAGGTATGATGAATTCCATTTTCAAACCCTTCCTTAGAAAATTTGTGTTAGTATTTTTTGATGATATACTAATCTATAGCAAGTCTTGGAAGGATCATGTTCAACATGTTGACAGGGTGCTCAAACTATTGGAGGAGAAACAATTATATGCAAAAACCTCCAAATGTTTATTTGGAGTACAAGAGGTGGAATATTTTGGTCATATTGTATCTCATGAAGGTGTTAAGGTAGAACCTAGCAAAATTAAATCCATTATTGAATGGAAAATCCCCACATCCATAAAGCATCTTCGAGGATTTCTTGGGTTGATAGGATATTATCGAAACTTTATTAAAAACTATGTGAGAATAGCAGCACGTCTAACAAAATTATTGAAGAAAGATACATTTTCTTGGACTCCAGAAGCAATGAAGGCCTTTGAACATCTTAAAGAGGCAATGTTCCAAGCACCGGTCTTAGCTATGCCAGACTTCACAAATACCTTTATTGTGGAATGTGATGCCTTAGGAAATGGAATTGGTGTTGTTTTAATGAAAGAAGAAAGACCCATTTCTTTCGGAAGTCGTCCAATCAAAGGAAAGTATTTACCCAAAGCTATTTATGAGAAGGAAATGTTGACAATACTACATGCACTTAAGAAATGGCAACCTTACCTAATGGGAAGACACTTCAAGGTAAAACCATATCATGATAGTCTTAAATACCTTTTAGAACAAATATTATATTTAAAAGAGAAGCAAAAATGGGTCACAAAGATGTTGGATGTTGGGAAAAATACTAAGAGGGGGGGTGAATCAATATTTACAAATCAATAACTTTTTCCATTTCATAATCAAATTTATATACGCTACTTCAGTGAAGGGAACTTGCGTTTGCACGCAACTGTTTTTAAGGTAATGACCGTATATCCAGTGAACTTATGATTCAGTTAGTTCATCATATGTTGATATTTCATCAATGCATTAGTACTTTATTAAACATTAAACAGTAACCATGTGTAGTAATAATAGAATAAACCATCACACATAAGCAACACACATGAACACTAGGATTTAAGGTGGAAACCCAATGCAGGAGAAAAACCACCTGATTTTGTCATCCCTGTCTTCTTTTAATATAAAGAAAATCTAATTACAATCTTGTACTGGTGTAGACTCATACCAGTACATAGGCACCCACCTACAGAAGGCTACAACCTTCTCTCGTTATCTAGCTTCTACTGGAAGGGAGCTACAACCCCCTAGCTCTTGTAATAGACAATATGTTTACTAGTATGTAAGCGTCATCCTATAAAAGGCTCCAATCTTCACTCATTCTCCAACTGCTACTGGAAGGGAGCTCCAATCCCCAAGATCTTGTACTGGCCGATACGTTTACCAGTATGTAGGCGCAGACCTACAGAAGGCTACGACCTTCACTCTTCCTCCAAGGACCACGTTTCATAAATTTTCAGACTAGATACTCCTGGTACACAACAACGCAATATGTAGGTTGTGTTTCATCAAATTTTCATACTGGACCCATCAGCAACATTGAAGCTCAAAATCAATCACCACTATAATAAAACCATCAAATACATCTGCATCAACCAATCACTAAAACCCAACCATCAATTTTTGAGTCAACCATACTCAATTTCCTTATACAATCAGTTTTACTTTCAAATCCAAAGAAGACATCATTGACATACATCAGTAAAACAACATCATTGATTAGATAGATCAATCATCTCTGAACAACAGGCGTTTCTTCTGCATACGTTTCTTAGAGGAGTTGAACCAGCGTGTATACGTGCCTTCACCAAGGCAAACCAGCATATAGATCTACAAATAATAACTTATAACTTCGTAGCGATTCCAGACTTCACATATACTCAAATCATAGCATATAAAGGATAAAACATGTGTTAGCAATCAGATCTAGAGTATCCATTATCAGACCACATAATGATAATTCATTTCAGGTCTTATGATCCTGATCCATCATTAGATCGCATCCATCATCAAACACTCAAGTGCATTCTTATTTCAGATCAAGCACATCATCTAAAACCCATAACATTCATATTTTCTTTTGATCTAACTCTTCATCAAATATTCATTACTTTCACACTTCACACTTTGATCTTCACCTCCTTATACACTTAGAGCCTTTTTCAATATCTCGGACCAAAACCATAGTTATATTGTTGGTATTCTTTGAAGGTGTCAATATTCTTTTCCAATAAAAGTGATTTTTCCAATCTTATGGTCTATTCTCTAAAGCCCAATCAACTTGTTCACTAATTTCTTGTTCCAGGCATCTATCATATTTAGGCACCCATTCAGGTTGGGTGGCAAGGTTCTGCGGTAACAATAGTTAATATTGGTACATAGGAGATAATTTAAGTAAGTGTTTTGTAAGCTGGTGAATGCCATCGTAGCTCGGGGATACCCAGCCAGATCAGCCAGCCAGACTACCTATTATCCATGCAGATCAAGGTGCTTGTGATTGTGATGCAGGAGCATCTGACCACCCTTAATCAAAAGTCAAAGTCAAAGCTATGGAGGAGGAGACATGGACAATCATGTAAACCGGGAGAAAAATTATGTTAAAACAGAGCTAATTTGATGGAATTGATAAGTCTTGAGAAGACTTAAATTAATGTAATTATCTACCATGCATGTGTTGAGAGATTTAGGCGATTTATAAGAGGAAATCGTGGATCTAAGATGATCCACGCTTATGTAATTTCCTATATAAAGAGAATCTTTATTGTGAGATAGGAGAGAGCATAGACAGAGGGTGAGAATACAATCTAATCGATAGAGAAATTGTGACTAAGGTTGAAATGCCTTAGACTGTAATTGATTTTGTATAATATAAATATATTTGTTATGTGGATTTCATGTGTCTGGCTAACAATAGTTAGATGTTTGTGTTGAATAAGTGAAATTCCATGTTACAGGATTGTTGATCGGCCATCGATCATTATAAGGATCGATGGCGATCTAGCGTTAATACGATATATGTGTGTGAGTGTTTAAACAGAGTGTGGCAGAGTTAATATAGGTGGAAATGTGAATTCCATCATAAGCAAACAAGAGCAAAGGGAGCCGCCGGATCGTTCATATCAACGGATATTAATGGCGGAAGAAGAATGGCGGAGGAATAGACCGCGGGGATAGGAGAGTACGGATTTTCTCAATCGTGGCTGAATTCCTGCACATGCTCCTAACCATCGATCTCATTTTCAAATATTTACGACATAGTCAACTGCGGGGACTAAGTTGTTTGGTAATCCGTGTGCTAGTTGAAAACCCGCAGGCCGTAGATTTGATGACCTCGTATATCCAACAGGTATCGTTTCATAAAGTGATTGGATGTTAATCTCAGAATGGACCAGATCATTTATAGATTAAGGAGTTATAATCATTATCGACTCCGTAAGGGCGGGTAAACATCACGCAAGTGGTTCGTCCAATATCGCTGCTGATCGTTGGATCAAGTGTGCCTTAATCAAACGATGGAGGATCGGAAATTAGTTTTTTTGATCGAGTGTACCATCAACTGTCGGATTGGGTAGAAGATCAACAACGGAGATTGAAGCCGATAGGACTTGGGACTGAGCAGACCCGAGAAGTTTATGGACGCATGTTTATTTTATTTGGGTTCCAGAAGTATGTGTTCGGAGTGGGACCCACATTCATTGGCGGCTTATGTGTTATATCGTTGTTTGGTGATTGGTTGGGTTTTCTTTTAAAACCCACCAACGTAAACGTTTCCGATTTGTATAGGTGGGCCATAACCCATAGGTTCACGTAAGGTTATTATGAAAATCATGGAAATTTTCTGTAGGCAATTTTTCCTACATCAAAGTGGTATTAGAGCAGGGAAAGGTTTCCTGCGAAAAAGAAGATTGTGTGTGAGAAAGAAGGAGGTACAGTTATGTTGAAGACTAGAGAGTTTATGATCTTTGTACTGTTGATAGCGGCAGCAGAAGGTGAGAAAATGTACAACAACCTAAAGCATGAAATGCTCATATGGTTCCACAAAATACAGAACCAGAGAGATGCCAAAAGACTAAGCTCGAGGAGAGAAGCTTGGTGAGGTATCATGTAGCAGAGAAGATTGTTATTGTAGAGGTTTTGTTGCAGCTCATAGAAAGATCATGAAGGCAGTTCCACTGAGGAAGTGGGTAGAATTTCTATGGGATGAAGGAGAAGCATATGACCAGGAGAATAAATTTTTGTGCCTCGAGATTCTAATGTAGGAGCATTTGACCACTGTTAATCAAAAGTAAAAGTCAAAGCTATGGAGGAGGAGTCGTGGACAATCATGTAAACCAGGAGAAAAATTCTGTTAAACAAAGCTAATTTAATGGAATTGATAAGTCTCAAGAAGACTTAAATTAATGTAATTATTTGTCATGTATGTGTGTTGAGATATTCAGGCGATTTGTAAGAGGAAATCGTGGATATGAGATGATCCATGCTTATGTAATTTCCTATATAAAGAGAGTCTGTATTGTGAGATAGGAGAGAGCATAGATAGAGGGTGAGAATACAATGTAATTAATAGAGAAATTGTGACTAATACTGAATTGCCTTAGACTGTAATTGATTCTGTATAATATAAATATATTTGTTATGTGGATTTCGTGTGTCTGGTTACCAATAGTTAGATGTCTGTGTTGAATAAGTGAAATTCTATGTTACAGGATTATTGATCGACCATTGATCACTATAAGAATCGATGGCAATCCAGCGTTAATACGATATATGTGTGTGAGTGTTCAAATAGAGTGTGGCAGAGTTACTTTGGGTGGCAATGCGAATTCCATCATAAGCGAAAAAGCGCAGAGGGAGCCGTCGGATCATTCAGATCGACATATATTAATGGCAAAAGAAGAATGGCAAAGGAATAGACTACAGGGATAGGAGAGTACCGATTTTCTTGATCATAGTTGAAGTACAGCACTCACTCCTAGCCATCGATCTCATTTTCAAACCCTTGCGACACAGTCAACTGCGGGGGTTAAGCTATTTGGTAATATGTGTGCTAGTTTAAGACCCGCAGGCCGTAGATTTGATGACCTCGTATATCCAACGGGTATTGGGTCATAAAGTGATCAGACATTAATCTTAGAATGGACCCAACCATTTATAGATTAAGGATTTATAATCCTTATCAGCTCCGTAAGGGTGCGTAAGCATCGTGCAAGTGATCTGTCTGATATCGTTGTTGACTATTGGATCAAGTGTTCCTTGATAAATCAGCGGAGGATCGGTAATTAGTTTTTTTGATCGGGTGTACCATGAACCGTCAGATTGGTTAGAAGATCAACGGTGGAGATTGAAGCCGATAGGACTTGGGCTTGAGTAGACCCGAGAAGTTTATGGACACGGGTTTATTTTATTTGGGTTCCAGCTGTATGTGTTCAGAGTGGGACCGATGTTCGTTGGCGGATTATGTGTTATATCGTTGTTTGGTGATTGATCGGGTTTTTGTTTAAAACCCACCAACGTAAACACTTCCAATTTTTATAGGTGGGCCTTAACCCACAAGTTCACGTAAGGTTATTATGAAAATCAGGGAAATTTCCTTTAGGTAGTTTTTCCTGCATCAGATTGCACCATATGAGAGTGCCTTATGATTTTGAGAAATGCATCTTTATCTCTCGTGCTCATTACCATGGGTCAATACCATGGTAGGAACCCCTAGTATTCATTATCTTAATTTTCCATTCCATATGCGCTTTTCCTTATGTGAAAGTGCGTGCGTACATATACACTCTTTTTGTTTTGTGTACCCACGTGTATACGCTACTTGGACTAGGCGAACCAATGTATACAACTTAATGCAATTGAAAACATTATTTTTCTTCAATTGCTTGATTCTGATTTGTAGTCCTTTGTTCCATCATCTTGTTATTCTGTACCATTTCCAGTTACCTCTGAATTGTCCTCTTACAATGCGAGTTTCCCTTTATCAAATCTAAACTTGACTTGTGAGTGGGTTGCCATCAAGGATAACACTTGTACCATAGTGCCAACATTGGGTTATGACTTTGAAATCATCTACAAAAAAGGGAAGAAAAATGTTGATGTAGATGCACTCTCAAGAAAGGATGAGGATGTGGAAGCATTTCTTTGTGCCATTTCTATTATCCAACCAGATTGGAAAAGTGAAACAAGGAATGAATGGAAGAATGACGAAAAAGTGTGGGCACTCATTCAAAATTTACCACAAGATCCCAGTACATCTGCTACATTTAGCTGGAAAAATGTTTCTTTATGGTACAAATATCGCTTATACCTCTGTAATAATTCACAACTCAAACAAAAGATTCTTATGGAATTACACACCTCTCCCTTAGGAGGGCACTCAGGATTTTTAAAAACTTACCACAAGGTTAAGAAGGAATTTTTTTTGGATGGCTTTAAATATGATATGCAAAAGTTTGTGGTGGAATGTTTGGTTTAAAAATAAAATAAAGTTGAAAAAATTAAGACCCTGGGTCTATTACAACCTTTATCCATTCCAATTCAACATTGGGAGGAGGTTTCAATGGATTTTATCACAGGTTTACCCAAGTTGGAAGAAAAGAGTGTCATCATGGTGGTAGTTGATAGAATTACCAAGTATGCACACATTTGTGCATTATCTCATCCCTTTAAATCCAGTACAATTGCTATTTAATTTATAGAAACAATTCAAAATCTACATGGAAACCCAAAGAGTATTGTAAGCGATAGAGATCCCATTTTCACTAGAAATTTTTGGACAAAAATATTTTCTTGTCTGGGTACTCAGTTAGCTCATAACTCATCTTATTATCCTCAATCTGATGGGAAAACTGAGATAGTGAACAATTGTTTGGAAGAATATCTTCATTGCTTGTATTTGATAAACATACATAATGGGTCAAATGGTTTCCTCTAGTTGAATGGTGGTATAACACTTCCTTCCATACTGCAACAAAAATGACTCCATTTATGGCACTTTATGGATATCCTCCACAATCCATCACATCATATTTAAGAGAAAATTCTAAGGTTCAAGCAGTGGAAGATCACATTGATCATCAACAACAAGTTCTCCAACTCTTAAAGGATAACCTCACTTTGGCGTAGAATAGAATGAAACAACAGGCAGATCAACATCATAGCGAAAGAAGTTTTGATGTAGGTGACTGGGTATTTCAATGACTACAACCATAAAAACAAATTTCCCTCAAGAAATCTAAGAAGGATAATAAATTATCAACAAAGTATTATGGTATGCACAAGGTGTTCCAAAAGATTGGTACTATGACATACAAATTGGAGCTTCCTGCAGCTTCCAGAGTGCACCTAGTTTTCCATCTTTCATTCTTAAAGATGGTTACAGGTGGTAAGCTCCCAGTTCAAACAATATTTCCAGAACTTAACGAGGAAGGAAAAATCATATTGTGACCTAAAGCAGTCATAGAAACAAGAACTTGAGAGTTACAAAATCGATCAATTTCAGAGTATCTCATCAAGTGGAAGAACTTACCTGCTGAAGATTCCACATGGGAGGATTAGAATTTTATACATAAGCATCCATAACTACTCAAGCATTGAGGAAAACACTTTTCTAAAGGAGAGGGGCATGTTAGGTCCCTATAATACTAATGTTTTCCCTTATTACTATTGTGATTGTACCCCCTTATTGTTATTTTTGTGCCCATGTTGTCCGCATATTATTATTATTGTGCCCCATAGAAGCCCACTACTGTTATTGTTGTTCCCTTACATTATTATTGTTATTTCAACTCTGATTATATTGTGACCCCTTAGACTCCTATATATAGAAAGGAGGTCTTGTCATTTGTATCATCCAAGAATTGTTCATTTGTGTAATGTAAAGGAGGTTTCCCCCTCAAAGAGGCTGATTTTGTAATCGTTGATCTATATTTTCTTCTATTTTGTGAGTTGGTTGCGTAATAGACTCGGCTTTCCTACACTCAAAGGTATGTCAAGCCTCATGCAGTCCGTCAAGTATATTTTCAAGTCTGTGGTGGAAAACTACAAATTTCTTCTTTTGTAGCACAGGAGGTTAGGTTCCTCTCATTATTAGTTTCCATATTTTATATTATGTTTATTCTTTGATTCAAGTTCCATGTTGCATCAAATGGTCTACCTTTTTTTAGGCAGTTTGCATGGCTTTAGATAGATGTTGTGCATTGAGACATGGGAGTGCGACCTTCCCTTTCGATTCAAATATTTTTTGTTTATTTTTTTAGAGGATTCTAGAGACAAGGCCTACATTTGACCATCGCCCTCCTAGGTTGATCACTAAGGTTCAGATGCATGAGGGAACAAATGATGCCCAAGAGGGGGTTGTCGGAGTATACGACCAGGATTTCTGCCAAGGAACTAATGCTACTGGCCAGTAAGAATGACCATGTGTTTGTCACGTTGACATTTCTATATGTGGGGATTGATTGGAGACAATGTCCCAACATCCTCTTCAAATTGGCTAAGCCTACAAATGATAGAGGTAATATTTGTGTTCTCTTTAAATTAATCTAGTTTCATTTTTTTTTAATGAATTAGAATTAAACTCATTCTAGCATGTTCTTTAACCTGTTTTATTAAATTGTTTAATGAAATTTTCTAATTATTTTTTTGTACTATATATTCTGTAGACATTGGCACATTCCATGGGGACATGCCTATAGAAATTATGGTGTATATTTTCAACTACTCATGAAGTTTTAATCAAAATTACAGGACACAAACCTACTCTACTGCTTTGCAGAATTCAATTCACAATTTAGAACATCAATCACAAACATGCAATGAGAAATAACAGACATGAACACAATATTTTTAGGGGAAAAAAATCTACTAAAACCCCATATGCATGCTTGCATTAATTTGATGAATAGATATGTATTACAATTGTTTTTCTCAACTGAGAACAACCTACAAGTGAATAACCTATCTCTATGCTCACTAAGAAGCTATGACCTAGACTTAGTCAATTTATACCTCTTCTTGAGCCCCTATTTCTTTACTCAATTCCTTGAGAAATTATTCCCCTATTATTTAGGAAATTCCTCAAATTGATTGTGCAATTCCCAAGGTTGATCATATGACTACATGCAACACCTGTACCCTCGAGACTAGTCTACAACTAATGTTACACTACCTTGGAATCTCCACCACAGCTGGGGAACTCAAATTCTTTGCATGCACTAGTTATTTTGGGTTGGTTGATCAATTGACTGGCTGATCATTGAGGTAGACTAAAATTTGACTGCACAACTGACCTTCAACTAGTTCATCCAATAGATGGAACTAACTTAACTAAAATAAACTTTAAATAACTAACCTTGATTGCTAAAAATTAACAATCACACATGCTTAACTGAACTCTAGGCCCTCTAACTCAAATTTACTGAGTAAATTGGGTGACACAAACCATGTAACACAAGTTAGTTTGATCCAAGTTGTCTGTTGATATGGAAATTCATTTTTTCTCAATTTAATCAAGGAAAAATCAAATTGAGAATTTTTTGCTGCATTTTTCAACAATGCCTCCTCCCCCACTATCGAATGGAGGAGATAAGGAGACGGGAGAGACTTGGAGGGTGAGGCACATCCTCAAGGAAGCATGGGTGTCTGGGGTTGTAGGGATGGGATACGATTTCAGATGGACCAGATTTTAGGTTGATGAGGGATTCCACCCTATGAGGGATCGAGATATCAACACAGATCTTAGGTTCGTGGATCTATACAGGGATTGTCCAAGCGAGATAATGTCTCTTATTCGTCATATCATTGGAGCTAGTAGGGTACTAGTAGAAACGATGGATTCAAGGCATGCAATTACAAATACATCAGATGAGGGTGGTGACGATGATCATGAATGTGGTGATCATGATCATTATAATGAGGGTGGTGATCATGATGCCTCTGGTAGTCCCACCCCATTATATCATGGTCATTAGGGTTTTGGTTATCCTTATGGTGGTACACCTCCTCGTCATTTGATTGATGATGATATGCCAGAGCTAGAGGATGTGTCTTATGTTTCTACTAATAGAGTATACCAACCACCTCCTCCTCCACCTCAGAGTTTGACCAACCACGTTGAAGAAGTAGTTCACCATCCATCGTCTTCTATTGTAGACCATCCACCTCCTCCTCCACCTCAGCTAAGTTTGACATATGTTGAGGCAATATTTGACCATCGATCATCTTCTACTACAAATGAGGCTGGCACTTCTATGTCTGTTGTATCAAATATTTGATTGCACTACTTAATTTATATGTTGATGTTGATGTGTATATTGTTAGGTCATGTTAGATATTTTCATTTAATGTGTTTGCAAATAGATGTGTATGTGATAAAAATTATTTGACATGAGACTTATATTAATTTGAGGATATGTGTGGTGATGATGTTAGATTACAATGTTTGTGTTTTGTTAGATGTGATCACGATGATGATGCCCTATTAGATAATTAGATTTGTGTGCTAGCTAATGACATTTATATGTGTTAGAGTTGTATATAATTAGATGATGGTAGTGAATTCAAATGTGTCTTTTATATGATGTTTATCTTCATTAGAAGGTTATCACCATGATGTTTATTTTTATGAAATAATATTTATTATACATTATCTATTGGTGAACTTATATCAAACTTTTATATATGAAATTGCATGCAAAATGACTTATTTTAAGAAAAATGCAAAGATATTTTTATAAATTACAAAGTTTAGTATGGTTGAAACTATGATTGTAAAATTATGATAAATATTTTTATATTGCTTAGATAGTTCATTGATATTCAATCTAACTTAGTTAATAAAATATTTCAATACATACAAAGAAAATATAATTAAAGGTAAAATAATTTAGTTAGTTCTTAATAAGACGAAAATGTGTTACTCATTCAATTTTTAATAATAAATTATTCAAAAATACAATTTAACTAATTCAATATTGGTTTATAAAATTCAATGTATTTATAATTTAAAAACTTAAGTCGGAAGTTTTACAACCTGCAGCCTAGGTCCATCTAAACTCTGGATCTACCAGCACTAAGAGGGATAAAATATCTTGAGATGCAAACATATTTTAGAGTGAAAAGAGATTTGATCCCTCTAGGCACTTGGTAGATCCAGAGTTAAGATGGATCTAGGCTGGTATAATATATATTTAGTTGACATTGAAATATTTTATTATAATTCACATTCTCCACATTAAAATGTTAAAATATGCCCCCTCATTATTTTTTTCGTGTATGTATACGTTTAATTATTTTTATTATTAATACATTCTAAAATATTACATACCAAATCCATATTAAACATTAAAAAATTACAAATATCCCTCATAAATTGAATTAGAAAGAAACTATTAAACAAATAAGAATGCTCTCAAACTATCTCACTAAAGTGAAAATATAAGAAAATTTTCCATTTAAATTACTTTATTTTTCTTTGTATAAAGTATCTACAAATTTATGTTATTTAATATGGATATTGAAATACTTTACTTATGGTTGATAGTAAAATATTTTTTTTCTTATAAATATATTTTTATTTTAAATATCACATGTAAATCGAACATAGAATCAATTACACATAATGTAATATCAATAATACTATTTCTTATCACGTGAAAAAATTGCATTTTTTTCTTGTAGTAAAAGTAAATTATATTTCTCCAGATTGGGTTGACCCTACGAATCTAGGATAACACTCCAAGGCTCCCATCTTGCAGCCCCCACATGGATCATCCTCCTCAACAAGTGACATTCACCCCCCCTCCTGTGCACCAGTTGACCTCGTACGAGATCTCTCTGCTCCCAAGCCCTGTTATTAATTTTATCATCCCCATGTTCATTCCTCTCACCAGCATACACTCTCCTCCCAAAATTCTCTTCATCACTCTTTCTGACTTTGTGTCTGAAATTCTTATTTGTGTGACCATGAATCAGGATAGGGAGAGAGGTGAATGCCTCGATAAAGGGAGAGGTCAGGAGCGCCCCCAACCAATGATGATGCCACCATTTCCACCATGTTTGACAGTAGGATTATCGAATCCATACACAGGGAGGTCCTAGACATGGAGGAATTTGAACTATGCAGGGGTCGCTCGATGGTTTGGGCACTCAAGAGCCTCCTTGTTCATTAGTTGAAGGAATATGCCCAAGAGAAAATGAAAATGGTGGGTGGATTGTTGAACTCTTCGTTCACTGGACTCATGGTGTCTCCTCTCTCAGACGACTCACTAGAGACCTGCATCTGGAATTCTGACCCAGCATTTCCTCCTCCTCTTCCCTAGCTCCTCCCCCCTCCTAATATCTATCAGTCGATTCCTCCTCCCCGCCCTTTCCTTGCGCCCCTATGGCTCATCCGCCTCCTTCCCAGGCTCCCATCCCATTGGTGGTCGAGGCGCCCTTGTCTCCTCCTCACCCCAACCCTTGGGGTTACTACATTCTTGAGGAGCACCCAAAGAACACAAGAAACATGCAGGCTCATGTCACTACCCAAGTATATTGTGGTTCCAGTGTGGCAACGTTAGCTCTCAGAGACATGGAAAATCTTAGGTCAGTTTTTCCACTACAGTTTGGTCTCTCTGTAGGTCACTTCAATTCCAATTCCTTAAAGGCAAACAAACCAAATCCCTATGGCTAATTGGCTTGATTATGCACCATTTTTGGCACATTTTTCATCATTTTGCTATTTCATGCAACAAATTTGTATTTTCTATTCTCAAAAGCATTATTTTGATCAACAGTTGTCTTGTAATACAAATTACAAAATTACAAGGCTTTGGTTTCTCCCTCCTAGGGTAGAGCCCCTCCACTCTCTATCTCTGGTTTCCTCCTTCAGAGGTAGAGAATGCATTCTTGACTATATTTTTTGTAAGTTCTCACTTGTTAATATAATGTGAATACATTTTCTTACAAAACAATAGTAAAGTATATGTTTTCACTCATTAAATTTATTCCTCATAATAAAAGCTAAATTACTTTTTTTACTTCTGGTTACTTTATATATCTATATAAAGTTATATAAGATTAAGGTGTAAATTGAAGTATTGTAATTATGGCCGACATTAATTTCTTTTGTTATTACTATTTTTAATTTGTTAATTTAAATTATTGTACTATTTTTAAATGTAATGTTACATGACAGCATCTCTCCCATACTGAGTTGTAGAGTGCCTCTCGACACAATTAATTTAGATTTAATATAACTTAAAATTTTTAATTTTTATAAAATGTAATTTATTACTAAAGTTATGATATTTTCAATCAATTTTAATTTAATATTTATAACAATTCTTACCAATTTAAATTAGAATTTTATCTCTCTAAAGATGAGGATCAAGAAATGTAAAATAAGGCTTGTGAAGTTACTTATAGTTGCGGATTTTCTCTATTGGAAGTTCTCCCTTAAAGAGGCAACTGAACTTTTTTCTAGTAATAAAGATATAACATTTTGGTGTTATTTTGGTTCCTTGCTATTGTACTGATTTAAATTTAACTCTTTTTAATAATAAATATGAGCTAAATAATACAAAAAATATACTATATTAGATTTAAACTTTTGACAAATAATATATTTTATTATTTCTTAATGAACAACTCATTTTTTTTTTATTTTTTCCACATACTTATCACGAGATAGTCACTAAAATTCATGTTTTTACATTTCTCCTAGCTAATATTTCATCATCATCACAATGATAAAGATGTGTCTACTTTAAACAATTTAGTTATAAATACATAAAATAGATATTTATTTTACATAATCTAAATAGGAAACAAAAATGCATTACAAATCTATTTGGAAGTCAAACAAATTCCTTTTAATCACCATCACAAATGTGTTGCGCTTAATATGTTCCTCTTGCACTGGTGCTAGCATATTTACCAAATGCACTACAAAAATAATATTTAAAAATATAGCTATAGCTCAGTGTGTTTGATAACATGAATGTTATGTATTGGTGTAAAAATGTTATACGTGTGCACTGGTGCATAAATGTGATGCACTGCTATGAAAATTTAAATTTTTGAACCAATAGCGATGTGTCATACGTATGTGCACACAGATTCCGGTGCGGTTGTGTTTTACAACGCACTGGAGCTTGTGCATGATTTTGTTTTTTGCACACCAATGATTTTTTTTTAAATTGAAAGTTATGTTTCCATATTAAAAAATACATTTTTCATTTAATAAAAAAAAATATTTTGTGTATGAGGCTGATGTATTTTATATGTCAATCATGTAGCAAAGACATTAGGAGAGAGAGCAACAACAACTACAGGAACAAATAACGGACCCATAAAATACGATCTGCCCATGGGAGGCCAGAGAGAGGGAGAACACATAATTTACGTCCTATAATACACACTCCAGGTATCTTACCTAGATCTCATAGGTCTATGCTACAAATTGCCATGGCGCCATAGATTTCAGAAATGGAACTATGAAAATTTTATATTTTGTTAAATCTTGTTGGTTCAAATGGTAAAATAAGAGTGAAATTAGAAGGCGGAGGTACAGAGAAAAGATATCAGATTAGGGTTTTGTGGGTCTTATCAGTCGCACACCAAACATTGTGAAAACTTACAGGCGTGCATTTCATGCAACTACCGTATCGTACAGTTGATGTCCTTCAAACCAGCGACGTGACCTTCAATGATCATTTTGGGCAGGATACATTTTTACTATATATCACATGCAACACCTTATTATGTATCCTTATCACTTATTACTACTAATATTATAAAGACATATCTACTTTAAATAATTTACTTATCAATACATAAAAATAGATATTTATTTCACATAATATAAATGGGAAAGAAAATGCATCACCAAGTATATTTGAAAGTCAAACAAATGTCTGTTAATCACCATCACATTATTTATCATTTAATTCTTAGCCATAAAATATATATTAATTCATCTTTTATTTATAATTACCATTGAAAAGAAAAGCCAAAATTGTTCCATTATCCATGAAGAAAAAATTAATACCTCTCATGCATCCATGTAAGGCCATTTGTTTCTCTTATGGTCCCAAAAAAGATGTAATCAATGTTTTATACATGCATAAGACCTCCTTTTAGTTTACATAGTGTTGCAAGAACTGTAATTTAAAGATAGTAAACATGACTTTACTTCTCATGTCAAAAATTTATTCTTACATATTAGTACACAATTTTTTCATTGTTAAAGTCCTCATAGAGTTATCATTGCATGATGATTTATATTTTGAACTAAACAAGAAGAAAAAATATGTAACTAAACCAATAAGTATCTAAATCGAGACTAATCTTCAATGTTATTTTTAAATTCACTATTTTGTTCTCATTTTCCTATTTGAGAATCCATATTATCATAGATAATGTACACAATTAGAAATACTTAGTTTTAAGTACTGTAAAAATGTTTCCACTGCAAAAAAACATGTAAAAACGTTCATGAATCTTACCAATTATGTTATAAAATGCCGACAAGACAATAAAAAACAACATAATTAGAAAAATAAAGAAAACAAAAACATACAACAATAGTATAAATGACCAAATAACACAAGTAAAAATCACTTTCCATTGTCATCACCCTGATTATCTTCCTCGCTTGGCATGATAACATTGTTGTTATCAAAAATATGTTTTGACCTAGGGTCATGTCTAAATACGAACCACCAATCCTTATCCAACACATATAGGTAAAAACACTTGGTTGCATTGTTTTGGGAAAACATAAGGCTCCCTAACTTCATGCCACATATTTCTAAAGTTGATATATATTAGCCCACTATCGTGATCTTCCTTTACATTATTACGATCAAAGGTGTCCCACTACTTGCACCTAAAAACAACACATTGGAATGAAGATAAGTCCACTTGAACTATCTCGTGTATATTTTTAATGTAACCTAATGTCCCATGCATTAGGTTTTCATCGCAGTGGCTAGCACGACTAGATTGGTCAAACTCGACTTCCACTCCACAGTCATGTGGAATGCATCCATCATCGACATCCTCTATGTGAAAATGATGTTACATGCCCACATAGATGGGAACAAATGCACCTATAAAAATGTGAAAAAATCATAGTGTCATGTGTCTAATAACCCTAACATAATTATTAAAAATATATAGATGTTACAATTCAAAGGTGTTGTTATCACAATAAACTTCATTTTTTAAATTTAAAAAAAATGTTGACATTCCCATTGTCAGCATCTTCATTGTAATAAACATGGAAAATTACTGATAGTGTGGCTCTCGGAGTTTTAATAATCTGATATGGTATGTAGAATGAATTCACTGACAACGGGTGTATTAGAAATTTTCATTTTAGCTGACATGTAAATTATCAGCGCCAAAACTAGTTTTTTAATTTAAAAAGTGATGACTATACTAACTACGTTAGCAACAACGATTTCATTGAAACATGTCTCTATCTGTTTTCAAAGCGAAAAAGTATCGGTTAATCATTTTTCCTCTGCTGCAATATGTGAATGTCATTTAATATGATATTACCATATGATACGAACTTCATTCATAATCATAACCTGAAACTCCATGATTATTCACTCACCAACTGTATTATCTCATCTGCATGTCAAGTTGTTTTACCTTGTCTCGTCAACAGTTTATTTTTTGTTAATTCGAAGTCAGCCGCACTTGGCATTGAAAATCATTTTACTCATAGGGATCCAGGATCAAATCCTAGGAAGAACACACAACGCAATGGGGAAAGGAGGCAAAGTGAACCTTTCTGAGCCCAAAGCATCGGATTTGTTGGACATATACCCTGAAATTCATCAATTGTTTTAACAAGCCGGTTCGAGCGAATTCTTCCACCATTGTACTGACTACCATGATGCAGTGGCTCTGTCTTTTGCTCAAGGGTTCGATGGAAATCACATGGAGGTGGGAGGCTTGTCATTTTTAGTTATAAATAAAACCATTGTTGAGGTCACAACCTTACCAGCAAATGGAGAGAAGGTTTTTCATAGTCATGTTTTCGTAGGTATCAATGTCCCTTTCTTCCTCAAATAACAATTCAAAGGGAAAAATTGAAGACCTGAAGTTTTAAAGGAGTGGTTGCAGGGAAAATGGCATGTCCCTTTATGCCTCTGTCAGTAATATTTTACTTACGAAGGACAGTTTAATCAGGTAAACCTCTACCATTTTTATTTCCTCGCACATCTTGTTGGTCAAATCAGAATTAATCCATGTTTTTATTTGTTAGAAAGCCTTAAACATATGGAAGCTAGGTTCAGGGCCGACACAGATCCCTCCTCTCATTTTATATACCACAAAGCCTTGATAAAACTGATAATCGAAAACCAACTAGCCAAGGCAAAAAGGACTTGGATCCATTTCCTTTTTTGGGGTGGTTTTCAACCTAAACTCCTTAAAAGATGAAGACACAAACCAAAGACTTCCAAAAAAGAGAATAAAACTAAAGAACAAGCCCCTATTGAGCCACCTCCTAGTCAAGAAAACCTAGAAGTTCCATCTACATCATTTGGTCCAAAGATTCCCAATGTTTACCAGAGGAAATGTGCCAAGCTTCATAAACCAGACCTTGTATCCCTTTTGAACCCACTTGTTCATATCAACCCTTCCCAGGATGTGACTCCACATTTCAAAACTTCCCTTATAAACACAACTAAAACAGAGGTTCCTAAAGGCAAAGAAGCAGAGGTTGAAAGCGAAGAGGAGGTGAAATTGTTTGAAGTTTTCAAGGGTGTCAAAAGACCCCATACAAGGAAAACTAACAAGTTAAGATAAAGAATCAAACTTAGAAATAACCCAAAGTTGGCCAAGGAGGTGATTGATGTTGATAATATGGCATTGAAGGACCTCATCATCAACAAGAAGAAGACTATAGGCTCTAAGAGGAGCAAAGTCAAAGAAACTATGAAAAAGGGACCTATGGAGACAAGACAAAGAAAAAAAAGATTGAAGAAGGTGGATGTATTTCTTAGGGAAGCTAGTACCCTCAGCTAAGATGCTTGGGGGATAAAACTTAGAATTTTTCCTATCTATTTCATGAAACAATTTTTTCATTTTTATTGCAGATAGTCTGCCTTATAGCTTTTATATGCAGTGGGAAAGTCAGGAGAGATGATATTCCCATCGTCAACATTTTTTGATAAAGTTGATAGATCCATTGTCTGCTATTTTGGGGCAAAATTGTGTGTTGTTGGATATAAAATGATATAGGGACAAAAGTCGACAACCAATCTATTGGCGACTTTGGAGAAAATAGGGAGCGTTGACATCTCTGTTGTCAAAGATATTTAGAAAAAAAAAAATGTTGACCTTCCTATCGTCGGCGATTTTGAAATCAAGCAGAAAAGAAAATGCTAACAGTCAGCTTGTCAGCGAAAGCTACAAACAAAAAACCAGTGAAGCTGACAGTAACAATATCAATGTTTTTTCAGGGAGGCTCAAAAGAAAGAAGGATGAACAAAAAAGTAGTTTTGGAGGAATTTTGGACCTGTTTTTCCAACTAGGATGTTGAGCTATCAGTTAGGGACCTGTTTCGATTTCCAAGGGAGATAGTTTGACAAGATATCTTACTTGACCTATATATCAACATATTTTCATGTAGTTATTTTAGGAAAAACTAAATGTATCTAAGTTTTATATTTTAGATGAATGAACTTGAAGATATTTTAGATATCTCAGATTATTGTAATTAATATGGAAACTATTATTTTGCAAATAGTTGATGTGAGTTCTATAAATAGTTTATGAAGAATGAAGAAGGGTTGGATTTTATTGTTAAAACATTAGCTTTCTGGTGTATTTTAGTAGATCTTAAATATATTACAGTGTGATAAGCATTTGCAGAAAACAGATGTGTTGTAGTTCCCTGTCAGTTATTTCCTTGTTATGAAAGATCTTCTTCATCTATGAAAATGTTAGTATTTGAGATTGGGATTCATTTATGCTCCTTTCTCGTATTTATCAATCATTAGTACATGTTGTTCCTATCAGTTATAATATTGTTTTCTTCGGTTCTCTTCTTCCTCATTCCTCAATTTGTCAAATTAATTATTGCTACCCTGCTTTTTGTGTCTTGTTCATTAGATTTGTAGCATCGTTTGTTAAGATAGAATCCATGCCTAATGGTGTATTTTAGATACATCCCAACCAAATATTCATCCTACAAACTAAATCTAGCCACATAACTCAATTTTGAAACCTACTACTACAGTGACCTAGAGTAGTTAAGTTTTAGGGAGAGATCCCTCTCCAGGTTGAAGGGTCAGATTTCAACCTAAAAGAGGTTTGAGGTTACCTTAGAGGTTTTCCAACAACTGGGTTTCCTCTAAGAGATAACATTTTGGCACCATTTTTTGGGAAAGAGAAGCATAGCTTTTCCCCCTAACGATTTGATTGTTGAAGATCAGATCTTTGAAGGTAAACACAGATTTGTATATTAGTTTGGTTGCAAGATGTTTCTCTGGCGACTCCACATTATGATCTAAAGGGTTCTTATTGATGTATTTTTGGCTCATACATGCATTTATAATCAGAGGAATGCTGATCCAAATTCACCTGATATTTTTTCAAGCCCAGAAAAGTTGTTCAAGAAAAAGACTCCTAAGGAAACAAGTAAGGTTGATTTAGAAAGATCCTTTTCTCTACCTGCAAAGCTTGAAAGTTTTGAGGACTTGGTGCTAGATATCAAATTTCAAAGTAATTTATTTAGATCTAAGTCCGAAAGCAGTCTATCAAATATTGTTCTAGATCCAACAGATCTTGAGGCTTTCACTCTTGGGCCCTCTATCCTGGAACTAGAGCTTTTACACCAATATTTTGAGATTTAGTCTCATTTCCAAAAATTGGAACAAAATGTCCAAGAACTTCAAGAAGTCATTGACAAATCTCCAAATTTTCCTTATTTCATCCCATATTTTTTTACCCCAAATACTCAGTTTTCCTATGGAGGTTTTCAAAAACCTATTCCATCAACTACCATTCCAACAAACTCAGTACATGTGACTTTTGTTGTCCTTAATCCTGTCGCTAGTATAATTTCACATATTAACCCTATAGCTACTCGATATGCACCTTTGGATCTTTGGGGTAAGATTCATGACTTCCCATAAAATTATGGATAGCATCTTATTCAATTTGATGGTACTAGATATTATATAGCTCAACAACATGTAGACAAACTTAACGATTTTATAGATCTAAAAGAAGTTGACGATGAGGATGTCAAAATGAGGCTTTTTGCACAAAGTATGTCGGGTGAGGTAAAGAAATGGTTCATATATTTACCTGTATCCAGTATCAATACCTTCCAGCTATTTGAACAGTTGTTTCTCACTATATTGGAGATGAAGAAGAACCCCTTGCAGATTTTACCCGAGTATGATGCCCTTACAAGGAACACATGAGAATCTGATCAACAATTCATGGTTAGGTTTAATAAGATTTATAATTATGTTCCAGCTGAGATCAAACCTCCTCCTGGTTTAGCTTTATTACACTATCTTAATCATTTTGATGTCGAGTTGGCTTATCATCTCCGTGAAAGAAATCCTTCTACTTTAGAGAAAATGCAGAGTAATGCAATTGGAGTGGAGGCCAATTTATTGGCAAAGAAAGAAAAAATGAAGGTTGAAAGGAGAGTGGGTTTCAAAGAAGATTCATCTTCATCTCCTAACTTGAAATTTGATGTGATGCTGAAAACTATGGAGAAGTTGGTGGATAAATTGACTCCTCCCCGAGGTGAAAATCAACCTCAAGTAAGAAATCTGAATTTTAGGTGACCTCGGGCTGCTCAAAATCATCCTAGAGAGTGGAAAGATCATAAAGAACAACAACCTGATGTTCCACCTCCTTTTCCAGAATCTTTTGTTGATGAAGATACTATTGATAAATAAGATCATCAGATTGGGTGTTTCGATGACAAAGAAACCCAAGTATTTTCCACCAAAGAAGAAGATGACAATTCTGATGAGCCCCAAATTTTGGTAACAATTTGGGCTCATTTGGCCTACTTACCTTGCTCAACCCTTCATATTTTTATCACTTATGCATCATTTCTTGGTATATTCGTGTTATTTGTAGGAAGAAGGGCAGTCATTATGCCTACGTAGCTAATACATGATGATTTCAGGTTTTTTGGCATTAAATGGAGCAAAGACCACGCAAATGGAGACAAGGAGACAACCAAGGTAGCATTGCGGGTTTATAGGGAGGTTGTCCACAGTCTTGAATGACTTCCCTCGTGATCTCCACCCCAACTCCGAGCTCCAACAGCTATCACCACCGAGCTAGAAGGCAGCCAACGGATTCTACAGGAACAACAGTTCACTTTCAGTTGGACAGCCAAGCTCCACTAATTGAGGAGGCCAGCTTGGCCCTCATCATGTATAAATGTTAAGGTTGTTTCCTTCGATGAGACTCTTGAAATTTTGTTATAGATCTGGGATTACAAGCTGTAGCTCTGTTTTTGCTCTTTGTAAGCCAATTTTGGCATGTTGTTAGACTCATGATTATGATATTTTAATAAAGGCAGTCAGATTTGGATTCGATTCTGAGTTCTTAGGGGAGTTATAGCTCTCAAGTTAGGGCCCAACCTAAGAGCAATAGACCTCCTTTCTTTTGTATTGTTACTTGTTTTTTTTCCATTGCATTTCTTTCCTTTACTTGCACTTGAAAAATACAGTTTGTTGAGTTGACTGTTTCGGTTTGGTTATGTAGGTTAGTTTCATGAATACAGTTGTTTCATTAGTTCAGAATTAGTGTAGGGAGATTGAAGTTGCTTCGAGTTAAAAAAGGTTGAATGCATGCTCACTTTCACCTCTGTTTGGGGATCGGAAGTGTAGACCGTGCCAACTGCCAAAGAAAAACACTGTTTTAACATATGCATGCAAGTATTGTTGTAATGTTTTCGATTGAAGAGTTGTCCATGCGATTTTATCTTGAGTAATGACTCTTTGGTTTAGTATCATGCACGAATTCCTTTCAACTTACATTGTTGTTCTTTGATTCCTAATGAAACAGTTAGAATAGGTTGGTGAACTTTCGTTTACATGCAAGATAAGGGTGATTTGTTCCATTTACACTGCGCAGCACCACTTCATCGTGTTCTTATCCTTCTGAACCATGCCTAAGCCACCTACTCATCCTCTGTTCAGCTCATTTGCCTTCCAACTCTTCTATTATCCACGTTGCTCAATATTTTTGACCTTTCATTGCCCCTACCCTTCTATCGACCAAGTAGCTCTATCCACTCTCTCTCCACCTCCTCTCTCTGTCCATAGGCCATCTCAAGCTCCTCTTTCATCTTACCCATCCATCCATACAGCTCCTTCACTCCTCCACCACCCAAAACTCCGACTATAGAACATCTCGTAGAAGTTAGCAGACATCCTGTAGAAATCCTGAGTTTCCTGTAGGATCCCCTGCAGACATCCTGTAGAAGCCTGCAAACACGGTTGCCGA
This sequence comes from Pinus tabuliformis, assembly GCA_031772625.1. NCBI lineage: Eukaryota > Viridiplantae > Streptophyta > Pinopsida > Pinales > Pinaceae > Pinus > Pinus tabuliformis. Next base: position 824,429,978 of record CM062805.1, read on the forward strand.
GCACCTGAACGATGTGGACTTCTGTGGAATGATGTGAGGAATCCCCTGGAACCTCTCAGATCCCTCCTAACCATTCCCAAGCCTTCCTTCCCTTCGAGCTACCCCTGCACAGTCAAGACCTAGTAAGAAGCACAATCACAATAACTCCACCCACTTGAGCAAAAATACAAAAATGTGTTCTCTTCAATGAAAGTAGTTTAAATTCATGCATCTCATCTCACTAGAAGTAATGGCATCATTTCTATAAGTTTGCACTCCCACCATTGCATCATAGAGATTAAGCTAGTCAGATTAGGGTTTACTAGGGTTTCCATGTTTGGTTGGCTTTCAGTTCATTCTTGCAAAGTAGGTTAATTTCCTTTGAGATAGCCTTCGTTCATCATTTAAAAAGCTTCTTCTGAGAACATATAGAAGTTGGCTTGAGCCCTAGCGGACTTGTGTGAGCTGACCAAGTGACATCTGCGACAAGAGCTAGTACTTGTGCATACAGCACAGTCGCTTCCAAGTTTGTTATGAACTACCGGGTTGATAAAATTAGAGATAGGAAGCTCCAGGAGTTGTAGCATTATTGCTACAATACTGGAGCCCACCAAATTCTACTAGATGCTCAAGAGAAAAAGTTTGTGTTCATCTCTATGATTCGGTTTTTTTATCAATAGGGGTAGAATAATGTGGTCAAAATTTTTCAAAGGCAATACAACCTCAGAAATCAGAATGTAGCTATCAAAGCTCCACCACAAAATACAACAGTTGAACAACAAGTTGAACCTAGAAGATAGATTTTGAAGAAACCAAAGGAGCCAAATAAGGACAATCTGAAAAAGACAGAAGTAGCAAGAAAGGAGACCAAAGATTTCCAAAAATCACAGTCAACCTTTAATATGTAGTCTGAAATTGGTAAGTTGAAAGTATCCATTCCTTTTGTTGAACTTTTGAGAAATGAGAAATATAGGAAAAGAATTTCTACTATGATTAAAATTTGAGAAATTGATCAAGTCAACACAAATTCACAAGATTCTTTAAACCTAGATAATGATGCTTGTGAATTTGTTTTTGGCCCACACGTTATTGTTTTAAATGATGATGTAAGACCATTTTATCTAAGTCTAAATGTACATGATATGATTCTTCACAACATCGTGTTAGACTCTGGAGCTTCAGATAACCTCATGCCTAAGTCAGTCATGGACCATCTAGGACTCCAAATTACCAAACCCTACATAAATTTGTTTTTCTTTGATTCTAGGAAGTTAAAATGCCTAGGGCTGTTAAAGAATTTAGTTGTCACCTTAGCTCAGATTCCTGCTAAGAGTGTATTGATGGATATAGTAGTAACAAACATTCCAACCAGATTTGGCATGTCATTATCCCAATCTTGGGCAGGAAGATCGAGAGGAACTTTCCAGATGGACATGTCCTATGCTTTTATACCATTGTTTGGTAAAATTAAAAGACTATACCAAGAGGTTAATGTGGCTTATATGGTGAATAGTAGAACCCAACTAGTTAATCATCCAATCTATGCAGTAGAAATAGAGCTAGGATCACAAATTTTCTTCAATGATTTCTTTTTTGAGGGAGAAACATAAAAAAAAATGAAATTAATATTAAGTAAGAAGAGGTTCAAAAATGTTCAGATGAAGTCTGGAAATTACATTTTGATGGCTCTACTTGTGAGAAAGGTTTTGGAGCAGGAGTGTGGATTGTTCCACCAGATTGTACAAGACAATTACATTCAATTAAATTTTATTTTGACTGTAAAAATAACATAGCAGAGTATGAATCTCTCATTCTTGGGTTAAATTTGTTAAGAGAGAAAAAGGCACAAAAAATTCACATTTTTGGAGATTCGGAGCTAATTGTGAACCAAGTCAAAGGTACCTATCACTTTGAGCATCTGAGAATGAGGGCTTATAGAAATGAAGTTTGGGATTTATTTTCTAACATTTTTTATGAACATGAGATATCAATGGTATCAAGAGAGGAGAATGGAATTGCATATTCCTTAGCAATGGCTACCAGTGCATTCAGAATTCAGATTTATCCGAATGAAAAGTATGAGATAAATGTTAGACATAGGCCTTCAATTCCAGATAATACAAAGCATTGGCAGGTGTTTGAAGCCGATCAACAAATCAAAATATTTCTGGAAAGAACAGATGAACTTCTTAGCACTCCAATAGAAAATAATGAAGATGAAATTACAAATAAGAATTATGAGACAACATTTTTTTTTAATGTTGTGGTTGGGCAGGAAATTATTCAGTTAAGTAACAATCAAATTCCTAGAGGTTTGGTTCCTTTAGAAAGGTTGTTTGGCTCTAATGATGTACCAGTTAAGCTAAGAATTCTACCAAGTGATGGTGAGATGGAGGATTACAATTTGGGAACCGAAAATGACCCAAAGATAGTCAAAGCTTCTAACACTTTGAGAAAGGAGAAGAAACCAAAATATGCAGAATTATTGAAATGGTTTTATGATATATTCACTTTAAGGTATGAAGATTTGAATATTTATGATTAGACCATCATCCAACATACTATATCACTTAAGGATGATGAAAAACCTTTTAAACAAAAGTTAAGAAGGATCAATCTGAATTTAATACCACTGATTGAGAAAGAAGTAAAGAGAATTCTAGCTGCAAAAAGATCATTCCACTCATATTTCCAATTGGGTAGAAAACTTGGTGTCGGTAAGGAAGAAAAGTGGGGAAATTCACTTGTGTGTGGATTTTAGAAATTTAAACAAAGTCTCATTGAAGGATAATCATCCTTTTCCAAAAATGGATCATATTTTGTAGAAGGTGGTTGGTGCAGAAAGTATCTCCATGCTAGATGCGCTTTTAGGATATAATCAGATCCTGGTTGACCCAAAATATCGAGAGAAGGTTGCCTTCACCACGTTGTGGGGTATGTTCATGTATTCTAAGATACCATTCAGACTCATGAACGTCAAAGCTACTTTTCAGCGCGCAATGGACATCACCTTTTCTGATGAAAGAGATAAGTTTATGGTAATTTATCTAGATAACATTAATGTTTTCTCAAAATATGAATCTTCTCATCTGAAACATCTGAGGATAGTCTTTAGCAAGTGCAGAAAATTTGGAGTTCCTATAAACCAAAAAAAGTACCATTTTATCATGAAGGAAGGAAAGTTGTTGGGACACACAGTATCAAAGGACAACATCAAGATACACCCAATAGAGTGACAATAATCCAAAAGATTAATCAGCCAAGAAACAAGAAGGAAGTGCAATATTTCTTAGGTAAAGTAAAATTTATGCGGCGTTTTATTCCAAAATTTGCAGAAATTTTTAAAGTAATAACAAGTATGCTTAAGGAAGGGAGCGAAATTAAGTGGACTCAGCAAGAAAATAATTATTTTAATGATATCAAGAGAGCTTTAGGCCAAACCACCTTTACTCATTAGTCCATATTTTTCAAAGGATTTCATGATTCTCTCTTTTGCCATCGAGCACACTATCTCTGGTGTATTGTTTTAGAAGAATGAGGTAGGTCAAGAACAACCCATCTCCTTTTTTAGCAGGATGTTGAGGGATGTTGAACTAAATTACAACACTCTAGACAAACAGGCATATGTGTTAATCAAAGTACTTAAATATTTTAGAGTTTTTATTATTCATTCATGTGACTGCATATGTGCCAGATGTTGCAATAACGAGTATTTTAGTATAGCCAGATAGTGATGGTAGAAGAGGGACATGGATTTCTAAAATTTTGGACTTTGACTTCGAAATCAAACCTACCAAGTTAATTAAAGGACATGATCTAGCCAGCCTAATGTCTGAAACAAATCTTGATGATGTTGGTATAAATTCTATTTTTGAATTAGCAGATCTGTTAGGTGAAGAATCAGTTGTTAAAGCTAAAAAATGTTTTAAAAAATGTTCATGGTAGCCTGATGTTGTTTACATTCTGTAGAATTTACAAGTACCACCATTAATAGATAATAATACACATGTTAGATTTTTGATATTGAAATATATTAAGTATTGTCTTTTAAATGGTTGTTTGTATTGGAAGGATCCTCAAGGTATTTTACTGAACTTCCTTTTAGAAGGTGAAGCCAAGAAAATGAGTAAAGACTTTCATGAAGGAGCATGTGGGGGACATCATTACTAGAAGGCCATAACAGACAAAATATTGAGACCTGGATTTTATTGGCCTACTATATTTTCTGATATTAGAAAGGAAGTAGCAACTTGTCACAAATGTTAGTTGTTTGAGGGTAATTCAAAACTAATTTATTTTCCTTTAAAACCTATCTCTGTGGAGGTACATTTCCAGTAGTGGGGCCTTGAATTTATAGGTGAAATTCATCTAGCATCATCAACACATCATAGATGGATTTTGACAGGGACATATTACTTCACAAAGTGGATTAAGGCACTTCTGAGCAGGCAAGCTATTGATATTGTGGTTATTCAATTCTTAGAAAATATTCTTTCTAGATTTGGTTACCCGAAGAGGATTATTAATGATAATGCACAGTGCTTTAAGTATAAGAGATTAGTAAAATTCTTTGAAGACTACCATATCAAGCTTATCCATTCCATAGCCTATTACCTTCAAGGTAATGGACTGGCAGAATCCTCCAATAATAGTTTGGTCAGAATTATTAAAAAGTTGTTAGAAGATAACAAAAAGGCTTGGCACACAAAACTCAAGTTTTCCTTATGGGCATATAGAGTTAGTACTAAGAGGTCAATCAACACTTCTCCTTCCCAGTTAGTATATGGAGTTGATGCACTTGTTTCAATTGGAATTCCTGTCATGAAAAATTTTCAAGAATTTGGAGAAGAACGAAATCAACTATAGAGAAGGATAAATCAGTTAATTGAAGTGCAAGAAACCAGAGAGAGTGTATGAAAAATCTTAGGAAGTACAAGATTAGATTAAGTAATTTTTTGATAGAAAAACTAAAGAGGATGAATTTAAATGTCAAGGCTTGGTTTTAAAATGGGATGCTCGTATTGAGGATAAAGGCAGACATGAGAAGTTTGAGAAAATTTGGAAAGGGCCATACATAATTGTAGCTTTCCATGAACATTTTCATCTTAGAAGGTTTGCAAGGAGAATTCATGTCTCGACGTCTAGTAAATGGGTGTTTCCTGAAGCATTATATTTTTTAAACACAGAATGAGTTTCAAGTTTAATTGTACATATCCATATATTTTTGAAAGATATCTTAGAGGTGTGGATGAATATTCTAAGGGACTTAAAGCCCAAAGCGAAGGCCTTGAGGTTCTGCTAATATTCATCTAAAAATAAAAGTTTTTCAGAAACAATTATATTTTTTCAAGTTCAGAGTCTCTAAATCATCTCTTAAAAGATGAAGTCGTTATTTTTGAGTCAATTTTGTTTTGAGATAGTGTTTGTAATGGATGAGGCAACTAGTCTATGGGGAGTTCTTGTTGCCATCATCGATCGAAAACATCCCGGTGGAGCCAATTGTTATCACAATAAACTTCATTTATTAAATTTAAAAAAAATATTGACAATCCCAGTGTCACATCTTAATTTTAATTAACAAGGAAAATTATTGATAGTGAGGCTGTCAACATTTTAATAATCTGATATGGTATGTCGAAGGAATTCGCTGACAACGGGTGTCTCTGCAATTTTCATTTTGGTTGACAGGCCAATTGTCATCGCCAAAACCAGACTTTAAAGTTAAAAAGTGATGACTGTACTGAACATGTGAGTGTCAGTTATTTCATTAAAATGTGTCTCTATCTGTTTTAAAAGGGAAAAATGTCGATTAATCATTTTTCCTCCATTGCAATGAGTGAATGTCATTTAACATGATATTACCATATGATACTAACTTCATTCATAATCATAACCCAAAACTCTGTGATTATTCACTTGTCAACTGTATTATCTCATCCGAGTGTCGATTTTTTTTTTTACCTTGTCTCGTCAACAATTTGTTTTTTCTTAATTCAGAGTCAATCACACTTGGCATTGAAAATGATTTTGCTCACGAGGATTCAGGATCAAATCTCGGAAAGACCATAGAATGCGATGTGGAAAGGAGGAAATGTGAACCAGTCCGAGCCCAAAGTGTCGGATTTTCCAGACATATACCCCGAAATTCATCAGTTGTTTCAGCAAGTCAGTTAGAGTGAATTCTTCCACCGCTATATCGACTACCACAATGCAGTGGCTCGATATTTTTCTGTTATGAAACCAGCTCACAAAAAGATAGAAAAGATAGATAAATGCCTTCAAAATAAGCCTCTTCAAGGGGGAAACCCCCTTTACATTACCCAAATCAACAATTCTTGGATGATACAAATGACAAGAGATCCTTTCTATAAATCGGAGTCTAATGGGTCATAATATAATCAGAGCTGACATAACAATAATAATGTAAGGGCACAATAATAAAAATAGTGGGCTTCTATGGGGCACAATAATAATAATATGGGGACTACATGGGCACAATAATAGCAATATGGGGACTACATGGGAACAAAAATATAATAAGGGGGTTGTACTAATAACAATAAGGGGTTACACTAGTAGTATAGGGACCTAACATGCCCTTCTCCTTCAAAAAGTATTGTCCTCAACACTTGAGTAGTTCTTGATGCTTCTGTATAAAATTCTTGTCCTCCCATGTGGAATCTTCAATGGGTAAGTTCTTCCAATTGATGAGATACTCTAAAATTGATCGATTTTGTAGCTATCGGGTTCTTGTTTCTGTGACTGCTCCAGGTTCCAATATGATTTTTCCTTCCTCTTCAAGTTTTGGCAATATTGTTTGAACTGGGATCTTTCACAAATTTTGAATGAGTGGCCACACTTCTTCGTCCTTCTTCTATTCATCCCTTGTTTCGTTTATTCAATCTAGTTGGATAATAGGAATAGTACAAAACAATGCTTCCACATCCTCATCCTTTCTTGAGAGTGCATATGCAACAACATTTTTCTTCCCTTTTTTGTAGATGATTTCAAAGTCATAACCCAACATATTTGTGACCCATTTTTTTTGTTCTTCTAAAGATCATATTTGTTCTAAAAAGTATTTAAGGCTATCATGATCCATTTTTACCTTGAAGTGCCTTCCCATTAGGTAAGGTCGCCATTTCTTAAGTGCATGTAGTATTGCCAACATTTCCTTCTCATAAATAGCTTGCTTGAGATGTAGCTGTAAAAATACCCAATCTCCTACATCAAAAATTCTTTCACTAGGATGTTGATCTGCATGTTGTTTCATTTGATTCTGCACCAAAGTGGCGTTATCCTTTAAAATTTGGAGAACTTGTTGTTGATGCTCGATGTGATCTTTCACTTCTTGAATCTTTTTCTTCTTGATATGTCCTTCTATATTGAGAGTTTGAGTGGTAATTTCTTCCAATGCATTGCAAGATATGGTTAGATTCATTTCTTAATACTCGATGTGACATTTCACTTCTTGAACATTTTTTTTCTTGATATGTCCTTCTATCTTGATAGTTTGAGGAGTGGTAATTCTAGCCAATGCAATAAAAGATATGGTCAGATTCATTTCTTCTTTCTTGATGCTATCTTTCACTTCTTGAACCTTTTTCTTCTTGATATGTCCTTCTATATTGAGAGTTTGAGGAGTGGTAATTCTTGCCAATGCTTTACACGATATGGTCAAATTCATTTCTTCTTTCTCTAGGGTTAGTTCCTAGTGTATATCCTCTTCTTTTGATGTTACTTGATTCCTTTTCTTCCTCCTCTTCATAATCTATGTAAAATAATTTCTTCTCAGCACACTTATGACCTTTAGTGTATTTGCTATCACAATTGTAGCAAAGCCTTTTTTCTCTTTTTTCTTCCAATTGTTGTGGTGTAAACCTTGTAGGTTGTGGAAGGCTAGGAGAAAAAACACTTCCATAGTTATAGTCATGAGTGGGGGATTCCTTGTTTCCATAATTTTGCTTTCAATTTTTCTTGCCAACCTGAATGCCTTCTCTAATGAGTCAGGTTCATAAAGACGAACCTCATGTTCAATGTTATCATTTAAAGTCTCTATGGAGACATCAATCCTTTGCTTCTATGGAATATCATTTTCCCTTATATTCAATTTTTTAAAGTACTCAATGTGCTCTGCCATTGAACACTTTTGTTTGAGATTTAGCAATTGGCTAAAGAAGGTGTTGCTCTTTATATCCTCATAATGTGATATCATTTCCTTCGCGACAATTGACCACGTAACAAGTTGTTGATGAGAACAAAGCCCTTTATACCATAAAAATTGATTCGGTTCTAAATATGAAGATGCAATACGTACCTTTTGTAATAGTTTCACCTCATGTAGATCAAAATATTGCTCCATTTGTAGTATCCAATTTACCATATCCTTGCCATCAAACATCCTCATATTTGCTTTTCTTGATTTTAGGAGCTCGATCTTGAAATTATTGTAAATCTGCAATTTCATATCTCCAAGTTTTGGAATTGTGTCCTACAGTAGCCCTCTGAGTTCTCTTTCTATCCCCACAAGTTTGATCAAGATTGGATTCTGCAGGGAAGAGTTATGTCAAATCTCCCACGATGACCTGATTATAGACAAGTTCAGTAGAGAGCACTTGTACGAAGTCCCATGTGTCATTGTTTCAACCTTAGGACCTGAAACCGATACATAGAAAACTAAAGTCTGTCCTCTTTCTGAAATTCTTATGCAATTTCAATTTGATGCTCGGAGAGAAAGTTATGATGATTTTCCCAAGGTCACATGTTTAGGATGTAATTCAGGAGCTTGCAAAACCCTAAATGTCTTGGACTGTATCTCCGCAAATATATCGAAATAAGATCTGCAATTCGGGCCCGAGCTTCACCAAAATTGTGGCTCAAATGAGTTTTAATTTCAGAGTTTTCACCTTCGCAGAAAAATAATTATAGAAAAAATTCCACGATGACCTGTTTGAGATGGAATTATGTACCTTTCAAAAACCCTAACTTCCTTAGATCATATCTCTGAACATTTAGCGAGACACGATCTGAAATTTGGACTTGTAGTTCATAGAGATGTCTTCTCAAATGGGTTTTTTTTTTTAGCTTCTGAAACATAACAGAAATAACGGTATAGTGAAAATGCCATGATGACCTATTTGGAGAAGCAAAACCCTAGAATCCAAAGCTTTGACACCAAATGTTAAGAAACCAGCTCACAAAAAGATAGAAAAGATAGATAAACGCCTTAAAAATAAGCCTCTTCGATGGCGTAACCTCCTTTACATTACACAAATGAATAATTCTTGGATGATACAAATGATAGGAGCTCCTTTCTATATATAGGATTCTAAGGTGTCATAATATAATCGGAGCCGACATAACAATAATAATGTAAGGGCACAATAATAACAATAATGGGCTTCTATGGGGCACAATAATAACAATATGGGGACTTCATGGAAACAAAAATATAATAACGGGGTTGTAATAATAACAATAATGGGTTACACTAGTAGTATAGGGACCTAACATTTTCTCAAGGGTTCGTTGGAAATTGTGTCGAGGTGGGAGGCTTGTCATTTTTAGTTATAGAGAAAATGATTGTTGAGGCCACAACCTTACCAACAGATGGAGAGAAGGTTTTCCAAAACCATGTTTTGGCAGGGATCAATGTCCCCCCCTTCTTCAAAGAAGAATTTAGAGGGAAAAATTGGAGAGCTGGAGTTTGAAAGGAGTGGTTGCAAGACAAATGGCATGTCCCTTTATGCCTCTATCAATAATATTTTACTTGCAAAGGACGGATTAATCGAGTAAGCCTCTATCAATTTTATTTCCTCATACATCTTTCTAGTCAAATCAGAATTAATCCATGTTTTTATTTGTTAGAAAGACTTAAACATATGTAGCTAGGTTCAAGGCATGCACAGATCCCTCCTCCCAATTTATATACCATAAATCCCTGATAAAACTGATAATCGAAAAGTAGCTAGCCAAGGAAGAAAGGACTTGGAGCCATTTTCCTTTTTTTGGAGGTTTTCAACCTCAACCCCTTAAAAGACGAAAAGGAAGACCAAATATTGCCAAAAAAGATAAGAAAAATAAATATAAAGCCCCTATTGAGCCACCTCCTAGTCAAGAAAACCTAGAAGTGCCATCTACATCGTTTGGTCCAATGATTCCCAAAGTTTATGAAAGGAAAAGTGTCAGGATTCATAAACCAGAACCTTTATCCCCTGTGAACCCTCCTATTGATATTGTCTCTTCCCAGGTTGTGACTCCACCTTTCAAAACTTCCCCTGCAGACACAGCTAAAACAAAGGTTCCTAAATGAAAAGAAACAGAGGTTGAAAGCAAAGATGAGAAGCCATTGTTTGAAGTTTTCAAGGGTGGCAAGAGATCCCATATAAAGCCAACTAACAAGTTAAGATACAAAATCAAACTCAGAAATAAACCAGAGTTGACCAAGGAGGTGATTGATGTTGATAATATACCACTGAAGGACCTCATCAGCAACATGAAGAAGGCTACAGGCTCTAAGAAGAGAAAAGGCAAAGAAATTATGAAAAAGGGACCTATGGAGACAAGGCAAAGCAAAAAAAAAAAATATTGGAGAAGGTGGATGTTTTGCTTAGGGAAGCTAATACCCTCAGCTAAGATGCTTGGCGAGTAAAACTTAGAATTTTTCCTATCTATTTCATGAAACTAGGTTTTCATTTTTATCGTAGACAATTGCCCTTATATTTTTATATGCATGGAAATAGTCGAGAGAGATGAAATTCCCATCGTCAACATTTTTGATAAAGTTGACAGATCCACTGTCAACTATTTTGGGGTGAAATTGTGTGTTGGTGGATAGAAAACGATACAGGGATGAATGTCGATAGTCAGTCTATCAGTGATTTTGGAGAAAACAGGGAGAATTGACATCTTCGTTGTCATCAATATTCAGACATGTGAAATGTTGACCATCCTATTGTCAACGATTTTGAAATCAAGTGGAAAAGAAAATGCTAACAATTAGCCTGTCAGCGAATGCTACAAACAGGAAACTAGTGAAGCTGATAGCAACAATATCAACATTTTTTCCAGGAGGTTCGAAGGAAAGAAGGATGAATAGAAAATAATTTTTGGAGGAATTTTGTACCTATTTTGCAGAGGGACTTGTTTTTCCAGCTAGGACGTGGAGCTATGAGTTAGGGACCCATTTTTATTTCGTAGGGAGACAATTTGACAAGATATTTTACTTGACCTATATATCAACATATTTTCCTGTAGCTATTTTAGGAAAAACTGAATGTATCTAAGTATTATATTTTACATGCATGAACTTGAAGATATTTTAGATATATCATATTATTGTAATTAATATGGAGTCTATTATTTTGCAAATAGTTTTTGTAAGTTCTATAAAATAGTTGATGAAGAATGAAGAATGGTTAAGTATTTTATTTTACATGCATGAACTTGAAGATATTTTAGATAGATCAGATTATTGTAATTAATATGGAGTCTATTATTTTGCAAATAGTTGTTGTAAGTTCTATAAAATAGTTGATGAAGAATGAAGAATGGTTGGCATTTATTGTAATAACAATAGCATTCTAGTGTATTTGAGCAGATCTTAAATATATTACAGTTTTATGAGCATTTGTAGAACACTCATGTGTTGCAGTTCCCTATCAATTATTTCCTTGTTATGAAATCGCTTCTTCATGTCTGAAAATGTTATTATCTGAGATTGGGATTCATTGATTCTCATTTATCATATTTATTAGTCATTAGTACGTGTTGTTCCTATCAGTTATAATATTATTTTCTTCAGTTCTCTTCTTCCAAATTCCTCAAATTTTCAAAGGAGTTATTACTACCCTACTTTTTGTGTCTTATTCATTAGATCTGTAGCATCATTTGTTAAAATTGGACTCCATGCCCAATGGTGTGTTTTAGATACAACCCAACCAAATTTTCATCCTACAAACTAAATCTACCCACATAACTCAATTGTGAAACCTACTACTATAGTTACCTAGAGTAGTTGAGTTTTAGGGAGAGATCCCTCTCTAGGTTGAAGGGTCAGCTTTCAACCTAAAAGAGGTTCGAGGATACCTTTGAGGTTTACGCGTAGTCAGGTTTCCTCTAATAGATAACAGGTGCAGTATGAAGTTAAAATTGTACAGAAAGAGATTATAATTACCGAGTTGTTGCACTCATTCCCTATGTTTAGCGCATCCTCTTCAACATGCGGGTAATGACAAGATGCACTGTATTTCTCTCCAAATTAATCAACAACCCATCGTTAGGGCAGGTCATTGGAATAATTTCTTTTAAATGATCTATATAAGGCACGCTTCTACCATTCAACTGTTTAAATTATTTCCTGCCACTGTCCCATTTCTTCCTCTTCTCTTTGTACAATGTGACCCACAATTGTTTAACTTCCATATTGTAAAGAATGACTTTGTTGATGGCTTCAATTTATGAATTTGCTGATGAAATCAAACCAACATATATATAGTACATATGAGATCAAAATATGCATTAATATGAAGTTCAGTGTGAATATTTATTGTCTATTAATTTGACAAATGATAAGCATGCACTTACTCTTTATCATGCAGCTCTTTCCATTCATTTCAAGAAGATCCCCTTCTCTTTTGTCTTCATCCCTTTTGTCATCCCAAATCGCCGCACCTGGTTTGTTTTTGCTCTTCTTGATATACTCATTGGCATAATAGAAAGACTCATACAATATATACCCCTCTGCCATAGACTGCTTAGGTATTTCCATTTGTCCAACAAAACCTTTCAATTTCTTCAGGTACCTCTCCAAGAAGAATATCCAATGACAAGAAACGAATCCAACTAATTCAACCTTATCTATTAGGTGAATTAGAAGATGAACGTGCAATTCCATGAAACTCGTCGACATTACTTCTCAAACATACAAACAATCTCATCTATATCTTGATGCTTCCATGGAATGCTAGACATATGAATCTCCTTTGATGGGATCCAATGTACAAATGCAGATAATTTAGATATGGCTAGTAGGTCTTGGGGGAAGTCATGGTTCACATGCCCACAAACGAGAAGAGGATAATGACACTGCACAATAAATAATACATTATATAAAAAATAATTATAAAATATCCCATTACATAAAAAGTAAAAATAAAAAATAAAAAATCATGTTTTTGACATACATACTCTTAGAAGGTTCAAATGATTTTCCACAGTGATTCAGTGTCGTAGTGAAGACCTATATAAAGAAGGCACCCTCACACTCATTATAATTTATTTTGCCAAATAAATATTATCTTTCTTTAAAATCCATGGGACATGACCTTCTTTGAAATACCAAGAGGGACTAACCCCTCCTCTAGTTTCTTGTCTTGACCAATGTTTCTTTCTAGTTTTTGAAGAAATAAGATCTCTCCTAACAACCAATGTGTCACTTTGTTTTTATGATATGTGACTCCACAAAAAATATGAAACATTTTTAAATATATGCATAGGATCTAGTAAGTGGGTAATATTAAGATGCTCCCAATATGGGAGTTCATAAAAGACAGATTTCCTTTTCATCCCGATGGGAAATTTCTCAACGTAGGTGTTGAAGAACTATGGATCATCGAACATAGGCTCCTCATGAATCAAAAATTTATGAAAACTCCTTCTCCTTCACTCTCTCATGTGATCTAAGCAATTCAGCTGGTGTCATTATTGCAATCCTTTGGGTTCTCTTTGGTTTACCATTGAAAGTGAATGTTCCTCTTCTATAAGGGTGTTATTTTGGGAGGATTACCCTGGAGCAATCGTACACTGGATTTCGTAGGTGGTCGAACCATCTAGCCTTCAGAGAAGGTCCACAAAATTTACATCCATGATACCATTTTGTTCCAAGACCTGCAAAATTATTGTATATAGGTCAACACATTAGCAACCATGAAGATTTAAACAATTGAAGCGAATGAATTTTATATGCGAACAATATTGTTACTAAACAAATCAATAAGAATGTAATTTACCAAAGAAAACTCCTAATCTTGGATAATCATATATGGTGTAAACACTTATGCCATACAATGTAAAACTACTCTCTGTTGCGATGGGTATTCATACATTATACACATGTTTCCCTTCCCATAATTCCTCCAATTCATCTACCAATAGTTGTAAGTAGACATCCATATTCTTCTCTCATATTCTACCAGGGACTATGACATCCAACATAAGATGTTCAATCTTCACGGAAAACCATGGGGGGATATTGTTATTGATCACTACTACATGCCAAATAGAATAGTTTGTGTTTTAGAGGGAATATGGGTTGACGCCACCCATGACTATGCTAAATCGTATCCTCCGTACTTCATCGTTGAATTTTTCAAGCCATGTATCCTCTATATGATTCATGGCTATTGAATCTATTGGGATTCATATAGCTCCTGACTCACTTCTGTTTGAGGCATGCCATCCCTGCATAGGAGGACCATGTGATTTTTTTTTTTTAATTACGGTAACGGTCATGTCCACATTTCAAACATATCTCTTTGTCTACATATTCTCCTCTATATATAAGACAACCATTCGAACATGCATGATATGATATGTACTCAACACCCAACATTTTTAATAATTGTTTTTCCTCTTCGCAGCTACCCGACAAGACATTATCACTCAAAAGAACCTTATCTTTGAATAATCTATAGTTGGTGGGGAATATAATTGTACAATGTCAATATTTAGAATTATTAAAATTGACCATTTTTTTATTTTGATTGTGTGACAAAATATAAGGAAATTAATCAATCATGGAGGTAAATTACCTCAATATTGCTGAGAAACATGTATTTGACATGCCAAACTTTTCTTTAAAGTTGTACAACAACATCATTGTCCCCAACTAAGTATACTTTGACTTTCCAATAAGTCTAAAGAGAGGGGTGGTGGAAGCAGATTTCGACTTTAGAATAAGGTATCAACGATATGAGCATCATCCCCTAGTTCATCATTCTGGAATGGATCTAACAACATTGCCTCCATGGAAGTCGTATCCCCTAAGTAATCATCCATACAAACATCTATTTGATTACCTCCATTGCCAACTTGTGATGAATAAATATTATTGTTGTAGTCATTCCTAATTGGTGAATCTGGACGTAGTGGGAATTGAATAGATGGTTGACCAAACCATCATTTCTATGCTTCCTCTCTGAGCCTTGCTCTTAATGAAGCCTTCACTCAAGTTGAAATTGTATTTTGGTGCATCGGAAAATTGTAGGTCAGTCACTCATCATCACTAGAATCCTAATTTCAAAAAATATTTATCGTCATTAGTATATTATCAGTGATATTAGTAAGCATGTCAATGCAATTGGTTTGTTGGAATTAGATTATACCAAACAATTATTACCATCGTTTTTCCAAGATTGCAGCTAGAAGATGCCATGTTCTAATTAGAAGGGTGAAGAGGTTGTCCATTTTCATCTACCAACTTCTTGCGATATGTTGCTGCTGATAAGAGCTTCCGATATTTTTGAAATGTGGGAATATTTTCTGCATCCGAACTCAATTTTGAATCAGGATCCTACAAATTTGGATACATTTTTATTCAAATTGACATGAAATTAAAAAAAAATAAAAAATCAATGAGATAATCAAAATATAAATAAAATATCAACTTACTAGAGATGCAAAGGGAGAAATCCGTTAAGGACTTTGATCAACAATATGGAACGAGTTGGAATTTGAAGAATTCGCCATTTGATATTATTGAGATGTTTTCCTTGCATTTGAGAAAAAATAGATATAAAAATTTGTGTGCATAGCTAAAATTAATCTTGAGAACCATATAACCACAATCTGAATTTCGATATAGTTTTCAAACCATTTTTCAAAAATAAGGTGACTTTAAGTGGTAAATGTATACTATGAACTATTGTAATTCATGTGGATGCATCCTACAGTATAATTTGAGATTAATATGTCATTTTATGTGAAACTAAAATTTCAAATAGCTTTTAAACCCAATGGGTGCGCTTATTAGACAAAGTGCACCAATTCGTTTAAAAAAATAATAGCACCGGGGCATTCAAATAATAATCGCACTAGTTTCCAGCATTCTGAGAAAAAAAATGTTTTATCATATCGGTGCTCTTCTACAAAAACGCATTGATGCATTTGAAAAAAAATAGCACTGCTACGCACCTATTTCCAAATTTTAGAAAATAAAAATGAATTCAACCAACTTGGTTCTCTTATAAAAATTAGAGCATTGATGCTTTTAAATAAAAACCACACCATTGCATTAAAAAATTAATCACTTTGTTTAAAGATTTAAAAAAAAAATGTATCATGTTGATGCGTCAAAAAAATATGGCGCCCCGGAAATATCAGTGCACTTTGTTTATAAATGCGTCAATGCGTTTGATGATTGAATGCACAAATGTGTGGAGAAATTGAAAAAAAAAAGGAGCATTTTTATTTTCTCTTGTTAAAATTCAAAAATAAGCAGCAACTAAATTTTCGAAATCTAATTTCATAAATTCCTTTCAATAAAAAAAATAAAATCACCATTTCATTATTTTACCCAAAATTTCAACGGAGTGATATGCAAGAGATACATACTAGGAGGAATGTGCAACAGAAAAATATTATGGAGTGGCAGAACTATTCAAGAGATCGAAAGCTAAAAGGTATGGTGATTCACTAAAAAACCTGCATACTAAAAATTTTCAATTTTATTTTTTATTTTACTAATAAAAAAATGGACAATTTTTGGTAGGGTTTAATTAAAATAGAAATCATTTGCAACAGAGACATAGTGGGAGGATTGTGGAACTACAAACTATTTTGGATCCGCTGAAAGATCGGGATTTGAAAGGTATGGTGATTCACTTAAAACCCTAGATAGCAAAAATTTTAAATTTTATTATTAAAAAATTTTACAATTTTAGTTAGATTTATTCACAATTAAAAAAATAATAATTAAAACCCTGTATAGTAAAAAAATTACTATAGATTTTACTAGTAATTTTTTTTACAATCTTCGTTCCTATTTAAATTTAATTAAAATTTAGAAAATAAAAATAAAAAAATTCAATACTTACCTTAAACCCTTGCTTCTTCCTGCAAAATTTCAACTAAGGGTTTAACTTCTTCTACCACTTCACAATTAGGGTTTTTCAATGTACTAATTTTAGATTTAATGGGTTTATGTACTTACTATATATAGGGTGTTTGGCATGTAAAGTAGGGGAATCGCGTATTGAATTAGATCCAAACCCTGTCGGCCCTCTCCGTTTTCTTTTAAAACTGTTATATGTTTCACAGTGTACCCTCTGTAATATAATGCACCAATGCTCCTTGTGTAATACAATGCACCAGTATATTATAACATTGTCGATTTTGTCTAGTTTGTTCATCATTTCTCCCGGTGTAATATAATGCACCAGCGCACCTCTTCCAAATAGCATCGTTAAATCATTGCGGTGTGTTTAGTCTTACAAATTGCACCATCATAATTTAAAATTATTTTTAAAAAATAATTTCCATGATGGTACTGAATTGTCAAATGGTCGGTGCATTTGATGGTATAAACAAACTGGTGTGTTAATTCAGATAAACGCATCGAATACCAAAGCTTTTTTTGGCTAAAAATTATCTGATTTATTTATAAAATATAACTAATGTCTTATGTATTGAATTATACAGGTTGTATCTTGATTAAAAAATGTTTCAAAAGGTATCAAGTAACAAAAAATTTGATCAACGCAATGATAACACATAAAAAAAAATAGAGAATGCAATTTATTTGTAAATTATTTACAAAAATAGTATGTTTGAACTATATGTAAGTTCAACTAATATGTATTGGTTGGTGTGTGTTATGCATAGCCACAAAATGAAGGTCGATAAGATTATTTCTAATATAAGTGTAGAAGAGTATAAAAGCCTAGAAGAAAATCTTGCAAAATGATGAATCGGGGAAATGAAAAAATACTATTCAATATGATTTATTTATTTTTTTAATTTTCATTAAATATTTACTTAAGAATATTATATAGCATGTTTCAAACAATCTATTAATTTGTATATGTTTAATGTTCCATATGTAACAACAACAAAAGAAAATATCAATGTCATTCTAAGAAAAGAAAAATTATAGAACATGTAAATGATGATGAATTGGTCCTTAGCTCATCTGGAGTGGTGTTGGAGGTTAATGAAAGGGTGAACAAGTTTTACAAAACTATGAGGGATCTAGTGGAACAAACGTATAGATGTACTTTTCACTTACAATACAAAAATCAATCCAATGATTCTAAGAACCAAATTATATCTAAACTACAGGAAGCGTTTCCAGAGAAATGGTCAATGAGACATGTCAAACTTGCAATAGAAAAAACATACAACAACAAAAAAGAATCATTCAAAAGGTAATATTCCTAATTATATAAAATGGTTTTCTAGAATTATATGTATATATTACTATAAACAATTCATTTATTAATATCGATTTTGTTATATTTATTTTTCATATATAATTATAAAAATATTTTATTACTTTTTTCAATAAGATTATGAAAATCCAAAATGATCAATGCACTGATATGTGAAACGTGCCAGTAGGAATGTCCAAACAATCATATAAGGAGATGGTCAAAGAAATGGACATAATAACATCACAAGAGGAGCCATCTCAACAACAACGTGTTTCAAATGAATGTAATCATGATTGAATTTGTACATATAAAAATATAATTTAGCATTAAATATTATTTTTCAAGTATTTTCTTGCAGAAAAGGAAACAATATGGAACTCATACAACACACAAAACAAGATGACAAGGAAGAAAATGGTTTATTTCAAATTTTGTGAGTAATTGTTAGTATTTCCTTATAACAACTCAAGGTTTCATTTTTGTATATGTTAAGTTGTTTTACAACAACCATCCTTGAATATCTTCAAATAGGTGCTAATTTACAAAGAAGAGACATCAGAAGAATTGATTAATATTGGGTTAAATAAGGGTTGTGAGTATATGTTGGCATATCAAAAATTAATTGTGGAATTTGTAAGTATCCATGTTGTTTTACTTCTCTAAGTTTATAATTAATAGAACAAAAAATTCCTTTATATTAAACCTATGATTTATACTGGGATTTAAAACATGCAGAAAACAAAGTATGGAACTACGCCAGCAGAAGACTTGTTGCAACAAGGTATGAGACTTGGTTTTGAAACCATGTGCACAGTTTACGAGTCATTTTTTTCTATGGTACATTACTATTTGATTTACTTTGATGTATACTATTTATTTCAATTTTCATTATTCTCACCAATTTAGATACGCGCATTACACTTTATTTTTATGTTTGTAGATGGAACAAGATCAAGAAGAAGAAAATATTCGATAAAATAAACAAAAAGTTTCTCCAAATAACCCAAGTCATGGAAGTAGCTCGAGCATTGATAGCAGTTCCAACGAAGAATGATGATCTATTTGGATATTAATGAAACCTGTTGTATTTTTTGAAATAATTTTTTGTGAAAATCAGACATTTTGTTTAATGTAATGGACATAGTGTCTCAATTGAAAGACAAGGGGTTATCAATAACAATACCATTTTATATGAAAAAGAGCCTCTTATTTATATATAATAAAATAAATTTTAATTTATTCTATTGTGTTATCCAATGTCGATGTGACATGTTACACCACTAATTAAATATTATAATGAAGAGATGTGAAATCTGATAATATAACAAATTAATTTAAACATCATATACAAATGCACTAATCAAATTTTTATTTATATGAATATTTTTATAAGATATATTTCAATTTTTTTATGAATCACCGATTTTAAAAATTACAATAATTACACTGTCACAGGGCAATGTTTCCAAAAAAGAGAAAATATCATGCAAAAAATCAGTGCGTCTATAACATAACAATGCACTGGTGCATACATCCATCGTCGTATTAATTTGGGGCTTTGGGGAGACTCTCCTAGACCAAGCTATCAAAAGGGAGTAGGGGGGGTATCTAGATCTAGTCTTTCCAAAGTAACATAATCGAATCAAGGAGTAATAATGGAGGACTTTCTTTCAAAAAGATCCTCAAAGGAAAATCTGGAGCACCAACAATACTAGATCAGACACACAATATACCCATCGCATATATCGTGGAACAATTGAATCAAATACCAACAATGACTATATATCTATCATAAATAAATTATTTATGCACAACCTATGAATCTTAAGAAGTTATATGCAGATTCAATGGTTTCAGGCCAAAACGAGTGGAATTTTCCACTGGATCTTCACAACTTGGACAATAAAATACGATATTCACCTCTTCTCCAAGATATTTTTCATAGTAAAGTTTGCATCATCAAAGGAATGTGAATATATATTACGAGAGGACCTGTGGTTATGGGGTTCTACAATATTTTTTGTCACCCCATGGTTCCTAGATTTCGATGCCAATACTATGGTGGTATCAAGAATGTTTGTTTGGGTTAGATTGAACAATCTCCCCATAAATTTATGGCACCATAAATTGCTTGAAGACGTTAGGAACCTCTTAGGGAGATACATAAAGAAAAACACACAAAGAGTGGAAGAACACATCTACACTTTTTCCAGAATTTGTGTGGAGGTGGATCTCAACAAAGGACTGTTGGATCGTATTTTCTAGTAGAACGTACATCTACAAAACTCATGTCCTGATACTAAGAAAGTGACTATAAGAAAGAAGAAATCAGGGAAGCAACCCAAGGGATGGAAATTTCCATAGCAGTTGTTTGAAGAAGAAGATCATGATGAAGAACTAGAGCCCCCTACCACTAAAGAAACCCATAATCCTCAAGATAGTGTTGAAAAGGAAGGAATTAATCATGGTGTTTTAGGAATCCCAGCACGCACACCATAGCAGGAGATCATCCTTGAAGCAAAGGAACCAGGGGGATCTAAACGTCATCATTTATCTTAAAGTTTGAATTCAGATAAGGAAAATCCAAGAATGAAAGAAGGGTCCTATCTATCACTTGTCACGACCACTCCATCACAAGGAGAATGGTGAAAGGTACAAAAGAATAAATGGAGAAAAGGCTGATTCTTTTCCATTTCGAAGAAGTTTTTTTTGTTTATGTGAACACTATTTTCCTCTGGCATGATTGAATGCATTGTAAGCACCTATAACATGTAATTTTGTTTTCATTAATAAAATACCAATTTTTCCTCGGTAAAAAAATGCATCGGTGCATTATTTTATATAAAAGCACCATAACGACATATTTTTACGTGATTGGTTCCTTTTCAGAAAATTACAACATTGAGGCATTTATTTCTTCAAGCATCGATATTGTTTGAGATTAGTGCCATGGTGCATTGTAATTATTAATACACCAGTGCTTTCATAGAACTAACACCTCAGTGCTACAAAATATTATTTCCAACCTAGTGCATTATGAAAACTAAGAACACTAGTCCTTTTATATAACTAACACACCGAGGTGTTTGTACAAACGATATGTATCGGCACTACAAGTTTAAAAAAAGCATCAACTTAGCAATTATTTTTCTTGTGCCCCAATTTCATTCCTTACAAGAACACCCTAGGGATTTTTTATCTATTAGCATAGGTGCGATATATATTATGCATAGGTGTTCTTTACATTCAATGCCTCTATGCTTTTAGTTAGGTATGTTTCCTGGTGCTTTTATATATGTAGTGCATCGGTGCCACTTTTTCCATGAAGTTCACTCCAAAAAAAACATTCGCTAAAACCTTCGACCACCCAAAATTTTTCAATTATGATTTCCATTAAAACCTTTGCTAAAACATCCACTATCGCAAACAAATGTTTTACCAGATGTTTTTTGACAAATTTTGTCAAATTTTTAACACTAAAAACCTCTGTTATAACCTCCACTAGAAGGCATTTTCCTTGTAGTGGGAAGAGATTGGAAACATCATTAAAATTTGAAGTTATCCCTTTCAAGAGACATAAGGATATTTTTGATAATATTAAGAGAAATTGAGCTAAAAATGTGTTGGTTCAAGACTTGTTGAAGATTAAGGAAGAAAGGAAACATGTGATACTAAGGGTAGGAGAATTGTAGAAAGAAGTGAAGTTGTTACAACAAGAAAAGGAAAAAACCTATAAGATTGTATAGAATGCAATGAGTTGTAGGGATTCTTCTCCTTCCTACCCCTTGTATCTGCAGGAAAAAAATTCCTTTATTAGCTAATAGCAACGAAGGAACAATATCCATACATAGTAAGGGAAAACCAAGCCTTTCTGGAAACTTTCGAGAATGCTAATTTTTCTACGCAACCTATGATCTGTGAGTTGTATCTACATGATCATGATTTTTTAGGGGCAGTACCTTTAACATCACACCCTATGTTGGAGATGTTCATCTAAGGTTTTTTACATCATTTATGCAAAATAATTTTAGTTGGAAGACCTCCCATGATACTCTAACAGCAGATGAAGGATTTGTGAACCACTTATTCAGAATGAGTCAGGGCCTACTCAGACTATTTATGTGGCTTATAATAGGACGTGGAAATATAAATCCACTAGAAATATGTTGGTGCAAATTGGTAATAGAGTTCTAGAAGAGTATCATGGGGTTGATACATAATTCATAAGAAGGAAGTAAGGCACTATGGGAAGCCTAAAAGGAGGAATTAAGGAACGAGGGCCCTTCTGTTTTCAATTTTTTTTACATGCACTCTCCAGGGTATATCCATAGGTAAAACACTTCAAGAGAAGTGGGCCTAGTTGGTATGATCTTAGATTTGAATTTTGACTTATCTGGCTTCCTATCTACAAGTATCAACATCCATATGAGGTAAATGATAAATTGTGGGAAATGGAGTTAGTTTTTTCTTGAGGCTTCAAAGATCCTGGTGAAGACATAATATGGGTTTATGATCTTTCAAATATCCATCCATAGCATGTCAGAAACATGTTATAAATGTCTACATGAGGACATACAAATCTTTGATTTGGGGGGAGATGTCATGATGTAGAATTGGCACCTTTTTACAACTATTTACCCTACATTTTCTTATTATTTTTACTCTCAAAGCCATACCTTATCACTCTGATAGTCATCATTAACTAAAGTATATTTAATTTCTGCATGTCTTTCTTATTATCTAGTTTTTCTTGTAATTTAACATAGAAGCTAACTACTTTAGACAATTTTATTAATAAATTTACAAAGGGTTGTTATAGGGTGTGTGGCTTGTTGAGGTGCTATTATAGGATTATATCTCTTAGTTTTGCCTCACAAATAATGGATAAAATACCTTGTTGACATTGTTGATACACGTTGAACTCATTTTGGACACATTGTTATCCTATGTTTAGTAATGGAAGCATTTGTTAGGAAATCTAGCTCAACCATTGAAGGATATTATTGAACACCTAATCTTTCGGGATTAGGAATCCTATGTAAATATTGTAAATAGAAAAATAAGAGAAATTGGAAGACAAAGAGACATTGGGAGATGAAACCCAACAGTCTCCCTCTCCTTGTATATAGTCATATTCTATCTTAATGCAAATGAAAAAATTCATTTTGTGGAGTTACTCTTGGCTTGACATGGTATTAGAGCCAACCCGCATTTTTAGTATTTTCTTCCTTATAACTCCTATATACTACCACTATTCTTTGCCAGTATTTTCTGTCAAATCTCTATCATTATCCTCTATCCCAATTGAGTGAATGTTGCCTATACTTTGAGTTTGATATATTTGTGTGTTGAAATGATTGTGCATGAGCCTTTTTTTTTAAAGAATGTATGTTAACCAAGCTCAGATGAAGAAGGTTTGTATTCGTTTGTTGAAGGCTTATATTCCTTTGTTGAATAATGAGCTATTGCTTTTTCTCAAGGAATTAAGTTAAACTTCATCAAACCTGGAAATCGATGCATTTGAAGGAGCCTCACCTGTATTGTTGATTAATTAAACTTTGTTTTCCTTCTGTTTAATGGGATGGTGTCGAGACTATTATAGGAGGAATAGGACCTGGCAAAAGTTGAGGATAGATGACCATATTGGAAGTTGATTTGTTGTGCACGAATGGTGTTACTTAGTTATTGTTGCATCTCAACTGTGTATGTGAAGTTTATATCTAGTGTTGAATGTTGCAATGAAGATCAATTGTTTGGATTGTTCCTTGAGTTTTTTATGTGCATGGATTTTGCTTTGGATCGCGCTTTGGATCTGGTAAAATAATATTGAATGGTGTTTTTAAGACCGAATGGTGTTGTTTGTTAATGGATTTTTAAAATGTCATAGATGGAATAATAAATTCACATTGATTTCCTTTTTTTTAAAAGCCATATGCTTAAAGTAATTATATGGTAGGAGTGACATTAAGTGCGTTGGGTGTTTTTAAAAATGTTTGGTATTCATGTGTGAACTTAAGCTTTTAGGAATTTCATGACATATATATATTTTATGGAGCGATAAGAGTATATGAGGTGGAACATTAATTTATTAAGGAGAGGAGACATGTTATATATGCCACATTAAATAATTATTGTGAATTGTTTTTTCCATCCATATAATAAAATAGAAAACATCAAGAAATGTTGTAATTTTGAATTGAAAGCAGACAATATTTTTTAGACTGCATTCACTCATTTCCATAGTGGGAGTAGTTCTCACTGTAAAATAGAACTGCCATGAGTGGTCCAAGAAGATAAAGCATACTTCTATTTTCAATGAGTTTTGGGAAGGGCTTTGTGAAGGAGAAGGAGAAAATGCACCTAAAAATCCCATGTCAAATAAAGAGCTAGTCATTTTGGAAAACAAGAACAACAAGGCCTATGCCTTGATTGCAGTGTCAGTAAATGAATAGGTGAGTCGACATATCTATCCATTTTCAAATATCTTTGAAGCCTTAAAGAAGTTGAAGGAATTGTTTGACTCACACTCTGAACTTGAAGTTGTTCAATTGACGATCAAGTTGTTAAATATTGATTTGAAAAATGATGACCCTCTTGCCTTAGCATCAGAAGAAAGATTGATTATACATAGCATAAAAGACACTGGTGTTGAAATAGATATTCCTCTCATATCTTATGTCAAGGCACTATATCCCACTTGTTCACATTATCTTGAGTCATTGCAAGCAAGTGGAAAAATTAAGGAGATTAGATTTGACTCCCTTGAGAAGAAGTTTTCTAAAAGAGAGAATGATTTTGGGAAGAAGAAAGTTGCTCAGTCTTCTAAAGAAGTTTTTTGCTTGTGCGGAAAGAGAATAATCATCACAAGATTCTGCTAGAGGAAGAGGTGGTCAAAGAGGAAGAGGAATTAATAACTTTAGAGGCAGGGGGGGCAGACATTTCCAAGGAGAAAGGTATGATCTTCATTGCATAAGATGCAATAGAGATGGGCATGATGCTTCCACATGTAAGTTGCCTTGGGATAGAATTTAGTAGGAAATAAATGAAGGAAAAGGTAAACTTCCTAACAAAGGGAAAGGAAACGCATTTGATTCTGCTCATTATTTGTGGCACATTGCAACATTGGAGTAACTGAATACTTATTCAATGCTTCACTTGCTTCATGTAAAGATGATTGGTTGCTTGATTCAGGAGCAACTTGACACATGCCTTTTAGGAGAGATTTATTTGAATAATTCATTAACATTGTTGATGGAGCAATACACTTTTCACACAAGTCAAAACTTGAGCCAATAGTGCTTGGCACCATCATACTCAAATTGCCTTCTCTTCCAGAATTTCTTCTACATGATGTTCTATGCCTCCCAGAGTTGAGGAGAAACTTGTTGTCTTTGGTCCAAATTTGCTACCAAGGACACTCAATTCATATATTTGATGAAAATTTTGAGGTCATAAAAGCATCAGATCACTCTCTTTTTATGATTGGGATAGAAGAAGAAAGACTTCTGAAGCTGCAAGGAACTTATACTCATGCACATCAATTTTCATACGGTTCTCACTATGATGAAAGTACATTTCCATCAAGTCTTTTATGGAATGCTATATTTGGACACCTGAACTATGAAAACCTTCATTTGTTGAAGAAAAATGGTGTTACTAGTTTACCTACGATTCCTAGGAAACTTATGCAATGTGATGCTTGTATCTTAGGAAAGCACAACAAACAATATTTTCATGATTCTCATTCCATAGTACATTAAAAACTTAAACTCATTCATTATGATTTATGTGGCCCAATGCATGTTCCTTCGGCAAATGGTAATAAATATATGTGACATTTATTGATGACTACACTAGAATGTGTTGGGTCTATTTATTGAAGAACAAATATGAATATTTGGAAGCATTCAAGAACTTTCATGCATGTACTGATAATGGAAAAGAATATACATAAAATGAATTTGAAAACTATATTCTCCAACATGTGATCAAACATCAAATAATTGTGCCTTATAATCCCGAACAGAACGGAGTAGCTAAAAGAATGAATAGGAAAACATTGAATATGGTACGTTCGACGATGTTTTTCAAGAATGTTACGCTGATGTTTTGGGCTAATGCAGTTATATGTGTTGTACATAATAGGTGTCCATCTAATGCTATAAAAAACAAGACTCCCTATGAAATGGCGTATAGTAACATTCCTTTAGTGAGGCATCTTAGTGTTTTTTGTTCCACCTATTATGCCTTGATACCTAAGGAACCAAGAAACAAACTTTGTGTAAGGAGTCACAAATGTATCTTCTTGGGGTACTCAAATAAATCCAAAGCATATCATCTATATGATGAAGTGAATAAGAATTTTATAATACCTAGAGATGTGATCTACCATCAAGGTACTTTTTACCTTAGTAGTTGTTGAAAAGTCCATCAAATGGATGTAAAAACTACTTTTTGAATGGAGATCTGAAAGAGAATTTTTTTAGGTCCCAACCAGAAGGATTTGCTGTGAAGGGTCAGGAACACAAAGTATACAAGATTTTAAAATCCCTGTACAACCTCAGGCAAGCACCGCAAACCTAGTATGAGAAGTTAATTGAGCATCTTATGAAACTCAGTTTAAAACATTATAATCTTGATGATGAAACTCTGTTTATCAAGAAATTTGGAAAAAGAATTATATATATTGTGGTGTATGTAGATGATATTCTGATGACAGGGAATGGTGAGAGTTACATTGCATCCATAAAGAAATAATAGAGGAAATGTTTTGAAATGAAAAATTTTGGTTATGTTCATTACTATCTTGGTAGTAAAGTAACTCAACATCTGAAGTTTATATTCCTCTCTCAGAAGAAGTACATTGGATATATGTTGAACAGGTTTGGCATGGCTGAGTGAAATCCTTTGACTACTCCAATGGAATGGAACTTAAACCTCACATCCATTGAAGGAAAATAATTTGAGGTTCACTGGTCTGTTGCAAAAAGAGTTCTAAAGTACTTGAATGGAACTCAAGACTTTGGACTCAAGTATACACATGTGGATGACTTAAGCTTGATTGGATACTCTAATTCAAATTTCGATTAAGATAAAGAAACTAGAGTAGCCACTTCAGGTTATGTTATCAGTCTTGGATCATGAGTTATCTCCTAGAGTTCACACAAACAATAATTTCTAGCATATTCAACAACTAAGGAAAAATATGTGGCAACAAAGGAAATTGTGTGGCTGGGGAAAACTATGTAATATTTGTAGGAGAAACAAGTACATTCAACTCCTCTTTTGATTGACAACACTTCTACAATATAGTTGGCCAAGAACCCAAATTTCCATGATCTAACGAAGCATATCACTACAAAATACCATCTGATTTGACATCATGTTGAGCCCTAAACAAGCCACCTATGGCATTGCTCCACAAACGAACAAATTGTAGACATCTTCACCAAAGCGCTTGGAAGGGAAAAGTAAAGATTCAGAATTATGCTTGGAATCACCAACATCCCTTCAAATTAAGGTGGGGAATGTTGAACACCTAATCTTTGGGATTAGGAATCATATGTAAATATTGTAAATAGAAAAATAAGAGAATTTGGAAGACGAAGAGGCATTGGGAGATGAAATCCAATAGTCTCCCTCTCCTTGTATATAGTCATATTCTATGTTAATGAAAATGCAACAATTCAACTTGTGGATTTACTCCTAGCCTGACAGAGACATTTGTAGACAACGCAATTGGCCTAGTTGAAATATCTAGGATTGTTAACTTACAAATCATTGTAATATTAGACAAGTTCTTACATCTTTGTTTCAACTAGGATTATTTGTTAACAGACAACTATTGTATATTATTGATTTATATCACATGAGAATCGAGAGATTCTCATGATGATATTGTCTTTCGAAAACAAGAATGTATTTTTTAATTATAAAAGAATGCACTCTCTACCCATTAGCCACACATAGAATAGAACAATGGAGGGAGTACCAAGATTGTAATATGGTACTATAGCTTTTCATTAATGCAAATATCTACCATTTGTGACCTCATACCTTTCTTTTGTGTGCTGTGTAATTTACCAGGCCCTGTTAGGAAGGAAGACCCCTCCTTCTTAGTAGGGATCATTGATTAGGGAGGTACCATAGTAGTGTGCTTATTTCCTCTTAGTTATGATTCATGTCTAATTTATTGTAACTATTACAACCATGTCCATGCATTGAGTAGTTGCAAAATTCTAATTTGTGTTATTGTGTAACAACATAGGTCCTGGATTGGTCCCTTCATTAGTGTGGTGTTTATTTGATTTTTTTTACATCTCTTTTATTTGTTTATTTTACTAAATGAATGTTTTAGAAATTGCTTGAGTTTTGATGGTTTCCAAGAGTGTTGTTTCATTGAATTGGAGTGATTGTGTGATAGAGTGGGTTTTATTCTGCAACATGTGCCTTTCCTTTCTAAAAGCTCGAGCAAGAGTTGGAGTGTGACAAAAAGTGTGTTTTTATTGCTGAGAGTGGAATTATAATGATTGGTTTAAGGTTTTATGAGTGATAATTGCCACTTTTTCCTAGATATATTTTTTGTGATAGCCTTGAAACAAAAATTCTACCCAGATTAACAATTAATTTGAGAGTTGGATCAATTGTTCAGAATTAAAAGGGCAATTGATTTGCCCAAAAATTTCTACCAAAAAGAACTCCATTGTTTTGGACATATAATTTTAGAGCAAGGAATTGTTGTAGATCATGATAAGATAAAGGCCATAAGAGATTGTCCTACCCCAAGAAATGTCGTAGAAGTGAGATCATTCATGGGAATTGCTAGTTACTATCAATAATTTATCAAGGATTCTCTCAAATTGGTCATCTAATTCATTCATTGCATATAAAAGGGGTGAATTTTTTTGGTTCAAGCAATGTGAAGAAATATTTCAGTAGTTGGAATAATTACTTACCAATGCAACTGTGTTAATAATTATGGACCCAAGAAAAGAATTCTTAGTATGCGTTGATGATTGCAAGGAAGGATTCAATAGAGTTCTCATCCGATGGGTATGTGATATGTTATCATTCCAAGAAATTCAATGAGCATGATATGAATTACATGACTTGTGATTTGGAGTTGATAGATATTGTTCATGCACTCAAACTGTGGCAACATTATCTACTTGGGAGTAGATTTATTTTGATGTCATCTCATAGTGCACTGAAGTATTTATTTGACTAGCCTTGATTGAATGTTAGGAAAGATAGGTGGCTAGAGCTAATCACTGAATTTGAATTCAAAATTAGGAACATCAAAGGCAAGGAAAACTATGTGCCAAATTCTCTAAGTCAAAGTTTGCAAGAGAATTGAATTGAAATAATTAGTTCCAATAAATCTAGCTTCAAATCTATGACAAAAGATGCCTTACAGTATGATGAACACTCTCATCAAATTAAGGAATTTATGCAACAAGGAAAATAGGGCTCGGGTCATGTGGGATATCAACTAACAGAGGATGAATTATTATTATATGATGGTAGATTGTATATGTTGAATTCCAAGGATTAAATAAGTTGATCATTGGTGAATTGCATAAAGAACCATATTTCAGACACCCAAGATATAAGAAAATGATAATAGCAAAAGGAAGCATGATTTTTGGCCTAGAATAAAGAGAGATATTTCTAAGTATATTACTAGATGCTTGGAAGGTCAACACATCAAGGTTGAACATAATCATCCAGTAGTTTTGTTGCAACCTCTTCCAATTCTGAAGAGGAAATGGGAGACTACAACCATGGATTTTATCACCAAACTACCCCAGACAAGTAAATGACATGATTCTATTATGATTGTGGTGGAAAATTTTAGAAAATCATCTCATTTTATTCCAATGAAGTCCACTCACAAAGCAATTAATATTTTTGAGATATTTATGAAAGAAATCTTTAGGTTGCATGGTATGTCAAAGTTAATTGTGTCTGAAAGAGATGTTAAATTTACTTCAAGATTTTAAAAATATTTGTTTAAAGGAATAGGGAGAATGATAGCATTCAGTGCAGCCTACCATCCTTAGACAGATGAACAAATAGAAAGAATAAATCATATTTCAGGAGATGTGCTTTGTATGTATGTAATGAGCAGACCAAGTAAATGGTAGTACTATTTTCCATTGGTAGATTTTTCTTATAATAATATTTATCATGAACCATTGAATATGAGACCCTTTGAAGGAATGTATGGCCAAAAATGGCATACACCAATTAGTTGGGATCATCTAGTTACAAGAGATGGAGTAATGAGTTTTATTGATAAAACAAAAGTTGAAGGCAACCCAAGATCATTAGAAGAGTTATGCAGACAAGAACAAAGTTCACGAAGAGTTAAAATTTGGATATCATGTGTGATCCGAATTGGATCTATAAAGAACTGTCAAAAGAACCATGACTATATCAGTTCGGGGCGAACATTAAAGTATTCCAAAACAACGATCAAAAACACCCCTTAACCAGTGGCAATGGCAGCCAGCATGGAACGACGAGGACCTCAGTTAAGACGCGCTGACGGAGGCCCATGGAGACTGTGCAAGAGGCCGAATTAGCCCCTAGGAGGCTCAGATCAGGAAACAGAGGTGGATTTTGATGCGCGATTAGCCGCATTGCTGGGCGAAAGGGATCGAAATGGTGAAGCCCTGAGCACTCGGTCATGTGGGGAGCCCGAGAACTGTAAGGAAAAAGGCAGAAGGGCTAAAAGATAAAGGTGGGACCCACTCTGGAAACTGGCGGTATTGATCGGGGTGTCCTCAAGTGGTAAGCAGTTTTGGAGCAATTGGAGCGATCCCACTCAGCGATCGACGCATGTCAAGTGGAGGAGAGAGAAAACTACCGCTCATCGTGCGCTAACGATTGAGCAAGTCAACCGCGCAAAATGAGATAACAACGTTGGATCTGGGGGATCCAAATCAAGCGGCTGAGATTGTGCTTGATGGGGAAGTGGAATCGACAAAGGATTAAGCCGCTATTCAGAAAGATTTGAGGTCCATTTGACCACCACGGTGGAGGAAGACTCATTCCATGACGTAACTAAAGAATCGAACCGACGAAGCAGGCTGGCACATTACAGGAGGACATGTGGCCTCTCCTTGTGAGCCAATGATAACGCCGAATAGGGAACTCCAAGCGCAGCTGCAGAAG
This sequence comes from Pinus tabuliformis, assembly GCA_031772625.1. NCBI lineage: Eukaryota > Viridiplantae > Streptophyta > Pinopsida > Pinales > Pinaceae > Pinus > Pinus tabuliformis. Next base: position 824,461,564 of record CM062805.1, read on the forward strand.
GTGATTCGATGGAGGCGGAAGAGGAACCGAACAGGCATAGAAACGGATGGCCTAAAAGCCATGAAAAAAGACAGAAGACCAGAAAGAGGAACCAGAACCCAGAGAGGAAGACGGGAAGGAAGACGAAGACAAAAGATAAAGAAGCAAAGAAGATAGTAAAGCAAAAGCAGAAGAAGACAGAGGGCTTAGCTGACCAAAGGCCGCATCGAGCACCAGAGAGCTTGAGAGATTCAAGCCATCCCAGAGAGGATCTGTCCAAACTGAGCACCACATTGGGCTCTCTCTGTTATAGACCAGAAGGTCACAAAGCTGGTAGGCAATAGAGTTTGTGCACTCTAGTGGCTCGGGGAATCCAAGAACCACCCTGCTAAGAAAATATGTTTCAGGTGACTCATATTGAGCTCCTACATTGTAATTCTCTGCTTAAGACACAATAAAATAAGGCCACCACTAAGAGATGAACCAGAGATGTACCCCTGGAGAATAGAGTGAAATCCTTATTAATTTCTTGTGTTCTTGTATCTGCTTACTGTATTTCTTTGCTGTCTTTCCATTTAAGTGTCCATGTATTTGCAATCTGATCAATCCATTGCTTAAATAAAATAGACACACACACTAGCACATGAGTCTGTAATGCCTTTATTCAATAAATCTTTAACTGCGGTCACTCATAGGGTGATTATCAGATCAAGTGGTATCAGAGCTTTAGGTTGTAAGGTTAGACAAGCTTGTGTTGGTTTAGCTATTGAATGCTCACTAGATCAAAGCTCAGATTAGGAGAAGGAGAGTTGGTGGAAACTAATCCTAAAATTGGGAGAGTCTATCCTCGGAAGACAATGTCAAAGGAAGGTTATGTGGGGCCAGACCCTCAATTCATAGAAAGTTTCCTAGCTATAAAGTCTTTGGTAGAAGAAATGTATAAGGAATTTAGAAGGCATAATAATGAAGACTCCTCGGGTTCTAAACAAGATAAAGAAGTAGATGAGTCTCACTTCCATGACCACTCCAAAGGAAAAGAGAAAGAGGAAAGCTTTCTCACACCTCCTAATAGCCATGTGCATAATAAGAAAGCATCTTTGATTAAGCTAGATGTTAAATTTGATTTGCCTATATATGACGGAGAGATAAATGCTAAAAAGTTGGAAAATTGGATTAGACAAATTGATGTGTATCGCAGAGTAGAGAACATAGACTCAGAAAAGGGTAAGATTCAGCTGGCAAGCCTATGCCTAGGAGGCATTTCCTTGGTTTGGTGGGAAGGCATAACACAAGCTGATATGAAAAGACATGGTAAGACTATCTCTGTCTAGAGTGAATGTTTTTCTACAATAAAAAATCAGTTCTATACATTGGCCTACATGCAACAAGCCATGATGAGTTGGCAAAATCTTCGACAGTTGAAAGGGAAAAGTGTGCAAGGGTATACTCAAGAATTTAGAAAGAGAGCATTGATGCTGGGTATCTCATTAGACTCACCAGAGACTCTTCTGAAGTACATTGGTGGTCTACACAGCGACATGAGGCATACCATCCTCATGTTTAATCCCACTAGTATAGATGAGGTATTTGTACAAGCTACTCATCTAGAAGCTAGAGGAAAGAATGGAAATCCAGAATTTGGGGGACCATCCCAACCCACTGCAAGCAAGAGCAAGGAGAAAAGAAAGCAGAAGTGGAAAGCAAGGAAGGCTCGCATTGCACAGAAAATTAAAGCTTCATGCACTCACTGTAAAAAGGATGGGCATGATGATGAGCATTGTTGGATTCTGCATCCAGCGCTGAGACCTAAGAAGTTTGAGGGTAAGAAGAAGAAGACTGTTGCAGCTATTCAGATATATTTGGGGTCAGACACAGGAGATGAAACAACTATTGCAACCACAAGTATAAAAGGTAAGAATTCTGAAGCATCTACTAGTAATTCTGCTCAATCTTTTATTGATGAAGAAAATGAGAGGAAAAGGACATGAGCTTTTCCATAGTCGAGTTATTTCCAAAAATCAAAAGATTGATACTTTGTTTGATAGTGTCTCACAAGTAAATCTAATTTCCGAAACAATTGTAAAGAAATTGGGATTAGCAACTACACCTCACAATAAAACATACCCATTAGGATGGTTGAATGATAAAGCACAACTACAAGTGACTAGACAATGCAAAATCAATTTTTCTTTTGGGTCAACATTTGTAGATGAGGTTGACTTAGACATAATTCCTTTGGATATAAGTGGAATTGTTTTGGGAAGTAGTTACTTGTATGATAGGAAGGATATTTTCTATAGAGTTGAGAACAAGTACCTGCTTGTTAAAGATGGAATCGAATACTTTGTAAGATCTAATAAGCTCAAGAATAACTATACTCTCATAAACTCAGGGTAGATGAAAAGAATGATAAGTTCATGCAAACAATTCTTACTGATGGTTGTAAAGGAAAAGAAACCTGATAAAACCAATGTATTTGAGGGTTGTAATGCTAAACATCAAGCTGATATAGAAAAGGTTGTTTCAGAGTATGATGTCTTATTTCAAGAACTAAAGGTCTACTACTAAAAAATGGAATAGTACATGATATTATTTTGCAGCAAGATGTTCCATTGCCTAACATTGGAATGTACATGTTTTCTGCTTTAGAGAATGCTGAAATCAAGAAGTAGGTGCAGGAGTTACTCGAGAATGGGTTCATCAGGCCTAGCACATCACTATGTGGGTCACCAATCGTTTTGGTGAGAAAGAAAGATGGCTCGTGGAGAATGTGCATTGACTACCGAGCACTAAATAAGATAACAATAAAAAATCAGTATCCCTTCCTCGCATAGATGATCTTTTAGATCAATTGAAGGAAGCTGTTTATTTCACCAAGCTGGATTTTCACAGTGGATACCATCAGGTCAGGGTTGTAGAGCAAGATGCATGGAAGACTGCATTCAAAACAAAGCAGGGATTGAATGAATGGCTGGTTATGCCTTTTGGCTTGACCAATTCTCCTGCTACTTTCATGAGATTAATGAATGATGTACTCGAACCTTTTCTTGATGATTTTGTTATTGTGTACCTGGATGACATTCTTATTTTTAGTAAAATGTAGGAAGAACATTTAAAGCACGTTAAGCAGACAATAGATGTTTTGAAAAGAGAAAAACTTTATGTTAAACTCTCAAAATGTGAATTTGGCAAAACATCTCTAAACTACTTGGGTCATATAGTAGGGGGAGGTGAATTGAAAATAGATCCCTCTAAAGTGGTAGTCATTATAAACTAGCCTACACCCAAGTCTGATATAGAAGTGAGAAGCTTCTTAGGAGCAGCACAATATTGGAGGAAGTTCATTTCTAACTTTTCCTCAGTTGCAGCTCTCTTACATGCTTTAACAGGATTGAATAAGGTGTTTCAGTGGGGAGGCAAACATCAGAAAGCCTTTGACACCTTGAAAGAAAAGATTAGTACAGCACCTATACTAGTGCTGCCAGATCTACAAAGACCATTTGAGATCCAAATTGATGCCAGTGACGATGCCATGGGAGCAGTGTTGACACAGCACGGTAAACCTATATGTTATCATTCTGAGACTTTTAATCCTGCAGTAGTTAACTATCCTACATATGATAAAGAATTGTATACATTAGTTCAGAGTGTGAAAAAGTGGAAACGTTACTTAATGGGCAAAGAGACAGTAATACATACTGATCATCAACCACTTCAATATTTTCACTCCCAAACTAAGTTGCAGCAATCAAGACATTACAGATGGATGGGTTCTCTACAACAGTTTCATTTAGTCATCAGATATAAAAAGGGCATACATAACAAGGTTGTAGACATGTTATCTAGACCCATTATGAATGCATCTGCCATACTTAAGCATAATTCTGTGCTACATGAAAGCTACATTGAACAATATGCTCAGGATGTGGAGTTTAAAGAAGTATATGCAACTTTGCGTCAACGCAAAAGAGTAGAAGAATTGGACTATCATGTGAAGGACCGACTCTTGTACCATTGTGGAAAACTCTGCATTCCACAAACTGAGAGGATAAAAATAATTTGGGAAGCACACACTTCTCTGATATCAGGTCACTTTGGGGTAAGTAAAATAGTTGCACAACTGTAAAGGTTCTGCTATTGGCCAAAAATGAATGAGATAGTTTCTAGATATGTAAGAGGGTGTGCTATGTGTGCTAGAAGCAAGCCCAGCAATAGAAAACTAGGCTTGTACACTCCATTGCCAGTTCCTTCTCACCCTTGGGAAAGTGTTTCCATGGATTTTGTTGGAGGACTGCCTAAATCTAGGAAAGGTCATGATTATCTATATGTTGTTGTGGATAGGTTCAACAAATGTGTATTTTGATGCCTTGTAATAAACAGATTGCAACTGAATAGATTGCAAAATTGTTCTTTGAACATGTATGGGTTCATTTTGGATTACCCACTTCCATTTTATCTAATCGAGACACCTGATTTGTGGGGAAGTTTTGGTAAATCAGTGGGAACTAATGGACACCAAACTGAATAAAAGCACAGCTTTTCATCCACAAACTAATGGCCAGACAGAAGTATTTAACAGGACAGTGATCCAGTTACTGAGAGGATATTGCAGCAAACATCCTAAGCTTTGGGAGGAACACTTATGTTATGTGCAGCATGCTTACAACAAAGAAAAGCATTCTTCTACATATAGATCTCCTTTTGAGACCTGTTTTGGTTTCAAAACAAGGTCTCCTTTGGATTTTGTCTTTGGTAAAGGTACCATGGTTGATGGACACTGTGCTGTGGATAGGGCAAATAGGTTCATTGAACAGATCCAGGAGATCCACCAGGCAGTACAGGAATAGTTGGAAAAGAGCCAAGCCAAGTACAAGGCTAGGCATGATAAGCATTGGATAGAGCATAGTTTTCAAGTTGGTGACCAAGTCTGGCTGTATATCAGTAAGGACAGAATGCAAGGTGAAGGTAAAAGGCTAAAGCCTATCAGGTATGGAACCTTTAGGATACTTGAGAAGATTAGTGAAAATGCTTTTTGCCTTGATCTACCAGCTTACATGCACATCTACTCAGTCGTAAATGCAGATTGCTTGAGATTGTTGAACCTTCAATGATTGAGGACCCTGAAGAGCAAATTCAATTGCCTTCTATTGATGACCTGCTACCTGAATATCTTAATGAATTGCAGGAATACACAGTGCTGGACATGAAGGTGAGGACAACGCACAGGTGAGATGTTGAGTACCTCAGAGTTGGGCTCAAAGGTTCAAAGCCAAGCAGTGCAAAGTGGATTGGGATTGGACAAGTGATAAAGAAGTACCCTCACTTAGTAGATGCTTGAAAACCAACTTTTGGTGGTCCAAAATATTTTTCAGTGGGAAGGCCGTGATCCGAATTGGATCCAGAAAGAACTGCCAAAAGAACCATGATTGTATCAGGTCGGGACGAACATCAAAGAATTCCAAAACAACGATCAAAAACACCCCTAAACCAATGGCAGTGGCAGCCAACATGGAACAATGAGGAACTCGGTCAAAGCACGCTAACTGAGGCCCATGGAGACTGCACAGGAGGCTGAATTAGCCCTCGGGAGGCCCGGATAAGGAAACAGAGGTGGATTTTGATGTGTGTTAATCGCACATCACTGGGCGAAAGGGCTCGAAATAGGGACGCCCCGAGCACTCGGTCACGTGGGGAGCCGAAGAACCATAGGGCAAAAGGCAGAAGGGCTAAAAGCTAAAGGCAGGACCCACTCTGGAAATAGGTGGTATTGATCGGGGCGCCCTCAAATGGTAAGCAATTTTGGAGAAATTGGAGCGATCCCACTCAACGATCGACGCATGGCAAGCGGAGGAGAAAGAAAACCACCGCTCATCGCACGCTAACAGTCGACCAAGTCAACCGCACAAAATGAGTGAACAGCGTTGGATCTGGGGGATCCAGATTGGATGGCTGAGATCATGCCCAATGAGGAAGCAGAATCGACGAAGGATTAAGTTGCGTTTCAGAAGGATTTGAGGTCCGTTTGACCGCCACAGTGGAGGAAGACTCATTCCACGATGTAACTGAAGAATGGAACTGACGAAGCAGGTTGGCGCATTATAGGAGGACATGTGGCCACTCCCTGTGAGCCGATGATGACGCCGAACAGGGAACTCCAAGCGCAGCTGGAGAAGGCGATTCGATGGAGGTGGAAGAGGAACCGAACAGGCATGGGAACGGATGGCCTAAAAGCCATGAAAAGAGACTAAAGACCAGAGAGAGGAACTGGAACCTAGAGACGAAGACGGGAAGGAAGAGGAAGACAAAAGACAGAGAAGCAAAGAAGACAGTAAAGCAAAAGTAGAAGAAGACAGAGGGCCGATCTGACCAAAGGAAGTGTCGAGCACCAGAGAGCTTGAGAGATTCAAGCCATCCTAGAGAGGATCTGTCCAGACTAAGCACCACATTGGGCTCTCTCCATTGTAAACCAGAAGGTCATAAAGCTGGTAGGCAACAAAGTCTGTGCACTCCAGTGGCTTGGGGAATCCAAGAACCACCCTACCAAGCAAATCTATTTCAGGTGACTCATATTAAGCTCCTGCATTGTAATTCTCTGCTTATGACACAATAAAATAAGGCCATCACTGAGAGCTGGACCAGAGATGTAGCCCTGGAGAATAGGGTGAACTCCTTATTAATTTCTTGTGTTCTTGTATCTGATTACTATATTTCTCTGTTTTCTTTCCATTTAAGTGTCCATGTATTTGCAATCTGATCGATCCTTTGCTTAAATAACATAGACACACACACCAACACATGAGTATGTAATACCTTTATTCAATAAATCTTTAACTGAGGTCACTCATAGGGTGATTATCAGATCAATGTGTATATCTGAATTAATCCAAAGAGAAGTTTCTTGAGAAGGGGAACTTGTGTCAAATTATCTCCCACTATTATGGACCATTTGATATTTTGGAAAGAGTTGGGCTAGTGGATAACAATCTTGCCTTACCTAAAAACATTAAATCTCATGATGTATTTCATGTATCTTTCCTTAAAAAGTATGTTTATGATTTTAATAATGTTATATATTAGGTTTTGGTCTAAGTGGAACTCGAAGGAGAGTTTAAACCAAAACCACAATACACATGAGGCAGGAAAGGGATACTACTTCAAAACCAAACCATTATGAAAGTTAAAGTACACTGGAGTCATAATGGAGCAGAAGAAACCACTTGGGAATTGGCGGATTCCATGAGAGTGGCATATCCTTGTTTTCTACATAATAATAGAACACAATCCTTAAAGGGGAAGGGGATTGTGACACCACTTTTATTTTCTGAATTTTGTGATTTAATTGAGAACTTATAATGTTGGGGTATCAACATTGATTTTATGTGTTAAAACTTTATGATGTGATATGTTTATTTTTATTAATATGTGTGTGTGCTAGATCTAAAGGAAGGAGAGTAGCCAACAAATTATGATACCTTGAGAGTAAAAATTCCTTGATTTATTTTTTCCTTTTAATGAGATGGTTAATATTCCCATGAAGCTTCTAGAAAGAGGTTGGGAAGTGTGATTATAAAAAAAACAGGGAGGATAAATCAAGAGATTCTTCTTCCTTTAGATTTTCATCCTATTATATTTTCTCTCTCATACATTATTTTCCCTCTCACTCAGAAATTGAATTGGAAAAATATTTGGTGGCATAAACCAAAGACGTTGAAACCTTATGATTAGTTAAGAGTTATGAGTGAAAAAATTTTCATCAAAAGTGAATGTGTTGTAGAACTTTTTCTTTGGAATAGATGGATTTGAGGATTGGGAATGGTTTTTCTGTGTGGAAAATACAGAATTGAAGAGGGGATGGTTGAGGGATTGCAAAGGTCATTGAAGGACTCCCTTGTGTTGTGTAAACTTGCATGGTATTTTTGTGAATTTTTATGATCCAAGTCAAAGATGGAAAGGATGAACACTGATATTTTCTTATGTGTGAAGAAGAGTGACCTTCACTTTTCTGTTAAATCTAGTCTAAAAATTTTGTGCTAAATCCTTGAGCTTACTTTTCTTTCAAGGCATCAAGAATCTGGCTCAAAGGTGGATGACTACAAGAAATATTATAGCACAATATTTCTTATGGTTCGGTGAAGAGTGACTTGCCTTTCATCAATTTTGAATTCACTTTTTCTAAATAAAATGACTATGTGTGTGCTTCGTAAATGAAATTTATTATTACAACAATATATGTATGAAATGGTAATAGTTGAAATTGTTAATTCCTAACAAGTTTTTTTTCCAATAAGATCTTCTTATGAAAAATATCTACCAGCCGAGGACAAACTTGGATAAACAATGGTTTCCAAACTATCTATGTTTATTACCATTGAATCCCCATGGTATTCAAGCAACTAGCATGTTATTTCCTCATTTTAATCTTTAGTTGGGGTGTTGGAACGTTGTTTTTCCCATTGATGCCACCTGATGTATGCCATGTATTCATGAGTCTTTACGTATTGTATTGATTCTTATGTATGTATTTTGAAGGTTTTCATGATATTGTAGAGATTTGTACAGTAACAAAAAGTATGTAGGGAGTCTTCATGATGTATAAAGCTCAATCCTGAAGCTGAGCTACAAGATTGATAGATTCCCTATAAGTATGAGTTGATGCCTTGTACTGGTTCATATTGAGTCATATACATGTTCTCACGATGTCAAGTTGTGAGTGGAAGGTTGTCACATTGGCCCAATCATCCTCCTAAAGTTGAGTCGCAAGTTTAATGCAAAGTTGATATGTTTTGATGTTTGCTCTACCATAGTCAATGGGAGACTATGTTGACAGAGCCATTGTAGGCTCTCAGCCACTAACATTCCAGCATGAAGGATGTGGATATAGTCATGGATATCTAGTTATGTCCCTATGGCTATGGACTAAAAGAGAATATATCTCGATTACCCGCGCACATAAGATGTTTTTAACTATTTTCTGATGGTCTTGTTTATAATTTTCTCAGTAAAGGTCGCGAAAGGTCGGGGAACTTCTAGAAAGTGATTAAAATTGAAAATATCTCTCATTAAGTGGAATGAGTTGTAAGATCAAGTCAAGAAGATTGATCAGGAAAAATATATGTTTCGAAAATAATTTCTTAGTGCTCCATCATCTAAGGTAATTATTGATTTAACCAACTCGGGAAATTACAAATATGAGAAGGCAATGAGTTTATTTGGTTGGTTCTCTTTCTATGTTCGAGTGTGTGTGTGCATGAGGAAAAAATGTTGAAAAATCAGTGGATGTAGCAATATATTTAGAACTTAAAAATATCCATAGTTCAATTATCATTCATGAATTTAGAGTTGAGTGCAGGAATTAAAGACAAGTTTTGAAGTGAGTGTGTGGAGAATTATTCTCTCACCAGGAGAGAGGAATTGTTGTTGGGTTGTGTTATATTCTTTCCACGACTAACCCACGTAGTGAACCGGGGGGTTAGAGGGGGGGCGGAGCCCCCCCTTCATTGCGCCAATTGCGCAGCAGGGGGGCGGCAGCCCCCCCCTGTCCAAGGGATTTGAGGGGGTGGGTAGCCCCCCTCTATGGGGTCTGGGGCAGCGCCCCGGGAAAAAAAAAAATTTGGACCCTATATTAGGTTGGGCGAACCTACCTATGGTTTTCGGTCCATGGTTTTGGACGTGATGGTTTTCGGTCCATGGTATTGGATGCTTCGGCATGTATAAATATGTATTGTAACATTGAAAGGAATATAATGAAAAACCTGGTAGTCCCGGTTTTGGGATCCAGGGGAAAATCTCTGTGTATATGTGTTTTATGTGTTATGCTCTCGCATTGTTTATTTTTCTGTGATTTAGAATTCGTATGCAGGTAATTTCTGTACGGGGTTAAAACCTACATTTGGTATCAGAGTTGTTTTGGCTTCAAGGGGACGCCTTTGTTGCTGAGGGGTTTCACTTGAGCCTGTGGTAGACCCTGTTCAGTGGGAGATCTGCGAGATCGATTCTGGTGGTGAAAGAAGATGGTGAGCAGCGGAAAGATAGAGATCAAGAAGTTCAATGATCAGAGTTTTTAGTTGTGGAAACTCAAGATGTAGGATCTATTGGTAGATAAAGATCAGTGGATCGCGGTAGATCCAGGTACTAAACCAACGGGAGTGACCGATGAAGAATGGAAGAAGTTGGATCGGAAGGCAAAGAGCACAATACGATTATGTGTCTCAGATTCAATATTGCTGAATGTATCAGGGGAAGCTATAGCGAAGGCTTTGTGGGACAAGTTAGGGACTTTGTACCAATCTATGTCTCTAGTGAATAAACTTTTCTTGTGGAAAAAGCTATATAACCTGAGGATGAAAGATGGAGACTCGGTGACAGAGCATATGAACGCATTTAGTACTGTGGTAAGTCAGTTAGTGTCTATTGATATTAAAATTTCAGATGAAGATAAGTGCATCAGTTTGTTGTATTCTCTACCAGATTCGTGGGATAGTATGGTTATTGTAATAGGTAGCAATGCAACTGCTTTGCAGTTTGATGAAATAGTCTCAGCCTTGCTGACGGAGGAGATGAGACGGAAAACATGGAGAGCCAGAATGGTGATGCCTTGTCTATACGTGGACGGTCCCAGAATAGAAACAAAAATAAGTCATCGAGTGGGAGATCTAAATCTCCAGGAAAACCTATAAAGGTGGTGTGCTGGAAATGCAGAAAGGAATGGCACTTCAAAAGGGACTGTAAATCTAAAGCTCCTGATAAAGGAAAGGGATCTGATGATGCTCCTTTTGCAGAGGCGAAAACCACCTCAGATGAAGGTGGGGATGTGTACTTGGCTTCTTCAAGTACACATGTAGATCATGAGGCATGGTTGATTGACTCAGGTGCATCCTTTCACTTCACTCCCCATAGAGAGTGGTTCTGCAAGTATGAGAAATACGATGGTGGTGATGTCTTCTTAGGAGATGATAGGAAGGCTAGAATCATTGGTCGCAGAAAAATAAAGTTGAAGTTGCAAGGTGGAAGGGTTAGAACACTTTCGGGTGTTCAGCATATTCCTGCATTGGCCAGAAATCTGATTTCTGTAAGCAAGTTGGATGATGCAGGTGTAAAAACAGTGTTCGGGAAGGATACCTGCAAGATGGTTCGGGGAGCACTGGTATTGATGCGGGGAGTTTGGACTGGAACTCTATACAAGCTGTAAGGTAGCACTGTTGTTGATGGGTGCAACAGTTCTGTGGTTCCTGAAAGTGGAGTTGAAAATCTAGTGGTCTCTTGAGAGAAGACCATGTTGTGGCATCAAAGGCATGGACATATTGGAGAGAAGGGCCTTTGAATACTTCATGGTAAAGGTATGGTAGAAGGTATGAGTAATAGCTCTCTGGATTTTGATTTCTGTGAAAATTGTGTATATGGGAAGCAGAATCAGGTGAGTTCCCCTCTGGTGCTAAGAGGGTGAAACAGATATTAGAGCTTGTGCACAGTGATGTGTTTGGACCTGTGAAGGTTCCATCACTGGGTAAGTCTGTGTACTATGTATCATTTATAGATGACTTCTCAAGGAATACATGGATATATTTCCTTAAGAAGAAATCTGAAGTCTTTGACAGGTTTAAAGAATTTAAGGCTCTGGTGGAAAATCAGACAGAGAAGAAGATAAAGGTGTTGAGGACAGATAATGGTGGAGAGTTTTGCAGCAAGGAATTTGAAGAATTCTGTAAGAAGTGTGGTATAGCACTGCAGAAGACTACTCCATATACACCTCAGCAAAATGGAGTCGCAGAAAGAATGAACAAGACGTTGATGGAAAGGGAAAGAAGCATGCTCAATGGTGCCGGGTTAGGACAGGAATTCTAGGCAGAGGCGGTGGATACTACATGTTACTTGGTCAACAGGTCACCTTCATCAGAGTTGGAGGATAAGACACCACAATAATTATGGACTGGGGTATTTGGATGTGATGCATATGTACATGTGCCAAAGGAGAAATGAACCAAGTTGGATAGTAAATCTGAAAAGTGCATCTTTATTGGGTATAAGGATGGTTTAAAAGGTTATAAGCTTTGGAACCCAGTCACACAAAAGGTGTACAGCCGAGATGTGGTGTTCAGAGAGGTAAAAGATGTTATTAAACATGAAGTCCAACCAAAGGAACCTGAGAAGATAGAGTTTGAGCTAAAGGAGGAAGAATCAGACTCTGCAGCAGAGGAGGAATCAGAAGATGAAGAGCCACAAACTTCGGCTGTGAGAAGATCAGTTCGAGAAAGAAGGCAGCTAGAAAGGTATAGTACTTCTGCTTTCTGCTCAAATTTTGCTTTGTCTATTACTGAAGATGATCCCAGAACTGTGAAGGAAGTAGTAGATTCAAAGGATGGAAAACTTTGCAAAGAGGCCATGGTTGATGAAATGGCATCTTTGCACAAAAATGAGGCTTGGGATCTGGTGGAGTTGCCGGCTAGAAGGAAACCCATTGGCAGCAAATGGGTGTTCAAAAAGAAGACAAATGCAGAAGGGAAGGTGGAGAAATACAAAGCTCGGTTGGTAGCAAAAGGTTATTCCCAGGTGTTGGGAATTGATTTTGGTGATATTTTTTCTCCTGTTGCCAAGGTAACTTCTATTAGGTTACTTTTATCTGTTGTTGCTGCTTTTGATTTTGAGGTAGAACAGATGGATGTGAAGACAACATTTCTTCACGGGGATTTGGAAGAGGAAATCTACATGAAGCAACCTGAAGGCTTTGCGGTGAAGGGTAAGAAAGAACTGGTATGAAAGTTAAAGAAGTCTCTGTATGGGTTAAAACAGTCACCAAGGATGTGGTATCAGAAATTTGATACATTTATATGGGGACTTGGCTTCACCAGAAGCAAAGCAGATCACTGTGTGTATTTTAAATTAATTGGTGACCGTGTTATTTATCTGGTCTTGTATGTGGATGATATGTTGCTGGTTGGAAATGACAAAGAAATTATCCAGGATTTGAAGACCCAATTGTCCTCCAAATTCGACATGAAAGATATTGGTGTTGCAAACTATATTTTGGGCATGGAAATTAAAAGAGATCGGGCAAAGAGGAAGCTCTAGTTAAACCAGAGGAAGTATGTCGAGACAATACTGTAGAGGTTTAATATGCAGGATAGTAAACCGATGAAAGTTCCTATTCCTGTCGGTGTGAGGTTATCTGCTAAATAGTGTCCCAAGACACAAGAAGAGGAATAGGACATGTCCCATGTTCCATATGCGAGTGCAGTCGGTAGCCCGATGTATGTAATGGTATGTACTAGATTAGACATTGCACATGCAGTGGGAGTATTGAGCAAGTTTATGTCAAAACCAGGGAAGGAGCACTGGACAACAGTGAAGCGGGTTTTCATGTATTTGCGTGGCACTAGTGATTATGGTTTGCGCTACCAAGGAAGACCAGGATTGGACAAAGTGTTGGATATTCGTGGCTTTGTTGATGCAGACTGGGTTGGAGATCTGGATCAGAGAAGATCTACAAGTGGGTATGTGTTTAACCTATTTGGAGGTGCAGTCAATTGGATGAATAAGAAACAATATGTAGTGGCACTATCAACTACATAGGTAGAATACATGGCAGCCACTCATGCAAGCAAGGAAGCAGTTTGGTTGCAGAGATTGTGTTCAAGTATGGGGTTAGTACAAGGAGCTAAAAGAATAGACTGTGACAGCCAAAGTGCAATTTTCTTTGCAAAGAACCCTGCTTATCATTTAAAGACAAAGCACATTGATGTTAAGTGTCACTTTCTGAGGGATATGATAGAAGACAAAAAAGTGTTGCTGGTAAAGGTGGACACTTTGAAGAATACTGTAGATGCATTGAAAAAATCTGTGAGCTCTGAGAAGTTCTCTTAGTGTAGAGAAACAATGGGCGTTTTAGGGCTGGAAAAATGACTAAGCTCTCCTGTGGCCCCCTATGGAAAGAAAGCAACAAGTGGGAGATTGTTGGGTTGTGTTATATTCTTTCCACGACTAACCCACGTAGTGAGTCAGGGGGTTAGAGGGGGGGCGGAGCCCCCCCTTCGTTGTGCCGATTGCGTAGCGGGGGGGGTCACAGGGGGGCGGAAGCCCCCCTTATCCGAGGAGTTTGAGGGGGGCAGGTAGCCCCCCTCTACAGGGTCTGGGGCAGTGCCCCGAGAAAAAAAAAAAATTGGACCCTATATTAGGTTGGGCGAACCTACCTATGGTTTTCGATCCATGGTTTTGGACGCGATGGTTTTCGGTCCATGGTAATGGATGCTTCGGAATGTATAAATATGTATTGTAACATTGAAAGGAATATAATGAAAAAGCTGGTAGTCCCAGTTTTGGGATCCAGGGGAAAATCTCTGTGTATATGTGGTTTATGTGTTATGCTCTCACATTGTTTATTTTTCTATTATTTAGAATTCGTATGTAGGTAATTTTTATACGGGGTTAAAACCTACAGTTGTGACTATTGAAATGATCTTCCTTGATGTTATTATTTTTGTTTTGCAGGAGTGATTCAGATTATATTTTAATTATAGTGTTGGAAATATTGAGAGGTGGGGTGAATCAATATTTCTTAGCAATTAGTACTTAATTATTTTTTTCAGAGCATTAGTTAATAATCAACAATATTATAATTATTCAGTAAAATAGTAAACAATGATGTTGAAAGATAGAGACAATAGGCACAGTATTGTTAGGTGGAAAACCCCCTCCATGTAAAAATCCACCAAACTCTTTTCTAATAAGTTATTTAATATTCATCCGCAACTGGAAACAAAGCTACAACTTCCTAGAAATCTAGAAAACCATTCTTCTTCAACTCCCACTAAAAGGACGCCCCAACGCCCTGGTTTTATCAACAATTAGTTGAAAAGATTCCCCAACACCCTAGTGAGCCAAAACTCACCCTAACACAACCATACCACCCTGAATTATTTACAGGCCTCAACCTATAGGTGACTTCGTTCACCAACCTAGCACCATCCTACCACCCTATAAAGACAAAATAGAATAAAATATGTGATTCTCATACCAAGGACAATGATCCATGTTACAATGATTTTCAATAAATAATAACAAAAATACTAGGATGATACCCTTATATCAATAGAAACTAACAATAAGACTAAATCTCCCCAACAATTTATTTTACAACTCTTAGGCAACTTGACTCTTTAAAAAATATGGGCTCCCACACCAGGGATAATGGCCTAGTTATAATGATTTGACTCTTGACCTTGATAATACTTCTTAATGCATGGAACAAATGTTGATGATGTGACAAGTATAGATACTATGTCTTCAATAAATGTCCTTGTTGCAACGTTTCCATCATTATATGATGATTTGACACTTCAAGTTCTTATATGTCTTCTTCTACCTACATACAAAGTTACCCAAACAAGGCCCAATCCCAAGCAAAAACAAAATACCCTTCAACTTTCGTTTTTCCATTAGTACACGTAAGTACATAATAGTGAAAGTACAAAATTAAATGATTACAATAAGTTCATTATATGTGCTTGTGTTTTGAGTATGCCCCTTTTCTTCTTGACTTGCTGTAGTAGCCTACACTCTTCGTATTCAACTAGTTCTTAACCAAAACAGACCATGACACAGACCTAGGCTCAAATCAGGACTAGACACCATTGAAGACTATAGCTATAAGCCTTAGACACAATGATGACAAGGCATTCTAGACATTCTTAGGATAGAACTTACAATAGCTATCAAAACTTAACACAACTTATAATGCTAATTCAATTGCATATTAACTCAAAGCTAACCTACTACACACTATTGTGCAGTCCTCAATTTAATATAATAACAATCATTAAAGTACACAATGAAAAGGACTTTAAATATGTACAAACCTTGAATTTTAAATATGAGGCTCAAAATAATTTTCCTAATACAATACATGAACTGAGACTTGTTTCAAATACAACGTAAACAAGAATTGTGAGCAACACAACTTACCGAAATTTGAGACTAGTGCCACAAATTTTTTCTTGCATAAGTTCATATATATTTCAATGAGGTCTTGTGGAAGAATAAGACCTGAAACAACCTTTGGATACACTCGTTGTCCTAAAATAATGCAATTTCCTTAGTGCCAATAACTTTAGGTGTGTTGTTCCATGTAGTGGAGGACATAAATCTTTATTCAAGACCAGAAACAAGTCGTCTCTTTTAGGACCGAGACTCTTCTTCACTTAAGATGCAGTGATATTTATTAAATGGATCAATGTCATCAAATGTCATTTGAAATACCTATAATTAAATCCTACCTAAGGCCGAAACTCCATCTTTCAATCAAGGATAGAAATAGACCTCACGTTATTATGCGATGACTGTTATAAGTCTCATTTAGTGATATTCATTTGTAAAGGGCCGAAATCACATAATATTTGCATTCTTAGACAAAATCAAACCTGAAATTTAGATTAAAAAAAATAAGACATATTTCAAGTTGCATACTGAACCCCAAAACAAGAATTCCTATGTAGAATTTTGTAGAGTTGTCAAGCTTCAAAAAGATGATATTATTTCAACTCACATACCTTTCATCTATTCGAAAGATCTCTTAATATATAACACAGGTATATTGGATAGGGATCCTTATTTGTAGGAGACATAACTTCCTTATGTGACAATAAAATATGATCATTTAGTCATTGGGTGTGAAGGAGGGGCTTCTTAATGTATGTTGGAGGAGTAATTCAAAATATATCTAAAATGTTAAATATTTCAATATATATATATATATATATATTTCTATTATAAGGTAAGTGGATCACTTTAATATTCCTCCTAATAATTGTATTAATACTTATTGACTTAATTTATTTTTTATTAGTGAAATACCCTTAACAACTCTTAATAAAAGCCTTAAATTTGATGTTAATAGAAATAATAACAATGATTGGCTTAGCGCAATTGTTCCTACCAACATTGTGAAATAAATGATTGAGTTACTACCTTTGGTTCTTGAAGATATTAAACCTATAAATAATGAGAATGTGGTGAGAATCATTGTCATATATCAACAATTGTAGGTGAAAAAGGTGTCATGTTACTACCCCCTGGGGTTTTAGCCATCAAAAATGGGTCTTCAACTTCAAACTTAATTTTCTCTAAAACCAGAAGGAACCATGGGGCATACCATATATCAACAAAAACATCTTGTCAAGGAGAATCTATCTAGAGGGATCCCGACATGATAATCCATAAATTTCCATGTCAAATTTTCCATTGAAGATCATGGTAGCTCCTAGTGCTTCTTAGGTTGATATCAATGACAACCACCTATCAACAATATCCCCCTTTGGCATTGATGGCAACACAAGTATTCCCCCTATGATCATAACTCCCCCTTGACACCGTGGTTATAACCTTCCTAATGTTTTCTTTCTCGTTTTGACATCAATGGCAAAGGGTAACTCCCCCTAACAACCTGCCTCTCTTGCGGACCTGTGACCTACCCTAACTCCCTACCTACTTGACGAGATAATGATTGGTCTAATGAGGACTTGGGAGAATCCTAAGATTTTGGAGAATATACTCAAATGTTTCACGCAGAAATGGTTTGGTAAAGATATCAACAATTTTTTCTTTTGTCCCAATGTATTCAACTTTGATGTTCTTCTCGACAACTTGTTCTCTAACAAAGTGGTACTTGATCAGAATGTGTTTTGTTTTTTAATGCATCACAGGATTCTTGGAGATACTTGTGGCACTTGCATGTTATCACATAAGATTGGAATGGGCTCATCAAACTTTACTTGAAGATCTTGCAAGATTCGTTTCATCCATAGGACTTGCGTACAATAAGTAGTTTTTGTTATGTATTATTCTTCTGATATGGATAAGGAGATTGAATATTGCTTCTTGCTCAACCATGAAACAAGACAACCACCTAGATAGAAGGTTGCTCCGCTAGTTCTCTTATGATCATCAACACTTCCTGCCCAATCTACATTTGTATAAGCCACAATAATTAATTCATTTCCTATAGGTCAAATTTTGTTCTTTTCTTGAGATATTGAAATATTCTCTTTATAGCAACGACAAGGGATTCTTATGGTGCTGCTTGGAATCATGACACTTTTACAATTTCATACATCACACCTGGCCCGAAAGTTTTTACATATAGGAGACTTCAATCATAGATCTATAGATCCTCTCTTCTGTATCCATGGATAAGTCATCCATACTTTGCTTGCAACTTGTCATCTTAGAAATTATTTTCCTTAATGCTTGCTTCAACCATGTCTTCCTGACAAACTATGCTTCATATTGTATGTTATTGTTGATTCTACCTATCAATATAGATCAACTTTTCCTGCCACTGAAACTATCCATAATATTCCTTTATGTCTGCCATTTTTCAACCTTCAAGTGATTGATCTTCAAATGTGCCACTGCTACTGCTTAGACCCCCCCTCTTCAATATTCAGGGAATCATCATGCTGGATTCATCAAAATAATGTACCACCCAACTCTTTGGCTGAATTATCATTAACCATGTCATTGTCTAATGTACTTGTTTCTACCACAAGATTTGTTGACTTTAAAAAGCCTGAAATAATTATTGGTAAAAAACTCCTATTTTCCTGATCTTCTTGTATCTGTTGTCCTTTCCTGTACCTGATGTTAGGGTTGTAATTCAAGGAGGATTCCATCTTGTACCTGCAATATCAATCTATGTGACTATAGTTATGGCATTTGTAACATTCAATGTTGGCCCTAAATAATGGAGCATACAATGTAAACTTTCTATTGTCAAAGTCATCATGAAATATGTCTTGTGATCTTGCAAACCTAGTTCTAGGATATCTTCTTCTAGGGTTTTGATTCCATAGATAATATCTTTGAAAATTGTACCTATTTTGACAATCCATAGCCATATGTCAAAATTTAGCACATGAAAAAAAATAACCATTAAATGAATTTGCGTACTTGAATGAGTTATCTTGTCTGAATGATATTATGTATTCATTCCTTCTTGGAGGAAGAATTGTCTATTGATTACTTCTTGGAGTTGTGTCATTTTTAATCTTATATTTTCCTTCATTTTGATTTGGAGTTTTACTGCTCATGAATTCATCCAATGCTTTAGAGCTACTTGCAATGTTATGTTATACATTTCCCCTTTTTACTTCCTTTCGTAGAGAGACTATTTCAGCTTATATTTCTTCCCTTGCCTTGTCGCTTTATTTTAACTTATTCCTGAGTGATTCTTCAATTTGTTTGACTTATTATCATTTTACTCTGAGATTGATGATTTATTTTTCATTCCTTTTATTAAGGTTCTCGGCATGTTCCTTTACTTCCTTCAATTCAGCTTCCAGAGAATTGACATTTTTCCTTTTTGTTTTGAATTCTTTTATAACTTTGACAACTTTGTTTTGAAATTCAATTTCAGTCATTTCTTCTTCTTCATCTTCTTCTTCATCAGTTGATTCCTTCTTTTTGTGCTTAGTCTTAATTCTTTGTTTTCTTCATCACTGTCACTCCCTTCTGCAGATGAGGAGCTATCTTCCTTGGAGAACATTATTTTCTTAAAACCTTTCTTCTTGTTGAAATTTCATTTGCCCTTCTTTCCTTTTGTATATGTTTCATTCTTATGAGGACACTTAGCTGCAAAATGACCAATATCACCACAATCAAAACATGCTAATGGAAGTTTTCCTTTGTACTTATTTGTTCCTCTTTACACATTCCTCGTAAGCTAAGAAAATTCTTCATATGGAAATTCCTCTTCTTCTTCCTCTTCTTTGTAATTACTAGATTTTGGTTTAGATATATTTTTCCCTTCCCAGCCTTATTGGATGCTGAAAATGCAGTTTCTATATTAGATGAACTATTTTCCTCTTCAATCCTCATTTCATATGTGTTATACGGAATCTACGACTATGTATACAAGTATCTTCCCTAGATTGGGTGGCCGAGTCTGGAACAATAGAAATCAAACAAACCAATGTTTTCCTTAAAGTAAATGGACAATGGGATGAAGCCTACCTAGAATCTGTCATAACTCTCGTTCATCTCGTAGCTTGTATGCTCCAATCCTAGATTTGATCTCTATAATTAGAACCTGCACAATCAGAAAACACAAGCCAAAGATTTATGACATTTATGTAGTAACATCCAATCACTTCATTCAATAGATCAACATGGTATTGATATACATGAAATCATAACATCACATATAGGAAAACAATGAACTCTTTGTGTTACTAGAAATGGAGAGAGTTACAACCAAATATAGAGTTGATCTTGTAGAAGAGCTCCTCGAAGTTGACTTGTCCTTCCTTGTCACAAAGTGTATCTCTATGTCACCCTAATGCATGGAATAATGACTCTCACAACAACAACATGAAGGTAGAATCTATCTCCAAAATCCAACCCCTAGCTTGTGGATTGCAGTAAATATATAGAATATTATGGTAGGTAAGGAATTCTTATCCATTTACCAATTCTAGGCTTGAGATCCACTCTTGATGGGAGGATGAGCTCAAGGGATAAGGGGTGAAATCTCGAAGGTAGGATAAAATAGGATTCAATACTTTCATCCAAGGTAAATGGTTGTAATAACTCCTAGAATCATTCAGAAGAGGAGGCTTTGGGATTCTTTTTATTTTTCCTAAATTTCTAGAATCAACGCACCCCCAGCAAGGGGAAACCTACTAGCGATCAACGCATGTCTAGAGAAGGTGAGCTTGATGGTGAATGCAATCTCCTAAAGGGCCAAGGTTCATTGGGCATTAAAATCACTGAAATTAAGCAATTAAAGGCATATATTCAGGGATTAGGGAGAGTCATGATTAGGGATTTGTGCAAGGGTGATGACAAGGAGTAAAAGGATGTTGATTGATCCAGACAACATGAATATTGACCAGATGTGACAAAATGGCCCATAACAATATGTTGTAAGTATCCCATGTAGTTTGTCCATACTCAAGGTGCTTAGATTTTATCTATCTTCTAAGACATAAACTTAGGATTAAATATTGTTGGAAGGATTTTGGGGACTTTATGAATGATGACCTTTTTAATCAATTGGTTCTCCTAATCCTTCCAATGAATTTTTTATTTCATCTACACATTGAAAGTAAGATGAAATATTCTCATCTTCTTTCATCCTTAGTTGTTCAAATTGAGCTCTGTAAATTTGAATTTTTGCTTCCTTAACCTTTGAGTCTCCTGCATATATGTTTTTAAGCTTATCCCATAATTCCTTAGTTGTTTTACAACCCAATACTTTAACATAGATAGTTTGAGCAAGACCACTTATAATAATATCCTTTGCTTTGGAATCATTTTCGATATTTTTCTTACTTTGTTCATATTTGTTTCTTTATAGCCTTGTTCAACTATTTCCCAAACTTCGTATCCTTGCGCAAGTAAATGAACTTGCATCCTTTGCTCCAAGCATAGTTATCTCCATTAAATAGAGGAACTCTATTCTTGGTGTACTCCATGATCTCCTTCTAGTTGTTAAACTGTTATTGAAGGAACCAAGCTCTGGTACCAATTGTTGTAAATACTAAGGGGGGTGAATTAGTATTTCTTAGCAATCATTTTTTAATTAATCTTTTCATAACATTATTTAATCTTCAGTAGTATTATAATTATTCATTAAAACAGTAAGCAATGATGCAAAACAATAGAGATAGAACACAATATTTTAGGTGGAAAACCCCCTCCGGGTCAAAAACCAGTGAACGCATTTCTAATAAGTTCTTTAATCTTCATCCCCAACTAAAAATAAATATACAAATTCCTAGAACTATATAAAATAATTCTTCTCCATCTCCCACTAGAAGGATGCCCCATTGACCTGTCTTTATCAACAGTCAGCTGAAAGGATGCCCCAACACCCTAGTGAGCCGTAACTCACCCTAGAACCACCCTACTACCCTTAAGTATTTAAAGGTCCCAACCTATAGGTGTCTTCATTCACCATCATATCACCACCCTATAAAGACAAAATAGAATAAAATATGTGGATTCTCATACAAGGGACAATGATCCATGTTACAATGATATTCAATAAATGACAGACAATACTAGGATGATACCCTTATCCTGACAGAAACTGACAATAAGAATGTCTCTCCCCAATAACGATGAAAGGAGATCTTGGGGTATAGCCAATTTCCCCTTTCATATCAATTTTAGATCCTGAGGCCTGTGGGTTATGGCTGACAAGCCTATCGGAAGCTATTAACTGAGGCCTTAAGCCTTTAACTCGGACCATACAACATATCAAAATTTCCTTTTAAAAACCCGGGACAACACATTAATAAAAAATACACAGGAAACAACAAGAAAACCCACTGTCGAACCATAAGCCGGATCTCAAATAGTATCCACCCGCACCTATAACTTCATTGGGTCCAGCTCATCAAACCACCTCCGTGGTGCTACTCCTCTAAACTCCAATCTCCGAAATGCTGATACCTTCGATCGCCGATCATCGCATATCGACGATATTGCTTCATCAGCCCTCGGTCTATCGGCGATATCACTATCGGCATGTCACAATTTCCCATTCCATTTCCCACTGTCTTTTGACTTTGCCGAAATGCGATCGTCGATCAAATCTTGACCGTTTATCCTACAATGATCGATGGTTGATCAAACCTGCATCACTTAACATTCTGACTGTTTATGAAATATACACAACGCACATATTCAACACAAAGCACACTCTTATATTACACAGTATGATTACAAATCTAAGGCATTTTAGCCTTAGAATGAGTTCTCTCTCTATTACATTTTGCTCACTCTGTATCCCACTCTATATTACTCTATATCTCACTCTATCGAACATGCAGATTCATCATATATATATATATATATATATATATATATATATATATATATATATATATATATATATATATATATATATATATATATATATATATAAGGAAACATTGGATCGGATCACTGTGAAGGATCTGATCACATCCTTTCCTCGAATCTCTTAGCTGTCCCTAATTCTCTCTACATGCATACATATGTGGTAGATTACATTTAATAAAGTCTTCAAGAGACTTTATCCACTCCATCATTTACTCTGTTTTAAACAGATTTCTCCCCTGTTCAGCTCTGATGGTCCACGTCCTCTAATTCTCTACTTTCGATTCCTCTTTTGATTAAGGGGGGTCAGATGCTCCTGCATCAGACTCTTGAGGCACAAAAATTTATGATCTCCTAGTCATATTATTCTCCTTATCCTTAGCAATTCTACCTACTTCTCAGTGGAACTGCCTTCATGATATTTTGTGAGCTACAACCAAACCTCTGCAGTAACAATCTTCCTCTGTTACATGATACCTCACCAAGATTTCTCCTAAGCTTAGTCTTTTGGCATCCTTCTGGTTCTATCTTCTTTGGAACCACTTCAGCACTCCATGCTCTAAGCTTGCTACAAGTCTTCTCACCTTCCGCTGCCATTCGTTGCATGACAGTAAAGACCATAACTCTCCAGCTTCAAAAACTGTACCTCCTCTCCTTCTTCTTGCACTCCTTCCTTTTCACAGGAAAACTATCCCCACTCTGATACCAAATGATGAAAGGAGATTTTGGGCTATCGCCAATTTCCCCTTTCATATCAAATTTTGATTCTGAGGCCTGTGGGTTATGACCCACAAACCTATCAGAAGCAATTAACTGAGGCCTTACGCCTTTAACTCGAACCATACAACATATCAGAATTTCCTTTTAAAAACCTGGGACAACACATTAATCGAAAATACATAGGAAACAACGAGAAAACCTGCTACCGAACCATAAGCTGGATATCAAATATTATCCACCCACACCTTTAACTTCATTGGGTCTAGCTCATCAAACCACCTCCGCGGTGTTACTCCTCTAAACTCCAATCTCCCAAATGCCGATACCTCCGATCGCCGATCATCGCATATTGGCGATATCGCTTCATCGACCCTCGGTCTATCGGCGATATCGCTATCGACATGTCGCAATCACCCATTCCATTGCCCATTATATTTTTACTTTATCGAAATGTGATCGCCAATCAAATATTGACCATCGATCTGGACTCAATCTGACGATTGACGTTTGGTCGTGCAATCACTTATCGCCATACCTTAAGGTCTATGGTCTGCCTTCTTATAACAATCCGTCAATGTGATTATAACAGATCTCTGTTCCAGCGATTGGATCTGGACCATTGATCTCATAGATCTAACGGCTCCTGTGCATTCTAGTCCGTTTTCTCCTTAACTTAATCTTGCTTTCCTTTGATGGATTTTACGTTTAAAACACAGTTCTGCCATAATCTCTGTCTATACACGACATCACTCCATAACAGTTAAAGATAACACTATTATTCGTTTAATCGATGGATCACCATCGATCCTACAGTGATCGATGGTCGATCAAACCTGCATCACTTAACATTCTGACTATTTATGAAATATACACAACGCACATATTCAACACAAAGCACACTCTTATATTACACAGTATGATTACAAATCTAAGGCATTTCAGCCTTAGAACGAGTTCTCTCTCTATTACATTTTGCTCACTCTGTCTCCCACTCTATATTACTCTATATCTCACTCTATCGAACGCGCAGGTTCATCATATATATATATATATAAGGAAA
Organism: Pinus tabuliformis; assembly: GCA_031772625.1. Taxonomy (NCBI): domain Eukaryota; kingdom Viridiplantae; phylum Streptophyta; class Pinopsida; order Pinales; family Pinaceae; genus Pinus; species Pinus tabuliformis. Next base: position 824,486,174 of record CM062805.1, read on the forward strand.
CATTGGATCGAATCACTGTGAAGGATCCGATCACATCCTTTCCTCAAATCTCTCAACTATCCCTAATTCTCTCTACATGCATACATATGTGGCAGATTACATTTAATAAAGCCTTCAAGAGACTTTATCCACTCCATCATTTACTCTGTTTTAAACAGATTTTTCCCCTGTTCAGCTCTGATGGTCCACATCCTCTCATTCTCTGCTTTGGATTCCTCTTTTGATTAAGGGGGGTCAGATGCTCCTACATCAAATAATTACTTTTACAACTCTTAGGAAACTTGACTCTTTACAAAATATGGGCTCTGTACAAGGGATAATGGTATGGTTACAATGAATTGACTCTTAACCTTGAAAATACTTCTTAATACATCGAATAAATGTTGATGATGTGACAAGTATAGTTGTTATGTATTCAATAAATTTCCATGTTGCAACGTTTCCTTCAATAGATGATGATTTGATACTTCAAGTTCATGTATGTTTTCCTCTACATGCATACAATTTTCCCAAATGAGACCCAATCTCAAACAAAAACAAAATACCCTTAAACTTACCTTTCCTACAATACACATGTAAGTACATAATAGTGAAAGTACAAAATTAAATGATTACAATATGTACCTGAGATGTGATTTTGTTTTGAGTGCATCCCTTTTGTTATTGACTTGTTGTAGCAGCGTACACTCTTCTTATTCAAGTAGTTCTTAACCAAAACAGATCATGACATTGTTTGGGCAAACTATAGACTTATAATTTGACAGACATAAATTATCAACCGAGGATAGGTAACCTTCTAAGATGCTACGCAAAATATATGCAGGCTAATATTTAAAGTTTTTTTCTAAACAAAACCACATACGCATAGCTTCAATATCTCTTTTTTTCATCAACACTTAGCAGCAAAGGCTATGGAGCAAATTTAACCATCCCTCTACAACACCTAAAATTGTTGATGCTGATAAAAAAAAAGATAAAGGATCAATCAAACATCAATTAAACCAATTCAACAATTCATAATGTAAATTAAATATTAATCAAATAACTCCAAACATATTCATCAAACAAGCTTCACTATTTAACCATCATACATGTACTGCTACAAATTAGAAAAGAGGAACAAAATTTGTGTAACAATTCTATCAATTCCCCCAAATGCGAGCGCTTCAGGTGACAGTTAAGGCGATGGGACAGGGGTGTGGCAAAGCTAGATGACACCTACCAGCCCAGCACCACCTGGATAAGGAAGGGACGCGTCTACTACAGAGGAAGGGGCGATCACATGGCTTCACGCATTGGGAAGACGGCATGCACAATCTGAACACGGAACAGACCATCACCTCCACATGCTTCAGGCCAAGTTGGGCTTTGGCTCCATTTAATGCAAGAGTAATGGTGGGGGATAGCCGAGGAGAGGTGGTTGAAGTTAAATTCATGTATAGCCATGGACTCGTCTGGAAGCTCCATATGCATCATTGGTCTGGCGAAGGTGGGTTATGGCAGGCTGTTGGGTTACGCTTGGCTTCTGAGTCGCGCCCTCCACCTGCTCCAAATTTTCTCTTCTTTCCACTCTCAGAGTACCACTGCGCTCTCTCTGTTCCTTATCCCATCATGGTGCGACAACGTTCAATCAGTAGAAGGGGTGGCTTGAGGGGTGGAAGCTCTCGACAGTAGGTCAGGAGGTGAAGCACCTCGAGCTCTCCCTCTTCCTCTGCGGAAAATCCTCACTATCCCAACACCAGAAGAAAACGGGGTAGAGCAGGCCTTCGCTCATCTCCCTTCCCTCTGCCCCAGCATCACTCCCCCCATACCACGCTCTTCCACTTCCGCAGCACTCTCAATCAGCCAATAATCACCGCAACCATTTCCATCTCCTTCTCTGAGGAAGCGGTTCAGAGCACCCAGATGCCCTTCCCTGGAAGTGATACACTTAAAGCGGAACCCAGTCAACATAGAGCTCAGCAGAATGCAAGCAAAGACAAGGAAATTGCGCATGGTGGACAGCCCAAACGGAAAGGGAAGGAGGTTGTGCGGGAAAGGCACGAGGATTCAGATCCTCAGCTTGCCACGCCAGCCATGGAGATGCGCAAGATGAACGAGGAGGACACGCAACTGGTTGAAGGAAGAGGAGAAGGCGAGCAATCTTAGCCAGACAACTGCAAAGAATGGAGCTGCCCGATAGTGGAGGAACCTGCAATGGAGGAGTTCATCAACCAAATTACCAATGCCAGGTGGCACTTCATCTAACTTTTGGTTCCACTTCTTTTTTTTCCACGTAGGCGCATCCAGAAGGATGAATTTCTAGGTTTATGTTGTTTTCTTAGCACTTTTCAGAAAACTGTGGCAAATGTTCAATGATGTCCTATTTTTTTGTAATTCCCACACTATCAGACTGGTTTCCCCTCTGTTGGGGCAGTCTCAGAACTAGTTCTTCGGCAAGTTGAGATAGGTTTTTTTCATTTACAGCTAGAACCACTCTGTAAATATCTTTTTTCTTCTCTTAATAGATTAAACTTACTTAGCAAAAAAAAAATTCTATGAATTCATGAAAACAATTAAAAGAACACAAATTTGCAACTACGGGAGTTGTGAGTAAAGGGGGGCCTTGTTAGGTTTGTATACTATTAGTTTAACCCCTAATTATTATTAGTGCAACCCCCTTAATATATTGTTGTGCCCATGTGGTACCCATATTTTTATTATTGTGCCCCATAGAAGCCCACTATTGTCATTTTTGTGCCCTTATATTATTATTGTTATGTCAGCTCTGATTATATTATGACCCCTTAGACTCCTATATATAGAAAGGAGGTATTGTCATTTGTATCATCCAAGAATTGTTCATTTGTGTAATGTAAAGGAGTTTTCCCCCTCGAAGAGGCTTATTTTGAAGGCGTTTATCTATCTTTTCTATCTCTTCGTGAGCTGGTTTCATAACATTTGGTATCAGAGCTTTGGATTCTAGGGTTTCGCTACTCCAAACAGGTCATCGTGGAATTTTCAATATAACTTTTGTTTTGCGACCTTTCAGAAGCTAAAAATAAAACCCGTTTTAGATGAAACCTCGCTGAACCTCGGGTCCGAATTTCAAATCTTGCCTAGCTATAGTTTCGGATATCTAAACTGGGGAAGTTAGGGTTTTTGCAAGCTCCATAATTTCATCTAAAACAGGTCATCATGGAATTTTCGCTATAACGTTTTCGCTACGAAATTTCAGATTCTAAAAAAAAAACCCATTTGAGAAGAAATCGTTCTAAATCTTGGATATAAATTCCAGATCTTTTCTCGATATATTTTCGGATATATGATCTGAGGAAGTTAGGGTGTTTGTAGACACCTGAATTACATCCTAAATAGGTGATCTTGGGAAAATCGTCATACCTTTCTCTCTAAGCATCAGATTGAAATTTTGTAAGAATTTATAGAAAGAGGACGGACTTTATTTTGTTTGGGTATAATTTTCAGAACCTAAGGTTGAAACAGTGACATGTGGCACGTCGTACAAGTTCACTCTACTGAACTAGTCTATAATTAGGTCATCGCGGGAGACTGGGAATAAATATTTCTTCGGGAATCCAATTTTGATCAAACTTGTAGAGTTAGAAAGAGGACTTAGAGGGCTATTACAGGCCGAAATTTCAGAACTTAAAGATCCGAAATTATAGATTTAGATTCGCTTCAAGATCAAGCTCCTAAAATCAAGAAAAAATGAGATGAGGAAGTTTAATGGCAAGGATCCGGTAAATTGGATACTATAGATGGAGAAATATTTTGATCTACATGGTGTACCACTTTTACAAAAGGTACATATTGCATCTAATTATTTAGAACCGAATCAATTTTTATGGTATAAAGGGCTTTGTTCTCGTAAACCACTTATCACATGGTCAATTTCATAGAGGAAATGATAGCACATTATGAGGATATAAAGAGCAACACCTTCTTTAGCCAATTGATAAATATCAAACAAAAGGGTTCAATGGCAAAGCGCATTGAAGACTTTCAAAAATTGAATATAAGGGTAAATTTTATTCTAGAGAAGCAAAAGATAAATAGTTTTATCTATGCCATGGATGCTGATATCGATGGTATGAAAGCATATTGGAAGAAAGGCATGGAAGATTTGAAGAAAGACATGGAAGGTTTGAAGGAAGGTGGGACAAAGCTGCTACAAGAAAGGCCTCCTAATGATGAAAAGGATCAAGAAACATCAAAAGAAGAGGATATACACCGGGAATGAACCCTAAAGAAAGAATAAATGAATCTGACCATATCTCGTATTGCATTGGCAAGAATTACCACTCCTCAAACTCTCAAGATAGAAGGACATATCAAGAAGAAGAAGGTTCAAGCAATGAAATATCATGAATAAAAGTATCAAGAAACATGAAAAGAAAAGGATACTCACCAGGAACCAACCCTAGAGAAAGAAGAAAATAATTCGACCATCTCTTGTAATGCATTGGTCGGAATTACCACTCCTCAAACTATAAAGATAGAAGGACATATCAAGAAGAAAAAGGTATTAGTGTTGATTGATTCAGGTAGTACCCATAATTTTATTCATTGTAAGATAGCCAAGGAATCGAATTGCTTCCTATATCCAGCACAAAAGTGTCAAGTGATAGTTGTAAGTGGCGAAACCATAAATTTCTCTGGAAGTGCCATAATATCAAGCTATCCATGGGAGAATATGTATTGAATAGCCCAATGCTTTCCATTCCAATGGGTGGTGTTGATGTTGTACCAGGAGTCCAATGGCTATAATCCTTGGGTACAATAGCTTTTAATTTTCAAGAAATTTTCTTTGAAAGGAAAGGAAGTTGAATTAAGGGGTATCACAGGGAAACCAGGAAAGATAATCAGCTCTAACAAAATGTCAAAGCTTCTAAATAAATAACAACAAGGCGTAATTGCACAATTATGTTCGCTAATAGTTCCCACATCGAAATCATCTATTTCTCCAGATCTCCAAAAATTCTTGGACAAACATTCCAAGGTAATTGAGACTCCCAAATGTATCTCGTGTATTCGTGATCATGATCATGCTATTCATTTGATTCCAGGAATTTTTCCTCCAAACATCAGGCCTTATAGATATCCATATGCCCGAAGGAGTGAAATTGGACATATGGTTACAGAAATGGTAGAGGTTGGTATAATTATCCAACCAAATTTGATAAACAAAGCAAGGAATGAATGGAAGAATGGCAAAGCAGGGTGGGAACTTATTCAAAAGTTGCCAAAGATCCCAGTTCCAACAATATTGCTAGAACCTAACAAGGAAGGAAAAATCATATTGGACACTGAAGCATTCATAGAACCAAGAAGTTAACAGCTACGAAATTGATCAATTTCAGAGTATCTCATCAAGTGGAAGAACTTACCTGCTGAAGATTCCACATGGAAGGATGATAATTTTATACAGAAGCATCTAGAACTACTCAAGCATTGAGGACAACACTTTTTGAAGGAGAGGGGCATGTTAGGTCCATATACTACTAGTGTAACCCCTTATTATTATTAGTGCAACCCCCTTATTATATTGTTGTGCCCATGCAGTACCCATATTGTTATTATTGTGCCCCATAGAAGCCCACTATTGTTATTGTTGTGCCCTTACATTATTATTGTTATGTTGGCTCTGATTATATTATGAGCCCTTAGACTCCTATATATAGAAAGGAGGTCTTGTCATTTGTAACATCCAAGAATTGTTCATTTCTGTAATGTAAAGGAGGTTTCCCCTTCAAAGAGGCTTATTTTGAAGGCATTTATCTATATTTTATATATTTTTGTGAGCTCGTTTCATAACAAGCCTCCCTTACTCACAACCCCTTTAATTGCTAAAGGATTTTACACGGCGAGATAGGTAGAACATGGAACTTTATATTAATCTAAACAAATATTAGAGTAGTACAAAAGTTTGGTATATCTGTTCTTCCCCTTTGCAAATGAAACTTAAAAGTATTTATACAAGAGCAGATGCATATGTTGGAAAATACTGAGAGGTGAGGGGGGTGAATCAACATTTCTTAGCAAATAGAACTTTCAAATATTTTTAGAGAATTAGTTAATCTTCAATTATTATTAACGTTTATGCAGTAATAACAGTAAATAAAAAAACCTAGGAGGCACAAAGAATTTAGGTAGAAAACCCCCTTCGGTTCAAAAACCACCGAATGCTTTTCTAATAAATTATTTAATATTCAACCCCAACTGAAATGAAAGCAACAACCTCCTAGAATTCTAGAAAATCATTCTTCTCTAGCTCCCACTGGATGGACGCTCCAACGCCCGAGACTCTTCAATAGTCAACTGAAGTGATGCCCCAACACCCAATGAGCTACAACTCAACCTACCAACATCCTACCACCCTAAAGTTTTCACAGGATTGAACCTGTTGGTGACTTCATGCACCAACCTAGCAACACCCTATAGAATAATAAAAGAAGAATGGACTCTCGTACCAGGGAAAATGGTCCACTTTACAATGATATAGAATGATGTAGAAGAAGGAGACATACTAGACCATAACCCCAACTATGACACAACCACCTAATGATGATCCTAGACCTCCCGACATCACCTCTTCAACTCTTGGTAGATAGACACTTGTACAACTTTTACAAAGATGCTTTTACAATGACTCTATACAATGATACTTTTACAATGTCTATATGCAGTGCTGGCCACTTGAAGACTTCATATGGTGAACTTCATGTTGTTTTTTTGCACCTTGATTGCTGCTCTTATCATGCTACCCTTTCTCATTCTTCAAAACATTAGATTATGCATTGAGTCTTCTCTTGATGAATATATAATACCTGCAAAAAGTCTTCAAGGAAATACCCATGACATGATAATAGCAAAGCATACCTCATCCTGCAAAGCATATGTCAGTGCTAAACAAAAACAACAAATTAGAATACAAAGAACCTAATGAAATTAAGAGATGAACATATATATACAAAAGATACTTACCTATAGCTTACCTCTGATGCATCATTTTGTTGCACCTTACTTTTTGTTGCCCTAGAAAGTCTGGTCCTTTGCACCCCTTGCCAACACTTGATCTAGTTTTTCTTGCTTTCTAGGAGCACAATATTTAATCTGATGTATCTTTGTGATTTTAAATCCCCAATATGTGATCTTAGGTTCTGTAGTATCCCTCTGCATCTTATTTCCAAAGCCACAGGTCTAACCTGATTTGGATTCTTCAAGGCAAAGTTATGTCCAATATCTCACCATGACCTAATTATGGACTAGTTCAGTAGAGCAAACTTGTACGACGTGTTGCGTGTTACTTTTTCCTCCTTCGGATCTGAAATTGATAAACAAAAAACTACAATCTATGAACTATCTGCCACTTTCTACTGAATTCCAATCCTCTTCTTAGAGAGATAGTTATGACGATTTTCCCAAGGTCACTTGCTTGAGATGAAATTCGGTAGCCTACAAAAACCATAACTTCCACAGATCATATCTCTGAAAATATAGTGAACCAATATCTGAAATTTGGTGACTACGTTCATCAGGATTGGAAATCAAATGGGGTTTCATTTCAGAATCTAAGACTTCGCAGAAATGAAGTTATAGCAAAAATGCCACGATCGCTGCATTTGGAGGATATATGATATTTCTTTTTATAGAGTTGGAGGGGCTTCTATAGAGAATGTTGGAGGGATTTTAGGAGCTTAAAAACTTATTAATTACTTACTATTCTATGACCAAAACTAATTATGAGTGCTATGCCACAACCCCATAGGTTTTTAGCCCACTAACTAGGGTTACTAACTTCAGACATGAATATCTCTCAAACCGTGAAGAATTACTTGGCACCCCATATATCAATGGAAACATCTCGACGAGTAGAATCTATCTAGAATATCCTTGACTCAAAATAGAGTAAATTTTCAAGTCAAAATTCCCTTGCAAGATCAAGGTAGCCCCTAGTGCTACTTGGGTTGACATCAATGACAACCTCAAATCATCTTTAGATCAACAATCTCCCCCTTTTGCATTGATGGCAACACAAGTACTCCCCCTGCAATCAGGGCACCTCTTCCTACTTCCTTCTCTCCCCCTTTGACATCAATGGAAAAGGGTAACTCCCCCTGACACACAACCATCCTGCGGACCTGTACACACTTCCACTCCCCCTTTATTTTTTGAATAAGGAAAATCTAATGAGAACTTGGGAGAATCCCAAGCTTCTGGTGAAGATATTCAAATGCTTCACGAGGTAAAGGTTTAGTGAAGATATAAACGATTTGTTCTTTTGTACCAACATATTTAAGTTTGATATTCTTTTCAACGACTTGTTCTCTAACAAAATGATATTTTATCGGAATGTGTTTTGTTTTGGAATGCATCACGGGATTTTTGGAGATACTAATGGTGATGGTGTTATCACAAAATATGGGAATAGGCTCATCAAACTTGACCTGGAGATCTTGAAAAGTTTTCTTCATCCAGAGAACTTGAGTACAACAAGTTGCTACCACGATATATTATACTTCTGTTGTGGATAACGAGATTGAGATTTGTTTTTTTCTCAACCATGATACAAGACAACCACCTAGATAGGATGCTGCTCCACTAGTATTCTTACGATCATCAACACTTCCTGCCCAATCTGCATCTATAAAGGCTTGAATAATGAGATTGTTTCGTTTGGGATACCATAAGCCATATTCTATTGTGCCCTTTAAATATCGAAGAATTCTTTTGATGTTAATAATATGTGATTCTTTTGGTGCTACTTGGAATCTCGCTACTTGACCAATTGCTTGCGTACCATCTTGCTGGGAGGTTGTTACATATAGAATACTACCAATCATAGATTTGTACAACCTCTGATCCACATCCTTAGATGCATCTTCTATGCTCAAGTTGCAACCTATTACCATCAGAGTAAGGACGAGTTTGCAATCTTCCATTTTGAATTTCTTGAGCATTTCCTTGATGTACTTGGCTTGAAATATAAATATTCCTTTCTTTTGCTGAGATATTTGAAGCCCTAAGAAGTATGTAAACTCACCAAGTAAAGACATATCGAACTCACTTTGCATCTTTGTAGCAAATTTCTTACTTATTCAATCATCATTGCTACCAAAGATTATATCATCCACATATACCTCAACGATTGTTAAATTATCTTTATCTATTTGTACGTAAATACTGCTATCAGCAGTACCTTTCTTGAACCCTTGTTCACGTAGATATCTGTCAAGATGAGCATACCATGCTCTGGGAGCCTACTTGAGACCATACAGAGCTTTCTTTAACCTACAAACATAGTCTTGTTTTTTTTATAGTAGAAAACCTTTAGGTTGTTCAATGTAAACTTCTTCTTCTAATTCTCCATTTAGAAATGTTGACTTGACATCCATTTGGTAGACTTTTATTTTTCTTGAACATGCATAGGCAAGAAACATCCGGATGGCTTCCATTCTGGAAACTGATGCAAATGTTTTGTTGAAATCAATTCCTTCCACTTGTGCATATCCTTTGTAGACTAATCTTGTCTTGTTCCTGGTAACCTGTAATCCTTCAACTATTTTTCTCCCCCTGAACCTTTAATGAAACACCATCTTGTTCAAACTACCTTCTTGCCAATCGTAGACTTGTGCCATATACTGCTGCATAGACTCCTCTTGTACCAACCTTAAGGAGTCAACAAGCCAGATTGTTCAAAATAATGAGTCACCTAACAGGCCATCTTGACTTGAGTCATTATCTGAAGCAACTGCTAATTCTTCATGACCTTTTGCTTTTACAAATCCTAAAAGTATAACTGCTGAAACCTTGTTATCTGCTTTGTCTTCTTGTACCTGTTTCCTTTTCCAGACCTTCTTATTCTTGCAATCCCGAGCCATGTGCCCATAGTTATGACACTTGAAGCATTCAATTTTGTTCATAGGTGATTCCATATGATATCTACAACCACGAGCGCTATGTCCATAGTTATGGCATTTGAAACATTCAATATTTGGCTCATCTAGCACGTATTCTCTTCTGACAAATCATTGTGGAACCTGTCTCATGATCCTTCAAACTTTCTTCTAGGGTTTTGCAGATAATGATTGTACCTATCAAAAACTTCACAATCCCTAGCCATATGTCCATAGTTATCACATAAAAATAAATAACCATTAAATAAACAAACATACCTGGAATATTTGTCATTCTTCTTTGGAGGCGATGTTGTAGTTTCTTGTGGTCCTTTGTTCTTGATTACTTTGGTATTGTTATTTGGAGTTGCAACATTCTTCTTTGGCTTTTCACTTTGATCAACTTCTTTCTTAGAATCATCCTATGAAGTTTTGGAGCTTGTACCTTCATCAACTAGAGCTTTACCATCTTTGTTGCCTTCATTTTTTCTTCTTCATCTGTCTTATCTTGTAAGTATTCTTTTTGTGATCACTTGAGTTTGTTGATCTCATCACGAGTTGCATCAAGTTCTTCTTGCTTTTGAGCAAGATCTTCTTGAAACCATCTTTTCAAGATCTTCCTTCTTTTTTCTGCCTCCTCAACCTGTAGCTTGAGAAGGGTGGTCTTCTCTACTTCTCTATTGAGAACCTATATTTGTTCCTTCAACTTCTCATTTTCAATCCTGAGCCTTCTTATTTCTATTGAAGATGTTTCAAATTCCTTTTGCTTTTGGTCAACGACGGATATGTATCTTTGATCAGATTCCTTCCTTTCAATTTCTGCTTCCTGCATCTGTTGTGTGATCCTACTAGTATTTGCAAATGTTGTGTCGAGTTCTTGTTGCTTCTATTGGACTTCTCTCTTGAGGTCTCATGTCGTTGTATTATTTATTTCTTCCAACTTCTTTTGAAGTTAATCTTCAATACATTTGTGTTCTTCAACTTCAATTTTGAGACCTTGAACTTGTTCTTCAAGTGTATTGGAATGGATCTTCTTCACCTTGAGCTCTTTTATATGCTTGATTGCCTCCATAGAAAAGTCTTCTATGGTCAACCTTTCTTCATCATACTCAGAAGGATCCGAGTTTTCAATAACATATGTACCTGATTTCTCTGTTGAATATAGATTATGAAGCTTTTCCCAAAGAGCTTTAGTTATTGAACATTGACCAATTTTCTTTTTTCACATAATTTGGCAAAACATTCAAAATTACATTCATGCCCTTTGAATTGTACCTTTTAGCTTCTTTGATAGATGTGTCTCCAAAAACAATTGATTCTCATACGCCATGTGCCTGCAAAGATACTTCCATCCTGGATTCCCATATCTAGTAATTATCTGCATCAAAATCAGGGGTTGGTACACAATACTCACTTTCTTGAGAATTTTTTGTACCTATACCTTCCTTTGAAATCCTTGCAACCCACTTCTTTGACTTTCCCATCTCTATGCTCTAAAAACTGACTTCTAGCGGTTAAGTTGTTACTAAAGTAACCAAGCTCCGATGCCAATTATTGGAAAATACTAGGGGGGGTGAATCAATATTTCTTAGCAATTATCACTTTTAAATATTTTTAGAGCATTAGTTAATATTCAATTACTATTCATGTTTATGCAGTAATAACATTAAATAAAAGAACCGAGGAGGCACAAATATTTCAGGTGGAAAACCCCATTTGGGTCAAAAACCGCCGAATTCTTTTCTAATAAATTATTTAATCTTCAGCCCCAACTGAAATGAAAGCAAAAACTTCCTAGAATTCTAGAAAATCATTCTTCTCTAGCTCCCACTGGATGGAAGCTCCAACGCCTTAGATTCTTCAATAGTTAACTGAATGGATGCCCCAACACCCAATGAGCTACAACTCACCCTAGCATCACCCTACCACCCTGAATTTTTCACAGGCTTGAACCTATTGGTGACTTCATGCACTAGCCTAGCACCACCATACCACCCTATAAAAGAATAAAAGAAGAATGGACTCTCGCACCAAGGAAAATGGTCCACTTTACAATGATATAGAATGATGTAGAAGAAGAAGACACACTAGACCATAACCCCAACTATGACACAACCACCTAATGATGATCCTAGACCTCCCAACACTGCCTCTTAAACTCTTGGTAGGTAGACACTCATACAAATTTTACAAAGATGTTTTTACAATGACTCTGTACAATGATACTTTTACAATGTTTGTATGCAATGCTACCCACTTGAAGACTTCATGTGGTGAACTTCTTTCTACTGTTTTGCACCTTGATTACTGCTCTTGTCATGCTACCCTTTCTCGTTCTTCAGAACATTAGATTATGCATTGAGTCTTCTCTTGATGAATATACAATATCTGCAAAAATTCTTCAAGGAAATACCCATGACGTGATAATAGCAAAACTTACTTCATCCTACAGAGCATATGTTAGTGCTAAACAAAAACAAAAAATTAGAATACAAAGAACCTAATGAAATTAAGATATGAACTTACATATACAAAAGATACTTACCTATAGCTTACCTCTACTGCATCATTTCGTTGCACCTTGCTCTTTGTTGCCCTAGAAAGTCTAGTCCTTTGCACCCCTTGACAACACTTGATCTAGTTTTTCTTTCTTTCTAGGAGCACGATATTTAATCTGATGTATCTCTGTGATTTCAAATCCCCAATATGTGATATTCATTTTTTTAGTAGCACTCTGAGTCTTTTTTCCAAAGCTACAGGTCTAACCCGATTTGGATTCTTCAAGGCAAAGTTATGCCCAATCTCTCACAATGACCTAATTATCGACTAGTTCAGTAGAGAAAACTTGTACGACGTGTCACATGTCACTGTTTCCTCCTCCGGCCCTAAAATTGAGATATATAAAAATACAGTCCGTGGACTATCCACCACATTTTACATAGTTCCAATCTTCATCTCAGAGAGAGAGTTATGATGCATTTCCCAAGGTCACTTCTTTGTAATGAAATTTGACAGCATGCAAAAACCCTAACTTCCACAGATCATATCTCTGAAATTATAGCAAACCAATATCCAGGATTCGATCACAACATTCATTAGGATTCAAATCAAATGGGTTTTCATTTCAAAATATAAGACTTCGCAGAAATGAAGTTATAGCGAAAATTCCACGATTGCTGCATTTGGAGGATATATGAGATTTCTTTTCATAGAGTTGAGAGGGGCTTCTATAGATAATGTTGTAGGGATTTTAGGAGCTTAAAAAATTATTAATTAATGACTATTCAATGACCAAAACCAATTATGAGTGCCATGCCACAACCCCAGATGGTTTTAGCCCACTAACTGGGGTTATTAATTTCAAACATGAATATCTCTCAAACCATGAAGATTTACTTGGTCTGCCATATATCAACGGAAACATCTCGACAAGTAGAATCCATCTAGAAGATCCCTGACTCAAAATAGAGTAAGTTGTCAAGTAAAAATTTCCTTGCAAGATCAGGGTAGCTCCTGGTTCTGCTTGGGTTGACATTAATGACAACCTCAGATCATCTTTAGATCAACAACATAAACTTGCCCGAATTAGGAAAACTAACATACTACAATTGTTTTCTAATAATAACTAGAAAATACAATAAAAATAGACATGTTGAGTTTGATCCATGATTGAAAGCATGGATTAAACTTATCTCATTGAGTTCGATGGAGTTGTTTCCCAATACGGCCATCTGTGAGAGGTCTGAAGATCTGGGTGATTTTGGTGGCAGTTTTGAGGTAGCCAATAGAATAACATCCATGTAAATAGATTTCTTGACAAAACCCATGTTTTCTTCTTCCTCGAAGTTGATCAGAACATTCTCAACCATCGAGATCGCTACAGGAAATCGGAGGAGTTATAGGAAATCAAAATATCTATAGGAAATCGGCAACTCTACAGGAAATCACAAGTTGTCTGTAGGAAATCATGGAACCGATTTGAAATATGGTTGGTCTGCACAGGATCTGATCACCAATCTTGAAATTGTAGATAATTTGATTAGGTATCATTTAACTTCAAAAGTACTCAAGAATAAAATGAAATGATACTTTTTAAAATGATTTGCATACCTTAAAGCTCACAACACCCTTTTGGTAAAAACACATAGAATATGTAAAAAAGAGATTCATGAAGAGTCCAAAAGAGTTCAAATGAGGGGAAGCAAGGCCTTAGAAACAATATCAAAAATGGACAAAATAGGGACTCAACATCTCCCCCACACCTAGGTCCTTGTATGTCCCCTATGCAAGAAAAAATGTTGCAAATCCAAAAGAAAATTCATTATTTGCCCTGTTTTGCAGCTATTGCAGCAAGGTGATCCAATTACGCCCTATTGGACTCAGCTTTCTGAACCTTACTTTGATATTCTTCATTCTTCTTCTACAGGTGCTCAATTTGAACCTAGTTTTTCTTCATGACTTGGCATGCCTTCTGATGCTTTGCTTTCCACTCCTCCATTTCTTTCTGCAGCGTAGGTTGTTCTCCTTTAGAGCTTTGTTTTCTTTTCAAAGAACTCGTTCAGACACAGTGAGATCGGTGATAGCTTCCTCCATATCCTTTAGGTACTGCTTCTTCTTAGAGGTTTCCTCATCCCCATGTTGTCCTTGAGAGGACTGAGGCATACTTGGTTCGTCCCGCTCTCTACAACCTTTGACTATTTTATCCCCACCTTCTTGTAGTTGTGGGTCTTGGAAAGATGAGGCCTCCAACTCTTCTTTGTCAACAAAGATAGCTGACTCAATCTTTACTAGCTTCCCCTTAGACAAGTCTCAAGGCTTCTTATCCTTCTTCTCAGTTTTAATTTGTTGTAGCCCCTCCTCTGTAGTTTCCTTTATCTCCAGCTTCGTTGCATGGCTTCTCATAAAATGCCTAGTAGGAGCAAAGGTACCCTTTGACGGCTTAGGCTTCTTCCCCACAGTTTCCCCGACTACCACCACCTCCTCATCTTTCTTAACCTCCTCTATCAACTGACCACAGGTCCAGGGTTTCTTTCTCAGCTTCTCCACTAGTTCTACCTCTTTGGTTTCCAGTAAATTGAGCTCTTTCTCATCATCCACAAAGTAATTCTCTACTAAAAACTCTTCCCATGTTTTATTTTGTTTCTTCAAAACCTCTGTCATGATAATTTTGACAAGACCGTGATGATAGAGGTTCTCCTCTATATGTGATACCCTCTCCTTGGTAGAAGTAGCCATCTTCAACAAAGACATTCTAAGATAATATGGTAAATTCAAGGGTTTGTCTCAGAAATGGTCAAGGAGACAAATATGAAACAGGAAAGCTAACCCAAAATGACCTTCACAGGTGATATACTTCTGCAAGAGAAACAAGAGACATTGGTACTTACTTCTAAGGTAATCCTATGGAATCCCCTTGCTCCATTCCAGGTTTGCATGTTCTTTTTTGAGGAAGGGTGTGAAAATATTCTTGTTGAATTGCTGGTTTTTAAACCATCACTCTTCTTCCTATGGAATTCCACAAGCTTGGGCTACTAGCCCCTCAGTCAATCTGAACTTAATATTACCCACCTATACCCTGTCGCCATTTAGGTTTAGAACAAAGGAATTCGTTACTTCTGAATTATGCCCACTAAACTTTAAGAACAGAGGCAGCCATCCTGCCTTCTCCAACCTTGTCTTACTCTGTGGGTAAGCATCAAGTAATGCAGGACCCTGAGGTTTGAACCTGACAGTGGACCGCATTTTCAATAGTAGCTAGGAGTGGGAGAGAGCAGAGTTCGATCAGTTCAATGATATGCCTCTAATACCAACTAAGATAATTCAAAACCCGATAAGAACAATAATGTTTTCATTTAGGAAAGGTATAGGGTAATAAGGCAACTTTGAATGATGCAGAACGTGATCATGATTGTTGTCATGATCAATTCTATGGGACAAATGTTGGGAAGATAACCAACGTACACATCAAAATAATAATTAGTAATGGCAACTCATGTTATGACAGAACATCCCATAACCGCCTTATTCTGCAGGGGTAGCCATGACTCGTATTCATGCAAATTCTAAATTTTTGTACCATTACCTTTTTACCTTAAGTATTCTAACGCTGAACGTACCTGCTTGATCTTAACTTACAACAGTCGAGTACCTTGGGTGATGGCTACGCTTGCTTTGGAATAATAAACTACTTCGAAACCATATCATATGAAAGATCATGTAATTACATGGCCTCTACTAATAGTGAAGATGATTAGTACTTGTCAGATTCTTTAGGATAATGTTCTGTTGGAAATTTGTTCTTTAGGAAATAATTGATTTCTGCAGGAAATGAAACTGTTGAACCTTTCTGCATGAAATCCTCTACAGGAAACCATGCTCTCCCCTTTTTCTTGTACAATTTACTGCACATGAACATGGGTGTTGAGGTCGAATGTGCAGTAATCTCATTGGATTACCAGCCATTAAGGTCAGCCAGTAACCAACACGAGGTCCATCACCATTAATGGAAGCGAGGACCAAGGTACCTCTGATGCATCCAGGTGTGAATGTATGAATTTGTTTCGAACCCCCTATAGGATCCAGTAGTCAAGGAGACATGATGAATCTCCATTGTTGCTAATGAGATAGCCTGTCATTAAGGTATACAAGCTTCAAGGTATCAAAAGTCTGTACTATTGAACCCAGATAATTTGTTTATTTCGATGGGCCAAGATTGTTGGAACAAGGGCCTTAAGAGATCCAACATCGGTCCAATGCGAGAAAACCAAAAATTAACTAAACGACAAAATTTATTTTGAGGATCCTGAAGGATCTACTTTCTTATGATTTTAACAAGCCCAAGGCGGTTCATGCTCGCCAAATTTCAGTTTTAGAGAGTCTAAAATACTGAAAAATAAGACTCCAATGGGGCTCCTTTTTCGTAATTAGTCCATTGGGGCCAGAAAAAGGAATAAAAATATACCCAATAGAAATTCCTCTCATGTTTTACTGAGCATGAGAAGGAAACAAGTAATCTCAGTTTATTATGGTAGAAAATCAAGAAGATGTAGTGAAAGGAATGACTCCCTTCTCCATCATTTCCAGCCCTTTATTCTTCAGAATCTCTTCCACAAATTACTCCTTAGATTGGGGCTTCTGATATAGTTTGATTCTATGCCCATTCACCAAGAATGTAACATTTCCATCATCAATTGTTTTAACCTGAACAGATCCTTTATCAAAAACTTTCTCAATTTCATAGGGGTCAAGCCAATGTGTGTTAAATTTCGCTTTAAAATTCTTAAATTTCGAATCAAACAGCAATGCCCAGTCTCCCTATTTGAAATGATTTTTCTTAATGTATCTTTTGTGCCATTTGGAACATTGTTGTTGGATTAGACCAGTATGCTAAAAATCATCTCACCTAATCTCATCCAACTCATTAAGCTGCTGATTATCTATTTCTATGCTTCATTAAGGTTTATGCCCAAATTTGTTGCCATCTTAAAAGTTCTAATCTGAAATTCAATTGGCAGTAAAACTTGTTTTCCATACACCAATTCATATGGAGAGAAACCAATGGTGTTTCTCCATGTGATCATGTGGGCCCATAATGCCTCGGGAAGTCAATCAGACCAATCCTTCTTATGTAATTGCATTTTCTTATTCATGATTGTCTCCAACACCTTATATGTTGATTTAACCTGCCCATTGTCCTCTGGATGGTAAGGGGTGGACTTTTGATGAGTAATCTGATATTTCTGTACAATTCCCTTTGGACATAGGATTGATGGGACCTACAAAATCAAGAGCCCGCCTCTCAAACGGTTCTATGAGAAATTGTGGCTGGAAAGGCATTTCAGCCACTCGAACAGGTTGCCCTATTCTCTCATAGCTATCACATTTACGAACATACTCCTTTGCATCTTTAAAAAGACTTGGCCAATAGTAACCTAAGAAAAGGATCTTATAGGATGTCTGCTTATCTGCAAAATATCCTCCATAGGGTTCATCATGACAAGCTCTCAAGATATCTTTATCTCATCCTCTCTGACAAACCTGGAAATAATCAAGTCAGGTCCAGTGCAAAAGTGGTCTCCTTTTATCCAAGAGTAATCAACACTTTTTCTAAAAATTCTCTTTTTCTAACTAGATGAGAAGTTGGGTGGTAACTTTCCTGTAGCAAGATAAGTGGCCATGTCTGCAAACTAAGGTGTTTTGATAGAAATAACAAACAAATTCTCATCAGGAAAGCTATCATTAATAGGAATATCCTCACTTGCATGGTTGAACCTAGATAGGAAATCAACTACCTGATTTTCTTCTCTCGGCCTGTCCAATACGGTGATGTCAAATTCCTGTAGCAGCAAAAGCCACCTAGTAATCCTGCCATTAGTGACTAGTTTGTTCATGAGATATCGAATATCAGAATGATCAGTATGTACAAGAACTTCGTAACCAATGATGTAATGTCTAAACTTATTAATAGAATAAATTACAACAAGGAACACTTTACGATGTAATTCAGTTCTACAGGAGTTAAATTTTACTAAAAAAATAGACACCATGGGTTACAAGATTTTCCTTTTGGCCTAATACCACTCCTATAGTTGAATAAAATGCATAAGTGGAAATATGAAAGGGAAATTTCCAATCTGTACCTCTCAAGACACGTGCTGAAGAAATTTTTTTCCTTAAGTGTATCAAATGCAACTTGACACTCATCACTCCAATGAAATTCAGATTCTTTAGTCAATAATTTAAACAATGGCCACGCTACCTTTGTAAAATTGTCAACAAACCTTTTGTAGTAGCCTACATGTCCAAGGAAACTTCAAACTCACTTTTGACTGGTTGGTGGGGGCAACTTATCAATTACTTTGATCTTAGCCGGATCAACTTTAATTCATGATACAGAAACATGATGACCCAAAACAATACCCTCAGTCATAATCATAAAACATCTTTCATTACTCAATGAAATACTAGTTTCTCTACATCTCTACAAAACTCTCCTAAGGTTATTTAAAGCTTCTTCAAAAGTATCACCCATTACTGTAAAATTGTCCATGTAAACCTCTACACAATCATGCAAAAGATCAAAGAAAATACCAAGTATCGCTCTTTGAAATGTGGCTGGTGTGTTGCATAAACCAAATGGTAGTACCTTATATGCATAAGTTCCCCAGGGACATGTGAATGTCATCTTCTCCTGGTCCTCTGGACCTATCTTAATTTGATTGTACACACTGAACCCATATAGGAAAGAAAAATACTTCTTCTATGCTAAAGTGTCCAACACTTGGTCTATAAAAGGAAAGGGAAAATGACCTTTTAATGTAGCTTTGTTCAGCTCCCTATAATATACACACACTCACCATTTACCATTATTTTTAGGGACGATAACTGGTGGGGATACCCATTGGTTGTCTAAAATAGGATAAATGAACCCTACATTTAACAATTTCTACAGTTCATTTTTTACAATTTCTCTCAAAGCAAGGTTCATTCTTCTTTGTGGTTGTCTCACAGGCTTGACATCTCCCTCTATGTAGATATGATGAATGCATGTGTCCGGGTGAATAACCCTAATGTTTGTATATTCCCAAGAAAATGTATCTGAAGAGTCTTTCAATGTCTGAATTAATTGTTTCTCCTGTTCAAGGGTCAAGGCAGAATTGATATTTAGAGTTTTTCTGGAAAATATTTCAATTTTCTCACCTCAACATTCAGTTGTTGTACTATATTTATAAGAGTTTTGTAGGTCAATAATGATATCTATATTAGGACTAGACTACCCCTCTAAATGCTATGAAAAATCAGGATTAGAAATATGACTATTTATCAGATTTTCCTCCGTGTTTTCTTTAAGGCTCATGGCTTGGGCTATAGTCAACACTGGGTGAATAACGTCTAAATTATGTTCTTCATCATCCCAATAAGTATTTTCAAATTTTAGGAGGGGTTTGTCAAGGGGGCATAGGTTGATGTGTTTAGTTTCAGCCCCATGAGTGATGGTCATGTTTCCAGACCTACACCCTATGTAGGCATACGTCGTAGATAACCAAGGTCTCCCTAATATCAAAGGATGCCCTCCCGAATAACATAAAAATATGCAGGGTACTCCCAGGAATCTAACAAAATGACAATGTCTTCTAATACACCCTCTGGCTTTACCTTAGACCTGTCTACTAATTCTAACATGGTAGGAGTAGGAAGTAAATCAAACGATCTTATGTGAGATAATGTCTCCATTTTCATCACATTGATGGATGCACCTAAATCAATTAGATTGTTTCTTATCAGATACCCATTGATAAAGGTGGTAACCACGAGGATTCTAGGGTCTACATATTTCTCAGTAACAAATCTAGTGGACATAAGACTTGCAAGTTTCCTACCTGCTTGAATTGTAGACGGTTCCTTCTTATGTCTCCCTGGTTTCTTGGTACATAGCTCCCTCATTGTTTTGGCATAAATCGAGATATCCTTAATTGCTTGCACTAACGGGATCTTAATGCATACATTTCTCAGTTCATTCACAAGATCAAACTTGACCTATTTTATTTTCATCTCCAACCTCTCTGGAAAAGGAGGTTGGACAGTATAGGACGAGGAAGGTTCTTGTGACTTTGGAATAATTTGTTCTACTAGTTCTGGTGTGCTTTTTACTTCGGGTGTATCCAAAGTGTCTTCCTCTATAATCTCTTCAAATTTTCCAAGCTGAATAACCACTTTTCCTTGTCTAAGTTTAATTTCCTACAGTGACACAGGAAATTCCTACAGCACATGAACAAAAATTTCCTATAGAATCTGTGGTGCAATACAATAGGTAGGAAAGGTGGGATAGGTGGCCACTCCAATATTGTGAGTAGATTGGATGGCTTTATTGTTGGGATTGGATACTTGCTAGGTAGGAAGTTTTGTGGGATGTGGTTGATTTGGTGGGGCAGGCAACTAAAGTTGTTGTTGTCGTGGTTGAACCATTTGTTGTGGTATGGTTTGTGGTGAATAAAATTTTTGAGGGGGATAATTTTGTGCAGCATGGTAAGGAAAATTCCCCTACCAAGGTTGTTGTGGAGGCCAGGGCTGCCAGTGCATTAGAATGTTCCACATTTGACTGGGCATAAGGAAATTGAGAATGTTGTTGTGACATACTTGTTGGACGTGGTTGCCATGGTTTTTCGGGTGCCATTGCATAGAGTGCATTAACGGCTTCCTGATCTGCTAGATATGTTGCTTTAATATCTGGAAGAGAAGGAAACTAATCAATAGAATGATCAACTTCACAAATTCGGTATACCTCTATATTGTCTACAGGACATTCCCTCAAGGGATGTTTTTTCCAACACTTGGAGCAGAACATAGCCAAGGCTTTCCCCACTTCTTCCTACTTCTTCTTAGCCTGCGAAACATCTAATTGTGAATACAAAGTGCTAAGAATGTTAGTTTTAAAATTTTCAAATAAATTTCCCATTTTAGCTCTTATTACCCCAACCCCTGCAACTAATTTAGTGAATCTGGAAGAAGTATCTCTTAATCCTTTTCCAACCTTATAATTTCCCCTCGAATATCATCAACACAACTTTCACACATCATCATAAATTAATTTTGATACATCACCTACTCCCATCAAGTTCAAAACCTCGAGAGATTCTAATCTTATGGCTCTTAGCAAAAATGTTCTCAGGATTTCCTTATTCATCTGGTTCATCTTGGATCTTTGCAAATTACACTGGAATCTTTACAGGAAGTCCTCCAGGCTTTCTTCCTCCTTCTAGTTCATGCCAAAGATTTCTTCTTTGATGTCCCTGGTTTTACAATAATCCTGGTACTTTTTCAGGAAGACCTTCTTCATGTCATCCCATGTCGAAATGGAATTTGCAGTAAGTCCCATAAACCATTTGAGAGCTACATCTTTAATGTGGCAAGAAACAACTTCAACTTTTGAGCATTTGAAGAATAATTGTAGCTCATGCATTATACATCAAACTCGAATAATAAGGCATCAAGATCTTCACTAGAGGTACCATGAAAATTAGGTAAAGTAGAGGGAGGAATGTTTTTCATCTGAATTTCCCCAATAGAATCTTTGATAGGAAATTTGAATGTAAATGGTTCCTATTCCTTCTCATGATAGTCCCCATTTGTAGTACCAATACTCTCTAAATGAGCCATATCTAACCAAAAGGGAGTGGGACCCTGGTAAGCTATAGATCCTTCAGAATCAGTTGTTTGGAACTCTGGCTCTTGAATAGGATTAAATAGGAATTCCTCTTCAGGCTGAACACTAAGAAAGGATGATGTCCCCCGAGTAAGAGGAGATTCTTGATGAGCAACAAGAAAGGATTCTATGTCAAAAGGATTCTTCTCCGTTGTGGGGGTATTGATTTTCTTAGGATCAATTTTCGATCCATGTTCAAAACTGTCAGTCCTCGGTTCAGATTCTCCCAACTCCTTTTCCTTGTTCTTTACAAACTTATTTTTCCCTGCCAGTTTATTAGTGAGCGAAGTGGTGCTCACACTACCACTAAAAATACTTGAAAATTTATATTGGCCCCTATTTAAAAAATTCAAAACTTCTACTTACCAAACAATCAAGACATGGCTTTGGTGAATTTTGATCTCTGTAGGTGCGTAAGCCTTAGCCCACGTCTTACCACTTCGACTCCCCTAGTCCTGAAAAAACTTAGACAAAATGAAATCACACTAAAACTTTTTCAGTATCATCCCTTAGCACCTCCCCGACAACGGCACCAACATGTTTGGGAAAATTATAGACTTATAATTTGATAGACATAAATTATCAACCAAGGGTAGGTAACCTTATGAGATGCTGCACAAAATATATGCAGGCTAATACTTTAAGTGTTTTTCTAAACAAAACCACATACACACAGCTTCAATATCTCTTTTTCTCATCAACACTTAGCAGCAAAGACTATGGAGTGGATTTAATCATCCCTCTACAACACCTAAAATTGTTGATGTTGATAAAAAAAAAGATAAAGGATCAATCAAAAAATAATTCAACCAATTCAACAATTTGCAATGTAAATTAAATCTTAATAAAATAACTCCAAACATATTCATCAAATAAGCTTCACCATTTAACCATCATACATGTGTTGCTACAAATTAGAAAAGAGGAACAAAAGTTGTTTAATAATTTCGTCAATTCATGAAAATAATTAAAAGAACACAAATCTGCAACTACAGGAGTTGTGAGTAAAGGGGTCCCTCCCTTACTCACAACCCCTTTAACTGCTAAAGGAGTTTACACAGTGAGATCAGCAGAACATGGAACTTTATATTAATTTGAACAAATATGACAATAGTAAAAAATTCTGGTATATCCACTCTCCCCCTTTGCAAATGAAACATAAAAGTATTTATACAAGAGCAAAGGCATAAACTTGCCCGAATTAGGAAAACTAACATACTACAATTGTTTGCTAATAATAACTAGAAAAGACAATAAAAATATGCATGTTGATTTTGATCCATGACTGAAAGCATGGATCAAACTGATCTCGTTCAGTTTGTTGGAGTTGTTTCCTAATATTACCATCTGTGATAGGTATGAATATCTGGGTGGTTTCAGTGGAAATTTTGAGGCAGCCAATAGGAAAGCATCCATGTAAATAGATTTCTTGACAAAACCCATGTTTTCGTTCTCCTCGAGGTTGACCAGAACATACTCAACTATCTAGATCGTTGCAGGAAATTGGAGTAGTTATAGGAAATCAACGTATCTACAGGAAATCGGTGACTCTACACAAAATCACGGGTTGTCTGTAGGAAATCACTGAACCGCTTCGGAAGATGGTTGGTATACATAGGATCCTATCAGAAATCTTGAAATTGTAGATAATTCGATTAGGTATCATTTAACTTCAAAAATACTCAATAATAAAACGAAATGATGCTTTTTCAAATGATTTGCATACCTTAAATCTCACAGCACCCTTTTGGTCAAAACACATAGAATAATGAAAAAAGAGAGTCATGAAGGGTCAAAAAGAGTTCAAAAGAGGGGAAGCAAGGCCTTAGAAACATTATCAAAAATGGACAAAATCGGGACTCAACAAACACTAACCTATGTTCTAAGCAGGATAAGACACCAATGAATACTATAGCTATAAGCCTTAGACACAATGATGATAAGGCAGTCTAGACACATTTAGGAAAAAACTTACAATAGATATCGAAATTGAACACAACTTATAGTACTAATTCAACTGCAGCTTAACTCAAAACTAGCCTACTACAAACTACTATGCAGTCCTCAATTTAATATAGAAACAGTCATTAAAGTACACAATGAAAGGAATTAAAATATATACAGACCTTAAATTTTAAATACAATGCTAAAAATAATTGTCCTAATGAAATACATGAACTAAGACTTGTTTCAAATACAACATAAACAAAAATTGTAAGGAACACAACTTACCAAAATTGGAGACTAGTGCCACGAACTTTTTCTTACAGAAGTTTACATGTATTTCAATGAGGTCGTATTGAAGTCTGAGACCTGAAACAACCTTTGGATACCCTCGTTGTCCTAAAATAATGCAATTTCTTTAGTGAAGAGACCTTTAGGTGTGTTGTTCCATGTAGTGGAAGACATAAACCTTTATTCAACATCAGAAACAAGTTGTCTCTTTTAGGACCGAGACTCTTCTTCGCTTAAGATGCAGTGATATTTATTAATGGGATCGAAGTCATCAAATGTCATTTGCAAGTCATGTAATGAAGTCCTACCCAATGTTGAAAACCCATATTGCAATCAAGAAAAAAAAATAGACCTCACGTCATTATGTGATGACTATTATAAGTGTCTCGTAGTGATATTCACTTTTAAAATACCGAAATATCATAATATTCACATGCCTAGCCAAAATCCAACCTGCAATTTTGATTAAACAAAACTCAGACCTATTTCAATTTTCATACCTAACCCCA
Organism: Pinus tabuliformis; assembly: GCA_031772625.1. Classification (NCBI taxonomy): domain Eukaryota; kingdom Viridiplantae; phylum Streptophyta; class Pinopsida; order Pinales; family Pinaceae; genus Pinus; species Pinus tabuliformis. The sequence continues at coordinate 824,511,016 of CM062805.1, forward strand.
AAACAAGAATTTCTAAATTGAATTATGTAGGGTAATCAAGATTCAAAAAGATAATATTCATTAAGCTCACATACCTTTCCTCTATATCAAAGGTTTCTTAATATATAGCATAGGTATGTTGGATAGGGATCCTTCTTTGTAGGAGACATAACTTCCTTATGTAACAATAAACCATGATCATTTGACCATTGGGAGTTAAGGAGGGGCTTCTTAATGTTCATTGGAGGAGTAATTCATAATATATTTAGAATGTTAAATATTTTAAAATATGTATGGATCACTTTAATATGCCTCCTAATATTTGTATTAATACTTATTGACTTAAATTATTTCTTATTAGTGACATAACCTTAATAAATTTTAATAAAATCCTTAAATTTGATGTTAATAGCAAGCACCATTCAACTTATATTCAAGTAAATTTGAAGTCAATGATTGAGTTACTACCTTTCATTCTTGAATATATTAAACGTATACACAATGAGATTATGGAGATATTGATTGTCATATACTGACAACCTTATTTGAATAAAGTGACATGTCACTATCCCCTGGGGTTTTAGCTAACAAAACTGGGTCTTCAACTTCAAACTCAATTTTCTCTCAAACCAAAAGGAACCATGGGGTGTACCATATATCAATAGAAACATCTTGTCAAGGCGAACCAATATAGAAGGATCCTGACACGAGATCCATGAATCTTGACAAGCCTCATAATTGGGTAACTATATGGACCTTCATTCACCTCCTAGATTAGTCAAATCAACTCTTCCCACAACTTATTACACGTTTTGATTATATTTTATTTAATGAGATGAGTCAAAGTGAGATATTATGGCTAGTGGACTAATGTGCATTAAATGTAGGTTTGTGAAAGAAAATCAAGGAATTTTGGCAAGATTAAAAGCTGAAACTTGAATGGGACAAGGAAAATAGATTGTAGGAGGTAAATCCTCCTCATTTACTCCTCCATCATTTGAATATTCATCCATCAATCACACTAGCTCGGAGTACAAGCAGCCAAGTCATGGAGACCAAAAGGCGGTAGAGCAAGTAATAGTCAAAGAGTTATTTCATCTCGAGTTTGGCAGCCAAGCCTCCCTAGATTTAAGGAAGTCATTGGAGACTTTAGTTGTATAAATAAAGAGGCCTATAGCCTCATTAGGATTCCAATTTTTGTTGTAAAAAACACCAGTTATTTTGGAGCTCCAGACTTGTGGAAGACATTGCTATGTAATTTTCTGTTTTGATAATGAGAATGAGCTTTTCCATGATCCAGTACTGTGTTAACTTAGAGGGATGAAGCTCTTGGGTTAGTTCCCAACCCTAGTATAAAAGGCTCCTCTTCTTGTATATGTATGCTTAGATTAGTTTCATAGATTCATGGTTAAATTGTCCTTATAAGTATTTCATTGCAAGTAGTGTAGATTTGATTAGTTTGTTTATTAGTTTGCTTCCATTTGTGCTTTACTTCAGAAATAGGTTAGAAGGGATAAAAGGAACACCAAAAAGATGTCAATAGGTGTCTTGGCCTCACTTCCTCCTTCAGGGATCATGATTTGAGGAAAGGACCCCTATGCAGCCCCAAAAAGACAGATTTCTACTTTCTCATAGAATTTAGAGTTTATTGTACTTGAACCAGCATTTCATCAGTTTGCAAGTGTAGGATTTAATTACCATTTATTCCATTTTCAGTATTACATTATATCTCATCAATGACTTCATCTTATTCTGCAAATTTTCCTCATGCATGAAGTAGACAGCTAGCTCATTAAACTCTATTTTTGTAGCTCATTGAAATTCTTCTTGTTTACATGATTTTTGGGCAAATATCAATGTTTGATGCAGTGCAAGTTTTTTATAAGTAGAGAAACATTTCATAGAAAGCAACCTCTTTCCAACTTCATCGATCCATAATCATTCCTTGCTTTCACTAACCTTCACCAATTTCATCATTTTACATGGAAACTTCTACAAGCATGTTGAGCAAATCCAACCATCTCCCAACCTTGGTTTTGTGTTCTGAGTGATCCTAGGCATTTTCTCACTCCATTCCATCCACCAACCACCTTCCCTAAGCCTTCCATCACCTCAAACACCCATCGTTTTTCTATCGGTTGTATCCTATAGAAATACAAGGAATCCTGTAGGTTTTTAGGACATCTTGTAGGTTTTCTTGTAGTGGCCTGTTTTGAGGCCGAATTGAGGGAAATCCTCCAGGAAGCCACACAAGGTCACCTAAGGTCTCCCAAACCTTCCCACCATCCACCATCATCACTAAGACACCTACCACATCACCAAAATGATTAGATTTCACGCTTATTTTTCCATAAAAGGAATAAAAAGAAAAAAACAGATTTATTTCAGTCCTTTACATGCACAGTAGTGATGTTTGATGTTTTGAACTTTCATGCTTAGGACAGTAGTATTTCATACATGTTCACTTGGAATTCTTGTAAAGCATAATTTCTCAGTAGTTAGTTAGGAAATGGTGTGTTTTTAGCATTGGATTTCAGTTCTTTTCCTTATTGTAGTAGACAAGCTTTCTACTAGAGTAGATTTCTCTTTCTTTAATCAGTAATCAAGCTTCTTTTGAATCCATTGAAGTATGGCTTGAAAACCCTCATGGTCTCGCACCAGATGAACAATGACAAAAGCCAGAACCATCACTTTTACTTGTGTATATAGCATTGTCACCTCCAATTTTGTATGAACCCCGGGTTCATAAAGTAAAGGTGATAGCCCCAGGAATTGTAGCATTCTTGCTGCAATACTGGTGCTCATCACTTTTTGGTGTTGTTGTCGGGGAGGTGTCTGAGTAATATGTGATTACTGCTTTCTTTGTTCCATTTCTTGATTCTAATATTCTTCTAGTAGTTTCATTTTTGCAAAAGTAATTTAGTTTGCTTCCTTTTCCATTCTGCATTTGCTTTCCTTTCCATTCTACAAGTAAGATTTCAATAAAGTAGTTGATTTTTCATTCATTCAGTAGTTTTCATTTAGTCTGCAATTTCAATTCTGCAATTACTTTCAAAGTTTGAAAAAACACAAAACACAACAAAAACATTTTTTTCATGCCTTATAGGAATAGGGATAACTTAGGGAAATTTTTACCAAATACCCCCACTGCTTCAAACAACCAACCTTCCCTCTTCTTCGGTGGTTGTGAACTGGAGGAACCCTTAGGTGAGCAACCTGACATATTTGAAGAACCTACAGGGGAAGAAGAAGAAGGAGAACACATTCCTACTAAACCAATGGCTGAAAACATAAATGACAGAGGAAATAGGGAGAGAGTTGAGGGTGCCTTCCCCATCAGGGAAACCCATGGGGATAATAAGATGAAAAATATAAGCCCCTCTTCCCTTCCTCATTTCCATGGCCTAGCCTCAAAATATCCAAACACTTTCTTATTTGAGTTTGTTGTTATATGCCGAACCTATGACTACACCAATGATGAGCAGAAGTTGAAACTATTTCCATCCACTCTCAAGGATGCATCTTTGTGCTAGTTCATGGGTTTACCTGGAGATAACATAACAACTTGGGCTCAGATGCAGCAAGCCTTCAATAACAAGTATCAAGACTACTGTAGGTCTAAAGACACTAAAGAGGAAATTTTTAGGATGACCTTATGGCATGATGAATCCCTAGAAGATTATGAAGAAATATTCCATCTTAGCTACAAAAGGGTTAGGTGCACACTTAACCCTGAGTCACTAAAGCTAGTCCTGCTTAGAGGAGTAAGGGAAGATGTTTTGGATACCATAAACTTGTTATCATGAGTGGATATCTACCAGTTACCCTATGAGGATACCAAGAATGTCTTTAGAAACCATTCTAGGGCATCTAGGAAAAAGGGTAGGGGTAGTCAACCTATGGTCAATCCATCCTCTTCCAATTCATCCATCAAGGGTGAAATTGGAAACATGTTGGAGGAGTTCAAGAGTGAGATGCTGCAAACACTTTCCCTACAGATTGACACTATGCACATTAAGAGAAAACAGGAGGAAGCAGAGAGAGCCTTAGCCATTTTCTATTCTAGATGCACTAGGAGGCACCCTAGGAACGAATGTCCATTGAATTCTATCAAAATATGCTCAGTCTGTGAACAAAAACACTCCACAGAAAGGTTCCCTTCTCTCCCTGAATTAAAAGTTGTATATCAAGGAGCTGAAGGGGTAACTGAACAGCTCTACTACATAAACCAAAGGAGACCTCATGGGCCTAGCCCATACCAGTAGGGGATGCAAGGGTCATCCCATGCATATTACAATCCCAACCAGACCACATCCATACCTTCTTGGGGGGACCCTGCTCATCCTTCCTAGTCTACACCTCCTCCTTGGTCCTTTGCACCTCAGTATCATTCCCAGCCAGCTAGCCAGTCATTTCAACCATATGCTCTGCCACAACCTTAGTGGAGTGCACCGCCCTAGGGGTGGAGGCCCCTATACAACAATGCTCCAGCTTTATTTCCTTCACCACGTGCTCAACCACAACTGTTACACTCTGCTCCACCTAAACAAACCCAAATGCTTGCCCAGCCAATTCTAAACCCGAACAACAGACATGCACATCAAGTATATAGTGGGGAGACATCCTATCCAGATTATGATGTGGAAATTCAGGAAATCAACCTGAGATCTAGAAGAGTACTCCCAGAAAACCAACCTCTTGCTCCACCTATGGAGGTTGAGGAGGAAAGAGAGGAAAGCATGCCTAAAGTAAATCCACCACCCTTTCCTAAGAGATTAACCCAACCACTCCAGCCTACCCTAGAAAAGACTGAACTTCTGGGAGAATTGAAAAACCGATGTGTCAAAATTCCACTTCTCCAAGCTATTAAAGATGTACCTATTTAAAACAAGTTGATTAGGAGAAGTGCTTCAAGCATCCATGGAGGTGAAGAAGAGATGCCCCTACCATTAATGTCATTGGACAGTTGTCCGACTTAATGTTGGGGCAGGTAATCTGTCCAAAGTATTTGGACCCTAGAAGCCCTATAGTAGATGTGCACATCAATGGCACCACTGTCCCACACACTTTGATCGAACTTGGGACTGCCATTAATGTGATGACCAAGGACACCATGCTCAAGCTCAACCTCCAAGGTTCATTGAGAAAGACCACAACAGTTCTGCAACTTGCAGACTGCTCCACAGTGACCCCTGAGGGGATTGTGGAGGATGTGATGGTCTCCATTGACTCTTGGGAGTACCCTGCAAATTTCCTAGTTCTCCAGCCTAAGGCTAAGCTTACTGGTTACCCTCTCATCCTTGGGAGGCCCTGGTTAGCCACTGTTAATGCCTACATTAGCTATAGGGTTGGAAATATTACCATAAAAAATGGGCATATGTCTAAGAATTTTGTCTTATACCCTCATGCTCAGCCATCTCTAGAACATGACTTACCTTTGTGGCTGGAAGAGGAGGAGGAAGATGAAGCTTATTCCGCCCAACTCTATACCTTAGAAACAACTATAGGAGGGGGGCAGCAGGATGAAGATGATTTGATTGAACACATACTCCAAAGACCAACTCCCAATACATTGCCCTTAGAAGAAGTAGTAAAGGAAAATAAAAAAACCATTAAATTTATCTATGATTAGCCGATTCCAACCCTACCCATGTCAAAACCATAGAATTTGGCCCCAAGAGAAATTTGAAAATAAACCCATCTCTTTATGTTCAGCAAGAAGAAAATTTGTGCAACTTGCTAAAGGAACATCTGGATGCCTTTGCTTGGAGTTACAAATAGATGAAGGGAGTGCACCCCTCAGTGTGTACTCACCACATTTATATCAAAGAAGGTTGCAAGCTAGTTTGACAAACCTAAAGGAGGATGAATCCAACTCTTAAATATATAGTCCAAGAAGAACTGCAAAAGCTCCTAGATGCAGGATTCATTTACCCTATCTTAGACAATGATTAGGTCTCTACTTTACAGGGAGTTAAACAAAGCCACAAAGAAGGACCATTTCCCTCTACCTTTCATCGACCAAGTTCTAGATGGCCTGGCAAGGAAAAAAAATTCTCTTTCCTAGATGGATTCAGTAGGTACAATCAAATCCAGATCATCTCAGAAAACCAGGATAAAACCATCTTCACTTGTCCTTGGGTTACTTTCACCTACAGGGTCCTTCCTTTTGGCCTATGCAATGCTCCTGCCACTTTCCAAAGAGCAGTCCTGAGTATCTTTTCTGAATTAGTCCATGATGCAGTAGAGATTTATATGGATGATTTTACACCTTATGGATGTGATTTATAGGAGGCTCTGTCCAACTTAGGTAAGGTGTTGAACAAATGAATTGAAATGAACCTGTCTCAAAGTCCCAAAAAATGTGAATTCTTGATGACTGCAAGGACTGTGCTAGGTCATTCAATATCTCAGCAAGGACTATAGGTGGACCTAAACAAAATCGCTATCAGCCAAAGGGTTCCACATCCTCAAAAGCAAAGAGATATCAAAAGTTTCCTATGGTTAGTTGGATACTACTGAAGGTTTATAAAAGACTTCAACAAGTTGGCTTCTCCTTTATTTAGGTTGTTGGCCAAAGACTTTGAGTTTGTATGGTCAAAAAATTTTCAAGAGGCTTGGGACACCCTGAAGGACAAGTTAACCACCGCACCAATTCTCAGAGGCCGAAATTGGGCCCTTCCTTTTCATATACATGTTGATGCCTCACACAAAACCATAGGAGCATCCCTAGGCTAGAAAGATGAAAAGTTGCCTTATGTCGTTTACTTTATTAGTAAGAATCTATCAAAGGCCGAACTGAACTACACAATGATCAAAAAGGAGCTCCTGGTTGTTGCTCATTCATTAAAAAAATTTAGGCATTATATTACAGGCTATCAAACATGTGTACATACTGACCATGCTACAATCAAATATTTAATGATAAACCTAATGTGAATGCTTGGATTATTAGATGGTTACTTTTATTACAGCAGTTTGATCTAATTATTGTTGATAAGCCTGGCAAGGAAGATGTTGTTGCATATTTTTTGTCCATATTAACTTTGTCTACAGGTGAGGAGGGAATGGTTGATGATCAGTTACTGGATGAGAACTTATTCGCCATTTCAGTTCTCTCTCCATGGTTTGCTGACATAGAAAACTATTTTGTATCTTCACAGTTCCCACTGAATTTGTCCTATAAAGAGAAAATCAAGATTGTGAGGAAGAGCGCCCCCTTCACTTGGATTGGGGGCAACATCTTCAAACTAGGCCCAGATAAAATTCTGAGAAGGTATGTCACAGAGGAGGAATTATTTGACATCCTTCTGACATGTCTTGATGGGCTTTGTGGAGGCCACTTTTCAGCAAAGAGGACAACATTTAAAGTATTACAAGTTGGTTATTATTGGCCCACTCTTCATTAGGATGTGAAAAGATATACTATTCATTGTGATCAGTGCCAAAGGATGGGAAAGCCTACTCCAAGAGATGTATTGCCTCTGCAACCTCAAGTTATTTTCGAGCCATTTGACAAGTGGGGCATGGACTTCATTGGACCTATTGACCCTCCTTCCAAGAAAGGAAGTATATCATTGTATGCACTGACTATCTGACTAAGTGGGACGAAACCAAGGCAATCAAGGCAGCAACAGAGGAGAAGGTGGTTGAGTTCTTAAGGGAGAATGTATTTTACAAGTTTGGTTACCCTAGAGAACTGGTCACTGATCAAGGCATCTAGTTTACCTCCAACATGATTGAAGACTTGTTAAGCCAGCACAAGATCAAGCATAGAACCTTCACTTCCTATCACCCACAAGCTAATGGGCAAGTGGAGGTGACCAACGGAGCACTGGAAGGCATCCTGACCAAAGTGGTTAGCAATAGCAGGAAAGATTGGGCAAATAGACTAGTTGAGGCCACCTGGGCCTATAATACCACTTGGAAGACCACCACTAGATTCACACCCTATGAGCTGGTCTATGGGAAAAAGGCCCTACTTTCCATTGAGTTTGAGTATAATACATTGAGGATGGTAGCCCAACTAGATCTAGATCTCAGCAGTGCACAAAAAGAGAGATTGCTCCAGTTGAATGGTTTAGATGAGTTCAGAATGCAGGCCCTCCTACACACAGAGGTAACTCAAATTCAGAGGAATATCTGGCATGATAAGAACATCAAGGATAAAAAATTTCAAGAAGATGATTAGGCTTTGTTATATGATTCCAGGTATAAAGACTTTAAGGGAAAGTTAAGGACAAGATGGTTATGGCCTTATGTTATTGAGAGATTTCATGATAATGGTTTAGTGCAGATCAAAACCATAGATGCAGAGGCCATTCCTTTACTTGTTAATGGGCACAGATTGAAATTTTACAAAAGGTCATTGTCAAAGCAAGAGTTCATTGATGGTCTCAATAAAACAGTGATGGTGTTGGAGCAAGCCTCGGCTCCTACCTCATCAAGTCACTGAGAAAAGGGAAAAAGAAAAAAAGAGACTCAGGTGAAAACCTCCATGAGGCGCCTGAGTCCCACTATTAGGTTGAAAACCTCTTGAGGCGGCCAAATGGTGTCAAAAAGAAGAGAGAGAGAGAGAGAAATAGAAAGATATCTGGGTGAAAACCTCTCTTGAGGTGCCTAGGGCAAGTATCTAGTATGAAAATCTCTTGGAGGCATACTAGTTGTTTTCAAAAGAAAAAGAAAACAAAGAGAAAAGAAAACATCATGAAAAAAATTTTACAGGTCAACAGGAGGACGATCAGAGAGCAAATGAAAAATCAAAGGGACCTATTCCACTCATATTTTTATTTTTCCATTCATTATCCTTCATCATTCCAACATTCCTTTCATTTTTTTCACTCATTTTCCTCGGTTTGCAAGGGTACCATGTTTTCTACAAGAATCCCTATAAACCTACAGGATCCCCTGAAAAACTACAGGATGATCCTGTAGGAATTACAGTGGCTTGGGAATCCTAAAGGAAGTAACCCTAGGGCAAGGAAATGACCTACACATGTTAAAAAATAAAATTCCTACATCACCACTTCATTACCATACCTCTCTTGTCCTTTATCACCCCTGCATTCATCATTAAAAAAAATCAATTAAAAAAAAAACATTACAGTCTTCAAGAAAAAACACAGAGAAAAAATGAGGCAGAGAGCAAAGGGGAACAACACCTAGAGGGTTATTTCTCATTATTCACACACCCCTAGACCTCCTCCCTATCCATGTTCATCATCTTCAAGTCCCAGCAATAGAAATGATTAAAAATTTTGATGGAAGCAGCTACAGGACATCTAGTAGGAAATCTTGTCGTAGCTATCCCACAAAATAAAAATCATGAGTTGCAGCAAGTTTCCAACATGAAGATCCAAGGGTAGAAGAAGCTCCATAGCAGCAACAACACCATCATCTTCAACACTAGGTACATGCACATCAAGGAAATCATCAAATGACAATAAAAAAAAGGAGAGATCACATGCAACCAACATACAACAAAAACCTCATTTCTTCAACAAACTGCAGCAAGGTATTGTTACCATAGGTAAGTATCTCGATTCACTCTCTCATTTGCATAATGTAATAAAAAGATTTAAAGGTTTTGAATGAGTTGGTTTATAAGTGAAAGTTTGCCAGTTAACTTGGCCACCTTCGTTCAGTCAGCGAGGAAAAAACAGTTAGTCCTCAGACACGTGGCAACAATCAAGTCAAAGAAAAGGAGGATGAGGTCGAAAGCAATTAAGACTATGGATGCCTGAGTTAATTACAAGGTGAAAGGAATGATGATGTGGTAGTGGGGACCAATGGTCCAAAAATAGAAATTCGTACCTCAGCTGCTAGCACACCACCTCACTCAACTCAACCATAAGAGGAAATAAATGTTGATCCCCATGCACTCATGCATTCATCTTCTCTAGGCTCACTCTAGAAAAGTCTCTCTCTCATCCCCAAGAAACCTACAGGAGAGGAAAACTTCATTTTTTTCCTACGCAGGACTTCCTACAGGATCACACAGAAATCCTATAGGATACAATTAGGCAGTCTACAGGATTAGCAGAGAGAAATTTCAGAGGGGGAAACACAGGGGTTGGCTACAACAAGCACTATGAGGAGGTAGGTTCTACATTTCCTTGCATTTTTCCAAGTAAAAAGAACAGAGAAAGCTCCTAGTTTGATGAATTAATAGTTGTATAAGGAATTATATCCACAAAAATTTCAATCCCATTTCCTCCATTAAATTTTGTATCTTTGCTCCTCAAATTCACGAGACGAAATGTCAGGAGGGTTTAATAGAAAGGATCCCATTAAAACTATAAGGATTCACCAACACCCTCATGTGCTAGAAATATTCACAAGGCATAATTGGATGGGGTACTTTGAGAAATTGAGGGGGTATGATGATGAAGTAGCCAAAGATTTTTCTCTCTCCCTCATTCCACTAACCAGGACCCATGCCACTGTTGTGGTGAGAGGCCTCTCCATAGATCTCACCCCTGAACTCATAAGAAGAATTACCACACTTCCCTTAGGAGTGCCTTGGAGAAATAAAGACAATGGAGATAGCCAAACTGCAAAAAAAAGAAATTCTTTTTAGAGGGAGAGGAGCCCATTGAAGACAAAAATGGAGTGAGGAGAGAAATCCTACCATACCCTTGGAATGAGGTAAGCTACCATCTTATAAAATACATATCATGTGAAGGTCGGTATAGTGTGGTATATGGATATCACTTTAGGCTTCTTGAAGAATTGAGGTTTGGAGCAGAAACATCTCCTCACTACAAGCTCAGCATACCATACTTCCTTGTGCAATCACTGATAGATACAAGCATCAAGGTGCAGGAAGGAAACTACCAATAGCTAGCCCACCATGGGTTAATTAGAATCATCATAGAAGATGCCCTCTAAAACCTTAGAATTCCTATCACTTGGGAAATTTTCATAGGCATGCCGACAAAGGTGGATATCAAGGCCCTCGCATATGATAGAAGCCCTAGTGTCAGTGAAAATGATGAAGAAGAGACTAAAACAGATGAAGAAGAAGTAAAGAGGGATGAAGAGGAAATAGATGAGGAGGAAGAGGAAGAGAAAGAGAAGGAAGGTGATGAAGAAACAGAGGAAGATGTCAAGGAGGAAACTGAGAAACAAGATGAGGATCTAGAGGGAGAAGAAGAGGGGAAAGACAAAGGTGAAAAGTTAGATGGAAAAGAGGAGGTAGAGGATAAGGAGGAATCACCCAGGGTGTCTCCAGAACCCACTAAGAAAGAGGCAGCAACTGCCCTCACTGCCCTTAGCACCCCTATCAAACAAAAAGGCAAGAGATAGAGGAAAACCCCATTATACTTCAGAAAAAGGAAAAGTACAAGGATAAGGCAGGGAAAACCTCAAACTCCAACCAAGGTTCCCATTATTAATGAGGACTCACCTAAACAGTAAGAAAAGATGGCTCCTCTTATAAAAACTCAAGGAGAAGGATCCTTAGCACAAACCTCCCCTAAGTCTCCTATCACTTATGAGAGAATGCATGTGACTAGATCTACCTCATCCAAAGGAAAAAACATCCTACAAGATACACAGCAGGACCTATAGGAAGCAGAGGCAGTCCTATAGGAAACTTTGCTAAACCTATAGGAAACTCGGAAATTGGATAAGGAAGGAAGTACGCAGCAAAAAAAAAAGAAAGAGGACCCAGAGCAAAGGGAATCCAGTCCTCAACCTAACCTTGAATCCTACTACAAATTTATTTAAGGGGGCAGGGTCATTCCACAAAAATTTTCCATCCCATTATTCTTTGAGCTTGAGAAAGAAAGAGCCAGAACACATAGATGGATGCAGATTTCCAAGTCCAAGGGGATGGAGGACATTGGTCACATGGAGGAGAAGCTTAAAGAGATGGGCAGATAACTAAGTAGTTTGAGGGACAAAGAGGCCACAATAAAAATTCAATTGGAGGTATAAAATACGTGGTTGAAAGGACAGATGCAAGAAAGAGAGAATCAATTGGCATGGCCAGTCTATCTTTGGAAGCAATCCAATGCAGGATGTCAGCTAAGTCCTATGCATTATACCTTAAGGAATGATGGTTGAAATTCCAAATCAAGACCCTAACACAAAGAGCCACTATGCCATTCCAAGATTATTGACAGTTCATTGATATTTTTGATCAAAGCACATTGGAAGATAGGGCTAAGATGTTTGAGTTCTACTTCCATAACATTGTCTTGACAGATATGAATGTATCGGACCCTAATGTAAAGCTAGGGTATTTATAGTAGATGGCTTTGGCATCATGGATGAACCATGAGGAAGAAAGGGCTGCATAAATGAAGAGGATATTGGCAAGGGAACAAATAGAGCCTCTCATGATAAGCGTTGAGCAGTCCAATCCAATGGTTTTCATCAACACACATAATTTAATTGCAAATGATACTCAACTTACACCTAGGTATCTTGTTGCCCAAGAGAAATAAATTACACATTTTTAGGATATGTTCAGACTGTTAGGGGATGAAATCATGCAAGCTTGCTAAATGAGATGGAATACTTTGCCTTACAGTTTTAAAATCAAAGAGTACCATTCTCCTCAAAGGATGAGAGAAGCACTGAATAGGACACTCATGTACAAACAAACCATCCAAAGGATCAAAGTCAATTGGATTGGCTTGAGACTCATTCCACGAGTGCTCTTGGGGATGTTAGAAGGTAGGAAGGAAGAGGAAGGAAGAAATCAATGGGAGGAGATAGAAAGGAAGGCAAGATTCTATGCACAAGAAGAATAACCCACAGTAGAAGCGTGGGATGTCAAGGAAGCCACTAGAGCTATGAAAGACATGGATATTGATTGAATTACTCAGAGGATGAGCAACACTTTCAGTAGGGGGCCAATGATGAGCCTCATCATTGGGTAACTATATGGACCTTCATTCACCTCCTAGATTATTCAAATAAACCATTCTCACAAATTATTACATGTTTTGATTATATTTTGTTTAACGAGATGAGTCAAAGTGAGATATTATGCCTAGTGGACTAATATGCATTAAATGCAGGTTTGTGAGATAAAATCAAGGAATTTTGGAAATATTAAAGGTTGAAAATCGAATGGGACAAGGAAGAGATATTGTAGGAGGTAAATCCTCCTCATTTACTCCTCCCTCATTCGAATATTCCTCCATCAATCACACTAGCTCGGAGGACAAGCAGCGAAGTCATGGAGATCAAAAGGAAATCGAGCAAGTGATAGTCAAGGAGTTAGTGCATCTCGAGTTTGGGAGACGAGCCTCCCTAGGTTTAAGGAAGTCATTGGAGACTTCATTTGTATAAATAAAGAGTCCTATAGCCTCATTGAGATTCAAATTTTTGTTGTAAAAATACTAGTTATTTTGGAGCTCCAGACTTGTGGAAGACATTGCTATGTAATTTTATGTTTTGATAATGAGAATGAGCTTTTCCATGATCAAGTGAGTTAAGTCAGAGGGTTGAATCTCTTGGGTTAGGGACCAACCCTAGAAGCAAAGGCTCCTCTTCTTGTATCTGTATTCTTAGATTAGTTTCATAGATTCATGGTTAAATTGTCCTTAGAAGTATTTCATTGTAAGTAGTGTAGATTTGATTTGTTTGTTTATTAGTTTGCTTCCATTTGTGCTTTACTTTAGCAAGAGGTTAGAAGGGATAAAAGGAACACCAAAAAGATTTCAATAGGTGTCTTGGCCTCACTTCCCCCTTCAGGGATCATGATTTAAGGAAAGGACCCCTATGCAGCCCCAAAAAGACAGATTTCTACTTTTTCTCATATAATTCAGGGTTTACTCTACTTGAACCAGCATTTGATCAGCTTGCAAGTGTAGGATTTAACAACCATTTCTTCCATTTTTAGTCTTACAATATATCTCATCAATGACTTCAACTTATTCTGCAAATTTTACTCATGCATGAAGTAGACAGCTAGCTCCATAAACTCTGTTTTTCTAGCTCATTGAAATTCTTCTTGTTTACATGAATTTTGGGAAAATATCATTGTTTGATGCAGTGCAGGTGTTTCAAAAGTAGAGAAATATTTCATAGAAAGAAACCTCCTTCCAACTTCATCCATCCATAATCATTCCTTGCTTTCACTAAGACTTTCACCAATTTCATCATTTTACATGGAAACTTCTACAAGCATGTTGAGCAAATCCAACCATCTCACAACCTTGGTTTTGAGTTCTGAGTGATCCTAGGCATTTTCTCACTCCATTCCATCCACAAACCACATTTCCTAGGCCTTCCATCACCTCCAACACCCATCATTTTTCTCTCGGTTGTATCCTGTAGAAATACAGGGAATCCTGTAGGTTTTTAGGAAATCCTGTAGTGGCCTGTGTTGAGGCCGAATTGAGAGAAAACCTCCATGAAGCCACACAAGGTCACCTAAGGGTATCCAAAACCTTCTCACCATCCACCAGCATCCCTAAGCCACCTACCACATCACCAAAAGAGATTAGCTTTCACAATTGTTTTTCCATAAAAATAATAAAAAGAAAAAAACAGATTTATTTCAGTCCTTTACATGCACAGTAGTGATGTTTGATATTTTGAACTTTAATTCTTAGGACAGTAACAGTTCATACATGTTGGCTTGGAATTCTTATAAAGCATAGTTTCTGAGTAGTTAGTTAGGAAATGGTGTGTTTTTAGCATTGGATTTCAATCCTTTTCCATATTGCAGTAGAAAAGCTTTCTCCTAGAGTAGATTTCTCTTTCTTTCATTAGTAATCAAGCTTCTTCTAAATCCATAGAAGTCTGGCTTAAAAACGCTAGTGGTCCCTCACCAGCTGAATAGTGAAAAAAGGTAGAACCATCACTTTGAATTTTGTATACAGCACTGTCACCTCCAAGTTTGTATGAACCCTAGGTTGATAAAGTAAAGCTGGTAGCCCCAGGAGTTGCAGCATTCTTGCTGCAAACTGGTGCCCATCAAATTTCCATGTCAAATTATTCATTGAGTATCGGGGTAACTCTTATTGATGCTTAGGTTGAAAGCAATGACAACCATCTATCAACATATAACTCCAAATTTGTTTGTGCATGAATTTGTGGCTTCCATATAAGTACATATTGATCTTTCTATTGTAGGAGTGGTGGCTCCAAGTTGGTAGTGGCCAACATTCTCATTTCCGATAAGGAGTTGGTGCTCCTTTTCTATTCGTGGCTAACTGATGTATGCAAATGAGAATGTTTTGAAGCAGTCAAAAAAATAAGAAGAAACAAGAAGTCCAGTGTTCTTTGACCCAGAGGGGGTTTTCTACCTAAAATCTTGGTGTTCACATGTGATGTTGCTTTTGTTCTACTTATGTATGTTGCATTGTAAATCATCCAAAGAGGTATGGGACAAACTTGAGAATAGTTATGACAGTAATGAGAAGGTAAAGAAGGTAGAAATCCAAACCTATAGGATGAGGTTTGGGATTCTAAGGATGAAAGATGAAGAAACCATCACAAAGTATTTTCAAATGGTTTCAATATGATCAAAGGCATAGATGAAAAATTTGAAGATGAATTCATTATTCAAAAAGCCTTGAGGTCCTTGCCATCAAGCTTTAACACAAAAGTCCTTGCATTTGAGGAGATTGTTGATTTGAGCACTCTCACCATGTAACAACTACTTGGGACCCTTACAGTTTATGAAATGTGCATTGGAGAGAAGAAATATGAGCCTAGTGTGGTAGCATTCAAAGCCTCCCAAAAGGTCAAATATCTTTCCAAGAAGCTCAAGAAACTTCCCAAGAAGATCAAGAAAGAGGAAGATCAATTCAACAATGAATTTGACCAAGAATTAGCTCAGTTTTTCAATAAGATAAAGATAGATTCTAGAAAGTATAAATGAAATATCCCTTTCGCATGTTTTGATTACAAAAGGTTTGGACATTTTTATGCAAAGTTTCCATTCACAAGAGGTGAAAAAGAGGAGAAACAAAAGGATACAAAGAGCAAGGATAAAACTCAAAAGCATCGAAAAGGAAAATCTCAAAATAAGAAGAGATTCTACTCCAAAGAAGAAAGTGATTCTTTAGAAGATAGAAATGATCCATCATCATCAAAGGAAGAGCAAATTGAATGTGTTCTTATGGCTTTCAAAACTAGAGTTGGATATGATTTTGAAAATGCAGAAATAGATTATGAAGGTAAACTCATAAGTGCATTAGATGAATTAAGAAAGGAAAGAAACAAAAATCAGATATTGAAGGAGGGAATGCACAGATTGAGGGAGAATAAGGCTCTGATTGTTGATTATTCCTTGAAGTGACATGTAGAGGAGCTAGAAACGTTCAAGGAAACCTTGCTCCAACATATCATAATTCAGCAAAACAATATGGCTAAGTTGCAACAAGAGAATGAGTCATTGAAGCATAATATTTGTGGAGATAAAATTTCATGTTCTCATGAAGAATACATAATTTGTCGAAAAACGCAACTGGAGGAAGCAAAAAGGGAAGAATATATTCTCACAAAACAACTAGGAGATTGGAAATAAAACTGCCACAAACTTGAAGAAGAAATTATTGCCTTAAGATCTGATCTATCAAAGGAAAAATTTGAAGTATGTTTAAATAAGAAATTCATAAATGGATCTGAAACCTTGAAGGACATTATCAATCTGCAAAGTTCACTAGAAGACAAAAATGGCTTATGGTTCAAAGCTCCTCAACAAAATGTCAAGGATGAAGCAATCTCCAGTTATGGAAATGTTCTAAAAGGAAAATATGGTGAAGCAAATGTTTCAGCTAATAGCAAGGGGAAGCCAAACAATGGTGCTCCAATTAAATCAACATAAAATCATCGAGGATACTCAATAATTAGCAAGTGAAACAAGTGAGGTCCTCCAATTCTACTCCCTCTCCTTGGAAATAAAAGGTCAGGTATCCTACTTTATTTTATGGTTATTTTTTTGTATTTCACAATTTTGGACACAAGGCCATAAATAGTAGAAAGAAGTTGTTTTCCAAAAGAGACATTGATAGTTCAAGATTTGTTCAAGTCATAGCTCACATGCTAATGGTAGAAATCCCTTTTCTCCAATAATGATTGAGATCAATTGTTTTAGATGCAACATTTTGGTCATAAAGCAAGTGAATGCAGATCTAGCTTTTCAAGCTCTTCCATGCAACATTCTTAAGAGAATCCTAGTCAGAAAAATGTTGTGAAAAGATGGAAAGAGAAGGAGCAAAATTCTGAAAAATGTGAGCTAGCATTGATATATCATGATCAACATGAGTAGTGGCTTATTGACAGTGGATTCTCCAAGCACATGACCAGTGACAAGAGGAAATTCCTACAATTAAAGGAGTGTGAGAAAGGTAATGCCAATTTTGGAAATGATGCAGTAGTACATCAGAGGAAAAGGAATAATGATATTGGATAAGAATACCAAGGCCCAAAACGTGCTTTATTTTGCTGGTTTGAAACACAATCTTCTAAGTTTCAGTCAGATGTGCGTCAATGGGCATGATGTGGTATTCTGATCAAGAGAATGTGAAATTAGAAATTCAAAATCAAGAATTTTTGTGGCTGAGGAAATTAGAAATGACAAAAACATTGATGTCATATGCTAGGGAGCCTACAACTTTAAATTAACACACAACATAATTATTAAAACCAAACAATACGTATGCATATAAAATCTCAAAAATAATTCATTAATAAATAAAATATTTACAAGATAACTCTTGGCCTAATCATTGGCCTCTGATTCCTCACTCTCACTCACTTCACTTCCACATGCCTCATGGGCTCTCCTAGATTTATACAAGTGGATCTGGACCCAAATTAGGTTCTAGGTCCTAAACAAACTCCCATAATATCTCTCATGATCCATAAAAACTCTCACCTAATCCCTTATCTCTAGATAAGATCTAACTAACCTAAAAATCTCTCAATTCTTCCAAAATACTCTCGAACCATTTCCTATTTACAATAATTCTCATTCTCTCCTAAAACTATAGGAAAATATATATTAAATAATTAAACCCTAACTTAAGAAACTAAATCCTTAAGTAAAAAATCAACTCTAGATTAGATGCACCTGCATCAGACTCCCCAGGTAAAATAAAATCATGGTCTCCTGACCATATGTCATTATAAATTGATAAAATTCCTCCTGGATCCCAAACTTTCATTTGCAGTAAATCAGTTGCTCTGTCACATTGTTATTTTTTTATGGTTGGATTTTCTCGTCTTCCAGGCTTCCAAAGTTTATATTGCAATTCTCCTCTTGTTTTTCTAATGTATACTTGTGCAATCAAATGTATCATATTGTTGTCCTTCTGCCTCATCTTACAATATCTTCGTTTAAGTGTTTTTTTCATTAGTTTCCTCAATTCTTCAATTTGAATATCCAATCTAGTTTCCAATTGAAATTTACTATTATTGGCTTGGAATATCAATTCAGCATAATTAAATTGCAAATTACATTTTATCTCAGGTTCCACATTTTTACTACTTGAATATTTCTCTTCTTTATCTGCAACTTGATTAGATTCAGGTTCCATCAACATCTTTTCTAGCAATTGTAATTCTTCTTCACATTTCATCAAAATTTTATGGTCTCTTTCAGAAATCATTTCAAGATACTGGTCTTCATCCCTGCATGAAATAGAATTACTGTCATGTCCATCATCTGCAACACATCTTGCATCCACAGACCAATTGTCATATTTAAAACCAACATAGTTTTTATCTTCCATCGACGATTTATTCATCATATGTGGATCTCCTAAACAATTTGTGGCACCGTCTATGGGAATCGAACCCACATTCATATCAATGGGTTTCATTTTAGCATCGTCATTTTCCTCATTAAGCATCGGTCCTTGTTCTAGTTCACAAATGTATACATTCATCTCGATTATCTCGAGTGTTTCCGCTTCCTTTAACAAAACTTTCAACTTGTATTTTTGTCTCCTTGCAATCAACTGCTTGATAGGCCATTTAAGTGTCTTCTTCATTATCCATCCATGTTTTTGACTTTATAAAAATTCCATCAACACGTCAAGTCATGTCTTCAATTCAACGATCTCTTTCTCTAACTATGCATCATGTACGCCAACTACTATGCCATCGCATGGCTTTTCTATGGATTTTGCAAATGACTATCCATAATCATCTTCATCTCATTTTTCCTTGTATAAGCTCCTTTGTAGTATGCTTTATTTGCTACAAAAAACTGTAATATCCCTTGTCTTTACAATAAATTGACCAGACTCTAGGTGTCGGTCTCTACCGATCATGCACCCATTACGTTCAGTGACTCAAACTTAAATGCACTTTTGACTTGATTTATGACTCTTTAACCCCAAACTTCTAATTTGGCATCAACTCTTTACATTAATGGACCTTGGATGTTGGGTACAACCAAAAATGCACCCTTTACAAAATATCTTTATGACCCGACAAAAACTTATTAACTTCAATTTAACTTTGACATCTTACTTTGAGTCTTAAACTTTACTCAACTCAAAAAGACTCTTTACCTTAAGAAAATACTTTCAACTTCAACTCAACTTGACTTAAACATGGACATTGACTCCTTGATTTTCAATTTCTTCATTGACTTGAACTATACATCAATCCACTAATTTTCTCATATTCCACTCATTCTTTCTCATAATAAAAACTCTTAACTCTCTCTCATCACTAATTTTCTTATCAACCTTCATTCTTCGCATCTAATATCATGTAAATAAGAAAAAAATTAATCCCATCTCAATAAACCACTAATTCTCTCTCATGCTTCTCCACTAACTAACAAATACTCCATCATAATGAAATATTTCATTTTCCATCCACGTTTAATGAAATAAAAGTCAAACTCTTTCACATCCACCTACTGGCTAATGCCTACATTTTAATTCATACCATAATATATATTATAAAATCCATTGCTTCGGTATACCAAACATGCACTTCACATTAAAGCATGTGATGAAGAGTACAATCAATTCCTTTGAGCCATGCTTTGTTTTCAAAATATATTAGTCAACTCAGCGTGCAAAGTTTAACAGTTTATGTTTGGAAGACGGGTGGCTACATTCTTAAAAATTTGAGAGAAATCTCTCAGCTACGTTCTTCCAAACACACAGTCAATAATATTTGATAACAGTCTCCTTAATAACCAGATATCTCATGCATGCAGTTTTACACACAAGTTTTGTTCTCGTTAGTCACTCTAGCCTTCATGCACAACAATTTTAATCAACAAACTCCAATCACAAACACCAGACTTAATAATTCTGCACGCAGTCTCCACCAATATCAAATGATAAACTTTGCATAAAAGAAGGCTCATCCTTATTTAAACTTCGATCTCGATCTTCTCTTGAATCAGTTCCATAGGCTTCGAATTAATCACACTCTTCCAACTATTTCCCACATGGCTTCATTTTTCAAAGCTGAAATTTTGTAATTGAGATTCCACCACGCTTCCGTTGCGCCAAATGGGAATTATATGCTAGAGACTTGGGCTCCTCTTTTATGCGCATATTCATGAAGGCTTGAAAGCAAACAAAACATCAGCCAACACAATCTATTTACTGGCAGTTGTAGTCTTCAAAATCAATAAAGTATTCACAGATTTCCACACTCCATACACCACTTCATCCAAAACTATAACTCTCTATTCACTTTGGTTCTCTTCCTTATACGCACCATCCAACTTATTGATTCATCCCTATAGTAAGGCCATATTCTATATCTCCAATGCATAGATTTGGCATCCACTATTGTTGTGTGACATCTCACTCTATTAAGGATGCAGAATCCACATTCACAACATATACTACAACTTCTTTCTTTGTGTCACATATCATTGTAACATCTCTTCAATTCATTGGGTGACCACTTAAAAAGTGTAAAATTGGTGTTCGGTTGTGTTATATTCTTTCCACGACTAGCCCACGTGTGGGGGGTTATAAGGGGGGCGATAGCCACCCCTTGTACGTTGTGCGGGGCGTTGTTGGAGGTTCATAGGGGGGTTGCTACCCCCCCTTTTAGGGGGTAAATAGGGGTACAGTAGCCCCCCTGCACTGTTAGGATATTCCGACACATAGGAAATAGTTAAGTACAACTTGGTCTAGTGTAGAGTTAGGTAAAGTGTGTTTCTTTACCGTTGTACATTTTGTAACTTACAATCCGACGGTCACGATATGTAGTGATCCGACGGTTCATTCTCTCCTCGGTATTACCGACACTTGATCCGTGGCTTGACACCCGATTGGTCCATGAATTCTATTTAAAGCGCATGGAGGGTCATTTGTAGGGTAATCCGTGCATGAGAGAAACATATGTAAATTTTCATTCTTTTATTAATAAATTGCCTGAAGTGGCCGCGTTGGCTCAGGCCGTGGACTGTTTCCCTCTTTGAGGGTTTTAACCACGTCAAAATACTGGTGTATTGATTTGTCAAACTTTCAGTCACTTGTACTTCTCCTGAAGTTGATGCTACCTTATACAGTCAACTTGTAGGAAAACTCTTGTATCTAACTCATAATCGTCCTGACCTTTCCTTTGTTGTTGGCCTTGTTGCTCGGTTCATGCAAAACCCCCGTGAAAGTCATTGGAAAGCAGCTAAAATAATACTTCGTTATGTTCGAGGTACAGTTCAGTTTGGGATTCATTACAGTGCTGAAGCATCTCCTCTATTGGTTGGTTTCACTGATTCCGATTGGGCTGGTGACCCTGATGATCGGAAGTCTACTGCCGGTTTTGTATTCACTCTTGGTTCAGAACCTATTACATGGGCTTGTAAGAAACAAGCTGCCATTTCTCTTTCATCAGCAGAAGCAGAGTATCCTGGTGCCGTAGAAGCTAGTAAGGAAGCCTTGTGGCTTCGTCAGATCCTGTCAGAGTTTGGCTTTCAGCAGCAGCATCCGACTACACTTTGGTGTGATAATCAAAGTGCCATTCAGCTATGCAAAGATCCAGTCCAACATCAGCGCAGCAAACACATTGAACTGCACATGCACTTCATCAGAAAGCTCATTCACGACCATGTTCTTGAAGTGCAATATTGTTCAACAGATGATCAAGTTGCAGACATCTTCACAAAGGCTCTCACAGAGGCGAAGTTCACTAAACTTCGATTTATGGTTGGAGTTCAGGAAGTTGTCACTAAGGGGGGATAGGCTCTAGTGCCTCCTTCCTTCTCCTATTGTCTCATATTTGTAAATCCTTCAATCCTATCCCAAGTTGTTCTTAAGGGGGGATGTTAGGATATTCCGACACATAGGAAATAGTTAAGTACAACTTGGTCTAGTGTAGAGTTAGGTATAGCATTAAGTAAAGTGTGTTTCTTTACCGTTGTACATTTTGTAACTTACAATCCGACGGTCACGATATGTAGTGATCCGACGGTTCATTCTCTCCTCGGTATTACCGACACTTGATCCGTGGCTTGACACCCGATTGGTCCATGAATTCTATTTAAAGCGCATGGAGGGTCATTTGTAGGGTAATCTGTGCATGAGAGAAACATATGTAAATTTTCATTCTTTTATTAATAAATTGCCTGAAGTGGCCGCGTTGGCTCAGGCCGTGGACTGTTTCCCTCTTTGAGAGTTTTAACCACGTCAAAATACTGGTGTATTGATCTGTGATCTGGTTGTGAGCGGTGTCCTTTTGGTGTTCTGTTTGAGGAACTTACCCTGTAAATTCCTACATGCACGAGGTCTGGGGCAGCGTCCTGGGAAAAAAAAATTGGACCTTATATTAGGTGGGCGGACCTACCTATGGTTTTGTGCATGGATTTCGCACATGGCTTTCGGTCCATGGTATTTTGTAGATCCAGTCAAGGGAACTACGGTTATTTTCTAATACATGGTTAATGGATTAGGGTTTATGGATGCTTCAACGTGTACATATATGTATTGTAACATTAAAAGGAACTTGATGAAAAATTAATCCGGTAGTCTCGGTTTTGGGATCTAGGGGAAAATCTCTGTGTATATTTGTTTTATGTGTTATGCTCTCGCCATTGTTTATTTTCTATTTTTAGAATTTGTATACAGGTAATTTATGTATGGAGTTAAAACCTACAATTGGAACAATGGTCATTTAATGAATCAAAACAAACCAACTTTCATGACAATGAGCAATAATACAGCAATAGTTTCTAGGGGTACAAGTTCTCACCTGTAGCGGCAAACATTTCCTTTTCTTTTATAACATTGACAATTTCAATAACAACATTAGTTAGTTGGAGTTGGGATGCACTGTGTATAATAGAGTCCTCTTCAACTCTATGTCAACATTGTGTCCAACTCCAACGAACAACGACCCCACATCTCTTGCAATCAGTATCAATGCTCTGCCACTTCAAAATCTACTTAATATGTGGATGCTTGTGACCCATATCTTGTTTTGCACAAAGGGATATCCTCCTTCACACAAGTAGACTGCAACTTGGTGGCTTAATTTTATTGTCAGAGTTCGTTCCCCAAACTCTTCAACGATATATCCACAAAAAATTGAACAATTCCTTCTTTGATACCAAAAATGATGTAACAGGCTAGGCGGGTTGCAACTTAAAATTAACACACAACATAATTCTGAAAACCAAACAATATGTATGCAAATAAAATCTCAGAAATAATTCATTAATAAATAAAATATTTACAAGATAACTCTTGGCCTAATCATTGGCCTCTCATTCCTCACTCTCACTCACTTCACTTCTACATGCCTCTTGGGCTCTCCTAGATTTATACAAGTGGATCTGGACCCAAAATAGGTTCTAGATCCTAAAAAAACTCCCACAATATCTCTCCTAACTCGTAAAAACTCTCACCTAATCCCTTATCTCTAGATAAGATCTAACTAACCCAAAAATCTCTCAATTCTTCCAAAATGCTCTTAAACATTCTCCTATTTACAATAATTCTCATTCTCTCCTAAAACTATAGAAAAAATATATTAAGTAATTATAAAAAATTAACTCCTTTAGTAAACATTCAACCCTAGGTTAGATGCACCTGCATAAAACATGTACATATTTGATGATACCATACACAAATGTTGCATGAGAAATATATATGAGTCTTGGATATGGCATAGAATATTGGGTCATGTCAACTTCTGCAACCTAACCAGAATTAGCAATATTGGAGCAAACAGAGGCTTACCAAAATTGTCCAAACCAAAAAACACTATATGCAAGTCATGTTTGTTTGGGAAGCAAACAAGAGTGCAGTTCAAATCCTAGGAGATTTATACCTCTAGACCATTGTAGCTAGTGCATATAAACATATGTGGGCCTACAAGGAAACAAAACCCAAGAGGGGAGAAATATCGAGCTCCTTTCCCTCCTTGAAGAAAGGGAAAAAAATTGACCCACGCCCTCTCTCTGAGCTGGAAGTATCATTGGGTTTCATTTTTTTTAATGATTACACTAGAATCACCTAGATCCCGCTCACGAAGGAGAAGTCTAAAACTTTCAGCAAGTTTATTTATTTTAAGGCACTAGTTGAGAATGATATTGATTTAAAGATAAAGTGTCTTAGATTTGTCAGAGGAGGTGAGTACATGTCTAAATAATTTTATGAATATTGTGAGGAGCATGGGATCAAGAGGAAATATTCCATAGCTAGAACACCTCAAAAAAATGGTGTGGTAGAGAGGAAAAATAAGTATGGACAAGACATGGCACTACCTATGATGGATGAGGCAGGTGTTGCAAATACATTTGGGGGTGAGGCTACTCAAGTAGCTGTATATTTGGCCAATAGAATTCTCCATAGGAAAAACAGTGAAAAAACTCCTTATGAGTTGTGGAAAGGAATACCAACAAAATTTGACCATTTCAAAGTCTTTATAAGAAAGTTCTACATAAATAGAATTGAATACAAACTTGGAAAGTTCGATCAAGAGCTAACGAAGGAATATTCCTTGGTTATTCATTCAAGAGAAATGGATACAAATGTTACAACAAGAGGACCAAAAAGGTAATTGAATGTATTGATATTTTTGTTGATGAAGCATTTCCCAAATCTGATCATTCCAAAGATGTTGTAGTTGATCATGATTTTATATAATATCGGGACCAAGAAATATCTAACAAGGATGAAGAAGATGAAGAAGAAGGAAATACCTTCACTACAAAAATTCTCCACAAAGTCACGGCTAAAAGAAGGATCTGGAAAGTCAAATCCTTGGGAATAAATAACTTTGAGTGAAAACGAGGAAATTGCTGGACAACTTGGATCATGCACACTTTCCTTTGTTATCTCAAATAGAGCCCAAAAATTTCAACGAAGCTAGTGAAGAGAAGAATTGGATCGAAGAATTGAATGAAGAGCTAGAAAAAATTGAAAAGAGAAACACATGGGAGCTTTTACCAAGGCCAAAGTACAAGAATATTATTGGGACCAAATGGATCTTCAAGAACAAAATTAATGAAGGCGGCAAGGTTGTGAGAAACAAGGCAAGACTTGTGTTCAAAGTGTATACTTAGGTATAAGATATTTATTTTGATGAAAATTTTGCACCAATAGCTAGATTATATGCTATTAGAATGTTCCTAACATTTTCATGTTACAAGGATGTGAAATTTTATCAAATGGTTGTTAAATCATCTTTCTTAAATGGTGATCTATACGAAGAAGTTTACATAGAAAAGTCGAAATGTTTTCAGTTGATTGATGATGAGAATCAAGTTTACAGGTTGAAAAAGACTCTCTATGGCTTGAAACAAGCCCCAAGAGCATGGCATGAAAATTTATACAAACATCTATAGCATCAAGGCTTCAATAAGTTAGCAATGGACAACAATCTATGCATCAAATTTGAAGGTGATCACTTTCTAATAATTTTTGTGTATGTATATGATATAATATCTGGGACCGATTTGGAGGAGATGGGCCGCAAATTTTCAAAAGAGATGCAAAAAGAATTTGAGATGTCAATGTTGGGTGAGCTAACGTTTTTTCTTGGGCTACAAATTACTCAAACTAATAAAGCAATTTTCATCTCCCAGTCCAAGTATCTAAAGGAAAAATTGAAGCAATTTGGCATGGAATATTGCAAACCTGTAAACACTCCTATGGTGATTGGATGAAAGTTGAGTAAAGATGATGAATATATATATAGAGGTAAATCAGTCCATTTATTATTCTATGATTTGAAACTTATTGTATATAACCACTTCTAGGCTTGACATAATGCAATATGTAGGATTGGTATCAAGATTTCAAGCTAATCCCAAGGAGATTCATGTAAATGTAGTAAAAGAAGTCTTCAAATATCTTCAAGGAACTCTTGACTATGGCTTATGGTATCTCAAAGGTAAACATTTCAATTTGATTACTTATACTAATGTGTATTGGGTTGGTAGTATTGATGACAAGAAAATTACTTTAGGAGAAAATTACTTTTTGGGAGGTTTCTTGGTCTCTTGGGAAATCAAAAAGAAAATTACCATCTCATTGTGCATTGTTGAAGTTGAATATGTAGCAGTAACCATGTGTTACAATTACATACTATGGATGAAGAAAACTCTTAAAGCCATGAATATTGAGTACAATGATCCTATTTCTATCATGGTTGACAACACAAGTGCAATAAGCATCTCCAGAATCTAGTTCTTCATTCCAAGACCAAGCACATACCAATCAAGTATCATTTTCTAAGAGATCAAGTGGTCAACATGGTTGTAAGACTAGAGTATGTGGCGAAAATTGAACAAATTGCAGACATATTAACTAAGCCACTTCAAGGGAGATTTTTTTAATATTATAGAGAGAAGATGATTGTGGTACCTTTTCAGAGGTATTGATATGTTCTTTATGGAGCTAGGTGTCATCTCAAGACTACCTTAAAAGAAAAAATCAGTTATAGAAGTTTGAAGGTTTGGTGGTGGTTGTTGGGCCACATATATTTCACCATAACATGAATTTCTTTTCTTGCTTCTTCTTTCTCATTTCTTCAAGATGTATTGCTTCTTCAATATGTATAGCCTCTCATATATGGAGGGGGAGAGTGTTCAACAACTCAAGGGGAGTGTCTCGAGCAACCCCTCATGGGGAGTATGTAAATAAATGGCTATGTATTTCATTCTTCTATTTATCTTGTCTTCCCATGTGAATCCCCTTTCCATTGATGTCAAAAGAGAGTTGTGTATGTACTTGGATTCAAATTTGGTATGTCCTCGACTTCAGAAGCTTTAGGTTGACATCATTGGAAAAGGGGGAGTTTGTTTCCATGTTGGTGTTTCAATTAATTTCACTTGATGTATGCCATGTATTCATGAGTATTTATGTATTTTATTAAGTCCTATGTATGTATTCCAAAGGTTTTCATGATGTTTTCAAGAGTTGTCACAATCTCAAAACATTTATAGGGATTTTTCATGATGTATCAAGCTCACTCCTGAAGATAAGCTACAAGATTAATAGATGCCCTATAATTATGAGTTGATGCCTTGTATTGGATCATATTGAGTCATATACATGTTCTCATGATGTTATGTTTTTAAATGTATTTCACAATTTTTGTGTAGTAGGGTCCATCAAAAGTATGAAACATGGGTACTCCTTGGATGAAAGAATAAATTATGCCTCGAACAACTTCTCATGCTCAAAATTTCAGTAAAACCACATGGAGATAAGTTGAAAATACGAGTCAAAAAAGTAGTTTTTTCTTTTTTTTCCTCCAAAACTTGATGAGGTAATCTAATCTTATGTTATTACTTCCAATATTATTTTATAATATTCCTTAGGGATCCCATTTCAGACCATAGAATTTCTCTAATTAGGGAACTTCTAGAAAGTGATTAAAATTGAAAATATCTCTCATTAAGTGGAGTGAGTGGCTAGATCAAGTCAAGAAGATCGATTTGAACAAAATCTACAATGTGAAAAGAATTTTTGAGTGTTCCATCATCTGAGGCAATTATTGATTTAACCATCTTAGGAAGTTACAAATATGAGAAGGGTGTGAGTCTATTTGGTTGGTTCTCTTGTTGAGTGGGTGTGTGTGTGTGTGAGAGAGAGAGAGAGAGAGAGAAAAAATGTTCAAAAATCAGTGGTTGTAGCAAACTGTTCAGAACTTCAAAATATCTAGAGACCAATTATGAGCATTGATTCAGAGTTGTGTGTAAGGATTGAAGGCAAGTTTTGAAGTGAGCATGTGGAGAATTGTTCTCTCATCATGAGAGAAGATTTGTGACTGCTGGAGTGCTCTTCATGGATGTTATTATTTGTGTTTAGTAGTCGTGATTCAGTTCAGATTTTCATTATAGTTCCAGAACTATTTATGCATAAAGTTGTGGCTTCAAGCTAAAGTGCATATTGATCTTTCTATTGTAGGAGTGGTGGCTCCATGTTGGTAGTGGCCAACATTCTCGTTTCTAATGAGGATTGGGGATCCTTTGCTAGTGGTGGCTAGTTTATGTATGTAAGTGAGAATCTTTTGAAGTAATAGAAAATAATAAGAAGTAACAATCAGTTAGGTGGTTTTTAACCATCAGTGGGTTTTCCACCTAAAATATTAGCATTCAAGTGTGATGTTGCTTGTGTTATACTTATGCATGTTTCTTTTCATGTGATATTGATGCTTGAGCTCTGAAAGTTTTATTTGTAGAAAAAATTCTAATATTTGTGTAATATTGATTCACCCGCGCGCCCTGCCCCCCCCCCCGCGCCCCCCCCCCCCCCCCCCCCCCCCCCCCCCCCCCCCAACACCCCTCTCAATATTACTAATTTCTAACATGGGCCTATCACTCTTGGAATATACTACAT
This sequence comes from Pinus tabuliformis, assembly GCA_031772625.1. NCBI lineage: Eukaryota > Viridiplantae > Streptophyta > Pinopsida > Pinales > Pinaceae > Pinus > Pinus tabuliformis. The sequence goes on from CM062805.1 coordinate 824,539,740, forward strand.
ACCTCCTTAACAAAAATAAATTCTATCACACTTGAAAATATCTAAGATATTGAAAGACTAAGTTGCAATTCCAATTGGAGCATCTCTTAGAAAAGTATGTCATGGAAAAGCATGTAGTCTTAAGAATATGTTTCACTGTCAATTGAGCTACCAATTGATACAATATTCAAACTAAAATAAAATTCATGCAATATAAATTAAGGAACATGAGGGAAAGGAAATTGAATTTCACATGATGAGGTGTGGTGGCACACAAACAAACCCTGAAGACTCATGGAATCTCATGGGACACCATTGCACCCACTAAATAAAGAGGTTGTGTCAAATCCTTGGAATAGACAACCTTCATGAGAGTTGGCATGAAATCACAAATATTTCACACCTTGTTAAGCATAAAAATAAAGAGAAAAACCCCTAAGGGATATGGTGTTAGGGTAATTATATAGGGCTCTAAGTATTAAGTTTGAATGCCTAATTTTTGTAAGAATTTTTGTGCTTTTTTTTTTTAAACATATATATGATGAACTTATCATACATGTCATCTCCCTCACATTATCCACAATATTATCACACAACGTGCCAATATAATTGCAAGGAAGTGAATGAGAGATCCATCACAACAAGCTTTTGAGATTGTACTACACTAGCCAGAAACATGAACTCGTCCCTAGTTCCCAATGCTCAAAATTTATCACCATTCTCACAACAATCCTATGGGAAATTGCATAAAAGGGTTTTCTAGAGTTTTTATAATGAAACTAGATGGGGTTCATGAGGCAAATTTCCTAAGCCATGGCTACCTTTCTAAGGAATGAGCATACAAGAAAGTGAAAAATGTTTGAATGTTGGTCTTGATTGTCATAACATTTTGTTGTGGTTGATCCATGCTATGGAAATACTATGGTGTTATATATAAAATTTTCATTGCCTCGCCAATGATAAGAGATGATCTTGAAAGTGATATCCCACACTAAAAACATGTACCCAAAGAAATTTTTCCTTCCCCCTTTATGAATCTAAGATAAATATGCAATTATTTGAAATTGTAGAATATATATTGTTCTATACTTGATGGATCTCATGTAAATTAAAGACTCAATATATTTCGACAACTGTTAGAAGACATGGAATACTCCACCATCCTTATTGTATTGTGTTATTTCCATCACTTTATTGGTGGTGGTATTTGTATTAATGTTACTACTTTTATTGTTTCTTCTTATTGATTGAATCCACAGATATATATGATGGAAACAATGCTATGATGACCATCGTGTAGAAGGACTTTGATTAATGGTGTACATATGAAAATGAATTATTTATTTTCACCATGGTCACTTATGATTGGTAGCTAGCAATAAGAAGGTGGAAAAAAAAATGCATCATATTCATCATCCAATGGATGTGGATGGTGATGAGTGATTTCATAGTCATAATCAAAGATAAGCTTCAATGGTGAAAAATATTACCATGTCTAATTAAATGCACACAAATCCATGAAGTATTGAAACAAAAATAACAATGATACATAACTTTCCTCAACCCAACATCATTAAATCATACTAGCATAAAAAAATTCTATTTTGAGCAAATGAGTCTTTGATCCTCATCTCAAAAAACCCATATAGTGTTCTTCACCCAACCATCATCCAATGCCTTGACCATCTAACACTTAATTGTTAATGAAATTGAATACTCTCATGGTTATCATACACAAATTGACATAAACAAGAATATATTTTTCTACCATGATGAGTGTGTTATTAACATTTTTTGTAACAACATTAAACATCATTCTAGCACAGGCTTAGACTCTAGCTTCAATTGTGTATTCTACTAGAGTTGTTTGAAGTTTGAATAGTCTACTAAGTTTATTTTCATGCTTAAACTTCTTAAATGGGACCCATGATTAAAATATAGAGATATCTCAAGAGGCGGGCAAGATTATGATGCTATAGGAGGAAATAGTGGATTGGAAATCCCCTTCACCTCCAGAAAAATCAAATTTCTCACTAGCCCACCCACACACCATTAATTTGTATGTGCCATGGCACTTTAAAATTGGTAGATGGAAAGGAGATGTTGGATGACCATGGCACCTTATAATTGGAAGTTGATAGAGAGATAATGGATGGCCATTAGTGCATTGATGTTCGTATAAATGGATATGCATATGGATGGTGGTAAATGATGTACCAATCACCATTAAACATATGCTTTAGAAGAGATAAATTCCTTATGATGTAACTAGAAATGTATGAATATGAAACTATGATGACACAAGTGAAGATGAGAAGAGTAAAGAGAATATTGGAAATCCCATTTACTTCCTACAAAAGATAATGCTTCGTTAGCCCACTCACACACCATTAATTTGTATGCACCAAGGCGCCTTATGATTGATAGCTAGCAAGGAGATGGTGGATGACCATAACACCTTATAATTGGAATTTCACAAATAGATGGTGGATTTCCATTACAGAATATATGGTTTTTTAATGCATATGGATGGTAGTATTGATACACCAGTCGCCATTACACATATGCTTTAGAGGAAGGAAACACCTTATGACATAACCAGAAATGTATGAGCATGAAATGAAGATGACACGAGGTAAGTTGCAAAATATATTAGTAACAATATTAGGTGCGTGAGTAGTCTACATTGTTATGTGCTAATATCACATAGGTACTTATCCCTTTGTAAAGTTAATGTTGTAATTCTTCCAAACATGAGATGATACCATTGATATAATTATAAACTATTAAAGTTACCTCTAGAGTTTTAAACTATTTATAAACTACAATGTAATGATGCTTATACAATACATACAATTCAAGATGCTTCTATTTTAATACACTTTATAATAATATAGTAACAATCTTCCCATGTCCACCTATCTTTTGTATAAAATCAATAGAAATTGTTATTCTACTTAGCCTCACTCCACCCCTCGCATGTAGTAAACCTTTCTAACATTAAGCTTGATAACACTACATACAATCTTAGTATGGCTCAGTGTGTGAGGCAAGGCAACTCTAGTATTGGGTTTGTGCAGCATCTCCATGAGCGACGAAGGTTCCATTAGCTCCAAACGCAGGAAATCAGGTACATAAATTATTTTCTCCTCCCCTACATCATGCTCCCCTGTCTCTAGTTTGGTTTGTGGGTTGTCCATCGGGGCACATGGTTGTTGTGCAGGGGATATTGGGGTTGGGGGAATGGCTTGGTGGTGGTATCCTGTAAGAAGAACTTGAATCCCAAGGGAACCCCTCCAATTTAAATCTACTATGATATTTTCCTTTCTCATGAAGGGTTAATTTGGCTATGGGGCGGGGGTGATAACCCTAGGGAATAGCATTGCGTTTTGGGTTAGATTTTAGAGGGTTGGGTGCTAGGATAGTGTTGATATTTGTCGTAATGTTGAAGCCAGCGATCTTATGGTTGGGTGGCTTCTAGACGAGAATATCCAAGGCCTGAGGTGAAAGGTCTATGGGATGGTTGTTATGAGGAGGTGCTATCGAGGGGTTGGGAAATGGCATGGTATTGGGATGGCTTTGCCAAAATTGGAAGAACAGGGGAAGTTTGTTGGGTTAATGGGTCTCTGGCGGGATGGCTCTTGGTGTTGGGCAACCACAACCTGCATAGGAATGGATGTAAGGTCACTATAGTTGGCATGTGCCATCAGAGGGTATGCAGGGGTGTCGAGAGGTTGTTTCTTTACTTGGGCTTGGGAAATGGCCTCAAAAGTGTTAGAACTGGGTGCGAGAGACTTGGAATTTGTGACCTAGGTTGCCATGCTATAGGGCTTGTCGTTGGATAGTTGTTGGAGTGCTGCACCCTTCTCATAAGTTGCAGTAGTTGCAAAATAGCTATTGTGGGGGTGTGTCAATCAGGGCACATGAATTTCCATGCAGGTGTGGGAATGGGGCATATCGTGCTTGGGGTTGTCTACACTATTTGTGATGCAAGAGGGTGGGGGGACACCATACTGCATGCAAAAAGGGGATGATGGACTTCGATGGGTGGCAGAGTCTGTGGGGGATGAAATGACATAGGATAATTGATTGCTAAATTTCATTTATTGACATCATGACATGTACGAAGAGTGTTAAACCTCACTTGGGGGTTTTGAGGCCTGCTCTGTCACTGGTTCAGGTATTGGCAAACTCTCAACATATTATTAAGTGTCAGGTTAATGTGATTATGTCTCACACCACAAAGACTAAGGGTCGAGGTAAGAGGCCGTGTAGGCTTGAGTAGGGAAATGAGCCCATCTCCTTGAGAGGAAAACACGGCAGGAAGCTTATCAAGACCCTCATCAATGAAGCGACAATAGCTTATCAGGAGGGGACCAACGAGCAAATTAGGAGATTGATAGAAGAATGGGAGGCTGACCTAAACTTCCAGGCAAGTGCAACTGAGATAGAAATGGAAGATTGAAGAATCCTCGTATCAGACCCTGGACATACCCGCGGGTAAGTGACTCAGTTTAAGTAGACCCTTTACCAATATTGGCTAATGAAAAGTCTCATGGGCAAGGCCATGGATAATTTTTTGGTGAGCATGGTGACAATGGTCGAGGATTTTCAGAAGCTGCAATTCCAAATGCAGAAGCAAGAAGGTCGCCTTGGCTGAATTGAAAGACACATTCCATGTCTGCTCTCAGAGACAGAGCTTCCAGGCTCTAATGTTAAAGATCCGGCTTCAATTGATTTTGCCTCTGCTGAGAAGGAATATTAGAATGTTGGTTCCTATTAGCTTTGTTTAGTACTTATGCGAATAGCTTTTAATTTTCAATGTGAAGTTATATATGAATATAGGAAAATATAATATGGGTGTGGACATGAGAATCAAACTTATATAGCTTGGGTAGAAGGACTTAGAAATTTTTTCTACTAGATGGCTTATCATGTGGTTAGGTGGCCAACAAACTTGGTTTCCCAATGGGAAATTTGAGGCCACCTAACATGTTTTATGTGGTATCAATTTGCTTATTAATTAAAAAGAAGGATCTGCCAAGCTTACAAATTTTTTTTTATTAGAATAATCAAATTCCAACTATATTAATTATACGAGTTTATAATTAACATAAACTTATGAAGTTCATATATATTAAATATCCAAATTTATAATTAACATAAACTCATGTAAATAAAATTTATTAAAACAATTCATATATGCTTTATATCCATCTTGAGGTGTTGGTTTATGCTTTGTGTCATGCTACATGGTTTAATTGTATGAATTGATAAATGTGCATTTCAATATTTATGTTCATCCATAAATATAGTTGTATTCTATAGCAATAATTTATATATTTGTACATACATTGTGTAGAGTTAGGAGGTGATAAGGAAGTGTTCTTCCTCAGCATCTCACACTCCACATAATGTATCAACAACTTATATATGCATGATTGTTATAACATACAACTATATTTATGTATGAACATATATTCAAAATTGTTCTGAGATAAATAAATAGTAACTTCTTATTCAATTAATCAAATTCTAATTATATTAAATATCTAAATTTATAGTTAACATAAACTTACTAATTTCATACATATTTGGGGTGCCAGTTGGGGTAGGGGTGAGAGAGGGGGGAGGAGGGGGGATAATACACTTAAAGAAAACAATGCTCACAAAAAATCTAAGTTTTATTGTTTTTCTTTTGTTGGTCAAAAATTAGTATTAATTCTTCAAGATATTACAATTTGTATTCAGGGGGATCCTTGCTCTCCCAACCTTAACCCTATTAGATTTGTTGACTAGAAGAGAAATGAAACATCTAAGAAAAAAATTCCATACAGTAATAAATACCATAATCTAGCTAGCCATATATCCCAAAAAACACATAAAATAAACAAACATTCAACCAACATTACAAAAAAGGAGGAAAATTTGGTGCATTATCAGTACTCGAAGTAGCTAGATGGTAAAAGTATTGGTGGGCGTGAAATTATACATGGTCTAGACACACCTCAAAATTGTCTAAGTGGTCGTTTGTGCACTTATGACCCTGAAATAAAGAAGCCAGGTGATCTAGGATGTCCCATTCATTTTTTTACAAATCGTTGAGGAATGCAATGACTTCGTTTCAACAGTCATGGCACTAGTCACGCACATCCTCCAGTATGGTCAAGATGCAATGATTTTTTTCATCCAAGGAGTCCAAAGAGGCATGTTGCACAATACGATCCGGGGACAAATCTTGGGTATGATCCACATCATCTCCCAAATCCACTCACCTAGGCCCCATAGCTTCGTCCACACCCACTTGGTTGCCTCTTTCCCCTGGTAGACCATAGGGTTCCATTCCTTGCTAGGTCTGACCTCTCTAGCGCAACATTGCAATTCAAGCTTCAGAGTAGACACACTGATAATATCGAGTGTTATAATACCTAGGATTAACTGCCCAAAGCCTCGTTCCTAGGATAACACCATCAATTTTAACACAATGCTCCACCACCACCTTGAGCCAACGAAATTTCCCTTGCTTTTCCCTTGCTCAATGGGTGCACTTGGGTTACACCCTGGCAAAGATATTTGAATCCAAAGAGGGCCCTCACCTTCTTATAAACCACACAAAGTAACTTCTCAACCCCAAAAACCTAGATCCAAGCCTATCTTGGCTTAGTGCAAATAAAAAACCTAGAATTCACTTGAAAACAAGTAAATAGAAGCTAAACAACTCGCACTATCATAGAAAGGGTTAGAAAGAAACAAGTGCAGGTCGGGGAGCTAGACATAAACCTTATGAGTGGCCTTATAAATGTTCCTAAGCTCGTCCAAATTCCACTCACCTTAGGCCAGAAGATCGCTTCATTTCTACTTAGCTTGAGAAGCCAACTGCCAAGAGAGAATCTAAGCACCTTGGCACTAGGGTCCAAGAAAAAAACTACGAGTGACATAGTTAGAGAAACACTGAACTCCCCTACCCCCAATGGAAGTGACCCAAGTCGATGTTTGCAAACATGAGAGCATGCACATGGTGGTAATTTGTGCATACTCCACGATGTTTGCACCATCCTCTCTATCTTCCATAACCTAAAGGAAAAAATAGTGGCAAACAACAAGACACTACCCTTTAAAACCTACTACAACCTTCTCGAGGGTTCAGAACCCCATCTATTAGTTGTCCTGGCCTCCACCTTCGTTTTCATTGAATTTCATTCACATGAGGTTGTTCCACGTCAGATCGCGCTATTAAAATCTATGTCATCCATCCCCATTAGGGAATCTAGTTTTATGTTTAATCTTCATAACATTGATACAATGTGTAGAGTGTGGAGGTGTGAAAGAAGCCTAAAGAAAACAAGACTCGCAAAAATCTAAGTTTTATTGTTAATCTTCATAATGTTGATACAATGTGTGGAGTGGGAAGGTACGGAGGAAGCTTTCTTCCTCCACACCTCCACACTTTGCACAATTTTATATGAATAACTATAGGCATGATTTCTATAACATCCAAATATATTTATGGATGAACATAAATCCAAAATTGTCCAAATTCTAAGACAACAAAAATACAACTTCTTATTCAATTAATCAAATTCTAACTATATTTAATATCCAAATTTAAAATTAACATAAACTTACTAATTTCATATATAGTAAATATTAAAATCCACAATTAATCTAAACTCGAAGCTCTGTAAATCAAATTTATTAAAACAATGTATTTGTGTTTTATATTTGAATAATAAAATTCCAACTATATTAAATATTCAAATTTATAATTAACATGAACTATATATATATATATATATATATATATATATATATATATATATATATCCAAATATATAATTAACATAAATTCATAGTTAAGGGACACACCAACCCTTAACATCGCTAGTTTTTTTCCCATCACATCAAGGAGTGTCGTAATAGTACACCCATCACCATCTATTTTACTCTCTGTAAATTAAATTTATTAAAACAGTGTCTATGATTTACATTACAATAATCAAATTCCAAATATATTAAATATACGAATTTATAATTAACACAAACTTACTCATTTCAAATATATTAAATATCTAAATCTATAATTAGTATAAACTCAAACTTTTGTAAATTGGATTTATTACCAGTCAATGATGTAAATTGTTAACAAGCGTGAGAGGAATCACCGATAATGATAATGACGCTCAAGGTACTGCAGTATAATTCACGTGGTGTGAATAAAGGACTTGGCGTCGAACACCACGCAAAATCTTTCGGTCGAAGGCCATTGATGTAAACCTGTCGCCGGAAGTGAGAAACTTGCCATTGAGGCATGCAAGCTTCAAAGTACTGAATGGGGTGTTCCTAGATCAACTTCTTGGATAATGAGCTGATGTCGACAAGAAGTGATCCGTCATAGGAGGGCCTTAATGAATCCCACATCAATGACACGGAACGGAGCAAATGATTTTAATGGAGGTGAAAACGATCTGGTGATATAAGGTTCAGGGTGGCAGTCATGAAAGAATGGAGTATAATGTATGGTAGTGGGTGAGACACAGGTGAATTCACTGAATGAATTCTCTTGAACATATCGGCAACACTGATGTGATGGATTGGTAGCATTAACCCCAAATGTGGATGGTATGGCGTGACCATGGTGATGTGACCGGTGAATGAAACAACCCAACCCGACTCGGACACGGAGTGGAAGTGTCATGTTCAAGAGCAACTTGCTACCAACAAAGTTTCTTCAAGTTTTCTTCCCAACTTTCCCTAGTCATTGCTGACCAGTACCTCTTTATTTTTGTCAAGCTTGAGGAGGATAACATATGCTTGTTCTATAATTTGCCCTTGGGGCAAACCCATCGCTATGTTTTAATGAGCCTAGCAACATTGAAACTCGTTCTCGTCTATAGACAAGTTTGTCGCTATTAATCTTTTTAACGAGTTTAACGACAAAGATAACTCGATCCTTTTCAATTTTAGAGAGTCTGAAAAGGAACGTAAATGTAACTCTAAAATTCCTTTTTCATCATCTAATCCCTTAAGTCCGAAAAAGTATAAAATAATACAGAAGGGATGAATTTTCGATACTTTTAACGAGCCGAACAAAACAAGTGCTCGATCTTTTTGTGTAATAATGCCTCGGGTCCAAAAATATTAAAATCTAGAGGAGGGATAGCACTTCCTGTCCCTTTAACGAGCTGGAGAGGCCAATGGCTCGGCAATCTTTTCATATTTTACGAGTCAGTTGAAAAGAGCTTAAAGGAGACTCGTCTTTTGAGGAATGAGTGATAAAACGGGTAGCAGTTGATTCCAAGTAAGTTTTGGAATTTTCCAATCACGGCAGTGTCACAAGGATGGCTAGTGAAATCACTCTTTGCAGCTGTTCCTCAAAATGGGTAAACAATCAAATGGAGGTGAATGATCGGCCAATGAAAAAGTGGAGGTGACGGTGCAAACACGACCAATGCTTTACTGGCTGAAGTACTACATTCACGATGGTTATTTTTTTTTCCCGAAGAAAAAACCACTTTTTATTGAGCAAAATAAAAAGATAAATACAGTGTGCCACTTGCAGACCTGTTGCAAGAAAGTTCCGCTGAAGGAAACACGAAAATCACAGTCCTTTTGACTGTTTGAAGAAAGTTCAGATAACTGACATTCCGGAGTTATGGTCATATATCTAACTGTTTGCTCTTCCTCCTTGAGCGAGGCTTTGAAGACTAGACTTATAGAAACCTTTTGCAGTTCGAGGTCTCCTTCAGAGAAGGAAAAACAAAACCTTACAAAACTGTTTTTAGTACTTCAGGCGTGATGATATGATCAGAAAGATGAGGTATATAAAATTGAGTTCTGTTGTGTAAAAACTGGCCACATAATAAAACATGAAGCAGAGAAACAAAGACATATAAGACGAAACTATCAAAAACCAAGAAAGCGATTAGAGACAGAGTGTCACTATCACTGAGGTTGTTCGAAAGGAGGATCTGTTGAAACGATGGACTGCCCCTACCTGTATTCTGTTATTGACCAGCTTCCCAAAACTTGTTGAACACCAGCCTTTGAGAACCTGTCGGCATCCTCGTTTCTGTCCCTGAATACATGGCATAGGATGAAGACATTGAAAGATGAATTTAAGCGCTGTATTTCCTCAAGAATAATCTTCAAGATTTGATTTTGACATGCAGAATTTCCGTTCACCTAGTTGATTACGTTCAAAGAGTCACCAAAAATTTGGATTGAGTGAATATTTCGATGAAGAAGCCAACATAGAAGAAAGCGTAATGCAAATATCTCAGCAAAGTTATTTGAGCCTGATCCGAGGCCTACAGAGGCTTTAAGAGAATGATCTTGATTAAAATGAATACACAGTCCAGCCCCTGCCTTGTTGTTCTGGGAGGCCCCATCAAAAAAGGCCCAGGGAATACCCTCTTGGATATTAACAGGCTTTGATAATTTTTGGGTAGATTTGAGATCAGGAACAGGAATGGCAGAGTAGATAGCTGCACAGTTAATAGCTGTGATTGCGACGGGGGTATCTTTATCTTGAAACAGGCTCTTATTTCTTGCAATCCACACTCCCCAGAAGTAAATAAGAGGAAGAATTCTCATATTCCCTTCCTTGTAGGTTTGCCACCACCTACTCCAGACCGCTTCCAAAGGTTCATCGCCCAACTGTGCCTTGATGTTGAGCAGACTAGATAGCTCCCCCCAAATCTTTTTTGATTCAGCGCATGAGATAAAAAGGTGGTTAATAGATTCCTCTTCTGATTTGCACAGAGGGCATCTACCTGGTCCAACTAGATATCATCACGATGGTTATTTACCGGGGAATAATTCATTTTTTAACGAGCTTAAATGCGGGTGGAAACATTTGCTCATGTCTTATGTTTATTTTTTAATGAGCTTGAACTATGTGTTAAAACTGCTCGATGCGGGTTTATTTTTTAACGAGCTTGAACCTTGCGGTAACACTGCTCGAGGCGGGTTTATTTTTTAACGAGCTTGAACCCTGCAGTAACACTGCTCGTGATAAGTTTGCATGCCCCCAGCATAATAACGCAAATCGAGGTGCATGCCCCCCAAGCTTCATTGCATTCAACTCGGTGGTTGGAATGAAGGTTTACCTTTGAGATTTGGAAAGGGGATTTGTTTCATTTTTTAATGAGGTTGACACAGTAAAAGAACTATCCTCATGACTCCTTGTTTCATTTTTTAATGAGGTCGACACGAGATAAGAACCGTCCTCGGAATCCACTGTATTTACAGTATTTGATAGAAAATCAAAAACTGAAGGATGATTAAGGTCATTGGAATAATCTTCGTTGTCCGGAAGAAGGGAATGATGGTGGTTATCATCCCATGGTGCCCTTTCAATTACCATTGATTGAAAAATTCCTTCGTCGGTGACATGCACTCGCGACCAAGGATCTGAAGGGGTACCATATTCCTCAGACCTATCTATCCAAACGCTTGATGAGCGTTGATTTGGGTTTTCCATCCAGGCTAGGAACATTGATTGCTACAATATTTCCGTTGGGCTTGGGGGCAAAACCATTGCATGATCCATGTTGATATCGTTTTCTGAGATCTTTTTAGAAGATATCATATTGCAGGTTCCTACCGACGTTACTTCCGCCAGATTGATTGGAGGTGGAAGGGTGAAAGTTCCCATTAATATAGGGTCTTTTAGTAGGCCTACTCCGATATTTTGGAGCGAATGGGGGCTTCCATGGATCATGGGAATGCTTCTTGTAACTTGAGAACCATTGGGGAGGAAGTTTTGTTGATCGATGATTGTAATCCCTCCTTGAAAAGAAAATGCAATCTTTCTAAAATAGGTTGACACAACAGCCGCCATAGCATATATCCATGGTCTTCCTAGTAGGATGTTGTAATCAAGATTTCCATCGATTACTTCAACATCTATTTCTACTGTTTTCCCTCCTAGTTCAACTTTCAAGTTACTTAGAATACCATATGGGGTATATGTCCTTCCATTGAATGCTTCTAATGTCGTCAAAGATCGCGACAAGGTTGGATATCCTAAAGTTTTCCAGCAACTCATCGACATAATACATGTAGATGCCCCCTCATCAATAATTGTTCGATGAACAGTTTTGTTGAGGGCTTTCACTTGAATAAGGAAAGCTAGTTGAGCCGGTAATTGAGGGTCATATCCTTTATGATCAAAGGCCACAAGATTGGAATTCATTGGGTCAATCCCTCCTATTGCTGATAATAAAGCTTGCTCTTGGGAGGGGCAATTTTTCGGTACCTCAAGTGTCGACATAGCAGACGGCGATTGGGCCAGGTCCTCTACTATATTATAATTCTGTGCTACTTTGGCACGAGGATTAAATGTCGATTTGTGTACTACTCCCTTTCGCGACTTTATCATTGGTTCAGGAATGATGGGTGGCACAACTTCGGTCAAAGTTGTTGTCGAACTACTAGGTTGTTCATTAGCCTTGTTATTCGACAATTGTGGATTCCCGTAATCTTTATTCCTTGTCAAAGCATCATTTTGTTGCTCTGAGATAGACAACATAAGCACTTGGGATCGGGAAGCATTTTGATTAGCAACCAGTTTGGTTCCCGGGTTTGGAAACGGATCATTCAATGCTGCTGAGGTTTTTGAACACTTAAAGAGTTTCTTAACTTCAGCTTTATGTGGACAATCTCTCGTCCAATGATCCTCATCCCATATATGACACCTCGCAGGGGGTTTCCTTTGCCCATAAGGGTTTGTAGAAGGTTTTTTAGAAGATAACTCATCTTGCTTCTTTTTTCTCCCTTTCTCTTTCTTCTTTCCCACTAGTTGCTTCAGTTGTTTGCCCTTGTCGGTCGACACGGCATTTACTTCCAAGGCAAGAAGTTCCTCATTTTCATTTTGACTAGAAATCTTACGGGCCTTTTTAGATGTAGCCTTTGTCGATTTTGTGTCTGTTGCGCCAATCACGCCATCGCCGACATGAGAGTCATTGTTTGATTTAGGAGGAGGAGCGACCGAGAGTTCTGGTCTAGGAGCGTCAGGTATTTTATCGTAGCGTGCCAGACTGAGTGTAAATCAAGTCTAAATATTGTGCACGAGTGATAACTTGCTCTTTAGTGACGACTCCCCCTTTTGCCACATCTTCCGTGCTGGAAGGCAATAATGACTTAATAAACCATTCAGCTAAAAGTTGATTGGGAACATACGTTTTCACCATTCTACGACGACATCGCCACTCATGTATATGATCAGATATGTGAGTGGCTGTTGTTTGCTTGAAATTGGTAAGGAGTTCTGTTCCCATTTCGTACCTTATCGGTAACTGAAAATGGGTTAAAAAGGTTGTGGCTAGGGTACTGAAGTTGTCAAACGAAGCTCTGGGCAATTCGATATACCATTTTGTTGTCGGACCAGTTAACATCCTCTGAAAAAGGCGAAGCCTAATCAAATCATCGTTTAGGGTGTTTGATGAACACCACAGATGAAAGGTCATCACATGATTCAACGGATCTTCACCCGGATTCCCATTAAATTTAGGAATATATGATGGAAGTTTATGTGGAATCGCTGGCCACCAAGGGGAATAAGCAATTAGATCATTCGTCAGCCGGTTTAGAGCTGGTAATTCTAGAGTTGCTACAAAGGGCAACTGTTGATTCAGGTTAGGCGAAGCATACCCAGGATAAGGGGGAATCGCCTGAGCAGTGGGTCTTTGCATACCAACATAATGTATTTGATGCTGGCAATTTTGACAAGGTTGATGGGCATAACCATTATAATATGGTTGTTGATAACCGCTTTGGAAATGCGGTTGCCCATTACTTACAAAGACTTGTTGCTTAGGTCCTCGATATGATTGCTAGAATGGTGGTTGTTGATATTGAATCAGCCATGGTTGTTGGACCATTTGCTGTTGCCCAATACTGGATGATTGACCAAGATGAGAAGCCATAGTACTTGTTTGAGCCTGAGTCGCTTTAGATAAGGAGTCACTAACCTGAGGTTGTGATTGAGTCGTTGAGTTAAGAGGCTGTTGTATTGCAACCTGAGAAACTTGGGGTTGACATACAACAGGTAGCGCTTGTACTTGCGATGTAGTCACCATAGCAGGTATAGTGGGAATATTCGACACAGGGTGGACTGGTTGCATTGAATATACAACCCTTGGTTGCTGAGGCAGTATTGGTACCCAACCGCTGGAAGTAATTCTAGTCTGACCTGAAATTTCTTGTAAACTCCCATATGGTTGTTCTCTAGGAGGAAAAATGAATAGGCATAATGCCCTCCATATGGTGGCAATCCAGTATTTAAAGGGTAGATTGGCCTTTGAAGACACATTGGATCAATTTGTTGAGTTTCAACATAAGAAATACCAGATGATAATCCGGATGAACAAATAGGAACTGACCATGTTGTCGAAATAGTCCCTGATTGGACTCCAGCTTGTTGTTGATAACTTGCTGTTGTTGGGAAAAGTATCCAATACGGAATGCCCCTATCCCACTCTAAGAGGTGATAGTGCCTTAGAAACAAACAGGTAAACTTATTTGAGTATTCTTCTTTATGAAATGTAAGTGAGGAAGAAGGATCTAACTAACCTGTATCTTCCGCTAGTTTGTCGATCCAAATCACTCCTCTCTTCAGTAGCTCCCAGCTTCTTGCTCCTTCACCGACCCAGCTTCACCGAATTCCTGCAAGATCACAAGAGAGAGAAACTACACAAAGATACAGATATACATTCATAAAAAGCTCAAGATCAGATTAAGCTAAACATGTAAGCATAACAAAACATCATTGGTATACAACATGTAGGAGAAACTCAAATAGTTTATTGATAAGATAATAAAGTCTGAGAGGAGATACAACCAAGTGAGTTCCGATCCAGCATCCACCTCCCAGCAAAGGAATCCCTTCCTCTCCTCCAACAAAGCATAAATCACCCAATGTGCTAATATCAATCTCAAACCAACAACAATTCTCTGCAAAGTACAAAATTCCAGCCTCCTGAACCTCTGGGTGAGAGATCCATATATAGATGTAAGCAGAGAGGATGAGTCAGCTTATGTTTTGATTTGTGGCTTCTCTCTGTCAGTTCTTGCTTCCACTTGGAGGTTGAGAACCTCTTACTCATCACTAGTCGAATTCATTGAGGCAAGTGTCATTGAGGAAGATTCTGGAAGCTTCGAGGGCCTTTCCACCTCGTTGAATGAACTTGCCATTTGTCATTTCCCGCTCCGCGCACCCTGGTAGTGCTTCTACCTGCGTTGCAGTGCACCTAGCCAGTGTAATCTCTGCATTTCAGCGTAGACAGCTAGTGGAGCCTCTGAATTGATCCTGAATTGACTGTTTCTGAGTGGTTTTTGGTGGAGAACTTCTGGGAGAAGCTGTCATTGGTTGACCTTGTTCCTCTAGGGGTAGGAACAACTCATTTAGGGACTTTGGATCCCTTGCATTATGGACATTTCATGCTGAATGTTGTAAGGCACAAAAATGTCTATAACAGTTGCCCCCTAAAGTATGAGGCCGTTTATCGGGTGAAATGCTTTATTAGGAGGATCCGAAGTTCTTCCAATTCTGGGAGGACACCTGTAATAAGATACAATACAATACATTAATTTTCATACTGCTTTCATGATCTAGCTGAGGAGGGCATTCCCATGCTCAGCTTTATTCATTTTTTTGTACATAGCACAGACAATCGTCTGATGGTAGACTGATAATTTTGATGAAATCATCATCCTTTTGGTGGGATGATTATCTGCTGCAATGATGTACATGTCAATGTCTTTATCTTTCCTGAATATATATCGCAGCCCAGATGGATGAAACTAGATCCGGGGTCTTCAATCTCGTTCTATCTTCACTCTAAGTACAAGTCGATCCATGTGAGAGATGTTCTGAAGTCGAACATGGAAAGACATCGCTTGATTACCACTCAATGATGTAAACTGTTAACAAGCACGAGAGGAATCACCGGTAATGATAATGACCCTCAAGGTACTGCAGTACAATTCACGTGGTGTGAATAAAGGACTTGGTGTTATAGATATTTTTGTGCCTTACAACATAGAGCATGAAATGTCAATAATCTAAGGGATCCAAAGTCCCTAAACATGTTGTTCTTACCCTTAGAGGAACAAGGTCAGCAAACCACAGCACTGCAAATCAGTTCTCCACTGAAAAACACTCAAAAACAGGTCAGTTTTGGATCATTGCAGCTGCTCCACTAGGCATCTGCGCTGCATAGCAGGTACAACAAAGGCTACCTGCGTTGCATAGCAAGTAGAACAAAGGCTACCTGCGTTGGGCGTACTTGGACATGTGGAGGAATCTTTTTCTCAAAGTGCCAGTGCCCAGGAAGCTTCTAAAAAGACACATGATGATAAGATTCGCCTAATGATGAGTTAAGAGCTTCTAAAACTCCAAGTGGAAGACAGAAACTCCGAGTGAAGAACTGAAGAACAACTGGAGTTGAAGAGGACAACAAGTCACACATCAAGCTGACTTATCTTCACTCCAAAACTCTATATAAGGATCTCATCCCATGGGATCTAGAGGCCGGAATTTTGTGCAAAGAATTGCTGTTGGTTTACAGTTGTGAGCATTGGGTGATTGCTTGAGGGAGGTGAAGAAGAGATTTCTCTCCATCGGGAAGGTGATGCTGGATTGGACCTCTCATGGTTGTATCACCGCCTGAACCTTACTTCCATATATTAATAAAGCATTTGAGGTTCTTCTATTCGCATGTGTTTCAATGGTGTATTGTCTTACTTGCGTCTTTGATTTATGCTAATCCTTGAATCGATTATGAATGCATGCCTCTTGTAGTTTCCTTTTCTTGTCTTATTTGCAGGATCTCGTGTAGCTGGGCCCGTGAAAAGACTTGGATCTGGGAGCAAGCAGCAAACGAAGGAGATTGGATCGACCATTTGCGCAAGACATCGGTAAGTGGATCTCTTCCTTCTATCTCTTGCATGTCATAAAGAAGAAACTTTAGATAGCTTTGCTTTCAGCTGTTGCTAAGGAACTGTCACCCTTAGAGTGGGTTAGGGTCATTCTGAGTTGGATACTTTCCCCCACAACAGACTGGTGACTCCACTGGGGAGCGTGTCTTGTTGGTAGCTTGTGTTTCTTGCTATTCATTTCTTAAACAAAAGAGTACCGAATCGAACTGCATGCGAGTCCTTCGAATGCAAAGTAGAGGGCAGCTACTCTAGCCCAGTGCTGGGCCTGTTTATGATTTGAAGAGCAGATCCACAAGGACTCTTTTTAGCTCTTTGTGATAGTGTTCATCTTCCTTTAATCATCCTCTAGTGTATACTTGACTGACAACCTCTGATTTGGCCAAAAACCGCTCATTTTTTAGCAAACTGTGACCCAGAATCTGAGAGAGACATGACTTGTCTCATCAGTGCAGCTGCCACAAAGGCTACCTGCACTGCAACGCAGGTCCCGAAGGGGCTACCTGCGCTGCATCTTAGATTGACAGTGCAGCACCTGCGCTGATCCAGTTTTGCCTTGTGCAACTAGGATTCCCCACTGTCTGTTGCCCAGTTTTCAGTATTGTTTTTGCAGCCTGTTGTCAACCTGTATACCCAGCTGAAACCACTTCTCTTTGCCTTCATTCTGCCTCAGTTGTATGAAGAAACCGTGATTGTTCTTATTGTATTTCTTGCTGTCATTCACAGTTTCCCATAGCGAAAGTGAACTAGTCTTGCTATGACCTCTTGAATCTAGACCTGTGAGAAAGTGTCGTTGTGATTCTAAGAGTTAGTTTATTGCTGTTCATAGCTGCTTGAGCATTTGCTTTCGTTATATGGTTCGAATTTCAGTATTTCTTGTGTTGAAACGAGTGAATCTTAAGGTGTTCTTTTGATTGTTGGACAAAAACTTGTTTTCTTTCACTTGAAATTGAATTCGAAATTATAAAACAGCTTTCTTTTTGTAATACATCAACATTAAGGAAGAAGAAAAGAAATACTTGCATTGTGCATGTGCATTTTGACAGTTTGCATGTCGATTTAGGGAAAGTGCATCAGTGTGTGCTCTATGATCTGTTTGAAAAGATGATGTCTTTCTTTTCCTTCAGTAGTTAAGGTTTTCATAAGTTGAAAGAATTGAAAAAGCTTGCTTATCATTCTTAGACTGTATTTAGGAGTTGTATCATACATCACGTGGTGATCCGTAAAGGCAAACTACTAAGCAAGATCAACCTAAAAAGAACTGAATTTATCTAACAACACTTTGAAACATAACGAAACACAGTAGAGGTCTAGGTAGAGACGTGAACCGGCGTCGTTAAACATAGTGACTGTTGATCTCTACGAAGGTGGGTGATTCCTCCTGAGGGACGATAGCACTAATACGGACTTGTGCCCCCGCGTACCGTCGCGTATATTGGGGGACCCCTATAGGAACAAAGCCTTTATCCATAGGAAGCCGTGTCGGCCACCCTACTGATCGCGATGCAGTGAACACAGCATTCACGAAGATCGACCACTCATACCGTAAAACGTATTCTGTGGTTTCACGAAAGGTTTGGCACACCCTTGCCTAGAACTCCAGAGTAGTTTCTTTTGGCCTTTTTCAAACTCTATAACTGAAAAAGTCCATCCGAGCATTTGTCACTTCGGGCTCGTTAATACATCGAAGGAGACTAGAGTCATCTTTAGCTTTTTCTCGACTCTTAAAAAGTGAAAAAGCAAGTTGTGACTTAAAAAGCATCGTCATATAAAATTCATTCTAAATGGAACATAATCACCCCTTATTCCTACGTTGATCTTAAGGTTGAGAACATGGAACACACCAACCAAGGGATTCCACAGCATGGGACCCCTAGCCCTTTCTCCTCTTGGGGAGAAGTTGGTGCGCCCAACATGGCCACATTGTCGCTTCCAGGACTGACAATTGGCCTGCCAGTTTGGCTATTCTCGACCGCTGTAGTTCAGACCACCACGGTTCCTGAACAGTCGATTCAATAGTTAGACCAGTCTAGAGCTACCCTCCAGCCTTCCACTTCTTATGAGCCTTCCTCCGATCCTTCTTCTTCGAAAGGTCAAGCCGCCAAAAGCGGAGCTCCCATAGAAAAGAAGAAGGAAAAGAAGAAGAAAGAAAAGAAGCAAAAGGAGCCAAAGGCGCCTGGGGGCAAACAAAAGGCATCTAACGAAAACCCACACACAGCATGGACCGGGCCCAAATCGCCATGTGTCATATGTAGAGGAGACCACCTCCACCGTGATTGTCCCAGTATTCCCCGGATACTAAGGGACTGGTCCCCTCGTTTGCACGATTCGGAAGCGTCAACCTCTGACAACCAGGTTGAATGCTTACCGGCGACCAACGAAAGTGAAGGTCGCAAACGACGAAGAGGGATGAGATTCCCCTGCGAACTGTGTGAAGGCGATCACACCCTTCACCGTTGTCCCTTTTTAGACAAGGCAAAGAGAGTTTTGGAAGATCAACCGGTGGCACCGGTGCTACTTCCTCCTGGATATCAAAAACTCGCGCCAGGTCCTTCATTGGTCGAAAATACAGCTGTCTTGCTCAGAGGGCCAGCTGAAGTGTCAGTCACTGAAAGTGAACCTACTGAATCCGGACCGGACGAAAGTCCAAAGGTCAAAACGGCAGTTGACCCGGTTCTCCCTTCAGAAGTTTCATCTTCAAACACCACAGTCACTGAGGATTCATCTTCAGTTGACACCCCCGCCGAAGAGAATAAGGATGACACCGTCCATATTCTTTTCGTCAACTCCGATTCTGATGAGCATCTGGGCAAAGCGCCCACTCCTTTATCGCAGGAAGGAGCATCGTCAGGATCATATCCGGCCGTATATTCGGTCCCACCACCAAGCAACCTAGTTGTGTCCTTTGATTGGAACCAACTAGGCAGACCCCGGTTACCAGCCAGTATACCATTTAGAATTATAGTCCAAATATACAAAATGGTGATGGCTGGAACTATCATTGATGAAGGGGCGTTTGTGAGTATCCTGTCCTCTATTGCTTGGAAAGCACTGGGCGGCCCGGCGCTTTTGCCCGAGACAAGGCGTCTCTCAGGTTTTGACAGGGGAACCAGTCGACCATTAGGGATTCTACCTAATGTGCCTATTACCTTGAAAGGGAAGGCCGTCAAGATGAATTTGATGGTCGTCCAAGGACCCTTGGATTATAACCTACTCCTTGGACGGGACTACATATATTGCATGGAAGCAATAGTCTCCTCACTCTTTCGAATAATGTGTTTTCCATACGAAGGAAGAATGGTCAAGCTCGTAGACCAACTTTCATTTCCAGGATCACGCATCGCAAATAGTCACATACCTATCCTGAATGGTCTATTTGATCAAGAAAGGTCTCTACCTCCGGTGCTTCTTCCTGATGAGCGCGAGTGATTCGGGAAAGGAAGGCCGGAACCTAGGGGGCATGCGTCCTGGTCTGCTCTGGAGGTAGAAAAAACCTTGGGTGTAAAGTAAAATTTCTGCGGGAGAATATGACTAGTCCGTACCCCATCCCCCCCTTCATCTTTGAGAATATTCCTCTGAGCCATCTTCATGGAGAAGAAGGACAAGAAGACAAAGAGAGAGATGGGCTCTCAGAAGGGGTAATTGGGATTGGGGTTGTTCTAGAATAAGATTCTTTTGTTAAAGTTATGTGGGAGGACGGGGGCCCGTTACTCACCTTTGTCTAAATAAGTAGGCTCTGCCAAAGAAGGGGATCCGTTTGCGGCAGCAAATAGTAACCATCTTTGGATAAAAGGCAAGCCTCACCCATTAAAACAAATGTTTTAGAGGATAAGTAGGGGCAGCCTCCAAAGAAAGAGATTCTATTGCTGCAACAAATTGTAACCATCTTTGTGTATCCTAATGATAGACATCGCCGAAGAAAGAGTTTCCTTTGCGCCAGCAAATAAAACCAATCTTTGGGTAACCTGAAAGAGGTAAGCCTCCCTCAAACCCACCAATGTTTTGTCTATTGAGAAGTGTTCTTCTCTTGTCGCAAAGATCAGTTAAAAACTGGGCTGACGAGAAGACAAGTACCGCGTAAGACCCGCTAAAAATAACGAGAAGACAAGTATCGTTAACATTAGGACTGACAAGACGACAAGTAGATGAGAACACCCAAAGAAAAACAGAAGTGGAGGAGAGGAGGGGCAACCTTGAAATTATACTTTATACCTGGGGGCATGCAAACCTCTTGGAATGCAAGCACGGGCGGCTATTTTGTTTTTAGTTTTTTAGGTCCTCCCTTTAAACCTGTAGGTCTAACCCGTTAAACTCGTAGGATTAGCCGATACCCAGCTTGCATAAAAAGAGGGTATGGGGCAAAGCGCAGGAAGATGAAGCTCTTTAAAAAATAGGAATCTTCCATGAGACCTTACTACTTTATGACTGGTAAAAACGAGCAGTTTTGGCAAAGTTCATGCTCGTTAAAAAATAAACGCAAAACCGAGCAGTTTTCGCAAGGGTTCATGCTCGTTAAAAAATAAACACACATGTGAGCAGGCTTCCCCCCAGTGTTCAAGCTCATTCAGAAAAAATGAACCGGTAAATAACCATTTGAGACCGTAAATTCATTAGCCATAAAAGCCTTGGTCGTGTTGTGCACCATCACCTCCACTTTTCCTTTGGCCGATCATTCACATCCACTTGATTGTTTACCTATTTTGAGGAACAGCTGCGAAGAGTGATCCCATTTAGCCATCCTTGTAATACTGCCGTGATTGGAAAATTCCAACCTGTACCTGGAATCTGCTGCTATCCCTATTTATCACTCGTTCCTCAAAATACGAGTCTTCTTTGAGCTCTTTTCACTGACTCGTAAAAAATGAAAAGTTTGCCGAGTTTTGGCCTTCCAGCTCGTTAAAAGGACCGGAAGAGCTATCCCTCCTCTAGATTTTAATCTTTTTGGACCTGAGGGATTATTGCACAAAAAGATCGAGCACTTGTCTGGTTCGGCTCGATAAAGATATCGAACATTCATCCCTTCTGTATTGTTTTATACTTTTTCGGACTTAAGGGATTAGATGACGAAAAAGGACCCCTGGAGTCTACTTTATGTACCCTTTTCAGACTCTCTAAAAATGAAAAGGACCGAGTTGTCTTTGTCGCTGCGCTCGTTAAAAATGTTAGATAGGGACAAACTTGTCTTTAGACAAGAATGAGTTTCCCTATCGCTAGGCTCGTTAAAACATAGCGATGGGCTTGCCCGAAGGGCAGGTTATAGATCAAGCATATGTTATCCTCCTCAAGCTTGACAAAAATAAAGAGGTACTGGTCAGAAATGACTGGGGAAAAATTGGGAAGAACCTCAAAGCTTAATGGTAGCAAGTCGCTCTTGAACATGACACTTTTGGCCTCCGTAAATATCGGGTTGGGTTATTATCATTCACCGGTCCCTTCACCATGGTCTCGCCATACCATCCATACATGGGGTAATGCTACCGATCCATCACATCAGTGTCGTTATATGTTCAAGAGATGTCATTCAGAAAGTGTCAACCGGGTCCCATCCACTACCATACATCATCTTTCATCCTTCCATGACCGCCACCCTGAATCATATTTCATAGATCGTTTTCACCATCATCACTAGCTCCGTTCCGTGTCACTGATGTGGGATTCATTAAGGCCCTCCTTTGACGGATCACTTCTTGTTGACATCAGCTCATTATCCAAGAAGTTGATCTAGGAACACCCCCTCAGTACTTTGAAGCTTGCATGCCTCAATGGCAAGTTTCTCACTTCCGGCGATAGGTATACATTAATGACCTTCGACCGGGAGACTTTGCGTGGTGTTCGACGTCAGATCCTATATTCACGCCACGTGAATTGTGCTGCAGTACCTTGAGGGTCATCATCATTATCGGTGATTCCTCTCGCGCTTGTTAACAGTTTACATTATTGACTGGTAATCAAGCGATGTCTTTCCATGTTCGACTTCAAGAAATTCTCACATGGATCGACTTGTACTAGAGTGAAGATCGGACAAGTTTGAAGACCCCGGATCTAGTTTCATCCATCCGGGCTGCGATATATATTCAGGAGATAAAAACATAGACATGTGCAGCAGATGAGCATCCTACTAAAAGGATGATAATTAAAAGCAGAGAATTATCCGTCTCTTATCAGACGATCGTCTGTTTATGTACGGCAAATGTATTTATAAAGCTGATCATGGGAAATGCCCGCATCAGCTAGATCATGAAAAGAAAATATGAAAAGATAATGTATTGTATTGTATTTTGTTACAGGTCACCTCCCGGCGATTGAATGAACTTCGGATCCTCCTAATAAAGCATTTCACCCGATAAACGACCTCATACTTTAGGGGGCAACTGTTATAGACATTTTTGTGCCTTACAACATAGAGCATGAAATGTCAATAATCTAAGGGATCCAAAGTCCCTAAACATGTTGTTCTTACCCTTAGAGGAACAAGGTCAGCAAACCACAGCACTGCAAATCAGTTCTCCACTGAAAAACACTCAAAAACAGGTCAGTTTTGGATCATTGCAGCTGCTCCACTAGGCATCTGCGCTGCATAGCAGGTACAACAAAGGCTACCTGCGTTGCATAGCAAGTAGAACAAAGGCTACCTGCGTTGGGCGTACTTGGACATGTGGAGGAATCTTTTTCTCAAAGTGCCAGTGCCCAGGAAGCTTCTAAAAAGACACTTGATGATAAGATTCGCCTAATGATGAGTTAAGAGCTTCTAAAACTCCAAGTGGAAGACAGAAACTCCGAGTGAAGAACTGAAGAACAACTAGAGTTGAAGAGGACAACAAGTCACACATCAAGCTGACTTATCTTCACTCCAAAACTCTATATAAGGATCTCATCCCATGGGATCTAGAGGCCGGAATTTTGTGCAAAGAATTGCTGTTGGTTTACAGTTGTGAGCATTGGGTGATTGCTTGAGGGAGGTGAAGAAGAGATTTCTCTCCATCGGGAAGGTGATGCTGGATTGGACCTCTCATGGTTGTATCACCGCCTGAACCTTACTTCCATATATTAATAAAGCATTTGAGGTTCTTCTATTCGCATGTGTTTCAATGGTGTATTGTCTTACTTGCGTCTTTGATTTATGCTAATCCTTGAATCGATTATGAATGCATGCCTCTTGTAGTTTCCTTTTCTTGTCTTATTTGCAGGATCTCGTGTAGCTGGGCCCGTGAAAAGACTTGGATCTGGGAGCAAGCGGAAAACGAAGGAGATTGGATCGACCATTTGTGCAAGACATCGGTAAGTGGATCTCTTCCTTCTATCTCTTGCATGTCATAAAGAAGAAACTTTAGATAGCTTTGCTTTCAGCTGTTGCTAAGGAACTGTCACCCTTAGAGTGGGTTAGGGTCATTCCGAGTTGGATACTTTCCCCCACAACACTTGGCATCGAACACCACGCAAAATCGTTCGGTCGAAGGTCATTGATGTATACCCGTCGCCGGAAGTGAGAAACTTGCCATTGAGGCATGCAAGCTTCAAAGTACTGAAGGGGTTGTTCCTAGATCAACTTCTTGGATAATGAGCTAATGTCGACAAGAAGCGATCCGTCAAAGGAGGGCCTTAATGTATCCCACATCAGTGACACGGAACGGAACAAATGATTTTGATGGAGGTGAAAATGATCTGATGATATATGGTTCAGGGTGGCGGTCATGAAAGGATGAAGGATAATGTATGGTAGTGGATGGGACACAGTTGACTTCTCTAGATGACTTCTCTTGAACATATCGGCGACACTTGTGTGATGGATTGGTAGCATTTACCCCAAAGGTGGATGGTATGGCGAGACCATGGTGATGTGACCAGTGAATGAAACAACCCAACCCGACTCAGGCACGGAGTGGAAGTGTCATGTTCAAGAGCGACTTGCTACCAATAAAGTTCTTTGAGTTACATCCCAATTTTTCCCCAGTCATTGCTGACCAGTACCTCTTTATTTTTGTCAAGCTTGAGGAGGATAACATATGCTTGTTCTATAATTTTCCCTTTGGGCAAACCCATCGCTATGTTTTAACGAGCCTAGCGATAGTGAAACTCATTCTCGTCTAAAGACAAGTTTGTCGCTATTTAATGCTTTTAACGAGTCTAACGACAAAGATAACTCGGTCCTTTTCATTTTTAGAGAGTCTAAAAAGGTACGTAAAGTCAACTCCGAAAGTCCTTTTTCGTCATCTAATCCCTTAAGTCCGAAAAAGTATAAAAAAATACAGAAGGGATGAGTTTTCGATAGTTTTAACGACCCGAACAAAACAAGCACTCGATCTTTTTGTGCAATAATCCCTTAGGTCCAAAAATATTAAAATCTAGAGGAGGGATAGCACTTCCGGTCGCTTTAACAAGCTAGAAGGCCAAAACTCGGCAATCTTTTCATATTTTACGAGTCAGATGAAAAGAGCTTAAAGAAGACTCGTCTTTTGAGGAACGAGTGATAAAACGGGTTAGCAGCTGATTCCAGGTAAGGGTTGGAAATTTCCAAGCACGGCAGTGTCACAAGGATGGCTAGTGAAATCACTCTTCGCAGCTGTTCCTCAAAATGGGTAAACAATCATATGGAGGTGAACGATCGGCCAATGGAAAAGTGGAGGTGACGGTGCAAACACGACCAAGGCTTTAATGGCTGATAATGTTACATTCACGGTGGTTATTTACCGGAGAGATAGTTCATTTTTTAACGAGCTTAAACGCGGAAAAACACTGCTCAATTTTATGTTTATTTTTTAATGAGCATGAACTATACGCTAAAACTGCTCGATTTTATGTTTATTTTTTAATGAGCATGAACTATATGCTAAAACTGCTCGATAATCCAGTCATATGATAAGAATGTCTCATGTAAGATACCATATTTTATGGAGCTTGTGCCTTACCAAAGCTATGCCCTGCATCCTTTCGTTATGCAAGTTCGGAAACGACTAATCCTACGAGTTTAAAGGGTTAGACCTACAGGTTTAAAGGGAGGACCTAAAAATTTAAAAAATAAATAGCCGTCCCTTGCTTGCACTCCAAAAGGTTTGCATGCCCCCAGGTATAAAATACGATTTCAAGGTTACCTCTACTTCACTTCCGCCAAAACATTTGTTTTATCGAGAGAGGCCTACCTCTTTCAGGTTACCCAAAGATTGTTCTGTTAATCTTTCAAACAAAACACTTCTTCGGCGATGTCCACCGAGATGAACAAAGGTGAGTGACTTTGTTCTGTCAAACACATAACTTTGACAAAAGAATCTTGTTCTAGAACAACCCCTCTTCCAATCATGGACGGGGTACGGACTAGTCATATTCTCCCGCAGAAACCTACCCTATACCCAAAGTTTTCCTGCCGAAGCAGACCAGGACGCATGCCCCCTGGGTTCCAGTCATATCCCTCCGAATTACTCACGCTCATCGGGAGGACGGACCGTGGGTTGAGACATTTCTTGCGTGAAGAGACCATTTAGGGAAGGTATATGACTATCTGCGATGCGTGATCTGGGAAATGAAAGCTGGTCCACGAGCTTAACCACTCTTCCTTCATGCGGAAAACACATTACTCTAAAGAGTGAGGAGACGATGGCTCCCATGCAATATATATATAGTCTCGTCCAAGGAGTAGGTTATAATCCAAGGGTCCTTGAACAACCATCACGTTCATTTGAACGGTCTTCCCTTTCAATGTTATGGGCACATTGGGGAGGATCCCTAAAGGTCGACTGGTTCCTTTATCAAAGCCTGTCAGATTTCTCATTTCAGGCAAAAGCGCTGGTGAACCAAGCGCTTTCCAAGCAGTGGAGGAAAGGATACTCACAGATGCCCCTTCATCAATGATGGTGCCAGCCATGACCATTCTGTATATTTGGACGATAATTCTGAATGGTATGCTTGCTGACAAACGGGGTCTGCCTAGTTGGTTCCAGTCGAAGGAGACAACTAGTTCGCTTGGTGGTGGGACCGAGTAAACGGCCGGGTATCGCTCTGACGAACTTCCTTCCTGCGATAAAGGAATGGGGGGAGTGCCCCCGTGCTCGTCGGAGGCTGTGTTGATGAAGAGAATTTGGATGGTGTCATCTTTATCCTCTTCAGTGACTGTATCATTCGAAGACAAAACCTCTGAAGGCAAGACCGGGTCAACTGCCGCCTCGACCTTTTGACTTTCGTCGGGTATGGATTCAGCTGGTTTATCTTCAATGACCGGCGTTTCAGCTGACCATTTGAGCGGGCCAGCTGGATTTTCAACTAATGGAGGACTCGGAAAGAGTTTTTTATATCCAGGAGGAAGTCGTAACGGTGAAACCGGACGATCATCCAAAACTCTTTTCGCTTCGTCTAAGAAGGGACAACGGTGGATGGCGTGGTTGCCTTCGCATAGTCTACAGGGAGATCTAGCTCTCCCTTTTTGTCCAAGGACTTCACTCTCGCTAGTTGACGGTATGCATTCAACATGGCTATCAGAGGTTGATGCCACCGGATTGTGCAAACGGGGAGACCAGTCCCTTAGTATCCGAGGGATACAGGGACAATCTCTGTGGAAGTGGTCTCCCTTGCATATGACACATGGCGATTTAGGCCTAGTCAGTGTTGTGTGTGGATTTTTGTCAGACGACACTTGTTTTCCCCCAGTCGCTTTTGGCTCCTTCTTCTTCTTCTCTTTCTTCTTCTTTTCCTTCTTCTCCTTAGGAACCTGGTTTTTTGTTTTACCAGTTCCGTCAAGCGAAGAGGAAGGAGGAGAGGGAGAATTAGAGGAAGTAGAAGGCTGGTGGGCAACTCTGGACTGGTCTAACTGTTGATTCGACTGTTCAGGAATAGTGGTGTTCTGAACGACATTGGTTGAGAAGAGCCAGACTGGCAAGCCAATTGTCAGTCCTGGAAGCGACAATGTGGCCATATGGGGCGCACCAACATCTCCCCAAGAGGAGAAGGGACTAGGATTTCCACCAAGGGGAATTCCTTGGTTGGTTTGCTCCATTTTCTCAACCTAAAGATCTACGCAGGAAAAGAGGGGTGATTGTTCCGTTTAAAATAAATTTTAACGACGCTTTAGACACAACTTGCTTTTTCAATTTTAAAGAGTCGAGAAAAAGCTAAAGATGACTCTAGTCTCCTTCGATGTTTTAACAAGCCCGAAGTGACAAATACTCGAATGGACTTTTTCCGTTATAGAGTCTGAAAAAGGCCAAAAGGAATTGC
The DNA here is from genome assembly GCA_031772625.1 of Pinus tabuliformis. Taxonomy (NCBI): domain Eukaryota; kingdom Viridiplantae; phylum Streptophyta; class Pinopsida; order Pinales; family Pinaceae; genus Pinus; species Pinus tabuliformis. The sequence continues at coordinate 824,567,859 of CM062805.1, forward strand.
TCTGGAGTTCTAGGTAGAGGGTGTGCCAAACTTTTCGCAAAACCGCAAAATACTTTTTAAGGTACGGGCGGTCAATCTTCCTGAATGCTGTGTTTAGTGCATTGCAATCAGTAGGGCGGCCGACACGGCTTCCTAAGGATAAAGGTTTTATGCCTATAGGGGTCTCCCAATATATACTCGACGGTACGTGGGAGCACAATCCGTACTGGCGCTATCGTCCCTCAGGAGGAATCACCCAACCATCAGCGAGATCGACAGTCACCAGGTTTTACGATGCCGGAACACGTCTCTAGCCTAGACCTCTATGTTGTGCGTTATGTTACAAAGTGTTGTTAAGTTCATTCAATTTATTTTAGGTTTATCTTTCTTAGAAGTTTGCCTTTTTGGATCACCACGAGATGTATGATACAATTCCTAAATGCAGTCTAAAGATGATAAGCAAGCTTTTATATCTTTTCAACAATGAAAATCCTAGCTACAAGGGGAAAAGGAAGATACAAACTTTTCTCAAAGAGCATAGAGCACACTGTAATGCACTTTTCCCTAAATCAAAGAATGCAAACTATCAAAATGCAAATGCACAAATGCATGTATTTGTTTTCGCTTCCTTAATATTGATGCCTAAAAAGAAAGTTGTTGTACAAATTCGAATTCGATTTCAAGTGAAAACATAAACAAGTTCCTTTTTCAAAATTAAAAAGACGATTACGACACCTTATGATTTACTTGTTTCGACACTAGAAATGCATAAATTCAAACCAAACGACAAAATTAAAAGCTCAATCAACTGTGAATAGCAAACAAACTCACTCCTAAGATCAAAACGACACTTATGACAGGTCTAGATCTAAGGGCGACAGTATGACTAGTTTACTTTTGTAATGGGAAACTGCAAATGATGTAACAAATACACAAAGAACAAATACAGTTTCTTTATACAACTGAGGTGGAATTGAGGCAAATAAAATGGGTTTCAGATAGGTACATTGACTGATAACAGGTTGCAAAAAACAGAGATAAAACTAAGCAAAAGGAAGCAGGGAACCACAGCTGCACAAGGCAAAGACTGATCAGCGCACTCCCAACACAGAGGTTTTGACATTCAGCGCAGGTAGCCTTCACGGGACCTGTGTTGAAATGCAGAACCTCTTCACAGAGTCTACGCTGAAGCAGAAACGAGAGTTGTTTCTGGGTTCTGGGTTACGGTTTGCAGTTAAATCAACAGTTTTTGGCCAGATCAAAGCTATCAATTAGGTACAATTAGGAGGATGATTTATAGGAGGACTAAGATCTATCACAGAGGGCTGTTAGAGCACTTGTGGATCAGTTTATTCAGATCATAAAAATAGGCCCAATGAGTGGACTAGAGAGGCATATCTCTACTTTGCACTTGAAAATGGCAAGTGCATTTCGATTCGGCACTCCTGAGTTTATGAGAAGAACAACACCAGAAACACAAATAAAATAACAAGATACTTTCCCCAGCGGAGTTGCCAATTTGTTGTTGGGAAAAGTATCCAATACGGAATGCCCCTATCCCACTCTAAGAGGTGATAGTGCCTTAGCAACAAACAGGTAAACTTATTTGAGTATTCTTCTTTATGAAATGTAAGTGAGGAAGAAGGATCTAACTAACCTATATCTTCCGCTAGTTTGTTGATCCAAATCACTCCTCTCTTCAGTAGCTCCCAGCTTCTTGCTCCTTCACCGGCCCAGCTTCACCGAATTCCTGCAAGATCACAAGAGAGAGAAGCTACACGAAGATACAGATATACATTCATAAAAAGCTCAAGATCAGATTAAGCTAAACATGTAAGCATAACAAAACATCATTGGTATACAACATGTAGGAGAAACTCAAATAGTTTATTGATAAGATAATAAAGTCTGAGAGGAGATACAACCAAGTGAGTTCTGATCCAGCATCCACCTCCCAGCAAAGGAATCCCTTCCTCTCCTCCAACAAAGCATAAATCACCCAATGTGCTAATATCAATCTCAAACCAACAACAATTCTCTGCAAAGTACAAAATTCCAGCCTCCTGAACCTCTGGGTGAGAGATCCATATATAGATGTAAGCAGAGAGGATGAGTCAGCTTATGTTTTGACTTGTGGCTTCTCTCTGTCAGTTCTTGCTTCCACTTGGAGGTTGAGAACCTCTTACTCATCATTAGTCGAATTCATTGAGGCAAGTGTCATTGAGGAAGATTCTGGAAGCTTCCAGGGCCTTTCCACCTCGTTGAATGAACTTTCCATTTGTCATTTCCCGCTCAGCGCACCCTGGTAGTGCTTCTACCTGCATTGCAGTGCACCTAGCCAGTGTAATCTCTGCATTTCAGTGCAGACAGCTAGTGGAGCCTCTGAATTGATCCTCTGTTTCTGAGTGGTTTTTGGTGGAGAACTTCTGGGAGAAGCTGTCATTGGTTGACCTTGTTCCTCTAGGGGTAGGAACAACTCATTTAGGGACTTTGGATCCCTTGGATTATGGACATTTCATGCTGAATGTTGTAAGGCACAAAAATGTCTATAACACTTGCCGGGACAGATGGTACACCAGCGAACATCGTTGGAGTAGCAGCAGGAGGCTCTATTGCTGCTGTGTCGAATGACACAGTCCTGGATGTCGACGGTTTTTCAGACATATCTAGTCTATCCAAAAGATTTTCTAGCGATTTCCATTGACTTTCTTCCATGATCGCGGATTACTCGATCAACTAAAAATCAAGGGAAAATATGTTTCCGAATTAGATGAATTTTAGAAGCTTTGACACAACTTGTTTTTTCAATTTTTAAGATTCGAGAAAAAACAAAAGATGACTCTAGTCGCCTTCAATTTTTAATGAGCCTGAAGTGACAAGTGCTCAGATGGACCTTTTCCGTTAAGGAGTCTGAAAAGGAACGAAAGGGACTGCTCAGGAAATCTAGGTAGAGGTATTACCAAACCAATCCCAAAACTGTAGAATACTTTTTATGGTACGGCAGTCAATCTTCCCGAATGCTGTGTTTAGTGCATTGCGATCGATAGGGCGGCAGACACGACTTCCTATGGATAAAGGATTAAGCCTATTGGGGTCTCCCAAAATATACTCGAAGGTATGTGGGAGCACAAGTCCGTACTGACACTTATTGTCTCAAAGTGGAGGAATCACCCAACCATCAGTGAGAACAACAGTTACCAGGATTTACGATGCCCGAATACGTCTCTAGCCTAGACTTCTAAATGTTGTGCGTTAAGTTCCAAAGCGTTGTTAGATTCATTGAATTTATTTTATGTTGATCTGGTTTATGAAGTTTTCCTTTCAGGTTCACCATGAGATGTAGATGTAATTCCTAAAATGCAATCTAAGATGATAAACAAACTTTTTATCTCTTTTATGCAATGAAAATCCTAGCTACTAGGGAAAAGAAAGACAGAATCTTTTCACAAAGAGCAAAGAGCACACTCTAAATGCACTTTCCTAAATCAAGCCAATCAGACTGTCTATATGCAAATGCACATGCATGTATTTGTTTTTCGACTTTCTTAGTATATGGATGCTAAAAGAAAGTTGATGCACAATTCTGAATTTCTTTTCAAGCGAAAAATATCAACAAGATTCTTTTCGAAATCAAAAAATGGAGACAATTACAACACCTTACGATTTTGAAATGAATACTTGTTCTTGGCACTAGAAAATTACAAATTCAGACCAAAATCAATAGTAACAGGATAATTGACCATCAACAGCAATCAAACTTTTTCCTATGATCGAAATCGACACTTGCGACAGATTCAAATCAAAGGATGACAGTACGACTATGCTACTTTTGCAAAGGAGAACTGTAAATGACTCAACAAACACACAAAAACATCTACAGTTCTTTTGTACAAAGGAGGCGGAATAACAGCAAGGAAAAGGGGTTTCAAACAGATATATACTGATCACAGGTAGCAAGATTCAGGAATAGAACTGGAAAGAATGAATCACAGAAGCCACAGCTACACAGAGCTAGTCTGATCAGCGCACCTGCAACACAGAGAATCTGAAATGCAGCGCAGGTTCTCCACTCGGGAAGTGCGCTGAAATTCAGAATCTCTGAACAGTACCTACGCTGGGCCAGAAACGAGACTCTGTTCGGGTTCCGGGTCACAGTTTGCAGTTCAGTTCTTGGGTTTTGGCCGAGTAAAAAGCAATCAGTAATGCAACAATCAGGGGTAGATCTAAGGAGGATCTAAGAGCTATCACAAGGGCAATCAGATAGTTTGTGAATCAGTTGTTTAAATCATAAACAGATCCAATGGATGGATTGAAGTAGCATTTATCTACTTTGCATTTGTTATGGCAAATGCAGTTCGAATGCTACTTGTAAGTTTATGAAACAAACAACAAAGAATGATAAACAAACAAACTAATTAGCTCCCCAGCGGGGTCGCCATTTTGTTACAGGGAAAAGTGTCTATTTAGAACTGCTCTATCCCACTAAGGTGTGACAGCTGCCTTAGAAACAAATAGAGAAAAACTACTTTTGTTTTTCCTTTATGAATTATAGATAGAGAGGAACAGAAAGACCAACCTCTGTCTTGCGCTAATCCTTCGATTCGATCCCTCTCTTCTTTGATAGTTCTCAACTACCTGCTCCCTTGCACGCCCAGCTTCACGAAGTACCTGTAAGATCACAGAAGCATAGCACTATACAAAGACATGGATCTTTAATCATAAACAATCTAGGATCAGATGTAAATTGACCATACAAATGTAACAAGCATCAATGATACAAAAGCATGGAGGAAAACTCAAATAGCTTTTATTGATAAACAAGAAAAGATCCAGGAGGAGTTACAACCAGTTGTTCCGACCCAGCATCAACCTCCCAGCAAAGAAGCCCCTCTTCACCTTAAACAAAGCTTAGATCACCCAACAATCTGATGTTTGTCTCTAGAAACCAACAGCAATTCCTTACAATATGAAAAATTCCAGCCTCTAGATCTCTGGGATGAGGGATCCATATATAGATATCTGTAAGGGGGATGAGTCAGCTTGTGATTTGATTAGTGTCTTCTCTCTGATAGTTCTTGCTTCCACTTGGAGACTGATGGCCTCTTACTCATCCTTGGTCAAATTCAGTGAGGCAAGTGTCATAGGAGAAGATTCTGGAAGCTTCCATTGCCTCTCCACCTCGCGGAATGACACTGCCATTTGTCATTTCTCGCCCATCGCACCCCATAGAAGGGACTTTTGAAATGCAACGCACCCTCATAGTGTATTTGGGTGAGATGCAACGCACTTAGCCAGTGGAGCAGCTGCAATGATCCTGTTTTGACCAATTCTGAGCAGTTTCTCATGGAGAACTTCTAGGAGAAGCTGTAATCTGTTGACCTTGTTCCTTTAGGGGTTAGAACAACGCTTTTAGGGACTTAGGAGCCCTTGGTTTATGGAAATTTCATGCTTGGGGTTGTAGGGCCCAAAAATTTCTATAACAGTTTCCCCCTAAAGTATGAGGCCGTTAATCTTTTGGTGTCAGGTGAAATGCTTTATTATGAGGATCCGAAGTTCTTTCAATCCTGGGAGGAGACCTGTAATAAGATACAATACAATACATTATCTTCATACTATTTTCATGATCTAGCTGAGGCGGGCATTCCCATGCTCAGCTTTATAAATTCATTTTCATGTACATAGGACAGACAATCGTCTGAGTGTAGACTGATGATTCTGATAGAGCCATCATCCTTTTGAGTGGATGATTATCTGTGCAACAATGATGTACATTTAATGTCTTTATTTACCTGAATATATGTCGCAGCCCAGATGGATGAAACTAGACCCGGGGTCTTCAATCTCGTCCGATCTTCACTCAAAGTACAAGTCGATCCATGTGAGAAGTATTCTGAAGTCGAACATGGAAAGACATCGCTTGATTACCAGTCAATGATGTAAACTGTTAACAAGCGCGAGAGGAATCATTGATAATGATAATGACCCTCAAGGTACTGCAATATAATTCACGTGGTGTGAATAAAGGACTTGGCGTCGAACACCACGTGAAATCTTTCGGTTGAAAGCCATTGATGTAAACCTGTCGCTGGAAGTGAGAAACTTGCCATTGAGGCATGCAAGCTTCAAAGTACTGAATGGGGTGTTCCTAGATCAACTTCTTGGATAATGAGCTGATGTCGACAAGAAGTGATCCATCATAGGAGGGCCTTAATGAATCCCACATCAATGACACGGAACGGAGCAAATGATTTTAATGGAGGTGAAAATGATCTGGTGATATAAGGTGTAGGGTGGCGGTCATGAAAGAATGGAGTATAATGTATGGTAGTGGGTGAGACACAGGTGAATTCACTGAATGACTTCTCTTGAACATATCGGCGACACTGATGTGATGGATTGGTAGCATTAACCCCAAATGTGGATGGTATGGCGTGACCATGGTGATGTGACCGGTGAAGGAAACAACCCAACCCGACTCGGACACGGAGTGGAAGTGTCATGTTCAAGAGCGACTTGCTACCAACAAAGTTTCTTCAAGTTTTCTTCCCAATTTTCCCCAGTCATTGCTGACCAGTACCTCCTTATTTTTGTCAAGCTTGAGGAGGATAACATATGCTTGTTCTATAATTCACCCTTCGGGCAAACCCATCGCTATGTTTTAACGAGCCTAGCAATAGTGAAACTCGTTCTCGTCTATCGACAAGTTTGTCGCTATTAATCTTTTTAACGAGTTTAACGACAAAGATAACTCGGTCCTTTCCAATTTTAGAGAGTCTGAAAAGGAACGTAAAGGTAACTCCAAAATTCCTTTTTCGTCATCTAATCCCTTAAGTCCGAAAAAGTATAAAACAATACAGAAGGGATGAATTTTCGATACTTTTAACGAGCTGAACAAAACAAGCGCTCGATCTTTTTGTGTAATAATCCCTCGGGTCCAAAAAGATTAAAATCTAGAGGAGGGATAGCACTTCCTGTCCCTTTAATGAGCTGGAGAGGCCAATGGCTCGGTAATCTTTTCATATTTTACGAGTCAGTTGAAAAGAGCTTAAAGGAGACTCATCTTTTGAGGAACGAGTGATAAAACGGGTAGGAGGTGATTCCAGGTAAGGTTTGGAATTTTCCAATCACGGAAGTGTCACAAGGATGGCTAGTGAAATCACTCTTCACAGCTGTTCCTCAAAATGGGTAAACAATCAAATGGAGGTGAATGATCGGCCAATAAAAAAGTGGAGGTGACGGTGCAAACACGACCAAGGCTTTAATGGCTGAAGTACTACATTCACGATGGTTATTTATCAGGGAATAGTTCATTTTTTAACGAGCTTAAATGCGGGTGGAAACATTTGCTCATGTCTTATGTTTATTTTTTAACGAGCTTGAACTATGTGCTAAAACTACTCGATGCGGGTTTATTTTTTAACGAGCTTGAACCTTGTGGTAACACTGCTCGAGGTGGGTTTATTTTTTAACGAGCTTGAACCCTGCAGTAACACTGCTCGTGATAAGTTTGCATGCCCCCAGCTGTTATAGACATTTTTGTGCCTTACAGCTATAAGCATGAAATGTCCATAATTCAAGGGATCCAAAGTCCCTAAAGATGTTGTTACAGCTCCTAAAGGAACAAGGTCAACCAATGACAGCTTCTCCCAGAAGTTCTCCACCAAAAACCACTCAGAAATAGTCAATTCAGGATCAATTCAGAGGCTCCACTAGCTGCCTGCGTTGAAATGCAGAGTCTAGACTGGCTAGGTGCACTGCAACGCAGGTGGAAGCACTACCAGGGTGCGCTGAGTGGGAAATGACAAATGGCAAGCTCATTCAACGAGGTGGAAAGACCCTGGAAGCTTCCAGAATCTTCTCCAATGACACTTGCCTCAATGAATTCGACTAGTGATGAGTAAGAGGTTCTCAACCTCCAAGTGGAAGCAAGAACTGACAGAGAGAAGCCACAAGTCAAAACATAAGCTGACTCATCCTCTCTACTTACATCTATATATGGATCTCTCACCCAGAGGTTCAGCAGGCTGGAATTTTGTACTTTGCAGAGAATTGCTGTTGGTTTGAGATTGAGATTAGCACATTGGGTGATTTATGCTTTGTTGGAGGAAAGGAAGGGATTCCTTTGTTGGGAGGTAGATGCTGGATCAGAACTCACTTGTTTGTATCTCCTCTTGGACTTTCTTATTTCATCAATAAACTATTTGAGTTTCTCCTACATTTTTTTTTCCGAAGAAAGAGTGTTACACAGTAATTTGTCACCGTTGGTCACCGTCCCTGTTATCCCTTTCCCGCATGGTGGAGGACTCATTCTGGGACCTGTGAGCAGTGACATAGCCTAAAAACACTTGCAATATGTTCCCCTCAGTATAGACTTCATTTGCCCTAAAGACACCTCCTGTAAAATATCCCTAAAAAGTGCCTCTTTTCCATTACCGCGGGTCCACAGAGTAACACCCACGACCATTGGCGCTCTGTCATAGAGAAATACTCGCGCCAACCAAATTTGGGAAAGATTTTTGGCAAGCACGCGCCCGGATGTTTTTTCCCTTCATTGTCATTCAGTCTTTTTGGGATAAAGCTGGCCTTCTAGATGTCGAGACTCATCATCTATCCTCATCATCTATCCACAGCGGCTTTTCGGGGATAATGTCAATCCACAATGAGTGTCTGGATGCATTGTATCTTCTTCCCTTCTCCATCTATAAAAGTCCATCCTCATGCACTTGAAAAGCTAGTTCTTGAGTTCTGAAGTATTGATGATAGTGCTAGTATTGATTATACTTGTCTTGAGTGAGGTTATGCTGCCGGAAGTCTGAGCTGTATCCACAAGTAAAGAGAGAGAGAGATCTATTGCAAGGCATATGTAGCTACTCACCCAGCCAGAGGAGAAATTCAACGTCAGAACATTGGTTGTACTTTTCTCTGCTTGTTCATTAATAAACGACTATTATTATGGTTCCAATCTTACTATTCATAATGATGATGATTGATTTATGTCCTTTCTGACTGATATATAGTTGTATATCGTGGATTTTATGCTTGTATTCGCTTCGTTCTTTGCATGTGCAGGTGTCCATACGCGGAGATCGCTAGGATTGTGACCTGCTGGAGCTAGAGAACGGGGATATCAACTCGTCTACGACAATAGCGTTGGATTCCAGGTTGGTTCTTCTTATCCACTTTCGATTTACAACTAGGAACTTGCATAATAGCGTGATTGATTGTTGCTAGACCCATTTTGGGCTAGTGGGATCGCCTCTGTCCACAGAGGGGATTTACCTCTCCAACAATTTGGCGACTCCACTGGGGAGGATCTATTTGTTGTTTGATTCATAAACCTTGGACGGAGTCTGAAGCACAGCCAGGCAGCCTTTGAAAATCTATTGCTTTGCATTAGCGGAGTAAATCAACGCCACTTCAGTCAATCTCCGGTTTGGTTTATGAACCGAACAGCTTGGAGTTTGTCTTTCATGTTAGTTTTCTCTTGCTTGCTTGCGTAAATGAGCTTTCTGGGTCAGTTTTATAGTTGCTTCTTGCTGTTGGATCTGTCTTAGTACTGTTGACCAGACACTGGGCTGTTTTATTTATTTTTTGGGCCAACAAACTGTGTTGGCGTGTTTTTCCCTCTGACAGTCATGCCAGTTGGCGCATGTTGCACACCAGCAACTCGCGCCAATTCTTTAATAGCACAAGTTACAGGCTGACAGTCGCGCCAGTCTTGTAAACTTTGCCAGTGTGTGTGTTGAAAGCTCTTCAAATTCAGATTTTTGTCTTCTTACATATTTTGCAGCTTCTGGAAGTGTGTAGAAACTCTGTTTGACTAGTTTTTTATCTTTGTCCTTCGGTTGTTTGCCTATTTCTATTGATCTTGTATTCCAGCCCTAGTGCATCAAGTGGCTTGGCACTTCTAGCCTTCCGTGGGGCTGTTTATCCAGTCAGATCTTTGCTTGTTTCCCGCACTTGTCTAGTGGTTGATAAAACCTTTTTGTTGCGTGTTTGAGCAAACCACTTGATGAGCATTTGGAGTTCACTTGACTTTGTGTTGGACTTAGATCACATAGTTCATTTGAGTCTTTGTGAGCTTTTTGGGCAGATTGTCTTGGTGTTTCGGATTTGGTTCTACTTGCATTGAGTGAATTTGTTTGTTTCCTTGTGTGATCATCTCTCAAACTTGTTTATATGCATCATGCCATTTTAAAAAAAAGAAAGAAAAACAAATGATCTTGTTGCATTACATTAGTTAGCATTTTGCATTCTCATTGGCAATTATTCACTTTTAAAAAGAAAAGAAAAAATTTCATTTCTTGTTATTAGTTGCATTAGGATCTTTGTTAATTGCTTTGTGATCATTTTGTTGTGTGAACAGATCTCAACTCTCCTGTAGATAGCATTCATTGAACGAAATGATTTATTTTGGCATATAGTTTGCATGCAGGAAATTGTTGAGAGATCACATACGGTAGGACCTAAAGACTGAAACATAATTCAAGATAAACTGTAAAATGAACTCAATGAACATAACAACGCATTGGAACCTAACGCAAACATTCTAGAGGTCTAGGCTAGAGACGTGTTCCGGCGTCGTAAAGCCTGGTAGCTTACCGTCGAGTGGTTGGGTGATTCCTCCACGGTGAAACGATAAGTGCCAGTACGGATTGTGCTCCCACGTACCGTCAAGTATATATTGGGAGACCCCTATAGGCTTACAACCTTTTATCCATAGGAAGCCGAGTCTGCCGCCTTACAAGCCGTAATGCACTGAACACAGCATTCGGGAAGATTGACTGCAGTACGGGAAGTCCTTGGTTTTCATCTGATTGCCAAGGTGTATAAGCAGTTTTACGGATTGTTTGGTAAACCTCTTACCTAGTTCTCCAGAGTAGTCACTTTTGATCCTTTTCGGACTCCTTAAAAGAAAAGGTGCCAGTGAGCATCTTGTCACTTCGTGCTCATTAAATATTCGAAGGAGACTAGAGTCATCTTTTTGTCCTTTTCTCGACTCTTAAAAAATGAAAAGGTCAAGTTCAGTGTCTTAAAATTTATTTGACCACGATAACATATTACCCGGTTAGATTTTGCTTGCGTTAGTCTGAGTAGGGTCTTGTCTCGTTAGATTCCATAGGGTTTTGTAAAGTCCCATCCTGGCGGAATTACCAATTTCGTCTTCCGAGATACCGGTTGTGAGTGAAATTCTTTCTATTATTCCAAGTATACAACCGCTCAATTCTCGTGCTCCAGGCGACGAGACATACCAGTTTCATTGGAACCCTGTTTGGGAACCTTCTGAAAACGGTATCCCTTTTTGGGAATACACTTCTCCTCGGGTTCCACCACCACCATTTTCTTCCGATATGGAAGACACATCCCCTACTACGACTGACGAATCCGGTGCGCCAGGTGGTGAAATTCCCACCGCAACGGCATCTACACCTGTTAGTACTCCTGCTACTGGGGGACTACCTCCCGGCTATAGAGCAATACGCAATGTTATGTCGTCTCCCTTCCTGGGTTCTATCTGGTCACACCCTACTTTTTCCAACACGGAGCCTTTGACTCCACAAAGTCGCGGTACAACTGTTACCTCAGTCACAACCCCTCCAACGGTATCTGTGGCTTCTTCAACTCCTATTTTTAGTCGACCTTCGGCCTCTTTATTCGGAGGTTTTGATCCTACATTGAATGTCCCACCAGAAGGCCAATACGATCAGTATCTACCACCTCTTGGGTATTTGACGGGTCAACCGAATGTTGAGGTTTCAGTTCCATTGTCAATTGATTGGAGTTCCACCGTTTTTCATGGTGGTCAAGCTTCGTATGCACAACCCGAATAACCACCTCAGCAAAACCTACAAGGACAATACTTTCAAGGAAACCCTTTTGCCTCTGGTGGTCCATTCTTCGCCTCTCATACTCAACCTACTGGTAATCCAGGTCAACCTTTTGTTCAACAGTCTCAACCTGGTATCCAGCAAGGTTCTCCTACTGGACAAACTGGTCAATCATTTGTTAACCCAAATCAGCCCATTGTCCAGTATAATCAACCTTCTGGACAAGCTGCCCAACCACTTGGTCAGCCCACTGTCCAGTATAATCAACCTTCTAGGCAAGCCGGTCAGCCTCAAACACAGTTAGGCCAACCAACTGCCCATCCCAATCAGCGATCTGGTCTATTAGGACAACCTTCCACTGCGCAACAGCAACCTCAGTATCAGCAGGTAGGTCAACCTCAATATCAGCAAGTAGGCCAACCTCAGTATTAACAAGGATATCCTTCTGGCCAGATAGCCCAACCTTTAGGACAGTCTACTGGCACTGCTCAATCCGGTCCTTGGCCCCAAGCGGGACCCCAAAACCCATCTGGTCTTCAGATGCAGGCTGGAACTCAATCCCAAACATTTTATCAAACTCAGCCTGGTTCTCAAACTCAATTTGGAGTCCCACCACAGTATGGCTACCAGCAACCTCAAGGGAAACCTTTGTTCGCCCCATATCAGAATTACCAACAACTGCAGGTGAATCCTTTGCAGAATTATCAACAACCATATGGCGCATCTGCAGCATCGTTTGGTAATCCCTACGCTGGGGGGCAAAATACAAATCCCTATGGCCAATACACTATGGGGCCAAATCCGTCCGGGCAAAGCCCATGGGGGCAACCACCACCTGGTTGGAACCCTGGTGCTCCATCCTACCAGCAGCCCCAGATGTCTTTCAATCCTCAGTTACCATTCTTAGCGACTTTAGAATTACCGGATGTGTCCAAACTGACAAATGATCCTATTCTTCATAATCCTTATTGGCCTCCGGTTCCAACCAAAATTCCTGGTGACTGTCCCAAATTCGACGGTAAAGCTAATGAAGATCCACAAGCTCATGTCATGACTTATCACCTGTGGTGTTCATCCAATTCATGGCTTGATGATTCAATTCGGCTTCGCCTTTTTCAAAGGACTCTCACTGGCTCTGCCGCTAAGTGGTATATTGAGCTTAATCGCGGATCCTTTCAGGATTTCAACTCCTTTGCTATGGCGTTCCTCACTCATTTTCAGTTGCCCATTCGATATGAAACGGGCACACACCTCCTCACATCCTTAAGACAGACAATGGCTACGCATATCTCTGATCACATCCATGAATGGAGACGGCGTAGACGTATGATTAAATTTTGGATTCCCGACCAGCTTCTTACAGATTGGTTCACGACTTCGTTCGTTCCTCCAATCACTCGGGACATTGCTATGGGAGCATGTGTTACTGAAGAGAAAGCTATCGCGCGCGCTCAGTACCTTGACTTGGTTTATTCTCAATCATGTACATTGTATGATTATCTACCTGATGCCCCGAGACTAGGGACATCCAAAGCCCCGCCAACACCCACTGTTGACGGTATTATTGGGTCTGTTAGTTCATCCACTAAGAAAAATTATGTGAACCCTGGGAAGCAGAAATCAAATGCTCCAATTGAAACCACTTCTCAGGTAATACCTACTTCTAATAGTACTTCCGAGGTTAATACCGTTCATTCCACCACGGCAGATAAAGCCTCGAAGGCAAAAAAGAAAGGGAAAGCGAAGAATAAGCCAGATCAACCTAAACAGGAACCCCCTAAACATCAACCTGAGGAAGTTGCCAAGCGCAAAACCAAGTATCCTTGTCTTATATGTGATGAGGATCACTACACCAAAGACTGCCCTCGGCGGTCCGAAGTTAGTCGTTTGTTGAAAGGCGCTCCTGGGGTCCCTGCGGTGCTTAAAGAACCTTTTCCCTCACAACAAACTCAAATGGTGGCTGACCCCTCTCAACCCCCCTCTTCCTTTGGTTCCCAAGTGTTTATGGCTGGAACGATACCTATTAATATCAGTACTCGAACAAAGGATTATCCATCTGCCAGGAAAGAGCCTGAAGTCCCCTCCAGTGCTCCCCCGTTCAGTTCAAGCCCACTCCATATTGAGAGACCTAATACTGAAACGCCTCTTCGACCCCCTCCAAAAGGAGTACTCCGGAAATCTTCTTACAACCCAAATGCTCGTGCTGCACAGCACTACAATATCGTTGAGGACTTGGCCCAGACTCCATCGGCCATGTCCGCTTTAGAAGTTCTCCAGAGCTGCCCTTCTCAGAGGAAGTCCTTTCTATCCGCTATCGGCGGCATAGACCCGGCTGACTCGGATTTAATCACTTTTGACTTAGAACGCCATACGCAGAGACTGCCTCCCCAAATCGCATTCCTTATACAGGTAATCAATGATAAGAAAACCATCCATCGTACAGTCATTGATGAAGGTACTTCCACTTGCATCATGTCTGTTGCCTGTTGGAAAGCTATTGGATCTCCCACGCTGAGCCAGTCTCCTACAACCTTGGAAGCTTTTGATGGAAGAGCATCCTGTCCTTATGGTATACTCCAACGTTTACCCATCTCTTTGGAAGGGAAGATGGTCGAGATGGAAGTTGAAGTTGTTGATGCCACTCTAACCTACAAACTCCTTCTCGAACGCAGCTGGATATACGCGATGCAAGCTGTCGCTTCATCTTTCTTTCGTATCATTCGTTTCCCTCACCAAGGGAAGATCGTTACCCTCGACCAGCTGTCATTCTTCGCTTCCTCTTCGGAAGGAACCATTCCTTTTGTGGAGCATACCTCCAAATCGACTGAGAGTCTAGGTCACGGGCTTTTCAAAGATCCCGCCCTCATGGGTGTTTTTCCAGCCCCACCTCCTAACGTCGCTTCCGTCAATATGATTTCTACTTGTTCTGATCCGTGGATCCTCCCTCCCATCGACCAAGTAGATTCTTGGGGCGACCAGATGCCGTTGAGTCCTGCCGAGCTCAACTACGTCGAAATCGTTGCTGCATCGGCTCCCTCTTCTGAACTTGCTCCTTCGAGCAAGGTTTTCCACTCATTCGCTCCCTCCTTAGGGCTTGTAGATGAGACTTCTTCGGATCCTTTAAAAGAAACATTTTCTTCCAATGAAGCCATTATTGAGACTATGTCTCTCGATGAACCTCCTTAGCATGATACTCACCACCGTTCCTCGTTTTTACCTACCCATCAGGATATCCTTCCTTGTGTTGCGTGGTTTGCTCCTCGTTTTCCATTTCCAATCCTTTAACCACCTATTCCAGTTTATCAAGTGTCCTCTGAAGGAAATATGGCGAACATTACGCAAACCCAACCTATCGACATCTCTGTCAAGCCAGGGATTGTCGAACACCTTCATATCGGAGTCACTTGTACTCCAGAGGAGATTCAACTTTATTCCAACCTTTTTCGCGAGTTTCATGATGTTTTTGCATGGTCCTATGAAGAAATGCCCGGCATTGATCCTAGCATAGTGGTGCATGAGATAATCATGTACCCAGGTGCTAAGCCTGTTCGTCAACGTTTACGTCCTGTACACCCTAGAAAGGCTGCAGCGATTAAGGCCAAAGTAGAAAAGCTTCTTAAAGCCGGTTTTATATATCCTATCCCGCTCATAGATTGGGTTTCTAATATCGTACCTGTGACTAAAAAACAGGGTACAATTCATGTTTTTGTCGATTATCGTGATATTAATCGGGCCTGTCCTAAAGATAATTTCCCCACACCATTCATTGATCAAATTATTGACGAATGTGCGGGAAGCAAAATGTTTTCTTTTATGGATGGTTTTTCTGGTTATAACCAGATCAATATTGCTCCCGTTGATCAACACAAGACCGCCTTCATCTGTCCATGGGGTACTTTTGCCTATAAGAAGCTACCTTTCGGTCTCAAAAATGTCGGTGCTACCTTCCAATGTGCAATGTCCTATGCTTTCCATGACATTCGACACATTGTACAGCGCTACCTGGATGATCTTCCAGCTCATTCAACTAAACGTCAGGACCACCCTTCTCACCTTCGCGAAATCTTTCTTCGTTGTTGACACTACCGAATCAGACTTAATCCTCACAAGTGTGTCTTCTGCGTAGAATCGGGTCGACTTCTAGGATTTGTCGTCTCCCGGGAGGGCATCCGATTGGATCCCCTCAAAGTCGAGGCTATAGTGAATCTTCCTCCCCCTGCTACCTTACATCAATTGCAGAGCTTGCAAGGTAAAGCAAATTTTATACATCGTTTAGTTCCAAACTATGCCGAAGTGGCTAAAGGTTTCACACGATTACTCTAACGAGATGTCCCTTTTCATTGGGATACCATGGCTCAGGAATCTTTTGAGCGACTCAAGGGTCTCCTTGTTTCTGCTCCATTGCTTCGCCCTCCGAACTACCATCGTGACTACACCCTATATTTAGCTGCCGCTGACACCACTATCGGCATGGTTCTTGTTCAAACCGACGACGATGACACTGAGCATGTTATCTATTATCTCAGCCGCAATCTTTTAGATACGGAAACTCGATATGCTTATGTCGAGAAGTTGGCGTTAGCCGTCGTTTGTGCGGTCCAACGTTTCCGTCACTATATTCTGCTGCGCACTACTACCGTGATTTCTGATTGCAACCCCATGACGTATATCTTGTCACGCCAGTTGCTGGGGGGCAAGTACTCAAAGTGGATTGTCATCCTCCAAGAGTTTGACTTGGAATTTACTACGGCCAAGTCCAAGAAATCCCTTGTCTTTGCTGAGTTAATTTGCTCTTTGCCATCTTCTTCCACGCCCTCTCATACAGAGGATCAAATTCCAGATGAAACTTTGTTTCTCATCAGCACCCTCGACCCCTGGTACGGTGATACCATTATATATTTGCAAACGTCCTCCTTTCACCCTGGCATTTCCAAAGACGCTCGGTGGAGGATTCATCATCAGTCTCAACCATACCGTATCATTGGGGATACACTGTATCGCCTCGGCGCCGACTCTGTTCTCCGCCATTGTCTTACTCACGAGGAAGTAGAACGAGTCTTGAGTGATTGCCACTCTGGTGCTTGTGGTGGTCACATGTCCGGATATGCAACTGCCCAGAAAATCCTCCGTGCTGGCTACTTCTGGCCCTCTATCTTTAAGGATTGCATTCTTGCTGTCCGTTCCTGTCATGAGTGCCAGATATTCCAGCGGAAGATGCGAGCGCCTCCCGCTCCATCGCACCCTGTTGTCACCGTCGGACCTTTTGCAAAATGGGGCATTGATTATGTGACCTGTAACCCTCGCTCGGCCGGGGGGCATGGGTTTATTATCGTTGTCGTCGATTACTTTACTAAATGGGCCGAGGCGATGCCTACATTGACTGAAGACGGTCACACAGCGGCACAATTTTTATTCAACCATGTTATCTCGCGATTCGGCGTCCCTCAAGCCATCGTCACTGATCACGGGAAGCATTTCCGTAATCATATGATGACGGAACTAACAACCCAGCTAGGCTTAAAGCACGATAGTTCCACTCCATACTACCCTCAGTCCAATGGCCAAGTTGAAGCGATCAATAAGATTTTGGTTACAATGCCTCAGTGTACCGTTGGCATGCATAAGTCTAACTGTCATTTGATGTTGTTCCCTGCCTTGTGGGCTTACCGAACCTCTGTGAAGGATGCCACTGGTTTCACTCCATTCCAACTAGTCTATGGACTAGAGGCTACCCTTCCAATCGAGTGTGAAATCCCTTCGTTAAAATTGGCTGTCGAGCTACTTCCCAACACTACCCCAGTAGAAGAACGACTACTTTATCTGGAACGGCTAGATGAGACCCGTCGCCTAGCCTATTTGGCCATCGAAACACAAAAGAAGCGAGTCAAAGCTCACTTTGACCAGACTGTGCATCCACGTTCTTTTGTTGAGGGAGACTTAGTTCTACTATACGATCAGGCGAACGATAAGCTAGGAGCAAGAAAGCTCGAGTCTATGTAGTTAGGCCCTTACATCGTCAAGAAAGTTTTGCAAAAAGGGGCCTATGAGCTAATTGACTATGAAGGGAACCCTCTCGCACAGCCCCGAAACGGGCTGTATCTGAGAAAGTACTATGCGTGATGCTGGTACACTTCATTTTGTATATACATGTACTCTAGCAAGTGTGTTGTGTGTATGTGTGTCAGTCTTAATAGGCGTGATTGTCGCTTATTGTGTCTTTCGCTTCTTGTGCAGATGTTTAATACACCTTATATTGGTTTCGCTGATGGTGCCTGCCGCAGTACTCGCAACTTGTCCTCTGTGGCGTGGGTGATCTATGATCCTCATGGCGAGCTGATAGATCTTCAAGGTGTGTGTTTGTGTCGTACCACTAATAATGTCGCCGAATATTGTGCTGTAATCGAGCTACTTGCTGAAGCAGTTAATCTCGGCATACGGGCATTGGTAGTAAACCTGGACTCTCAACTTGTCGTCCTCCAGCTCAATGGGCGTTATTCCGTCAGAGACCATCATATTTTGAGGTTGTATTTACGTGTGAGATTGTTAGAAAGGAATTTTGATTTCATTACATATCAGCATATTCCACGACAATTAAACACATTATCTGATGCATTGGCTAATCATGTATTAGATAGACATTTGCGTAATTTGTAAATAAAACATTATACAAGCAAGCACATGAAAACACAATAATAAACCATAGGAATATGTATATATATACGTGTGTGTCAAAATGTTTGCGCCCCGCGCATTACATAATCCAAAAAATAATACATGTCCAAAACTCATATGGCCGCTGACAATATGTCTCTCAAAAGCATGCAAAAATGAAACCTAGGCGTCTAATCACGGTGATTCTCATGATAGCATGACATCGCTTGACCAAACGTCTCAACAGACGATGGACACGAGTAGATACTCCCACCGTGTGCCTCTGATACGCTCTGGGCACGTCTGCTAATCTGCCATAATCTGGAATCCCTCGAGTAAGTGCCTCCAGGTTCTGTACTAGATCATCGTCCACGTCACCCCCTACCTGAGGGTCGGCGGCAGGTTGTGCCCTTCGTGCAATGTGAGACAAGTCAGCTAGCCGCTCTGCACCAACATCTGCATACATATATATATCTGTTGTCAGAGACTGGCATGTATTACAAAAAAAAATTAAATACATAAAAACATCAAAAACACAAAGAGTTCTTACCTAGCTCCTCGTCCCAGTCTGCTCCCGCAGGCAATGGGAGATCTGGATCTCTAGTAAAATCCGTGCCCTCATAGGGCCAGTCCTCTATGACGATCATCTGGTGACGGAGCCAAATGAAGAACTTGGGCCTCCAGGCCATCTGCTGGCCCCCTCCTCCTCTGGGCATGAGTGCTGCCCATCGAGCCAACCTCGGCTCCCGTGGCACTGGATCTGCCACCATAACACCCTGAATCCGAAATATCGGCAGTCGCTCCAGGAAGAAAGATACAATGATAGATCCGTATCCGAACTGTTTGTTGTCGCGCTTACATTTGGTAAGCTGCCTCTTGATATTTGTCGTCACTGTCGTGGCCCAATCAAACAGTGTAGGTTGGAGACATTCAGTTGCCAGCAGCAAATGATTCTTGCTGGCCTCGTGGGGCACCTGTACCCCAGCTGTCTGTGAGATAGTGAATAATATCACTTGTAGCACCAGGTCGGGAACCGTGATAATATCTACTTTGGCACTGTTTGATCCAAACCGTGCCCCAGGACAAACTCGTTCCATTACCTCTCCCATCTTCTCCCCGGAAGGTCTACTACCAGTCAATATGGGTCGTGCACCTCACCGTGATAGACCATTGATAAAGTAGACATCAGAAACATCTAACTCAAATGTCTGATCCTTCAGGTGAAATACCTGATCCTCCGTATCCCAAGCATCCACGATGAATCGCAACAACTCAGGTTGTGCACGTAGGTATGAGGTAAGGAA
Source organism: Pinus tabuliformis (assembly GCA_031772625.1). Taxonomy (NCBI): domain Eukaryota; kingdom Viridiplantae; phylum Streptophyta; class Pinopsida; order Pinales; family Pinaceae; genus Pinus; species Pinus tabuliformis. The sequence continues at coordinate 824,587,621 of CM062805.1, forward strand.
GAATTTCTTCAAGCCACAGTCTCTCAAAGCATCCATGCATGCATCATCCTCTAATGCCATGGCATCTATGGCATCATGCTCTCTTTCTCTCCATTCTACAGCCATTCTGACCAAACCCTGCAACCAAAAAGTCGAAAATGTCATCATTAGATCAATGGTGAAAACAAAAACCAGGAAAAATTGCAAATTCAACGGTCAAAACCATGTGCAAAATTGGTTCGCGCGGTTGGCGTGACTGTTTTGAAAACAGTCGCGCCAATGTCGCGCCCCCTTTTAGAAAAACAATCCCATTGGCGCGAACCCGTGCGGGAAACTCGCGCCAATGGGCGCAACCCTAGTTTTTGCAATCCCCCTTGCAGAGGACCATTCTATGGATGTAAAACTGAAAAAATGGAATGAAAATGAAGCTAAGGATGAGGCCTCTTACCTGCTTCAGACGGCAGCTCGAATGATCTCCTAGATTGACCGCAATCAGCAGTTGAAGTTTGCACCCAAAACCCTCCAATGGTAAACTCACAAGGTGAAAAGTGAAAAGTAAATTTATTTTTTGACCATTTCACTATCTATAGCATTTTTTGACCTAAATTTCATTAAAAATATTATTTTTTAGGTTAAAATAATGTCAAAGTGGTTTTTATGCTATTTTTGTATGATGACAGGGATCGATGCAACTCAAGCAACGAAATGAGCTCCTTTTTCTACTTTTTCAGGCTCAGTAAAATATGAGAAAAGGTTATTTTAAGGTCTGCTTTTAGCTCTTTTATGACCGTTTAAAGAGGAAAAGATTGCCGAGTTACTCCTCTTGACTCGTTAAAACGTTAAAAAAGGGCAGTTGTTTTAAGTTCTTTTTGTCGACTCTTAAAACATAAAAAGATTACTGGGTTTTTGTCGTTTCAAACTCGTTAATGGTTACGAAACGACGTGGTTTTGATCGCTTTTTTACTTTTTCAGGTCGAAATCACTATTTATGAAAAGTACTCCTCGATCGTAATGGTCAGGCGGTTCTTTCGGGCGTTGGTTTATACTTTTTCGGGCTCGAGAGACACAACTTTACGAAAAAGGACACCCTGGAGTTTCCTTTTCTGTTGTCTTTTCAAACTCTCTAAACATGAAAAGATGCCGAGTTCTTCCTTTGTCAGACTCGTTAAAACTTGATGACATTGGATTCTGTCGAAATGACACACTACAAGCACATGCTATCCCCATCAAGCTTGTTAAAAATAATTGGGGTACTCGCCAGAAATGGTGGGGGAAAAAGAATTTTTTGGAACCATAACTATTGTCGTGTCGGTAGTATGTCGCTCTTGAACATGGCACTTCTCTGCTTTCGTGTCTGGGTGGGGATATCTCATCTTATTTTTCACTTGCCTCCGTGGACTTGGGTAATCCTATTTTACCTCTCATCTGCTCATTGCCTCGTCATCATGACCCCTGATCCATTGATGTCAAATACTGCCAACTCTACTGTCGTGCTGCCGATATGTTCAAGAGAAGTTGACCTTTGCAGAAAAACAACCTCTGATAGCTCTATAATCCTGATTCACAACATTATCTCTCTGTCTCGTGTCATTGATGTGGGAAACATTATGGCCCACCTTCGATCAAGGTCACTTCCTGTCGACTTCAGCTCATTATCCAGGAAGCTGATCTAGAGACTCCCTTCCAGTGCCTTGGAGCCTGCATGCCTTAACGGCAGGTTCTTCATGTTCGACGCAAGGTTTTCATCATTGGCCTCTGATCGAATGATTCTACGGGTGTTCGACATCAGACCACTAATTCGCATGCCGTAGATTGTACCTATAGTACCTTGAGGGCCATTGTCATTATTGGTGGTACCTCTCGCGTCTATTAACAGTTTCCATTATTGACTGGTAATCAGACGATGTTCATGCATGTTCGACGTCAGCTCATATATTCGCATGCTTGAACTTGTACTTTCGTTCGGGTCGAGATGGAGTGCAAGACCCTGGATTTTGTTATTGTAATCCAGGCATGATTCTTGCTACATGACTCAATAACTGGATGGCTGCGACCATACCTGAGTCTATTCATTGATCCTAACCAAATGGCTGCGTCCATACTATGGATCTAGATTATCATGTACTCTCTTATGGATGGCTGCGACCATACCGCATACATCATGTACTTAAGCTATCAGTTGTATCTCTCGATGCAGATTCTCCGCGGCGGCTACATATGTTCTTGTAAAGCATTTCACCCCTCTCTCTCTCTCGGGCTTCATGCTTTGGGGGGCATCTGTTACACAGTAATTTGTCACCGTTGGTCACCGTCCCTGTTATCCCTTTCCCGCACGGTGGAGGACTCATTCCGGGACCTGTGAGCAGTGACATAGCCTAAAAACACTTGCAATATGTTCCCCTCAGTATAGACTTCATTTGCCCTGAAGACACCTCCTGTAAAATATCCCTAAAAAGTGCCTCTTTTCCATTAGCGCGGGTCCACAGAGTAACACCCGCGACCATTGGTGCTCTGTCATAGAGAAATACTCGCGCCAACCAAATTTGGGAAAGATTTTTGGCAAGCACGCGCCCGGATGTTTTTTCCCTTCATTGTCATTCAGTCTTTTTGGGATAAAGCTGGCCTTCTAGATGTCGAGACTCATCATCTATCCTCATCATCTATCCACAGCGGCTTTTCGGGGATAATGTCAATCCACAATGAGTGTCTGGATGCATTGTATCTTCTTCCCTTCTCCATCTATAAAAGTCCATCCTCATGCACTTGACAAGCTAGTTCTTGAGTTCTGAAGTATTGATGATAGTGCTAGTATTGATTATACTTATCTTGAGTGAGGTTATGCTGCCGGAAGTCTGAGCTGTATCCACAAGTAAAGAGAGAGAGAGATCTATTGCAAGGCATATGTAGCTGCTCGCCCAGCCAGAGGAGAAATTCAACGTCAGAACATTGGTTGTACTTTTCTCTGCTTGTTCATTAATAAACGACTATTATTATGGTTCCAATCTTACTGTTCATAATGATGATGATTGATTTATGTCCTTTCTGACTGATATATAGTTGTATATCGTGGATTTTATGCTTGTATTCGCTTCGTTCTTTGCATGTGCAGGTGTCCATACGCGAAGATCGCTAGGATTGTGACCTGCTGGAGCTAGAGAACGGGGATATCAACTCATCTATGACAATAGCGTTGGATTCCAGGTTGGTTCTTCTTATCCACTTTCGATTTACAACTAGGAACTTGCATAATAGCGTGATTGATTGTTGCTAGACCCATTTTGGGCTAGTGGGATCGCCTCTGTCCGCAGAGGGGATTTACCTCTCCAACAAAGAGAATTCGTAAGTTTCATTAAATCAGAAAATTACATGTTGTAGATGCTGAACGCATATGTTGTAGTGTGGGTAAACCACATACAAAAGCATTACTTCAAGAGAAGTATGCCGAAGAGCCCTCAGAGAGGGTAGCAAGCAAATGGGTGTGTAAACCCCAACAGGAGGATACCCCAACCCATCCCCAAACAAAAATAACAGAAAAAAAAAAAAACACATAAGCTCCTGAGTAATGAGCAGAAAATTCGAAATGGCCGCCATGATAAGGAGGAGAGGCACGAAATGGAGGAGACCTCCTCCACCCCCTCAAACTCTGCTCCTGAAACCGAAGAAACCAAGGGAAGATACCACCCATACAACCTCAGAAACTAGAAGAAAACATCCAGGTACAGCCATGATGAAAGCGGCACGAATCGATGCAGAGACAGACTCCACACCTCAGATCCCTCAACGCTCCATATAAACTGCAGAGGAAAACCAGCAAGCTGCCAAAAAAGGACCCAAAGCCTCAGCAAGGGAACCCATCAGGTCCCAACAAAGTAGAGACGGGTGCAATTTCGGGGGCAGAGGCGGCTAGGGCAGCCACCGCGCCCCCATGGAGAGTATCTAAAAACCAAACAAAACCCTCGCACCCGCACCGCGGCTTAGCTCAAGAACACCCAAGTCCAAAAATCTTCCTCGATCCGCCGCGCTGTCAAGAGTCCAAAGGAAACAGAGCAAATCCGCCCAGAAGAGCCGCCCGGAAAAAAGGGCCACCGAAACCTATAAGGTGCTTCGCAGCCACCCGATAGGTGCGATGGAGGACCCCGGATCACAGCTGATTAGTGCATAAGACAGTGGGCCACCGAGACAGGTACCACAGAGTCGAAAGGAGGGTGCAGGTGCCGATTGAAGCGCCGCCATAGACTATTCACCGCGCTAAAACCCCAACAGATAGCAGCACCTGCAGAAGGGTATGGCGACGATGTCAAAACGAGAGCGAAGGAAGGGTCACCAGACTAGGGGTGGCCCGGCCGCCACAACCCAAACGACGGAAGCAGGGCAAGAAACCCTATCACCGCGCAGCACCCAGAACTCGTCCAATCCTCCATTTGAGTTTCTCCTACATTTTGTATACCAATGATGTTTTGTTATGCTTACATGTTTAGCTTAATCTGATCTTGAGTTTTTTATGAACATATATCTGTATCTTTGTGTAGTTTCTCTTTCTTGTGATCTTGCAGGAATTCGGTGAAGCTGGGCCGGTGAAGGAGCAAGAAGCTGGGAGCTACTGAAGAGAGGAGTGATTTGGATCGACAAACTAGCGGAAGATACAGGTTAGTTAGATCCTTCTTCCTCACTTACATTTCATAAAGAAGAATACTCAAATAAGTTTACCTATTTGTTGCTAAGGCACTATCACCTCTTAGAGTGGGATAGGGGCATTCTGAATTGGATACTTTTCCCAACAACAAATTGGCGACTCCACTGGGTAGAGTATCTTGTTAGTTTATTTGTGTTTCTATTATTGTTCTTCTCATAAACTCAGGAGTGTCGAATCGAAATGCATTTGTCATTTTCAAATGCAAAGTAGAGATCTACCACTCTAGTCCACTCACTCGGCCTGTTTTTATGATCTGAACAAACTGATCCACAAGTGCTCTAACAACCCTTTGTGATAGATCTTAATCCTCCTTTAAATCATCCTCCTAATTGTACCTAATTGATAACTTTGATCTGGCCAAAAACTGTAGATTTAACTGCAAACCGTGACCCAGAACCCAGAAACAACTCTCGTTTCTGCTTCAGCACAGACTCTGTGAAGAGATTCTGCATTTCAGCGCAGGTCCCGTGAAGGATACCTGCGCTGAAGTTCAGTTTCTCTGTGCTGAGGGTGCGCTGATCAGCCTTTGCCTTGTGCAGCTGTGGTTCCCTGCTTCCTTTTGCTCAGTTTTATCTCTGTTTTTTGAAGCCTGTTATCAGTCAGTGTACCTATCTGGAACCCCTTTTCTTTGCCTCAATTCCGCCTCAGTTGTATAAAGAAACTGTATTTGTTCTTTGTGTATTTGTTACATCATTTGCAGTTTCCCATTACAAAAGTAAACTAGTCATACTGTCGCCCTTAGATCTAGACCTGTCGTAAGTGTCGTTTTGATCTTAGGAGTGAGTTTGTTTGCTGTTCACAGTTGATTGAGCTTTTACTTTTGTCGTTTGGTTTGAATTTATTTATTTCTAGTGTTGAAACAAGTAAATCATAAAGTGTCGTAATCGTCTTTTTTATTTTGAAAAAGGAACTTCTTTATGTTTTCACTTGAAATCGAATTCAATTTTGTACAACAGCTTTCTTTTTAGGCATCAATATTAAGAAAGCGAAAGCAAATACATGCATATGTGCATTTGCATTTTGATAGTTTGCATGCTTTGATTTAGGGAAAAGTGCATTACGGTGTTCTCTATGCTCTTTGAGAAAAGTTTGTATCTTCCTTTTCCCCTTGTAGCTAGGATTTTCATTGTTGAAAGGATATAAAAGCTTGCTTATCATCTTTAGACTCCATTTAGGGATTGTATCATACATCTCGTGGTGATCCAAAAAGGAAAAATTATAAGAAAGATCAACCTAAAATAAATTGATTGAACTTAACAACGCTTTGTAACTTAACGCACAACATAGAGGTCTAGGCTAGAGACGTGTTCCGACGTCGTAAAACCTGGTGACTGTCGATCTCGCTGATGGTTGGGTGATTCCTCCTGAGAGACGATAGTGCCAGTACGGATTGTGCTCCCACGTACCGTCGAGTATATATTGGGAAACCACTATAGGCATAAAACCTTTATCCTTAGGAAGCCGTGTCGGCCGCCCTACTGATCACAATGCACTGAACATAGCATTCGGGAAGATTGACTGCCCGTACCTTAAAAAGTATTCTGCGGTTTTGCGAAAAGTTTGGCACACCCTCTACCTAGAACTCTAGAGCAGTTCCTTTTGGCCTTTTTCAGACTCTATAACAGAAAAATTCCATCCAAGCATTTGTCACTTCGGGCTCGTTAAAACATCGAAGGAGACTAGAGTCATCTTTAGCTTTTTCTCGACTCTTTAAAATTGAAAAAGCAAGTTGTGTCTAAAGTGTCAAAAAATTCATTTAATTTGGAAACACACTTTCCCCTTTTTGTATTTTGGTTGATCGAGTAATCCTCAATCGTGGAAGAAAGTCAATTGAAACCCCGTCGTTCGCGGAGGCTTACGAGTCAACCGTCTTTGTCTCCGGAATCGAAAACAGTACGGACAAAGCGAACTCGTTTAACCCGTTCGAAATCTCCTATCAAAGTTAGAACAAGTGTTCCAACAACATCTGAGATTCCGGTTACTCCAAACATTTCTGGAAACCCTGCCTCTACAGAAGAAGTTCAACAGCCACAGAGGGGCAGTGATACTAATCCTAGTCTGAGAGCAAACATTTGTGTTATTGAACCAGTTCCATCTGTAACCAGTTCAGAGAGTCTTGTTCCTCAAACATCTGTCGCTGTTGATTCAACCCCTTCTTCAGCACCAGAAATATTTTACAGAATTGAAGGTCTTCCCCTTCCACCTGGTTTGATTGCGATAGAGGAAATTGTAGAAGATCCGCAAGCAAGTACTCCAACACATTTTGGAGTCGGGGTCACTCTATTTCCTTCGACATCAGAAGTTAGTCTACCACCAGTGGAAGCTCCTATAGAATCGCTAGGTAATCTTTTGGATAGACTCAAAATGTCTGAACAACCGTCAACATCTAGGACTGTGTCGAATGACACAGCGACAGCAGAACTCCCTGCCGTCACTCCGACAATGTTTGCCGGCATACCATCTGTCCCGACTAGCTCACAACCACTAGAAGGAGTCCACCCAGGGACTATTTCGACAGTGTGGTCCGTTCCTGTTTGTTCATCCGGAATAATATCTGGCAACTCTTATGTTGAGACTCGCCAAATTGATCCATTTGGAGGTCAATTTGGGCAATCCAGTCCCCAAGGGCAGACAATCCCCTTGAGTTCTGGATTTCTGCCGTATGGGGGGTAGTATGCCCTTTCACTACCCCCTCCGGGAGGATATCCATACGGGAGTTCACAACAGTATTCAGGTTATACTGGAGTTACATCAAGTGGTTGGGTACCTATACTACCCCAACAACCAAGGATTCTGTATTCTATGCAACAATGTGTACCTATGTCGAGCATCCCGACTACACCAGCTATTGTGACCATGTCACAAGTTCAAACGTTGCCTGTTGTGTGTCAACCTCAGATTTCTCAGGTTGTAATGCAACAGCCCCTTGACCCTGTGACTCAACCACAATCGCCTACTGGTGGGGCGACACAGGTCCAAACGGGTACAATTACCCCACACCTTGGTCCAACAGTTAGTATAGCGCAACAGAACATGGCTTCGCAACCGTGGCTGGTGCAATATCAACAACCACAATTCCAACAAGTATACCAAGCTTCTGAGCAGCAGATCTTTGCGAACAGTGGACAGCCGTACATTCAAAATGGTCAAAATCAACCACTTTACGGTGGTCATGTCCACCAACCGTATCAATCATACCAGCATCAATTACATTATGCTGGTATGCAAAGGCCAACTTCTCAGGCAATTCCATCGTATCCTGGGTATGTTTCACCTAACCTGAATCAACAGTTACCGTTCGTGGCAACTTTAAAGTTACCCGATTTACACCGGTTAACAAATGATCCAATTGCTTACACCCCTTGGTCGCCAGCGATTCCTCATGTTAGTGCTTGAAATTTCACCTCAGGCTGAGAAAGGTAAACCTCAAGGCAACATCAAACCACTTAGCTTCGTAGCTAGCCCTACGGGGCAGGAGAGGGCTCTCTCCGGTCTATCTCGATAATGATCTTCAATGGGCGAGATAACCAATAGGGTAACACTGATTTTAGGCTAGTAAACTGATCAAAAGGGTTGATTTGGAATTTTTAGGGTTTTTGGTGGCAAATTGAGGAGTGGCAATTTTGGGTGCGGGGATAGGACACAGTTTCTGCAGGGGGTTCTTTGGGGCGAGATAGGATACAGTATTGATGCCTTAGATTGAGGTGAATGGATGAGAAAGATAGGTGAGGAGCTAAGGAGAGCAAACAATAACTTTGAATTCTCCTTAAACAGCAGAAAACATTGAAATTAAACAAACTTAAAAGCAGAGCATGACAGTCATGAATTCTACTTTAACACTTCATTTGTTTAATGTGCAGAAGGAAAAGTAAGGAAATGATTCACATAACACACTTACAAGTACATAGAGAAACACACCATCAATACATGTAACCACAAGAATCCCAAAAAGGACTGCAAAACCCTGGTCTTCCTTAGCCAAAAATTGCAGAGATACAGTGAATAATACAATAGAGCTTTCTCCCTCAAGAGTCCCTCCTTCCAACCTCTGAAAATGACTAAGAAAATACATAATATAGGAAATCTAACACCTTTCCTTGCCTCTAGGGGTCGAGCTCATCCTTCTAGGAGCTGTTTCAACCAATTCTAAACTGAGCACTAAAATCTAGGCAGTCAAAACAACTTGCCTCTATAAGCTAGGAAACCAATTCATTCATTTAATTTTCACCTATTTCATGAATGAATCTTATGGAAGAGGTACATAAGTGTAAAAGTGTCATAAATTCCATTAATTACATCAAAGAGGATAATAATCCACCCCAAAAATTCAAACTGCGTTTTTCTGAGCTGTACACTGAAATTTGGAGACATTTGCCTGACGGGTCGCGCGCCTTTGGGACCACTTTTTGGGCACTTCTAGGTGTCCAAATTGAGCAAGAGTAGGCTTTTTGGAAAGTTCTATGAGTCTAATTTCCAACCCAACTAGAATTTCTGAATTTGGTGGTCATTTTCCCCTCCAAAATTGCAATCTCCCAAGACTGCTTTCTGTGTCTCAAAAATGTGGCAGAAAGTCATTTTTTGCTTGTTTTTTGACTTTCTGGAGGCCCAAAACTTCATAAAATCTCTTGGCCATGGATGAGCATATGTAACTTCTCATGAAAAATCTGGAAATGCTGAGTTTTTGCAAAATGGAGTTGCCAGGATGAAGGGTCGCGCGGGGGGTGAGACCCGTTAATGGAGAAAACCTGTAAATTGCCTGAAAAAACCAAAATTTACCAAAAATGCTCAAAATTTCTTGGGATTTGTGCTGTGGCTAGGCTATTTAGTGCCATGCTCCTTCAAGGAAGCCTCGGCCAAGATGTGGAGGGGGTCGGACCTTTTTCTTCGTTTTTGTGCTTTGACCAACCGCCTTTGAGCAATCATCTCGGGTGTCAATGTAAAATCCACCCCAGCAAGGTTCACATGTCCATCATGCAAATGCAAAACAAATAAGCGAGCCAACTCCCTGTGATGTTGAATCCGAGAGATCCTCTCACAAAACTCATAACAAGACATATAACGGAAACATGATACTGCCATTGGACAAGCCTGCAAATCGGTCAAAGAGGTGGGCTCCTCTCTCCTATGATGACCGCCCTTTCCACCCTTGTGAGGCCTCCTCTGTTCCTCAAACCCTGAAGCTGATGCATGGTCATCACTTTGCTCATAATTGGTTTCGTTTTCTGACATTGTTTTAGGAGCAAAGTGGCTGAAATGTACTGTTGTTTATGCTTTGCAAACTGCTGATTAAAATGTTGTTTCAAGGGGACAAGGAGCACAAGGGAAATGTTAGGGAAGGGATATTTTAAAGGGAAACTAGGAATAATAATGAAACAGGGAGTTTAGGGAAAGGATTATTGCATATACATTATTTTCCAAATTTATTTACAATAATGATATGGGAGGAAGGGCTAGGGTTTAATTTTTCTTTTGATTTCTTGGGAAGAAGGGTAGGGTTTAGGGCTCTTCACAAATTTGGAAGGGAAATTTACATAGAATGATAAGGAATATGAAATGGGAGATGGGAAAAACTGATAACAATGGGATACCTCAAAACAGCATCATAAACCCTAGCAATTTTTACAACTTCAAACCAAAGCACAATGGAGTTTTTCACTTGCAAATGAAGGCTTTTAAAATATTATCATGATCTTCTCAAGCTTTAGCAAACCATAATTTATATGATTGAAGGCCTACCGGACAAGCTTGAACAATTTGTGGTCGCTTGGCAGCTTGCTGGTAATTTTCTGTGGAGGAAACCCTGATGGGTCGCGCGCACTGCCCAACGGGTCGCGCGCCCTCAACGGGTCGCGCCTGTGTAATTTTTACACTGCTGGAGGTGCCCTGACGGGTCGCGCGCCTCCCAAACTCACTTTATAATGTTTTTCTTTGACACTTTATAAAATTGACCAATTTGGTTTCCTTTGTCCTGAAATTGACTCATTTAATGCTTTTGCTCGATAGTTTTTGCAGGGATATCATCTGAGGGATCTTGGCAAGGGAGCCAGGGTTACATGCTGTCCTTGGAAGCTTTTTTGAAATTTCATCACTTTTTACAAAAATTTGAAAAATGACCTTGGCTTTAAAAACATGGTTTTTAAATTCAAGGTGAAAATTAACTGTACAAGATAGAAATTTGCGAAGAAACATTTTGAAAATCATCCCTCTGGCTTGCTGAGCACTTATTGACCTTCAGAGACATGACCTTGTAAACAAACTTGACCAAAACCCTAGACCTAGGAATTTGACCTCAAGACAAGACAAGACAAGCCTGAAAGAGATTAAGGACTGAAATGACTTTGATCCAGCAATGCCAAGAGGGGGACAAAGACACCAGCTCCTCCATCAGGGTTATGGCATGCCTAATGGGATGCAAAATTTGACATTGATGAGACACCTACTTATGCAAAAATGCAAAGAGTTTTGATCGCTGATGGAGGGCTACTAGACCGACTCTAACATTGGCTCCAATGGGGATGGTAGCTCCTTGGAGGTGCCAAGAACCTCAGACTTCTGGGAGAGCAGACCAGTGCTTTCAACCATTGGGTGATGGAGTCATTATTTCCACCTTTGACACAAAACTTTGACACATTTATTGAATGAAAACTAGACTGAAAGCTGACTGAAACTTAACTGGAACTTGACTCAAACCGACTCGATGGCAAACTGAAATAACTTGAAAAACTCACTCAACAGACCAAACACAAATGACTCATGACTGACTTAACTAAAACAAGAAATTACAAAGCTTATTGAAGGGCAGCAGTCCATCAAGATTTGAAATCATGATGACAACCACCTGTGTTTCTTTCAAGACAATATACATCAAACTATATCAAAATGCCAATGCAACCAATCAAGCAGATGCCTTCCTGATTGGTTCTCCTGATCAGATCTTCTGGTCAACAATGAATACTGGTAACTGGGCATCCAAAAATATAGTTGACCATATTCTCCTTCATCACTGAATACTGCAATAATCACCTTCACTGTTGACTACAACAGGGCTGCCATTGGATCTTGAAAAACATGAAGTTTTGCCACTGCCACCTCCTGCTGAAAAAACAAGGTGTCTTTTGCTTCAAATTTTGATCTGCCTTCATCATGTACTCCAGAAAGATTATGTTCCTGGTCCTCAAAAAATGTTGAACAAGTAGATGAGGAGATCTCCTCTTGAAATAACATTTCAAAACATGAGACATATGAGGAAGAATCTGAAATGGAATCCTGAATGGTCTGATCTTTTGTAGTTTGAATATATGGTAAGTCATCCTCATATGATATGATAGCCAGATTCTCATTACATTCATCAAACATGAGAAAAGAAATTTCAGATGTTTCGTAAAACTCAACACTAACATTTCTATCAGCTATCATAGATTCATCCAGAGAAACCTTTTCACTTACTTGAATGAAGATCTTGTCTTGTTTTTCACAGAGGCAAGGAACTACCTCCTCATGAAGATCTAGTGCTGGTGAGATGAGAGCATTTAGGTCTGCTACTCCATTTTCTTCATTTGAGGCGGTCGCGACAATACAACTCTCTTTTATGAGATCCGGAACAACATGTTTTGCCTCATCATAATTTATCTCTCGATCTGATTTATCATCATCACTTTCTGAAATTGGAACATTACTTTCCTGCGTTACCTGCATGCTGTCTTCTTCTATGGACAGATCTGAAACAACATTTTCTCTTTCCTCATTTTCAACCATATGGACATCTTCAGCCGCTGATCTTGATTCTGCTGCAAAATTTTCTGATCATCTTGATGGGTATCCTCTAAGTTTTCTGTGTGCTGCTGAAATGGATTCTCATACAAAGCCTCCATGATCTCAACATCCATAAAATTATCATCTTGATAATATTTCTCAAGGCTTTCAATAAAAGTTGAAGCATGTTTACAACAGTCATGAACTAAATCTAATAATGGATAAGAGTCCTTATATCGTTCAATAAACATAGCATGAAAATCCTTTAAATAGTAAATACAAGAAGGCGGCAAACTTTCATACCATGATTGGGCTTTACCTTCTAGAGTGGCCAGGAATATCTTCATCAAACAATCTTCAGGAAATTCCACCTTCAATTTTCGAATATGCATATGAAATCTAACTAGATGTAAAGCAGCATCCTTCTTACCATCATCATTAAATGTAGGCAAATTCTTTGACAAATCTACCTTCGGAATTTTATTTGGAAAACCAGGGATGTGATCTCGGCTCAAGGGAGCATATCTTCTTGTGATTCGGTCCATCTTGAAAAGCTCAAAGCTACTGATCTCTCTGCAGTGAAGTCACCATGAAGCATTGATCTCTGGAGTTTTCCGTGAAGGAGTCACCGATGAATGATTTCAGCCTTGTCGGTGTCTGATCGTTGTCCACTATCAACAATCAGATCTGAACTTGATACATGTACCGGGTAAAATGCAAATGAAGTGATGTATTCACAAGCTCACGGAGATTGACTGAAGCAACGTTTATCTACTTCCACTTATGCAAATCAAAAGCGTTTCGAAGGCTACCTGGCATAACTTCAGGCTCCGTCTAAGACTTATGAAACAAACACATCAATCAACAAACAAGTTTGCTCTCCCCAGTATGGTCGCCAATACATCAATCAACAGACAAGTTTTTCTCCCCAGTATGGTCGCCAATATGTTAGCGCTTGAAATTTCACCTCAGGCTGAGCAAGGTAAACCTCAAGGCAACATCAAACCACTTAGCCTCGTAGCTAGCCCTACGGGGCAGGAGAGGGCTCTCTTCGGTCTATCTCGATAATGATCTTCAATGGGCGAGATAACCAATAGGGTAACACTGATTTTAGGCTAGTAAACTGATCAAAAGGGTTGATTTGGAATTTTTAGGGTTTTTGGTGGCAAATTGAGGAGTGGCAATTTTGGGTGCGGGGATAGGACACAGTTTCTGCAGGGGGTTCTTTGGGGCGAGATAGGATACAGTATTGATGCCTTAGATTGAGGTGAATGGATGAGAAAGACAGGTGAGGAGCTAAGGAGAGCAAAAAATAACTTTGAATTCTCCTTAAATAGCAGAAAACATTGAAATTAAACAAACTTAAAAGCAGAGCATGACAATCATGAATTCTACTTTAACACTTCATTTGTTTAATGTGCAGAAGGAAAAGTAAGGAAATGATTCACATAACACACTTACAGGTACATAGAGAAACACACCATCAATACATGTAACCACAAGAATCCCAAAAAGGACTGCAAAACCCTGGTCTTCCTTAGCCAAAAATTGCAGAGATACAGTGAATAATACAATAGAGCTTTCTCCCTCAAGAGTCCCTCCTACCAACCTCTGAAAATGACTAAGAAAATACATAATATAGGCAAGCTAACACCTTTCCTTGCCTCTAGGGGTCGAGCTCATCCTTCTAGGATCTGTTTCAACCAATTCTAAACTGAGCACTAAAATCTAGGCAGTCAAAACAACTTGCCTCTATAAGCTAGGAAACCAATTCATTCATTTAATTTTCACCTATTTCATGAATGAATCTTCCAGAAGAGGTACATAAGTGTAAAAGTGTCATAAAAGTACATTAATTACATCAAAGAGGATAATAATCCACCCCAAAAAGTCAAACAAGGTCAAACTGCGTTTTTCTGAGTTGTACACTGAAATTTGGAGAAATTTGCCTGACGGGTCGCGCGCCTCTGCCTGACGGGTCGCGCGCATTTGGGACCACTTTTGGGGCACTTCCAGGTGTCTAAATTGAGCAAGAGTAGGCTTTTTGGAAAGGTCTGTGAGTCTACTTCCCAACCCAACTGGAATTTCTAAATTTGGTGGTCATTTGCCCCTCCAAAATTGCAATCTCCCAAGACTGCTTTCTGTGTCTCAAAAATGTGGCAGAAAGTCATTTTTTGCTTGTTTTTTGACTTTCTGGAGGCCCAAAACTTCATAAAATCTCTTGGCCATGGATGAGCATATGTAACTCATGAAAAATCTGGAAATGCTGAGTTTTTGCAAAATGGAGTTGCCAGGATGAAGGGTCACGCGGGGGGTGAGACCCGTTAATGGAGAAAACCTGTAAATTGCCTAAAAAAACCAAAATTTACCAAAAATGCTCAAAATTTCTTTGGAGTTGTGCTGTGGCTAGGCTATTTAGTGCCATGCTCCTTCAAGGAAGCCTCGGCCAAGATGTGGAGGGGGTCGGACCTTTTTCTTCGTTTTTGTGCTTTGACCAACCGCCTTTGAGCAATCATCTCGGGTGTCAATGTAAAATCCACCCCAGCAAGGTTCACATGTCCATCATGCAAATGCAAAACAAATAAGCGAGCCAACTCCCTATGATGCTGAATCCGAGAGATCCTCTCGCAAAACTCATAACAAGACATATAACGGAAACATATACTGCCATTGGACAAGCCTGCAAATCGGTCAAAGAGGTGGGCTCCTCTCTCCTATGATGACCGCCCTTTCCACCCTTGTGAGGCCTCCTCTGTTCCTCAAACCCTGAAGCTGATGCATGGTCATCACTTTGCTCATAATTGGTTTCGTTTTCTGACATTGTTTTAGGAGCAAAGTGGCTGAAATGTACTGCTGTTTCTGCTTTGCAAACTGCTGATTAAAATGTTGTTTCAACGGGACAAGGAGCACAAGGGAAATGTTAGGGAAGGGATATTTTAAAGGGAAACTGGGAATAATAATGAAACAGGGAGTTTAGGGAAAGGATTATTGCATATACATTATTTTCCAAATTTATTTACAATAATGATATGGGAGGAAGGGCTAGGGTTTAATTTTTCTTTTGATTTCTTGGGAAGAAGGGTAGGGTTTAGGGCTCTTCACAAATTTGGAAGGGAAATTTACATAGAATGATAAGGAATATGAAATGGGAGATGGGAAAAACTGATAACAATGGGATACCTCAAAACAGCATCATAAACCCTAGCAATTTTTACAACTTCAAACCAAAGCACAATGGAGTTTTTCACTTGCAAATGAAGGCTTTTAAAATATTATCATGATCTTCTCAAGCTTTAACAAAACATAATTTATATGATTGAAGGCCTACCGGACAAGCTTGAACAATTTGTGGTCGCTTGGCAGCTTACTGGTAATTTTCTATGGAGGAAACCCTGATGGGTCGCGCGCACTGCCCAACGGGTCGCGCGCCCTCAACGGGTCGCGCCTGTGTAATTTTTACACTGCTGGAGGTGCCCTGACGGGTCGCGCGCCTTCAACGGGTCGCGCGCCAGTCTCGACGGGTCGCACGCCTCCCAAACTCACTTTATAATGTTTTTCTTTGACACTTTATAAAATTGACCATTTTGGTTTCCTTTGTCCTGAAATTGACTCATTTAATGCTTTTTCTCGATACTTTTTGCAAGGATATCATCTGAGGGATCTTGGCAAGGGAGCCAGGGTTACATGCTGTCCTTGGAAGCTTTTTTGAAATTTCATCACTTTTTACAAAAATTTGAAAAATGACCTTGGCTTTAAAAATAGGGTTTTTAAATCCAAGGTGAAAATTAACTGTACAAGATAGAAATTTGCGAAGAAACATTTTGAAAATCATCCCTCTGGCTTGCTGAGCACTTATTGACCTTCAGAGACATGACCTTGTAAACAAACTTGACCAAAACCCTAGACCTAGGAATTTGACCTCAAGACAAGACAAGACAAGCCTGAAAGAGATTAAGGACTGAAATGACTTTGATCCAGCAATGCCAAGAGGGGGACAAAGACACCAGCTCCTCCATCAGGGTTATGGCTTGCCTAATGGGATGCAAAAATTGACACTGATGAGACACCTACTTATGCAAAAATGCAAAGAGTTTTGATCGCTGATGGAGGGCTACTAGACCGACTCTAACACCTCACAAACTTCCTTCAGATATTCCTAAATTTAATGGAAATCCAGGTGAGGACCCATCGAATCATGTGATGGCATTTCATCTATGGTGTTCATCGAACACCCTAAACGATGATTCGATAAGGCTTCACCTTTTTCAGAGGACGTTAACGGGTCCAGCGGCAAAATGGTATATTGAACTGCCTAGAGCTTTGCTCGACAATTTCAGCACCTTAGCCATGACCTTCTTAACCCATTTTCAATTACCGATAAGGTATGAAATGGGAACGGAAATCTTAACCAACTTTAAACAGAAAATGGCCACTCACATATCTGATCATATACATGAGTGGCGACGTCGTCGTAGGATGGTAAAAACGTACGTTCCCGATTAGCTATTAGCTGAATGGTTTATCAAGTCGTTACTTCCTGCTATAACGGAAGATGTGGCAAAGGGGGGAGTCATAACGGAAGAGCAAGTTATCGCTCGTGCGCAATATCTAGACTTGGTCTATACTCAGTCTGGCACGCTCTACGACAAAATACCTGACGCCCCTAGACCGGAATTCTCAATTCCTCCTCCTCCTAAATCAAACAATGACTCTCATGCCGGTGATGGCGTGATTGGCACGACAAACGCGAAATCAACAAAGGCCAACTCCAAGAAGGCCCGTAAGATTTCAGATCAAAATGCAAAAGACGAAATTCTTGCTTCGGAAGTAAATGCCGTATCAGCAGATAAAGGCAAAGAAACCAAACAACCAGGAAGCAAGAAGAAACAAAACAAAGGGAAGAAGAAGAAACAGGGTGAGTCATCTCCTGAAAAAACTTCTTCAAACCCTCCTGGAAATAGGAAACCACCCTCAACGGGATGTCACATATGTGATGAGGATCATTGGACCTCAAAATGTCCATACAAAGCTGAGCTTAAAAGATTCTTTAAGAGTTCACAAACCTCAGCCGTGTTAACTGATCCGTTTCCAAATCCAAGCACAAATCTGGTTGATAGTGGAAATGCTTCCCCATCGCAAGTGCTAATGTTGTTGATTTCGAAGCAACAAAATGATGCTTTGATTTCAACAAGGAACAAAGATTACGGGAATCCGCAGCTGTCGAACGGCATGGAAAAAGATCAACCAAGCAGTTCGACAACAACTTCAACAGAAGTTGTACCACCCATCATTCCTGAATTAACAATAAAACTACCAAAGGGAGTAGTACACAAGTCGACATTTAATCCTCGCGCCAGAGCAGCGCAGCATTATAACATAGTGGAAGATTTGGCCCAATCGCCATCTGCTATGTCGACTCTTGAAGTACTACAAAATTGCCCATCCCAAAGGCAGGCTTTGTTATCAGCCATTGGTGGGGTTGATCCTAAGGATTCCAATCTTGTATCCTTTGACCACAAAGGATACGATCCTCAGTTACCAGGTCAACTAGCTTTCCTTATCCAAGTGAAAGCCCTCAACAAAATTGTTCACCGAACAATTATTGATGAGGGGGCATCTACATGTATTATGTCGATGAGTTGCTGGAAAACTTTAGGATCTCCAACCTTGTCGCGATCCTTGACAACATTAAAAGCATTCGACGGAAGGACATATACCCCATATGGTATCCTAAATAACTTGAAGGTTGAACTAGGGGGAAAAATAGTAGAAATAGATGTTGAAGTCATCGATGGGAATCTTGATTACAACATCCTACTAGGAAGATCGTGGATCTATGCCATGGCAGCTGTTGTGTCGACCTATTTTAGAAAGATTGCATTCCCCTTTCAAGGGGGGATTATGATCATTGACCAACAAAACTTCCTCCCTAATGGTTCACAAGTTACAGGAAGCATTCCCATGATCCATGGAAGCCCCCATTCACTTCAGAATACCGGAGTAGGCCTACTAAAAGATCCTATACTAATGGGAACTTTCGCTCTTCCACCTCCAATTGACTTGGCGGAAGTAGCGTCGATAGGTACCTGCAATATGATATCTTCCACGAAGATCTCAGAAGACGGTATCAACATGGATCATGCAATGGTTTTACCCCCAAGCCCAATAGAAATATTGTAGCAATCAATGTTTCTGGCATGGGAGGCGAACCCAAATCAACGCTCATCAAGCCTTTGGGTAGATAGGTCTAGGGAATATGGTACCCCTTTAGATCCTTGGTCGAGAGTGCATGGAACCGACGAAGGAATCCTACAATCAATGTTGATTGAAGGGGCCCCATGGAATGATCACCACCATCGTTCCCTTCTTCCTGATTATGAAGAAGATACTCAAGATGACCTTTATCACCCTACAGTTTTTGAATTCCTATCAAATACTGTAAATACGGTGGATTCCGAGCGAAACTTATCCAATATTGAAGAGACTATAGCCATAAATATCTCGAATAAAACAAATGTTGTAGAGAATATTTATGTCGGAAAAGTTTGTTCTCCTTCAGAACTGGAAATATATAACGCTCTTTTTCGCGAGTTCAGAGATGTCTTTGCTTGGTCATATGATGAAATTCCAGGCATCGACTCGAGTATCGTTGAACACGAAATTAAGATGTATCCAGATGTCAAACCGGTAAGACAACGGCTCAGGCAGGTGCACCCCAAGGAAGCCGCTGCCATTAAGGCAGAAGTTGAAAAACTTCTCCATGCTGGTTTCATCTACCCGGTTCCTCTAACCGATTGGGTATCGAACATTGTCCCTGTTATGAAGAAACAAGGGACAATTAGAGTGTGTGTCGATTATAGGGATGTAAACCAAGCTTGTCCAAAAGACAACTACCCTACACCCTTCATCGACCAGATAATTGATGAATGCGCCGGATGTGAAATCTTTTCATTCATGGATGGGTTTTCCGGGTATAATCAAATAAATATCCGCCCACAGGACCAGTCAAAGACTGCATTCATTTGTCCGTGGGGCACATTCGCATATCGAAAAATTACCCTTTGGTTTAAAGAACGCAGGGGCGACGTTTCAGAGGGCAATGAATTATGCCTTCCATGACATCAAGAACATCGTTCAACCATACCTCGACGACCTTCCGGCTCATTCGTGAAAGCGGACTGATCATCCGCAGCATTTAAGAGCGATATTTCTACGTTGCCAACACTACAAGATACGACTCAATCCGCACAAATGTGTATTTTGCGTCAGTTCTGGTCGTTTACTTGGCTTTGTAGTCTCAAAGGATGGGATTCGTCTCGACCCTTGCAAGGTCCAAGCAATCATCAATTTGCCTCCACCTTCAAATTTGCTTCAGATTCAAAAACTCCAAGGGAAAGAAAACTTTCTGAGGAGGTTCATTCCAAATTACGCCGAACTTGCTAAAGGTTATACACGTCTTTTGAAAAAGGAGGTACCCTTCGTTTGGGATCAGGTTGCGCAAGCTTCCTTTGATGCTTTAAAGGATTCCTTAATAAAAGCATCATTAATGTATGCACCTGATTATCAAAGAGACGTTAACCTGTATCTGGCTGCAGTAGATACGACCATCGCAATGGTTTTAGTTCAAGAAGTCGATGGAATCGAACACCCTATATATTATTTAAGTAGAAACCTAAATGATACAGAAAGTAAATATTCTTATGTTGAAAAACTAGCGCTTGCAGCTGTTCAAGCGATACAAAGGTTTCCACACTATGTCCTCTTTCAGAAAACTACCATTTTGTCTGATTGCAATCCCATGACTTATATATTGTCGCGACAGTTGCTGGGGGGCAAATATTCAAAATGGATAGCAATCCTTCAAGAGTTTTATCTGGAATTTGTAAAATCTAAATCAAAGAAAGCTCTGGTTTTCGCAGAATTATTGTGTGATCTCCCATCGTCATCCAACGATGAAACATCCGAAGAATCAATCGTGGACAAGAATTTGTTTCTGATATCTACAAGCAATGAGTGGTATGGAGATATATAATTTATCTCCAAACCCAAAAGTTCAGGCCTAACACCTCCCACTCAGAACAGAAATGTATACGATACCAAGCAAAAGACTACATGATCGTCGGTGATACGCTTTACCGTCGTGGTATCGATACAGTTCTGAGAAGGTGCCTCACCCATGAGGAGGCCGAAAAAGCCCTGAATGAGTTTCATTCAGGCGCGTGTGGGGGGCATCAATCTGGATATGCTACAGCACAAAAAATCTTACGAGCAGGATACTTCTGGCCAACCATGTTCAAAGATTGCATAACCGCAGTCAGAAGTTGCCATGCTTGTCAAATTTTTGATAGCAAAACCAGAAGACCACCCGCACCTTTACAGCCAATAGTTGTTGTTGGGCCTTCCGCCAAATGGGGCATCGATTTCATGACATGTAACCCCACCTCGACCGGGGGGCATGGGTATATTATAGTCACCGTGGACTATTTTACCAAATGGGCCGAGGCGATGCCTACATTAGATAACACTGGTGAAACAGCTGCCCTTTTCTTTTTCAATCATGTAGTCGCCAGATTCAGCGTACCACAGGCTATAGTTACAGATCATGGATCGCATTTTCGCAATCACATGATGGTTGAATAAGCTGCCAAGCTAGAGCTATCTCACAACAGCTCTACCCCGTATTATCTGCAAGCCAACGGACAAGTTGAAGCGATCAACAAAGTCCTGAAGCGTATGTTGAAAAGGATGATCGGAGTTCACAAAAGAAGGTGGCACCTAATCCTGTACTCGGCCTTGTGGGCTTACCGAACATTGGTAAGGAATGCGACTGGGTTCACGCCTTTCCAAATGGTATATGGCCTGGAAGCAGTCTTACCAGTCCAATGCGAAATCTCGTCTCTTAAACTCGCAATCGACCTCCTCCCCGGAACTTCTGAAGAAGAGGCCCGTTTCTTGGAACTAATCCAATTGGATGAAACCCATCGTGATGCCGCTTTGGCTAATGAATCCCATAAGAAATGAGTCAAGGCGCAGTTCGACAAAAATGTCAAACCTCGTGTCTTCTCAGAAGGTGACTTGGTCTTGCTTTACGACCAAGAATCCGATAAAGTGGGAGCAGGTAAATTTAATTCTTTATGGATGGGCCCCTATATTGTTAAACGAGTGTTAGCAAAAGGAGCCTACGAGTTAATGGATTATGACGGAATTCCACTGGCGCAACCCTGTAATGGGTTGTACCTCAAGCGTTACTATGCTTAAATAGTAACCAGTATGCTTTTGTTGTATTTTGTTTTCGCTAAAGTGTTTGTTTTGGTCGAGTAATCCACCTTTTTACATTTATTGCAGATGTCAAACCTTTTGGAGACATGTGTTGGATATGCCGACGGAGCGAGTCGTAGTTCGCGGAACCTGTCCTCCACAGCCTCGACCATTTTTGATCCAAGTGGCGAGTTAGTAAGTTTCAGAGGTGTATGTATTGGGCAATCAACGAATAACATCGCTGAGTATAGCGCGTTGATAGAACTGCTCTCTGATGCCATCACCCATGGTATACGCCGACTAATCGTCAGGCTAGACTCACAACTCGTAATACTACAACTCAATGGTATATATTCCGTCCGAAATCCAGCCATTTATCGCATGTTTCTAAGAGTTAAGATTTTGGAAAGACAATTTGATTTAATTCAATACCAGCATATTTCCAGAAACTTAAACACATTAACCGACTCATTAGCAAACTATGTGTTAGATAGACATTTGCGACATTTATAAAAGAAACACATCATCAATGTTGTACGTGTGGATCACATAACTCAACCAGAATAAAACCCCGAAAATCAAAATATATATATATGAGTTGTTTATGGTTTACGTATAATGTTCTGTAACCAAGACAAAATCGGTCACATGACCCAAAAACTCAAAATGCTAGGGGGCACCCTGGTCTAGTGATGCTCATGATAGCTCGTCACGGCCTGTGCGATCATGCGTAAGAGACGAGTCCATCGTCTAGGCACACCAGTAGTATGCCGCTGCAACTGTAAAGGTAACTCGTCGATCCTCACGTCTGGAATGCCGAGAGTAAGGCTCTCAACCTGCTCCTGCACAGCTGTGAGGGTCTCGGCTACATCAAGGTTGCGAAGAATAACCCTCCTGGCAGCCTCCCCTGCTGGGGCAGCGGCTGGTGCTCTCGGGCGAACTGCTGGACGAACAGGACCAACATCTGCATGCACACATGAGTTTGATTAAAGTCTTGATAGAATAAATCACAAGGACATTATGAATAAAAACAGTAAACAATGATATGGTCGAAGATTTTACCAATAGCGCCCCACTACTCACCGTCCGGCAGTACTAAATCCGAATCACCCCGGAAGTCCATGCCGACATATGGATACTCAGAATACACCATCTCCTGACGCTCAAACCACCTGAAGAAGGTATCAGAAAAAGAAATCTGAGATTGACCAGCATGCCTAAACATGTGGTCAACCCATCTCTGCATGCGTGGTTCAGTAGGAGAAGGCAAGTCCAGTGCAATGTGCTGTGGCTGCATCAGTGGTATCTTCTCCAAAGCAAAGGCGGTCAAAATAGAACCAAACCCAAAGTTATTCAGTTTCTCGTCCTTTACCTTGGTCAACTGACTTTTCATCTGAAGAAGTACTGCATCACACCAGTTGAATATTTTGGTTGGAGGCACTCCAAGGCATGCTGCATATAAGATCTGTTGGCCACGTGAAGAGACGCACTACCGGCCATCCTACCAATACTGTACAGGATAGACCTAAGGGACCTGTCAGCAACCTCACGGATAACGATCTTGCCGTCTTTACTCGGCTGAGATCCTTCCCTGCAATACTGGCGGACATAATCTCTCACAGAGTCACTCCCTCGGGCCGAACCTGACAAAGAGATAGGGGCACCCCGCCTCGACAAGCCAGTCAAGAAGTAAATGTCTACTGCGGTCAAGGGGATAGATTTTCCCCTAATCTGGAATACTTGGTTGATAGGATCCCAAGCATCGAGCAAATACTGCAGTAGGGCGATCTGTTGTCTCATGCTAGAGATGCAGAAGAACTTCAGCAAGCCACAGTTCCGCAGCGCGTTCACCGTGACAGGATCATGTAGGGAAATCATGTCCTCTTCTTCATGTTCTCGTTCTCGCCATGTAAGGGTCATTTTGCTCCAATATCTCTGAAAAACAAACATGAGATGAGTTAGATCCTGGTTTTGATGAGAAACAGGAAAAAAATTTCATCAAAAACTATGCAATAAAATCCTTTTCTGCGCCCAACGCACCTACACAGTGTTCCACCTGCGTTGAAGGTCAAACTTCCTTCATGCTACTTGACATTCAGCGCAGGTTTCGAGTGCACAAGGTGCGCTGATGGCAGAGTGACCCCATCAAACCCCAGGGGCTTAGAAAGACAGGAAATCAAGCACAGAATGCAGAAAGGAAACCATGGAATGAAAGAGCTCAGGTTTAGCTCCTACCTGGTCCAGACGGCGTCGAGAATCGTCCACAGAATCTCCCGAAATCAGCTGATGAAAATCAAGGGGAAAGAGGCACCTCCAAAGCTCCAACAAACCAAGTTCAAATGAAATGGTAAAATGACAGGTAAAAACACTTTTTAATAGCTTTTTACGTAGTTCAAAGTGAAATATTAGTGTTTTAATCTCATTTTCAAGAAAATGTTATTCATTTCTAACTAGTTTAATGCAGCAATTGAGGGTACAGTACTATCTTTGAAAAGACAAAGCTATTTATGGTAAAAAATCAAAACTAGACCATGAATTATCGAGTAGTTTTAGCACATAGTTCATGCTCGTTAAAAAATAAACATAAGATCGAGCAGTTTTAGCACATAGTTCATGCTCGTTAAAAAATAAACATAAGATCGAGCAGTTTTAGCACATAGTTCATGCTCATTAAAAAATAAACATAAGACCGAGCAGTGTTTTTCCACGTTTAAGCTTATTAAAAAATGAACTACCCTCCGGTAAATAACCACCGTGAACGTAACATTATCAGCCATTAAAGCCTTGGTCGTGTTTGCACCGTCACCTCCACTTTTCCATTGGCCGATCGTTCACCTCCATATGATTGTTTACCCATTTTGAGGAACAACTGCGAAGAGTGATTTCACTAGCCATCCTTGTGACACTGCCGTGATTGGAAAATTCCAACCCTTACCTGGAATCAGCTGCTAACCCGTTTTATCACTCGTTCCTCAAAAGACGAGTCTTCTTTAAGCTCTTTTCATCTGACTCGTAAAATATGAAAAGATTGCCGAGTTTTGGCCTTCCAGCTCGTTAAAGCGACCGGAAGTGCTATCCCTCCTCTAGATTTTAATCTTTTTGGACCTGAGGGATTATTGCACAAAAAGATCGAGCGCTTGTTTTGTTCGGCTCGTAAAAACTATCGAAACTTCATCCCTTCTGTATTGTTTTATACTGTTTCGGACTTAAGGGATTAGATGACAAAAAAGGACTTTCGGAGTTGACTTTACGTACCTTTTCAGGCTCTCTAAAAATGAAAAGTACCAAGTTATCTTTGTCGTTAGACTCGTTAAAAACATTAAATAGCGACAAACTTGTCTTTAGACGAGAACGAGTTTCACTATCGCTAGGCTCGTTAAAACATAGCGATGGGTTTGCCTGAAGGGAAAATTATAGAACAAGCATATGTTATCCTCCTCAAGCTTGACAAAAATAAAGAGGTACTGGTCAGCAATGAGTGGGGAAAAATTGGGAAGAAACTCAAAGAACTTTATTGGTAGCAAGTCGCTCTTGAACATGACACTTCCACTCCGTGCCTGAGTCAGGTTGGGTTGTTTCATTCACCGGTCACATTGCCATGGTCTTGCCATACCATCCACCTTTGGGGTAAATGCTACCAATCCATCACACAAGTGTCGCCGATATGTTCAAGAGAAGTAATCCAGAGAAGTCAACCGTGTCCCATCCACTACCATACATTATCCTTCATTCTTTCAAGACCGCCACCCTGAACTATATATCATCAGATCTTTTTCACCTCCATCAAAATCATTTGCTTCGTTCCGTGTCACTGATGTGGGATACATTAAGGCCCTCCTTTGACGGATCGCTTCTTGTCGACATCAGCTCATTATCCAAGAAGTTGATCTAGGGACACCCCCTTCAGTACTTTGAAGCTTGCATGCCTCAATGGCAAGTTTCTCACTTCCGGCGACAGGTATATATCAATGACCTTCGACCGAAAGATTTTGCGTGGTGTTCGACGCCAAGTCCTTTATTCACACCACGTGAATTGTACTGCAGTACCTTGAGGGTCATTATCATTACCGATGATTCCTCTCGCGCTTGTTAACGGTTTACCTCATTGACTGGTAATCAAGTGATGTCTTTCCGTGTTCGACTTCAGAACATTTCTCACATGGATTGACTTGTACTTAGAGTGAAGATCGAACGAGTTTGAAGACCCCGGATCTAGTTTCATCCATCCGGGCTGCGATATATATTCAGGAAAAATAAAGACATTGACATGTACAACATTGCAACACAGACAATCATCCTACCAAAGGATGATGATTTCAGCAGGATCATCAGACAATTGTCTGTCCTATGTACATAAAAATGAATTTATAAAGTTGAGCATGGGAATGCCCGCCTCAGCTAGATCATGAAAACAGTATGAAAAATAATGTATTGTATTGTATCTTATTACAGGTCTCCTCCCAGCATTGAATGAACTTCGGATCCTCCTAATAAAGCATTTCACCCGATAAACGGCCTCATACTTTAGGGGGCAACTGTTATAGACATTTTTGTGCCTTACAGCTATAAGCATGAAATGTCCATAATTCAAGGGATCCAAAGTCCCTAAAGATGTTGTTACAGCTCCTAAAGGAACAAGGTCAACCAATGACAGCTTCTCCCAGAAGTTCTCCACCAAAAACCACTCAGAAATAGTCAATTCAGGATCAATTCAAAGGCTCCACTAGCTTCATGCATTGAAATGCAGAGTCTACACTGGCTAGGTGCACTGCAACGCAGGTGGAAGCACTACCAGGGTGCGCTGAGCGGGAAATGACAAATGGCAAGCTCATTCAACGAGGTGGAAAGACCCTGGAAGCTTCCAGAATCTTCTCCAATGACACTTGCCTCAATGAATTCGACTAGTAATGAGTAAGAGGTTCTCAACCTCCAAGTGGAAGCAAGAACTAACAGAGAGAAGCCACAAGTTAAAACATAAGCTGACTCATCCTCTCTGCTTACATCTATATATGGATCTCTCACCCAGAGGTTCAGGAGGCTGGAATTTTGTACTTTGCAGAGAATTGCTGTTGGTTTGAGATTGAGATTAGCACATTGGGTGATTTATGATTTGTTGGAGGAAAGGAAGGGATTCCTTTGCTGGGAGGTAGATGCTGGATCGGAACTCACTTGGTTGTATCTCCTCTTGGACTTTCTTATTTCATCAATAAACTATTTTAGTTTCTCCTACATGTTGTATACCAATGATGTTTTGTTATGCTTACATGTTTAGCTTAATCTGATCTTGAGCTTTTTATGAATGTATATCTGTATCTTTGTGTAGTTTCTCTTTCTTGTGATCTTGCAGGAATTCGGTGAAGCTGGGCCGGTGAAGGAGCAAGAAGCTGGGAGCTACTGAAGAGAGGAGTGATTTGGATCGACAAACTAGTGGAAGATACAGGTTAGTTAGATCCTTCTTCCTCACTTACATTTCATAAAGAAGAATACTCAAATAAGTTTACCTGTTTATTGCTAAGGCACTATCACCTCTTAGAGTGCGATAGGGGCATTCCGAATTGGATACTTTTCCCAACAACACCAGCATAATAACGCAAATCGAGGTGCATGACCCCCAAGCTTCATTGCATTCAACTCGGTAGTTGGAATGAAGGTTTACCTTTGAGATTTGGAAAGGGGATTTGTTTCATTTTTTAATGAGGTTGACATAGTAAAAGAACTATCCTCATGACTCCTTGTTTCATTTTTTAATGAGGTCGACACGAGATAAGAACCGTCCTCGGAATCCACTGTATTTACAGTATTTGATAGAAAATCAAAAATTGAAGGATGATTAAGGTCATTGGAATAATCTTCGTTGTCCGGAAGAAGGGAACGATGGTGGTTATCATCCCGTGGTGCCCTTTCAATTACCATTGATTGAACAATTCCTTCGTCGGTGACATGCACTCGCGACCAAGGATCTGAAGGGGTACCATATTCCTCAGACCTATCTATCCAAATGCTTGATGAGCGTTGATTTGGGTTTGCCATCCAGGCTAGGAACATTGATTGCTACAATATTTCCGTTGGGCTTTGGGGCAAAACCATTGCATGATCCATGTTGATATCATTTTCTGAGATCTTTTTAGAAGATATCATATTGCAGGTTCCTACCGACGTTACTTCCGCTAGATTGATTGGAGGTGGAAGGGTGAAAGTTCCCATTAATATAGGGTCTTTTAGTAGGCCTACTCTGATATTTTGGAGTGAATGGGGGCTTCCATGGATCATGGGAATGCTTCTTGTAACTTGAGAACCATTGGGGAGGAAGTTTTGTTGATCGACGATTGTAATCCCTCCTTGAAAAGGAAATGCAATCTTTCTAAAATAGGTCGACACAACAGCCGCCATAGCATATATCCATGGTCTTCCTAGTAGGATGTTGTAATCAAGATTTCCATCGATTACTTCAACATCTATTTCTACTGTTTTCCCTCCTAGTTCAACTTTCAAGTTACTTAGAATACCATATGGGGTATATGTCCTTCCGTCGAATGCTTTTAATGTCGTCGAAGATCGTGACAAGGTTGGAGATCCTAAAGTTTTCCAACAACTCATCGACATAATACATGTAGATGCCCCCTCATCAATAATTGTTCGATGAACAGTTTTGTTGAGGGCTTTCACTTGAATAAGGAAAGCTAGTTGAGCTGGTAATTGAGGGTCATATCCTTTATGATCAAAGGCCACAAGATTGGAATCCATTGGGTCAATCCCACCTATTGCTGATAATAAAGCTTGCTGTTGGGAGGGGCAATTTTTCGGTACCTCAAGTGTCGACATAGCGGACAGCGATTGGGCCAGGTCCTCTACTATATTATAATTTTGTGCTACTTTGGCACGAGGATTAAATGTCGATTTGTGTACTACTCCCTTTGGCGACTTTATCATTGGTTCAGGAATGATGGGTGGCACAACTTCGGTCAAAGTTGTTGTCGAACTACTAGGTTGTTCATTAGCCTTGTTATTCGACAACTGTGGATTCCCGTAATCTTTATTCCTTGTCAAAGCATCATTTTGTTGCTCTGAGATAGACAACATAAGCACTTGGGATCGGGAAGCATTTTTATTAGCAACCAGTTTGGTTCCCGAGTTTGGAAATGGATCAGTCAATGCTGTTGATGTTTTTGAACTCTTAAAGAGTTTCTTAACTTCAGCTTTATGTGGAAAATCTCTCGTCCAATGATCCTCATCGCATATATGACACCCCGCAAGGGGTTTCCTTTGCCCATAAGGGTTTGTAGAAGGTTTTTCAGGAGATAACTCATCTTGCTTCTTTTTTCTCCCTTTCTTTTTCTTCTTGCCCACTGGTTGCTTCAGTTGTTTGCCCTTGTCGATCGACACGGCATTTACTTCCGAGGCAAGAAGTTCCTCATTTGCATTTTGACTAGAAACCTTATGGGCCTTTTTAGATGTTTCCTTTGTCGATTTTGTGTCCGTTGCGCCAATCACGCCATCGCCGGCATGAGAGTCATTGTTTGGTTTAGGAGGAGGAGCGACCGAGAGTTCTGGTCTAGGAGCGTCAGGTATTTTATCATAGAGCATGCCAAACTGAGTGTAAATCAAGTCTAAATATTGTGCACGAGCAATAACTTTCTCTTCGGTGACGACTCCCCCTTTTGCCACATCTTCCGTGATGGAAGGCAATAATGACTTAATAAACCATTTAGCTAAAATCTTATCGGGAAGATACGTTTTCACCATTCTACGACGACATTTCCACTCATGTATATGATTAGATATGTGAGTGGCCGTTGTTTGCTTGAAATTGGTAAGGAGTTCTGTTCCCGTTTCATACCTTATCGGTAACTGAAAATGGGTTAAAAAGGTTGTGGCTAGGGTACTGAAGTTGTCAAACGAAGCTTTGGGCAATTCGATATACCATTTTTCTGCCAGACCAGTTAACGTCCTCTGAAAAAGGTGAAGCTTAATCGAATCATCGTTTAGGGTGTTTGATGAACACCAGAGATGATAGGTCATCACATGATTCGACGGATCTTCACCCGGATTCCCATTAAATTTAGGAATATCTGATGGAAGTTTATGTGGAATCGCTGGCCACCAAGGGGCATAAGCAATTGGATCATTCGTCAGCCGGTTTAGATCTGGTAATTCTAGAGTTGCTACAAAGGGCAACTGTTGATTCAGGTTAGGCGAAGCATACCCAGGATAAGAGGGAATCGCCTGAGCAGTGGGTCTTTGCATACTAGCATAATGTATTTGATGCTGGCAACTTTGACAAGGTTGATGGGCATAACCATTATAATATGGTTGTTGATAACCGCTTTGGAAATGCGGTTGCCCATTACTTACAAAGACTTGTTGCTCAGGTCCTCGATATGATTGCTGGAATGGTGGTTGTTGAGATTGAATCAGCCATGGTTGTTGGACCATTTGCTATTGCCCAATACTGGATGATTGAACAAGATGAGAAGTCATAGTACTTGTTTGAGCCTGAGTCGCTCCAGATAAGGAGTCACTAACCTGAGGTTGTGATTGAGTCGTTGAGACAAGAGGCTGTTGTATTGCAACCTGAGAAACTTGGGGTTGACATATAACAGGTAGCGCTTGTACTTGCGACGTAGTCACCATAACAGGTATAGTGGGAATATTCGACACAGGGTGGACTGGTTGCATTGAATATACAACCCTTGGTTGCTGAGGCAGTATTGGTACCCAACCGCTGGAAGTAATTCCAGTCTGACCTGAACTTTGTTGTAAACTACCATATGGTTGTTCTCCAGGAGGGAAAAATGAATAGGCATACTGCCCTCCATATGGTGGCAATCCAGTACTTAAAGGGTAGATTGGCCTTTGAAGACACATTGGATCAATTTGTTGAGTTTCAACATAAGAAATACCAGATGATAATCCGGATGAACAAATAGGAACTGACCATGTTGTCGAAACAGTCCCTGATTGGACTCCGGCTTGTTGTTGATAACTTGCCGGGATAGATGGTACACCAGCGAACATCGTTGGAGTAGAAGCAGGAGGCTCTGCTGCTGCTACGTCAGATGACGCAGTCCTGGATGTCGATGGTTGTTCAGACATATCTAGTCTATCCAAAATATTTTCTAGCGATTTCGATTGACTTTCTTACATGATCGCGGATTACTCGATCAACTAAAAATCAAGGGAAAATATGTTTCCGAATTAGATGAATTTTAGATGCTTTGACACAACTTGTTTTTTCAATTTTTAAGAGTCGAGAAAAAAC
Organism: Pinus tabuliformis; assembly: GCA_031772625.1. NCBI lineage: Eukaryota > Viridiplantae > Streptophyta > Pinopsida > Pinales > Pinaceae > Pinus > Pinus tabuliformis. The sequence goes on from CM062805.1 coordinate 824,618,562, forward strand.
AAAAGATGACTCTAGTCGCCTTCGATTTTTAATGAGCCTGAAGTGACAAGTGCTCAGATGGACCTTTTCCGTTAAGGAGTCTGAAAAGGAACGAAAGGGACTGCTCAGGAAATCTAGGTAGAGGGATTACCAAACCAATCGCAAAACTGTAGAATACTTTTTACGGTACGGCAGTCAATCTTCCCGAATGATGTGTTCAGTGCATTGCGATCGATAGGGCGGCAGACAAGGCTTCCTATGGATAAAGGATTAAGCCTGTTGGGGTCTCCCAAAATATACTCGACGGTACGTGGGAGCACAAGTCCATACTGGCACTTATCGTCTCAAACTGGAGGAATCACCCAACCATCAGTGAGAACAACAGTTACCAGGCTTTACGACGCCGGAATATGTCTCTAGCCTAGACTTCTAAATGTTGTGCGTTAAGTTCCAAAGCGTTGTTAGATTCATTGAATTTATTTTAAGTTGATCTCGTTTATGAAGTTTGCCTTTCGGGTTCACCATGAGATGGAGATGTAATTCCTAAAATGCAATCTAAGATGATAAACAAACTTTTTATCTCTTTTATGCAATGAAAATCCTAGCTACTAGGGAAAAGAAAGGCAGAATCTTTTCACAAAGAGCAAAGAGCACGCTCTAAATGCACTTTCCTAAATCAAGCCAATCAGACTGTCTATATGAAAATGCACATGCATGTATTTGTTTCTCGACTTTCTTAGTATATGGATGCTAAAAAGAAAGTTGATGCACAATTCTGAATTTATTTTCAAGCGACAAATATCAACAAGCTTCTTTTCGAAATAAAAAATGGAGACGATTACAACACCTTACGATTTTGAAATGAATACTTGTTCTTGGCACTAGAAAATTACAAATTCAGACCAAAAGCAATAGTAACAGGATAATCGACCATCAACAGCAATCAAATTTTTTCCTACGATCGAAATCGACACTTGCGACAGATTCAAATCAAAGGATGACAGTACAACTATGCTACTTTTGCAAAGGAGAACTGTAAATGACTCAACAAACACACAAAAACATCTAAAGTTCTTTTGTACAAAGGAGGCGGAATAACAGCAAGGAAAAGGGGTTTCAAACAGACATATACGGATCACAGGCAGCAAGATTCAGGAATAGAAATGGAAAGAATGAATCACAGAAGCCACAACTACACAGAGCTAGTCTGATCAGCGCACCTGCAACACAGAGAATCTGAAATGCAGCGCAGGTTTTCCACTCAGGAAGTGTGCTAAAATTCAGAATCTCTGAACAGTACCTGCACTGGGCCAGAAACGAGACTCTGTTCGGGTTCTGGGTCACAGTTTGCAGTTCAGTTCTTGGGTTTTGTCCGAGTAAAAAGCAATCAGTAATGCAACAATCAGGGGTAGATCTAAGGAGGATCTAAGAGCTATCACAAGGGCAATTAGATAGTTTGTGAATCAGTTGTTTAAATCATAAACAGATCCAGTGGATGGACTGAAGTAGAAGTTATCTACTTTGCATTTGTTATGGCAAATGCAGTTCGAATGCTACTAGTAAGTTTATGAAACAAACAACAAAGAATGATAAACAAACAAACTAATTAGCTCCCCAGCGGGGTCGCCATTTTGTTACAGGGAAAAGTGTCTATTTAGAACTTCTCTATCCCACTAAGGTGTGACAGCTGCCTTAGAAACAAACAGAGAAAAACTACTTTTGTTTTTCCTTTATGAATTATAGATAGAGAGGAATAGAAAGACCAACCTCTGTCTTGTGCTAATCCTTCGATTCGATCCCTCTCTTCTTTGATAGTCCTCAGCTACCTGCTCCCTTGCACGCCCAGCTTCATGAAGTACCTGTAAGATCACAGAAGCATAGCACTATACAAAGACATGGATCTATAATCATAAACAATCTAGGATCAGATGTAAATTGACCATACAAATGTAACAAGCAACAATGATACAAAAGCATGGAGGAAAACTCAAATAGATTTTATTGATAAACAAGAAAAGATCCAGGAGGAGTTACAACCAGTTGTTCCGACCCAACATCAACCTCCCAGCAAAGAAGCCCCTCTTCACCTCAAACAAAGCTTAGATCACCCAACAATCTGATGTTTGTCTCTAGAAACCAACAACAATTCCTTACAATATGAAAAATTCCAGCCTCTAGATCTCTGGGATGAGGGATCCATATATAGATATCTGTAAGGGGGATGAGTCAGCTTGTGATTTTATTAGTGTCTTCTCTCTGATAGTTCTTGCTTCCACTTGGAGACTGATGGCCTCTTACTCATCCTTGGTCGAATTCAGTGAGGCAAGTGTCACAGGAGAAGATTCTGGAAGCTTCCATTTCCTCTCCACCTCGCGGAATGACACTGCCATCTGTCATTTCTCGCCCATCGCACCCCACAGAAGGGACTTTTGAAATGCAACGCACCCTCAGTGTATTTGGGTGAGATGCAACGCACTTAGCCAGTGGAGCAGCTGCAATGATCCTGTTTTGACCAATTCTGAGCAGTTTCTCATGGAGAACTTCTAGGAGAATCTGTAATCTGTTGAACTTGTTCCTTTAGGGGTTAGAAAAACACTTTTAGGGACTTAGGAGCCCTTGGTTTATGGACATTTCATGCTTGGGGTTGTAGGGCCCAAAAATGTCTATAACACTAAGCACCTACCCATTGCGCACAATATACAACAACTATAGGAATGATTGCAAAAACATCCAAAATGTAACTTCTAATTCAATTAATCAAATTACAATTATATAAAATATTCAAATTTATAATTAACATAAACTTATAAATTTCATATATACTAAAATGAGCTAATATACTTTTTTTTTTAAACAATGCTCCCAAAAATCTAAGTTTTATTGTTAATCTTCATAATGTTGATACATTGTGTAGAGTACATAGTTACGGAGGAAGCTTTCTTCCTTAGAACCTTCGCACATTGCACAATGCATGAACAACTATAGACATGATTTTAAAGCATCCAACTATAACTATAGACATGATTGTTAAAGCATCCAACTATATTTATGCATGAATATTATTCCAAAATTGTTTAAATTAGGAGACAAGAAAAATTGAACTTTTTTTTTCAATTAATCAAATTCCAACTAATCCAAATTTATAATTAACATAAACTTACTAATTGTCGAAGGCTTCTTATTTCAACTTAAGGTGCATGAAGATCTGATTTTTCTTAAATTTTTAATTGAAGGCCTAGATTAGGATTCTTAAGGGAATATGCTCAACATATGCTTCATCTGAATGCTTATCAACAGTTGTAATGTGTTACAAATTTTGTTAGTTGGATTGGATTCTACAGATTTTGTTAGGTTGCATTGGCTTTTAATAAATTTAAAAAATTATATTTTGTGGCTCCCCACCCACCAATTTTCTAGGGATTTGAGAGTATTCCAGTTCTAATAGGTCCATATTCTAATTAGATGGGGAAATTAATATATAAGCATATTTTATTTAGCAAAATGGTTCATTTTACAATAAGATGTGTAATTCATTTTTTTTTCTCAAGTTAAAGTTGACCCATAACCATTTTATACATGGTTAATCAGGTAAATGTGTGCATTGGTAAGGTATTCTTCATGTTAATAGTTTTTTTTTTTATATCAACCACATTAATATTTTTGATGTGGTTGTACTAGTTTTATATATATTAAATATGTAAATATATAATTAACATAAACTCAAAGCTCTGTAAATCAAATTTATTAAAACAATATATTTGTGCTTTATATTCAAATAATCAAATTCTAACAAAACTTAACAAAATTTGACCCATGGGACCCGTCCCAACACATATAACCCAACACATATCCAAATTTATAATTGACATATACTTATTAATTTCATATATATCAAATATACAAATTTAAAATTAACATAAACTCAAAGTTATGTAAATCAAATTTATTAAAATATTGTTCTAATAGTCCAATTCCAACTATAATGATGTAGGATCATTCAGACTTAGCTAGCAATGTGAAAGTTTGTGTTGTGGCTAAACAAGTTGAAATTCATTGATTGATTGGTCAAAAGCCAGTTTTACTGAGAGGGTTTGATCTCTCAAGAAATGAGTTGTATTTCATTATTGTAATAGTTAGAAATTGTCTTATTTTAGGCTCAAAGATATGTTGTCAGCATAGGTGTGAGGTAGAGCTAGAAATTAGAAGATTTGTTGTTAGATTTATTAAAAATAGAGATTGAGTTATTAGACACAGTTAGATTGATATCTGATTGATAAAAGGAAGGAAAAATGTAATGACAAGAGAAAAAATTGAGGACAGGGTTGAGTGGAACGAGAGCAGAATAGTGTGTGGATTGTATTTTGAGACAGAGGTCTTTATTTTGTAATCAGGCCAAGGTCGAGACTCTGCAAGTCTTTATTGTGAATGAATAATATTGTGTGTATAATTGACCATCTTCCTGCGGAAACCCTTGTTATGCTTGCAAATTCTCTGTATTCGAGACAGAGTGATTATCCCTTTGCTTTTCTATGTTTATGTCTAAATTGCGGGATTAACAAAAGTCTGAGGCCTTTTGTGTAAATATAATTTTCTATGCGATTTAACCCACCATCAGATCATCCATATAGGATCGGTGTAGTTTATTATATAGTTTTGGCCCCGCAAGTATAAAACCGAGGTTACACTAAAAATCGGTGCAAAATGGAGTCGGGATTGGAATCTGAAACTAAAAAATTTATAGACGGGGATCCATACTTTATCGAGTCTGTAAGACCGATATCAAATTAGCGCATTGAATCATAAGGATTCTGGCCAAGAGGGCATTACTATTACGATCATGCGATTCAATCGCAATCGTTGGATCACGATCAACCGCGACCGTTGGATCGCGGAAGTGGTCTCGCTATAGTGGATGGTATTTAGAGTGCGTTAAAGGTTGCAAGTTGTTTTGAGGAGTCGGCACCCGATCCCATTGAATTGTTGACACATAGCCGAGGAGGAGAGATAAAAAATGTTTATCAGGTAGTTAAACCCTGGCTCATTGTCTCACCCGAAATCTCCGACAATCATCAAATCTCATAGATCTAGATTGACGGTCACAGAGTATCAACACGTTGACTTCTGGCGTACGACGAGCGTGCCGATTAGAAAGGTAAATATCAATGTTTCGGCTTGTTTTTCAAAGCATTTTAGTTTAAAATAAAAATAAACGGGTTATAGTTAAAAGGGGATCCGCGGGGTGATTATTGGGGTTTCTGGAGTTCTTCTTCCACCTGCATCATTTGTGGTATCAGAGCATAGATATTAAGGTTGACTGCAGCAACAATGCCGCCAAGGAGAGGAGCTGGCATTGGTCGAGGAAGACCTAAAGCAAATGCAGTTCTGTTAGAGGAGATCCGAAGTCTGCGTACGAGAATGGAGACGATTGAGACTGCTCAGAGAAGAATACCTGATGAAGGAGCTAACAATGCTAAAGAAGAATCTTCTCAAGAAGAAGAAGATGAGGAAAATGAAACTACCAGAGTTATCAAGATGTTGGCGAAAGTAGGAGGAAAAGCAAATATGGAAATTCCTATGTATAAAGGGAGTCTCAATACAGAAGAGCTAATGGATTGGATCAATTCATTGGAAAAATATTTTGACTATGAAGAGGAAACTGATGACAAAAAGAAGGTGAAATTTGCAGTTACCAGATTGAAGGGTCATGTAGCTATTTAATGGGATGAACTACAGACATCCAGAGTGAGGAAAGGAAATTCCAAGATCAATCAATGGGACAAAATGGTAGAAAGCCAAATTTATGCCTAAAGACTATCAGTTAAATCTTTTTAAACAATTGCAGAATTTAAGGCAAAAAGGAATGTCTGTAAGGAATACACAGAAGAGTTTTATAGATTGAGTATTAGAGCAGGACATGTAGAAGATGGCATGGATAAGGTAGCTAGATATATCAATGGCTTAAGGTATGACATCCAGGATGAGATTAGCTTGTTGAGTCTAAAGACTATTGTGTTAGGATATTCCGACACATAGGATATAGTTAAGTTCAACTTGGTCTAGTGTAGAGTTAGGTATAGAGTTAGGTAAAGTGTGTTTCTTTACCGTTGTACATTTTGTAACTTACAATCCGACGGTCACGATATGTAGTGATCCGGCGGTTCATTCTCTCCTCAATATTACCGACACTTGATCCGTGGCTTGACACCCGATTGGTCCATGAGTTCTATTTAAAGCGCATGGAGGGTCATTGTTCGGGTAATCCGTGCATGAGAGAAGCTTATGTAAATTTTCATTCTTTGATTAATAAATTGCCTGTAGTAGCCACGTCGGCGCAGGCCATGGACTGTTTCCCTCTTTGAGGGTTTTAACCACGTCAAAAATACTGGTGTATTGATCTGTGATTTGGTTGTGAGTGGTGTCCTTTTGGTGTTCTTTCTGAGGAACTTACCCTGTAAATTCCTACATGGTATCAGAGCTATTTGAGGGCTGCGTCCGTTGGTGATCCAAATCTGAAGCCGGTAGAACTGCATGCGGCTGTCGTTTCCTAGATCTGCTGTTTCTGACTGCTTTCGGGCCGAGAGGACTGCTCTGTTGCGTTCGGAGCATCTGTTCCAGTGAGGAACCCCTTTCGTTTCACGCGAAAAGGTTTCCGGTATCCCTAGCTGCGTCATTTTTCAGATCGGGAGGTATACAGTGTTTTTGTAGTTTACTGTTATTTTCTCTCTGCTTATTTCGGTTTCGGTTTATTTACCCTTTTTTTTAGCCGGATCTATACCTTTCATTTTTGCGTATGCTCTTTGCCCTGCGACTCTGTGTGATCTGGGCAAATCAGAAACAGAAAGGAAGGATTTTTCTCATGTGTATGCTCTTTTCCCTGCACCTTAGTGTGATCTCGGAAAATCAGAAACATTGAGAAAAATATTTAGTTTTTCGGCTAAAGCTAACTTTGAGATTTTTTTTAAAAAATATCTAGTTTTTTGGCTAAAGCTAACTTCGATCCGCAAGGTTCGTTTTTATTTTCATATTCGTGTTGGGTTTTGTGTTTTGTGTTTTGTAGGGAAAAAGAGCTTTCTCAAGGCAAGCACGCAAACCGAGGCCCCCTCTCTCTCTCTCTCTCTCTCTCTCTCTCTCTCTCTCAAATTTTTTGTATAGATCAATTGGTTCAAAGCTATTTTAAGAGAGTAGAGGTCTTGGGTTCAAGTCTCCATTTTTTGGAGGCGGATTTTTTTCATTCCCGCACATTCGCGCACTTTGCCGCCAACTTCAACAAATTTTTTTTCAAAAAGCCATAACTTCTTCATCCGGAAGCCTTTTTCAGAGCCGTTTTTTTTAAAACAGCCTAATTTTTCGAGATCTATCCATTGGAACACTTACTTTCAGCATCTTCAGCTTCAGCTTTTTTAAAAAAAATGGAAAGTCCATGCCAAGTCATTCTTGACAACACTAACTACTTCCAATGGATAGCCTACATGGAAGATTTACTTAGAAGTAAAGGTCTCTACAGAATAGCCACAGACCAAGAGAAGAAACCAAAAGATGAAGACAAGGCTGCAAAATGGGAAAATAGACAAGATCAAGCACGTGGTTTGATAGGGATGTCTATTTCTCCTGATCTTAGATTCCATATTGCAGAACTTGAGACTCCTCATGAAGCATTGGAAAAAATCGCTAAAGTTTTTGGGATTAAAAATGAAATTAGAGCCCATCAACTTGAAAATGAGTTGCTTACTTTGGATCCTAATAATTTTTCTTGCATTGAAGATTTCTTGTCCAAATTCAAGACCCTTAGATATCTCTTGGAAGGTGTTAAGGTTAAGAAAGAAGATGGTAACCTTATTTATTCCATCCTTACTAAGTTGGGACCAGCCTACTATGCATTTGTTTCCACTTTCCATTCTACAAGGGAAGCTTTCATTTGTCAAGGAAAAGACTACAAGGCCCCTTCCTTTGACTCCTTTTGTGATTCCTTAATAAGAGAACAAGAAAAACTCTTACACCTTGGTCTTCTTAATCTTGGAAACTCTTCCACGAAAGCGTTAGCCGCCCAGCAGCAACCAAATTCAAAGAATCCTAAGAAGTCATATCCTCAAAAGAATGGTCCTAAACCAACTCAGCCTCAAAATGAAAGATCATTTCAGCAAAATGATAAGACCAATAAAAACAAATGGAAGAAGACTGATAGACATTGTAACTTTTGTAATCGAGATGGCCACTTAGAATCTAAATGCTTTAAGAAGATGGAAGCCTTGGAAGCCGCAATGAAGAAACATAACATCCATGTGGAGCCTACTTCAACTTCAACTTCCGGAATGGCACTTTCTGCATGTCGTTGTCAATCATCTCAGTCTGGTTATGCATTAAATGTATCTTCTTCTTCTTCTCATTCTCATGAGTGGCTCATTGATTCTGGAGCCTCTTATCACATGGCCAAAAACCAAGCCATGTTTTCTTCTTTAAATGATTGTAACACCAAAAATATATATGTTGGTGATGATAGATCTCTTAATGTTGTAGGGACTGGAACTGTTCATCTAGACAATGGTCAGTTTAATGATGTACTATGTGTTCCAACCTTATCCTGCAACCTTCTATCTGTATATCAGATAACTCATTCAGGTGAAGGTAAAATTGTTGAATTTTCACCTCATGATGTTGTAATCAAGGATCTAAAAGATCCTAAACAGATTCTAGCTACTGGTCTTGCTGATGATTCCACAAGGTTGTATAAGTTTCACAACTTTGGGTCATCAAATCTTCCCTCAGTATTTGTTGCCCATAATGATGAAGTGAGCAAACTTTGGCATGAGCGATTTGGTCACTTAAGCTATCGCTCCCTTCAGCATCTATGTAAAGAAAATATGGTGACAGGTCTTCCTATGGTATCTTGCAGAGATGGTGTTTGTTCCGGATGTGTACTCGGAAAACATCATCGGGACAGTTTTGACAAACGTGCCTCTTGGCACGCCTCAGCCCCTTTACAACTTGTGCACAGTGATTTATGTGGTCCACTTCCTGTTGCTTCATTCTCTGGCTGCAAGTATTTCTTAACTTTCATTGATGATTTCTCCAGACACACTTGGGTATACTTCTTAAAACTCAAGAGCGAAGTATTTAACACATTTTTGGCCTTCAAAGCCTTTGTTGAAAAACAATCTAGACATCAAATTCTTAAGCTAAGAACTGATAATGGTGGAGAATATGTTAAAAACACATTCATCAACTTTTGCACCGAAAATGGAATTCAAATGCAACATACTATTCCATACACTCCACAACAAAATGGTGTAGCTGAAAGGAAAAATCGCACCTTAAAGGAAATGGCTAATTGTATGCTACAATCTAAAGGACTCAGTCTTAGTTTTTGGGCCGAAGCAATTAATTGTGCAAATTATATAATCAATCGCACTCCTACTAAGGTTCTAGAGAATATCACTCTAGAAGAAGCTTGGAGTTCCATTAAACCAGATGTAAGTCACTTTCGTGTTTTTGGAAGTGAAGCATGGGCCCATATTCCAGATGAAAAGCATAGAGCTTTAGAACCTAAGAGTGAGAAATGTACTTTTGTTGGATATTCTAAAGATGTAAAAGGTTATAGACTTATTCCATTTAAGTCCAAAAATATTATCATTAGAAGAGATGTAAAATTTGATGAAAATAAATCGGCCTGCGAGCCTAGTCTGGCGGATGTGCCACCTCTTCCTATCTCTTCTACTTTTGAAAACATTTCTTCTTCAGATGATGAAAGTGAGGATGATAATCCTCCCCCACCTTCTCAGGATCCTCAACTTCCAAGATGGGTCCGTGCTACTCGGGATGCAGCAGGTGATCTTGCCGGTGATCCTATAGATCAGCGACATACACGTTCTCAGTTTGAAAGAGCCTCTTCTTTACTGGCTCAAGCTCCAGTAAATCATGATCCTGACACTTTTGCAGAAGCTTCAGGCCATCCACATTGGGAAGCAGCTATGAAAGAAGAATATCATTCATTTTTGGCAAATGATACATGGGATCTTGTTCCTCTACCAAAGGGACGCAAACTTGTTAGATGTAAATGGGTTTACAGAACCAAGTATGGACCAGATGGGAAAGTTGATAAACATAAAGCTCGTCTCGTTGCTAAGGGCTTTTCACAGGTTGAAGGCATTGACTACACTGAAACCTTCTCCCCTGTTGCCAAAATGAACTCTATCCGCCTTGTTCTTTCCCTTGCTGCCTCTTTAAAATCGGAAGTCCATCAGATGGATGTTAAATATGCCTTCTTGCATGGGGACTTGCAGGAAGAAATCTATATGGAACAACCCATTGGCTTCATACAAACAGAATCCAGCCTTGTTTGTTGACTTAAGAAATCCCTTTAAGGTCTCAAGCAAGCTCCTCGGGCTTGGTATGCCAAAATGGATAGCTTTCTTTTAGAATCTGGCTTTTCTAGGTGTTATTCTGACAATACTGTCTACACCAAGAAAGTGGGCAACTCTCTTATCATCCTTGTTCTTTATGTTGATGATCTTATTCTTACTGGTAGTGATCCCAACCTTATAAGCCATGTGAAGTCCAGCCTTAAAAAGAAATTTGAAATGACAGACTTAGGACACTTACACTATTTTCTCGGTCTTCAAGTCTTGCAATCCAAGGAGGGTATTTTCCTTTCCCAGTCCAAGTATGCTTGTGATATTCTTCGTCATTTTCACATGGAAGACTGTAAGCCAGCCCCTTCTCCCTTTCAGTTTGGAGTCAAACTTTCAGTCTCTTGTACTTCTCCTGAAGTTGATGCTACCTTATACCGTCAACTTGTAGGAAAACTCTTGTATTTAACCCATACTCGTCCTGACCTTTCCTTTGCTGTTGGCCTTGTTGCTCGTTTTATGCAAAACCCCCGTGAAAGTCATTGGAAAGCAGCTAAAAGAATACTTCGTTATGTTCGAGGTACAGTACAGTTTGGGATTCATTACAGTGCCAAAGCAGCTACTCTATTAGTTGGTTTCACTGATTCTGATTGGGCTGGTGACCCTGATGATCGGAAGTCTACTGCCGGTTATGTCTTCACTCTTGGTTCAGGACCTATTACATGGGCTTGTAAGAAACAGGCTGCCATTTCTCTTTCGTCAGCAGAAGCAGAGTATCGTGGTGCCGTGGAAGCTAGTAAGGAAGCCTTGTGGCTTCGTCAGATCCTATCAGAGTTTGGCTTTGAGCAGCAGCATCCAACCACACTTTGGTGTGATAATCAAAGTTCCATTCAGCTATGCAAAGATCCAGTCCAGCATCAGTGCAGCAAACACATTGAACTACACATGCACTTCATCAGAAAGCTCATTCATGACCATGTTCTTGAAGTGCAATATTGTCCAACAGATGATCAGGTTGCAGACATCTTCACAAAGGCTCTCACAGAGGCGAAGTTCACTAAACTTCAATATATGCTTGGAGTTCAGGAAGTTGTCACTAAGGGGGGATAGGCTCTAGTGCCTCCTTCCTTCTCCTATTGTGTCATATTTGTAAATCCTTCAATCCTATCCCAAGTTGTTCTTAAGGGGGGATGTTAGGATATTCCGACACATAGGATATAGTTAAGTTCAACTTGGTCTAGTGTAGAGTTAGGTATAGAGTTAGGTAAAGTGTGTTTCTTTACCGTTGTACATTTTGTAACTTACAATCCGACGGTCACGATATGTAGTGATCCGACGGTTCATTCTCTCCTCGGTATTACGACACTTGATCCGTGGCTTGACACCCGATTGGTCCATGAGTTCTATTTAAAGCGCATGGAGGGTCATTGTTCGGGTAATCCGTGCATGAGAGAAGCTTATGTAAATTTTCATTCTTTGATTAATAAATTGCATGTAGTAGCCACGTTGGCGCAGGCCGTGGACTGTTTCCCTCTTTGAAGGTTTTAACCACGTCAAAAATACTGGTGTATTGATCTGTGATCTGGTTGTGAGCGGTGTCCTTTTGGTGTTCTTTCTGAGGAACTTACCCTGTAAATTCCTACATATTGAAGATTCCTATCAAGCAGGTTTGAATGCAGAAGAGAAGATGTTGAGAAAATAGACTCAGAGGAATATAGGAAGAAGCTCGGTAAGAGGTAGAGGAACTACTAGACCAAGGGGACAACAAAATTAGCATGAAGAAAGCAGCTCAAGTAGCAGACCACCAGAGAGGGGAGACTTTAACAGAGGAAGATTTGCACCCAAAGGAAGAGTCTGAGGAAGAGATGTTTGGTGTTATACATGTGGAGAATGGGGACATGTGTCATGGGACTGTTCTCATAACAAATCAACAAGTCAGAGGAGTGAAAATGTGGTTGAGGCAAATCCAGAACCACCTCTACTTATGGAAAAGGAAGAACCCCCTGAAGTAGGAGAATCCCTGTTATTGAGAAGGACCTTGCTTAAGATAAAGAAGGAGATTGAAGAACCAGCTCAGAGGAAGAGTTTGTTCAGAACTACATGCAAATCTAAAAGTAAGTGTTGTAAAGTGATAATTGACAGTGGAAGCACTAACAACCTTGCTTCTATAGAGATGGTGGACAAGCTAGGGTTGGTAAAGACAATATACCCTACTCCTTATAGAGTGTCATGGTTACAGAAAGGGCATCAAATCATTGTGACAGAACAATGCAAGGTTGAGATACAAATTGGTATGTATAAAGATGTGATATTATGTGATGTAATGCCCAAGGATGTATGCCATGTATTAATGGGAATACCATGGCAATTTGATCGAAAAGTTATTCATGATGGGAGGAGAAACACTTATACTCTGGAGAAGGATGGAACTAAACATACATTACTGCCATTGTAGGATGAAGCTGACAAGGGAGACTTGAAAACAGTGTTATGCTGATGAGTGGGAAGGAGCTGTTACAAGAGGTTGAAAAGGGTGAAGAAATTCATTTTACTATCATAGGGAGACCTAAGGTAATTTTGACTTCCACAAAATTAGATGATTTACCTGAAGAAATCAAAACTTTGTTTAATGATTTTGTTGATATTGTTGTGGATGAGTTTCCAAATGCATTGCCACCGGTCATGAGTATTAGTCATCATATTGATCTAATACCAGGAGCAAGTTTTCCAAACAAAGCAGCATACAAATTAACCCCTCAAGAGAATGTAGAAGTTGGAAGACAGGTGCAAGAATTGATGGGTAAGGGGCTAATCAGAGAAAGTCTTAGTCCATGTGCTATACCAACAATACTCAGTCCAAAGAAAGGAGGTGAATGGCAAATGTGTACAGATTCCAGAGCTATAAACAAGATCAAGGTATAGATTTACTTTATCATGCATAGATGATTTGATGGATTGTTTGAGTGGATCCAAATATTTTACTAAAATATATTTGAAGAGTGGATATCATCAAATAAGAATTCAAGAAGGTGATGAGTTGAAGACTGCATTTAAAACAAACAGTGGTTTGTATGAGTGGTTAGTGATTCCTTTTGGACTCACTAATGCACCTAGCACATTCATGAGATTAATGAATGAAGTCTTAAAGGAATATGCAGGCAAGTTTGTTGTTGTTTATCTTGATGATATCCTAGTTTTTAGTAAAAGTAAAGAAGAACATCTAGAGCATCTTAAGTTGCTTCTAAGAACTCTGCAGAAAGAGAAACTACTGATAAATCTGAAGAAATGTAGTTTCATGAAGGAAGAATTGATTTAATTGGGATTTGTAGTTTCTAAAGAAGGATTGAAGATGGATCTAGAGAAATTCCAAGCAATTTGGAACTAGCCTATTCCCAAAAATATACTTGAGGTAAGAAGCTTCCATGGTCTTGCAAGTTTTTACAGAAAGTTTATCAAAGGATTTAATCAGATTTGTGCACCAATTCTTGAAACAATTAAGGAGATCAATCAGCCATTCAAGTGGACAGAAGCAGTAGACAGAAATTTTAAATTTCAGAAGAAGAAAATCACAGAGAAACTAGTTTTGGCTTTACCTGATTTCAAAAAAGTATTTCAAGTTGAAATAGATACTAGTGGAGTTGCAGTTGGCATAGTTTTGAGTCAGGAACAAAGACCAATAGCATAATTTAGTGATAAATTGAATGAAGCTAAGAAGAATTATTCTTCTTATGCTAAAGAGTTTTATGATGTTGTTCAAGCCTTCAAAAAATGGAGACATTATTTGCTGCCAAAGGAATTCATATTGTATTCAGACAATCATGCCTTACAGTTCATCAATAATCAGCCAAAATTAAATAAAAAACATGCCAAGTGGGTAGAATTTTTGCAAAGCTTTACTTTTGTGATAAAACAGAAGAGCGGTAAGTTAAATAAAGTCACCGATGCATTGAGCAGGGTAAGTTTTATTGTGCAAGAATTCAAAGTGGGTGTTGTAGGATTTGAGGAAATGGTTGAAATGTCAAAAGATGATGCAGATTTCAAAGATATCTATGCAATAGTTCAGAATCCAATAGTTCATAACAAAATTCAGTGGATGGACTATCTCATTCAAGGAGGCTTATTGTTTAAAAGCAACAAGTTGTGTATTCCCAAATGTTCTATGAGGGAAAACATAATAAAGGAGAAACATAGTGGAGGATTATCTCGTCATTTTGGACAAGATAAAACCTTTGCTCAGGTGAATGCTTTTCATTATTGGCCAAAAATGCAGACTGATGTTAAGAAATTTGTTGAGAAAAGCAGGATATGTCAACATGCTAAAGAAAGGAGTCAAAATACAGGATTGTACCATCCATTTCCAATACCAAACCGACCATGGGATGCAGTTAGCATGGATTTTGTTTTGGGATTACCAAAAATCTAGAGAGGGAATGATTCTATTTATGTTGTGGTAGATAGATTTTCCAAGATGACACATTTCATTGCTTGTAAGAAGACTAGTGATGCAACACATATAACTAATCTTTTTTTTTTCAGAAATTGTAAGATTACATGGATTTCCTGTAAGTATTGTGTCTGATAGAGATACAAACTTTGTAGGGCATTTTTAGAGAACTCTTTGGAAGAAATTGGGAGCTAACCTCAGTTTTAGTTCAGCATACCATCCTCAAACAGATGGACAGACCAAAGTAGTAAACAGGAGCTTGGGAAGCATATTGAGAAGCTTAGTGTATCAAAATCCTAAGCAATGGGATTTAGCACTAGCTCAAGCTGAATTTTCTTATAACAATACTCCAAACCGAAGTGCTAAAATGAGTCCATTTCATATTGTTTTTGGAATGAATCCAAGAGGTGTGTATGAGCTTAGAAATTTGGGTAAACAGGAGACAAGAAGTGTAAAAGCTGAAGAGTTTGCAGAGTAGATGCAGAGACTACAAGAAGATGTCAAAGGCAGATTGCAGGAAAGTAGCAGCAAATACAAATAGAGGGTAGATATGAAAAGAAGAGAGAAATAATTCCAAGTGGGAGATTTAGTGATGGTATATTTGAGAAAAGAAAGGTTTCCTACTACAACTTACAATAAACTGAAAATGAAAAAGATAGGACCATGCAAAATTAAAAGAAAATTTTCAAGTAATGCTTATGAAATTGAGTTGCCAGAAGGGATTGGAATATCACCTATCTTCAATGTTGCAGAATTGTATCCATACAAAGAGGCAGAGACAAAGCTACAGGAGGAAACTACAGGAGATGAAGTTCAAACTGTGAACTGGGAAGAAAAAATGCCAAAGACAGCTATGAAAGAAGTGGAAGTTATTTTGGAGAAAAGAGTATCCAAAAGAACCAGAGGACAAACTTATTTACAATATATAGTAAAATGGAAAGAACAGCCAGTGGAGGATGCTAGCTGCTAAACAACAACAGAGTTGTAGACGTATGGAGTAAGTCCTGAAAGTTTGAAGGACGATTCTTTTCTTCCCCAGGATTCTGATGCAGGAGTATCCAGACTTAGCCAGCAATGTGAAATTTTGTTCACATGTTGTGGCTAAACAAGTTGAAATTCATTGACTAATTGGTCAAAAGCCAGTTTTACTGAGAGGGTTTGATCTCTCAAGAAATGAGTTGTATTTCATTATTGTAATAGTTAGAAATTGTCTTATTTTAGGCTCAAAGATAAGTTGTTAGCATAGGTGTGAGGTAGAGCTAGAAATTATAAGATTTTATGTTATATTTATTAAAAATAGAGATTGAGTTGTTAGACATAGTTAGAGTGATATCCGATTGATAAAAGGAAGGAAAAATGTAATGAAAAGAGAGAGGATTTAGGAGAGGATTGAGTAGAGCGAGAGCAGAATAGTGTGTGGATTGTATTTTGAGACAGAGGACTTTATTTGTGTAATCAAGCCAAGGCCAAGACTCTGTAAGTTGTTATTGTGAATGAATAATATTGTGTGTATAATTGACCATCCGCCTACGGAAACCCTTGTTATTCTTGCAAATTCTCTGTATTCGGGACAGAGTGATTATCCCTATGCTTTTCTATGTTTATGTCTAAATCGCGGGATTAACAGAAGTCTGAGGCCTTTTGTTTAAATATTATTGTTGATGTGATTTAACCCATCATCAGATCATCCATATCGGATCAGCGGAGTTTATTATATAGTTTTGGCCCCACAAGTATAAAACCCAGGTTACAATAAAAATCGGCGCAAAACAGAGTTGGGATTGGAATCCGAAACAAAAAAATTTATAGACAGGGATCCATACTTTATCAGGTTCCTAAGACCAATATAGGATCAGCACATTGAATCATAAGGAGTCTGGTCAAGAGGACATTGCGATTGCGATCGTGCGATTCAATAGCAACCGTTGGATCACAATCAACCGCAGCTGTTGGATCGCAGAAGCGGTCTCGCTACAGTGGACCGTATTTTAGGCGTGTTAAAGGTTGTAAGCTGTTTTGAGGAGTTGGCACCTGCTCCCATTGAATCGTTGACACATAGTCGAGGAGAAGAGATAAAAACCATTTATCGGGTGGTTAAACCCCGACTCATTGTCTCGCCCGAAATCTCCAACAACTGTCTGATCTCACGGATCCAGATCGACGGTCATAGAGGATCAGCGCATTGACTTCTGTCATACGATGAGCGCACCGATTAGAAATGTAAATATCAATGTTTTGGCTTGCTTTTCAATGCATTTCAGTTTAAAAGAAAAACATTCAGGTTATAGTTAAAAGGAGATCTGCGGGGTGATTATTGGGGTTTCTGGAGTTCTGCTTCTGCCTGTGTCATATAATAAATATCCAAATTTATAAGTAACATAAACATACTAATTAACATAAACATACTAAATATCCAAATCTATAATTAACATAAACTCAAAGTTTTGTAAATCAAATTCATTAAAACAATGTCTTTATATTTTATATTATAATAATCAACTTTCAACTATATTGAATATCCAAATTTGTAATTAACATAAACTCAAAGTTTTGTAAATAAAATTTATTGAAGCAATGGCTCGGTGGTGTATATCCACCTTCAGGTGTTGGTTCATGATGTATGTGTCATGATGCATGGTTTATTGTATGAATTTGAATGTTCATCCATAGATATATTTGCATGCTATAGCACTCATGGGTATAGTAATAATTTTTGATACATTGTGCAAAGTGAGAAGGTGCAGAGGAAGAAAGCTTCTTCTGCACTATGTATCAACAACTATACCTATAGCATCCAACTATATTTATGGATGAACATAAATCTAAAATTGTTCAAATTATGAGATAAGGAAAATGTAATTTCTTTTTCAGTTAATCAAATTTCAATTGTATTAAATATCCAAATTTATAATTAACTTACACTGACTAATTTCATATATATTTGGAAGAGGACGATGCACTTAAAGAAAAAAATGCAGAGAGGAATATAAATTATATTATTAATCCTCGTAACGTTGGTACATTGTGTTGTGGGGAGAAATATTTCTTCCTCTGCACTTGACACAATGTATGAACAACTATAGGCATGATTGGTATAACACCCAACTATATTTATGGATGAACATAAATTCAAAATTGTTAAAATTCTAGGCCAAACAAAATGTAACTTCTTATTCAATTAATCAAATTCCAACTATACTAAATATCCAAATTTGTAATTAACTTACTAATTTCATATATATTAAACATCCAAATCTATAATTAACATAAACTTAAAGTTCTATAAATCAATATATTAAAACAATGCATGGGTGCTTTATATTGGAATAATCAAAATATAGTCAAATTTATAATTAATATAAACGTAGTAATATATATATATATATATATATATATATATATATATATATATATATATAATTTGTAAATCAAATTTATTAAAAGTGTCCCTATGCTTTATATTCAAATAATCAAATACCAACTATATTAAACATTCAAAATTATACATAACATAAACTTATTAATTTCATATATATATATAAAATATGCAAGTCTATAATTAACATAAACTCAAAGATATGTAAATCAAATTTATTAAAACAATACACTTAGAAAAAGACAATGCTCAAAGAAAACTAAATTTTATTGTTAATATCCATGATGTTGATAATTGTACACATGATTGTTATAACATTCAACTATATCCATGCATAAACCTAAACCCAAAAGTGCTCAAATTTTGTGAGACAAAGTTTATGTCCACCTTAAGGTGTTGGTTCATGCTTTGTGTCATGGTGCCTGGTTTAATTGTATGAATTTGATCAATGTGCATTTGATGAGTATGCTATTAACATTTATTGTAACGACATTCAATATCATTGTGGCACGGGCTTAGACTCTAGCTTCAATTGTGTCTTCTACTAGAGTTGTTTGAAGTTTGAATAGTCTACTAAGTTTATTTCCATGCTTAAACTTCTTAAATGGGACCCATGATTAAAATATAGATATATATCAAGAGGTGGGAAAGATTATGGTGCTAGAGGAGGAAAGAGTGGATTGGAAATCCCCTTCATCTCCTGAAAAATTCAATGCCTCACTAGCCCACCCACACACCATTAATTTGTATGTGTCATGGCACCTTTCAACTGGTAAATGGAAAGGAGATGTTGGATGACCATGGAACCTTATAATTGACAATTGATAGAGATATAATGAATGGCCATTAGTGCATTGATGTTCATCTAAATGGATATGCATATGGATGGTGGTCAATGATGTACCAATCACCATTAAACATATGCTTTAGAAGAGAGAAATTCCTTATGATGTAACTAGAAATGTATGAATATGAAACCACGGTGACACAAGTTAAGATGGGAAGAGTAAAGAGCATATTGGAAATCCCTTTTACTTCCTACAAAATATAATGCTTCATTAGCCCACTCACACATCATTAATTTGTATGCACCATGGTGCCTTATGATTGGTAGCTAGCAATGAGATGGCGGATGACCATAACACCTTATAATTGGAAATTGCACAGATAGATGGTGGATGGCCATTAAATAATATATGGTTTTCTAATGCATATAGATGGTAGTGATTGATACACCAGTCGCCATTACACATATGCTTTAGAGGAGGGAAACACCTTATGACATAACTAGAAATGTATGAGCATGAAATGAAGATGACACAAGGTAAGTTACCAAATATATTAGTAACAATATTAGGTGAGTAATCTAGGTGGGTGTTGGTGGCCACTCGCCTATCCCAATTGGACCCCCACAATTGTCTCTTTCAGTTTTTTAGTTTCCTTATTGGTAGCACAATTGACTATTTTTGGTAGTTTTTCCGGTCCTGAACTTCCGAAGCCATTTTGAGGCCCTAAACGACGATTTTTGGGAAAACTGGGACCAACCTAGGTCTCTCACTAGGTTGGTCACCCAAAGGTTGTAGTCCTCGGATAGATATTTCTAACGAGGTATTATGTGTGTCAAACGTAGATCGTATGCCAAAGTTACGACCATAGGAAGTTGATGTACCAATTTACCCAAACGGGGCGCATAGTTTGGTGCTTCATCTCCTAGGGTTAGGTATTTGGATATTCAGGGTTTTCCATTGTTTATCAACAATAAATAGGCCTTTGAGCCTCATTGTAACACAATTCAAAGGCATGTATCTGCCACATCTCTTCTCATAGATAAGCTACCATCGCCCTAGCTAGTTTATTTCCATTTCTTCTTGTAATCATATTGTCAGTATTTGATATTAATAAATTGAAGTATTATTTCTCCTGCATCTCTATATTTATGGTTATATCTCTCATTTTTTGCATTCCTATTTAAATTTGGATCAGTGGTATCAGAGCGGTCTTCTCTTTCTCTATTTTTCTTTGCATGTCCCCAACGAGGTTGGGATATAAGGAGTTGGAGCTTGAACTTGTCGAACCTTTGATAGAAAAGCTTCACAAATCTCGACAGCCTCCCATGGCGGATGAAAAGAAAGATGAGGGGATAGGATATCATATCAAAATCTTGCTCGAAGAAGCCCTCGAGTGACAAAGGAACACGATGATGGACAACTTTGCCCAGATCCTTCAACAGTTGCCCACCAGTGGCGCATCCACATCCAACAGCCACCCTGGAGGCTCCACTCCTTTTAAGGTACAAGTAAACTTTGATATTCCCATATTTGAGGGCCATATAGATGTGGACGTCATAGACAAATGGTTAATTTTGCTAGAAGGATATTTTTCTGTTCATGATTTTTCCAACCAAAAAAAAAAGAGATTATTTTTTCTCTTCTCAAAGTTGCCCCCCACGTCATGGACTAGTGGGAAACCTACTGCAAGCAAAAGGATGAAATTACGACCTCATTATTTTCAGCTGCACCCACTTGGAATTCATTCCGAGATGCCATCAAGGAGCAGTACTACCCTGTCGGAAGCTATGAGGATAAATACATAAAGTGGACCATGCTACGGCAGGGAAGGGACCAAGACGTGATGGAGTTTACAAATAGTTCTCATGCCCTTCACACAAAGTTGATTATCAAGGATTTTGAGCAACATTTGGTACTCAAACACCGCGGCTACCTACATAGGTACATCCGAGATGAGATGGAGTTCCTAGATGTATCTTCGCTTAGCACGACGTACTGATGTGCTATCAAGATTGAACAGAATTTTAAACAAAAGAAGTGAGACATTGGATCCACGAATCTGAAGGAAGGGAAAGGCTTCCCCAAACCACAAAACCAAGGACAATGCCAAGACGGTGTTTCCCAAGAGAACCCATTGAATCCACAAGAAAAGAACAACAACACGAAGTCAAAGAAGGACACAGGAAAGTGGTGTGAGTTCCATAAGATCCCCACCCATCACCCAAGTGAGTGTCGAGCCAATCATTCACTGGTGGCCAAGTTGAAGGCTTCAGAACCAGATGCATGTTCCGACCCTTAGTTAGAACTCAACAAGAGGAATGACAAAGGGAAGGAAATTATTGATGCGGAGCCCACAACCATTATTGCCACCACCAAGATCTAGAATAATGAGCCCAAAGATACAGAGGAGGGGGAGCGTCTCTTCCACTCACAGATGTGGTTGAAGGGTTCTCCGCTGCAGTTCATTGTCGACAGCGGGAGCCAAAAGAACCTCATTTCAAAAGAGGTCGTGAATCAGTTAGGCCTACCGACTATACCACACCAAAAACTGTACATCATCGAGTGGCTTCACCAAGGATGAGATCTTTGAGTCCGCCAGCAATGTCACCTTCCCTACAGCATAAATCCCTTCACAGATGAGGTATTGTGTGATTTTGCACATCTTTATTTTTGTGATGTATTATTAGACCAACCATACTTGTGGAAGTGGCATGTTGTGTATGAGTCAAGGCCTCGCACTATTATTATTTCTTCGGGTAATTCATTATACAGGATACTAGAGGTAGCCCCACCTACTGCCAACACTTTGATCTCTGCTAAGAAATGCATCAAGATCATCACCTAGATAGGAAATTTATTTTCTTTTTGGTTCACTCTCAAAGTAAGGGGAAGATCCTGGCCACATACATGGCCCCCAGGAAGGGTTCCTCCACATAGCAAAATCAGGGGATGTAGTCATGAAAGAATACAGGAACATCTTCTCCTCACTCACAGTGGCACTGTTGCACTGTCAGGCCAATCATTCGTTCAATCTGACTCTCAAAGCACCTCTATCTAACGGGCCGATATATCGTCTCTCCATTCTGGAAAAATTCCAAGTACAAGCAACGACATGATCAACATCAGGTGCCACACAAGTTTCAAGTGGGAGAGAAAGTTTGGTTGCATCTGCAGAAAGAACGCCTTACAAGAGCCTATGAGAAACTTAGACCACTCCAATATGGTCCTTACACCATTAACAAGGTTATGGGAAACAATGCTTTGGAGCACAACATTCCCCCATTCCTTTACTTTCACCGAGTGTTCAATATGGACTGCCTTCGACCATACTTCCCACCATTACTGGACACATCAGAGATTGCAGAACATCTCACCAGGGACCAAGTTTATCAGAAGTTTCCCCATCTCATGGAGGCACTGAGCGCAATGGGGAACATTTCTTCCTAAGGGGGGAGGAAACATCCAGGTGGATGTTGGTGGCCACCCATCTATCCCATTTGGATCCCTACAACTGTCTCTTTCAGTTTTTCAGTTTCCTTATTTGTAGCACAATTTACTATTTTTGGTAGTTTTTCGTGTCTTAAAGTTCTGAATCCATTCTGAGGCCCTAAAGTTGAGTATCAAGGATTCTGAGTGGATTTTGGTACTAAAATACCTCGGTTGCCTACACAGGTACATCTAGGACAAGATATAGTTCATGCACATCTCCTCACTAGGCATGATGTACCCATATGCTCTCAACATCAAGAATAAATTTAAACAAAAGAAGCGAGACTTTGGATCCATGAATCCAAAGCAATGGAAAGGCATTCCCAAATCGTAGAACCAAGGAAAAAGCCAATATGGTGTGACCCAAGAGAACCCGTCGAAGTTTGCAAGAAAATAACAACACCATGAAGTCAAAGAAGGATAGAGGGAAGTGGTGTGAGTTCCATAAGAGCCCCACCCATAACAGAAGTGAGTGTCGGGCCAAGCATTCACTAGTGGTCGAGTTGAAGGCTTCAGAATGAGATGCATTTTCCAACCCTGAGTTAAAACGCAACAAGAGGAATGACAAGGGGAAGCAAATTATTGATGTAGAGACTAGCACCACTGTTTCCACCACCAAGATCCAGAAGAATGAGCCCGAAGATATAGAGGAGGATGAGTGTCTCTTCCACTAACAGATTCGGGTGAAGGGTTCTCCGCTGCAGTTCATTGTCAACAACAGGAGCCAAAAGAACCTCATTTCAGTAGAGGTCGTGAAGCGGTTGGGCCTACTGACTATACCACACTTGCAACCGTATAGCATCGAGTGGCTTCACCAAGGATGAGATCTCCATGTCTGCCAGCAGTGCCACCTTCCCTACAACATCAAGCCCTTCACAGAGGAGGTATTGTGTGATGTTAAAACTCTTGATGTTTGTGATGTATTATTAGGCCAACCATACTTTTAGAAGTGACATGTTTTGTATGAGTCAAGGCCTCGCGATGTTATTATTTCTTCGGGTAATTCATTATACAGGATACCGGAGGTAGCCCCACCTACCACCAACTCTTTGATCTCTGCTAAGAAATGCACCAACATCATCTGCCAAACTAGGAAATTTATTTTCTTTCTAGTTCACTCTTAAAGTAAGGGAAATATCGTAGCCACATCCAAGGCCCCCAGGAAGGGTTCCTCCATGCAACAGAAGGAGGGGCATGCAGTCATGAAAGAATACAGGAACATCTTCTCCTCACCCACAGGGGTATTGTTGCACTGTCAAGTCAATCATACATTCGATCTGACTCTTGGAGCACCTCTATCCAATAGGCCGATATATCACCACTCCATTATGGAAAATTCCAAGTACAAGTAGCAAAATGATCAACATCGGGTGCCACATAAGTTTCAAGTGGGTGAGAAATTCTGGTTGCATTTGCAAAAAGAACACCTTACAAGAGCCCATGAGAAGCTCAGACCACTCGGATTGGTCCTTACACCATTACCAAGGTTGTGGGAAATAATGATTTGGAGAACAACATTGCCCCATTCCTTGGCTTGCACCGAGTATTCAATGTGGACCCCCTTCGACCATACTTCCCACCATTATTGGACACATTAGAGATTGCAGAACATCTCACCAGGGACCAAGTTTAGCAGAAGTTTCCCCATCTCATGGAGGCACTCAACGGAATGGGGACCATTGGTTCCTAAGTGGGGAGGAATGATCCAGGTGGATGTTGGTGGGCACCTGCATATCCCACTTGAACCCCCAAAACTATCTCTTTTAGTTTTTCAGTTTCCTTATTCGTAGCACAATTTACTATTTTTGGCAATTTTTCGGGTCCTGAACTTCCGGAGACGTTTTGAGGCGCTAAACGAAGTTTTTGGGGAAAAATAGGACCAACATGGGCCTTACACCATTTTTGTTAGTAAAACATTGTAGTCCTCGGATAGATCTTTCTAACAAGGTATTGTGCACATCAAACAGAGATCGTATGTCAAAGTTACGACCCCGGGAAGTTGATGTACTAATTTACCCAAACGGGGACCAATATGTCCTAGGGTTAGGTTTTTGGATGTTTAGGGTTTTCCATTATTTCTCAACATGAAATAGGCCTTTGAGCCTCATTGTAACACAGTTCAAAGGCATGTAGCCACCACATCTCTTCTAAGAGATAAGCTACCATCGCCCTAGCTAGTTTATTTCCATTTATGCTTGTAAGCATATATTTGATATCAATAAACTGAAGTATTATTTCTCCTGCATCTCTGTATTTACAGTTATATCTGTCATTTGATGTGTTCCTGTTTAAATTTGGATCAGTGGTATTAGAGTAGTCTGCTCTTTCTCTGTTTTTCTTTGCATGTCCCCAACGAGGTCGGGACATAAGGAGTTAGAGCTTGAACTAGTTGAACCTTTGCAAGACCAGCCTCAGAAATCCCAACGGCCTCCCATGGAAGATGAGAAGAAAGACGAGGGGCCAGGATATCCTATCAAAATCTTGCTTGAAGAAGCCCTCGAGCAAAAAATGAATGTGATAATGGAAAACTTTGCCCAGATCCTTCAACGGTTGCCCACCAGTGGCACATCCACATCCAACAGCCTCTCTGGAGGCTCCACTCCTTTTAAGGTACAAGTAAACTTTAACATTCCCATATTTGAGGGCCAAATAGATGTGGTTGCTGTAGATAAATGGTTAAATCTTCTAGAAGGATATTTTTCTGTTCATGATTTGTCCAGCTGAGAAAAGATTACTTTTACTCTTCTCAAAGCCACCCCCCAGGTCAAGGACTAATGGGAAACCTACTGCAAGCATAAGGATGAAATTACGACCTCGTTGTTTTCATCCGCACCCACTTGGAATTCATTCTAGCATGCCATCAAGGAGCAGTACTACCATGTCAGAATCTATGAGGATAAATACATAAAGTGGACCACATTATGGCATGGAAGGGACCAAGACGTGTCGAAGTTTACCAATATTTTTCATACCCTTCACACAATGTTGAGTATCAAGGATTCTAAGTGGCATTTGGTACTCAAATACCTTGACTGCCTACATAGGTACATCCAGGACAAGATGGAGTTTCTATACATCTCCTCGCTTAGCACGGCGTACCGATATGTTGTCAAGGTCAATCAAAAGTTTAAACAAAAGAAGCGAGACTTTGGATCTGTGAATCTGAATCAATGGAAAGACTTCCCCAAACATCATATCCAAGGACAAAGCCAAGATTGTGTGAACCAAGAGAACTTTTCGAATCTGCAAGAAAATAAAAACACCACAAAGTCAAATAAGGAAACGGGAAAGTGGTGTGAGTTCCATAAGATCCCCACCCATAACACAAGTGAGTGTCAGGCCAAGCATTCGCTAGTGGCAGAGTTGAAGGCTTCAAAATCAGATGCATGTTCCGACCCTTAGTCAAATCCCAACGTGAGGAATGACAAAGGGAAGCAAATTATTGATGCGGAGCCCAACTCCACTGTTGCCACTACCAAGATCCAGAAGAATGAGCATGAAGATACAAAGGAGGGAGAGCGTCTCTTCCACTCACAGGTGTGGGTGAAGGGCTCTCCGCTGCAGTTCATTATCGAAAACGGGAGCCAAAAGAACTTGATTTAAGCATAGGTCATGAAGCAGATGGGCCTACTGACTATACCACACCCGCAACCGTATAGCATCAGGTGGCTTCACCAAGGACGAGATCTCCAAGTCCACCAACAGTGTCACCTTCCCTACAACATCAAGCCCTTCACAGATGAGGTATTGTATGATGTTGACCCTCTTGATGTTTTTGATGTATTATTAGGCCAACCATACTTGTGGATGTGACATGTTGTGTATGAGTCAAGGCCTCACGCTATTATAATTTCTTTGGGTAATTCATTATACAGTTTACCGAAGGTAGCCCCACCTACCGCCAACTCTTTGATCTTTGTTAAGAAATGCAGCAAGATCATATCCCAGACTAGGAAATTTATTTCCTTTCTGGTTCACTCTCAAAGTAAGGGGAAGGTTGTAGCCACATCCATGAACCCCAGGAAGGGTTCCTCCACGTAGTAGAAGCAGGGCGATGTGGTCATGAAAGAATACAGGAACATCTTCTCCTCACCCACAGTGGTATTGTTGCACTGTCAGGTCAATCTTTCGTTTGATCTGACTCTTGTAGGACCTCTACCCAATGGGCCGATATATCACCGCTCCATTATGGAAAATGCCAATTACAAGAAGTGACATGATCAACATCGGATGCCACACAAGTTTCAAGTGGGCGACAAATTCTGGTTGCATCTGCAGAAAGAACGTCTTACAAGAGCCCATGAGAAGCTTATACGACTCCGATATGGTCCTTACACCATTACCAAGGTTGTGGGAAACAATGATTTGGAGCACAACATTCCCCCATTCCTTGGCTTGCACCGAATTTTCAATGTGGACCACCTTCAACCATACTTCCCACCATTACCAGACACATTAGATATTGTAGAACATCTCACCAGGGACCAAGTTCAATAGAAGTTTCCCCATCTCATGGAGGCACTCAACACAATGGGGACCATTGCTTCCTAAGGGGGGAGGAATGATGTAGGTGGATGTTGGTGGCCACCCACCTATCCCACTTGGACCCCCACAACTATCTCTTTCAATTCTTCAGTTTCCTTATTTGTAGCACAATTTTCTATTTTTGGTAGTTTTTCGGGTCCTAAACTTCCAGAGCCGTTTTGAGGCCATAAATGATGTTTTTTTTTGGAAAATGATGACCAAAATAAGTTGCAGACCATGCTGGTCACTTATAAGTTGTATTCCTTGGATATATCTTTCTAACGGGGTATTGTGCGTGTCAAACGGAGATGGTATGCCAAAGTTACGACCTTGGGAAGTTGATGTACCAATTTACCCAAACGGGGCCCATAGTTTGGCGCTTCTTCTCGTAGGGTTAGGTTTTTGGATGTTTAGGGTTTCCCATTGTTTCTCAACAATAAATAGGCCTTTGAGCCTCATTGTAACACAGTTCAAAGACATGTAGCCACCGCATCTCTTCTCAAAGATAAGCTACCATACCCCTAGCTAGTTTAGTTCCATTTCAGCTTGTAAGCCTATTTTCAGTATTTGATATTAATAAACTAAAGTATTATTTCTCCTGCATCGATGTATTTGTGGTTATATGTGTAATTTTTTGTGTTCCTGTTTAAATCTGGATCAGTGGTATTATAGTGGTCTGCTCTTTCTCTGTTTTTCTTTGCATGTCCCTAACGAGGTCGGGATATAAGGAGTTAGGGCTTGAATTGGTCGAACCTTTGCAAGACCAGCCTTGCAAATCCTGAAGGCCTCCCATGGAAGATGAAAAGAAAGATGAGGGGCTAGGAGATCCTATCAAAATATTTCTTTAAGAAGCCCTCAAGTCACAAAGGAACGTGATAATGGAAAACTTTTCCCAAATCCTTCAACGGTTTCCCACCAGCGGTGCGTCCACATCTAGAAGCCACTCTGGAGGCTCCACTTCTTTTAAGGTACAAGTAAACTTTGACATTCCCATATTTGAGGGCCAAATAGATGCGAAGACCATAGATAAATAGTTAAATCTGATAGAAGGATATTTTTCTGTTCATGATTTTTCCAGCGGAGAAAATATTACTTTCTCTCTTCTCAATTCTGCCCCCCACGTCAAGGACTGGTGGGAAACCTACTATGACTAGAAGGATGGAATTACGGCCTCATTGTTTTCAATCGCACCCTCTTGGAATTCATTCCAGCATGCCATCAAGGAGTAATACTACCATGTCGGAAGCTATGAGGATAAATACATAAAGTGGACCATGCTATGGCAGGCAAGGGACCAAGACATGC
The DNA here is from genome assembly GCA_031772625.1 of Pinus tabuliformis. Classification (NCBI taxonomy): domain Eukaryota; kingdom Viridiplantae; phylum Streptophyta; class Pinopsida; order Pinales; family Pinaceae; genus Pinus; species Pinus tabuliformis. The sequence goes on from CM062805.1 coordinate 824,646,810, forward strand.
TGGAGTTTTACAATATTTTTCATACACTTCGTACAAAGATGACTATCAAGGATTCTGAGCAGAATTTGGATTCTCAAATACTGCAACTACCTACACAGGTACATCTAGGATGAGATGGAGTTCCTGTACATCTCCTCGCTCGGCAAGGCGTACCAATATGCTCTGAAGATCGAGCAGAAGTTTAAACAAAAGAAGCAAGACTTTGTATCCACGAACCCAAAGCAAGGGAAAGGCGTCCCAAAACCACAGAACCAAGGAAAAAGCCAAGATGATGTGACCCAAGAGAACCTGTCGAAGCCATAGGAAAAGAACAACACCACGAAGTCAAAGAAGGATAGAGGAAAGTGGTTTGAGTTCCATAAGAACCCCACCCATAACACAAGTGAGTGTCAGGCCAAGCATTCACTGGTGGCTGAGTTGAAGGCTTTAGAATCAGATGCATGTTCTGACCCTAAGTCAGAACCCGACAAGAGGAATGATAAGGGAAAGAAAATTATTGTTGTGGAACCCAGCGCCACTATTTCCATAACCAAGAGCTAGAAGAATGAGCCTAAAGATATAGAGGAGGGAGAGCGTCTCTTCCACTCATAGATGTGAGTGAAGGGTTCTCCGCTACAGTTAATTGTCGATAGCGGGAGCCAAAAGAACCTCATTTCAGAAGAGGTCGTGAAGCGGTTGGGCCTACCGACTATACCACACCTGCAACTATACAACATCGGGTGGCTTCACCAAGGGCAAGATCTCTGAGTCCGCCAGTAGTGTTGCCTTCCCTACAGCATCAAGCCCTTCACATATGAGGTATTATGTGATGTTGCACCTCTTGATGTTTGTGATGTATTATTAGGCCAACCATACTTGTGGAAGTGACACATTGTGTATTAGTCAAGGCCTCATGTTGTTATTATTTCTTTGGGTAATTCATTATACAGGATACCGGAGTTAGCCCCACCTACCGCCAACTCTTTGATCTCTGCTAAGAAATGTAGCAAGATCATCTCTCAGACTTGGAAATTTATTTTCTTTCTAGTTTGCTCTCAAAGTAATGGGAAGATCATAGCCACATCCATGCCCCCCGAGAAGGGTTCCTCCACGCAGCAAAAGTAGCAGGATGCGGTCATGAAAGAATACAGAAACATCTTCTCCTCACCCACAAGGGTACCGTTGCAGTATCAGGTCAATCATTCATTCAATTTGAATCTTGGAGCACCTCTACCCAATGGGCCGATATATCATCACTCCATTATTGAAAATGCCAAGTACAAGCAGTGACATGATCAACATCGAATGCCACAAAAAATTCATGTGGGCAACAAAGTCTGGTTGCATCTGCAAAAAGAACGCCTTACAAGAGCCCATGAGAAGCTTAGACCACTCTAATATGGTCCTTACACCATTACCAAGGTTGTGGGAAACAATGCTTTAGAGCACAACATTCCCTCATTCCTTGGCTTGCACCGAGTGTTCAATGTGGACGGCCTTCAATCATACTTCCCACCATTACTGGACACATCAGAGATTGTAGAACATCTCACCAGGGACTAAGTTCAGCAAAAGTTTCCCCATCTCATGGAGGCACTCAATGCAATGGGGATCATTGCTTCCTAAGGGGGGAGGAATGATCCAGGTGAATGTTGGTGGCCACCCACCTATCCCACTTGGACCCCCACAACTGTCTCTTTCAGTTTTTCAATTTTCTTATTTGTAGCACAATTTATTATTTTTGGCAGTTTTTCGAGTCCTTAACTTTCAAATCCGTTTTGAGGCCCTAAACAATGGTTTTTGGAAAAACAGGGACCAACATTGGTCGTTTCCCATTATGGTCACTTAAAAATTGTAGTCCTCGGATAGATATTTCTAATGGGGTATTGTGCGCATCAAATGGAGATCGTATGCCAAAGTTACGGCCCCAATTAATGTACCAATTTACCCAAATGGAGCCCATAGTTTGGCGCTTCATCTCCTAGGGTTAGGTTTTTGGATATTTAGGGTTTTCCATTGTTTCTCAATAATAAATAGGCCTTTGAGCCTCATTGTAACACAGCTTAGAGGCATGTTGCTGCCACATCTCTTCTCACAGATAACCTACCATCTCCCTAGCTAGTTTATTTCCATTTCTGCTTATAAGCATATTTTCAGTATTTGATAGTAATAAACTGAAGTATTATTTCTCTCGCATATTTGTATTTATTGTTATATCTGTTATTTGTTGTGTTCTTGTTTAAATCCAGATCAATGGGATCAAAGCGGTCTGCTCTTTCTCTATTTTTCTTTGCATGTCCCCAATGAGGTCGGGATGTAAGGAGTTAGGGCTTGAACTGGTCAAACCATTACAATACCAACCTCGCAAATCCTGACAGCCTCCCATGGCGAATGAAAGTAAAGATGAGGGGGTAGGAGGTCCTATCAAAATATTTCTCGAATAAGCCCATGAGCGACAAAGGAATGCGATGATGGACAACTTTTCCTAGATCCTTCAATGTTTTCCCACCGGTGACACATCCACATCCAACAGCCACTCTAGAGGCTCCACTCCTTTTAAGGTACAAGTAAACTTTTACATTCCCATATTTGAGGGCAAAATAGATGTGGACGTTGTAGATAAATGGTTAAATCTACTAGAAAGATATTTTTCTCTTCATGATTTTTCCAGCCAAGAAAATATTACTTTTTCTCTTCTCAAAGTCGTCCCCTACATCAAGGACTCATGGGAAACCTACTGTGAGCAGAAGGATGAAATTATAGCCTCACTATTTTTAGCTGCGCCCACTTGGAATTCATTCTGAGATTCCATCAATGAGCAGTACTACCCTGTCAGAAGCTATGAGGATAAATACATAAAGTGCACCATGCTACAACAGGGAAGGAACCAAGACCTGGTGGAGTTTACCAATATTTTTCATACCCTTCACACAAAGTTGAGTATCAAGGATTCTGAGAAGAATTTGGTAGTCAAATACCACGGCTCCCTACATAGGTACATCCAAGACGAGATGGAGTTCCTGGACATCTCCTCGCTCGGAACGGTGTACTGATATGCTGTCAAGATTGAGCAGAAGTTTAAAAAAAAGAAGCAAGACTTTGGATCCGTGAATCCAAAGCAAGGGAAAGGCTTCCCCAAACCGCAAAACCAAGGACAAAGCCAAGGCGGTGTGACCCAAGAGAACCCATTGAAGCCACAAGAAAAGAAAAACACCACGAAGTCAAAGAAGGACATAGGAAAGGGGTGTGAGTTCCATAAGAGACCCACCCATAACGCAAGTGAGTGTCGGGCCAAGCATTCGCTGGTGGTTGAGTTGAAGGCTTCAAAATCAAATGCTTGTTCTGACCCTAAGTCAGAACCCGATAAGAGGAATGACAAGGGGAAGCAAATTATTGTTGTGGAGCCCAATGCCACTATTTCAATAACCAAGATCTATAAGAATGAGCCTGACGATACAGAGGAGGGATAGCATCTCTTCCACTCATAGATGTGGGTGAAGGGTTCTCTGTTGTAGTTAATTGTCGATAGTGGGAGCCAAAAGAACCTCATTTCAGCAGAGGTCATGAAGTGGTTGAGCCTACTGACTATACCACACTTGCAACTATACAACATCGGGTGGCTTCACCAAGGGTGAGATCTCCAAGTCTACCAGTAGTGTCACCTTCCCTACAGAATCAAGCCCTTCACATATGAGGTATTGTGTGATGTTGCACCTCTTGATGTTTGTGATGTTTTATTAGGCCAACCATACTTTTGGAAGCGACATGTTGTGTATGATTCAAGGCCTCGCGATGTTATTATTTCTTTGGGTAATTCATTATACAAGATTCTGATAGCGGGAGCCAAAAGAACCTCATTTCAGCAGAGGTCGTGAAGCAGTTGGGCCTACATACTATACCACACCCACAAATATACAACATCAGGTGGCTTCACCAAGGACGAGATCTCCGAGTTCGCCAGTAATGTCGCCTTCCCTACAGCATCAAGCCCTTCACATATGAGGTATTGTTTGATGTTGCACCTCTTGATGTTTTTGATGTTTTATTAAGCCAACCATACTTGTGGAAGCGACATGTTGTGTATGATTCAAGTCCTTGCGATGTTATTATTTCTTTGGGTAATTCATTATACAGGATTCCGAAGGTAGCCCCACCTACTGCCAACTCTTTGATCTCTGATATGAAATGAAGCAAGATCATCTACTAGGCTAGGAAATTTATTTTCTTTCTAGTTCACTCTCAAAGTAAGGGGAATATCATAGCCACATCCATGGTCCCCAGGAAGGGTTCCTCCACGGAGCAAAAGTAGGGGGATGCATTCATGAAAGAATACACGAATATCTTCTCCTCACACAAAGGGGTACCGTTGCACTGTCAGGTCAATCATTCGTTTGATCTGACTCTCGGAGCACCTCTACCCAATGGACCGATATATTGTCGCTCCATTCTGGAAAATGCTAAGTACAAGAAGCGATGATCAACATCGGGTGCCACACAAGTTTCAAGTGGGTGACAAAGTCTGGTTTCATCTACAAAAATAATGCCTTACAAGAGCCCATGAGAAGCTCAGACCACTTCAATATGGTCCTTACACCATTACCAAGGTTGTGGGAAACAATTCTTTGGAACAAAGCATTCCCCCATCCCTTGGCTTGCAACGAATATTCAATGTGGACCGCCTTCGACCATACTTCCCACCATTACTGGACACATCAGAGATTGCAGAACAACTCACCAAGGACCAAGTTCAACAGAAGTTTCCCCATCTCATGGAGTCACTCAACGCAATGGGGATCATTGCTTCCTAAGGGGGGAGTAATGATCTAGGTGGATGTTGGTGGCCACCTGCCTATCCCACTTGGACCCCCATAACTATCTCTTTCAGTTTTTTAGTTTCCTTATTTGTAGGACAATTTACTATTTTTGGTAGTTTTTAGGTCGTGAACTTTCGGAGCCATTTTGAGGCCCTAAACGACGTTTTTTGAGAAAACTGGACCAACATGGTCTAGCATAGACCATGTTGGTCACTCAAAAGTTGTAGTCCTTGGATAGATCTTTCTAATGAGGTATTGTACGCGTCAAACGGAGATCGTATGCCAAAGTTACGACCCCAGAGAGTTGATGTACCAATCTACCCAAACCGGGCCCATAGTTTGGTGCTTCATCTCGTAGGGTTAGGTTTTTGGATGTTTATGGTTTTCATTGTTTCTCAACAATAAACAGGCCTTTCAGCCTCATTGTAACACAGCTCAGAGGCATGTAGCCACCACATCTCATCTCAGAGATAAGCTACCATCACCCTAGCTAGTTTATTTCCATTTCTACTTGTAAGTATATTTTCAATATTGTATATTAATAAACTAAAGTATTATTTCTCCTGCATCTCTGTATTTATGGTTATATTTGTCATTTGTTGTGTTCCTATTTAAATCTGGATTAGTGGTATTAGAGTGGTCTTCTCTTTCTCTGTTTTTCTTTGCATGTCCCCAAAAAGGTCGAGATATAAGCAGTTAGGGCTTGAACTGGTCGAACCTTTGCAAGTCCAGCCTCACAAATCCTAATGGCCTCCCATGACAAATGAAAAGAGAGGCGAGGGGGCAGGAGATCCTATGAAAATCTTGCTCGAAGAAGCCCTCAAGTGACAAAGGAGCGTGATGATGGAAAACTTTGCCCAGATCCTTCAATGGTTGCCCACCGGTGGCGCATCCACATCTAGCAGCCACTCTGGAGGATCCACTCCTTTTAAAGTACAAGTAAACTTTTACATTCCCATACCTGAGGGCCAAATTGATGCAGACATCGTAGATAAATGGTTAAATTTGCTAGAAGGATATTTTTTTGTTCATGATTTTTCCATCCAAGAAGAGATTACTTTTGCTCTTCTCAAAGTCACCCCCCACATCAAGGACTGTTGGGAAACCTACTGCGAGCATAAGGATGAAATTATGGCCTCACTATCTTCAGCCGCACCCACTTGGAATTCATTCCGGGATGCCATAAAGGAGAAATACTACCCTGTCAGAAGCTATGAGGATAAATACATAAAGTGGACCACGCTATAATAGGGAAGGGACCAAGACGTGCCGGAGTTTACCAATATTTTTCATACCCTTCACACAAAGTTGAGTATCAAGGATTCTAAGAGGCATTTGGTACTCAAATACCGCGGCTGCCTACACAGGTACATTTAGGATGAGATGGATTTCCTGGACATCTCTTCGCTCAACACGACATATCGATATGATGTCAAGATCGAGCAAAAGTTTAAACAAAAGAACCAAGACTTTGGATCCGTGAATCCGAAGCAAGGGAATGGCTTCCCCAAACCGCATAACCAAGTACAAAGCCAAGACGGTGTGACCCAAGAGAACCCGTCGAAGCTGCAAGAAAAGAACAACACCATGAAGTCAAAGAAGGACATAAGAAGGTGGTGTGAGTTCCATAAGAGCCCCACCCATAACACAAGTGAGTGTTGGGGCAAGCATTCGCCGGTGGCCGAGTTGAAGGCTTCAAAATCATATGCATGTTCTGACCCTTAGTCAGAACCCAACAAGAGGAATGAAAAAAGGAAGAAAATTATTGATGTGGAGCCCAGCACCACTCTTGCCACCACCAAGATCTAGAAGAATAAGCACGAAGATATAGAGGTTGGGGAGAGTCTCTTCCACTCACAGATGTGGGTGAATGGTTCTCTGTTACAGTTCATTGTTGAAAAAAAGAACCAAAAGAACCTCATTTCAGTAGAGGTCGTGAAGTGGTTGGGCCTACTCACTATACCAGACCAGCAACTGTACAACATCGGTTGGCTTCACCAAGGATGAGATCTTCGAGTCTGCCAGTAGTGCCGCCTTCCCTACAGCATCAAGCCCTTCACAGATGAGGTATTGTGTGATGTTGCACCTATTGATGTTTGTGATGTATTATTAGGCCAACCATACTTATGGAAGCGACATGTTGTGTATGATTCAAGGCCTTGTGTCGTTATTATTTCTTTGGGTAATTCATTATACAGAATACCGGAGGTAGCCCCACCTACCGCCAACTATTTGATCTTTGCTAAGAAATGCAACAAGATCAAATCCCAGACTAGGAAATTCATTTTCTTTTTGGTTCACTCTCAAAGTAAGGGGAAGGTCATAGGCGCATCCATGGCCCCCGGGAAGGGTTCGTCCACGCAGCAGGAAGCGGTCATGAAAGAATGCAGGAACATCTTCTCCTCACCCACAGGGGTACCATTGAATTGTCAGTTCAATCATTCGTTCGATATGACTCTCGGAGCACCTCTACCCAATGGGCCAATATATCGTCGCTCCATTCTAGAAAATGCCAATTACAAGCAACGACATGATCAACATTGGGTGCCACACAAGTTTCAAGTGGGCAACAAATTTTGGTTGCATTTGCAGAAAGAACGCCTTACAAGATCCCATGAGAAGCTCATACCACTTTGATATGGTCCTTACACCATTACCAAGGTTGTGGGAAACAATGCTTTGGAGCAAAACATTTCCCCATTCCTTGGCTTGTACCGAGTGTTCAATTTGGACCGCCTTCAACCATACTTCCCACCATTACTGGACACATCAGAGATTGCAGAACATCTCACCAGGGACCAAGTTTAGCAGAAGTTTGCCCATCTCATGGAGGCACTCAACGCAATGGGGACTATTGCTTCCTAAGGGGGAGGAATGATCCAGGTGGATGGTGGTAGTCACCTGCCTATCCCACTTGGACCCCCACAACTGTCTCTTTCAGTTTTTCAATTTCCTTATTTGTAGCACAATTTACTATTTTTGGCAATTTTTTGCGTCCTAAACTTCTGGAGCCGTTTTGAGGCCCTAAATGACGTTTTTTTGAAAACTAGGACCAACATGGTCTAAACTGGGTCATAGACCATGTTGGTCACTCAAATATTGTAGTCCTTGAATAAATATTTTTAACGAGGTATTGTGCGCGTCAAACAGAGATCGTATGCCAAAGTTACGGCCTCGGGAAGTTGATGTACCAATTTACCCAAACGGGGCCCATAGTTTGGTGCTTCATCTCCTAGGGTTAGGTTTTCTGATGTTTAGGGTTTTCCATTGTTTCTCAACAATAAATAGGCCTTTGATCCTCATTGTAGCACAACTCAGAGGCATGTAGTTGCCACATCTCTTCTTAGAGATAAGCTACATTTCCCTAGCTAGTTTATTTCCATTTCTGCTTGTAAGAATATTTTCAGTATTTGATATTAATAAACTGAAGTGTTATTTCTCCTACATCTTTGTATTTATGGTTATATCTCTCATTTGTTGTGTTCTTGTTTAAATCTGGATCAGTGAGTGAGTAGTCTAAATGGTTATGTGCTAATATCACATAAGTACTTATCCCTTTGTAAAGTTAATGTTGTAATTCTTCCAAACATGAGATGATACCATTGATATAATTATAAAGTATTGAAGTTACGTCTAGATTTTTAAACTAATTATAAACTACAATGTAATGATGCTTATACAATAAATACAATTCAAGATGTTTCTATTTTAATAGAATTTATAGTAATAAATTAACAATCTTCCCATGTCCACCCATATTTTGTATATAATCAATAGAAATTGTTGTTCTACTTAGCCTCACTCCACCCCTCGCATGTAGTAAAACTTTCTAACATTAATCTTGATAACACTACATACAATCTCACAAAATAGGGTATAAATATGATATATTTTCTTGTCATCTTCCTTATTATTATATCATATGCAATAATTAAAATTCCGTTTGTCTACTCTCTATCCACAAAAAGGAACAAATATTTTGAATTTATTTTAAGATTCTCAAATCTACAAAGTCCCAAAACCAAACTTGTCTAAATAAGAATTTAATGTCGTTAAAATACTCAACAAAAAATCCAAGATCATTATTCTTAAAGTTTTGAATTTAATTCCATGGTCATCATGAACAAAGATTATTATAGCTCTAAAAAGCTTGACTTTATTATTCAACGCTTTCATTAAAATGTACATTATGGTTGTGAAAGCCATTCAAACCTCCTCCCTAGATGATATTATCAAAAATCATATTAATCATAATAATTCCCTCACTTAAAAAATTTATGTCCAACCTAAATCCATAAAATGGACACCCCACTTCACCCTATTTGCAATACAATAAACTCTCCAACATATGGGGATGTTGGATTCATTTTTCTCCAAGGAAAATGGTTGTAGCATTTATATTCTAGAAGAAAAAAAGTTATATTATATAGGTGCATAGAGCATATGTAAAAATGCATGAAGCATGAGAAAAAATATGAATTGATACTAAACATGAGAGGATATCTTACTTATCTATACTTTAAGTAAAGGAATGGCACTCAATCTTACAAAATAAGGTCAAATCCATATAGCATGACATAGAAATGAAAAAATAAACTTTTGATTTTGTTGAGAATTGAAAAGATAATAAGAGAAAAGGGTATATAATACATATGGTTCATCTCAATCTTGACCTAATATTTAATGAGTGCGTCAATCAATATAATGTTGGTTTCTCTAAAAGTAAGACATCGATCTATTCCATTGTTCTAAAGAAGAATATGTTTATGGAACTTGAAATTGTGGACCATCCAAAGCCATTTTAAGAGTTGTCTAATAATATAGAAAAATTCTACCATGCTTTGCATCTCAAAATATTTTCGAAGTAGACATAAACTAAGTAATACTCTTCTAAGAGAATGATTCTTGTGTAGGTCTTGCTATGTAATAAAAACCTTGGGATTTGTATGGAATCAATCTTACTCATACTTGAAATATTGAAAAAGCTTATTGATTTTTCCAAGACCATATTTTTCATCATTTCTATCTAATTCTTCTAAAGATATCAGTAATGCATGTTTTTAATCTTGTCCATTCCCCAAATATTGATTTATTTCATAGTGGGATCCTTGAAATGCATTCGCACCATTATCAAAAGGTATAAAGATTTCTACACGTGTATAAATTCTATCTCGCATAAATTTTGATAAAATAAGTTCAACTTGGAAAGAGGAACATCCATGATATAAAAAATTCCAAAATGAAAAATATATCTCAAATACGGGTGTGCTTTTACCATCTGAAGAAGAGTTTAATGTCTTCCTCTTCACCCTATGCTCTCTGAAATAGAGCTAAGAGCTGAGATTGGAGGAGTAGTTTTTGGCCTAAATATATTGAATCTTAATCTATATAGAGTTATGCCAATAGAAATATCCTTTTTAACATGTTCATCCATTTCTTTTGAAGGGAAATCTAACTCTATGTAATGAAGGAGATTTGTATACAAACCCCATTTTCCACTTATTTGCTACCCCTTTTATAGCGATCTTCAAGATAGAAGGGGTTTGACAAGAGGAAGTATCAACCAAGGGCATTTCGTCCAATTTTCAAAAAGTGCTCATTCAAGTATGAACTTGGAAAATGTAGTGACCAATCCAGGGGTCTAGATTAGACTAAATTTAATGTCAACCAAGTTAAGTAAACTTAGAGGTACGTGTCTACAGTCTATAGACATAAAAGGATCTCGTCTACCTAGATAAGTGTCTACTGTGACAGGCTACAACACTCTTTTACAAGAGATTAGAATATGTTTCCTTTCACAATTCGAACACTTATATCACCTAATTTAATCAATTGTTCTAAAGTGTTACTAGTCCGAGTTTTCAATCCTCTTACAAAGATATCGTTCAAAAAAACTCTTTCCAACTAACACACTAAGCATTCATGAAAACCAAAAACTCTTTTAAGCATACTAATACTCAAATGCATGAAAACAGAGTTCACAGAGATACTTCGAAATTTAGTGCTCAATTAAATCTTTTACAAGATCTTGTTCAATAATTTAGCAATTGAAGTTTCAAGCGATCATGAATCATACAATAACCCAATAACTTCTAATCAAATTAATGAATTCACAAGCAAATAAATGGCATCAAACGCTATTCAGATCTGAAGTTTAAATGCTATGAAAATAAAATGGAAGTATACCTGTCCCCACGTAGGGCCCGTCCACGCATTGATGGTACACTTAGGAAGCTTCAGATGTTGAAAATGTTAACACATAGAACACTAGAACGATAAAACGTTGTCTGTGATTAAAGTCTGGAGATCAATTACATCAAGAATAGAGTTCTGGTAACAATACCATACAATATGATATGCTTAATGTCTCTTATCATGCAGTCCGATTTGCAATTGAATGTACATACATTATCACGCAGATGTTTCTGCTTTTACAATCAAAAAGGTGGTTTTTGTTTTTTTCTAATCTTAACTAATTTCCAAAACAAAACAAAATCAGTTTAAGTAACTATGGCTTTTTGCTGCTTTTATGACCAAAAAGGCTGGGTTTGACCAGCATTGACCATGTATCCAGGAGCTCCAGATGCGACGCAAAATAGATCTTTCACCATGTATGTACATCTGTGATCACGTCCCAATCCTCGGTTTTGATTTTCCTACCATGCCACATGTCACAACATAAACCAATTACAGGAAGTCATGACATCCCGTAAGTTTGTTGAAAATTTCTAATTTTTAACATAAAAATCCACAAATTAAATTTAATGCAAAATAACAATTATAATGCTTAATTGATCAATTTCAATGGACTATGAAGGGTTTATGGAAGAAAATTATGGATGAATGATGGATTTTTAGAAGAAAAATGATGGCAATAAAATAGTACCAACATCTCCCCCAAGCTCAATGATTTAGCATGCCCTAATGCTAATCCTGATGTGCTCCTGATGTGCTCCCTTTATATTCTGTTCCTGCTTGTGCCTCTGCCGCTTGTAGTAAGACATCTATACTCCTCTAAACTTGGGCATCCTTCTGAACTTGGAACTCATGTTTCAGTTTCTTATATTTTTCTTTGAGAGCTTTTTTCTGAGTGTACCATTTTGTTGCCCATTTGCATGTTTTAGTTTGATCAACCTTGAGTTCTTTGATTTGCTTCTTCAGTTTCTCATTTTTCTACTGAATCTTCTTTCTCTGAGCTCTCAGCATTTCATTCTCCTTCTTTATGACCTTCTCCAGCATGTTTGCTTCCATCAATTCCTCTTTTAGTTCTTCAATTTGTTTCTCTAACCTTCTATGTTTCTTGTTTGTAGGTATTGGTGCTTTCCTTTCTCCCTTGCTACTCTCAATTTCCATTTCTACTTCCTGTTCTGGCTATGAATGAGCACTGATTTCAATGTCCATTGGTGCATGCATTTGACTCCGGTTGATCATCTTGTGTTTGGTTTTGTATTCTTCTTGATCTTCTTGTATAAGTAGTGAAGATTTTGTCTTGTTCAATTTTCTTGGCAATTTCTTGCCTCATCTTTCTTGTCCTTACACCACTGCTGGGTTGAGGAACATTGCTTGACTTACGCTCAGGGATTTCCTCATCAATATCAAGTATAAACTCAGTGCGTTCTTGCTGTTGTTCCTGTTCATCTTCTTTAATTTGGTTGGCAATTAAGAATTACTTCCATGTTTTTCCTCTCCTCTACAACTCAAATTCAATTAGAATTTTGATCAACCCAAAATGACATAAACTCTTATCTTCATTACCCTTTCATTTATGAATGGTCTTCTCCAATTTAGTCAAACTATGCAAGAGGAAGTAAGGTAAACTGATGGTACATTGACCTTTTAAGTGCAACAAAAGTTTGATGTAATATAGGTACACTATACTATAACGCCCTTCACATGTAACAAATTTCTAAATAATGTATACCACTTCATCCCAAGGGTGAATTAGCCAACTTCTGGGAACACCCTTTTTCCAATTGACAGAGGAAACCCTTGACCTAGACATAAACTGGGTCCATGATTTTTCCTTAAATTGTTTGGTCTTGAAATACTTTTCCCCTTCTAGACTGATTCCCAATGTTTGTGCTATGGTATCCTCTGAAATTCTAAAAGAGAAGTTTCCTATTAATGCTTTCTCTCCATTGAATGTGAATGCAAACTGCTCTGTCACTTCCTCATTGTTTCCATTGAATTTCTCTAGAAAGGGTAACCAATGTTTTTCCCTTAAAATCGTGACACAGTCATCATGATATTGTGAACTATCAAATGTTTCAGGCTCTGCTCTATTGGTCATTTTTTTTTTTAATCTTTGTTCTAACCCTTTTGTTTATGCTTAGCAATTCAATCAGGGTTTTGCAATGTGTTACCTCTTTCTTGCGTTCCACTTGGCCAACCTGGTAACGCCCTCGATTCTCAGGGTTTCCTTCTATAATTGCTTGGGCGGCGGTAGAAACTTGTGGTAAGCCTGTGCTATGCTCTCCCTTTGTAGCGCATGCTGTCTCGGCCTCTTTGAAAACTTAGAGTTAAACACTCACATGGTAACACTCGGCCTCTTTGAAAACTTAGAGTTTGAACACTCACATGGTAACGCTCGGCCTCTTTGAAAACTCAGAGTTTGAACACTCACATGGTAATGCACTTTTATGAGCTGATGTTTTATAAAATGGAAACTTAACAACCGACCCTCACCCAATTGTTATAATGATAATGCAGAGTTGAAGGCGCATTCACATCATAAAGACAGAGGAGTGGTACTGATTTGCATAGGTACAATCATGAGAACACCATATACATGTAAAGAGTGTTGTGGTGATGATAACGGATATATGTTTCATGAGCCGCCTTGCCGCCTTGGGTCAACAGACTATTTATAATTCCCACATTCAAAAATGAACGAAACCATTTAACACTTGTCTTTCCAATGATTTACCACTTGTCTTTCCAATGGTTTTCCACTTGTCTACTACGTGTTGGTACTTGGCCGATTGAAAAATGATGCATGATGGCAAGGTTTGATGGCCGATTTTTAAAAAATGAGGAGTTGATGCTTGAAAATCATAGTAGAAATATGGCAATAGGCTATGATAGCAGAGTGATAGCAGAGTTGAGTAGTTAGGAATGTTACAAGGGTGATGGGTATAGGGATTTTTGAAATTGAGAACAAGCAATCATAATCATCATTTTTAACACTTAAATAATTCAGGAATTTTAAATGTTAAAAATAAAAACTTCACCAATACATTACACTTGTTGGTTGACAATGGCTGAGTTGGCGTGCACAGGTAGGACTGATCTTCATTGTCCAAATATGACTGGTCTTCACTGTCCAAAACAGGTCCCTTTGAGATGAAATTGGATAAAACAGGTCCCTTTAAAATCTGAAGAACTCTGAACTTTGAAGAACTATGTTTGTGCAGCTTCTTCTATCCTTGTTGTTGATGTAGCCTTGATGATAAGCATCCTTGAAAACTTTGTTGAAGTAGCCTGATGTATCTTGAATGCAATAACAGGTCCCTCAGATACTTGTTGAACAGGTCCCTCTAATATTGGTACTGGTAGCATAGTCTTCTAAACAGGTCCCACTGCATGTTGCTTGAACAGGTCCCTCTAATATTGGTATTGGTAGCATAGTCTTCTAAACAGGTCCCACTGCATGTTGCTTGAACAGGTCCCTCTGATTAGAAAAACAACAAGAACAACTCTTTTATTGGAATACTGAAGTACTGAAACAAATTCTTTGAAGATTTACAAATGAGAAGATGAGATAGGGAAAACAAAATGTTGATTCTTCTGATTTTTCTCCCCCACTAAAGCTTTGACTTGTCCTCAAGTCATTATTGAAGTGATGAACAAAACATTAAATAAGAAGAACAAGGAATTCTTACCAGCCAAATGAATGGTTTTCCAGTAAGAATTCTGGGTTAGAGTGTGTCAGAGTCTGGTTTTCACATCTAAACCATTATTGTTTTTATTTATTATTTTTTTTAAGTTTTTTTTTTTATTTTATTTACATTTTTTTTATTTTTTTATTTTTTTTATGTTTTTATTTTGTTTTTTTTTTTAAATGAAGTTGAATGAGCTAAGGTAGAGATATCACAGCTGAAGGCTGCAATATATCAACCTCCCTTTGTTGAGATACAGTGTGAATAAAATCCTCCTTGCTAATGGGCTTATGATAGAGTTTCAACCGGTGGTCATTGACAAGAAAGGTGTTGCCTTCTCCATCAATGGTAGTAAGCTTGATTGATCCATTTTCATAGACTTGAACTATTTCATATGGGCCCATCCAGTGTGTGGTAAATTTGGCTTTATGATCTTTGAATTTAGAATCAAATAGTAAAGCCCAGTCTCCTTCTTTGAACTGTTTCTTTTTTATGTGTGCATCATGCCACTGCTTCCTTTGTTTCTGCATTAGGATTACTGTCTCCTCTGCTTGCTGCCTCATTTCATCTAATTGGTTCAATTGCATGATTCTCTCTTTGTGTGCTTCATTGAGATCAATTCCTAAATCTGTAGCCATCTTATAAGTATGTATTTGAAATTCAATAGGAAGAATTACCTCTTTTCCATACACCAACTGATATGGTGTAAATCCTGTAGTGTTTTTCCACGTGATTCTGTAAGCACAGAGTGCATCTTTGAGCTTCTCTTCCCAATTCTTTCTGTTCATTGCAACTGTCTTAGTGATAATTCCTTCCAATGTTTAATTGGTAGATTCCACCTGGCCATTGGCCTATGGGTGGTAAGGTGTACTTTTCCTGTGCTTGATTTGATATTTTTCTGTGATGTTTTTGACCAGCTTTGAGGTAAACTGAGTACCTTGATTCATCACTATCTCCCTTGGTACTCCATACCTTACAAAAATTTCTTCAAAAAGGAAGTTTACCACTGTTTGTTTAGTTGCCCGGACTAGTGCTTTGGCTTCAGCCCATTTTTTCACATAATCAGTACATACTAGGATGTACCTTTTACCTTTTGAAGTTGGATTGATGGGTACTATAAAATATAGAGCCCATTTTTCAAATGGCTCTCTATATACTTGAGGCTAAAGGGGCATTTCATCTGTAGCTGTTGGTCTGCCCATTCTTTGACAGCTATCACAACTTTTCACATACTTCTTGGAATCCTTAAAAATAGATGGTCAATAGTATCCAAGACTAAGAATCTTGAATGTTGTTCTTTTGGCTGCAAAATTCTCACCACACGGTTCATCATGGCAAGATTTTAAAATATCAATTATTTCATCATTTCTTACACATCGTCTAATAATCATATCATAACCAGTGTAAAATAAATCGCCATTAACCCATGAGTATCTAGCACTTTGTTTGATCAGCCTCTTCTTTTCCTTTGGAGTAAAATATGGAGGTGTTCTTCCTGTGGATAAATAATTGGCTAAGTCAGCATACCAAGGATTCACTATTGAAATTGCAAATAAATTTTCATCTGGAAAAGAATCTTCAACCGGAACAACCTCACCTGAATTTTGCAGTCTAGAAAGAAAATCTGCCACCTGATTCTCCTTACCTGGTCTATCCAACACTGTAATATTAAATTCCTGTAATAATAACAGCCATCTAGTAACTCTGCCATTAGTGATTGGTTTATTCATTAAATACTTAATGGCAGAGTGATCAGTATGTACAAAAACCTCATAACCAGTGATGTAATGTCGGAATTTATTTACAGCATGTATGATGGCAAGCATTTCTTTTTCAGTGACTGTGTAGTTTAATTCTGCAGGTGTTAGATTTTTGCTAATGAAATAGATGGCATAATTGAAAGACTCTTCTTTTTGGCCTAATGAGGCACCTACTGCAGTATCAGATGCATCTATAAAGATGTGAAATGGTAGGGTCCAGTTAGGTCCTTTTAAGACTGGTGTGGTTGATAACTTTTGTTTGAGTGTTTCAAAAGCTTGCTGACAATTCTCATTCCAGTTGAAAGGTGTATCTTTTGCTAGAAGCTTAAACAGAGGTGAAGCTATTTTACTAAAATGTTCAATGAACCTTCTGTAATAGCTTGCATACACAAGGAAACTTCTTACCTCTTTTTGAGTCTTCGGAATTGGAAAACCGACAATGATCTGGATTTTTGATGGATCAACTTTAATGCCTTGAGAAGAAATTTAGTGTCCTAATACTATCCCTTCATTTAACATCATAAAACACTTTTCATTGCTCAGGGACAGATTAGCTTCAATACATCTCTTCAAAACTTTTTCAAGATTCTCTAATGCATGCTCAAATGAATTACCATACACTGAAAAATCATCCATGTAAACTTCAACACAGTCATGAACTAAATCAGCAAAAATAGCTAATACAGCTCTCTGAAATGTAGCTGGAGCATTGCAAAGTCCAAATGGTAAAACATTATAGGCATAAGTGCCCCAAGGACAAGTAAGAGTGGTTTTGTCCTGGTCCTCTAAAGCTATCCTGATCTGATTATAGCCACTAAAACCATCAAGAAAAGAGAATTATGATTTCCCAGCTAATGTGTCTAGCACTTGGTCAATAAATGGTAGTGGGAAATAATCTTTGAGGGTTGCTTTGTTCAATTGTCTGTAATCAACACAAATTCTCCACTTGCCATTTTTCTTGGGCACTACTACCAATGGGGATACCCACTGACTGTCAGAGATAGGACAAATAAAATTGACTTTCAATAGTTTTTGTAATTCATCTCTAACAATATCCTGAAGCATAGGATTCATTCTTCTTTGCGGTTGCCTCACTGGTTTGACATTACTATCCGTGTAAATGTGGTGAGTGCATGTTTCAGGGTGAATTCCATGCATATCGGTGTAGTCCCAAGCAAATTCTCTTTGGTATTTTCTCAATAATTGGATCAATTTTTCCTCTTGAGATGAGTCTAGGTGAGTGCTAATATTCAAAGTTTTTCTTGGACTAATCTCTATGGTCTTGCTCTGTGTGTTTGTGATAGATTGAATGGGAAAAATGTTCTGAAATGTTGTTTGCAAACATTGAATGGTGCATGTTTCCTAAAATATTCTATGCCAAAAGTTCATCTGCAGCATGGTATTGTTCATTTCTTAATTCTTCAAAAATATCAGGTTGAGAAAGGAACAATTCTACGAAATCATCATTATTATATTCTTGAAAATCATAGATTTGATTGATGCTGAAAACAGATTGAACTTCTTCCTTGTCATTGTATTTATCTTCAAGCCATAAATTGTGTGCTACTGCTGGTGATTGTGCTGATGGGTAAAGAGTGAGTTGTTTTCTTTCAGTTCCTCGTGAAATAATCATATTACCCGATCTACATCCTATGAATGCATCAGCAGTTGCTAACCATGGTCTACCAAGGATGATGGGGTGTCCTCCTAAATTAGATTTTGGCTGAAGAACTAAAAAGTCCACTGGATACTCCCAGGAGTCCAGTGAGACAATTATGTCCTCCAAAATCCCTTCAGGAATCACTTTAGACCTATCAGCTAGTTCTAGAACAATTGTTGTGTGCTGCAAGTTTGTGAGCTGCAGTGTTTTCATTGTTTCAAGAGTCATCACATTTATTGCGGCCCCAAGGTCAATTAAGGTGTTTGGAATATGTATGTTGTTAATGATTGTAGTGACTCTGGGAATACCAGGATCAACATACTTTTCCATTGAAATGGTGTTTGTCATAAGGCCAGCTAAATGTCCAATAACATGAATAGTTTTTGGACCAATTCTTTTCCTAGTAGGTTTCTTGAGGCACAGTTCTTTGATTGCTTTAGTACATATGGGAATGTCTTTTATGGCTTGAAATAGTGGAATTTTTATATAGGCATTCTTTAGCTCATCTAAAACATCAAACTGTGGTATAGACATGGGAAGTTTTGCTTGGACCAATCGTTCTGGAAAAGGTGGTGGATGCAACGGTTGCATTTGTTTATTTTTGATGTTATCATTTTGTTTCTTTTGAGTTGGAGTTTCATTTTCATTTTCTTCATTTTCTTCTTGTTTTTCAACTATTGGAGGTTCTTTTTGAAGTACCTTAGCAGACCTCAGATTGATATTTTGTAAAGGTAATGTGGGATATGATGGTCCCTCATCTACATTATAGGCTAGTCTCTCTGCTCTATTATTTGGATTTGGTACAGGCTGAGCAGGAATCTGAGTGGGTCTACGAGGTTGTTGGTTAGATGGGAGTTGTAAGTGGGGTGGATTTATTGGTGGAGGAGCAGGCAATGCTTGTTGAGTGTTTTGGGGTTGATAAACAACTTTCTACTGAGGATATTGCTGATATGTTTGAGGATATTGCGAATGTGGCTGATGATACTATTGATATGGCTGAGAATACTGTTGGTATGGTTGATATTGTTGAGAGTACTGCTGAAATGGTCTCCATTGTTGTTGTGGGTAATTTTTGTGTTTCCATGGCATGGGCACATTCCAAGAATTCTAAGCATACATCTGATCTTGTGCAGGAAATTGCAAATTTTGGTTTGGAAACATACCTGGAGGTGGAGGTCTAGGTTGCCACAGTCTCTTAGCGCCCATGAAATACACGTTCTCCATATTTGTATTAGTTTCTTCCACATTACAATTCTGCAAAACCTTCACTTTAGAGCAATGAAATATATCATGATTTTCAGTACAAAAGGCACAAACTTGATTGTTTTCTAATGGGCAGTCTTTCAAGGCATGTTTCTTTCGGCACTTTGGACAAAAAGCAGCCATTATTTGATCTTCATCTTCTTGTCTTTTCTTGGCTTTCAGAGTGTCAATTTGAGTTCCTAAGGTACTTAATAGATCTGTTTTGAATTCTTCTAACAGGTTTCCTATTTCAGCCCTTGTGACACTTGCTGAAGCAGATTTTGTGGCTTTAGATGATAGAGCTCGTTTTCCATATCTAGCTTTTCTCCTTGAGTAATTTTCACATAAATCAGTAATTTCTTCGAAAGGTAAAGTGCAAATATCACCTTTGCCCATCAAATTAAGATCATCTAATTATTCTTCTCGAATGCCCTTCAAAAATATTGTTTGAATCAGATCAAGAGACACAGTCCTATGTTTTGATTTTTGCAAATTGTAAACAAATCGTTCCAAATACTCCTCTAAATTTTCATCCTCTTGTTGATTCATCCTAAAGATATCATCTTTAGAATCTTTCGATCTGCAATAAGGTTGGTATTTCTTTAGGAATATTCTTCTCATGCCATCCCAATCAGTTATTGCATGTTCACCAAGTCCCATGAACCATCTTAATGCTGATGCTTTTAATGTTGCTGGGAAGAGTCTAAGCCTATGGCCATCATCTGTGTAACCATATGTTCGACATACTATGTCAAACTCAAACAAGAATGAATCTGGGTCTTTTGAAGCCATGCCATAAAAGTTTGGTAGCACAAATGGAGGTATGTTTTTCATTTTTATTTCGTCATCTTCTTCTGGTTCTTGAATAGGAAATTTAAAGGTTGACTCTTCCTCCTCTCTTTGACCTTGATTTGGTGGTCCTCTTGCTGATCCATCTCCTTCCTCAGCCATTTTGATAGTTTCCTCTGTTGATTTAATTTCTTGTTCAGTGTCACTTGTTTCAAAGAGAAGTTCAAGGAGAGATTGTTGAGTTACTGTGCTACTTTCTCTTTTTATAGAGGATTCAGGGAGATGTTTCTTTTGTGATTCATGTGCTAATAGAATTTGCCTCTCAATGAGTGTAAGTCCTTTCCCTGATTTCTGTTTATCCTCTAGTGTTTGTATGGTGACTTTCCCAGCTAGTGTCGTGTGTTAAAATTTTCCTAAAGGGTCTGCTCCTGGTGGTAGGTTAGTTTTTGGATGGGGGGTTTTTGTGAATCTACCTTTATCATCTCTAGATCTAGACATAAGTAAACATGACTTCTAAAATGATGAATTGAAATTAAATCTATGTTTTTGTTTGTTTTTGTTTATTTTAATTTTTATATATTTTATTTTTAGAAATCATCTAGATGCGCCTCCCCAGCAACGGCGCCAAAATGTAGTGACCAATCCAGGGGTCTAGATTAGACTAAATTTAATGTCAACCAAGGTAAGTAAACTTAGAGGCACGTGTCTACAGTCTATAGACCTAAAAGGATCTCATCTACCTAGATAAGTGTCTACTGTGACAGGCTACAACACTCTTTTACAAGAGATTAGAATATGTTTCCTTTCACAATTCGAACAATTATATTACCTAATTTAATCAACTGTTCTAAAGTGTTACTAGTCCGAGTTTTCAATCCTCTTACAAAGATATCGTTCACAAAAACTCTTTCCAACTAACACACTAAGCAATCATGAAAACCAAAAACTCTTTTAAGCATACTAAGACTCAAATGCATGAAAACAGAGTCCACAAAGATACTTTGAAATTCAGTGCTCAATTAAATATTTTACAAGATCTTGTTCAATAATTTAGCAATTTAAGTTTCAAGAGATCACCATGAATCATACAATAACCTAAGAACTTCTAATCAAATTAATGAATTCACAAGCAAAGAAATGGCATCAAACACTATTTAGATCTGAAGTTTAAATGTTATGAAAATAAAATGGAAGTATACCAGTCCCCACGTAGGGCCCGTCCACGTGTTGATGGTACACTTAGGAAGCTTCAGATGTCGAAAACGTTAACACACAGAACACTAGAATGATAAAACGTTGCCTGTGATTAAAGTCTGGAGATCAATTACATCAAGAACAGAGTTCTAGTAACAATACCATACAATATGATACGCTTAATGTCTCTTATCACGCAGTCTGATTTGCAATCGAATGTACATACATTATCACACAGATGTTTTTGCTTTTACAATCAAAAAGGTGATTTTTGTTTTTTTCTTAGCTTAACTGATTTCCAAAACAAAACGAAATCAGTTTAAGTAACTCTGGCCTTTTGATGCTTTTATGACCAAAAAGGCTGGGTTTGACCAGCATTGACCATGTATCCAGGAGCTCCAGATGCGATGCAAAATAGATCTTTCACCATGTATGTACATCTGTGATCACGTCCCAATCCTCAGTTTTGATTTTCCTACCATGCCACGTGTCACAACATAAACCAATTATAGGAAGTCATGACATCCTGTAATTTTGTTGAAAATTTCTAATTTTTAACATAAAAATCCACAAATTAAATTTAATGCAAAATAACAATTATAATGCTTAATTGATCAATTTCAATGGACTATGAGGGGTTTATGGAAGAAAATGATGGATGAATGATGGATTTTTAGATGAAAAAGGATGGCAATAAAATAGTACCAACAGAACATATATGGAATTTAATTCCCTAAAATAATTGGATAACCCTCTTGAGATAAAAAAATATCGCTTGTCACATTAGTTTTGTCCACTTTTATCACTAATGTTAGGGTTTTAGTTTTGTCCACTTTTGTCACCAATTCTATGGTTTCAAGGAATAGTATAGATACATCATTAAACATCAATTTTATATAATATTTATTGACATCATTTGAAAGAGAATACCTCCTAGGAGCATCCTCTTGGAATGATGTGGGTGAAGATACTGCAAAAGGGTCATCTAATTGACCTTTTGCTCATATTTCATCCTTTCCTCAACTAGAGCCAACTCAATATATCCTAAGCATACGTTGTACCCCACCATTTGTCACAATAAATCCATCCACTTTTCAATCTCTAAGTGGAGAAGTTATTCCTTGGTATTTATTTCTAAACCTAGATGAACTCTTGAACAAGTGAAAATGGTTTTCGCATAAATCACATCTAAAAGGAAATTTTCATAATCCAATACCCGATATCTCTCTCCCCTTCACAATCAAGAATATGACATATTCTATTGTAGCAACATTAGGTTGAAGATCCTTTAAATTCCCTGTTAAACAAGGGTTTATGGGGTTGCATATTGGAAAACCTTTTCCTATCCCAATCAACTTTATATATATATATATATATGAGCATAAATTTAAGGGTAACCAGTGAATCCTTAGCCATAAATGATAAGATTTATTTGTTTCCCTTTTGGGACAACTTATGTAGACCGAAGGATTAAGAACATCCATAAATCTTGGAAGCATGAGGATCCACTTCCTAGCATCATGTTTTGATCATAATAAATTTCATAGAGGAAAGAGTGATATCCCTATTACACATAATAGATCTAGAATTTTCCCTTATCTACCAAGGTTGAGGAAGATTTTTTCTATTCAATAATTTTTATATTTGATGGCTTTGGGCTACAAAAATATCATAACAAATATTTGGAATGTATCAATTCAATCCTCCTTGAAATGGACCTTCTATAGATTTAATTGAACCATCCCTACAAATATGATGAAACTACTTATCCTCCTAACTAAAGGATCTCCAAACCCTTGCCTTCAATCTTGTTTAATCTATTGCTCATCCATAATATACACAAACCTCCTCCCTAAAGGTATTGTTGGTCTTCCTCTTATAAATATCGTCTACATGTCATTTAGCTTATTGGATTCTTATTCAAAACTCTCCAAACATTTTTTGGAAAAACCTGTTCATTCATGAAAGACTCTTTAGAGTTAGTTTACTTTATCTAAGATCTATAGATATGAGAACAAGACAATGTCCTCAATTTTCATGTATTTCGTTATTCACTAAGATCATTGTCAAATTATTTTATGAGGTCATTTCTAGAAAAATATCATCAATCTCATAAAAAAATTGTCTTGAATCCACTTTCTTTAGTTGCGAAGTTGAATTCTATGAAAAAATAAAGGAATTACCACGGGATCTACTTTTTCACCAAGCATGGCATAACTCTTTGTCGACACTTTAAGGACCTAGCAAGTGCCCCTCTCAAACAAAAATGTTGGAAAACATTTGTCTATGCCACCTTTGTTATCTGGCCCAATGGTGTCACAAATATTAAATGATTTTCTCAACCACCTTAACAAAATGTATCAAAAGATATTCAAATCACCATAGAAATAGAACGATATCACTTCCTCCCCATTTTAAACATCCCAAACACCCACGATAATAATGGATCTTTATCCACCAAATGCATGTGAAGAAGATCCTTACATATTGTTACCTCAATGCAAAATTCATCACCGTCCATCCCAAAAATAAAATGTTCTTAATACCCTCACCACGTGAGATTTTTCAATCTTTCACTAAAACCATATAAATAAAGAGAGACCATACAAGAATTTTCCTCCACAATGGTGCTTCCTCCAACTATCAAATCAACTATTCCTTCCACAAATTCAATTGTCGTAAACCTAATTTGATCATTCCTTAGAATATGAATTCTCAAGTTTTTCTCTCCTTCAACCAACAAACAACTAAAAAAATTGTCAAAATACTTAGAAAAATATATATGATTTGTTTTCAAACATTTGAAAGCCCTTTATAACACCTTTACTTATGTCAAAGACAAAATTAGCACTCTTCATCAACAAGGTGTTTACCAAATTCCTTCTTGATATGGCACCTATCACATTGCCCAAATAGATTGTTCCTTTGAAATGAGGCTTAAAGAACACATAATTGACATCAACAACTCTATTCTCAAAAACTCCAATAGTCAAGCATTCATATCATACAAAACATACAAAAGACGACATATGTTTTGACCAAACAAAAATTGTTGCTAAAGACCCTCACTATTATACTCTTCCAATTAAAGAAATTGTTGAAATTAAAAAAAATCCTAACAACATGAGTAAGGAATACAAAATAAAAATCAATTGTTGAATTTAGGCTTCTGTGATCCATATCAATATTTTTGAGAAGAGTTTTTGGCGGAAATCACGACGATGAACCACACTGGTTGGTTCGAAACATGTTGACAAATAAATTATGATGTGATTTCCACCGAAAACTCTTCTCAAAAATTAATAATCATAAACTCTTATATAAAAAGAAACCCAAAACCACGTCTCTACTCATCAACCTTTCTCCCTAACTACCACTTATTATATCCTCACCCTCCACCTTTCACATATTCCTTGCTTTTTTTTAATGCTTTCACTTTTCTGTTAAACGTTTTTTTATTTTCCTTATTTCTATATTTTTAATCGTCATTTTTTTTCAAATATACCTTCATATATTTTTTACTTTAATAAAGGAAAAAATTAAATCAACTTAAATTTATTCTAAAAAAAACTTTGCATCTGCAAATTTGATCTCTCTAGAAATTTAATAAATACAATTTAAAATGAATCTATGTATTTATTACCCAAAAACATTCTTTTAAGAGAGGTCCCCTCAAAAGTCTTTGTCTATCCAAAGCTTATAAAAATGTGCCATGTTTTGTTTGTGTAATGTATGGACATATGCCATGTGTAATCTGATGTGTGTGTGAGCAACGAGATAACAAGCCTGTTAGACAACTTCATTATTGGGGGTACCTACCTACCTCCTTTCACAACACCAATGTTTAACCATGTCTATTATGCCAAATTACCACCCTCCCACGATGCATGCAATTTCTTTACCCATATATTTTAACAAGTCCCTTCTATGATGCATGCAATTTCTTTACCCGTATCTCTCCCGTTGGTCGAGCCTGCTTCCGCATCCTCTCCTTAACAGTCGAGCCTGCTTACGCATCCTTATCAGTCGAGCCCCTCCGGTCCTTGCACTCGGAAGCGCAAGACCCTCCGGACCTTCTTTTTTGATTCAACCGGGGTCTGTCCAGTCCATGTGGGGGGCACTGTTTTTTGACAAGTCCCTTCTACGATGCATGCAATTTCTTTACCCATATATTTTAACAAGCCCCTTCTACCTTCTACAATGCATGCAGTTTCTTTACCCATATATTTTAACAAGTCCCTTCTACGATGCATGCAATTTCTTTACGGATGTATTTTTGTAGCGCTTGGTTGGTAGTGCATTAAAAGGGCAGTTTTGTAAATCAAATTTATTAAGATAATGCTTATGTGATTTATATTTTGATAAGCAAATTTTAATTATATTGAATATCTAAATTTATAATTTACGTAAATTTAATAATGTATATATTAAATATTCAAATTTATAATTAATATAAAAATCAAATTTATTAAAATAATGTCTTTTGGAATTTATATTTTAATAATTAAATTTTAATTATATAAAATATCTAAATTTATAATTAATATAAATTTACTAATTTCATATATATTAAATATCTAAATTTATAATTAATATAAATTCAAAGTTTTATAAATTAAATTGATTAAAACAATGTTGATGTACTTTATATTCGAATAATCAAATTTCATTTACGTTAAATATCTAAACTTTTAATTAACATAAATTTACTAATTTCATATATATTAAATATCTAAATATATAACTAATATAAACGGGAAGCTTTGTAAATCAAATTGATTAAAACAATGTCTGTGCTTTATATTCCAATAATAAAATTCCAACTATATTAAATATCCAAATTTTTAGTTAACAAATAATTATTGATTTTATATATATTAAATATCTAAATCTATAATGTCTTAATGATTTATATTCACATTGAGGTATTGGTTCATGTGTTTTTTTATGTGATGGTGCATGGTTTAATTGTATGACTTTGATAAATGTGCATTTCATGATTTATGTTTCTCCATAAATATAATTGTATATTATGACAATCGTGAATATAGTTGTTGATACATTATGCAGAGTGTGTGCAGAGAATGGAGGAAGCGTTTGTCATCCACACTTTGCACAATGTATCAATAATCATACACATGATTGCTATAACATCCAACTATATTTATGTATTTATGAATGAGAATAAATCCAAAATTGTTCAAATTCGGAGACAAAAAAAAATGTAACTTCTTATTCTAGTAATCAAATTCCAACTATATTAAATATTCAAATTTATAATTAACATAAATTTACTAATTTCATATATATTGGGATTTTTGGGACCTAATACACTTTAAGAAAATAATGCTAACAGAAATATAAATTTTATTGTTAACCTTTATAACATTGTTACATTGTCTAGAGTGTGGAGGTGCAAAGTAAGCTTTCTTCCTCCCCACCTACTCACTCTACCCAATGTATGAACAACTATACACATGCTTGCTATAACATCCAACTATATTTATGGATGAACATAAATCCAAAAAAATTCAAAATCCCAAACAAGCAAAATGTAACTTCTCTTTCAATTAATAAAATTCTAACTATATTAAATATCCAAATTTATAATTTACATAAAGTTACTAATGTATTTCTAACATAAATTAGGAAGAACTCCCCAGCTACCCACCCGTCCTCACTATCTCGCCTTCTGTTCACCTGTCCTCACTATGCACCATTCGATCTTTTGTTAGACGATTGAATTATACTCATCTGTTGATTTGAAATATGCTGACATGTGGCAATTGTGACTAGCTCGAAACATTTGAAGGCTAGTTTCTTGATATACCAGGTGATGACAGTTATAACTGGCTAGACAGTTGCGAAGGCTTGTTTCTTGATAGACCAGTCTCTTTGCAATCAGTTGTTCTCTCTAACAAACTTTGAAGCTCATGCTAGGAGAAAGAATCATCAGCCCTCTACAAGCGTCATTTTAGAAGATGGTAGATATTTACTGCAATCCTAGATGCATGTATTGCACCTCGAGATGGTGTCTTAAATGGGATCAATTAGGCAATGTTGGATTCATCTTGCCCCATGATGATATACTATCAGAAATCATGTTAGTCGTTGAAATCTAGAGATTCAGATCAAGAAGCAGAGGGCATGAAGAGTTGTTGTTCGATTTTTTTGAGTGATTACAAAGAATCTGAGGTTGTGAGATTGATACCTGATTGTGGTCACATGTTTCATGTGGTTTTCATCGATCAATGGCTTCGAAGGCATCCCACATGCCCCATCTGTCGAAATTCCCCTTGGAATCTTCCCGCCCCTCTCCCACAACGAACCCCAACTCCTATTCTTATTTCTACTCGAATTCCTAGTGTCACACCTCATCTTAAGGCCACGCTCTATTCTCAATTGTAAGGTCCTACCAGCTTGAAAGTTTTTTTTTTTTTTTATTTCTGGTACATAACATTGGTTTACTTATCAAGTATCCTCAGTTCCTAGAGGTTATTTTTTTATGCAATCCTATTGTCTATTGTTGTGTTTCTTTTATAAGAAGAAATTTGGCGTAAATCACATTCAGAAAATCATTGTCGACGCGTTTCGAACCAACCAGTGTGGTTCATCGTCAGGACAAGTTGAAGAAATAGATCCAACTTTGCATGCTAAATAGTCTACGCAGAGCCTCCAACGGCTAATTTTGACTTAGGGATCAAAGTCATAAAATCATTTATATAATTTAAAGGAAGTTAGTTAATTCGGTGACCATACCTTTAAAATATATATATAATAATTTTAATCGGTGTTTAAGTTAATAGTTAGTTAAAAAGGTATCTTTTAATAATAAAAAAATTATAAGTTATTTGTAACTTAAATGGGATTTAGTTATATGTAAGTAATTTAAGATAATAGTTAGTTAGAATACATATATAATAGAACGAAAAAATAATTAAAAAATAAATAAAATAAAAATAAATATATAAAATAAAATAAAATAAATATATTTAATTAAGAATATAACTGGTAAAGGTTAAAGTTAGCTGGAAAAAAATAAATAAATAAATCAATCAATCAATAAATAAATATATAAATATATAAAAATAAAAATAAATAAATAAAAATCAACCATAAAAATAAAAATAAAATAAATAGATAATAAATAAATAAATATATCCAAATAAAAATAAAATAAAATAAAATAAATAAAAATAAAAATAAAATAAATAATGATAATAATACAAATATATAAGAATACCTGAAAAAAAAAAGGTGGGGGGTTATTTAATAAAAAGAATATAAGTTAAGATTTTATTTATTAATATCTATCAGGAAAAATAAATAGAAAGAGCGACACAAACAAAAGAGGGAGAAGGACAGGAAAAAGACCATTAGAAAACCACAGAACAAGAAGGATAAACCCTAGAAGGAAGGAAAAGACAGGGCACTAGGGGGAACAATGAAAGCTCGAAAGGATTAAAAAAGGGGGGGGGGAAGGAAAAGAAAGACTAGGAAGAAAGGGCAGGGATCCAACAGCTACTGATCTTCCAGCTATCATCTCTATTGAGATTGTTAGGCCTTCTTTCAATCTCAATAGCTTCCCTGAATTTACGATGATGGAAATGAACAACTTTGGCAATAACCTTAGCCTCCTCTATACAAACCTGATGCTTGGTCTTTTCCGCATGCTCCGCTAATGCAGAAGACTTGGTTCTCCCATGTTTTAGGTTAGCTGCATGTTTGTTGATCCTCTGATGGATGGAGCGCCCTGTTTCCCCAATATAGGGGGTCCCACAAGAACAAGGGATCAAGTAGACACCCTTCATGTCCTTAAGGTCAACGGGATCTTTCACCGATTGGAGGGATTTACGAATGGTGTTGAGGGGCCTAAAGGTTGAGGGAAAATCATACCTCCTAAGGATCCGAGCAATCTTGTCCGTGATTCCTTGGACATAGGGAAGATGGACACCTTGTCGGCACTCCTTCGGTTCTTTTTTAATTAACACATTTTTAGAGGCTTTAAGGAAAGCCTTCTGACCTAGGTGCCTACTATAGCCATTCTCCACAAAGACATTAAGGAGATGGGATCTTTCCTTATCAAATCTCTCCTTATCAAAAATCCTAAGGGCACGAGTAGAGAGGGTGTTAAGAACACCCATCTTTTAAGCAGGGAAATGATGGGAATCAGCATGAAGATACTGCTCAGTATGTGTTTTCTTCCGGAACACCGAGTGGGAGAGAGAGCCATCCTTATTCTTAGATATAAGAATATCCAGGAAAGGGAGGCAACCATTGACCTCTTTTTCCATGGTGAACTTAATGGCAGAGGACTGACAATTGAGGTGATTGAAGAAGAGATCCAGTTCCTCTTGGCCATGGGACCAGATGACATTAGTGTCATCTACATACCTTTTCCATAGCTTGGGAAGGAGACGAGCCGAGGCTAAAGCTTTGGCTTCAAAATCTTCCATAAAAAGATTCGCAACAATAGGGGAGAGGGGGGAGCCATGGCAACACCACAGGTCTGTTCAAAGAACTCACCCTCGAAACAGAAGAAAGTGGAAGTGAGACAGATCTCAACCAGATGCACGGTATCGGGATCTGTTAAGCGATAGATCACTTCCAAGGCCTCCTTTATAGGGATGCAAGTATAAAGGGATACCACATCAAAGCTGACGAGAATGTCATCGGAGCCAAGCTTAATGTCCTTAAGCTCTTTAATGAAGGATGCAGAGTCTTTCACGAAGGACTCCATACAGCCAACCAAGGGCTTAAGCTAAAGGGCAAGGAACTTAGCAAGGAGGTATGTCGGACCACCAATGGTGTTGACGATAGGCCTCAGAGGGACTCCTTCTTTGTGAATCTTTGGCAAACCATAGATCCTAGGAGTAATGGGACTGCTCTCAACGAGTTTATGGCAAAGGGAACTCACTGAGCTACTGGACTTGATAGCAAGAGCCACCATCCTAGAAATCTTCTTAAGAGGGTTCTTGGGTAGTTTTTTATAACTGCCACTATTGTGAAGATGATCTAACATCTTCATGCGATACTCCTCCCTGTTAAGGATGACCGCAGCCCCTCCTTTGTCAGCCTTCAGAACAACGATATCTTTGTTCTGGTTTAAGGACTTAAGGGCCCTGATTTCCTCATTACTGAGGTTCTTCCGAGGGTGCTTAGCCTTTCTAAGGACGACGACACAATCTTGCCTAATAGTGTCCTTGATATTATCCAGAAGATCTCTAATCCCGTACTCCACGTCGCAAATAATGTCATCCACCGAGATTTTCCTAGGGGCAAGGGCAAAGTTTAAACCTTTGCCTAAAAGTCTAAAAATAGAAGGGGAAAAGGAAAAACTAGATAAATTAACAACTTTATTATTCCGAGGGGGAGGGGGAAGAATATTCCGGTCCAAAATCATATCCTCACTGCTATGGTTAATATTGCTAATTTTAATGCTATTGTCAATAGATTCCAATTCCATGTTTTGATTCTTAATAATACTAGCACAATCTCGGCTAATAATATTATTGTATAGATTATTATTGTTATTATTATTAATACTATCCGTATTACATACATTATTATTATTATTATTATTATTATCACTAATATTATTATTATTTTTATCTATTAGACTAACCTAAGTACCCACGGGGGATTTGAACCGGTGACATATCGCAAGGAGTGCCTTAACAGCGCACCCATTCACCGTCAATCCAAAGCCCCGTGGGCATTATCACTAATATTATTAAAATTACATAAGTTTTCATTATTATTATTATTAATGATATTATTAACATTATATATGTTATTATTATTATTATTATTAATATTATTGAAATCATTATTATAATTAAAATGATTATTATAATTAAAATCCACAGACTCATTAACCACAGACATCATATTGACAGGCTTACCCGATGAAGACTGCAGAAAATCACGAGAGACGACGCTGCTCCTCAGGTCAGTAACATCACTGCTGCGGGTAAAGGGAAGAATCTCGCTACAGCCATGAGAAGCAGAGGAAGCCGATAACTCTGGAACAACGTAGAAACTCCAGTCAGCAGGCATTGAAACATGATCAGACGCAAGTTGTGCAACTGATGGAGAAGCCACATGAGAGCACCTTGGGTTAACCGATGGAGAACGCTGAAAACCACGACCATGAAACGAAGACCACGACGTCCCTCAGGTCAGAAACACCACCACTGTGTGCAATTGAAGGAATCGCGCCACAATTACGAGAAGTAGAAGGAGTCGATATCTCTGGAACAACGTAGACACTCTGGTCAGCAGGCAATGAAACAAGATCAGACACATGATGTGAAACCGACGGAGAAGCCACGCGAGAGCAGCTTGGGCCATCTGCTGCACTCATCGATGAGCAGGCAGGTTGACACCTGAGAAACGCAGGACAGCAACCCGCTACGCTTGGAGTAGTCTGCCAAGAAGGAAGGGAGGCAGGATCCGAGGAGCGCTGCTCAGAGAACCATTGACCAGCACGCAGGGGCGAAGAAATGGAAGAAATCCAGCCACGGAGGGCCAATTTTTGGGAAGCAGAAATGCAGCTCTGGGACCCATCATCCATCGAATCAAACCCCGCAGATTTTCGAGCTAATAACTGAAACTTTGCAGCCTGCTTTTGTCGCCTGATCTCCTCAACACGCAAGGATTTTAATGCAGAGCATGCATCAATTCTAGACCACAGGGAGGGGGAGATCAAGTTTGAAAGCTCTAGGTGCAAATATAGAAGATCCCGAGAGAACCTACTCAGGTCTCTCCTGACCCTATTAATTTCAGATCTTAACAGCGCTAAACTGGCTTTTACGAACACTCCATGGTTAGAAGGAGTGTGGAGGCGATGGTTGATCTGAGCAAAGATCGGGATAACCGTGGAATCTCTGCATCTTTTCAGAAAAGCTAGATCTGATTTCAACTTCGAGACCTGCAAGCGTGCCCATTCAAAATGATGAACTTTAGATGCAATGGCTCTACCGTGCAGGGAATCAATGGTTGAATTGAGGCTTCAGTGACCCATAACAATTATAAGAAGAAATTTTGGCATAAATCACATTCAGAAAATCATTGTCGACGCGTTTCGAACCAACCAATGTGGTTCATTGTCATGACAAGTTGAAGAAATAGATCTAACTTTGCATGCTAAATAGTCTGCGCAGAGACTCCAATGGCTAACTTGACCAACGATTTAATTTTGACTTAGGGATCAAAGTCATAAAATCATTTATATAATTTAAAGGAAGTTAGTTAATTCGGTGACCATACCTTTAATATATATAGATATAGATATAGATATAGATATAGATATAGATATATATATATATATATATATATATATATATATATATATATATATATATATATATATATATATATATATATATATATCAACCATAAAAATAAAAATAAAATAAAATAAAATAAATAGATAAAAATAATAAATAAATAAATATATCCAAATAAAAATAAAATAAAATCAAATAAATAAAAATAAAAATAAATAAATAATGATAATAATACGAATATATCTATAAGAATACCTGGAAAAAAAAGGCGGGGGGTTATTTAATAAAAAGAATATAAGTTAAGATTTTATTTATTAATATCTATCAAGAAAAATAAATAGAAAGAGCGACACAAAATAAAAAGAAGGAGAAGGATAGGAAAAATACCATCAGAAAACCACAGAGCAAGAAGGATAAACCCTAGAAGGAGGAAAAGAGAGGGCACCAGGGGAAACAACGAAAGCTTGAAAGGATAAAAAAAGAGGGGTGGGGGAAGGAAAAGAAAGACTAGGAAGAAAGGGAAGGGATCCAATAGCCATTGATCTTCCAGCGATCATCTCTATTGAGATTGTTAGGCCTTCTTTCAATCTCAATAGCTTCCATGAATTTACGATGATGGAAATTAGCAACTTTGGCAATAACCTTGGCCTCCTCTATACAAACCTGATGCTTGGTCTTTTCCGCATCCTCCGCTAACGCGGAAGACTTGGTTCTCCCATGTCTTAGGTCAGCTACATGTTCGTTGATCCTCTGATGGATGGAGCACCCTGTTTCCCCGATATAGGGGGTCCCACAAGAACAAGGGATCAAGTAGACACCCTTCATGTCCTTAGGGTCAACGGGATCTTTCACTGATCGGATTACACCGAATTAACTAACTTCCTTTAAATTATATAAATGATTTTATGACTTTGATCCCTAAGTCAAAATTAGTCATTGGTCAAGTTAGCCGTTGGAGGCTCTTCGCAGACTATTTAGCATGCAAAGCTGGATCTATTTCTTGAACTTGTCCTAACGATGAACCACACTGGTTGGTTCGAAATGCGTCGACAATGATTTTCTGAATGTGATTTACGCCAATATTTCTTCTTATAATTGTTATGGATCACAGAAACCTCAATTCAACCGTTGTGTTTCTTTTTTAAATATAAATGGTTAAGTATAAGTCTATTTCATGTTGTTGTATGTTCTTTTAAAATGTCTGTGAAGGTTAGTTTCTTGATAGGCCGTATGTCGACGGTTGTAACTGGCTAGATAGTTGCAAAGGCTCATTTCTTGATAGATTGGTCTCTTTGCAATAGGTTGTTCTCTCTAACAAAATTTGAAGCTCATGTTAGGAGCAAGAATCATCGACATTCTGCAAACTTTGTTTTGGAAGATGGCAGATATTTACTACAATCCCATATGCATGTACTACGCCTCCAGATGGTGTTTTAATTAGGATCGATGAGGTAGCGTTGGATTCATCTTGCCCCGTGATGATATACTAAAAGAAATCATGTCGTTCGTTGAAATCTAGAGATTCAGATCAAGAAGTAGAGAGCATGAAGAGTTGTTGTTCGATTTGTTTGAGCGATTACAAGGAGTCTGAGGTTGTGAGACTGATATCTGATTGTGGTCATATGTTTCATCATAATTCGAGAGCTAGATGAAAGAAAGCAACCATCTCCCTAGCACATAAAGGCTTCATAATAATTATCTCAATGAAATCAACCGTTTAGCTTTTTGAGTTTCTTCACTTAATAATTGTTTCATAGTACAATAGTTGTTGTGATCTAAGACAGATATAGAATCAAATATACTGAGTGAGCTAAGAAGAAAAGATGAATATAATGGAAAAAGTTTCTACAAAATCTCCATCCTGAAGCAAAGATGAATTTGTTGAGTGAAATATTTGTAATCCTTCTAAAAGTATAATCTGATAACCTGAGAAAACAACTACGTGCAAAAAAAAAATAAAAAAATTACAATACATTTCAACCCAAATTCACATTAAAAACGTAATGGAAGAATCTTAACGCAATTGGAAATTTTGTATTTCAAATGAAAAAATAATATTTTACCGCAAATACAAAGAAAACCATGGGGTCTAAAAGCATTCTACATAGCATTCAGTTTCAAATACAACTCTGCCAATGAGGCCTTGCCTTGTAGATGAAGACAATGGAGTACTTAGCCAGCCATTAGATTCCATTCTTACAGTTGTCTTCCTTAACTCATTCAAATTGTAAAATATGAAAAAATAAGGGATAAGTACGGGTGCAGTTGTTGCTCAGTGATTTGCGTGAATAAAAGTAAAAAGTATTTGAAAGGCACAGGAGTCAAGTGAAATATTGAAAACAATATGTTCTTTGAAAGTATGTTAAAGAATATATTAAGAGAAGTAACTTCAATTTCTAAACGAAATGACATTAATATACTCTTAGTCAACCTACCTTCAAGTATTATACAACATTTTTAACCTTTTTATGATAAATGTTATCACAGAGGCTGTTGCGAAAATCCAAAAATCCTTATCAAATTATGTTTATTGTTCTGAAAATCTAATGGCAAGGAAGACGTCGTACAAATCTAATAGGAAGGATAACATTCAAACTACCATTTTATTTTTCTTGCAGTGCAGTGCAGTGCTAGGCTATTTTAGGGTTTTATTGTTGATTTGTATGACCAAACAGCTACCTTTGGCAGCGAGGAAAAGCACGTGTGCACAATTTACAACATTCCATTCATACTATGCATGCTTGATAGAAAACAAAGCAATACAAACACTAATATAAAAATCTAAAACACCCAGAAAAACAAACAAACATGGGAAAAAGGTTTTTTGTCAACTAGTGTTTGTTTCGTTCCTATTGCCAACTTGTGTTTGTTGGTTGAATAACTGCAGGCATGAAATGACGTTCGAGGAGCTCAGTTCTTGTTTAAGTTTGTGTTGCTCAATAATTAGGCACACTCGTTGAAATTCTCCACATTGTTGGATTGTTTCCACATATCTTTTTTGCTTCCTGGCATGATGAGATTTGTGTGGAATACCCTCAAAGTACTCATGCATCTTAGTTCCTTATGAGTTATTAAATAGTTGTTGATCTACTTGATTTCAAAATTATTAATCATACATATACGATAGAGAAATAATAGCATGATGATGAAAATAATATCACTATTCTAATATGAGGGAGAGTTGTGCTTCTTACTAACTTGATTACAAATAGTTTGCCTAGAAAAAACAAAACATTATTTAGATATTTCTTTAAGTTTTCCAACTTGTTTGCATGATGTTGTCTTCATTATGAGTTTCCTAGAAAAGGATATGCCTTTGTTGGTTGCCTAACTCTTCCTTTAGAGTCTAAAGTGTCCCTACTTCCGCCACCAAATAAAGAAAATTGTGTTGCAATGTATGTGCAATCATCCATTTTGCCTACATCAGTGTTTGTCCCTTCCAAGCTATAAGGCATGATATGCATGTTGAAAACCTCCAAAACACTCGCAAAGACATAAACTTATGACTTCTATTAAAAACATAAATTTCACCTACTATATATCACATACATTTCACCTTCAATATATAGCGACAAGCAAACTTAATAAATTTGCTTGATAATTTTTTTAATATATAGTTTTGTGGCTTGCATATTGATTGCATGTAATACAAACTCGTTGAGAATTTAATTAAGCATTTGATGGCCATACCAAATACAGTTTTCACCATTTTTAATTTATTGATGTTGATTCTTTGTTACTAATTTCTTGCAGATATGAAAAATGGTAAGCTAGTCAAAAATTAAATTACTTTAATGTTCCTTCAGTGCTAGATTCTTTGTGTACACCAGAAATGACGCAATCCAATTCATTTAATGAAATAAATGAAATTATTTCCAATATATTCTATGGTTTTTCTTTGGTTTTTCTTTTATACTCCAGAAATGATGATCAAAATCATTTAATGAAATAGTTGAGATTATTTTTCAACCACCTTCCAAAGCTTCTAGGTTTTTCATTAATTCAATAGTGCTTGGAAACATTGAGAGCAACTAGTTGACCTAAAACCCTTGGTGGTTGGGTTTCCTTTAGGAAGTTATTTGTAGACATCTGAAGTCTATTGTAGAGTTTAGTGGAGGTCTTTTTTCCTATCTTGCTGGTGGATTTAGAAGAAAAGATCCTTATAAGAAAGGAAATTTATGGCCACTTCAGGATAGTCATATTCTAGATGATGATGACTATATTGAACCCCAGCTAACATAGAAAAAAATAAAATAATGACATTCAAAGAGCCAGAAAAATAACAATCACAGGTACCCCTTGTTCTAGCCAATGAAGTAGATTGTATTGAGAAAATTATGTCCCAATCTCCAACCAAGGAGGCAAACTGGAAATGCCAAGAAGATTGTAAATTTGATGGGGTATTATTGAAGGATCTAGCTAGTGGATTGGAGGATGTAATGACCTCTTCAATGAGGAAAGAAATATCTAGTGACATGTCACTTTATTTAGGCATTCATGGAAAACTTGTACAACTGAATAGGTTAGGGTGCATATCAGCTTAATCATGGGAGTCTCCTGCAAAAGGAGAAACCTTTGATGTTGAATATTTTCCTTGAACAACCCTTAACTGTAATATTAATTTGGACAAGATTGTAAAGAAACAAACTTGCATAAAAGCCAAAATGCATCACCTTACTATAGGATGGATATTTGAGTTCAAATCTCGCAGGGAGTGTCATGATGTTCGTTATATCTCCCTTACAATTCAGTATTACTATTCTATTTTACAAGCATGTTTGGCATGGAAGTAGCATCAAAAGATTCAGGGAGTAATAGATGGAAATCATGACGATAATGTGGAGGGGCTAACAAGTCAAGAAAATTCTTTTGGGGGTGTTTCTTCATTTCCTCTTTTGTAGAAAACTCGGGCATGTGTTGCAAGAAACATATCTTCAAATGTTGTATGTCCAAGGAGGTCAAGGAGAGTTTATAGTTCTAGGGAAGTAGTAAAACATGAAAAAAACAATAATGAAATTGTTGAGGATGATTTGAAAATTGATACAGGACTAAAGCAACAGGTATTTAGAAGACAAGATATGCATAAATATGTCAATAAGAGGATACATGTTTCAAAGGAAAAATTTCCTCTTATAGAAAAAGCTACTAGGGTAAAGGAATATACCTTTGAATTAGAGATATTTTACCAAAAAGATGTGAGGAGAGCTTTTACCAAAAAAATGTGATGAGAAGTGCAAGCGCACAAGGACTGAAACTCAAAAGTCAAGGCAAGGTCTATTAGGAATTTTTTCAATTGGTAGTAGAAAGCATAAAGTTGGTTTAGCATATTTGCTTGAAGGTTAGAAACGTAAGAAAGGAAGACCTTGCCCCCTTGTGAAAAGAAATGTTGACAATGAATGGAAGTGGTTGATAAGATGCACAAACTGTCTTAGAGCCCTAGAAATAAAAAATCAATTGCACAGTGTGATCATGTTGACAATGGATGGAAACCAAAAGCCAAATATAAAAAATCAACTGCGTGATGCGATCATGTTGACAATGCATGGAAATCAAAAGCCTTGGTGCATGGAAACCAAAAGCCTTGTGCGTCGGTAATATATATATATATATATATATATATATATATATATATATATATATATATATATATATATATATATATATATATATATATATATATATATTATGTGAGCATCATAACATGAAACATGGAGTTGTATGCCAAAAAAACTTAAAAACTTTCCAAAAAGCATACAAATTAACAAAAAGAGTTTGTTATCATGTGACAATTGGAGAAAAAAAGAACTTTAAATCAAGATGGATGTAAAATCCCTGCATAGATCTTCCAATTTGATAAGCAATATATAATCAGATAGGCTAATTCACATCATTTGAGGAAGATATAAACCAGAAAGATTAAATTTTCAAAAGTGAGGAATGGTATTAAGAAATTGAAATAAACATAGATATAGTTGTTGTAGAATTTAATTAGATAGGCTAATTCGCATCATTTGAGGAAGATATAAACCAGAAAGATTCAGTTTTCAAAAGTGAGGAATGGTATTAAGAAATTGAAATAAACATAGGTATAGTTGTTGTAGAATCAATTAGGGAGGAATTTAAGCTCACACACAATCAATGTGGTTGATATAATTTCCATGGGATCTATTGCAATAGAAACTGACAACAAAACATTACATCCATCAGGCCAAACTGCCAATAAAAAGGACTTTAAAAAAACATACTTGGTCATAATGATACAAACAACCGACATGAAAGACAATTCAGGAAAGATAATTGATTTGAGACTATATTGTAAGTATCACTGAGAATTTTACAGAAAGACCTTTATATCATAGAAAAAATATTAGAAAACTAGATAGCCCAAAAGGATACCGTGGTTGGGTATAAGCAGGGGGTTATGTTTGGGCCTTGAGCTTTGCCCGTTCAAAGTCATTTGCTAATATTTTAGTGGGAAATAAGTGCATAAAATTTTGTATTATGTGATCCACAACCCCTTCTTGCTTCTAGAATTAAGATTCTAAATGCTGAGAATTTCTAAAAAGATTAATGTTTTCTAGACAAAGGGCATAAAACGAAACTAAAGCTGCAAGTACAATGTTGAAACTGCTAAGCATTCCCTCAGTTGACATATTCCAACTCAAATCAATAGGATAGCAAAAGAGGAGCTCACTTTAATTTTAACACCATGTTATTTCTCTCACTGAAATTGTAACATATCACATCTCTCTTCATTTATGCTCTTTCTCCATATGTTATTTCCTTATGGCATTCCTTTGCAACATTTGGTGCAATGCTAGTTATGATTTATATTCAAATAGTCAAATTCCAACTATATTAAATATCCAAATTTATAATTAACACTAACCTACTAATTTCATATATATTAAATATTAAAATATATGATTATCATAAACTCATAGTTTTGTGAATCAAATTTATTGAAACAATGTCTTTGGCTTTATATTCCAATAAGCAAATTCCAATTATATAAAATATACATATTTATTATAACTGACATAAACTTATTAATTCATATATATTAAATATCCAAATATATAATTAGCATAAACTTAAAGTTTTGTAAAACAAATTTAATAAAACAATACACTTAAAGAAAAAGATGCTCACGGAAATCTAAGTTGCATTGTTCATCTTCGTAATGTTGATACATTATCTGGAGGTGCGAATGAAAAAAAGGCCTCTGCACTCTACACAATTTATCAACAAATATACGCATGATTGCTATAACATTCAACTCTATTTATGGATGAACATAAATCTAAAAAAATTTCAAATCCCTAGACAAGAAAAATGTAACTTCTTATTGAATTAATCAAATTCCAACTATATTAAATATCCAAATTTATAATTAATATAAACTTATTAATTTCATATATAATAAATATCAAAATTTATAATTAATATAAACTCAAATATTTGTAAATCAATTTATTAAAATAGTGCATTTCTGTGATTTATACTCAAATAATCAAATTCCAACTATATTAAATATACAAATTTTAAATTAATATAAAATTACTAATTTCATATATATATATATATATATATATATATATCGAATATACAAATATATAATTAACATAAACTCAAAGTTTTGTAAATCAAATCTATTTTATTTTATTTTTGCTAAGTTGTGTGAATCCTAAGATGATTGCACACTTAACCTTTGGCTTGAGAAACCACAACCCAGGGGCATCTAATACCCATCTTGAGCCACACCATCCCTTAACATGGCTGGATTTTTTTCCCACCAGTGACCTTCACATCATAGAGTGCATTATTAGTACACTCCAACACCATATACTCTATGCCTAGTGGGCTTATAAATCAAATTTATTAAAACAATGTCTCCTTGCTTTATATTCTTATAATCAAATTCCAACTATATTAAATATCCAATTTTTTTATTAACTTACTAATTTCATATATATTAAATATACAAATGTATAATTAACACAAACTCAAAGTTTTGTAACTCAAATTTATTAAATGGTGTCTTTGCGCTATATTTGAATAATCAAATTTCATCTATATTACATATCCAAATTTATAATTAACATAAAATTACTCCTTTCATATATATTGAATATTCAAATCTATAAATAACATAAAGTCAAAGTTTTGTAAATCAAATTTATTAAAACAAGATACTTCAAAAAAATGATGATCATAGAAATCTAATTTTTATTACATTCATCTTCGTGCATAGGAAGCTTTCTTCTTAGCCACCTCCTCACTCTTCACAATGTATCAACAACTATATTGTAACACCAGTGAAAATGTTTACTGTGGGTTACTTTTATATTTACTTGTGCTAGTACTTTTAATTTTTATATCATTGGACTCGTGGCTCGGTGAAAAGGGCCTAGTGGAACTTTATAGTAAGAGAATTTTGATTGGAAATAAAACAACATGTTTGAAAAGTCATGGGAAAATACCAAGAGTAAATAATTCCAAACCTCTAAACAATTAGAAACAGTTATCTCTTTCTCTCTCCCTAGAGAGGGGGATAACCCCATCTCAGTGGGAAAAAGATCCAAGGATGGCAAAAAATGGTTGGAGGATGAAGAGAGAAGAGAAGTGAGAGCTTTGGAACCTTACGCAAGATGTTGTGAAGGTTGGAAGGACATTGTCAGGACTGAGGCGTTCTTGATCTGGACATAGAGCCAGTGGAACCCTCGGAAGGAAAACCTTGAGGAAAGAAAATTGAACTAGACTAAGTGAAGTCTTAAGGTTCTATAATGGGATAACTTAATGGTTGATTTATAATACTTTATGGAGCGAGGAAGCTCAAGGGGAGACCAAACGTCATTTACAATCTTGTGGTTAGGTGGTGTGGTCTTCCTAATTGACTTTTTTTTTTTTTTTTTTTTTCTGTTGAGACAGAATACAAATAACTATATATGCAAGTTCTTTACTGGTTATGCTAAAGTAAAACCTCTGTGTTGGTTGTCTTTGAGAAGGGTTAGGTTACATAATTGTTTGAATCTTATGCATGGAAGTATATAATGTGTAAATCCTACCAGTTTATTTTTTGGAAACTATATGCTTCATATTAAATAAAGTGGGTGGATTCGTTAATAATAGGAGTATCATAATGATGCATAAAAGAAATGATAATTCTGAAGCAAATAGTTCTGGATAAATACATGCATAATTCGGTAACAGGGATAGTACAAACTTTTAACCTAGAAGAAACTTCTTATAGAAAATATTAGGAGGATTTCGGTTAAGCCCAAAAGCGATGAGCTCGAGACTCGCCAAGGATCGTCCAGAATCAATCAGAACTTAACTAATAACACCATAAGGGTGAAAGACTAGCACCAAATTACCCAAGTCTCACTCTTAGGCACGTGTTGACAACTTCCAAAAAAACAAAAAGAGAGAAGAAATTAATTGAAAGTTGTCATTTTCTTTTTTTTCTAAGCAGAGTAGCCATACAATGTTTTGGGCTTGTTAATAAGCGTGGATAGGAAAACATGTGTACATGTTGCAATAACGCAAATTCTTAAATAA
Organism: Pinus tabuliformis; assembly: GCA_031772625.1. Taxonomy (NCBI): domain Eukaryota; kingdom Viridiplantae; phylum Streptophyta; class Pinopsida; order Pinales; family Pinaceae; genus Pinus; species Pinus tabuliformis. The sequence continues at coordinate 824,688,978 of CM062805.1, forward strand.
TAACAGCATGGAAAATAATACAAAATAGATGCAAATGCAACAATTATGCATGGAAATATCTAGGTGGAACTGTTGCAGTAAATGGGTATAAAATTAACAGCAAAAAGCATGAAGCTGGAAAGGTTTCTATAGGCTAGCAATTCATTACATAGTAACTTTTGTAACTTCCAACCAAAAATTAAAAGACCAAACCATAACTTGAATGCAAGTATATAAAAAAATAAATAACAATAAATAAATAAATAATAATTAAATTAAATAAGTAAAATAAATAAAATAAATATATATATATATATATATATATATATATATATATATATATATAACAAAAATAAAATAAAATAGAAAAGAAAAATGGACCACTCAATTAAGAGCTCCAAGTAAGATAAACCCACAGGGGTCACTGTACACAAGTTTATGCATCATTTCTCAAAATTACAATTAAACTCTGGAAGAATATGCCCAGAAAGAGCTCGAGTTGTTACAATTTATACATACGACGAAGGGTGATCGTAGTAACCCTAGTTAAGCCATGGAGTGGCATATCACAACACTACCAACAAATAGGACATGGGCCTAGTGAAAACTCCTTAATGCCTGGGTCAAACCAGTCCCTTTCTCATTAAGTGGAGATTAAAATGTTAAAAACCAGAATGCAGGTTTTCATGAAAGAACCCTTGTATGAAGTAAGAGTCATATAAGAACCTAGAAAGAAAACAGAGTGAATCCAGTAAGAACCCGAGGGTTGATTTTCAATCGTAGCCTATAGCAAATGAATCCAAGAGATTGGGAAGAGAACTAACTTGCAACCAAAGTAAACTAGTAGTTAAAAACAATATCAACTTAGAGGATAAAAACCACAAAGACCAAGAATGAAAACTTAACCGAAAATATCTTACATGTTCAAGAAACCCAGTTTGGGAAAGAGAATTGTGACCCTGCAATGAACAAACCAACCTTAGAAGCACTGGTGTTTGGACAAACACAGATGAAACCTTGTCTATAGAAATAAAAATAGAAATCAAACCTAAAGAAACTCAACAGTATTCCTCCTTTCCTCACTATCATTGGGGGGCCATAGCTCCGAGGGAAACTAGGAAGCCACAAGAAAAGGCAAAAGCAGTCATCATGGAGGAAAAGAAGAACTACATAAAGAAATGAAGAGCACGTCCAGTGATGGTGGTGCTAGAAGTAAAAATTTACCTGAAGAAGAATATAGAAGGGTAGTAGAAAGCTCTAGAACCATGGTGGTGGAGAGAAAACCCTAGAAACCCTAGGAGCCTGTGACAGAATGACGAGATAGGCGCGAACCTGGGTGAGTTAGTTACCAAAACTGACCCTTGTTCTACCATCGTTGGATGTAGCCTCGAACAAATGGATGGACAGTATGAACCCAAGTGTTTAGGTGGATGGAAAAATCTAATACAAGGTATTATCATCATATAAAAGTTTGCACCGTAATCCATGTGACCTATTTGATGTGTGATACCCATTAAATGTGATTTGAAACAATTAAACCACCTATGAACTATGATCAATTCAAACCAGTGAATCGACATTTTCTTTCATATGAGAAGGACACCTGTAAGTATGTCAGGCTTGTAAACTATTTTTTTAGTCCCACCTCATAAATTTTGGTAACTTAAGATAACAAAGTTGATATGGTTAAAAAAAAAATATCCATATGTATTATGTTGTGTGGTGTTAAGTTAAACATGTGACAAGTGGTATCAGAACCTGGTTTCCACACTGTGGCCAATTTGGGCAACTAAGAAACAATTAATGTGTTAATTTACACAGAGAGGAAGAAACAATATGTAGAGAGGAATTAGACCGCCGACAAGGCCAGATGCACCTTATGCCGAATTTAATCCTGAAATGTGGGTGGAGTTAGGAGAGGAGTCTCGTCAAGCTAATGCAATGTTGTTGGAAACCGTTTAGTAGTTGCAAGATGAAATGACTAATTTGAGAGCTAATAATGAAATTTTAAGGCAAGAACAAGAAATAATTCTAAAGAGCTTATCAGATAGATAGAATAAACGAGATCCAAACGCGAGTCCTAGCAATGGAAATAGGATTGAAGCATTTCTATAGAGGGAAGATCATGTAGAATCCAAAGGAGGGTGGAATGATGATGAAGGAAGGTCTGATAATGTTTCCGGTGATAAGGGAACCAGGAGGCATAAAGTTGAAATTCAAGGGGAGTTCAAAAACATAAAACCCACGACCTTTGATGGTGAGGCCAAAGAAACTGTTGAATCATGGTTGATTAATACGAATAAGTATTTTCATATCTATAAATATGATAATAACCTAAAGGTCGGGTTAGAAATATTCCAACTACAAGGTAAAGCCACCTTGTGGTGGGAAGAAATCAAGATTGTTCGGGGAATTGAGGAGTAGGGAATAACTCGGAGTGCTTTCAAAAACTACTTCAAGGATAAATATTTGACTGAGCGGTTTTACAATGAAAAAGCAAAAGAATTTCATGACTTGAGACTGGGTCAATTGAAAATAGATGAGTTTGTAACAAATTTCAAGTCCTTGTGTAGGTACATTCCATATATTCGGGAGGAGAAGGTTAAGGTGCAACGCTTTACTAGTAGTCTACCTGTCTTCATGAAGGAAAAGTTGAAGTTTGATAACCCAAAAATAATGGGTGAAGCTATTCGAAAGGCCCAAATTTGCTATCAGCAAATGAAGAAAAAAGGGGAAAGTGATAGGAGTGGGCTAGTCAAGAAGGGACAAAATATATATCTATATCTAGAATATATATATATATATATATATATATAAAATAAAATAAAAAAATAAATAAAAATAAAAATAATAAGAATGTAAAAGTTGTTGGTGAAAAAAAAGTGCAGCAAAAAAAACATACCAAGTTTCCCGGAAAGAATCTGCAAAGATCTGAATTACAAACTGACAACAGGTAGACTGAAGTAGTAAGCAAACCATAAAATAATTAGCAGCAAAATCCTCCTTTAGAATGTTGGGGGTGTGGGGAGCGCCATTATTATAAAAATTGTCATCATCATGCCCAAACAGAGCATACTGCTAGCGTATAGGAAGCGTGTACAATTGGAGAGGTAGCTAGGAGCATACCAAGAATTAATGCGGCCCTCGATGATAATCAAGCAAAATATCAGCCCACCATGATAAAACCTGAAGGTAACATATCTAGTCACTATAATTCTATTCTAATAAATTCAGGTGCAAGTTTGAGTTGCATTGGTCCAAAAGTAGTAGAAATATGTCATTTACAAATGATTAAATTTAAAAATCCTTGGTTGGTGCAACTAGCTACTGAAGCTAAGCGAAGACTGACTGCTAAGATTAAAAAAAATCCTATTAAGATAGGAGCACATAAAATTAAAATGGATTTAAATATGTTACCCTTAGGATCCTATGAGTATTAATTGGAATGGATTGATTAGAGAAGCATTTGTCTCTCGTGAATTGCAAAGAGAAAATTGTTAGTTTTCTCAACGAAGAGGGCTTTAGGCAGGAGATTCAAGGGGTGAAGAGAGTTGTTAAATCACAACCTATTACTGCTAATCAGTTAGGAAACGGTATTTGGAAGGGATGTAAATTTTATATCGTGTAAGTGGGCTATACTAATTCTAAGAACATGACCCCTTCCTTGGAAAATCTACTAGTCATTCAAGAAATTATTGACATGTTTCTAGAAGAAGTACATGCGTCTCCACCTAAATGAGACATTAACTTTACTATATAATTGGTCCTAGTAGCAGCCCCTATGTCCAAAGCTCCTTACCGTGTGAGTATACCTAAGTTAACAGAACCCAAAATGCAACTACGAGAGCTCCTTGTTAAAGGTTACATTCGCCCAAGTGTGTAACCTTGGGGAGCTCCTATATTGTTTGTAAGGAAGAAGGATGGTACTCTACGATTATGTATCGACTATAGATAGCTAAACAAGATTACCATTAAAAATAAATACTCCCTATCCCAAATTGATGATTTATTAGACCAGGTCTGAGGTGCCAGCGTGTTCTCAAAAATATATTTACGTTCATGATATAATCATATTCACATAAAAGATGAAGATATTTGTATGACAACATTCTAGACTCGCTATAGTCATTACAAGTTCTTGGTGCTACCCTTTGGGCTTGCTAACACCTCTACCACGTTTATGAGCCTTACGAATGGTATATTCCATCCTTACTTGGATAAATTTGTTTTTTTTATTTTTATTGATGATATTCTAATTTACTCAAGGAATTTGGAAGAGCATAAAAAAACATTTAAGGATAGTGTTGCAGACATTACGTGACAACCAGCTCTATGTTAAATACAACAAGTGTGATTTTTACAAAGATCATATCCAATATTTATGACACATTATTTCATTGGAAGGCATACTCATGGATCCTAAGAAGATTAAAACCATCATGGAATGGTTTTTCCCTAAAAATGTTATGGATATTCGATATTTTATGGGATTGGTTGGTTACTACCGTCATTTTATTGTGGGGTTTTCTAGGATTGTGTACCCTATAAATTCACTCCAGAAAAAAGGAAAAGACTTTAAATGGGCAGTTGACTGCCAAGAAATTTTTGAGCATCTGAAACATGTGTTGACCACAGCGCGTGTGCTAAAAGTAGCAGATCCAGAAAAGGAGTTCATGATGTACACAGATGTTTGCAGGAAGGTAGGGTGATAGCTTACAAATCTCGTAAGTTGAAAGATCATGAACAACGATACTCTTCTTAAGATCTAGAGCTGACCACAGTAGTCCATGCCCTAAAGGTATGGTGGCACTACTTATTGGGGAAGAAATTTCTTCTAATGACAGATCATAGTAGTTTAACAAGTTTTTTTAATCAACCTAATTTAAATGATCGCCAAGTCAGATGGATTTCCTTTCTAAGAGAATTTGACTTTGACATATGACACCTAAAGGGGAATAAGAATTGAGTGGTTGATGCATTAATAAGAAAAGTACACTGTGTGTACGAGATCTCTTACAGTCAAATCAAAACTAATTTTTCTGAGAAAATTAAGGAAGTTTCTCATAAATATCATGAATACAAATTTGTATGGCAGCAGACAAGTCAAGCACAAAACTATGGTAAGAAATCCGAATATGGCATAAATAGTGATGATATGCTAACCTATAGAGGTAGCATATATGTTTCTAACCAAGCCTCTATTAAACAATTTATGCTAGATGAGTTTCATAAAATTCCATATGTTTCCCACCTTGGTTACCAAAATTTATTTTACGCAATAAGATAAGAATACTTTTGGCCATGTATGAAGAAGGATATTACAAAATATTTAGCAAAGTTCCTGGAATTCCAACAAGTGAAGACAGAGCATCATCATCTTGTTGGTTTACTCCATCCACTACCTATACCTGAATGGAAGTGAAATACAATCACTTTGGATTTTGTTGAAGGTTTGCCTAAATCTAAAAAGCAAAATGATTCCATATTAGTAGTGGTGGACAAATTGAGTAAGACAACTCATTTTATACCGTTCAAAATCTAAATATAAAACTATTGAAATTGCAGATATATTTATGAAAAAAATATTTCGGTTGCATGGTATACCAAGTGTGATGATTTCATAGAGAGATGTAAAATTTACTTCAGCCTTTTGGAAAGCCCTTTTTACGGGTTTGGGTACACAAATTCATTTCAGCACCACATACTGCCCTCAGACTGGTGGACAGATTGAGCGTGTTAATCGTGTGTTGGAAGATATGTTGTGAATGTATGTGATGAAACAACCAATCAAGTAGGTGGACTATCTCCAATTAGTTGAATTTTATTATAATAATAGCTACAATGAATCATTGGGAATGAGTCCCTTTGAAGTTCTCTATGGGAAAAGATGCAGAATACCCACCAATTAGAATAACCTTGAAGATAAATTAATGATAGGTCTCGACATGTTAGCCAAAATGGAGCAAGCAGTGAGGAAAGTTTTCCATAATTTAAAAGCTTCCCAGGATAGGCAAAAGGCTTATGCGAATAGGAAGAGAATCTACAGGAAGTTCCATGTAGGAGATCATGTTTACGTATGAGTTAAGCCTAAAATGAGTACCTTACGGTGAGGCAGTTGTTCAAAATTAGCACCTCGATATTGTGGACCTTTTGCAGATTCTAGATAAAATTGGGCTGGTAGCATATCAACTTGCATTACCTAGGCAAATTCGGGTTCATAATGTGTTTCATGTTTCATTATTAAAAAAATAAGTATACAATCCTAGACATGTGATTAACTAGCAAGATGGACATGTAAAAAATTTATTTTATAATTTAAAATGTATAAATGTACATTATGATTTGTATGGACTAACGATAAGTTATGATTATGGTACAGGTCGAAGTGGATGGAGAGTTCCTAGTAGAGCCTTTGTGTATTCTCGAGTAGAGAGAAATAATGTTACGGAGGTGAGCTATCACCTAGGTTAATGTGCAACAGAAGCACTTTAGCCTAGAAGAGGCCACTCGGGATGATGAAGAATTTACGCTTAAGGCATATCCTGACCTGTTGCAAAGGGTTGGACTAAAGATGGAGGACAGTGCTTCACACAAGGAGGGGGATATGTAACACCCCGATATGAAATTTTTTATTGTGGGTTACTTTGATCTTTACTGGTACTAGTACTTTTGATTTTCATGGCATTGGACATGTGGCTTGGTGAAAAGAGCCTATTGGAACTTTATAGTAAAATAATGTTGATTGGAAATAAAATGACATGTTTGAAAATTCATGGGAAAAGACCAAGAGTAACAAATTCCAAACCTCCAGAAAATTAGAAACAATTATCTCTTTCTCTCTCCTTAGAGAGGGGAAAAACACCATCTCGATGGAAAAAAGATCCAAGGATGGAAAAAATTGGGTGGAGGATTAAGACAGAACATAAGTGAGAACTTTCGAACCTTACACAAGACGCTATGAAGGTTGGCAGGACATTGCCAAGACTGAGGTGTTCTTGAGCTAGACATAGAGCAAGTGGAACCCTTAGAAGGAAAACCTTGAGGAAATAATTATGAATTGGACTAAGTGAAGTCTTGAGGTTCTATAATGGGATAACTCAATGGTTGATTTCTAAGACTGTCTGGACCGAGGAAGCTCGGGGGGAGACCATACATCATTTCCAGTCACATGGTTGGGTGGTATGGTCTTCCTAATTGTCTTTTTTTTTTTTTCTCAGTTGAGACAGAACACAGATAAGTATCTCTGCAACTTCTTCACTGGTTATGCTAAAGTAAAACATATGTGTTGGTTGTCTGTGAGTAGGGTTAGGTTACAAAATTGTTTGTATCTTATTCATGAAAGTATAAAATGTGTAAACCCTACCAGTTTGTTTTTTGTAAACTATATGCTCAATATTAAACAAAGTGGGTTAATTTGTTAATAATAGGAGTATCATAATGCTGCATAAAAGAAATTATAATTCTGAGGCAAATAGTTTTGGGTAAATACATGCATAACTAGCAATAGAAATAGTACAAAATTTTAACCTAGAGGAAACTTCTTATATAAAATATTATGAGAATTTTGGTTTAGCCCGTAAGCAACAAGCTCGAGACTCACCAAGGGTCACCTAGAATCAATTAGAACTTAACTAATAACACCCTAAGGATGAAATACTTGCCCCAAATTACCTAGGTCTCGCTCTCAGTCGGGCATTAACAACTTCCAAAAAAAACAAAAAGGGAGCAAAAAAATTAACTAATAGTTGTCATTTTTCTTTTTTTTCTAAACAAAGTAGCCAAACAACGTATTGGAATTGTTAATAATCGTGGATAGGAAAACATGTGTACACATTGCAATAATGGAAATTTCCAAATAAAAACAACACTGAAAATAAACCAAAATTTATGCAAATACAACAATTGTGCATGGAAATCTCCTGGTGGAACTATTGCTGGTAAACAGTATAAAATTAATAGAAAAAGACATGAAGTTGGAAAAGTTTCTACAAGCCAGCAGTTCATTACATAGTATCTTATGTAACTTCCAACCGAAATTTAAAAGACCAAACCATAACTTGAACTCCAGTATAAATAAAACCAGAAGATAAGAACCAGATGCTCGAATAAGAGCTCCAACTAAGATAACTCCACAGGGGTCATTGGACATAAGTTTATGCATCATTTCTCAAAATTATAATTAAAGTCTGGAAGAATATGCCCAAAACGAGCTCGGGTTGTTACAATTTAAATATATGAGGGAGGGTGATCAGAGTAACCCCAACTATGATGTGGGGTGGCATATCACAACACTACCAGCAAATAGGACATAGGCCTAATGAAAACTCCTTAACAGTTGGGTCGAACCAGTCCCTTTATCATTAAGTGGAGATAAAACTTAAAAACCAAAATGAGGGTTTTTTGTGAAAGAACCCTTGTATGAGGTAAGGGCCAAATAAAAGCTTGGAAATAAAGCTGAGTGAAATCCAGTGAGAACCTGAGGGTTGATTTCTAGTCATAGCTTGTAGTAGAGGAACATAATAGATTGGGAAGATATCTAACCTAAAATCAAAGTAAACTAGTAGTTAACAAGAATAACAACTTAGAGGGTAAAAACCACAAAGATCGAGAATAAAAACTTAACTGGAAATATCTTACCTGTTCAAGAAACCGAGTATGGGAAAAAGCATTATGACCCTGCATTGAACAAACCAACTTTAGAAGCATTGGTGTTTGGACAAACACAGATGAAACCTTGTCTATAGAAATAAAAAGAGAAATCAAACATGAAGCAACTCAGCAGTATTCCTCCTTCCCTCGTTGTCATGGGGGATCCATAGCTCCGAGGGAAACTACGAAGCCATAAGTAAAGGTAGAATAAGTCATCATGGATGAAAAGAAACACTACATAGATAAATGAAGAGTGGGTTGAGCAATGGTGGTGCTAGAAGTAAAATTTTACCTAAAGTTGAATGTAGAAGGGTAGTTGAAAGCTCCATAACCATGGTGGCGGAGATTAGGCTCTTGAAACCATAGAAGCCTGTGATAGAATGACAGGCCAAGCACGAAGCTAGGTGAGGCAGGGTTTTATGGGCTTCACATTCCAGGAGAAAAATGGGTTTTCCTCCAGAACCTAGAAAAGTTGAGGAAAACATACCCTGAATATTTGTGGATAGTAGGTGGAGATTTCAACATGATTTCATCATTGGCAGAAAAGAAAGGAGGGACTCGTCAAATAGAGGTAGATATGTAAGCATTTGGGGATCTTATAGTGGATCCGCACTTAGTGGACCTGCAGACGAACAATGGAGTCTATGCTTGGAACAAAAAATAGGGAGGAAGCCACCAAATCGCCTCTCGACTGGACAGGCATATGATCTCTGAAAAAATCATAGGTAAAGACATCTTCTTTGAGGCATCGATTCTTCCCTGTATGGGATCTGATCATTGGCCTATACACTTGGAGATGGACTAAAAAATTGGACCCAAGAATCACCCATTCAGATTCGATTAGTTTTGGTTAAGGAACCCTAACTTGATAGACAAAATTGAAGAATAGCGAAGGAACAATGAAGAGAGAGGGAGAAACTGCATGCGTACCTTCCAACAGAAATTGAAGGAGATCAAACACAAGATAAAGATATGGAATAAAGACGAGTTCAAACATATTATGAAAGAGCAACACCAATTGAATAATAAAATCCAATATATACAACAACAGATCATTTAACAAGGCAGATCTAACAATATGGTGAAAGAGGAAGGACAGTTAATCAATCAATTGGAGGAACGAAGAAAGAAAGAAGATATATTAGGGAAGTAGAAATGAAGGGTAAATTTCCTGCGAGAAAGAGAAGGAAATACTCGATTCTTCCACAAAGCTATGGTTCAACACAGGAAACACAATCAGATTTACTCTTTGAAAGGTGCAAATGGGAACTGAATGGTGCAACATGAGGATATGGAGTATCTACTAGTGGATCACTTTAAATCCATCCTAACAGAACCACCCCAAGACCACTCAGAAGCTATACAAAGAATTACGAGAAAAATTCCTCAACTCATCTTGAGAAATTAGACTTTGGCACTCATGAGAGTTGTAACGATGGAAGAAGTGGAGGAAATAGTTAGAGGAATGGCGAAAAATAAGGCCCCAGGACCAGATGGATTTACGACAGAATTTTTTCAGGCAACATGAGTTTTATGGGGCATGATATACTAGAGGTGGTGGAAGAATCACGTCAAAACCAAAAGGTATTTCCCAGCCTAAATTCTACTTTCATAGCTCTTATTCCTAAATATTCAAAATCTGAAGATCCCCAAGGATTTAGACTCATTTCTCTCTGCAATGTCATTTATAAAATTATAGCCACAGTGATAGTCAAGTGCCTTAAACCCCTTCTCCCCAACCTCATATCACCTTAATAGACCAGCTTTGTGGAAGGGCACCATATCCTAGATGGTTTTATAACTTCTCAAGAAATTGTGCATTCCCTAAAAGACCAAAAACTCCCGGGTATGATGGTAAAGTTGGACCTCTCCAAAGACTATGACCATCTAAGTTGGGATTACCTAAAAAATGTCCTTAAGGCCTTTGGTTTTAATCAAAGATGGATTGGCTAGATTCTTGCTATGGTCTCATCCCTATTGTTTTTCGTTCTTCTTAATGGATCCCCCTCCCATACTTTCAACCCTTCGCATGGCCTCCGCCAAGGTGACCCTATATCCCCATTCCTCTTTATCCTTGCAATGGAATTCCTAGGTTGATATCTTAAGAATGAAGCCATAAATTCTCATCTCAAAGGAATGAGGCTATGGGGCAATGACCTTCCAATCACCCATCAGCAATTTGTAGACGATATTATGCTCTTATGCCATGTACCATTGAGAGAAACCCGCCGCATAAAATATGTTCTTCACACCTTTACGAAGACTTATGGTACAACAATAAACAATGAAAAAACTTGTATTTTCTTTTTCAACACCTCGGGGCCCATTTAGTCTTACCTTGCCCCAGGTCTAGCGTTTGGCATTGGATCTCTTCCTTCCAAATATATCGTAATTCCCCTGTTGGTGAACTCCCTAAAGACCTCTTGTTGTAAATCTCTGCTCTAAAAAATAAGTGGTAAACTTAGCAGTTGGACCTTCAGATTTTTAAACTTGGTAGGCCAGACAGTCCTTCTCAAAGAAGTGCTTCAATATATTCTGATATATCAACTCTCAGGGATGGCAGCGCCAAAAACCTCTTGTGCAAAATGGTGGACACCTTCAAGAATTTTTTATGGGGAGGAGCCCAACAAGTAAGGAAATGGGCTTTGGTTTCATGGCCTAATCTAACGAAACATAAGATGGAAGGTGGGATGGGTCTCTGGGACCCATATACCCTGAACCAAGTAATGGGTGCTAAAATTTGGTAGCGATGGATAGGAGGAGGGCCAGACCTCTAGAAACAAATCTCGACTCGAAAATATAACATGCCAGCTCAAACATAATATATTCTTAGATATCATGATCCTCCCAAAGGATCGACTATTCAGAAAATGGTGCTCAAAAAATAAACCTTATACAATAACATGCCTTATGGGAAATCTGAAATGGGAAAATGGCTTTGTTCTGGCAAGACCCCTAGTAGCAATAGGACAAACTTCTTGGCAGGAAAGACTTAAGCGACCTCTTTCTATACACTAATGGCAGGAATTTTCATACATTTAACCATTTTTTGAAATAATAACAGGCTAGTGAAGGATGGAGGAAATCGAAGGAGTGCAACGATTGGCCATAGGCACCCGAGTCAGAATAATGGAGTCAGCTGGAAAAAGAATTAAATTCCATAAATTTATCCATTCTAAATGGCCCAAATATCCTTCGATGGGGATACACCACAAAAAGAACCTTTACTATCAAAGAGTATTATGATCTAATGATAGGACGCGATACGGGCTGTCAGAACCTTATCTGGAAAAAGATTTGGAAACGAGGTTGGTGTCCAAAGGTGGCCCATTTCCTATGTCTAGTGTGTAGAGGATTCACTTTAACCTTGGATCAGCTTCAACAAAGGTGTTTAAATAACATAGTGAAAATCTATAACACATGCTCAACTATCACTTGTTTACTCATCAAAAGTGTCTCCGAATGGAGGATCTATTTGGAAAAATTGATCGGTGATCCAAAATGGATCCTAGAACACTCTCTAAGTTTTCATGAACTCTTTAAAAATCATGCCAAGGATTAAAAGTCTTATAAAGATCAAGATTATCAGAGATATCCTCGTAGCAGTTGCAATTTGTGATCAGCGCAGAGCAATGAGGACCGTCGATCAAGCGTGCAGACCTTTGGCCCATGGTAACACTCTATCGCAAATTAGCAAATCCAAAGGCCATTTCGAGAAACAGGGGTACTTTTTGATATGCGATTAGCAGCAAGTCACTAATCGCATATCGTAGGGGAAACCCATCAAAGAAGGAAAGGCGCAAGCACCTAGACCCGAAAATTAAATGAAACAGATATCGTTTTGATTCCATGGAAACGGGATTCAACAAAACTGGCAGAATATCAAAGGGGCTTCGAGCGATAAGTGGTTTCAACCGAGTTCCACCCGATGCCATACAACGAGTGCCATGCATCCGGCGGAAGAGAGAGAAACCATTCACATCGGACGGATAAACATCATGCTACTTAGCCACCCGATATGAACGATGACCATAGGATCTAGGGCCCCCAGATCAATGACCGAGAGGTGTTTCGATGGATGACCAGATTTGACGGGGTCAACAAGCAGAGTTGTATAGGACTTGAAGTCTAATATGGACAATACGTTAGTGGAAGGTCGTGTTTCGTAGGTATTCTTGGAGTTAACGGAAAAAACAATCGTTTCAAGCATGTCCAAGAGAATTAATACTCATCCGTTATGAAATAGGTGGCCACCTCCCTGTAAGGCATTATACGGTGACTGATTACGCAGGACAGAGGGATTAAAACGGGCAGAGGCAGAGGAACCAGAAAGCCGAGAAGCAGAAATGAACAGTCAGGAAGCAAATTGGCTTTAAAGCCACAAACTGACAGAGAGAGAAGAGGTAGGAAGCTAAGAGCATAGAGCAGTAGGTAGTAAGCCAAAGGCAGAGAGAAGAAGCTGAGATAACCTATAGAAGCAAAGGCAACATCGAGCCAGGATTAAGACAGAGACAGAGAGAGTCAGAGAGTTTGTGCACTCCAGAGAAGGCTTGAGAGGTTCAAGCACACTCCTCTGTAATGCCTGTCATGTATGCGTCTCAGATTGGGCTCATACTACAGTGACCAATAGAGGTCGAGAACCAGTAAGGAGAGTCTGCGTACCCTAGAGACTTGGGGAATCCAAATACAGTCTTGCTGATTTATATCTGTTGTGTGAGACTCAAATTGAGCTCACTATTGTAAAAACTCTGCTTTGAAAACATAATAGAGAGGCCACCACTGAAGGTTGGACCAGGAGACATAGCCCAGGAGTATTGGGTGAACTCCTTATTAAACTTATTGTTTTTATATGTGTTTCTTGTTATGTTTTCTTTAACTGCTTCATTGCCTGTGTATTTCACAATCTTATCAATTCGTTGCATAAAATAACATAGGCACATCCATGCACATGAGTCTCTAATACCTTATTGTTTATCTTAGATCAAATTTCAGATCAGTCGAGATAAACAAAGCATTAGAGAAACCATCCTCTTCTGGCGGAAATCAATATTCTCAAGTCATATCCTCAACAGACCCTGGGGGCTAGCATTGGGCTTAACTCTGTGGGCCATTTGGAAAGAGTGGAATTGTCAAATCTTTAAGAACCAACTTCTTCCTCAGGAGGTTGTGTGGGAAGGGATCATCCAGAACATCTGGGAAATAGTCCTAGTAGAAAAATGGCATCAGGAAGACTAGCAGGTACCCCCTTATGAAGCTCGAATAATGCATAGGTTGAACCTATCGCCGACGATGATTTCCCCATCATCATGGAAGGTAACTTTGATGGGTGTAGACTCACTCAACTATTTCATTATCCCCATGGAGGTATTTACCAAGTTGAGTTTTGATGGAGCTTCAAAGGGAAATCCACACCCGGTGGGCCTGGGAGGCCTCTTCCCAGATCCTAGAACCCAAACAAATCTTATTTACATAGATCATTGTGGGTATGCTAGTAATAATGAAGATGAATTTGCGGCTATCAGACAAGGCCTCCAAATCACCATCAAGATGCGATATAGAAGTATTGTAGTGGAAGGGGACTCCAGTATCATTATTAATACGATGAAAAAACTGAACCATGGAACCAAATGGGATAAGCTCTGTCACAGTTGAAGAACTGCAAGAATAATCCAAGAAATAGGTGATTTGATCCACAAAATTGACTATATAATGATTATTCATGTCAGAAGGGAGGGTAATCGAGTGGCAAAATTCCTAGCCAATTGCAGATGTAGTAAAAAAAATGACCCCCTTGAGAAAACATGGTCAATTCAAACTAGGGATGAGACCTTCCATCCCTTGGAAGAAATCGTGGAGCAAGATTGAAGACAAAGCTCCTAGTGCAGCAAAACATTAGGCCAAACCCTCGATTAGGGTGCGAGCTGGAGGACGGTCCCATCAAGACGAAGTTCATGGTGAGTACACCGAGGTACAACACCACTACCCCCCACACGCTTGAGGCAATGGGTGTGGTGGCATTATACATGCCTAACAATACCACCATAGAAAAAGGTGGCAAAGTTACGAAGGGAAGTTTTCTGGGTAGTAGCACTTGAAGTGGGGAAAAATTTGGTAGTTTTGGTGACTAGGTGAGTGTGGCTCAGTGTGTGAGGCAAGGTGACTCTGGTATTGGGTTGGTGTAGTGTCTCCAAGAGCGACGAAGGTTCCATTAGCCCCAAATGTAGGAAATTGGGTACGTAAATTGTTTTCTCCTCCCCTCCATCATGCTCCCATGTCTCTAGTTTGGTTTGTTGGTTCTGCATGGGGGCACATGGTTGTCGTGAGGGCCCCATTAGGGTTGGGGGAATGGCTTGATGGTGGTAGCCTGTAAGAAGAACTTGAATCCCAAGGGAACCCCTCCAATTTCTATCTACTACGAGATTTTCCTTTCTCATGGAGGGTTAATTTGGCTATAGGGTATGGGTGATAACCCTAGGGCATGGAATTGCATTCGGGTTAGAGTCTAGAGGGTTGGGTGCTAAGATAGTTTTGATATTTGTCATAATGTTGAAGCTAGCTATCTTATGGTTGGGCAGCTTATGGTCGGGGATACCCAAGGGCTGAGGCGAAAGGTATGCATAACTATCGTTATGAGGAGGTGTTATCGGGGTTTGGGAATTGGCATCGTACTGGGGATGGGTTTGCCAGAATTGGAAGAATGGAGGAAGTTTGTTGGGTTAATGGGTCCTTGGCGAGATGGCTCCCGAGGTTGGGAAACCACAACTTGTGTCAGAAAGGATGCAAGGTCACTATAGTTGGGGTGTGCCACCGGAGCGTCTGCAGGGGTGTCGAGAGGTTGTTACTTTACTTGGGCTTGGGGAATGGCCCCAAAAGGGTTAGAAATAGGTGTGAGAGGCTTGGAATTTGTGAGTTGGGTTGCCATGCTACAGGGCTTGTGGCTGGATGGTTGTTGGGGTGCTACACCCTCGTCCTAAGTTACAATATCTGCAAAATAGCTATTGTGGGGGTGTGCCAATCGAGACATAGGAATTTTCATGCGGGTGCGGGAATGGGGCATATCGGGCTCGAGATTGTCTACACTTTTTATGATGCGAGAGGGCGGGGGGGAATGATATTGCATGTGCAAAGGGGATGATGGACTTCGATGGGTGGTAGAGCATGTGGGTGGTGAAATGACACAGTATAATTAATTACCAATGTTTATTGACACCATGACAGGTACATAAAGTGTTAAACCTCCCTTGGGGGTTTTGAGGCCTGCTCCGTCACCGGTTCAAGTATCAACCAAATCTCACTAGATTATTAAGCGTCAGGTCAGTGTGGCTATGGCTCACACTGCAAAGACCAAGGGCTAAGGTAAGAGGTCATGGGGACTTGAGAAGGGAAATGAACCTAGCTCCTAGAGAGGAAAACACGACAGAAAGCCTATCGAGACCCTCATCAATGAAGCAACAATAGCTTATCAGGAGGGGACTAATGAGGAGCTTAGGAGATTGATAAAAGAATGGGAGGTTGACCTCAATTGAGGGGCAAGCACAACTGAGATAGAAATGGAATATTGGAGAATCCTCATGCCGAACCCTAGACATACCTGCAGGCATGTGACTCAATTTAAGTATACCCTTTACCTATGATGGCTAATGAAAAGTCTCCTGGGCAAGGCCATGGAGAATATTTCGGTGAGCATGGAAACATTGGTCCAGGATTTTCAAAAGTAATAATTCCCAATACAAAAACAAGAAAGATGACTTGGTTGAATTCAAAGACACCTTCCCTATCTACTCTCACAGACAGAGCTACCAGGCTCTAATGTTAAAGGTCCAGCTCTAATTGATTCTACCTTTGCTGAGGAGGAAGATTAGAATGTTAGTTCCTATTATTTTTGTCCCATACTTATGCAGATATCTTTTAATCTTCAATATGCAATTATATATGAATATAGCAAACTATAATATGGGTGTGGACATGAGAACCAAACTTATAGCTTGGGTAGAAGGACTTAGAATTTTTTTCAACTGGATGGATTATCATGCGGTTAAGTGGCCAACGGAATTGGTTTCCCACTGGGCAAGTTGAGGCCACCTAACCTGTTTTATATGGTATCAATTTTTTTATTATTAATGAAAAAGAAGGATCTACCAAGCTTACAAAAAAATATTAGAATAATCAAATTCCCCCTAGTAGACCACAAGGCTTCATTCCTTGCTAGGTTTGACCCCTGCAACGCAACATTGAAATTCAAGCTCTGAAGCACCTGCATTGATAATACTAAGTGTTATAATACCTGGGATTAACTTCCCAAAGCCTCGTTCCAAGGATAACACCATCAATTGTAACGCACTACTCCGCCACTACCTTGAGCCAGCGAAATTTCCCTTAATTTTCCCTTGTTCAGTGGGTGCACTAGAGTTACACCCCAGCAAAGATATTTCAATCCAAAGAGGGCCCTCACCTTCCTATAAACCACACAAAGTAACTTCCCAACCCTAAAAACACAGCTCCAAACCTTTCTTGGCTTGGTTCAAATAAAAACCCAGAATTCACCTGAAAACAAGTAAATAGAACCTAAACAAATTACATTGTCAAAGAAAGGGCTAGAAAGAAACAAGTGCAAGTCGGGGAGCTAGATAGAAACCTTATGAGTGGTCTTATAAATGTTCCTAGGGTCATCCAAGTTCCACTCACCTCAGGTCGGAAGACTGCTTCAGTTCTACTTAGCTTGAGAATCCAACCGCCAAGAGTGACTCTAAGAACCTTGTCACTAGGGTTCGAGAAAAAGATATAAGTACCTTAGTTAGAGAAACATTGAACTCCCCTACCCCCAATGGAAGTGACCCAAGTTGATGTTTGCAAACATGAGAGTATGCACATGGTGGTAATTTGTGCATACTCTACGATGTTTGTACCAGCCTCTCTATCTCCCATAACCTAAAGGAAAAAATAGGGGCAAACAACAAGGCACTACCCTTTAAAACCTACTACAACCTTCTCGAGGGTTTAGAACCCTATCCACCAGTTGCCCCGGCCTCCACCTTCATTTTCATTGAATTTCATTCACACAAGGCTGATCCACGTCGAACCGCACTATTAAACTCTATGTCATCCATCCCCATTAGGGAATCTAGTTTTATTTTTAATCTTCATAACATTTATACAATGTGTAGAGTGTGGAGGTGTGAAAGAAGCCTAAAGAAAACAAGTCTCGCAGAAATCTAAGTTTTATTGTTAATCTTCGTAATGTTGATATAATGTACGGAGTGTGAAGGTGCAAAGGAAGCTTTCTTCCTCCACACCTCCACATTTTGCACAATGTTATATGAATTACTATAGGCATGATTTCTATAACATCCAACTATATTTATGGATGAACATAAATCCAAAATTGTTCAAATTCTAAGACAACAAAACTACAACTTCTTATTCAATTAACCAAATTCTAACTATAGTTAATATCCAAATTTAAAATTAACATAAACTTACTATTTTCATATATAGTAAATATGAAAATCCACAATTAATCTAAACTCGAAGCTCTGTAAATCAAATTTATTAAAACAATGTATTTGCGCGTTATATTTGAATAATCAAATTCCAAATATATTAAATATCCAAGTCTATAAGAAACCTAATAAAATCAAATTTATTAAACCAAATACTCTCTGCTTTATATTTGAATAGTCAAATTCCAACTATATTAAATATTTAAATTTATAATTAACATAAACTTACTAGCTTCATATATATTAAATATCTAAATATATCATTAACATAAATTCCAAGTTTTTTAAATCAAAATTATTAAAATAATGCATGTGTGTTTTATATTCCAATAATCAAATTACAACTATATTAAATATCCAAATTTATAATTGATAATGATGATGATGATGGTGGTGGTGGTGGTTAACGTCCACTGAGACCAAATTGGTCTATCGGACCTACAATTTTCTTAGTTTTTAATTATTTGGGCCTTTGGCTCCTCGTCTTTCTTGGCGAGATTGGTGTTGTAGCTTTATTTTTTTTCTCTACGGTCTTCTAGCTTCCTTTATCTTGCATCTCCTTCATCTCTTCTGGTTCTTGGGACATTGGTGTCTTAGCTTCGTGATCTATTGTGGTCGTCCTTTTGAAGATAGTTGGAGAAGAAGTTTGGTCTAGGAGATCTACTTTGCTGTTAAATGAAGATTTATTTTGTGCAGTATTCGAATCCTCATAACTGTTGATTTGTTGGGCAGGACTTTCTCCTTGCTTGTCTTGAGAGTTGTTTCTTCCTTGCCCGATTTCTTGTGATTCAAAGCTTTCTTTAGAGTATTCTTCTTTGATGACAATGTAGTGTTCTTTTTGTGCTCCTTCCCACCATGTAGATCTGGGAGGCTTTTGGGAAATTTTTTGCTAGATGGCCTGTCTCAAAGCAGGATTGACATCTGAAGAGGACACTTTCATAATCGAGTTTCTGGTTCCACACATAGTCTTTACTTGTTAGGTTTATTTCAGTTGGGAATCCAGCACTGAAGTCCATTTCCACACAGATGCGTGCATAGGTGGTTCTGGTATATTCCTCTGTTTCTGGGCACCTGCAGTAAAATTTCCCAATTGCATTTCCAATGGCTTTTAGCGAAGAGAGATTCAAGAGATGCAAGGGTAGGCTTAGCAATCTCACCCAAACTAGTGCTGAGGTTATGACTGTTGTAGAGGGATCGAATGATGGGTTCCATGGCTTCATGAATAGCCCTAATTTCATATATATATTGAATATCCAAATCTATAATTAACATAAATTCAAAGTTAAGGGACACACCAACCCTTAACATCGTTGGTTTTTTTTCCATCACATCAGGGAGTGTTGTAACAGTACACCCATCACCAACTATTTTACTGTCTGTAAATCAAATTTATTAAAACATTGTCTATGATTTATATTACAATAATCAAATTCCAAATATATTAAATATGCAAATTTATAATTAACACAAGCTTACTAATTTCAAATATATTAAATATCTAAATCTATAATTAGCATAAACTCAAAGTTTTGTAAGTCGAATTTATTAAAGAAGATCCTTCATGCTTTATATTTTAATAATCAAATTACAATTATATAAATATTAAATATTAAATATCCAAATTTATAATTAACATAAACTTTTTAATTTCGTACATATTAAATATTTAAATCTATAATTAATATAAGCTCAAAGTTTTGTATATCAAATTTAATAAAACAATATGCTTAAAGAAAAGGAAATTTAAGTTTTATTGTTAGTCTTTGTGCGGAGGAATTTTTCTTCCTCAATACTCCACACAATGTATCAATAACTATACTCATGATAGTTATACCATTCATCTATATTTATAAATGGACATAAATTCCAAATTGTCAAATTCATAGATAGGCAAAGTGTAACGTCTAATTGAATTAATCAAATTCCAGTTATATTAAATATCCAAAATTATAATTTCATATATATTAGATATACAAATTTATAATAAACATAAACTCAAAGTTTTGTAAATCAATTATATTAAAATATGGTTTTATGCGCTTTATATTTGAATAATAAAATTTCAACTATATTACATATTGTTGGCTTGAGGGGGCTTGGACCCAGTTTCAAAGTTAGTTTCACTAACCAACAAAACCCTACACTACCATCCCTTTCAGTAACAACTCATGTAATGCACGCTGTAGTCTCACTAGAGGCAATATTGAAAGATTCTAGAACCAGGCTTCTGCATCTAGAGGTTTATGTGATGTGTCTTCTGTAGATCTAAAGCTTTACTTGACCTTCGTGAACCCTAACCCTTGAAACCCAAAACTTAGAGTAAATAACAGTAAACAGATTTATGTCCTTCGCTAATTCTATTAAGTAATTCTCCTGATTAAATGCATTCAACAGATCATAAATACAGTAAATTTGGAGATAAAACATTAATACACAGATAGGTCTTCAAAATAAGTCTTTATTATGCTTCAGATCTTAAAATACAACTCGTTCCAACCCTGCACACACAGCTGCAGGGGCCCGCGCACTCGGCTGCAGACTTACCAAGGTCTCTGCACACATAGCTGCAAGAGTCTTCCCCTTTGCCCAAGTATAGAATAAACAAAATCAAATTCAATTCATGCACATCTTATTTCTTATATGACTATTCTATGACTTCCTTTTATATTCTTCCTTCATTAAAATACCATGGCTACGAATCATGGGTGGGTCTCAAAACAACTTGAATTTAACCAACTAAGGGGATTTTCCCTTCCTAAAGCCCCTTTGACTCCTATTGAATTGCACTACTCGCACTCTGCTCCTTAAAATGAAAATACTTTGCAATAAATTTAACAAAACTTAACAAAATTTGACTCAGGGGACCCTGTCCCAACGGTCCCCCAACACAAAGTCATGACTCGTCCTGAGTCAATCTGCTAGTGTTGCCTCAACCTTTGCTTGCAAGCTGCTGAATTCTATCTTCAATGCTTGAACATCTGTTGTTCCCTGCATGGCGACTTGACGAACCTCTTCGACCAACTTCTCCGTCGTTGGACCTTCGACTACAAAGCCCATGGTTCTTTGTGTTTATTGAAGATATTTTAACTTGCTTTGGGTGGTCTATGACAGTTGGCTTGCTTCATCAGCCCATGGTTGCATCCTTGAGGAAATGATAGAGGCCTTCCAATTCAACTCATCAATCTGGGTTTGTATGAATTTCCCTTCATGGAGTTTGGTGAACCTCTACACAAGTGCTAAGGTTCGCGCTATCACCTTGATCTCATCAAACTGCAGTTGATTTTCGCGGATGTCAGCTTTGATCATCTGTAAGTGTGGGTCCTCCTGCATTGAGGTCGAGATTTCCATTCTGCTCAAATAATTGGTTTCATCCATTTGTTGGCTTGAAGGGACTTGGACCTAGGTTCAAATTTAGTTGTGCTAACCAACAAAATCATACACTACCAGCCCTTTCAGCAACAACCCGCGTAGCACAAGCTGCAGCCCCACCCGAGAAAGTATTGGGGAATGTTAGAACTAGGTTTCTGCATCCAGAGGTTTATGTGATATGTTTTTTTGCAGATCTAGAGATTTCCTTGACCTTCGCTAACCCTAACCCTTGAAACCTAGAACTTGCAGTAAATAACAATAAACAAAGTTATGTCCTTCGCCGATTATATTAAATAATTCTTTTGATTAAATGCATTCAACAGATCATAAATATAGTAAATTCGGAGATAAAATAGTAATACATAGATGCACAGATAGTGTTCTTCAAAATAAGTCTTTATTATACTTTAGATCTTCAAATACAACTCTTTCCAACCATGCACATACAGTTGCAGGGGCCCGCACACTCAGCTGCGGACTTACCAAGGTCTTCGCGCACATAACTATAGGAGCCTTCCCCTTCGCCCAAGTACAGAATAGAAAAAATAAAGTTCAACTCATGTACTTCTTATTGCTTCTATGACTCTTCTATGACATCCTTTTATAATATTCCTTCATTACAATACCAAAGTTCATGAACCATGGGTGGGTCTCAAAACAAATTGACATTAACCAACTAAGGGGTTATGTCCTTCCTAAGGCCCCTTTGACTCCTATTGACCTGCGTTACTCACGTTCTGCTCCTTAAAATGCGGAGACTTTACAATAAATTTAACAAAATTTGACCCAGGGGACCCCGTCCCAACACATATCCAAATTTATAATTAACATAAACTTATTGATTTCATATATATTGAATATACAAATTTAAAATTAACATAAACTCAAAGTTATGCAAATCAAATTTACTAAAATATTGTTCTAATAGTCAAATTCCAACTATATTAGATATCCAAATTTATAAGTAACATAAACATACTAATTTCGTATATACTAAATATCCAAATCTATAATTAACATAAACTCAAAGTTTTATAAATCAAATTTATTAAAACAATGTCTCTATATTTTATATTATAATAATCAAATTTCAACTATATTAAATATCCAAATTTATAATTAACATAAACTCAAAGTTTTGTAAATAAAATTTATTGAAACAATGGATCGTGGTTTATATTCACCTTCAGGTGTTGGCTCATGATGTATGTGTCATGATGCATGGTTTATTGTATGAATTTGAATGTTCATCCATAAATATATTTGGATGCTATAGCGATCATGGATATAGTAATAGTTTTTTATACATTGTTATTTGGATGCTATAGCAATCATGGGTATAGTAATAGTTTTTTATACATTGTGCAGAGTGAGAAGGAGCAAAGGTAGAAAGCTTCTTCTACACTATGTATCAACAACTATACCTATAGTATCCAACTATATTTATGGATGAACATAAATCTAAAATTGTTCAAATTATGAGACAAGAAAAATGTAATTTCTTATTTAGTTGACCAAATTTCAATTGTATTAAATATCCAAATTTATAATTAACTTACACTGACTAATTTCATATATATTTGGAAGCAGATGATACACTTAAAGAAAAAAATGCACAAAGAAATATAAATTATATTATTAATCTTCGTAATGTTGGTACATTGTGTTGTGGGGAGAAATCTTTCTTCCTCTGCACTTGGCACATTGTATGAACACCTATAGGCATGATTGGTATAGCAGTCAACTATATTTATGGATGAACATAAATTCAAAATTGTTAAATTTCTTAGCCAAACAAAATGTAACTTCTTATTCAATTAATCAAATTTCAACTATACTAAATATCCAAATTTATAATTAACTTACTAATTTCATATATATTAAACATCCAAATTTATAATTAACATAAACTTCAAGTTTTATAAATCAATATATTAAAACAATGTATGTGTGCTCTATATTGGAATAATCAAAATATAGTCAAAAGAATATATATATTATATCAAAATATAAAATTTGTAAATCACATTTGTTAAAAGTGTGTCTATGCTTTATATTCAAATAATCAAATACCAAAATTATACATAACATAAACTTATTAATTTCATATATATATATATATATATATATATATATATATATATATATAGATATAGATAGATATATAGATAGATAGATATGCAAGTCTATAATTAACATAAACTCAAAGATATGTAAATCAAATTTATTAAAACAATACAACTAGAAAAAACAATGCTCACAGAAAACTAAGTTTTATTGTTAATCTCCATGATGTGGATAATTGTACGCATGACTGTTATAGCATTCAACTATATTCATGCATAAACATAAATCCAAAAGTGCTAAAAAATTTAGACAAACATTATGTCCACCTTAAGGTGTTGGTTCATGCTTTTTGTCATGGTGCATGGTTTAATTGTGTGAATTTGATCAATGTGCATTTCTTTATTTATGTCCATCCATAAATAATTGGACATTATAGAAATCATGTTTATAGTTTTTGATACATTGTGAAAGTGTGGAACAAGCTTTCTTCATGCGCATCTCCGCACTATGCACAATATATCAACAACTACCTAAGCACCTACCTTTTGGGCACAATATACAACAACTATAGGCATGATTGCAAAAGCATCCAACTATATTTATGAATGAACATAAATCTAAAATTGAGACAACCAAAATGTAATTTCTAATTCAATTAATCAAATTACAACTATATAAAATATTCAAATTTATAATGAACATAAACTTACTAATTTCATATATACTAAAATGAACTAATATACTTTAAAAAAAACAATGCTGACAAAAATCTAAGTTTTATTGTTAATATTCATAATGTTGATACATTGTGTAGAGTGTAGAGTTACAGAGGAAGCTTTCTTCGTTAGCACCTTCACACTTTTCGCGATGTATGAACAACTATAGACATGATTGTTAAAGCATCCAAATATAACTATAGACATGATTGTTAAAGCATCCAACTATATGTATGCATGAACATTATTCCAAAATTGTTTAAATTAGGAGACAAGAAAAATGTAACTTTATTTTCAATTAATCAAATTTAAATAATCAAAATTTATAATTAACATAATGTTACTAACTGTTGAAGGCTTCTTATGTCAACTTAAGGTGCATGAAGATCTTCTTTTTCTTAATTTTTAAATTGAAGGTTAGATTAGGATTCTCAAGGGAATATGCTCAGCATATGCTTCATCTAATTTCTTATTAATAGTTGTAATGTGTTACAGATTTTGTTAGGTTGCATTGACTTTTAATCAATTTTAAAAATTACATCTCCCCACCCACCAATTTTCTAGGTGTTAACACCCAGGTTGTTCCCTATGACTCCCAAGGGAATACGGCCGGGGTAACCACTAACCAATCTTTGGATCACAGTTTCTAGCCAAACTGTAATCAGAGAGGGCTCTCTCTTTATGATTTGTCTCTGTTATGATGGTGTTTTAGGCTAGCTATTATGCTCAGATTTTGGTTTATGTTTTGGTTGAAGGATTTCTTTCAGGGCTTAAGATGTAGTGTTTAGAGAGTAATATATCATTGGGCAATGGAGTCTGGAGTTGTGAAATGCTTTAAAATGCAGGATTGGTGGTGTTCAAACTGCAGGGCCAATTGTGTATCTCAGACAAACAAATTTAACTTGAATGGTGAGGCATGTCAGCCAACAGAAAGCAATTAAGAATTTTCTATTAAGCTGGTGAGGTGAAACTGAAACACGTTGCACAGGAGCAAACTTGAGTTCCTGTGACAAAGGTCACTGTGAAAAATGTATTCTGAAAGTGCAGCAATTAAGAATTACACTTATCAAGATTACATCTGAAGAAAAGCATTCATTAACAACACAGATTGAACTCAGGGTATTCATGGAATAAATCCTGAAAGTTATTCTTTTTCCTTGTTGCTAAATATTCAAAGTTAGAAAACACATATGGATTTTAACAAATCAAAAATACATAACAGAGAGAGTTACAGAGACTTATTGTATTGTGTAATACACAGGAATCCAGCAGTTTTCAACAGACACCAGAACGCATTCAACACTTCAGAAATCCGAGAAATTCCATCACTTTCTTTATTAAACTTCTGAAAGGATTACAGCATAAGAACTTCTTCAGGAGAAATCAACAACAACCCTTGCAAACTCATGCGAAGGGGACTTTATAGAAGTGTTTATACAAAATATCTCAGGCATTGAGTCATCTGAGAGAGAAAATATCTTCATTACTTCGTACAGAATAGTAGAAAAGAAGTTATTACAGCTTTGAATGCAGCATAACTGCTCTTTAAGTCTGTCAGAGGATAATTTGACCTTTGGAGGTCATTGAGTCGGTTGAACTGCTTTGCTTTAATGCTGGAAAATGTGTCGTTACTTTTTTGCTGCGCTGTATCTTCTCGGCTCTGCCAGCTGTGGTTTCCTACTCTTGCTTTGTTGGCCAAAATTTTTGCTGAGTTGGCTCAGCTTTAATCTTAAATGCATGCTGATTTTGTTAAACTGTGCTTTGCATAACAATTCATATTTTAAAAACAAAATTTGGTGAATGACTCACTGTTTATAAAATTTTCTGTATTGTATTTGTCCACCAGTCTTGTGTGGGGAGTTGATGCCTGAGAATTGCATCCATAGTCTCCTCTGCTTCTGTATACTTGTAAAAATTGGGTGCCACATCAAACAGGTGATTGATCTCATTCATTATAAAAAATAGACTTTCTACCTTGTTGTAGATAGTCTGTCCTGTAGCTGGCCCTGTTTCTTCTGAGCTGTTGGGCTTCTCATGGATTTCGTTTGTGGAAAATGCATTCACTCTCTTGGCATACTGCTCATGAATGAGCAGTCTCCCTGCGCTGTTCAGTAAGCTAGGGAGTCCTCTGTTTTGCAGCACCAGGAATTTATCCATGAATCTTTTTACCTCGGTCTGCATGTCCTGGGTTCTTCTCTCCAATGTCTGCACCAAATTTCTCATTGTGAGAACCCTTTTGATCAACTGGATGGCCTCAGTTCTATTGGGAATTCCCATGTTTTCCAGCTGAGTACTTGTTCTATTATTCAGCACATTGATCATCCTGGTGGCAACTTCAGGCATGTTGCCTAGAGCAGCCCTTGATTTGTAAATTTCAGCTTGTGCTTTTGGGATGAGCTCTAGCTGCTCATGGATTGTCTCTATATACTGCCATTGGTCAGTAATAGACTGGCCAATGTTGGCCCATAGCATTGCCTTAAGCCCAGCTATAACTTTATCTAATTTGAGCTCATTTTCTAGCTCTTTTATCCTGTCTTTGAGAGCTTTCACCTCCCTGCCCTTCTCTGCCACCGCTTGCTTGGATTTGTCATATCTGTCATTCACCTTGGCCAATTTATCCCTGGTCTCATTTAGCTCTGCCATTTGAGCTTCCAGGGCTTGAATCTCATTTTTTAGCTTTTGCATGTCCAAGCTAGGGGCCTGTTCTGTTGGTGGAGGTGCTGAAGTAGGTGGTGTAGCTTGATCAGTTTGTTGGGGGGGAGGAACAGTAGTTGAGGCAGTTTCCTCAAGGTTTATGATTTGAGGAGGAGCCTGAGAGGTCTGCCCTTCTTCTCTTTGTTTTAAGGCTGCCTGTAGTGCTGTTTTTGCAGCCTCCGTTTCTCCCAGCTTTTCCTGAGTTTGGATTAGCTGCTTATACAGAGATATCAACAAGGTTGTGGCCTGTTGATCATGTCTTTGCTGGGCAACATCATCTGTTTGAGGGTGAATTGTGGCTGGGAGTTTGATCTTTCTCCTCAAGGCTGTCATGTCTGCATCCCTCAATTTTAATATCTCTTGTATGCCCTTGATATCTTTGGGATCATGCCCCATCTCTATGATGATGTCCTCTAAGGACCTTATTCTGTTGTCCTTTGCCTGGGATGATGCTCTCTCCAACTCTAGCTGAGAGGTTGTATTGTTAAGGCTATTTTGTAGCCTGTAGTTGTCCAACGTTTGGTCTGCCAAGGAAGCATAGACCATCTCACCCGTTTGCTTATACAATTCTATCTTATCCATTGGGTGGATATCCTTGGCAAGGACTTCCAGGTTAGTCCTCAAGTAGTCATAGGCAGATTGGGGCTGCACTGCTGTTGGCATAAAATGACTCATGATCATTTTGCCTTCCTGCACATCATATGCAGACATGAGTCTTTGTTGATTGGTTGGAGCCATGTTCAACAGATGGTTATATAGCTGTATCTTGATGGGCTCATTTCTCCTCTTAATGTCGATGAACTGCTGCTTAATGCTGGGTCCACCTTCCCTTTGATGATTTGAGGAACTCACCTCTCCCCCCATTGCTCTATCCTACTCTTGTTGAAAGGAACTTGCTGATGCTTCCCTGCTGGGTGGGACCATACCAAAAGACTGTCCTATTGGCATTTCTTCCTCTGAGAAGGGATTAATTCTCTGTCTTTTCTCCCCATGAGATGCTGATGTTGTAATGGGAGTCTCTTTGTCCCTTTTCCTGCTTGTATCCTCCTTTTGTGGAGTTTGGAGGATTGATGCCTCAGCTGAAGTTTCTTGCCTTGGAGGCACAGTTTGTTCAGTGGATTTAGGGGCTTCCACTGTTTGCTCTTGCTGGACAGGCTGTTCCTGCCTTTGTTCTTCCCGTTGTTGCTGTTCTGCTTGCTGCTGCCCTTCTCCCTGCTGCTCCATTTCTTCTTGTTGCTGCACTAGTGTTTCCATCTGTTCCTCGGTCATAGGAGGTGGTTGTTCCACCTGCTTTTCTTTGCCTTTGCTGGTTGTCTGTGGAGTATTCATGGCAGCTTGCTGATGTGTCGTTGAAGCTGAGGAAGCTGCTCCAAGTTGTCTTTTGTATGAGAGGGGGACCTGTCCACAAGTTTCTAAGTCAGTTTCCTTTTGAATATTTTTGGCCTCTCTTTCTAGCAGCTCTTCACTAGTGATTTCCTCTTCTAGGGTGCCCTCTTCCCAGCTTAATGCATTGGCATACTGCTCAATCTCAGGCTGCCTTATATGTGAATAGGTACCCAATTTGTATCTTATCCTCCTGAGGGAAACAAAATGATTGGGGTCATAGGGTATCCACTCAAAGCTAGTTTGCAGTTTGAGGGCCTCTAGGATACTGTTTGCCTCTTTCCATCCCTCCTCTTTTCTGTTATATAGGAAAGGGCCCAGCTGGCTCCTTACCTTCAACTGTGCCTTCTTGTTCTTACTTTGGAAGTGGAGGTAGTCGGCATTCCCAAATTGCCTGAAGTATTCAAGGGCAAAAAGCCTCATGGGGACATACCTTGGCAGCTTAAAAGGCTTCAACTCACAGCCATATACTCTGATGACTGTGTGGTCTTGGTAAAGGTACCAATTACCAATGCTGTAGGTTTTGTTTAGATGGAGAATTCTCCTCATGTCATCAGTTAGCCTTGGAGGGGGAACACCACACAATAATGTCATAGCTAGATGTATGAATAAGTCTATGAACTCACAGTATGTGTATGGTGACACAGAGGTGCAGTGAAAGACAGAGGTCCAAAACACAACTGATCTTGGATTCCCCTGGGCATTAACTTGTTTCAGGGGAATGAAGAAGCTGCCTGGCTGATTAAACAAGAATAGATGGTAAATGAAGGAAGTATATCTGAACAGTCTTTCCCTTTGCAGATTCATCAGCTGGTCATGGATCCTATCTGCAATATATGTGGCATAGTCATAATGTACAGCTGGAGGCTTTCCAGGGGAGAATATAGACAGCATTGCCATTATGATTTCATCCACATCTTCCATTCCCTTGAACCCTAGGACATAGCTGATCAAATCCACTAGCATTCTGCCCAATTCATTTAAGTATACATATCCAATAGGAGGAGTTCTGATGGTTTCAGAGCCTGGTTGTACAAACAGCTGGTTGATTTTGATGATCTGGTCATTTGACAACTTATTCCCCTTCTTTATCAAGTTCTGCATGTAGAGGGGGGTCAATGGTTTTGCATTGTGGAAATGCAGCATCTCATTTATGCTCTCTGGGGTGATATGGAACAGAATTGAGCCTGTAGGGCTGAGGACAGCTCTTTGGCATGGATCATAGCACTCCTGGCATCTGTGGATCAACTCTGGCATAGAATTTACCTGGGGGAGGTTGTAGATGGGCAAGTTTGAATCCTTAATCCCTAGGATATCAGCTCCACTAAGGTGCTGGGCTTTCAACTCATTTAGCATCTGAATATTGTATTTGGAGCCTAATGGAAACCAGTCCAACATTTGATAATCCATATCTCCCAGGGCTTTCCATTCCAACTCCCTATGAGGGGCATTGAGAGGCTTGATGTTCAGTGCAATTGGAGTTTCCATGGTCTATCAAGCTTCTGTTTTGCAGGTGAATTGTTTGAAGTAGGCAGAACAACACTGAAGTAATTACTTGCAAAAAGTGTGAATTTCAGGGACCAGAGGGTGAAGAGGGCACACAGCAAAATGAAATGCTGTCTGAGTTATGAATAAGACCAATGTCTGGTCTTACTTTGTCTTCTGTGGCAGGTTTTTAATGGGTTGACCAACTGTTTCACGATTGCGCGAGCAGTTCACAGTTTTTTTATAAGAACTCGGGAAATGAAGGCTCAGCTGGTGGTTTTCGAGCTTGCAGTGGTAAATGGGGGCTAGGCATCAAGTTTCACCGGTGAATTTTGAGAGTTTTACGTCGCTTAAGCTCTTTCGAGGGAAATCACAGACAGAGTAGGTATATGAAGGATTTTAATGGAGAATACCTGGTAAAGAGCGAGCAATGGTCATGGATGACTGTGGAAATGGCGCGCCGGACGTCTCCAAGTTGGCTTCAACAAAGGTGGTGTAACTTGGACGTAACAATCATGCAGAGAAAGCAACAGTTCTGGTAGCAAAAGTACGAAAAAACACAAAAATTGGCCTAAATATGGACTTTTGGCATTTTGGCGCGTTTTCTCGGATGACGTCAGCATGACGTCATAGGGTGGGGTCAAGCTCAGATGACGTCAGCATGACGTCATCGGGTGAGGTGGCGAGCTACTATTGGTCCATGGGGATGATGCGGTGGCAGACACGCTGGCACAGGGGCGGACAAGAGTACTGATGCGATGGCAGGGTGGCGATGACGTGGGTCTGACGCGGGACCAGCGAACCGGGCGGTGAGTGAGCCAGCGGTTACGGTTAAGGGCCATAGCGGTTACGGTCTCTCGGAGCGGTTAGGATACGGCCCTGGTTTTGTCAGAGGCCGCTCCGAGAGACCCGAGAGGGTGACGCGTGGCCGCGCCATGACGTATCCCTTCGTCATTTTCTCGGGCGCTAAATGTCTGTCGTGGGGGCCGCTCCGATATCAATGAGGGCCGTCGGATCCCATGGGTCCGATCCGACGATGGACGGGAGGACGATGTGATCGGTGGATACGGATGCGGGCGGGTATAATTTAATATTTGTTTTTTGAAAGCAGCGCCCGGCGGAAAACCTTAGGGTATGGGTTTTTTGTAAGGTTTTCAATGTATTTGGAAAATCACATATATGCGCCAACTTTGGTTAAGCGGCGAAAGTGGGTTTTTTGGGTTTTTTCATAATTTCAAAGGGTTTTAGGGGTAGGAAGGGGTTTTTATAGGGTTTTTCTTTGCAAATGATGGTTTGATGAGTGGAATGACTTGAAACAAGGGGGTGAGAGGAGGTATAGGTTCATCAAAGTGACCAGATGTCATTTTGATTCCTTTTTTAGAGAACATATGGCTATAATGCCAAGGGGAGGGATATTTATACAAAATTTGGGGTTTATACACCATGGTGTTAATATTAGTAGGGGAAAGGTGATATAGGGGATTTATATAGTAAAGTTAAAGTTAATATGGATGAAAGAAGTGGATTAGGGGAGACAAAGCTAAGTTTATTTGAGAAACACTTAGCTTAGGGAGTAGATCAAAATGAAAAGATTTTTACACAAGAAATGTGGCTTTTGAAGGAACAAGAACCACCAAGAAACCATAATCTCTTCCATGAATCTCAGCTGATGAGGGAGTGTTAGTAATGAAATGGAGAGGGGAAGAAGGGAGTTTAGACATGCTTCCTGCTTGCTGCAACTTGATGAAGAATGACACCTTCTCAATTCATTGATTTTGCTTTGGTAAACAAAGTGAGCACACATGCAACTGATAAAAAATGGCCCTTCTGCAACCCCAACTGCCTACCCATCTATATGCCTAGCATTTTTTATTTCTTCTTGGAGGGTGCACTTGGACTTGCAGACCCTTACTTGCCTTTTCTTTTCTTTGGCTTTTCTTTTGTTTTTCTATCTATTTCTACCCTTATTTCTTCCAAGGTCCCAGATTAAGCTGTTGGGAGCCTTTTTTCTCTACCTAAACTACTTGTCTGCCAAGATTAAACAGTTTGGACAGACTCCTTTCTCTAATCTACAACTGCAAATTTAAACCATGGAATGATCCAGATTAGACTGTTGGACCATCCATCAAAATTTAAGTCCATACCAAGCTATAAGCACAGATTGGATTCTCTTGGAAATATGTGATCTTTGAATCATCAAAGCAGAGCATATTTGGACCTTTCATAGCCAATCATGAAATATGAAACCTATTGGTATAGGTAGCTAACAGTGGCTCCACATGGGGATGGTGTTTCATTTGAAAGACCAAGAACAGCAGGTCAGATTGCCTTTCTCCTTGATTGCTCTTGCCAATCTTGAAGTTTGCTGCTTTGAAGTGCCAAAATTGTGTGCTTCTCTTCTTGGTAGACCTCTGATTCTATTTACCTTTTGCTGGCAGTCAATAAACTTGAAAAACTGCATTTTTACAATCTAAACAGAAAATAATATATACATCTGCATATATACAAGGGAACCTTAGGCTGTACTCATGGGTAATAGTCAAAATAATGCTTCAGCATCCTGCCATTCACAGGACCTTCATCCAAGTCAGTTTCATTAAGACTTTTTAGGAAGTAAGTGTTGTTACCTTGCACTGCTTGGACAACAAATGGTCCTCTCGATAAGGAATCAAATTTTCCATGTTTTCCTTTGTCTTCTCTTCTTGCATCCCACTTGAGGACTTTGTCTCCCACACTGAAATCTTCTGCCTTAGTTCTTCTATCAAGAGCCTTCTTTAATTTTTCTTGTAGAACTTGAACTTTGCTGAAAACTTGATCTCTGGTTTGCTGCAGACATATGATTTGATTGATTCTTCTTTGCATATCATTTGGTTCAGCTTGGCTTTCTTGAAGAAGCTTCATAACAGGCACTCCTAATGATGAGGGGAACTTGGCCTCTAATCCATAAACCAACTCATATGGGCTGGTCCCAATTGATCTTTTGGTTGTTAGTCTATCTGCCCATAGGGCATTCACAAGCTTCTTATGCCAATTCTTTTTGTTCTCTTCTAGCACTTTCTTTATGATGTTTACCAGACTTTTATTTGATGACTCAGCAAGGCCATTTCCTTGGGGATAGTAGGCAGTGGAATGGCCCAGAGTGATGTGAAATTTATGGCAGAAGTTCACCATTTGCTTGGATCTGAAAGCAGCAGCATTGTCTGTTATTATTTTGTCAGGACAACCAAATCTAGCCAATATGTTGTTCTCCAAGAACTGAATAATTATTGAATCATTTGCTTGTCTGCATGGGGCAGCTTCAATCCACTTAGTGAAGTAGTCTGTTGCTGTTAAAATCCATCTGTGTTGGCCTGAAGATGAGGGATGAATTTCCACAATGAAGTCCAATCCCCATTGTTGAAAAGGTCTCTCTGTTGCAATAGGCCTTAAAGGAAGTGGCAGCAACTGTCTCTTTCCCTCAAACACTTGACATTTATGACATGAGGTGATGAATTTCTTGACATCAGAGAACATGGTGGGCCAGTAGTATCCAGCCCTTAGTATCTTGTCCACAGTGGACTTCTAGTACAAGTGCCCACCACAGTCACCTGCATGAAATTCTTTTATGACATTGTCAGTTTCATTTTCAATTAAACAGTGTAGCAATATACCTTCATGGTTTTTCCAAAGCAGATTGCCATCCATGACACAAAATCTTGAGGTTTTCATTTTTAAGAATCTACACTTAGTTCTGGACAGTCCTGGGGGAGCACACAGGTTTTGTAACACATAACAGATATCAGAATACCAGGGGGATTGTTCAAAGGCTACATTGATCTTTGGAGTCGCCAGCTCCGGTTCACTGTCCAGCTGGTTAATGTCTAAGGCTTGAAAATTTGTTTCTGTCATTAATTTGGCCAAGCCTTGCCCTTTTATTAGTTTTGTAGGTTTTATCTCAATGTCAAATTCCAAGATGTTGGCAATCCATTTTCCTCTTCTGCCCTCTAAATTTTCTTGGGTGAGAATGTCTTTGACAATAGGACTTGGCACATATGCTATTACATGGGAATAAAGGATATAAATCCTAAAGTCTTTAATGGCTTTGACTAAAGCATAAGCTTGCTTTTCCATGATTTGATACTTTAAAGGTGCATCTCTAAGAGCTTTGCTAAAGAAAGCAATTGGCTTCTCATTTCCTTGGTCATCTTTTTGCAATAAAACAGCAGCAATTGTATGCTGGGAGGCAAAAGAGAAAATGATAAATTCTCTGTCTAACTGAGGATTGGTCAACACTGGGGTTTGGGTAAGGGCCAATTTTATACCTTCAAAGGCTTGATTGGCTTCAACGGTCCATTTGACTTTTGAATCCTTTTTTAGCATGTTATTTAATAATCTGATTAGTTCTGCTAAGTTTGGGATAAACCTTCTTAAGAAATTGATTTTTCCCAAGAATCCTTGCAATTCTTTGACATTTCTTGGGTGGGGCATTTGCAGGATAGCCTGTATCCTATCTGGGTCAATTCTAATGCCATCTTTAGAAATGATGTGGCCCAATAGCTTACCTTCCTCCAAACCAAATAGGGATTTCTTGGGATTCAAGGAAATTCCATATTTTCTGCATTTTAGGAAGATCTGTCTCAAATGTTTTATATGTTCTTGGTCTGATTTTGAGAAAGGTGTAAGGTCATCCAGGTAAATGACTAAAAATTCATGAATCTCTTTGGAAAAAGCAATATCCATTGCTCTTTGAAAAGTTGCCCCTGCATTTTTCAATCCAAAAGGCATCTTTACATATTTGAAAGTTCCCCATGGGGTTGTAAATGCTGTTTTGTCCTGATCATCAGGGTGAACTAAGATCTGGTTGAAACCTGAGAATCCATCAAGTAGAGAAATTCTGGAAGCCCCCACTACCCTCTGCAAAATGTGATCCATCTTGGGTAAGGGGTAATTGTCTTTGAGGGATACTTGGTTCAGATTCCTTAAATCCACACACAGCCTAATTTCACCAGTCTTCTTTCTTGTAGGGACTAAGTTGGAGATCCATTCAAAGAATCTGATTGGTGCTATGATGCCTGCCTTGAACATTTTCTGTACTTCTTGTTCCATTGCTGGGAGAAGCATAGGATTGATTCTCCTCAGTTTTTGTTTAAAGGGCTTTTGATCAGGTTTGAGAGGGATTGTATGCTGGATAACAGAGGTGTCATAGGACTTTAGGTCCTCATAACTCCATGCAAAGATGTCCTGGAACTCTTTAAAGAGGTCAATGTACTTAGGCTTTTGGTCAGGAGGTAAGGAAGCAGATAATTTAATTATCTTGGGTTTGTCAATTGTACCTATGTTGCATTCTTCAATGGCTGCATTTAAGGGCTGCATTTTTGGTTTTCTGGGGATATCATTTGAATCAAAGATGTCCTCTAGTGGAGTTAGGCCTGTTGGTAAAAAATTGTCTTTCAGCTCTATGATTTCAATTTCAGCATTGGCCACCTCTTCAGAGTTAATTTGTTGAATTTGCTGAATGTTTTCCTTGTTGAAAATGGTTGGATTCAGCATTTGTTTTGCTGTTCTGGGTGATATTGGGTGAGCAATCTGTTGAAACTGTATTTGTGATGGACTTGCTCCATCAAGTATTTGTGATTGACTTGCTGTCTCAAGTATTTGTGATTGACTTGCTGTCTCAAGTATTTGTGATTGACTTGCTGTATCAGTGTCAATATTTAGTCCTGCAAATTCTTGCTGCAGAGTTAAAAAATGGTTTATTTACTTGTCATCCTCAAATACTTGCCAATCATTGATATTGTTTGGAATGGAGGGTCTGTGTTTTACCTCAGCTGTAAAACAATGATGGGGCTCAAAGGTCAACTTGCAGGTACTTGCAAAGGTGGCTAAACTATGAGCATGTAGATTGTGGGTTCTGGGAATTTTAGTAATTTGGAATTCAGAGAAAAAGTTTAGTACCTCAGCAACAGCAGACCTATAAGTCCTTAGTCTTTTGTCATTGGTGACAAAGTTTCCCTTCACTTGTTGGATAACTAAATCTGAATCACCCATGATTGAAACCCTGGCAGCTTGTAAGAACTTTACTAACTTGAGGCCTAGTAAAAGGGCTTCATATTCTGCCATGTTGTTAGTACATCTGAAATTCAATCTATAGGCTCTGCCTTCTGCATGACTATTTTCGTTATTGTGTACCCAAACTCCAGCTCCAGCCCCTAATTTGTTGACTGAGCCATCAAATTCAAGGAACCATAGAATATCCTGTTGGGAAGGAGATTTGATGATCTATTCATGGGCTGGCAATGTGAGTAGAAGTTGTGGTTTTTCATCTAGCTTGTCTTCTAGGACAGTTTCATCATTTTATTGGGTACGCTTGAGATTTAGAACAGCAGCAGTATCTAGTGTTTGATTGACTGTTGTTTCATGGGTGGTGATACTTTCATTTGAGTCTTTCTCTTGTATGAATATCTTGGTTTCAACCTCACCTTTTGAGGGCGTTGTGGTGTCATTGAAGAGAATGTATGAGTCTATGTCTGAATGGACAGCATATATAGGAAAGTTTTGAGGCTTTTCTTCACTGCTGACCATGTATTTCATTAGTGTTTCTCTGTACAGTCTTTTTGGTTGCCCGAAAACAGAGATAGTGGCATATGACATGTCTAATTGCAGGGAACCTTGGAGTTTAGCTCCCCATGATCTTGATAACAGCATCCCATACTTAGGTGGAATATCAGCAACTACCACATCCATTAGGATTGTCTTGTTTGGGTATTGGACCAGAGATACACATAAATCTTTTATGAGACCTAGACACTTGACTTGGCTGGAGTCAAAGGAAAACAGGTCCTTGTATGGTCTTGTTATGTCTAAATTCAATCTCTCCATGACTGCTTTTGGCATGAGATTGTGAGAGGCACTTGAGTCAAACATTGCATTATGTAATATTTTATCATGAATATGTAAACTAACATAGAAAGGCAGTACCCCTGTGACTACTATTTTTCCATCCACTTCTGGGCCAAACAGGAGTTCTGGGGTGTCATCCAGCACATTGACATCATCTTTGTTGCTAGTGAGTTGAAGGGACCTTTTGATCTGTAGTTTATAGATGTCATGCTTGGCTAGTTCCAAGAGAGGAATAGCTATCTTTATTTTGCCAATTTCAGTTTCTAAGTCAAAGGGTTTTTCAGATTGGGTCTTGGGGTTATAGGTGACAGTCCTTTCCTTGTTCATTGAATTTTCTTCTTGAATTTTATCTTGACTTTGGGATTTGCCTCTTTTACTCATCTCTTGAGGAGTAATAGTTGAATTGGGTTGAGAAGGTTGAGTGGCCATAGGCTGCTGTTTTAAGGACAGTGGTTCAGTGATCTCCTCAATAATCACTTCTTCTGTATGTGAATTCATTTTGTCATTAGGTTCTGTGACTATAACTCTTTCAGGCTGCTGATTATCCTTTTTCTTTTCAGGCTGGTTAACATTCACAGTTCTGCTCCTCAGCTTGTATTGTTTATGGACTTCATAAACAGCGGTGTCATAGCCTTGTTTGAAGTCAAAGGATTCACCTGATTTAGTTTGGAACAGTTTGATTTCATCATCCTCATGATCTTCTTGTGTTAAGAAAACTTGACTTTCACCATCTAGACCCAATAAATTAATCTCAGGATCTTCATTGGGCTTTGTTGATGTGGAAGTCTCTGCATAATTTTCTTGGAAAGGGGGTCTTATCTCTTGGTCAGCACTGGTTTTGCCAATGCCTGGGTTTTGAGCTCTTCTAAAATTTGGATTCCTAGGAGGGTTATTTTGTGGTGGTTCCCATGATGATTTTCTTTCAACTGATTCCACTCTATCCCCCAATCTTTTCATTCCATTGAGTATTGCATCCAGCTTCTGATCAAAGGCAAAGGGTTCCTCTTTGAAAGCAGTCCTTTTTTCCAACCTTGCCCTATTCCTTTTGGCAATAAGGTTGGCTTCCACTGTGACAGCAACCCTTTGGGCCGCTGCAAGGGATTGAGGATCTCTTTCCTTCAATTGATAGGCCATGTCAGGGTCAAAACCATCAGGGAATTTGTATAAGGCTAAATCAGGAGGAGGTCTTAAATTTTGTGGAATTGCATTATATACATTGTTAAATCTTGCACAATACTCCAAAACAGTCTCTTGGGGACCCCTTTTGATAGTGTCATATTCCCCAAGTATGTGCAGAGGATCTTTCTTCTTCTCCCATCTACTAGTAAAGGCTTGATACAGTTCATCAGGAGTTGTGATGGAGTTTGCATTCAGGGATCTAAACCAAGTTCTAACATCCCCTGTTAGGCTTTGAACAAACATCCTCATTCTGACACTGTCATCATCTATTTCAGAGGTCTCAAAATGGTCTTGCATCCTCTTAGCATGCTGAACAGCTGTTAGAGGGCCATTGGAGTCAAAATATGAGATTTTGGTTTGGTAATCTTGGGGTAGAGCTGCAACATTAGCTGGTATCTGCAAAGGTGCATATCTGTTAGCCATATTTACAGGGTTTAGAGGATTAACAGGGGTAGCTGGGATAATAGGAACAATGGGTACCACAGGGGTGACAAGTAGGGGTGAACCTAGAGTGTTGGTCAAGGGGATATGTGCAGTGGATGAAGATGTGAGAGGAGGACTTTGAGATGTGGATGGTGAACTAGGGGAATTAGGGGTAGACCGAAAAAGGACCTTGCATGGGGTAGAGATAAGGCTAGGATGATCTGAATCTGAGGTTAAAACAGCAGGCTGCTCCTGCTTTTGCTGCCTCCTAATGTTTCTTGGGATGGTATTTGGATTATCAACAATGATGGGTGGATTAGGGTCAGGATTTGCCCTAGTGTGCCGTGGATTTTTCTTAGGAGCCAGTTTCTAACTGTTTTTCAGGATTTTACAGGAAGTTTTTATATCTGCAAGGACTGGATGAAGATTTTGGAATGGCTACATATATTTCAAAACTAAGATGAAGATTCCCTAAAAAGCTCCTCCCTAAAGCTGTTAATGTGATACAGAAACAGATTAAAGGCCTCTTGACTGATTTCAGGCTTGATAGTAGCTATGGAAGATATATAGTAATTGAAAAACTCAAGCACTCCCCAGTGGAGTCGCCATTTAGGTTAACACCCAGGTTGTTCCCTATGACTCCCAAGTGAATACGGCCGGGGTAACCACTAACCAATCTTTGGATCACAGTTTCTAGCCAAACTGTAATCAGAGAGGGCTCTCTCTTTATGATTTGTCTCTGTTATGATGGTGTTTTGGGCTAGCTATTATGCTCAGATTTTGGTTTATGTTTTGGTTGAAGGATTTCTTTCAGGGCTTAAGATGTAGTGTTTAGAGAGTAATATATCATTGGGCAATGGAGTCTGGAGTTGTGAAATGATTTGAAATGCAGGATTGGTGGT
This sequence comes from Pinus tabuliformis, assembly GCA_031772625.1. NCBI lineage: Eukaryota > Viridiplantae > Streptophyta > Pinopsida > Pinales > Pinaceae > Pinus > Pinus tabuliformis. The sequence goes on from CM062805.1 coordinate 824,728,203, forward strand.
GTTCAAACTGCAGGGCCAATTGTGTATCTCAGACAAACAAATTTAACTTGAATGGTGAGGCATGTCAGCCAACAGAAAGAAATTAAGAATTTTCTATTCAGCTGGTGAGGTGAAACTAAAACACGTTGCACAGGAGCAAACTTGAGTTCCTGTGACAAAGGTCACTGTGAAAGATGTATTCTAAAAGTGCAGCAATTAAGAATTACACTTATCAAGATTACAGCTGAAGAAAAACATTCATTAACAACACAGATTGAACTCAGGGTATTCATGGAATAAATCCTGAAAGTTATTCTTTTTCCTTGTTGCTAAATATTCAAAGTTAGAAAACACATATGGATTTTAACAAATCAAAAATACATAACAGAGAGAGTTACAGAGACTTATTGTATTGTGTAATACACAGGAATCCAGCAGTTTTCAACAGACACCAAAACGCATTCAACACTTCAGAAATCTGAGAAATTCCATCACTTTCTTTATTAAACTTCTGAAAGGATTACAGCATAAGAACTTCTTCAGGAGAAATCAACAACAACCCTTGCAAACTCATGCGAAGGGGACTTTATAGAAGTGTTTATACAAAATATCTCAGGCATTGAGTCATCTGAGAGAGAAAATATCTTCATTACTTCGTACAGAATAGTAGAAAAGAAGTTATTACAGCTTTGAATGCAGCATAACTGCTCTTTAAGTCTGTCAGAGGATAATTTGACCTTTGGAGGTCATTGAGTCGGTTGAACTGCTTTGCTTTAATGCTGGAAAATGTGTCGTTACTTTTTTGCTGCGCTGTATCTTCTCGGATCTGCCAGCTGTGGTTTCCTACTCTTGCTTTGTTGGCCAAAATTTTTGCTGAGTTGGCTCAGCTTTAATCTTAAATGCATGCTGATTTTGTTAAACTGTGCTTTGCATAACAATTCATATTTTAAAAACAAAATTTGGTGAATGACTCACTGTTTATAAAATTTTCTGTATTGTATTTGTCCACCAGTCTTGTGTGGGGAGTTGATGCCTGAGAATTGCATCCATAGTCTCCTCTGCTTCTGTATACTTGTAAAAATTGGGTGCCACATCAAACAGGTGATTGATCTCATTCATTATAAAAAATAGACTTTCTACCTTGTTGTAGATAGTCTGTCCTGTAGCTGGCCCTGTTTCTTCTGAGCTGTTGGGCTTCTCATGGATTTCGTTTGTGGAAAATGCATTCACTCTCTTGGCATACTGCTCATGAATGAGCAGTCTCCCTGCGCTGTTCAGTAAGCTAGGGAGTCCTCTATTTTGCAGAACTAGGAATTTATCCATGAATCTTTTTACCTCGGTTTGCATGTCCTGGGTTCTTCTCTCCAATGTCTGCACCAAATTTCTCAATGTGAGAACCCTTTTGATCAACTGGATGGCCTCAGTTCTATTGGGAATTCCCATGTTTGCCAGCTGAGTACTTGTTCTATTATTCAGCACATTGATCATCCTGGTGGCAACTTCAGGCATGTTGCCTAGAGCAGCCCTTGATTTGTGAATTTCAGCTTGTGCTTTTGGGATGAGCTCTAGCTGCTCATGGATTGTCTCTATATACTGCCATTGGTCAGTAATAGACTGGCCAATGTTGGCCCATAGCATTGCCTTAAGCCCAGCTATAACTTTATCTAATTTGAGCTCATTTTCTAGCTCTTTTATCCTGTCTTTGAGGGCTTTCACCTCCCTGCCCTTCTCTGCCACCGCTTGCTTGGATTTGTCATATCTGTCATTCACCTTGGCCAATTTATCCCTGGTCTCATTTAGCTCTGCCATTTGAGCTTCCAGGGCTTGAATCTCATTTTTTAGCTTTTGCATGTCCAAGCTAGGGGCCTGTTCTGTTGGTGGAGGTGCTGAAGTAGGTGGTGCAGCTTGATCAGTTTGTTGGGGGGGAGGAACAGTAGTTGGGGCAGCTTCCTCAAGGTTTATGATTTGAGGAGGAGCCTGAGAGGTCTGCCCTTCTTCTCTTTGTTTTAAGGCTGCCTGTAGTGCTGTTTTTGCAGCCTCCGATTCTCCCAGCTTTTCCTGAGTTTGGATTAGCTGCTTATACAGAGATATCAACAAGGTTGTGGCCTGTTGATCATGTCTTTGCTGGGAAACATCATCTGTTTGAGGGTGAATTGTGGCTGGGAGTTTGATCTTTCTCCTCAAGGCTGCCATGTCTGCATCCCTCAATTTTAATATCTCTTGTATGCCCTTGATATCTTTGGGATCATGCCCCATCTCTATGATGATGTCCTCTAAGGACCTTATTCTGTTGTCCTTTGCCTGGGATGATGCTCTCTCCAACTCTAGCTGAGAGGCTGTATTGTTAAGGCTATTTTGTAGCCTGTAGTTGTCCAACGTTTGGTCTGCCAAGGAAGCATAGACCATCTCACCCGTTTGCTTATGCAGTTCTATCTTATCCATTGGGTGGATATCCTTGGCAAGGACTTCCAGGTTAGTCCTCAAGTAGTCAGAGGCAGATTGGGGCTGCACTGCTGTTGGCATAAAATGACTCATGATCATTTTGCCTTCCTGCACATCATATGCAGACATGAGTCTTTGTTGATTGGTGGGAGCCATGTTCAACAGATGGTTATATAGCTGTATCTTGATGGGCTCATTTCTCCTCTTAATGTCGATGAACTGCTGCTTAATGCTGGGTCCACCTTCCCCTTGCTGATTTGAGGAACTCACCTCTCCCCCCATTGCTCTATCCTGCTTCTGTTGAAAGGAACTTGCTGATGCTTCCTTGCTGGGTGGGACCATACCAAAAGACTGTCCTATTGGCATTTCTTCCTCTGAGAAGGGATTAATTCTCTGTCTTTTCTCCCCATGAGATGCTGATGTTGTAATGGGAGTCTCTCTGTCCCTTTTCCTGCTTGTATCCTCCTTTTGTGGAGTTTGGAGGATTGATGCCTCAGATGAAGTTTCTTGCCTTGGAGGCACAGTTTGTTCAGTGGATTTAGGGGCTTCCACTATTTGCTCTTGCTGGACAGGCTGTTCCTGCCTTTGTTCTTCCCGTTGTTGCTGTTCTACTTGCTGCTGCCCTTCTCCCAGCTGCTCCATTTCTTCTTGTTGCTGCACTAGTGTTTCCATCTGTTCCTCGGTCATAGGAGGTGGCTGTTCCACCTGCTTTTCTTTGCCTTTGCTGGTTGTCTGTGGAGTATTCATGGCAGCTTGCTGATGTGTCGTTGAAGCTGAGGAAGCTGCTCCAAGTTGTCTTTTGTATGAGAGGGGGACCTGTCCACAAGTTTCTAAGTCAGTTTCCTTTTGAATATTTCTGGCCTCTCTTTCTAGCAGCTCTTCACTAGTGATTTCCTCTTCTAGGGTGCCCTCTTCCCAGCTTAATGCATTGTCATACTGCTCAATCTCAGGCTGCCTTATATGTGAATAGGTACCCAATTTGTATCTTATCCTCCTGAGGGAAACAAAATGATTGGGGTCATAGGGTATCCACTCAAAGCTAGTTTGCAGTTTGAGGGCCTCTAGGATACTGTTTGCCTCTTTCCATCCCTCCTCTTTTCTGTTATATAGGAAAGGGCCCAGCTGGCTCCTTACCTTCAACTGTGCCTTCTTGTTCTTACTTTGGAAGTGGAGGTAGTCGGCATTCCCAAATTGCCTGAAGTATTCAAGGGCAAAAAGCCTCATGGGGACATACCTTGGCAGCTTAAAAGGCTTCAACTCACAGCCATATACTCTGATGACTGTGTGGTCTTGGTAAAGGTACCAATTACCAATGCTGTAGGTTTTGTTTAGATGGAGAATTCTCCTCATGTCATCAGTTAGCCTTGGAGGGGGAACACCACACAATAATGTCATAGCTGGATGTATGAATAAGTCTATAAACTCACAGTATGTGTATGGTGACACAGAGGTGCAATGAAAGACAGAGGTCCAAAACACAACTGATCTTGGATTCCCCTGGGCATTAACTTGTTTCAGGGGAATGAAGAAGCTGCCTGGTTGATTAAACAAGAATAGATGGTAAATGAAGGAAGTATATCTGAATAGTCTTTCCCTTTGCAGATTCATCAGCTGGTCATGGATCCTATCTGCAATATATGTGGCATAGTCATAATGTACAGCTGGAGGCTTTCCAGGGGAGAACATAGACAACATTGCCATTATGATTTCATCCACATCTTCCATTCCCTTGAACCCTAGGACATAGCTGATCAAATCCACTAGCATTCTGCCCAATTCATTTAAGTATACATATCTAATAGGAGGAGTTCTGATGGTTTCAGAGCCTGGTTGTACAAACAGCTGGTTGATTTTGATGATCTGGTCATTTGACAACTTATTCCCCTTCTTTATCAAGTTCTGCATGTAGAGGGGGGTCAATGGTTTTGCCTTGTGGAAATGCAGCATCTCATTTATGCTCTCTGGGGTGATATGGAACAGAATTGAGCCTGTAGGGCTGAGGACAGCTCTTTGGCATGGATCATAGCACTCCTGGCATCTGTGGATCAACTCTGGCATAGAATTTACCTGGGGGAGGTTGTAGATGGGCAAGTTTGAATCCCAAATCCCTAGGATATAAGCTCCACTAAGGTGCTGGGCTTTCAACTCATTTAGCATCTGAATATTGTATTTGGAGCCTAATGGAAACCAGTCCAACATTTGATAATCCATATCTCCCAGGGCTTTCCATTCCAACTCCCTATGAGGGGCATTGAGAGGCTTGATGTTCAGTGCAATTGGAGTTTCCATGGTCTATCAAGCTTCTGTTTTGCAGGTGAACTGTTTGAAGTAGGTAGAACAACACTGAAGTAATTACTTGCAAAAAGTGTGAATTTCAGGGACCAGAGGGTGAAGAGGGCACACAGCAAAATGAAATGCTGTCTGAGTTATGAATAAGACCAATGTCTGGTCTTACTTTGTCTTCTGTGGCAGGTTTTTAATGGGTTGACCAACTGTTTCACGATTGCGCGAGCAGTTCACAGTTTTTTTTATAAGAACTCGGGAAATGAAGGCTCAGCTGGTGGTTTTCGAGCTTGCAGTGGTAAATGGGGGCTAGGCATCAAGTTTCACCGGTGAATTTTGAGAGTTTTACGTCGCTTAAGCTCTTTCGAGGGAAATCACAGACATAGTAGGTATATGAAGGATTTTAATGGAGAATACCTGGTAAAGAGCGAGCAATGGTCACGGATGACTGTGGAAATGGCGCGCCGGACGTCTCCAAGTTGGCTTCAACAAAGGTGGTGTAACTTGGACGTAACAATCATGCAGAGAAAGCAACAGTTCTGGTAGCAAAAGTACAAAAAAACGCAAAAATTGACCTAAATATGGACTTTTGGCATTTTGGCGCGTTTTCTCGGATGACGTCAGCATGACATCATAGGGTGGGGTCAAGCTCAGATGACGTCAGCATGAAGTCATCGGGTGAGGTGGAGAGCTACTATTGGTCCATGGGGATGATGCGGTGGCAGACACGCTGGCACAGGGGCGGACAAGAGTACTGATGCGATGGCAGGGTGGCGATGATGTGGGTCTGATGCGGGACCAGCGAACCGGGCGGTGAGTGAGCCAGCGATTACGGTTAAGGGCCATAGCGGTTACGGTCTCTCGGAGCGGTTAGGATACGGCCCTAGTTTTGTCAGAGGCCGCTCCGAGAGACCCGAGAGGGTGACGCGTGGCCGCACCATGACGTATCCCTTCGTCATTTTCTCGGGCGCTAAATGTCTGTCGTGGGGGCCGCTCCGATATCAATGACGGTCGTCGGATCCCAAGGGTCCGATCCGACGATGGACGGGAGGACGATGTGATCGGTGGATACGGATGCGGGCGGGTATAATTTAATATTTGTTTTTTGAAAGCAACGCCCGGTGGAAAACCTTAGGGTATGGGTTTTTTGTAAGGTTTTCAATGTATTTGGAAAATCACATATATGCGCCAACTTTGGTTAAGCGGCGAAAGTGGGTTTTTTGGGTTTTTTCATAATTTCAAAGGGTTTTAGGGGTAGAAAGGGGTTTTTATAGGGTTTTTCTTTGCAAATGATGGTTTGATGAGTGGAATGACTTGAAACAAGGGGGTGAGAGGAGGTATAGGTTCATCAAAGTGACCAGATGTCATTTTGATTCCTTTTTTAGAGAACATATGGCTATAATGCTAAGGGGAGGGATATTTATACAAAATTTGGGTTTTATACACCATGGTGTTAGTATTAGTAGGGGAAAGGTGATATAGGGGATTTATATAGTAAAGTTAAAGTTAATATGGATGAAAGAAGTGGATTAGGGGAGACAAAGCTGAGTTTATTTGAGAAACACTTAGCTTAGGGAGTAGATCAAAATAAAAAAATTTTTACACAAGAAATGTGGCTTTTGAAGGAACAAGAACCACCAAGAAACCATAATCTTTTCCATGAATCTCAGCTGATGAGGGAGTGTTAGTAATGAAATGGATAGGGGAAGAAGGGAGTTTAGACATGCTTCCTGCTTGCTGCAACTTGATGAAGAATGACACCTTCTCAATTCATTGATTTTGCTTTGGTAAACGAAGTGAGCACACATGCAACTGATAAAAATTGGCCCTTCTGCAACCCCAACTGCCTACCCATCTATATGCCTAGCATTTTTTATTTCTTCTTGGAGGGTGCACTTGGACTTGCAGACCCTTACTTGCCTTTTCTTTTCTTTGGCTTTTCTTTTGTTTTTCTATCTATTTCTACCCTTATTTCTTCCAAGGTCCCAGATTAAGCTGTTGGGAGCCTTTTTTCTCTACCTAAACTACTTGTCTGCCAAGATTAAACAGTTTGGACAGACTCCTTTCTCTAATCTACAACTGCAAATTTAAACCATGGAATGATCCAGATTAGACTGTTGGACCATCCATCAAAATTTAAGTCCATACCAAGCTATAAGCACAGATTGGATTCTCTTGGAAATATGTGATCTTTGAATCATCAAAGCAGAGCATATTTGGACCTTTCATAGCCAATCATGAAATATGAAACCTATTGGTATAGGTAGCTAACACTAGGGATTTGATATTATTCCAATTCTAATAGGTCCATATTCTAATTAGATGGGGAAATTAATAATATAAGCATAGTTTATTTAGCAAAATGGTTCATTTTACAATAAGATGTGTAATTCATTTTTTTCTCAAGTTAAAGTTGACTCATAACCATTTTATACATGGTTAATCAAGTAAATGTGTGCATTGGTAAGGCATTCTTCATGTTAATATTTTTTTTTGTTATATCAACCACATTAATATGTTTAATGTGGTTGTACTAGTTTTATATATATTAAATATGTAAATATATAATTAACCTAAACTCAAACCTCTCTAAGTCAAATTTATTAAAACAACATATTTATGTTTTATATTCAAATAATCAAATTCTAACTATATTAAATATTAAATTTTATAATTAACATAAACTTGCTAAGAAAAGTAAGAAATCTTTCAGTAAAAATCACATCATGAGAGTTTTTTCCACACATTTCGAACCATCATTGTAGTTCATTGTCAGGACAAGATGAAGAACAAGATATTGGCATTAATTTAAATAGATGAAGAGAAAAAAACTTAGAGGAACGATATATGAATCTCTACATCATTTAAGGAATGCCAAATCTATATTCATCTTGGAAACCTACAAGTGTGCCCTTTCAAATTGATGAACATTCATCCCAATGGACCTTCTGTGCAGGGTTGTAGAAATTCAATTTAGGCTTTTGTGATCCATATTATGAAAAGTAAGAAAACTTGTTGCACAAAATATTGTCACCATGACATTCTGCAATCAGTGTGAGTCTGTCACCAATCATACTTTCCTCCTATGCAAGTCTTAAACCTCAGCTCTTCATGTCAAGCCTTAAAAATAAGAGAAGGTCATTGAAAATCTCTAAAACTCTGGTTCCGCACTTTCTCTTATCATTACCTGCGGTCCCGCACCCCATAGTCATGTCCCCTGCGGACCTGCCCGCTCTGTTTTTGTGTAAAGGGTGCAGACCCCTATAAAAGTCAAAAAGGCGCAAGTACATTCTTAAAAACTCACTTTGGGTTATTTCTGGAAGCTTCTAGAGGTAATATTGAGGTGGCAAGTTCGCTCCTTGGTGGTTCATGCATCCCATAACTAAAGGAGCTAACCCCTTGATGTAAGGAGCTTATCCCTTTGAAGGAGGACTCTATCCCTTTGAAGGTGGACCTGGTAACTTCCTTCCTCTGCACTATAAAATGAGGCATTGGGCTGGTTGCTAGGGAGGTTAAAAGCTGAATATTTTTGAGGGTAAATGCTGTTGGAATTTAGACTTCCTAATTGAGCTTGAGAGGAGAGATTACATACCTTTTGATCTCATTGGGAAGAGTGTGAAGCTTGTCAAAGTAGAGGAGATTCTTGCTTGGACCCTGGGAGGAGCTTGTACAACATCAAGGCACCAAGGTTGTAAAGTTCTTCTTTGTTTTAAGTTAATACAATCAAGTTTATTTTTCTCAATAAGCTGTCTCTCATGGTTTATTTCATGAATTCCTTGATCATCATGATGAATATGATTTATTATATTGGCTATGCAGGTGTTATTTGATGTGTGCTTGTTTGTGTTTGCAGGTTCTCAAAAGGAAACTCATTTGGACGGTCGAAGCATGGCTGCCGCAAACTAGCGTTGGACTTAAGGTAGGGTCTAAAACACCTCTTGGTTTTTATTTATAAATCGCAATATTTAGAGAAAGATAGAATTTGCTTGTTCTTCTTGTCGCTAGATATCAGTTGATACTAGGGAGATCGGTCTTGTTCGCAAGAACGATTTATCCGGCCGACAAAATGGCGACTCCATTGGGGACTTGAATTTTGGTTTTTGCCTTTACTTTTACTTTTACTTGAGAAACCTTTTCTCTGTTTCTGGTTTTTGCTTGATGTGTGTGGGATTGGGTAGTTTTTTAGATCCTGAATTGTTTTTTGTTTTTTCATGCTTTTGAAAGAGGACCGCACGTTCTGTTTGTAACATAGTGCGGACATCCCCGCACTATTACTTTACTACACAGAGCGGTACCACACCTGGTTATACCGGGAACCTGCGTACCCTATAAATTTTTTGAAAAAACTTAAATCTTTTCATTCACTTAAGCTTAGCATTTGTTTCTTTTTTTTTAGCCTTTGCCCAGATTTTCATGTGTCTTGTCAGAAACTTCTTGTTAGTTAGTTCCATTGGCATTTAGGTTTTAGGTGATTTTCTAGAATTTTTGTGTACCTGGCTTGATTTTCGTTTGGTCTTTGTAGTAACTCAGAGTTTAGAAGCCTAAGAAACCTCAGATTACCCTGGTTTTTGTTGGTCTTCTTAATGAGTCTGACCGATTTGTAAAATCTGCCTTTGGTGAGAGATAGATCCCGTTTTCTCTTTGCAAAACTTTGAAAGAACTTGTTTTGAAAGTTTTGAATTTCATTTTTAAAAAGGAAAACATAAGCTGGGTGTTTTTTTATTAATTTGTTATTCTGAATGAATTAGTCCTTAGTTTGCTCAATAACTAAGAAAACGTTCTCAAAAAGAAATTTTTGTTAGCTTTTTCTTCAATTAGGTTTTTAGAAATTTGTAGATCTCAAGATTAGATTTTTCATAGTTTTGAGTGTTTTCTAGAAATTTTAAAATCTCTTTTGAAAAGAATTTGTTTTTGTAGTGTTTGAGTGTTGAAAAGAAAAAGGAATTTTTCATGAGCATAATTAGTAGTCTCTTTTTTGAGTTTGTTGGAAAAGGCAAATTTTTTTTTCTTTTCATTTATTTGTTAAGGAAAGTTTTGTTTTTCAAGCAATTGCATTCTCAACTCTTTCTTTAGCCAGAATTTCATTGAAGAAAAAGGATTGTTTATCATCTTAGGTGCATTTTTAGTGTTTTGGAGTCGAGTCTTCACATCATAAAGTTTCATCTCCATACCTTTGACTTAAGAAACAACCATAAAAATAATGCTTAAAGTAAAATTTATCTAGCAATCTTTTTATTTCTAGGGCTGTTTATCACCAACATAGCTTAGGCTAGTATCTTGGAGTAGGGAGTAATTAACTCTCCAAGATAGTTAAAACAAACAAGTAGCTATATCTTGCAGTAGAAGATAAATTCCAATTGTTACATCTATGCTCTGGGAAGCTCCTCTTATAGGAGTCAAGCACGAGATCATATCTGAACTAGTGGGGTAATCAATCCTTCCTCATTGGGAACGACAGAAGATATACACGTATTAAAAATAGTAAACCTCGGATTGACCATTGTCAAGGAGCCTGGGGTCACTTGTTGGTAAACCTTGGATTATGTCAAGGAGCCTTCAAGGGGATTGAGCTTTGCTACTCTTCCCTTGCGTGTGTATCAGATCACAGACTATTCCCCCAGGTATATTTTTTTTTGTTGGTAACCATAATGACCATAATCTATAGGATTCTTTCCTAAGGTGACGGTGGAGGGAAGATCCCACTGTACCTGGAGCAGACGTCGACTAGACTCACTTGGACTCTCTGGGGGGTTCTCTTCACTTGAAACGGTTTAGTGGAGAAACTTGTGCCAGTCTGTTTCATTAAGCAGGTTGTCGGGGTAACTGTTCCAACCGCCATTTCTGTATTGAATTCTGCGACGTTGGATTTCATCACCAACTAGTGTTTTCGGTACGGAAAGTTACTGTTTGTATGTGGTTTGAACTCCTAGATTCTTTAGGCATGTGATTCAAATTGTTTGGTTCTTTAGAGACTTTAGGTGGTTTTATTGATATTTTTCTTTATTTGTGTGTGAAGTAATTAAAATATTTAATTGTGGCTGAATTACCAAGACAATCCTGTAGACTTCGAGGGCAACCTCCCGAGTATTCACCAAGCCAGCTTGAAGGGCTACGAGCTCTTGTAACTCCTAGTGACAGTAGAGTTGGGTCACCGGAAGAAGGAGAATCTTCTTTAGTTGTGCATCTTGATTACCAAGTTCAAGCAACATAGTATATTACTGAACCAATTTCATTTTCCGAAGTTACTGGGAGTGTTTCTTCTACTAGTGAGTTAGCTGAAGAACCTGAAATTTCTGAACCTGAAACTGAACCTGCTGCTACTCCATCGTTAGGATTTGCTTCTCCAACTTCCAGTGGCCCTGGTTCACCCAGGGTAGGAAGAATCATTACCAAAAATCTTCCTTCTGGACTTATTGCTATTGAAGAACTTGTTACTCCGGAAGAAGGTATAACTATCCTTGAAAATCAACCAACTATAGAACTTAGGGAGCGTGAATCGATCTTTTATAGTCCACCTAGGAGGGACACTTGGTATCTTTCATTGACCAACTTTTTAGAAAATCCGGTCTCAGTTTTTCTCCACCTCGAGTTCCTTTTCATCCAACACTTAGAGGTTATTATCCTCCTTTGAATATGTCGAGACAGTCATCCATGTTTTCCCAATCACCGGAAACATTTTTGTATGGCGGTCCTTCTGTTCCTTCTGGGTATTAGTCACTCATTGGTACTTTTTCGGTAGCATCTCCTCAACCTATTGAACATGGGTTATTAACTGGTAATAATGGAACTAAACCGTTGAGTGTAGAAGATATTATTATGATGTCAGGTACCATTCCAAATCTGCAACCTCAAGGTATTCAGTTACCGCCTGGGGGGCAACCTCAAGGTACTCAATTATCACCTCAGAGGCAACCTCAAGGTACCCAGTTACCGCCTGGGGGGCAACCTCAAGGACAGTACATACCTTTGGGACAGTACATTCCTCAAGGTCAACCGCAAACTCAGTACGTACCTCAAGTTCAACCCCAGTATCAATATATACCTCAACGTCAACCCCAATTTCAGTACGTGCCTCAAGGTTATCAACCTCAAGGTCAATACCAAACCCAAGGTTTCCAACCGCCTTCAGGTCAATCATTTGTCCAAGGAACTGGAAATGTACCTTTGAATTATCAACCCTACCCTCAACCCGGTTATGGTCCTCAATATGCTCAACCTTCTATGGGTCCATACCCTGGAATGAACATGGTGTGGGATCCATCTCAATCTCAACAGATCTTGCAACCGAATGCGCAGTTGTCATCTCAATCTGGACAACCTTTGGTTTCTGGTTCAACCCAGCAACCTGTCCAGCCTACTACTCAAACTTCTGCACCTGGTGTAGTTTCTCAGCCTGGGCCTAGTACACCTCGTACTCCGCCTCAAACGACTGCTGCAACTGCTACAAAATCTGTTCAATCTACCCCACCTACTTCTGGAGTATCGGCAGCTCTGATTTCTATTGTTCCTGCATCAACTCCTCAAGCATCTTTACCTCAGTCTAGACCTACAATTCAGACTTAGCTTCAGATGCCTATAGGACAACCTAGTCCAAGTACGGTTGTCACAAGTCAACCTCAATTTACTTATCAACTGTACCAGGGACAGTACCAATTCGGTCCTGCTGTTCAGAACCCAGTCTATCAGTATCAACCGTACCCTAGATATACTTATCAACAACCTCAACAACCCTAGTACGGTCTGGTTAATCCTAGTTTTCCGAGAGGATATAATATCCCAAATGCAATTCCAATTCTGAGTTATCCTAGATATCCTCCTCCTGGGGCTAGTCTTATGACCTAGAGTTTTTGAGACCCTAATCATCAGTTACCGTTCATTGCAACTTTGGACTTGCCTAATTTGTCGCGCCTTACAAACGATCCGATTAATTATCTTCCGTTTTGGCCGCCAATGCCGAATAAGTTGCCCAGTGATATCCCAAAGTTTGAAGGTAAATCAGGAGAGGATCCGTCAATCCATGTGATGACTTATCACCTCTGGTGTGCATCTAACTCCATTATAGATGATTCAATTCGTTTACGTCTTTTTCAACGCACTCTGATTGGTCTTGCAGCCAAGTGGTATATTGAGTTACCGCGAGCCTCTTTTTATAACTTTAGTCAGTTACCCACTTCGTGCTTAACTCATTTTCAGTTGCCTGTCAGATATGACAATGGCACGGAATTATTAACTTCATTAAAACAGTCAATGTCCACATATATTTCAAATCATATTCATGAATGGAGACGTCGACAGCATTTAGTGAAAGTTTTTATTCCGGATCAAATCTTAGCAGAATGGTTTGTTAAATCATTATTACCTAAAATCACTGAGGATGTGGCTAAGGTAAGAGTTGTTACTGAAGATCAAGTGATTGCTCAAGCTCAGTACCTTGACCTCATTTATACGCAGTTGGGTACTTTACACAAGAAAATCCCCGACCTTCCTAAACAAAATCAAATAACTGCAGCTCCTTCACGGTCTCATGCCGCTGACGGTATGATTGGTTCAGTTAGCACCAAAAGTAAGAAGAAATATTCAAAGAATTCTTCTCCTATCATAACTTTACCAAATTCCCCGACAGGAGACTCTTCCGCTGAAATTCCTGCCGATATTCATGTTGTAGGGTCATCTACGACCAAATCAAAATCCGGCGATAAAAAGAAAGGGAAGAAGAAAAATAAGAAAAATTCGAAAGAGAAATCAGATAAAACATAATCTACTGACGAGAAACATAAACCTCGTTATCCTTGTCTCATTTGTGATGAAGAGCATTTTACAAGAGACTACCCTCATCACGCTGAGGTTGCGAAAATTGTCAAAGGTTCTCAAACGCCTACTGTCTTGAAGGATCCTTTTCAAAGTCAAGATAGTAAGATGATAGGTTCTTCCTCAAATGCCTCAGAAGAACCCATAATGATGATGTCCCATGTTAGGATCGTGACACGATCGCAAGATTATGGAAGTAAAAGTCATGTTGGTGGTAAGGAAGAAGAATCTTCTAATTCGAACCCATCAACTTCAACTCCTAGTTCTGATCCGCTACAGATCGAGAAACCTAACCTAGACTTAGTAATCAAACCGCCAGCTAAAGGTATACTTCGGAAGTCAGCTTTCAATCCACATGAAAGAGCTGCTTAGAAATATAACATTGTTGAAGATTTAGTTATTTCCCCTTCAGCAATGTTGGCTTTGGAGGTGCTGCAATCATGTCTAGCACAACGTAAATTGCTATTGTCGGCTATAGGAGCTGTTGATATTCAGGACTCGAACCTTATAATTTTTTATTTAGAAAATAGTACACCTTGCTTACCTCATCAAATGGCTTTCCAGATTCCAGTGTTAGTCAAAAACAGACCTTGCTTTAGGATTGTGATTGATGAGGGAGCTTCAATGTGTATTATGTCGATCCAGTGTTGGAGATCACTTGGTTCTCCTATGCTCAATCAATCCCCGATGATTCTAAAGGCTTTTGATGGCCTTGGGTTCCATCATTTTGGCATTCTACAGGATTTACCTATAGGGGTTGAAGGCAAAACTATTAATCTAGATGTGGAAGTGGTTGATGCCCCTTTAGATTACAACCTTCTCTTGGGTCGTAGTTGGTCTTACGCTATGACTGCTGTTGTTTCATCAGTATTTCGGCTTATAAAGTTTCCTCATAATGGAAAGATCGTAACTATAGACCAGCTAACTTACTTTTCATCCGACCCAGCCTCTTCTGAAAGTATCCAGCATGTTGGCAAAATAACTATCCCCTACAAGGATGTTGGAGTAGGATTAGTTAAAGATTCTGGTTTACTAGGAACTTTTTCTTTTCCTCCTCCTAACATATCGCCTTCTACTGCAACCATTCATATGATTTCATCAGACACTATTGTTTATGATTATCCTTGGATCGTACCTTCCAAATCTGAGATGGATTCATTTGGTGATGCTATGCCTTTGAGTCCCTAAGAAGTTGCGTATCAGGTTGTACAGTCGTTTTCCGACCCTTCTTCAACTGAAATTGATCTAATGAATGTGGTCTATGGAGAATCACTTTCAACATCAAACTCTGATTCAACAAATTTTTCCGAACTTGTTCATACTGATGAGCAGATTCGAGAAATTTTGTCTGTTGATGATTTACCATTGGAAGATCTTCATCATAGATCTTCGTTACTACCTGAGATTGATCATTTTGAAAATGATTTTTCATCTATTTTTACTACTGATTATGTCAAGGAACCACATAATCCATTGCAAAATCCTGGTCCTGAGTTAAATTTGGGAAATATTTCTCGAACAGTTCCTATTGACATTTTAGTTAAACCTGGAATTGTTGAAAACATTCATATAGGTGCCTCCTGTACGGAAAATGAACTCCAAACTTATAAGGCCCTATTTCAAGAATTATGAGACATGTTAGCCTGGTCATATGAAGAAATGCCAGGAATTGATCCAGCAATTGTTGTTCATGAAATCAAAACTTACCCGGATGCTAAACCTGTCCGGCAACATTTGCATCAGATCCACTGGCGAAATGCTGATGCTATTAAAGGAGAAGTCGAAAAATTACTTAAAGCAGGTTGCATTTATCCAATTCCCTTAACGGATTGGGTATCGAATATTATTCCTGTTAACAAAAAGCAAGGAACAATAAGAATATGTATCAATTATAGGGATATTAATCGAGCTTGTCCCAAAGACAATTACCCAACTCCCTATATCGATAAAATTATCGATGATTGTGCCGACAGTGAAATATTCTCCTTTATGGATGGTTTTTCCGGTTACAACCAAATCAACATTCTACCTGATGATCAACAAAAAACGGCCTTTATTTGTCCATGGGGGACATTTGCTTATTGCAAATTACCTTTTAGGTTGAAAAATGTTGGAGCAACTTTTCAAAGAGCTATGTCTTACGCGTTTCATGACATCAAGCACATTGTGCAACCTTATCTCGATGATTTACCTACTCATTCATTACGTAGAGCCAATCATCTCATTCATTTACAAGCAATCTTTATGAGATGTAGGCATTATCGAATTAGGTTGAATCCACACAAATGTGTTTTCTGTATAGAAACGGGTCATTCACTGGGATTTGTTGTTTCTAAAGTTAGCATTCGTGTCGATCCCTCGAAGGTTGAAGCTATTGTCAAATTTCCTCCTCCTTCGACTCTTCGCCAACTCCAAAGTTTGCAAGGGAAAGAAAACTTTTTACGTCGGTTCATTCCTAAATACGCTGAGATCACAAAGGGTTTTACTAGGTTGTTGAAACAGAATACTCCATTCTTTTGGGATGAGATAGCTGACAAATCTTTTGATGCACTTAAACACGCGTTGAACCATGCACCATTTTTGCATCCTCCCAATTATAACCAGGATTATTTCTTGTATCTCGCCACCTCTCATTCCACCATCAGAATGGTGTTAGTTCAGGAAGATGAATTCGGTAGTGAACATGTGATTTATTAACTTGGTCGAACTTTGAATCTGACTGAGCTAAAATATTCGCATGTGGAGAAATTGGCCTTGGCAACTGTTCAAGCTGTCCAAAGATTTTGTCATTACATCTTACTACACAAAAATACCGTAATTTCCGACTGTAACCCTATGATTTATATTTTGAAAAAACAATTGATAGGGGGCAAGTATTCCAAATGGATTGTTATCCTGTAGGAATTTGATTTGGAATTTGAAAAATCTAAGTCAAAGAAATCTTTAGTTTTTGCGGAGTTGATGTGTGACTTCCCGCGTGCTGACACTGAAACTGTGGCGGAAGAGCCCATTGCGAATGAATCCTTGTTTCTTATCAACAATCTTGATCCATGGTATGGAGATATCATTGTTTATCTCCAAACCCAATCTTTTCAGCCTGAAATTTCATGATCTCATCGACGGAAAATACGTTTCCAATCCCAACAATATAAAATCATTGGAGATACAATCTATCGTCGTGGGGCGGACTCTATTTTCTGACGTTGTTTAAATCATGTGGAAGCTGAAAGGGTTCTAAATGACTGTCACTCTGGAGCGTGTGGCAGTCATATGTCTGGGTATGCCACAACCCAAAAGATATTGCGCGCTGGCTATTTCTGGCCGTATTTGTTTAAATATTTTATTGACGCGGTCCGAAAATGCCACAATTGTCAAATTTTTTATCAAAATATGTGTGCTCCACCTACTCCTCTCCACCCTATAATTGCCGTCGGTCCTTTTGCGAAATGGGGTATCGATTTTATTACATGTAACCCTCACTCGGCCGGGGGGCATGCATATATCATCCTTGCAGTAGATTATTTTACCAAGTGGGCCGAGGCCATGCCTACATTTTTGGCAGACGGCAAAACTGCTGCGATTTTCATTTTCAATCATATAATTACTAGATTTGGTGTCCCACAAGTGATTATCACTGATCATGAGCGTCATTTTCGAAATATCATGATGATTGAACTAACAGATCAGCTTGGCCTGCGTCATGATAGTTCTACTCCATATTACCCACAGGCTAATGGTCTAATTGAAGCCATCAACGAAGTTCTAGTCATTATGATCTGACAAATCATTGAGATTCATAGGTTGAATTGGCATACCATGTTATTTTTAGCGCTTTGGGCGTATCGAACCTCAGTAAAAACATCAACTGGTTTCACTCCTTTCCAACTGGTTTACAGTTTGGAAGCTGTGTTACCCATTGAATGCGAAATCTCGTCATTGCAAATAGCCATAGAGTTACTCCCAACCACTTCCGAAGAGGAGAAATGTTTGTTGTACTTGGCTCAGCTAGATGAGAATCGACGCGATGCTTCACTAGCAATCGAAACTCATGCCAAACGAATTAAAGCTCAGTATGATCGAAATGTTACACCTCGTAATTTTTCGGAAGGAGACCTAGTCTTACTATACGATCAAGCAAACGATAAGCTAGGGGCTGGAAAATTCGTACCTATGTGGCATGGTCCTTATGTTTTTAAGCGGAAGCTGGTAAAAGGGACCTATGAATTGGTAGATTTTGACGGTGTCTCTTTAGGTAAGCCCAGAAATGGTCTTTATCTAAAGAAATATTATGCTTAAATCTGGGTGTGGAGATTTTAGTTAGATTAGTTTTCTTTCTAGCCGGTGGGTTTTAGATTAGAAAAGTGTGCTTAGTTTAGAGAGTGTTTTTGTCATTATTCCTGCTTATCTTGATTTTACTCTTGATATTGCAGTTGTCGACGTCTCTTCAAACATACATTGGTTTCGCTGATGGTGCTTGTCGTAATACATGGAACATTTCTTCCGCGGCTTGGGTTATCTATTCACCCTCTGATGAGTTGGTATCTATGCATGGTGTAAGCCTCGGTCAAACAACGAACAACATTGCAGAGTATAGTGCAGTGATTGAGTTATTATCTGAATCCATTTCATTTGGGATTCAGAGTTTGATTGTGAGGTTAGATTATGAACTCATTGTATTGCAGCTTAATAGAGTTTATGCCATTAGAAATCCAATGTTATTAAGATTATTTTTAAGAGTTCATCTCTTGGAACGTGAATTTGACTATATTGAGTATCAGCATATTCCAAGATATTTAAATACATTAGCAGATGCAATTGCTTCTCGAATGTTAAGTAGACATTTCCAATAATCAAACAGTGAATTTAAAACATTCCATAACATGTTTTACAAGATAGCCAGTAATAGTGATATAGTATAGCATAGAAGTGTGTCAAATATACATCGTCTTCGATCGTAGGTTGAAAAAACACCTTATGATCGGCAAAAATGATAGTACAAAAAGCAAAAATGTCATATGAGTCTACAAAAGGCAATCATCCTATCACTGGTGATGATCACAATAAGAAACCACTACTCGGTCAACCCTACAAAGGAACCTCCTGAAAGGTCCTAGGACCCCAATCACATAGCGTTGTAGCTTAAGAGGAATGTCATCTATGTTAGTCTCTGGAATATCTGCTATCAAATGCTCTAGATGGTTTTCCAATTCAGCCAGAGTCTCTGTAGATTCATCCCGTGGGGCTGGTACTGTTGCAGCTGGTTGCTTCCTCTAATAGGGCCGGAGAGTGGCTGGTCATCGTGGACCTACATCTGCATTTGAAACGTTTTACTATCATTTTTGGACGATTTAAAAGAAAAAAAAAATTAAATTATAAAATGTTGAGAATGATTTTACCTGATTCATCCCATTACTCTCATGGTGGAAGAGCCATGTTTGGGTCACCACGATAATCCATCCCAGCATAAGGAAAATCCTGAATCGTGAAAACTTGGTTCTCCAACCAATGAAAATACTCAGGAGGAAATCAAACAACCTATGAACCCTCCTCAGGATGACGGGCCATAACTGCAACACAATGCATCAGTTTGGGCTCTCGGTGAAGTCCAGCTCCAACAGAAAGATGTTGTGGGACCAACATCGGGACCCTCTCTAGACCAAAGCTCACAACTAAGAAACCATATCCAAAGTTTTTTAGTTTTCCGTTCTTTGCTCTAGTCAGTTGGTCTTTTACATTAGTGTTAACGGGAAAAGTGTCTACTCAGAACGCCCCTATCCCACTAAGGTGTGACAGTACCTTAGAAACAAACAAGGAAAACTACTTTCGTATTCTTCTTTTGAACTATAAACGAAGAGGAATAGGATGAACCAACCTGTGCCTTGCGCTAGTCCTTTGATCCAATCTCTCTCCTCTTTGACAGCTTCCAGCTACCTGCTCCCTTACTTGCCCAGCTTCACCAAGTTCCTGCAAGATCACAGAAGAGGAAAACTATACAAAGACATGGATTCATATTCATAAATAGCTTAGGATCAGATTTAAGCTAAACATGCAAACATAACAAAACATCATTGATACACAAGCATGTAGGAGAAACTCAAATAGTTTTATTGATATAACAAGAAGGTCCAGGAGGAGTTACAACCGATGATTCCTGATCCAGCATCAACCCCCCAGGAAAGGAATCCCCTCTTCACCTCCAACAAAGCATAAATCACCCAATGCACTGATCTCTATCTCAAAACCAACAACAATTCTCTGCAAAGTACAAAATTCCAGCCTCTGGATCTCTGGGATGAGGGATCCATATATAGATGTATGCAAAGAGGATGAGTCAGCTTATGATTTGACTAGTGGCCTCTCTTTGTCAGTTCTTGCTTCCACTTGGAGACTGAGAGCCTATTACTCATCCTTGGTCGAACTCAGTGAGGCAAGTGTCATTGGGGAAGATTCTGGAAGCTTCCATTGTCTGTCCACCTCGCGGAATGACACTGCCATTTGTCATTTCCCGCTCAGCGCACCCTGGTAGTGCATTTAGGTGCGTTGCAATGCACCTAGCTAGTGTAATGGGGTGCTATGCAACGCAGCTGGCTAGTGGAGCAGCTGAAATGATCCTGATTTGACTGATTCTGAGCAGTTTCTGGTGGAGAACTTCTGGGAGAAGCTGTAATTGGTTGACCTTGTTCCTTTAGGGGCAGGAACAACTCTTTTAGGGACTTAGGATCCCTTGGTTTATGGACATTTCATGCTTAGAGCTGTAAGGCACAAAAATGTCTATAACAGTTGCCCCCTAAAGTATGAGGCCGTTTATCGGGTGAAATGCTTTATTAGGAGGATCCGAAGTTCTTTCAATGCTGGGAGGAGACCTGTAATAAGATACAATACAATACATTATCTTCATACTGCTTTCATGATCTAGCTGAGGCGGGCATTCCCATGCTCAGCTTTATAAATTCATTTTTATGTACACAGGACAGACAATCGTTTGATGGTAGACTGATGATTTTGATGAAGTCATCATTATTTGTGCTGCAATGCTGTACATGTCAATGTTTTTATTTTTCCTGAATATATATCGCAACCCAGATGGATGAAACTAGATCCGGGGTCTTCAATCTCGTCCGATCTTCACTCGAAGTACAAGTCGATCCATGTGAGAAATGTTTTGAAGTCGAACATGGAAAGACATCGCTTGATTACCAGTCGATGATGTAAACTGTTAACAAGCGTGAGAGGAATCACCGATAATGATGATGACCCTCAAGGTACTGCAATACAATTCACGTGGTGTGAATAAAGGACTTGGTGTAGAACACCACGCAAAATATTTCGGTCGAAGGTCATTGATGTATACCTGTCGCCGGAAGTGAGAAACTTGCCATTGAGGCATGCAAGCTTCCAAGTACTGAATGGGGTGTTCCTAGATTGACTTCTTGGATAATGAGCTGATGTCGACAAGAAGCGATCCGTCAAAGGAGGGCCTTGATGAATCCCACATCAATGACACGGAATGGAGAAAATGATTTTGATGGAGGTGAAAACGATCTGATGATACATGGTTCAGGATGGCGGTCATGAAGGAATGAAGTATAATGTATGGTAGTGGATGGGACATGGGTGACTTCTCTAGATGACTTCTCTTGAACATGTCGGCGACACTTATGTGATGGATTGGTAGCATTTACCCCAAATGTGGATGGTATGGCGTGAGCATGGTGATGTGACCGGTGAATGAAACAACCCAACCCGACTTAGGCACGGAGTGGAAGTGTCATGTTCAAGAGCGACTTGCTACCAATAAAGATTCTTTGAGTTTCTTCCCAATTTTTCCCCAGTCATTGCTGACCAGTACCTCTTTATTTTTGTCAAGCTTGAGGAGGATAACATATGCTTGTTCTATAATTTTCCCTTCGGGCAAACCCATTGATATGTTTTAACGAGCCTAGCGATAGTGAAACTCGTTCTCGTCTAAAGACAAGTTTGTCGCTATTAATTTTTTTAACGAGTTTAACGACAAAGATAACTCGGTCCTCTTCATTTTTAGAGAGTCTGAAAAGGTACGTAAAGGTAACTCCAAAATTCCTTTTTCGTCATCTAATCCCTTAAGTCCGAAAAAGTATAAAACAATACAGAAGGGATGAATTTTCGATAGTTTTAACGAGCCGAACAAAAAAAGCACTCGATCTTTTTGTGCAATAATCCCTCAGGTCCAAAAATATTAAAATCTAGAGGAGGGATAGCACTTCCGGTCGCTTTAACGAGCTAGAAGGCCAAAACTCGGCAATCTTTTCATATTTTACGAGTCAGTTGAAAAGAGCTTAAAGAAGACTCGTCTTTTGAGGAACGAGTGATAAAATGGGTAGCAGCTGATTCCAGGTAATGGTTGGAATTTTCCAATCACGGCAGTGTCACAAGGATGGCTAGTGAAATCACTCTTCGCAGCTGTTCCTCAAAATGGGTAAACAATCAAATGGAGGTGAATGATCGGCCAATGGAAAAGTGGAGGTGACGGTGCAAACACGACCAAGGCTTTAATGGCTGAAATGCTTCATTCACGGTGGTTATTTACCGGAGAATAGTTCATTTTTTAACGAGCTTAAACGCGGGTGGAAACATTTGCTCATGTCTTATGTTTATTTTT
This sequence comes from Pinus tabuliformis, assembly GCA_031772625.1. NCBI lineage: Eukaryota > Viridiplantae > Streptophyta > Pinopsida > Pinales > Pinaceae > Pinus > Pinus tabuliformis. Next base: position 824,750,353 of record CM062805.1, read on the forward strand.
TAACGAGCTTCAACTATGTGCTAAAACTGCTCGATTAGATGGTCTTGTTTCGATTTTTACCATAAATAGCTTTGTCTTTCCAAAGATAGTACTGTATCTTCAACTGCTTCATCAAACCAGTTAGAAATGAACAATATTTTCTTGAAAATGAGATTAAAACGCTAATATTTTACTTTGAACTACGTAAAAGCAATCAAAAAGTGTTTTTTACCTCTCATTTTACCATTTCATTTGAACTTGGTTTGTTGGAGCTTTGGAGGTGCCTTTTCCCCCTTGATTTTCATCAGCTGATTTCGGGAGATTCTGTGGACGATTCTCGGCGCCGTCTAGACCAGGTAGGAGCTAAACCCGAGCTCTTTCCTTTCATGGTTTCCTTTTTGCATTTTGTGCTTCATTCCCTGCTTTTCTGAGCCCCTGAGGTTTGATGGGCTCGTTCTGCCATCAACGCACCCTGAGTACATCGAAACCTGCGCTGAATGTTGGCCAGTATGAAGGCAGTTTGACATTCAACGCAGGTAGAACACTGTTGCAGGTGCGTTGGGCACAGAAAGGGAATTTGTTGCACAGTTTTTGATGAAAATTTTTGCCTGTTTCTCATCAAAATCAAGATCTAACTCCTCTCTTGTTTGTTTTTCAGAGATCTCGGAGCAAGATGACCCTTACATGGTGAGAACGAGAACATGAAGAAGAGGAAATGATTTCCCTACATGATCCGGTTACAGTGAACGCGCTGCGGAACTGTGGCTTGTTGAAGTTCTTCTGCATCTCTAGCATGAGACAGCAGATCAACCTACTGCAGTATTTGCTCGATGCTTGGGATCATATCAACCAAGTTTTCCAGATTAGGGGCAAATCTATCCCCTTGACTGCAGTAGACATTTACTTCTTGACTGGCTTTTCGAGGCGGGGTGCCCCCATCTCTTTGTCAGGTTCGGCCCGAGGATGTGACTTTGTGAGAGATTATGTCTGCCAGTATTGCAGGGAAGGATCTCAGCCGAGTAAAGACGGCAAGATCATCATCCGTGATGTCACTGACAGGTCCCTTAGGTCTATCCTGTTTACTTTTGGTAGGATGGCCGGTAGTGTGTCTCTTCATGTAGCCAACAGATCCTATATGTAGCATGCCTTGGAGTGTCTCCAATCGAAAGTATTTAACTGGTGCGACGCAGTACTTCTTGTGATGAAAGATCAGTTGACCAAGATAAAGGACGGGAGGTTGAAGAACTTTGGGTTCGGTTCTATTTTGACGGCCTCTGCCTTGGAGAAGATACCACTGATGTAGCCGCAGTACATCGCACTTGACTTACCTTCTCCTACTGAACCATGTATGTAGAGATGGGTTGACCATATGTCTAGGCATGCTGGCCAGTCTCAGATTTCGTTTTCTGATACCTTCTTCAGGTGGTTTGATCGTCAGGAGATGGTTTATGCTGAGTATCCATATGCTGGTATGGACTTCCAGGGTGATCCAGATTTAGTACTGCCGGATGGCGAGCAGTGGGGTGCTATTGGTAAAATCTTTAACCATATCGTTGTTTACTATTTTTTACTTATAATGTCCTTGTGCTTTATTCTATCAAGACTTTAATCAAACTCATGTGTACATGTAGATGTTGGTCCTGTTCGTCCAATAGTTCGCCTGAGAGTGCCAGCCGTTGCCCCAGCAGGAGAGGCCGCCGGGAGGGTTATTCTTCGTGACCTCGATGTGGCCGAGACTCTCACAGCTGTGCAGGAGTAGGTTGAGAGCCTTACTCTCGGTATTCCAGATGTGAGGATTGACGAGCTACCTTTGCAGTTACAGCGGCATACTACTGGTGTGCCCAGACGATGGACTCGTCTCTTACGCATGATCGCACAGGCTGTGACTTGCTATCACGAGCATCATTAGACTAGGGTGCCCCCTAGCATTTTGATTTTTTGGGTCATGTGACCGATTTTGTCTTGGTTACAGAACATTATATGTAAACCATAAACAGCTATATATATATTTTGATTTTCGGGGTTTTATTCTGGTTGAGCTATATGATCCACATGTAAAACATTGATGATGTGTTTCTTTTTATAAATGTTGCAAATGTCTATCTAACACATAGTTTGCTAATGGGTCGGTTAACGTGTTTAAGTTTCTGGAAATATGTTGGTATTGAATAAGATCAAATTGTCTTTCCAAAATCTTAACCCTTAGGAACATGCGATAAATAGCTGGGTTTCGGACGGAATATATACCATTGAGTTGTAGTATTACGAGTTGTGAGCCTAGCCTGACAATTAGTCGGCGTATACCATGGGTGATGGCATCAGAGAGAAGTTCTATCAATGCACTATACTCAGCGATGTTATTCGTTGATTGACCAATACATACACCTCTGAAACTTACTAACTCACCGCTTGGATAAAAAAATGGCCCAGGCTGCGAAGGACAAGTTCCGCGAACTACGACTCGCTCCGTCGGCATATCCAACACATGTCTCCAAAAGGTTTGTCATCTGCAATAAATGTAAAAAGGTGGATTACTCGACCAAAACAAACACTTTAGCGAAAACAAAATACAACAAAAGCATATTGGTTACTATTTAAGCATAGTAACGCTTGAGGTACAACCCATTACGAGGTTGCGCCAGTGGAACTCCGTCATAATCCATTAACTCGTAGGCTCCTTTTGCTAACACCCGTTTAACAATATAGGGGCCCATCCATAAAGACTTAAATTTACCTGCTCCCAATTTATCGGATTCTTGGTCATAAAGCAAGACCAAGTCACCTTCTGAGAAGACACGGGGTTTGACATTTTTGTCGAACTGCGCCTTGACTCGTTTCTTATGGGCTTCGTTAGCCAAAGCGGCATCACGACGGGTTTCATCCAATTGGATTAATTCCAAGAAACGAGCCTCTTCTTCTGAAGTTCCGGGGAGGAGATCGATTGCGAGTTTAAGAGACGAGATTTCGCACTGGACTGGTAAGACTGCTTCCAGGCCATATACCAGTTGGAAGGGTGTGAACCCGGTTGCATTCCTTACCGATGTTCGGTAAGCCCACAAGGCTGAGTACAGGATTAGGTGCCACCTTCTTTTGTGAACTCTGATCATCCTTTGCAACATGCGCTTCAGGACTTTGTTGATCGCTTCAACTTGTCCGTTGGCTTGCGGATAATACGGAGTAGAGCTGTCGTGAGACAACCCTAGTTTGGCAGCTAATTCGAGCATCATGTGATTGCAAAAATGCGATCCATGATCTGTGACTATAGCCTGCGGTATGCCGAATCTGGCGACTACATGATTGAAAAAGAAAAGGGCAGCTGTTTCACCAGTATTATCTAATGTAGGCATCGCCTCAGCCCATTTGGTAAAATAGTCAACTGCGACTATGATATACCCATGCCCCCCGGTCGAGGTGGGGTTACATGTCATGAAATCGATGCCCCATTTGGCGAACGGCCCAACAACAACTATTGGCTGTAGAGGTGCGGGTGGTCTTCTGGTTTTGCTATCAAAAATTTGACAAGCATGGCAACTTCTGACTGCGGTTATGAAATCTTTGAACATTGTTGGCCAGAAGTATCCTGCTCGTAAGATTTTTTGTGCTGTAGCATATCCAGATTGATGCCCCCCACAGGCTCCTGAATTACACTCATTCAGGGTTTTTTCGGCCTCCTCATGGGTGAGGCACCTTCTCAGAACTGTATCGATACCACGACGGTAAAGTGTATCACCGACGATCATGTAGTCTTTTGCTTGGTATCGAATACGTTTTTGTTTAGAGTGTGACGTATTAGGCCTAAACTTTTGGGTTTGGAGATAAATTATTATATCTCCATACCACTCATTGCTTGTAGATATCAGAAACAAATTCTCATCCACGATTGATTCTTCGGATGTTTCATCGTTGGACGACGATGGGAGATCGCACAATAGTTCCACAAAAACTAGAGCTTTCTTTGATTTGGATTTTACGAATTCCAAATCAAACTCTTGAAGGATCGCTATCCATTTTGAATATTTGCCCCCCAGCAACTGTCGCGACAATATATAAGTCATGGGGTTGCAATCAGACAGAATGGTAGTTTTCCGAAAGAGGACATAGTGTCGAAATCTTTGTATCGCTTGAACAAATACAAGCGCTAGTTTTTCAACGTAAGAATATTTGCTTTATGTATCATTTAAGTTCTTACTTAAATAATATATAGGATGTTCAATTCCATCGACTTCTTGAACTAAAACCATTGCGATGGTTGTATCTGCTGCAGCCAGATACAGGTTAAAATCTCTTTGATAATCGGGGGCGTACATTAAAGATGCTTTCATTAGGGAATCTTTTAAAGCATCAAAGGAAGCTTGCGCGACCTGATCCCAGACAAAGGGTACCTCCTTTTTCAAAAGACGTGTATAACCTTTAGCAAGTTCTGCGTAATTTGGAATGAACCTCCTCAGAAAGTTTGCTTTCCCTTGGAGTTTCTGAATCTGAAGCAAATTTGAAGGTGGAGGAAAATTTATGATTGCCTGGACCTTGCACGGGTCGAGACGAATCCCATCCTTGGAGACTACGAAGCCAAGTAAACGACCAGAACTGACGCAAAATACACATTTGTGTGGATTGAGTCGTATCTTGTAGTGTCGGCAACGTAGAAATATCACTCTTAAATGCTGTGGATGATCAGTCTGCTTTCGCGAATGAGCCGGAAGGTCATCGAGGTATGGTTGAACGATGTTTTTGATGTCATGGAAGGCATAATTCATTGCCCTCTGAAACATCGCCCCTGCGTTCTTTAAACCAAAGGCTAATTTTCGATATCCGAATGTGCCCCACGGACAAATGAATGCAGTCTTTGACTGGTCCTGCGGGCGGATATTTATTTGATTATACCCCGAAAATCCATCCATGAATGAAAAGATTTCGCATCTGGCACATTCATCAATTATCTGGTCGATGAAGGGTGTAGGGTAGTTGTCTTTCGGACAAGCTTGATTTACATCCCTATAATCGACACACACTCTAATCGTCCCCTGTTTCTTCATAACAGGGACAATATTGGATACCCAATCGGTCAAAGGAACCGGGTAGATAAAATCAGCATGGAGAAGTTTTTCAACTTCTACTTTAATGGCAGTGGCTTTCTTGGGGTGCACCTGTCTGAGCCGTTGTCGTACCGGTTTGACATATGGATACATCTTAATTTCGTGTTCAACGATGCTCGAGTCAATGCCTGGCATTTCACTGTATGACCAAGCAAAGACATCTCTGAATTCGCGAAAAAGAGCGTTATCTATTTCCAGTTCTGAAGGAGAACAGCATTTGCCGACATAAATATTCTCTACCACATCTGTTTTAGTCGAGATATTTATAGCTATAGTCTCTTCAATGTTGGATAAGTTTCGCTCGGAATCCACCGTATTTACAGTATTTGAAAGGAAATCAAATACTGATGGATGATAAAGGTCATGTTGAGTCTCTTCCTCACAATCCGGAAGAAAGGAACGATGGTGGGAATCATCCCATGGTGCTCCTTCAACTACCATAGCTTGGAGAATTCCTTCGCCGGTGACATGCACTTGCGACCAAGGATCTGAAAGAGTACCATATTCTCTAGACCTATCTATCCAAACGCTTGATGAGCGTTGATTCGGGTTTGCCTCCCATCCTAGAAACATTGATTGCTATAATATTTCTATTGGGCTTGGGGGCAAAACCATTGCATGATCCATGTTGATATCGTTTTCTGAGATCTTTGTGGAATATATCATATTGCAGGTTCCTATCGATGCTACTTCCGCCAGATTTCTTGGAGGTGGAAGAGCGAAAGTTCCCATTAGTATAGGATCTTTTAGTAGGCCTACTCTGATATTCTGAAGCGAATGGGGGCTTCCATGGATCATGGGAATTGTTCCTGTAACTTGAGAACCATTGGGGAGGAAGTTTTGTTGATCGACGATTGTAATCCCTCCTTGGAAGGGGAATGCAATCTTTCTAAAATAGGTCGACACAACAGCTGCCATGGCATATATCCATGGTCTTTCTAGTAGGATGTTGTAATCAAGATTCCCATCGATGACTTCAACATCTATTTCTACCGTTTTTCCCCCTAGTTCAACTTTCAAGTTATTTAGGATACCATATGGGGTATATGTCCTTCCGTCGAATGCTTTTAATGTCGTCGAGGATCACGACAAGGTTGGAGATCCTAAAGTTTTCCAGCAACTCATCGACATAATGCATGTAGATGCCCCCTCATCAATAATTGTTCGATGAACAGTTTTGTTGAGGGTTTTCACTTGAACAAGGAAAGCTAGTTGAGCTGGTAACTGAGGATCGTATCCTTTGTGGTCGAAGGATACAAGATTGGAATCCTTTGGGTCAATCCCACCAATCGCCGATAACAAAGCCTACCTTTGGGATGGGCAATTTTGTAATACTTCAAGAGTCGACATAGCGGATGGCGATTGGGCCAAATCTTCCACTATGTTATAATGCTGTGCCGCTCTAGCGCAGGGATTAAATGTCGACTTGTGTACTACTCCCTTTGGCAGTTTTATTGTTAATTCAAGAATTATGGGTGGTACAACTTCTGTCGAAGTTGTTGTCAAACTACTTGGTTGATCTTTATCCTTGTCGTTCGACAGCTGCGGATTCCAATAATCTTTGTTCCTTGTCGAAATCAAAGCATCATTCTGCTGTTTTGAAATCGACAACATTAGCACTTGAGACGGGGAAGCATTTCCACTTTCAACCAGATTTGCTCCTGGATTTGGGAACGGATCAGTTAACACAGCTGAGGTTTTCGAACTTTTAAAGAATTTCTTAAGCTCAGCTCTGTGTGGACAATCTGCGGTCCAATGATCCCCATCACATATATAGCATGGATTTTTTGGTTTCCTATTTCCAGGAGGATTTGAAGAAGATTTTTCAGGTGATGATTCATCCTGTTTCTTCTTCTTCCCTTTGCCTTTCTTCTTGCTTCCTGGTTGTTTGGTTTCTTTGCCCTTATCTGTCGACACAGCATTTACTTTCGAAACAAGAAGTTCATCTTTTGCATTTTGATCTGAAATCTTACGGGCCTTCTTAGATGTAGCCTTTGTTGATTTCGTGTCTGTTGTGCCAATCACGCCATCGCTGGCGTGAGAGTCATTGTTTGATTTAGGAGGAGGCGGAATTGAGAATTCCGGTCTAGGGGCATCAGGTATTTTGTCGTAGAGCGTGCCGGACTGAGTATAGATCAAGTCCAGATATTGCACACGAGCGATAACTTGCTCTTCCGTTACGACTCCCTCCTTTGCCACATCTTCCGTAATGGAAGGTAATAATGACTTGATAAACCATTCAACTAATATCTGATCGGGAACGTACGTTTTTACCATCCTACGACGACGTCGCCACTCATGTATATGATCAGATATGTGAGTGGCCGTTGTCTGTTTGAAGTTGGTAAGGAGTTTTGTTCCCGTTTCATACCTTATTGGTAATTGAAAATGGGTTAAAAAGGTTGAGGCTAAGGTACTGAAGTTGTCGAACGAAGCTCTAGGCAATTCAATGTACCATTTTGACGCTGGACCCGTTAACGTCCTCTGAAAGAGGCGAAGCCTTATCGAATCATCGTTTAGGGTGTTTGATGAACACCATAGATGAAATGTCATCACGTGATTCGATGGATCTTCGCCCGGATTTCCATTAAATTTAGGAATATCTGATGGAAGTTTATGAGGAATCGCTGGCCACCAAGGGGCGTAAGCAATTGGATCATTTGTTAACTGGTTTAAATCAGGTAACTCTAAAGTTGCCACGAATGGTAACTGCTGATTCAGATTAGGTGAAGCATACCCAGGGTAAGATGGGATTGCCTGAGCAGTTGGTCTTTGCATGCCAGCATAATGCATTTGATGTTGGTATGACTGATACGGTTGGTGGACATGACCATTGTAAAATGGTTGATTTTGACCATTTTGAATGTACGGTTGTCCACTGTTCACAAAGATTTGTTGCTCAGAACCTTGGTATACTTGTTGGAATTGTGGTTGTTGGTATTGCACCAGCCATGGTTGAGAAGCCATGTGCTGTTGCGCTATACTAACCGTTGGACCAAGGTGTGGGGTAATTGTACCCGTCTGGACCTGTGTCGCCCCACTAGTTGGCGATTGTGGTTGAGTCACAGGGTCAAGGGGCTGTTGCATTACAACCTGAGAAATCTGAGGTTGACATACAACAGGCAGCGTTTGAACTTGTGACACTGTCACAATAGCTGGTGTAGTCGGGATATTCGACATAGGTACACATTGTTGCATTGAGTACACAACCCTTGGTTGTTGAGGTAGTATAGGTACCCAACCACTTGAGGTAATTCCAGTATAACCTGAATATTGCTGTGAACTCCCGTATGGATATCCTCTCGGAAGGGATAATGAAAGGGCATACTGCCCCCCATACGGTGGTAATCCAGAACTCAAGGGAATTGTTTGCCCTTGGGGACCAGACTACCCAAATTGACCTCCAAATGGATCAATCTGTTGAGATTCAACACAAGGGTTTCCAGATATTATCCTGGATGAACAAACAGGAACGGACCAAACTGTCGAAATAGCCCCTGAGTGGGCTCCTTCTAGCGGTTGAGAGCTAGTTGGGACAGATGGTATGGCGGTGAACATTTTCGGAGTGACGGCAGGGAGTTCTGTTGTCGATGTGTCAGACGACACAGTCCTAGATGTTGACGGTTGTTCAGACATTTTAAGTCTATCCAAAAGATTACCTAGCGATTCTACAGGAACTTCTACTGGTGGTAGACTAACTTCTGATGAAGAAGGATATAGAATGGTCCTGACTCCAAAGTGTGTTGGAGTACTTGTTTGAGGATCTTCTACAATTTCTTCAATTGCAATCAGACCAGGTGGAAGGGGAAGACCGTCAGGTCCGTAAAATATTTTTGGTGCCGAAGAAGGGGTGGAATCGACAGCGACAGATGTTTGAAGAGCAAGACTCTCTGAGCCGGTTGTAAATGGAACCGGTTCGGTAACACAAGTGTTTGCTCTCAGACAAGGATCATTATCACTGTCCCTCTGTGGCTGTTGAACTTCTTCTGTAGAGGCAGGGTTTCCAGAAATGTTTGGAGTAACCAGAATCTCGGATGTTTTTGGAACACTTGTTCCAACTTTAATAGGAGATTTCGAACCGGTTAAACAAGTTCGCTTTGTCCGTACTGGTTTCGATTCCAGAGACAAAGACGGTTGACTCGTAAGCCTTCGCGAACGACGGGGTTTCAATTGACTTTCTTCCACGATTGCGGATTACTCGATCAACTAAAATAAAAAAGGGAATTATGTTTCCGAATTACATGAATTTTAGACGCTTTTGACACAACTTGTTTTTTCAGTTTTAAAGAGTCGAGAAAAAACAAAAGATGACTCTAGTCTCCTTCGATTTTTAATGATCCTGAAGTGACAAGTGCTCAGATGGACCTTTTCCATTAAGGAGTCTCAAAAGGAACGAAAGGGACTGCTCTGGAGATCTAGGTAGAGGGAGTACCAAACCGATCGCAAAACTGCAGAATACTTTTTACGGTACGGCAGTCAATCTTCCCGAATGCTGTGTTCGGTGTATTGCGATCAGTAGGGCGGCCGACACGGCTTCCTATGGATAAGAGGTTTTAAGCCTATAGGGGTCTCCCAATATATACTCGACGGTACGTGGGAGCACAAGTCCGTACTGGCACTTATCATCTCAAAGTGGAGGAATCACCCAACCATCAGTGAGGACAACAGTTACCAGGCTTTACGACGCCGGAATACGTCTCTAGCCTAGACCTCTAAATGTTGTGTGTTAAGTTCCAAAGCGTTGTTAGATTCATTCAGTTTATTTTAAGTTGATCTTTCTTAGACGTTTGCCTTTTGGGATCACCACGAGATGTAGATGTAATTCCTAAAATGCAATCTAAAGATGATAAGCAAGCTTTTATCTCTTTTCAGCAATGAAAATCCTAGCTACAAGGGGAAAAGAAAGACACAATCTTTTCTCGAAGAGCAAAGAGCACACTGTAGATGCACTTTTCCTAAATCAAGCCAAACAGACTATCAATATGCAAATGCACATATGCATGTATTTGTTTTCACTTTCTTAATATTGATGCCTAAAAAGAAAGTTGATGTACAAATCTGAATTCGCTTTCAAGTGAAAAACACAAACAAGCTTCTTTTCGAAATCAAAAGGTAGAGAAGATTACGACACTTTATGATTTTGAAATAAACACTCGTTTCGACACTAGAAAGTGACAAATTCAAACCAAAGGCAAAAGTAAAAGTATAATCAACTGTCAACAGCAAAAAAACTTTCTCCTAAGATCAAAATCGACACTTACGACAGATCTAAATCCAAGGACAACAGTATGACTATTCTACTCTTTCAATGGAAAACTGTAAATGATGTAACAAACACACAAAGAACATCTACAATCTTTTTGTACAAAGGAGGCGGAATTAAGGCAAAGAAAAGGGGTTTTTAAACAGACACACACTGATCACAGGCTGCAAAATCAGAGACAAAACTGAAAAAATGAAGCAAAGAACCTCAGCTGCACAGGTCTAGGCTGATCAGCGCACCTGTTACACAGAGAAACTGAATTGCAGCGCAGGTAGCCCTCTCGGGAACTGCGTTGAAATGCAGAGTCTCTTCACTGCGCCTGCGCTGGGGCAGAAACGAGACTTCTATCCGGGTTCTGGGTCACGGTTTGCAGTTTAATCTATGGATTTTGGCCGAGTAAAAGCAATCAGTAATGCACAATCAGAGGGTGGATTTAAAGGAGGTCTAAGAGCTATCACAAAGGGTAATCAGATCATTTGTGAATCAGCTATTCAAATCATAAACAAATCCAGTGAAAGGATTGAAGTAGCAGGTGTCTACTTTGCATTTGATAATGGCAAATGCAGTTCGATTGCTACTTCTGTGTTTATGAAACAAACAACAAGAGAAACACAAACAAACTAACTAGACACGATCCCCAGTGGAGTCGCCATTTTGTTAACGGGAAAAGTGTCTACTCAGAACGCCCCTATCCCACTAAGGTGTGACAGTACCTTAGAAACAAACAAGGAAAACTACTTTCGTATTCTTCTTTATGAACTATAAACGAAGAGGAATAGGATGAACCAACGTGTGTCTTGCGCTAGTCCTTTGATCCAATCTCTCTCCTCTTTGACAGCTTCCAGCTACTTGCTCCCTTACTTGCCCAGCTTCACCAAGTTCCTGCAAGATCACAGAAGAGGAAAACTATACAAAGACATGGATTCATATTCATAAATAGCTTAGGATCATATTTAAGCTAAACATGCAAACATAACAAAACATCATTGATACACAAGCATGTAGGAGAAACTCAAATAGTTTTATTGATATAACAAGAAGGTTCAGGAGGAGTTACAACCGATGATTCCTGATCCAGCATCAACCCCCCAGCAAAGGAATCCCCTCTTCACCTCCAACAAAGCATAAATCACCCAATGCGCTGATCTCTATCTCAAAACCAACAGCAACTCTCTGCAAAGTACAAAATTCCAACCTCTGGATCTCTGGGATGAGGGATCCATATATAGATGTATGCAAAGAGGATGAGTCAGCTTATGATTTGACTAGTGGCCTCTCTCTATCAGTTCTTGCTTCCACTTAGAGACTGAGAGCCTCTTACTCATCCTTGGTCGAACTCAGTGAGGCAAGTGTCATTGGGGAAGATTATGGAAGCTTCCATTGTCTGTCCACCTCACGGAATGACACTGCCATTTGTCATTTCCTGCTCAGCGCACCCTGGTAGTGCATTTAGGTGCGTTTCAATGCACCTAGCTAGTGTACTGGGGTGCTATGCAACACAACTGGCTAGTGGAGCAGCTGAAATGATCCTGATTTGACTGATTCTGAGCCGTTTCTGGTGGAGAACTTCTGGGAGAAGCTGTAATTGGTTGACCTTGTTCCTTTAGGGGCAGGAACAACTCTTTTAGGGACTTAGGATCCCTTGGTTTATGGAAATTTCATGCTTAGAGCTGTAAGGCACAAAAATGTCTATAACAATTAGCCAACATAGCTTCGCACCAGTTGAAGATGGTGCCTTGATAACAGTCTACTGCCATCCGCATTTGGGATCCGGTGGCCATATGCAGTGCTGCGCTTCCACAGATTCTGGTGACAGTAAATGCAATCACTTTGAGTTCAGGACGGGAGATGGTTTTGATATCAATCCCTTTGTCCTTGGTTTTGTCGTTACAAAACTCTAGCCAGAGACTATCGATAGACTGGCCACCTGGCCTAGTCCCGAATAGAGTCAAATGTTCACCTCTCTTACTCAAACCAGTCAAGAAGTAAATGTCCTCTGGCTCCATTTCGAGCTGGTGGCCACCAATAATTAAACATTGGTCCTGTATATTCCATCTGTCCACCAGCCACTGCAAAAAGTCTACCTGGGCCCTCATGCCAGGTATGGCCCAAAATTTAAATAACCTGCATGCCTTCAATGTATCTATCGAAGGTTGATGATTAATTGCGGCAAGGTCCACATATTCATGCTCCCGTTCCTGCCAACTAAGCATGGTATATATCGTACATTGAAAGAAAAGGCGGATTAGAACATTTTAAATCAAAGTTTTTGGGCAGAAATTGAAGAATTTGAAATTGTAAAACCTATGTCGCGGGGACTGCACTCTCCAGTTAAGGACAGTGCGTAGGTCCGCACTCTGCCTAAACAGTAGGTGCAGGCCCCTGGCTCTTTCCTGTGTAGGAAAAAGTCGGGGTCTGCAGGTTTCGCATGCTACGCCTGCAAACCCTTGCAAGCGGTCTTTTAAACTAAATTCTTCCTAAAAATCAAAATAGAAACCTAAAAACAAAATTCAAACGGTTGAAATGTAAGATTAAAGTGATGTGGATTACCTAGAGGTGACGGTTTTCGATTCCAACGGATGGATTTTCTACAATCTTCATGGGAAGTTTCTTACCCAAAAGCTCTCTTTTCTCACTCTGAAGTCAAACGGTAAAAATGAATTTACAAAAGCCCTTTTTATAAGCTTTTTTGAATAAATGAATTTTTAATTTGTTTATTTTTCACTTTAAAGAGGTAACTTTTTGATGCATTTTTATTTATTTTAAATAGGTATGAGTAATGTTTGAGTTTTTATGCAGAATATCGGATTTTTGAGGAAAAATTGATCATTTTCAACAAAAAACATTAGAGTCATCTTTAAGTTCTTTTATGACTCCTGAAATATGAAAATATTGCCGAGTTTTTCTTTTTAAGCTTGTTAAAACGGATATTAAAAAGACGGTCCACTTACAGCTCTTTTCTGACCATATAAACATGAAAATATTGTCAGATTTTTGTCGTTTCAAATTCGATATTGGTTATAAAACAATGTGTCGTTGATCGCTTTTTTACTTTTTCGGATCAGAGACACTTTATGAAAATTACTCCTTGATCGTTATGGTCAAGCAGTTCTCTCAAGTATTATTTTATACATTTTCGGGCTTGGGAGACACAAATTTACGAAAAAGGACAACCATGGAGTTTTCTTAAGTTTTTCTTCTGACTCCCTAAAATTGAAAAACACTGAGTTTCTCCTATACTGGACTTGTTAAAATTTAACAGTAAAGGGCCTGTTCAATTACAAACAGGAATGGACCACTCCTTCTTAGGGTTCAAATTTAAACTAAGCTGGACTCATCCGAAGGATGAGCTTATAATCAAGCAAATGTTATACTCCTCATGCTTGTTAAAAAATAAAGAGGTACTTACCAGAAATGGTGGGGGAAAAGAGAGAAAAATGAACCTGTTTGTTATACTTTGTGTCTCATAAAAACATTTAACCACTCTTGAACATGACACTTTTTGCTCACCTGGATTGGGAAATCCTTTGCCTAACAGTTAATCAAACCATATTGAAAGTCTTCAGCCGGTTTCTAGGTATTAGCTTTGGGTCAATTCTCACCAAACCATCTGCAGTGTCGTTATGTGTTCAAGAGGTTAGTGCAAATAAACCATTCATCTGCAAAATATCTGTCATCCATCTTGACCATCCCTGATCCAGTCCTTGCAAACATATTTCTTCAAACTTGATCTATGATTTCGTGTCGTGGGCTTGCCTACGACGGATCGCTTTCTATCGACTTTAGCTCATTATCTAGAAAGATGATCTAGAAATCGTCAGTACCTTGGAATCAGCATGCCTCAATGGCAGGTTTCTCGCCTTCGATGACAGGTTGCATCATTGACCTTCGATCAAAGGACTCCGTGACATGTTCGACATCAACACATCTATTCACATTTCATGGATTGTACTGAGTAATTTGAGAGCCATTGACATTACTGGTGGTTTCTCTCACACTTGTTAACGGTTTACATCATTGACTAGTAATCAAGTGGTTTCTATCATGTTCGACTTCGACACATTCATTCACATGGATAGAATCGTACTATTTCGGGAAGAAGAAATCAAGACCCTGGATCTAATTTCCACCATCCAGGTTGCAAGGAATTTTGTTATTCATTATACAGTGGACTATTCATAAACAAATGGCTGCGCCCATACTGTGTCTACATATGTCTATACTTGTGATGTATTACAAGATCATTCCTATATCAGAGAAGTTTAGTTAGTTTTCTAGTCAGTTTTGATCTGAGTATGGGAATGCCTACCTCAGCGATAATATGATCACATATATATATTTTGTATTGAATGTTTTTACAGGTTCCAACCAAGCTCTCCACAAGATGATCCTCGAAATGATAAAGTACTTCACTCTTCTTAGATGACAAATACTATTTATTACAGACTTCGCACATTAGGGGGCAATCTGTTGCACAAAATATTGTCACCATGACATTCTGCAATCAGTGTGAGTCTATCACCACTCATACTTTCCTCCTATGCAAGTCTTAAACCTTAGCTCTTCATGTCAAGCCTTAAAAATAAGAGAAAGTCCTTGAAAATCTCTAAAACTCTAGTTCTGCACTTTCTCTTAGCATTACCTGCGGTCCCGCACCCCCTGGTCATGTCCCCTGCGGACCGGCCCGCTTTGTTTCTATGTAAAGGGTGCGGACCCCTGTAAAAGTAAAAAAGGCACAAGTACATTCTTAAAAACTCACTTTGGGTTATTTCTGGAAGCTTCTAGAGGGAATCTTGAGGTGGCAAGTTCGCTCCTTGGTGGTTCATGCATCCCATAACTAAAGGAGCTAACCCCTTGATGTGAGGAGCTTATCCCTTTGAAGGAGGACTCTATCCCTTTGAAGGTGGACCTAGTAACTTCCTTCCTCTACACTATAAAATGAGGCATTGGGCTGGTTGCTAGGGAGGTTAAAAGCTGAATATTTTTTAGGGTAAATGTTTTTGGAATTTAGACTTCCTAATTGTGCTTGAGAGGAGAGATTACATACCTTTTGATCTCATTGGGAAGAGTGTGAAGCTTGTCAAAGTAGAGGAGATTCTTGCCTGAACCCTGGGAGGAGCTTGTACAACATCAAGGCACCAAGGTTGTAAAGTTCTTCTTTGTTTAAAGTTAATACAATCAAGTTTATTTTTCTCAATAAGCTGTCTCTTATGCTTTATTTCATGAATTGCTTGATCATCATGATGAATATATTTATTATTTTGGCTATGCAGGTGTTATTTGATGTGTGCTTGTTTGTGTTTGCAGGTTCTCAAAAGGAAACTCATTTGGACTGTCGAAGTGTGGCTGCCACAAACTAACGTTGGACTTAAGGTAGGGTCTAAAACACCTCTTGGTTTTTATTTATAAATCACAATATTTAGAGAAAGATAGAATTTGCTTGTTCTTCTTGTCGCTAGATATCAGTTGATACTAGGGAGATTGGTCTTGTCCGCAAGAATGATTTATCTGGCCGACAAAATTTTCAATAAATATCACATCATCAGATTTTTGTTGACACGTTTAGAACCATCCAGTGTGGTTCATCGTCAGGACAAGATGAAGAGCAAGATCTTGACATCAAGTTAAATAGATGAAGAGAAATATTTTTAGAGAAAGGATAGATGAATATCTACATTTCTTAAAGAATGCCATATCTGACTTCATCTTTGAAACCTACAAACATGCCCTTTCAAATTAATGAACCTTCATCACAATGGCCCTTCCATGCAGGGTTGTAATAATTGAATTTACGCTTCTATGATCCATATTATGAAACGTAAGAAAACTTTCAGTAAAAATCACATCATCAGAGTTTTATCAACGTGTTTCATAATTTCATAATATGGATCACATAAGCATAAATTCAGTTATTACAAACCTACACGGAAGCGCAATTACAATGAAGGTTTATCAATTTGAAAGGCCATGCTTGCAGGTTTCCAAGATGAAGTGTGATCTGACATTTCTTAAATGATGTAGAGATTCGTCTATTGTTCCACTAAAAAAAATTATCTTCATCTATTTAAATTGATTCCAATATCTTGTTCTTCATTTTGTCCTGGTGATGAACCACACTAGATGGTTTGAAACGCGTCAACAAAACTCTGATGATGTGATTTTTACCGAAATTTTTCTTACTTTTCATAATATCGATCATATAAGCCTAAATTCAATTATTACAACCCCGCAAGGAAGGGCCATTGCGATGAAGTTTCATCGATTTGAAAGGGTGGGCTTGTAGGTTTCCAAGATGAATTCAGATCTGATATTCCTTGAACGGTGTAGAGATTAATCTATCATTCCTCTAAAAAAAATATCTTCATCTATTTAACTTAATGCCAATATTGTGTTCTTCATCTTGTCCTGATGATGGACCACACTGGATGGTTCGAAACACGTCGACAAAACTCTGATGATGTGATTTTTACTAAATTTTTTCTTACTTTTCTTAGTAAGTTTATGTTAATTATAAAATTTAATATTTAATATAGTTGGAATTTGATTATTTGAATATAAAACACAAATATATTGTTTT
This sequence comes from Pinus tabuliformis, assembly GCA_031772625.1. Lineage (NCBI taxonomy): Eukaryota > Viridiplantae > Streptophyta > Pinopsida > Pinales > Pinaceae > Pinus > Pinus tabuliformis. The sequence goes on from CM062805.1 coordinate 824,767,265, forward strand.
AATAAATTTGATTTACAGAGCTTTAAGTTTATGTTAATTATATATTTACATATTTAATAGATATAAAACTAGTACAACCACATTAAGAATATTAATGTGGTTGATATAACAAAAAAAACTATTAACATGAAGAATGCCTTACCAATGCACACATTACACATTTACCAATGAATGTCGAGTTTTCTTACATTTCATAATATGGATCACAGACTCGCCTAAACTCAATTATTAGAAGCCTACACATAAGGGCTATTGCAATGAAGGTTCATCAATTTGAAAGGGAACGCTTGATGGTTTCCAAGATGAAGTTATATCTAGCATTCCTTAAACGATGTAGAGATTCATATATTGTTCCTCTAAAAAATGTGTCTTCGTCTATTTAACTTGATGCCAAGAACTTGTCCTTCATTTTATCCTCACAATGAACCACACTAGATGGTTCGAAACACATCGACAAAAAACTGATGATGTGATTTTTACCGAAAATTTTCTTACTTACTTTTCATAATATGGATCACATAAGCCTAAATTCAATTATTACAACCCTGCACGGAAGGACCATTGCTATGAAGGTTCATCAATTTGAAAGGGCATGCTTGCAGGTTTCCAAGATGAAGTCAGATCTAGCATTCCTTAAACAATGTAGAGTTTCATCTATCGTTCCTCTAAAAAAAAATCTCTTCATTTATTTAACTTGATTCCAAGATCTTGTCCTAACGATGAGCCACACTGGATGGTTTGAAACACGTCGACAAAACTCTTATGATGTGATTTTTATCGAAATTTTTCTTACTTTTCATAATATGGATCACAAAAGCCTAAATTGAATTATAAACTTACTAATTTCATATATATTAAATATCAAAACATATAATCAACATAAATTCAACATTCTATAAATCAAATTTATTAAAATAGTGTGGATGCGATTTACATTCTAATAATCAAATTACAACTATACTAAATATTCAAATTTATCCCGGATGCGGGTGCATAGGGGATATGGTAATGGCACGCGCCATCACGTGGGCAGGTGGCATGCCTACGGCGTCCGGCGGTACCACGCGCAGCGGGGTATTAACCCGCTTGAATGCAGGAGAATGAAGGCATTAATGCCTGTCTACTCGGCTCGAGGGAGGAAGCTGGACTTCGTTGCTGTGATGCGTTTTAAACTGAGCAAGCTGGCTCGGCAGAAGGATATGTGTGAGCATAGCAATGAGACCCTGCTCCGCTCAGACGGAAATGGGAATGAGGATCTGAGGGGTGTTCCGCCGGTTTGCGAGCCTGGTGTTGATTCTTGGCGCTGGCGTTGGTTCTTGCCGCTGGTGTTGGTTCTTGGCGCTGGTGTCGGTTCTTGGCGCTGGTGTTGGTTCTTGGCGCTGGTGTTAGTTCTTGTCGTTGTTGGAGCTCAGAGTGCCTGTGTTGGAAGGAGCACAGTAATGCCGCGGGCAAGGCCACGAATGGGCAGCCAAAGAGGGGGAATTCAGGGCAGGGCCCTCCCGCAGAACGATTACTATTCACCCTCTTCCTCCCTCGAGGTAACTTCGCTGCCTCAGAGATTTCAGGGCAGCAATGAGGAGGAGGGTGGGCATAATGGCAGAAGCCCAAATTCTGACGAAGGGCAGAGGGAGCTCCCCATGCTCAGGTATCGGCTCCCCTGCCCTCAAGTCAATTCCACTTTGGTTGTTTCTATAACGGTCAAGCCTGGAGTCACTCAGAACGTGGAGGTCGAGCCTCTGCCGGAAGGGCAGCGCTCCAGCAGAGAGAATTCCCCTATTGTGTGCCTTCCGGTTGGAGCTGGAACGGGTTGGTTGGCACCTGGACGTGAACCTGGGCCGGGTTGGTTGGCGCCTGGACGTGAACATGGGCCGGATCTTGAGCGCCCTGCTACCAATTATGACCCGGATGCTGGCCCTTCTACGCATGCTGATTATTCACTTGCTGGTCCGAGCAGGCCAGCCCGAGAGGGAAGCCCAGACGCGGTCATCCAGCTTTCAGATTCAGAGGACACGCTCCGTTTTGGGTGCCGAATTGCAGAGGCGCCCCAGACTACTGATGATGATTGAACTCGCCCGGGTAATCTCTGTTATTTTTGTTGGGATCTCGATGTGTATCTCGGCTAAGTGGCGGCATTATCTCTGTCAATGTGTCGGCTGTAATGTTCAGGTGTCAACTGTAATGGTTCAGGTGTCAATCGTCTTTGTCCAGATGTATGTTTGTCTTTGTCCGGGTCAGTCCATGGCCCTGGTGTCTTGGTGTCTGTTCAGTCAATTTATGTTATGTAACTGTGTCGGCAATGGTCAAGCAACAATTCCAATTTTGAATCTTTTCAATTTTGGAACTGATAACAGGGCAAGGCAAGGGCTGACAGGCAAATTTTCTTAGCCTTGCCCATTGTACTCTATTTTGTATCTATGTTTTGTACGATAATAGAATTAATCATATTCAGAAAAAAAAAAAAAAAATATTCAAATTTATAATTAACACAATCTTAATAATTTCATATATATTAAATATCCAAATATATAATTATAGAAACCCAAAGTTTTGTGATTCCAATTTATTAAAACAATAAACTTAAATTGTTTAGAGAAATCTAAGTTTTATTGTTAATCCCTATAACATTGATACATCATGGGAAGTGTGGAGGTGCAAATGAAGAAAATGTACCAACAACTATATGCATAATTGTGATAATTGTATATATATATATATATATATATATATATATATATATATATATATATATATACACAAAATTGTCCAAAATTCATAGAAAAATAAAATGTAAATTCTTATTTAATTAATCAAATTCTAACTATATTAAATATCCAAATTTATAATTAACATAAAATTACTAATTTCATATATATTAAATATTCAAATCTATAATTAACATAAACTCAAAGTTTTGTAAATCAAATTTATTAAAATAATGCTTATGTGTTTTATATTCAAATAATCAAATTCCAACTATATTAAACATCCAAATTTATAATTAACATAAAACTACTAATGTCATATATATTAAATATGCAAATTTGTAATTAACATTATGTTGATGGTGTTGGACTTGCCAAAATTTAGGGGATCTCCCCAATATGAAGTCCCAACAAGACCTCACATTGTTTGGAGTAGGAGTCCCAGCAGTGGTTGGTAATGTAATGCCTTGACCACGGAAACGCGCAGAGGAAAGTATGATAACTTTGGGTGAGAGAAAGTGTGTGACCCTATGGAGAGTCAAATGTGAGGCATGAAGGTTCCAACATAGAAAGGGAAAAGGAAGTGCACTCTTTGGAAGGTTGGAATAGTGTTGAGATGTGTTATATTCTTTCCACGAATACCAAACGCGCGAGGGGGTTACTGGGGGGGTAGTAACTCCCCTGTACGTTGCGTGGGGTGTTGCTGAGGGGTCATGGGGGGGCAGCAACCCCCCTTGTTGGGGGATATGCAGGGGGCAGTATCCCCTGATGAGCCCCAAAAATGTACAATTATTTGGGCTCATTCAACCTCCTAATTTGGCTTAATCCATCATTCTCATTTGTTTATTGCATGTTTTTGATTATTTTTATGTTAATAGAGTGAATTTGGTTAGTCATTATGCCAACAAGTCTAATGGGTGCTTTGTGTAGCCTTGTTGGTCAACTTGGAGACAAAATTGAAGGTCTTAATGAGCACTTGGCAGCCAAATTCGTGGGAGAACAAGCTAGAGGATTTGTAGGAAGGTGTCCCCCTCATTTATGGGCCCTTACCTCGAATTCTCCACCATCAGCTCGGAGTTCAAAGGCCACCAAATCAATGAGCACAAGGGCAGCCAAGCAAGTCAAGTTGGACTGCTGTTAACTACAAGTCTTGGGCAGCCAAGTCCCTAACTTTTAGGAGGACTGTTGGGTCCTCAAATTGTATAAATAAGAAGGCTTGGGGCCTCATTTTGGTTAGCTAGTGGTTAGTCATTTTGTAGCTAGTTAGTCATTTTGTTTTAGCCATTAGTTAGCTAGTTTGTAGTTCGATTTTTATGCAATAGATTAGCTTTGCTTTCAGCTCATGTTCAAGTTCTCCTTGTGGACAGTTTTGATGTACGTTTCATTTCTTGATTAATAAAGATGGATCCAGCTTTGCACCAGCTCTAAATCTTTCATGGGAGGCTGTAGCTCTTGGGGTTGGGCCCATCTCAAGCGCCCAGTACCTCCTTTGTTTCTCTTTATGTGTGCTTGCTGCGTTCTTGAGAAAAAATCTGCTCTTTAGATTTAATTCATGTTGTGTTACTTAGGTTGCTTTCGATGGTTAAAGTAGTTTCTTATGTTTAAGATAGATTGGTAGGAGTTATTCATGCGTTTATATCTCTTTGATAATGTTTTGTTCACAGGTTGTACGTGATTCTTTTCATGAATAAGGTTGTTGTCCACCGATTTCACTAACTTGTTAGATAGATCACATGATATTTCGATTGCATGCAAGATGTAGTTGGTTTGATCAGGCAACCACTATGCAGGGCATCTTCATCACCTCCTCATTCATTTGAGCCTCGTTCAGATCAACTCCTCCATCACCAAGTCTGTTCCCTCATCTCCCATCTTCTCTTTTGCCAAGTAACCTTACCTTCTTCCCCATTGTTGTCTCAACTACCTTCAAGCCAAGTCAGCCTTCCACATCATCTCACCACTCCATCCATCAGTTCCTGGGTCACTTCAGACCCCCATCCTACCTCCATAACCATCCATGCATCTTCCATCAACCATCCATCCTCAAACATCCCATTTCAGAACATCCTGTAGAAGAATTGCAGACCTTCCTGTAGAAACCCCTGCGTTTCCTGTAGAATCCCCTGCAGACATCCTGTAGGAGGCCACTCACTCGGTTGCTGAGCCTCTGAGCATGAGGAACCTCTATGGACGGATGCTAAGGATCCTTGGGAACCTCTCCTAGCCTCCCCAACCTTTCCCAAGCTTCCATTCCTTCCGCATCACATCTGCACAACCAAACCCTAATAAACACAAAATCGCAATCACTCCATCCACTTAAAGAAAAAATACAAAAACATGTCTTTTAAGATGAAAGTAGCTTAGATTCATGCATTTTCACTCATTAGAAGTAATGGCATCATTGGCAGAAGTTTCATTCACATTCTTTGCATCATAGAGGTTAGACTAGTCAAATTAGGGTTTTCCTAGGGTTTCCATGCTTTGGTTTGCTTTCAGTTCATTTTCGCCAAGTAAATTAGTTTTCTCTGAGCTAGCTTTCGTCCATCATTTAGCAAGCTTCTTCTGAGAGCCTATAGAAGTTGGCTTGAGCCCTAGCGGACTTGTGCCAGCTGACCAAGTGACAACTGCGACAAGAGCTAGTACTTGTGCATATAGCACTGTCGCTTCCAAGTTTGTACGAACTACCGGGTTGATAAAATTAAGAGACAGGAAGCCCCAGGAGTTGTAGCATTATTGCTACAATACTGGATCCCACCATCCCCCCTGCACGGGGTCTGGGAAGTGCCCCGAGAAAAAAACTGGGACCCTATATTAGGTGCGAGGACCTACTTATGGTTTTGTGCATGGATTTCGCACATGGTTTTGGGCATGATGGTTTTTTGTCCATGGTATTTTGTAGATCTGGTCAAGGGAACTACAACTATGTTCTAATCCAGGGTTAATGGATTAGGGTTTATGCATGCTTTAGCATGTATATATATGTATTATAACATTGAAAGGAACGTAATGAAAAATCAATCTGGTAATATCGGTTTTGGGGTCCAAGGGAAAATCTCTGTGTATATATGTTTTTTGTTTTATGCTCTTGCCATTGTTTATTTTGTGTTTTTAGAATTCGTATGTAGGTAATTTATGTACGAGGTTAAAACCTACATTTACTATCAGAGTTGTTTTGGATTCAAGGGGACGCCTTTGCTGCTGAGGGGTTTTTTGCTCAAGCATGTTATATACCCTATTCAGTGGGAGATCTGCAGGATCGATTCTTGTGGTGAAAGAAGATGGAAAACAGTGGAAAGATAGAGATTGAGAAATTTAATGGTCATAGTTTTGAGTTGTGGAAACTCAAGATGAAGGATATGTTGGTCAATAAAGATCAGTGGATCGTGATAGATCCATGTACTAAACTAAAAACAATGTCAACTGAAGACTAGGCAAAGTTGGATCAGAAGGTAAAGACCATAAAACGATTGCGTATCTCAGAAATAGTATTACTGAATGTATTAGGGGAAGATTTGGCGAAGGATTTGTGGGACAAGTTAGGGACTTTGTACCAATCTAAGTATCCGGTGAATAAATTATTCGTACGAAAAAAGTTGTATAACCTGAGGATGAAAGATGGAGACATGGTGACAGAGCATCTGAACGCATTTAATATTGTGGTAAGCTATTTATTATATCTTTATATTAAAATTTCAGATGAAGATAAGTGCATTAGTTTATTTTGTTCTCTACCAGATTTTTGGGATAGTCTGGTTGTTGCAATAGGTAGCAATGCAATTTCCTTGCAGTTTGATGAAATAGTCTCATCCTTACTATCGAAGGAGATGAGATGGAAAAATATGGAGGACCATAATGGTGATTCCTTTTTTGTACGAGGATGGTCCCAAAACATAAATAAAAATAAGTCCTCGAGTGGGAGATCTAAATCTAGAGGGAGATCTAAATCTCCAAGAAAACCTATAAAGATGTGCTGGAAATGTGGAAAGGAAGGGCACTTCAAAAGGGATTGTAAATATAAAGCTCCTGAGAAAGGAAATGGATCTGATGATGCTCCTTCTGCACAGGCAAAAACCACCTCAGATGAAGGTGGTGATGTGTACTTGTCTTCTTCTTCAAGTACACATGTAGATCATGAGGCATGGTTGATTGACTCAGGTGCATCCTTTCACTTCACTCCCCATAGAGAGTGGTTTTGTGAGTATGATAAATATCATGGTGGTGATGTCTTCTTAGGGGATGACAGGAAGGATAGAATTGTTGGTCGCAGAAAAATCAAGTTGAAGTGGCAAGGTGGAAGGATTAAAGCACTTCCGGGTGTTTTGCATATTATTGCATTGGCCAGAAATCTGATTTCTGTACGCAAGTTGGATGATGCAGGTGTAAAAATAGTGTTCAAGAAAGATACCTGCAAGATGGTTCGAGGAGCATTGGTATTTATGCAAGGAGTTCGGATTCGAACTATGTACAAGCTTCAAGGTAGAACTGCTATTGATAGGTGCAATATTTCTGTGGTTCCTGAAAGTGGAGCAGAAAATCTAGTGGTCTCTGGAGAAAAGACCATGCTATGGCATAAAAGGCTTAGACATACTAGAGAGAAGGGCCTTCGAATACTTCATGGTAATGGTATGATAGAAGGTATTTCTAATTTCTCTCTAGATTTTGATTTCTATGAAAATTGTGTATATGGGAAGCAGAATCGGGTGAGTTTCCCCTCTGATGCTAGAGGGCGAAACAGATATTACAGCTTGTGCACAGTGATGTGTTTGGACCTGTGTCGGTTCCATCACTAGGTAATTATGTGTACAATGTATCATTTATAGATGACTTCTCAAGGATTACATGGATATATTTCCTTAGGAATAAATTTGAAGTCTTTGACAAGTTCAAAGAATTTAATGCTCTGGTGGAAAACTAGACAGGGAAGAAGATAAAGGTGTTGAGGATAGATAATGGTGGAGAGTTTTGCAAAAAAGGAATTTGAAGAGTTATGTAAGAAGAGTGGTGTAGCATGGAAAAAGACTGCTCCATACACACTTCAACAAAATGGAGTTGCAAAAAGAATGAACAAGATGTTGATGGAAAAGGCAAGAAGCATGCTCAGTGGTGCGGGTTTAGGACAAAAATTTTGGGCAGAGGTAGTGGACACTGCATGTTACCTTGTCAACATATCACCTTCATTAGAGTTTGAGGATAAGACTCCACAAGAGGTATGGACTAGTAAGAAACCTTCTCTTTCACATCTGAGGGTATTTGGATGTGATACATATGTACATATTCCAAAGGAGAAAAGAACAAATTGGATAGTAATCTGAAAAGTGCATCTTTATTGGGTATAAGGATGGTTTAAAAGGTTATAAGATTTGGAACCCAGAAATAAGGAAGGTTGTCTACAGTCGAGATGCGGTGTTTAGAGAGGTGAAATATGTTATTAAACATGAATTCCTTCCAAAGTAACCTGATAAGATAGAGATTGAGCTAAAGGAGGAAGAATCGGACTCTATGGCAGAAGAGGAATCAGAATATGAAGAACCACAAACTCCAGCTGTGAGAAGATCAGTTCAAGAAAGAAGGCAGCTAGAAAGGTATAGTCCATCTGCTTTCTATTCAAATTTTGATTTATGTATTACTGATGATGAGCCCAGAACTATGAGGGAAGTAGTAGATTCAGAGGACCACAAACTCTAGAAAGAGGCCATGGTTGATGAAATGGCATCTTTGTACAAAAATGAGGCTTTGGATCTGGTGGAGTTATCAGCTGGAAGGAAACTCATTGGTAGAAAATGGGTGTTTAAGAAGAAGATGAAGGGAGAAGGAAAGGTGGAGAAATAAAAAGCTAAGTTGGTAACTAAAGGTTATTCCTAGGTGTTGACAATTGATTTTGGTGATATTTTTTCTCCTGTTGCCAAGGTATATTCTATTAGATTACTTTTATATGTTGTTGTTGCTTTTGATTTTGAGGTAGAACATATGGATGTGAAGACAACATTTCTTCACGGGGATCTAGAAGAAGAGATCTACATGAAGCAACATGAAGACTTTGCAGTGAAGGGTAAGAAAGAACTAGTATGCAAGTTAAAAAAGTCTTTGTATGGGTTAAAATAGTCACCAAGGATGTCGTATCAGAAATTTGATACATTTATATGGGGACTTGGCTTCATGAGAAGCAACGCAGATCACTGTGTGTATTTTAAATCAATTGGTGATAATGTTATTTATCTGGTCTTGTATGTCGATTATAAGTTGTTGGTTGGAAATGAAAAGGAAATTATCGAGGATTTGAACACCCAATTGTCCTCCAAATTTTACATGAAATATATTTATGTTGCAAACTATATTTTGGGCATGGAAATTAAACGAGATTGGGAAAAGAGGAAGCTCTGGTTAAACCAGAGGATGTATGTTGAGACAATACTGTAGAGGTTTAATATGCAGGATAGTAAACCGGTGAAGGTTCCTATTCCTATAGGTGTAAAGTTATCTGTTGAACAGTGGCCCAAGACATAAGAAGAGAAAGAGGACATGTCCCATGTTCCATATGCAAGTGTAGACTGTAGTTTGATGTATCCAATGGTTTATACTAGACCATACATTGCACATGCAGTAGGGTTATTGAGCAGGTTTATGTCAAAACCAAGGAAGGAGCATTGGACAACAGTGAAGCAGGTTTTCAAGTATTTGCATGGCACTAGTGATTATGGTTTGTGCTACCAAGGAAGACTAGGATTAGATAGAGTTTTGGACATCCGTGTCTTTTTTGATGCAGAATGGGTTGGAGATCTAGATTAGAGAATATCTACAAGTGGGTATGTGTTTAACCTATTTGGAGGTGCAGTCAGTTGGATGAGTAAGAGACAGCCTGTAGTGGCACTTTCAACTACAGAGGCAGAATACATGTCATCCACTCATGCAAGTAAGGAAGCAGTTTGGTTGCAGAGATTGTGTTCAAGTATGGGGTTAGTACAACGGGCTATAAGAATAGACTTTGAAAACCAAAGTGCAATTTTCTTGGCAAAGAACCCTACTTATAATTCAAATACAAAGCATAATGATGTTTAGTATCACTTTGTGAGGGATATGGTTGAGGACAAAAAGGTGTTGCTGGTAAAGGTGGACACTTTGAAGAATACTGCAGATGCATTGACAAAGTCTGTGAGTATTGAGAAGTTCTCTTTGTGTAGAGAAACAATGGGCATTGTAGGGATGGATCAATGACTAAGCTCTCTTGTGGCCCCATGTGGAAAGAAGACAGCAAGTAGGATAATGTTGGGTTGTGTTATATTCTTTCCAAGACTACCCCACACGTGCGCAAGTTAGAGGGGGGGGGTAGAATTTTCCCCTATATGTTGCATCGAGCGTTGTCAGGGGTCATAGTGGGGGTGGCTACCCCCCCTGTTGAGGGGGGTAAGTAGGGAGGCTAGCGCCGCCATGGGCACCACCCCAGGAAACAAAAAATAGACCCTATAATAGGTGGGCAGACCTACCTATGGTTTTATGCATGGATTCCACACATGGTTTTGGCCATGAGGGTTTTATGTTCGTGGTATTTTGTAGATCCGGTCAAGGGAACTACGGTTATGTTCTAATCCAGGGTTAATAGATTTGTCTTTATGGATGCTTCAGAATGTATATATATGTATTGTAACATTGAAAGGAACATAATGAAATTCAATCTGGTAGTCTCAATTTTGGGATCTAGGGGAAAATCTCAGTGAATATCTATTTTATGTTTTATGCTCTTGCAATTGTTTATTTTCTATTTTTATAATTCGTATGCAAGTAATTTTTGTATGGGGTTAAAACCTACAAATAGTACGTGGCTTGAAATCAACACATGAGTCAAATGACATCACAGCTCAAATGCAGAATAGTCCACAAATTAAAGTGATGAGTAAATCCAACAGCACACATTCAACAAGATTCATACAAATGAAAACAACATAGTACATAATCATATGTGTAAGATAAATAACATATATTGTCAATACAACAAGAATATTCCTACTATATTAACAACATATGCATGAAAACGTGTTGGCTCTGATTTTATTATTATAAGTGAAAGTTCCATCCATACATACACCTGTTAGGTCCCTATAATACTAGTGATTACCCCATTATTATTGTAGTTGTATCCCTTATTAATATTGTTGTGCCCCTATTGTCCCCATATTGTTATTACTGTGCCCCATAGAATCCCTTTATTGTTATTTTTGTTCCTTTATATTATTATTGTTAGGTCGGTTGGGTTATAATGGGACTCCTTAGACTCCTATATAGAAAGGAGGTTTTGTCATTTGAATCATCAAGGAATCATTCATTTGTGTAATGTAAAGGAGGTTTCCCCCTCAAAGAGGCCGAATTCTAAGGCATTGATCTATCTTTTCTATCTTTTTGTGAGCTGGTTTCATAACATTTGGTGTCAGAGCCTTTGGATTCTAGGGTTTTGCTGGTCCAAATAGGTCATCGTGGAATTTTCGCTATAAATTTTTTTATTGAACCGAGACTTCTGTTATCCATATCAATTTTTTGGAGAATCTTCGGCGAAAATCACATAGAAAAAACTTATGTCGACGCGTTTCGAACCATCCAGTGTGGTTCATCGTCAGGACAAGTTGAATGAGCAGATCTCATTTAGCACATTAAATAGACAAGGCAGAGAATCCATGACTCAACGGCTAAAAAATAACAGCTAGAAATGACATGATAACGACTAGTTTGACCAAGATAAAGGGAAATTAATAATAATAATATTATTATTATTATCAATAATATTTTCTTTTAAAATTAATAATAAGTAAATCAAAAATTAATAATTTCAAATATGTTGAAAAAATTAAAATGAATTAAATTAAAAATTATATAAAATGAACTACAAAAATTAATAGTTAGTTATAAACTCAAACATATTATGATTATTATTAATAATATTTTCTTTTAAAATTAAAATTAATAATAAGTAAATTAAAAAATAAATAATTTCAAATATGTTGAAAAAATTAAAATGAATTAAATTAAAAATTATATAAAATGAATTACTTTAATTTTTATTTATTTATTTTTTTAATAGTTAGTTATAAACGTCAAACATAGAGTAATAAATGCTCGTAAAAAATAAATAAATAAATAAATAAAAATAAAAATAAATAAATAAATAAGAACAAAAAAAATATTACCATAATAACAATTAATTTAAGGAATCAAAAGTATAATAGTTTTATATTAAAAAAAAAAAATTTATCGTTGAAACTACACTAATTCTATTATTTACAGTAACAGCAGCGAACAATTACATCCAGGATTACAAGTCGCCAGAGGCCTGGGGTGGCACTCTGGATCATAGAGATTCACTAAAACAACTACCCGCGCAGGGGCATTCTCCTTGTGACTGAGCACCCACGCAGGGGTGATATCATTGTGACCACGACTGAAACTGGAAGCCCACGCAGAGGCTGTGGAGCTTTGGAGACCAAAAAAAGCAAAAATGTCTTTCCCACGCAGGGGCAGAAGAGAGAAAAGGAAGAATTTCATCAGAATCCCTCGCAGGGGAATGGACATGCACTGAACAACATAGTTGTCAAGCCAAACATAACTATTCACGCCATACATTAAACATTGGTGATAGGGGAAACAGTTTACAAAAAAACCTGAGCTCGGGCTGAGGACTGAAGCTTGGTTGAGCCAGCATCTATTCATCCGAATCTTCCTCCGAATCTTCCGGATAAATCCAGTATTCGCCTTCTGGTGGGGGTCCCCAGTCATACTTGGCTTTGCCTTTCGCGGATGCTGGTTGAGAGGCTGGTGGAGCAGCCCCTGGCTCAGACTGTGCCCCTGCTTTTTCCTCAGCAGCTTTGGAGCTCTCTGCAGGATGAGTTTGGGCACTGGGTTGCTCCCCCCCTTCTTCTTTCGCTTCTTCCATGAATAAGACTGAAACATGAGCTTGAATGCTGGAATTACCTTGGGCATTGCTGAAAGAGAAAACCGCTGTGCCAAACGCAGGTAGCGGGGCAGCTCTTGAATCCTGCGGCCTGGCATCCATAAATTGCTGCGACTGGATGGGATTGGCTTCCTCCACCCTGTGGCACAGACAGCGGCAACAATTTGAAGACGGATTGGCAACCGGGGGGCGTGAAGTTCCGCCTCGTCCTGTACCGCGACGACTGAAGGGCCTCTGTCTCGGCGGCATGATTTCCTTGTGGTTCGATGAGGGCGCCAAACTACCTGCAATCCCTTTTGATGCCCTTTCACCGCTTCCGTGAGCCAGAGGGAGTCCTCGTGCTTGCGCTCTGAGCCTTGACGCACAGAGACCCACCTCCACAATTCGGACACAAAACATTCCCAATTCTCGCCATTCTTATGCTGCAATGGTTTGCATTGGTTCTGGTGAGCCATAACTCGTCTCTGCCACAGTATATGGAGCGCAGCTGCATCCATAAATGGCCGTCCCCTCGATCTCTTGCTCTCACGCTTGCCAACCAGGGCGGCGTAGAGCATTTAATTACTTGTTTGAGCTTGAGCCCGCCCATGCTGACCATGTGGCGTACCTTCCTCCCCCTGCGTGGCACCCGCATCCGGGTGGGCGTTGTCATTTTGGATAAGCTTATCCAGCTCCTGGGCTTGAGCATTGTCTGGGATCACTGTTGGGCCCCCTATGAGGAGTGTATGTTTATATTCTGCCCCTATGTTGGCAAGAAGGTCGGCGACTTTGTTGCCTTCTCTTTTTGTGTGAGAAAAAGAGATTGCCCTGTTGCTGCGTAGGGCTTGTTCAATTGCTTCTAAACGGGCTGCCAGTCGCCAACTGTTTGTGATTTTTTTCGCTTGAGAACCATTCTGCAATCTCTTGGCCATGTTTATAAGAATCTGGGAATCTCCTTCCACGATCAAGGGCTGCAATTGGAGGTTTTCAGCTAGGAGGAGCCCTTGCCATAGTCCTTCTATTTCCGCTGAATTGTTTGTATCCCAGCCCAGGGATCCCAAAAATATCTTCAAGGGTGTGCCTTCATGATTTCTGAGGATGCCTCCAAAGCCTGCTTTTCCGGGATTGCCTTTGGAGGCTCCATCAAAATTGAGCTTGTAAGAGTATTTAGGTGGGGCACTCCAGGTATCTTTGCTTGAATCACTGCTAGTGGAAATACTATTCCCGTGTTGGGATTGAGGGATGTTCAGTTGCCAATTGCTTAATATACCTTTCTCATTATCCAGAGAGGGAAAATCTTCCCTTGTCCAGGAGTGGAGGTTCAGCGTTTCATTCAGGTTCCCACAAAGTTTGATCCAGACCTCCTCGATCCTTGAGCTCTGATTTTTGAAGATCCGCTTATTCCTTTCTTTCCAAATACTCCAGGATATGAGGCCCGGTAGAAGATTCCACAAGCAATTGAGGAGTTCACTCTTATAAGGGTTCTGCGGCCAGTGCCTTAGTGATTCAGTGATGTCGTCTTGTGTTCTGCATCTTTTTTGACATCTGAAGCCCGCCTTTTCCCATAGTTGATTAGCTAGAGGGCAGGTATCCAAAAGGTGTTGAAGCGTTTCCTCATTTTGGCCACAGTTGGGGCATCGCGAAGGTCCATGAAAATTCCTTCTTCTTAATTTATCCCAGGTAAGGATTCTTTTGTGACTGACTAGCCACAAGAAGTAGGAGATCTTGGGCCATGAACCGAAGCTCCATATTTTGCTCCAAATGGGGTCAGGGTGGATATTATTGTTACAGAGTATCTTATAAGCTTCTGAAGTAGTGAAGTCGCCTTTTGGGCGATATCCCCATCTCAGGATGTCGGCTTCTTCATTATATCGGATTCTTCTTTTATCCAGCTCCTTCTCTAGAACCCCTGTATCCTGCAAATCTGTGGTAATGGCCCAGTGATTTCCGTGTTTCCACTTCCTGAATCCATGTTCCATTTCTGGCCCCCAGTAGTTGTGGATCTTTTCTTGCTGCTGCTCCTGCCTGACTTGTTCCAAAGGTAAATGGAGGGTGTGAATGAGCTTTGGCATCTGATTCCAAGCATCTGTCCAAAACCTTGCTGTTTGACCATTTCTCACTTCCCAAAAGCTGTGTTGCTGTATTAAGTGATAGTGTTGTTTGGCCGCGTTCCATACAAGCGAGCCTTTCTCCCAGGGGATGAACCGGATGAGCTCCTCCTGGGGTCTGTTGTTGGCATATTTAGCTGTCCAGATTCTGGCCCACGGCTTTTCCGGATTAGTAATCCAGTGCCACCAAATTTTTGCACTCATGATGGCATTACTGTGCTCCGGATCCCTCAGCCCAATACCTCCTTTTTCTTTTGGCTGGCATACTGTTGGCCATTTGACCAGGGCCCATTTCCTATTAGTTGCTGTTCCTCCCCAGAGAAAGCTGCGTTGAAGCTGCCTAATTCTCTTCAGGGCCCATTTGGGTGCTGCAAGAATTGAAAATAGGTACAGCGGCATAGCCTGAAGGACAGATTTAATGAGCACAACTCTACTAGCTAGGTTGAGAGATCTATGAGTCCATGAGTTGAGACGGGATTCCATTTTCTCTATGAGAGTGCGCCAAGCAGAGTGCTTAAGAGCTGAGGCTGTAAGAGGGGCTCCAAGGTATTTTGAGGGGAGAGAGGCGCTAGGGAATCCAAGGATGCGTATGATGGCTGATTTGACAAGGGGAGGCGTATGAAAAAAGAAAATTTGCGATTTGGTACAATTTACATCCGTGCCTGAAGCTTCAGCAAAGTCAGTGAGCAAGGATTTGAGGCGAGCAGCTTCCTGGGCTGAAGGGTAGCCAAAAAGCATGGTATCATCAACAAATTGCTGATGTGAAGTGGCTGGGGAGTTGTGAACAGAAAGGCCCTTGAGATGATGAGATTGGAGAGCTTGTTTGATGTGACGTCCTAGTCCTTCTGCCATGAGAACGAATAGGAAGGGAGATAGGGGGTCCCCTTGCCTGATTCCCCTTGAGGGTTTGAAAGGCTTTGAAGGGATGCCATTTACTAGGATGGAGAACTGAGACGAGTTTATTAGACTCATGACCCATCGAATCCACATGGAGCTAAAACCAAAAGCTTTTAACATTTGCTGTATAAAGGTCCAGCTGAGTTTATCGAAAGCTTTTGAAAGATCTAGTTTAAGAAGCATACCTGCCTGTTTGGACTGCTTGAGGGAGTGGATGATCTCATGCGTGAGAAGAATGCCATCCAAAATTTGTCTGCCCTCCACATAGCCTGATTGTTCCTGAGATATGAGCAACGGTAGCAGAGGCTTCAGCCGATTAGCTACTACTTTAGATACGACTTTGTATATAACATTACAAAGAGCAATCGGCCTATATTTGTCAGGCGTGATAGCTTCCTTCTCCTTAGGGATCAGGGCTATAAACGTTGTGTTGAGAGCTGGTAGCATCCAGTGGAGGGCTCTCGATTCTTCCACCATTTGCCAAACCTCTTGTTTGATCAGCTCCCAGAAGGTATGAAAGAACGTGGATGTGAATCCGTCTGGCCCTGGTGCCTTTCCTTCTTTGAGCTGGAACATAGCTTCATCTACCTCCTGAGGCGTTATTGGGCGAAGGAGGAGCTCATTGTGTTCTTCCTTGACGATTCTGGGCACGTTGCTGGTGATTTTTTCGATTGCTATTCTCCTGTCTCCTTCGGGCTCCTGTAGGATCTGATTGAAGTGATTACGTAATTCTGCTTCGATTTCCTCATGCTTTTCTAGTTTTTCTCCTCCTTGCTTCTGGATGAAAGGGATATTATTGTGCATTCTTCTCTGTATTGTGGTTCTATGGAAGAATTTGGTGTTGCGCTCTCCTTCCTTCAACCATCTTATTCGGGATTTTTGCTTCCAGTATACCTCCTCCTGCTTCTGCCTGTCCTGAAGTTGACTATGGATGCGCCGTTCCTGTTCTAGGGTCCCTTCAGTGTGTCCTTCTGTGATTATCTTCTGATGGAGGTCTGTTAGTTCCAAGTTGAGAGATTGCTGAGCTTTGAAGATGTCTCCAAAGGTTTCTCTGTTCCATCTCTTTAGGTGGCCTTTGAGGTACCGGAGCTTCTGTTGAAATTGGTACATCTTGGATCCTTCTGGAGGAGTGAAGGAGGTCCATATGGATTTTACAAAGTCTTTGAACTCAGGGTGCGTGAGCCAAAAACCTTCAAAGCGGAAGGGTCTGCGCGTTTGATCCCCAGGTCGTTGCCATTGAAGAGCTATCGGCCAGTGGTCCGAGCCCGTGTGCTGAAGTATAGCTGCTGAAAAGTCTCCTCCCAAATGAATCGCATTATCTGAGATGAGGATGCGATCGAGTTTGGAAGCGATTTGGTGTTTTCCAGCTCTGCGGTTGCTCCAGGTGAACGTGCCATTGCAGAATGGCATGTCTATGAGGGAGGCATTTTGTATGAAGTTCTTGAAGTGGGTGGTTTCTTGTTCCAGTCTGTTTCTCCCTCCTTTCTTTTCTTCTAGCTTCGTGATCATGTTGAAATCTCCCCCGACAATCCATAGAGGGTACCTTCTGTTGTTGTTCAGTGCCTCTATGGTATTTAGAAGTGCTATTTTGCTCCCTGTGTCCTGTGGGAAGTACACATTTGAGAGGTTGCCATGAACATTCGTGCCCAGAATGTGGAAAGCCGCCTGTATTAGATGGTGGGAGGCATGGAAATCTGAGAGGTCTATTGCTTGTGCATTCCATGCAATGGCTAACCCCCCTGATGCTCCTGATGCGTCTACTGCCACTGAGCGGCAACCTGGCCATGCCTTCGTGAGGATGCTACCTAAGGTATTACTGTTACATTTTGTTTCCTGGAGGAAGCATATTTGAGGCTTCTCCATTTTAATCATGTTTTTCAACATTCTTAGTTTCCCTGGGCTGTTGAGCCCTCTTAAATTCCAAGAGACTAGCTTCATAGTTCACTATTTGCAGTGGGTTTGTAATACTTTGTCAATTTCGCATACCTTCCAGAGTCTAGCAGGAGCCTCCCGATCTCAATGGTTCTCTGCAGATCTGTTTTCCTTCCTCTTTTCTTGGATTCTTTTGGGGGTTGGCTTCCATCCCATTGGCTTCCGGGTTGAATCCCTAGTTGTTGCTGCTGATAAGCTCTTGAAATGACTACCTCCAGCTTATTGAGTTGGGATTCAGTGATGTTGTCATAGGCTTTTGTTTTGCATGCTAACTCCAGCTCTAGAATGTTCAAGCCATGCAGGTCGATGCTCTCAGGTTCTTCTTCCATAGGTTTCACCTGATTGCCCTCTTCCTCGTTTGGCATTGTGCTTGAAGGCGGGTCCATCGTGCTCCCCAGCTCCATTTCCTTGTCCGTCTCGGCCAGAACCTTCCTATCTCCACCGGGGAGATCTGGGGTGATTTCCGGGGTGCGGCGGGTGGGGGAGGAGGGTGGGGGTGGGGGGGGGTGGCAGAGGAAGATGGCTGGGAGGGGCGGGGCTCCGAGGTCGGGGGCAGATCCTCTGAGGAGTGAGCTAGGATTTCAAAGCTATTCTTAGAAGCTTGGCCGCTAGTGCCATTTTGCTGGGCCTTTTGCCCATTGGAGGTTTTCTTGTGCGCGCGCTTCCTGCTGGGGGCTTTAGTGAAGCCGTCTTGAGTGGATGTGGCCGAGGGGTTCAGAGACGCTGCTGTGGCATTCAGGGGGCAGTCCCGGAACAGGTGACCAAGAGCATGGCATCTCCTGCAGCGAAAGGGCACATGCTCATAGTCCAAGGGCTAGATCCATTCTTCATCCCAGTGGGAGAGCGTTATCGATTCTGGTAGTGCCTCATTCAGCCTCATGAAAACACATATGCGAGCGTATGAGATGAACCTGCGTGTTTTAGTCTCTTCTGTTGTCCTGATATATTCTCCAACTCCATTTCCAATCTTCCTGAGCGTATCCTCGTCCCAGTATTCGTCTGGAAGCCCATACATTCGGATCCAAACTGGTGCCCAGGTGAGGTCCTCCTTATCCGGGTTGAATCTTGGTATCCAATCTCGCATGTACAAACCTGCTGCATTGAAGAAATGAGGCCCTGTTCCCAGCACTCTGAGTTTATCTTCAATGCAGTAGAAAATAACTGTGAAGAAGCCCTTCGGTCCTAATTGCAACAGGACATCCCCTTTCGGTTTCCATTTGGCTGCAATCCATCCATATAGGGCTCTTTCCGTAGGCCAGAAACCTATGAACTTCCCTATGATGGCGTGTTCTTTCATGAACTCGATTCGAGCATTTATCAGGTGTCCCGGTAGTTCTATTCTTGGCCTTTCAGCGGCTACTGGTTTACAGGTAGCCGAAGTGACCTTTGGCGCTTCCTCCTTGCTTTTCCCCTTGTCCTGAGTGACGCTGGCATGGCCATGTCGTCCTCCTGACTTCTTATTCTCTTGCTGTGGCGTATTTCCATTATTCAAAATCTCCCTGTTGATCGAGCCAAACAGGAAATCGTTTTCCGGATCGTGCTGCATTGGGGAGGGCTCTGACGCCCCCCCCTGCGGCTGCTCCATGGTGTCTGACTAGCGCTGTTCTGTCGCTCTTTTCGCCCAGGGGTACGATTTGGTGTGGGTGCAGGGCCTGCGCTTCACAGTCTGCGCCGTCACGATTTGCAGAGAAACCCTAATCGCTTCAGTCCGCCTCTCAGTATCCCTCTACTCATTTTGTATTCCACCAGTTTTATATTAAAAATTAGATTAATTTTAAAATTAATTTTTATGAACTAAAATAAGATTAATAGGCAAAGAACTACACAAAAATTAATAAGTAAAATACATAATTATAAATAAAACTAAATATATTAAGAACCATTAATAGATTAAATTAATTGACTAATATGAAATTAATATTAGTGAAAAAATTATAATTAAATCAAAATTGAAACACAAAGTTTAAAATAAATAATAAAATAAATAATAGATAAAATAATAAAGATAAATAATAATAATAACATAGATAAATAAATAAATAGATAAAGTTAAAATAAAAAATAAAAATATAATATATATAATATATATATATATATATATATATATATATATTGATAGAAAACACAAACTTAATAACAAACAAAAATTAAGGGAGAGAAAGAAGGCAAACAACTAGGAGGAGAGGGCTGGGACCCAGCAACTACTAATCTTTCAGCCATCCTCTCTATTGAGATTGATCGGCCTTTTTCAATCTCAAGGGCTTCCCTAAATTTCCGGTAATGGAATTGAGACACTCTAGCAATCACACTAGCCTCCTCGATGCAGACATGATGATTGGTTTGTGTTTTCTATCCATATATATATATATATATATATATATATATATATATATATATATATATAAACTTTATCTATTATTTATTTTAAACTTTGTGTTTCAATTTTGATTTAATTATAATTTTTTCACTAATATTAATTTCATATTAGTCAATTAATTTAATCTATTAATGGTTCTTAATATATTTAGTTTTATTTATAATTATGTATTTTACTTAATTTTTGTGTAGTTCTTTGCCTATTAATCTTATTTTAATTCATAAAAATTAATTTTAAAATTAATCTAATTTTTAATATAAAACTATTATACTTTTGGTTCCTTAAATTAATTGTTATTATGGTAATATTTTTCTTGTTCTTATTTATTTATTTATTTATTTTATTTTTATTTATTTTTTATTTTTTTGACGAGCATTCATTACTCTATGTTTGACGTTTATAACTAACTATTAAAAAAAAAAATTAAAGTAATTCATTTTATATAATTTTTAATTTAATTCATTTTAATTTTTTCAACATATTTGAAATTATTTATTTTTTAATTTACTTATTATTAATTTTAATTTTAAAAGAAAATATTATTAATAATAATTATAATATGTTTGAGTTTATAACTAACTATTAAAAAATTTTAAATTTAGTTCGTTTTATATAATTTTTAATTTAATTCATTTTAATTTTTTCAACATATTTGAAATTATTAATTTTTGATTTACTTATTATTAATTTTAAAAGAAAATATTATTGATAATAATATTATTATTATTATTATTAATTTCCCTTTATCTTGGTCAAACTAGCTGTTATCATGTCATTTCTAGCTGTTATTGTTTAGCCGTTGAGTCATGGATTCTCTGCCCTGTCTATTTAATGTGCTAAATGAGAACTGCTCATTCAACTTGTCATGACGATGAACCACACTGGATGGTTCGAAACGCGTTGACATAAGTTTTTCTATGTGATTTTCGCCGAAGATTCTCCAAAAAAAATAAATTTTTTTCTGCGACGTTTCAGAAGTGAAAAAAAACCATTTGAGGCGAAATTGCGGTGAACCTTAGGTCCAAATTTCAAATCTTTTCGCGCTATATTTGCAGAGATATGATCTGAGGAAGTTGGTATTTTTTCAAACTCTTGAATTACATTCAAACAGGTGACCTGGGAAAAATCGTCATAACTTTCTCTCCGAGCATTGGATTGAAATTTCATAAGAAGGTAAAGAAAGAGGACGGACTGTAGTTTCTTGTATATATTTTTAGAGCCAAAGGTCAAAACAGGGACACGTGGCATATCGTACAACTTCACTCTACTGAACTAGTCTATAATCAGGTCACTGTGGGAGATTTGGCTTTGCTCTTCCTTGGAGAATCCAATTTGGATCAGACTGGTGGCATTGGAAAGAGGACATAGAGGGCTACTACAGGTCACAATTTCAAAATTGGATGATCCGAAATTACAGAGATACATCAGAGGAAATATCGAGCTCCTACAAAGTGAAAAAAAGGTGTGTAGATTTTTTTAAATTCTTGCTTAAGCTTGGTTTAAAAAATTATTTTGAAGGAGTTCAAAGGGCATAATAGAGCATTATTATCGATAACTTATGCCCCGAGGAAATAAAATGCAAACACCTAGTAAGCAACCTGAAAGCTCTAGCATGACTCATGAAGGAGAGGAAGAAATGCTACATGATATATCAAAATTACAAGACCAAGTGCAACAAATGGCACTCTCACAAAAGCTAACAGAAGCTAAGATAAATGGCGTGGAAGCTAAGATGAATGGAATGGAAGCTAAGATGGACAATTTGAAGATAGATTTGAACAAAAATTTGAAGACAGACGTGGCAGATTTGAAGACAGATTTGACAAATTTTCTACAAGAAATTCTTACTAATGGTGAAAGGGTAGTAAAGGAAACTCATGATGCGAACAAAAGAAATGCTAATCATGATTTCATAGACTCTAATGTTGGATTGAAGACCCACCATATTCCAAAAATCGATATGAGGAAGTTTGATGGCAAGGATCCCACAACATGGATATTACAGATGGAGCAATTTTTCGATCTCAATAATGTGCAAAACACACAAAAGGTACGTATTGAAACTTTATATTTGGAACCAAATCAATTTGTATGGTATCAATGGCTTTTCTCTTGTAAAAAAATTATCACTTGGGCAATTTTTACGGAAGAATTGACAGCACATTATGAGGATACAAAAAGCAACACTTTTTTTAACCAATTGATAAGTCTCAAACAAAAGGGTTCAATAATGGAGCACATTGAGGAGTTCCAAAAATTGAACGTAAGGGTAAAAAATATTCCAGAGGAGCATAGGATTGATGTGTTCATAGGGAATTTAAGGGATAATATCTAACATGATGTTTACCTTTAGGAACCTGATTCACTAGAGAAGGCATTCAGGTTAGCAAGAAAAATGGAAAGCAAAATTATGGCAACCAGGAAGCATACCACTCACAACTATAAAGATGGAAGTGTTGTTGGCCCTAGTCTTCCACAACCTATAAGGTTGACATCACAACAATTGGAAGAAAAAAGAGTAAAAGGGCTTTGTTACAGTTGTGATAGCAAATACATTAAAGGTCATAAGTGTGCTGAGAAGAAATTATTCTACATAGATTGTGAAGAGAAAGAAGAAAAGGAGAAAGAAAGGTCAGAAGAAGAGGATGTACTCCAGGAACAAAGCCTAGATAAAAGAAATGAATCCGACCATATGTTGTAATGCATTGGCTGGAACTACCACTCCTCAAACCATCAAGATAGAAGGACAAATCAAGAAGAAAAAGGTAATAGTGTTGATTGATTCAGGAAGTACCCACAATTTTATTCATTGTAAGGTAGCAAAAGAATTGAATTGCTTCCTATATCCAGCACCAGAGTGTCAAGTGATGGTTGCAAATGGAGGAACAATAAATTGCTCTATAAAGTGCCATAATATCAAGCTATCCATGGGAGAATATGTACTGACTAGCCCAATGCTTTCTATTCCAATGGGAGGTGTTGATGTTGTACTAGGAGTCCAATGGCTACAACCCTTGGGTACAATAGCTTTTAATTTTCAAGCACTTTTCATGAAATTTTCTGCGGAAGGAAAGAAATTTGAATTAAGGGGTATTGCAAGGAAATCGGGAAAGATAATAAGCTCTAACGGTATGACAAAGCTTCTAAAAAAGGAACAAAGAGGTGTAATTGCACAATTATGTTCGCTAGATGTTTCCACATCGAAATCATCTATTTCTCCAGATCTCCAAAAAGTCTTGGACAATCATTCTAAGGTATTTGAGACTCCCAAAGGTCTCCCACCTATTCGTGATCATGATCATGCTATTCATCTGATTCCAGGAAGTGTTCCTCCAAACATTAGGTCGTACAGATATCCCTATGCCCAAAAGAGTGAAATTGAACGTATGGTTGCAGAAATGCTAGAGGCTGGTATAATTCAACCTAATCAAAGTTCTTTCTTTGCTCTCGTAGTATTGGTGCACAAGAAGGATGGATCATGGCAAGTGTGTCCGGATTATAGGGAGCTCAACAAACTCACTATGAAAGATAATTTTCCCATTCCTGTCATTGATGAATTACTGGATGAATTGCATGGATCAATTTACTTCACCAAGTTGGATCTTCGTTCAGGATATCATCAAATCATAATGAAGACTGAAGACATTCCAAAAACAACATTTAGAACTCATGAGGGTCATTATGAATTTTTGTTCATGCCTTTTGGCCTTACCAATGCACCTTCTATGTTTCAAGGTTTGATGAATTCCATTTTAAAACCCTTCCTTAGAAAATTTGTGTTAGTATTTTTTGATGATAATCTACAACAAGTCTTGGAAGGATCATGTTGAACATGTTGATAGGGTGCTACAACTATTAGAGGAGAATCAATTATATGCAAAACGATCCAAATGTTTCTTTGGAGTACAAGAGGTGGAATATCTGGGTCATATTGTATCTCATGAAGGAGTTAAGGTAGACCCTAGTAAAATTAAAGCCATTAAGGAATGGAAAATCCCCACATGCATAAACCATCTGTGAGGATTTCTCGGGTTGACAGGGTATTATCGCAAGTTTGTTAAGAATTATGTGAGAATAGCAGCACCTCTAACAACATTATTGAAGAAAGATGCATTTTCATGGACTCCAGAAGCAACAAAGGCCTTCGAACATCTTAAAGAGGCAATGTGCCAAGCACCAGTCTTAGCTGCACCGGACTTCACAAAAACCTTTATTGTGGAATGTGATGCTTCAGGAAATGGAATTGGTGTTGTTTTAATGCAAGATGAAAGACCCATTGCTTTTGAAAGTCATCCAATCAAGGGAAAGTTTTTACACAAAGCTATTTATGAGAAGGAAATGTTGGCAATACTACATGCACTTAAGAAATGGCGACCCTACCTAATGGGAAGACACTTCAAGGTAAAAACAGATCATGATAGCCTTAAATACTTTTTAGAACAAAGATTATCCTTTGAAGAGAAACAAAAGTGGGTCACAAAGATGTTGGGTTATGACTTTGAAATCATCTACAAAAAAGGGAAGCAAAATGTGGTGGCAGATGCACTCTCAAGAAAGGATGAGGATGTGGAAGCATTGTTGTGCGCCATTTCTATTATCCAACTAGATTGGATAAACGAAGCAAGGGAGGAATGGAAGAATGATGAAGAAGTGTGGGCACTTATTCAAAAGTTGAAACAAGATTCCAGTACATCTGATACATTTAGCTGGAAAAATGATTCGTTATGGTACAAAGATCGCTTATACCTCTGTAAGAATTCCCAACTCAAGCAAAAGATTCTTATGGAATTGCACACCTCTCCCTTAGGAGGGAACTCAGGATTTTTAAAAACTTACCACAGGGTTAAGAAGGAATTTTTTTTGGATGGCCTTAAATAGGATATTCAAAAGTTTGTGGCAGAATGTTTGGTTTGCCAACAAAATAAAGTTGAAACAATTAAGACCCTGGGTCTATTACAACCTTTATCCATTCCAAGCCAACGTTGGGAGGAGGTTTCAATGGATTTTATCACAGGTTTACCCAAGTCTGAGGGAAAGAGTGTCATCATGGTGGTAGTTGACAGAATTACCAAGTATGCACACTTTTGTGCATTATCACATCCATTTAAAGCCAGTTACTGCATTTATGGAAACAATTCAAAAGCTACATGGAAACCCAAAGATTATTGTAAGTGACAGAGATCCCATTTTCACAGGAAATTTTTGGACAGAATTATTTTCTTGTCTCGGTACTCAGTTAGCTCATAGCTCATCTTATCATCCTCAATCTGATGGGCAAACAAAGATAGTAAATAAATGTTTGGAAGGATATCTTCATTGCTTTGTATCTGATAAACAGACATAATGGGTTAAATGGTTGCCTCTGGCTGAATGGTGGTATAACACTTCCTTCCATACGCAAAAAAAATGACCCCATTTATGGCACTTATGGATATTAGCCACCATCCATCACATCATATTTATGAGAAAATTCTAAGGTTCAAGCAGTGGAACATCACATCGAGCATCAACAACAAGTCCTCCAACTCTTAAAGGATAACCTCATGTTGGCGCAGAATAGAATGAAACAACAGGCAGATCAACATCGTAGCAAAAGACGTTTTGATGTGAGTGATTGGGTATTCCTACGGCTACAACCATATAAACAAATGTCCCTTAAGCAAACTAAGAAGGATAATAAATTATCACCAAAGTATTATGGTCTGTACAAGGTGTTGCAAAAGATTGGTACTATGGCATACAAATTGGAGCTTCCTGCAGCTTCTCGAGTGCACCCAGTTTTCCATGTTTCATGTTTAAAGAAGGTTATATGTGACAAGCTCCCAGTTCAAACAATATTTCCAGAACTTGACGAGGAAGGAAAAATTATGTGGGAACCGGAAGCAGTCACAGAAACAAGAACTCGACAGCTACAAAATTGATCAATTTCGAAGTATCTCATCAAGTGGAAGAACTTATCCACTAAAGATTCCACATGGGAGGATGAGAATTTTATACAGAAGCATCCAGAACTACTCAATCGTTGAGGACAACACCTTTTTGAAGGAGAGGGGCATGTTAGGTCCCTATAATACTAGTGATTACACCATTGCTATTGTATTTATATCCCTTATTAATATTGTTGTGCCCCTATTATCCCCATATTGTTATTACTGTGCCCCATAGAATCCCTTTATTGTTATTTTTGTACCTTTATATTATTATTGTTAGGTCGGTTGGGTTATATTGTGACTCCTTAGACTCCTATATATAGAAAGGAGGTTTTGTCATTTGAATCATCAAGGAATCATTCATTTGTGTAATGTAAAGGAGGTTTCCCCCTCGAAGAGGTTTAATTCTAAGGCGTTGATCTATCTTTTCTATCTTTTTGTGAGCTGGTTTCATAACAACACCATTGATGACCACTAGCCCCAATAATGGAACATTATAGTCAAGAACACCTGCTCCTCCAAAGAAGTATACTCGATCTACGCTATGCGGAAGCCAAGGCTCTTCACAATATTCCCAAGCTCTTTCTAAGCCTAAACCTAGACAAAATCTTGGCTCCCAAAATATTTTTCTATGAGTTATGAGGTTCTATTTATAACAAGAGGAGTTGACTCTTCAACTCCCCTTTGTGACTTGTGGACTACCCTCATGACTCTTGAACTTCTTCACAAAATGACACATTACATTACATGGTTACTTTTCATATTCCAATATTGACACTTGGAATTTCACTTACAACATAGTTACAAATAATATTACATTTTTCACTCGTACCCATATAAGATAAAATAGGGTAGAGACAGCCTAAAAAGACACAGCACTATGGTTATGAATTTTGGTGGAAGTCCAGCTCAATAACCTCCACTTTCTTATTCTTAGTCAGATATTGGTTCCAGGTTGGTACTATGTGATGGTGTCCCCAAAGTAATTAACGGTGTCTTTCTGGAAGCAGACTCTAGCCTCCATGGAATCTGAGTACACTATCTTGGATCTTGTGTTCAACTCATTTGGAAGCATGAGAAACATTTTCTTGACCTTAATAGGACCACTGATGTACTTCCGCATGTTATGTGCATTCATCTCCAAGTCTTCCATGTTGGCTTCTTTTCTTAGTTGCTCTGAGTACTCATTGATCTCCCATCAGACTTGGTTCATGGGTTTAGCATTGGCGAGGGAACCGATTGATAGGAGCTGGTGTTTTCTCACCAAGACATCTAAACTATTGTACAACCACACATATGAGGGATGTATGTTGCCCATGAATGAGGTGTGATGCTTGTTGTTCTGAATCAACATTCAGACCTCCACTTTCTCTAGCTCTACCTATGGCTTCATCTTCTTCACTAAGTCAAGTGGGACCCCTTTAAAACGAATTCTCCACTCCTATACATAAGCAATGGCAGCATGTATTTTTATGAAAGTTTTAATAAACTCTTTTCTTCATTGTTGTAGGCCATGAAAATGAACAACTGGTTTATGCACGATCACAAATCAGTCATAGAGCTTCTGCATGGTTTCTCCAAGTGTTGATACTTTGGAAAGTACTGTTGTCCTCATCTCTCCCAATGCGGAAATTTCATTATACGTTGTTGCTCGGAGTTGTTCTTCCTCTTGCATGGAAGCCTACAATTTCTTTGCTAGTTTCTCATTCTTGGTCGTCAAGTACTGAAAATTTGATATTGTTTCTCTTGCATAGGCCAAGCTGGCTTCGGGAATGGTAGTTGGATGCTTCCTGGTGTTTGACACTATCACCCTTTCTTTGATGAATGTAGGTGATGCATGATCATCCAAAAAGTGCTTCCTTCGCACCTGTAAAATCCTATTTTGGAACTCATCGAATGATAGATTGTACACATCCATCACCAAATAATCATCACGGAGAACAACATCTCTTTGCTCGCTCGGGGCTGGCTTTGATACAGAAGGTGGTGGAGACTGAGGGATGACCTCTGGTTCTCTCGGCATCAGGTCAACAACCTCATTATGTGGCTCTTGTTCCAACTCCATGTCTGTCACTTCAATTAAATTCTCAATTTGTTGAGCAAGCTCCCGATCCTACATTTGTTCACCTTCCTCCTTGGTTGTTGGTTGTTCTCACTCTTCAACCTGTATCGGCATTGTTTCCTCTGTCATCACGCCTTGCCTTTGTTCTTTTTCCTGATTTTGTTTCTCTTCTCTTTCTCTTCTCCTTAACTCTTGTTATTCCTTAAGCTTCTTCTTTGTCTCCTGTAGATTCATTTATGCTTCTCTCTCTTCCTCCACTTTTCTGTCTTCATCCTTTGTTCCCTCTTTACTTCTGCTACCAAATTTTCCTTCATAATAATAGGACTTTCCATCATTTTTCATCTTTTCTCTCCCTATGGATCGTCAGCAATCTTCCTCTTTCCCTTGTCCTGCACTGGATTTTTTCCTTTTGTTGTTGTTATTGTTGCTTCCAGAGTTGCTGATTTCCATGGAGGAGCCTTCCAAGTCCTTGTTATACTGACCGGATCATTGAGTCTAGAGGCATTATAGAAGTACCTCCAAGGATCCTCCTCTGACAAATGAAATGCCCCACTAATCCAAAGAAAGTAGAATCTTGTATAGTGGTCCTTGCAAATATTGTGTGGATCATACGAATTAAATTCCTTGGTTTCGAACTCAAATTTCACTATGTCCTTAGCCTCGACATCTGCATCTTTCAAGTTCTCAATCTCGTATAATCTGATCCACAGAGGAAGAGTGGGCCATGGCACTTTCTTCTTCCTATGCAGTCCTATTGAAAACCCTGTAGCAAGGTGGTATGATACTTCTTGCATGATAAGTTTTTCAAAGGCATACCTTGGTAAGACATGCGGAGGCTTCTTTCCACAAAACACTCTAATTAAGGTGTCACCTCGTGAGGCATACCAATTTGCAATGGCTACTATCACATCCATTGATTCTTAGGACATGCAAGGTAGATCTTTCTCAAATATAAGCTTGTATAGAGGGATGATAAAGTGGCCAGTTAGCCTTTTCATTACTCCTCAATAAGTGCAGTCAGAAAGAAACTTGCAATATATGCTCATGGCAATCTCTCATGGTGTCCATGTCCAGTTCATGCCAAGGAACTACTGTTGTGCACAGATTGCATCCAGTAAGTATGCAGAAATATAAAACCTTGATCGTTCATCCTTGGGTGGATTCTAAGCCTTAGCCACATGGGACTTCAATTGTTGAGCCAACAGATCCGACCAGTTGAATCGCCTCCCATTATTCACCAACTAGTCCAATAAGACTACCCACCCTTCTCGAAAGGTTTATGTGTTCTCTTGACCATATATTCTGCAAGTAAAGATGATCAAGAATTAGTAAGCCTTCCTGAGGGACTTTGTCTTGTAAACATGGGTGGGTTTCTACCTAAAATTCAATGGCTCTTTCACCCAACGCTTGACAATGTCTCTTGTGTTTACATAGTTCGGGCAAGTTTACATCTATTGAAAGTCTTATGCCCTCAAGGTGGCAAGCTTCTACCCGCTGGCACTGCTTAATGTCATAGTATGTTCATATGTATGTGAGACAATCCGTCTGATGATGTCTGCACACGAGAAGGCAGGGTACATGCATGCAACCATATATATCCCTGATGTTGGCTAGTTGAATTGTTTATTAATTAACAATCAAGTACCACATTAAATTGTCAACCAGGGAAAGTCTTTTTATTTCAAAGGCTACTGCGTACTGTATGTACTTTAACTCTAAAAGCATTAAAAAGCTGTAGTATGCGTAATTCTCACGTTATGTCATAACAGTGTGCTGTAAAGATAAAATGAAAGCAGTTAATAAATCTGAAAAGAAGAGTGACGGATGCTCTGTTATCAGAGGATCAGGACCCTATCCTCCAAGAAAGGACGTTCAGCACCCGCCCCTGTAACCAGATTGCTAATACACACTGAAATTCTAATTCACCGGTGAAGTACAGCTTCAAACGATTAACAAAACAGAGTGCCAGCAAAAAGGAAACTATTAGAGGTAATGCTTACAGAATCCAAAACAGAGTATCAGCATAAAGAAATCACCAAACACACTTACATACTTGACAGAAAAGTAAATGGGTGAATCTTGTGAAGAAGGTGGGCCCAGTCCCTCTCACAAGATTCCCCAGAACACAACTGTTGGATTAAGTACTCAGAACAATTTTCTATTCATCTGCCAAAAGATTCAGTACAATGAAAGTTTAGACTTTGCTGTTGTCTTTCAAAATTCCCCTTACAAAACTATATCTCCCCTCTAATGTAGATGTCTCCTCTTTTATAGAGGAGACATCTATTACAATAGATTATCACAGTTCATTCAGTTAGCCAAAAATAAGAATTACAGAATGCTGTTATAACAGTGCAACAGTGTATTCTTCCTTGAGTTTATTTCTGTTACACAGCTGGTGCCCGAACTTTGCCCGTGCTCTTGGGATCCTTGTATTATCCTTCGCCGTTTCCCCATGGTTGCTGATTTAGAAAACCCGTGCTGTTCCTGATACTTTAGCAATCGTAACTGTGTTTTGCCCTTTTTGGACAGTTGTTGATTATGCCGCGTCATCATGGAATTCTGGAAATCTCCAGATAATTGCCGTTTGTTATTTCCAGTTGTTGCAAAAATAGCATTCTCCTGCTTTTAGATGGTTGTCGTTGCTGGCTGTAGCAACTGCATAGTTGCTGCTTCTGGTGTTGCAGCAACTGCGTAGTTGTTGTTTCTGGTGTTACGGCAACTATAATTATAATTCCTGCAGTCTTTAAACAGTCCAGCGATTATTTGGCAACTTAATTAACTTTTCCGAAGATAAATATAAAGATATTCATGAATATGCAATGAACAATTAAACATATAGATATGCGAAGAGTTACTTCGTACCTTGGGGTGATTAAGTCATTATACAATCAAAGCTTTCAACCTATGACTGAAAAAGGATAATATTATGGCAAAAATATAAGGTCAAAATTGGTCAATTCTGAGTCCTAACATCCCCCCCAACTGAAGAGATTGCATGTCCCTATGCAATGCCTACTCTGAGTCTGAGTCGGAGTACTGGGATGAACAATGTAGATTACTGAGACAATAGTTATAGGAAGTGGCATCAAACTTCTTCCTGAACCCACAGACAGTTTGTATTTTCCTCCATGCTGCTGCTTCTTCCTTGTTAGATAATCCAAACTGGCCCTTGTGTTGTTCACCAGATAACCATAGAAGTGGAAATTTAAATCTGTAACCCATCCAATTCTCAGCACAGTGTTGCATGCATTTAACATAGTGAGGTATCCTTGAGAGTGCTACCTGTAAATTAGGTGGATTATAAGGGTGATATTCCTGCCTCTCCTTGGGGCAGTTTTCCCAAAATAAGTTATTTTCCTTGACAGCCAAGGATGCCTTAGTCTTCACATAATGCTGACAGTCTCTCAGGACCACTGCTTGCAATTGCCTGACGTGGTCCTTCATTTCAGGATCACTTACCATTCTTAGATGTTGTGCAATGAAGGTGGTTGCATTCTGTGGTTCAGCTTTAATCCACAGAAGACAATTCTGTTCATTATGTTGAGCTGAGGCAAAGGCGTTCTGCCATGTAAGTTGGTTAGCTAAAAAGGAGATGAAGGCTCTCAGCTGTATGTCGCCAACTACAGGTATCATATTCATGTTTCTTTCTTCGAACATGGATTCATTATGGAGATAGATCTCACATAACAAATTTTGATCATTTTTTGGTGCCTCTGCAAAGGTTTGCATAAATTGCTCTGATGTAACCACCTGGTGAGGTCTACCTTCTCTAATAGCCTTCATCTGTAAGAATGTGAGTCTTTCCCTCAAAAATGTTGCATAATTGAAAGAGGGTTTCCTCGTGGCAATTATTCTTTGGAATAACTCAAACATCTGGGACAATCTGGCTTTTAGCTCCTTAATTTCTTTGTACTGAGCTCTACACTGCTCAAGTGCTTCCCAGTTCTTATATGCATAATTGAACCAGGTCCCCTTTTGCTGTTGGAATGCTTTGCCTTGTGACAACTCATATTCTCTCCACCACTTTACTTTTAGTTCCTGAAAACTGTCTGTTTCTGTGCATGCATCACTAACAGAAGGAAGTTCTGTTTGTGTAAAGGCATCAACAAGGGTAGTCTTCTTTGTGATTATTGGAGCAGGCCGGGATGATCCAATGTCTTCCTTTCCATTTCCAGCTACTGTTTCTTCTTCATGTTCTATATTCTGTACTGATTCCTGTGTATTTGATTCCTCTTCTTGTTCGGTGGCGATTTGGGTGGGCCGGGGTGAGTCTATATTTTCTTCTTCATTTTCCTCTTTTTCTATGGCAGTCTAAATAAGCTTGGGTGAGTCCCTGTTTTCTTCTCTAACCATTTCTTCCTCTTGGGTAGGCCGGGGTGAGTCTATGCCTTTTTCCTCATTTTCTGTTGTAACTTCTTTTTCTTCTCGTTCCATGGCAATTTGGGTAGGCCGTGGTGACTTTTCCTCCTCTTTATTTTCTGTTACCTTCTGCATAGTTTCTGGAGAGCTTACTGGTTCTTGTGTGACAGTAAGTTCTTCTGTTTGTTCTGGTGCAGTTTCTGGAGAGCTTACTGGTTCTTGTGTGTCAGTAAGTTCTTCTGTTTGTTCTGGTGCAGTTTCTGGAGAGCTTACTGGTTCTTGTGTGTCAGTAAGTTCTTTTGTTTGCTCTGGTGCAGTTTCTTGAGAGCTTACTGGTTCTTGTGTGTCAGTAAGTTCTTCTGTTTGCTCTGGTGTATTTTCTTGAGAGCTTACTGGTTCTTGTGTGTCAGTAAGTTCTTCTGTTTGCTCCTGCATCTTTTCTGGAGAGCCTATTGGTTCTTGTGTGACAACATGTTCTTCTGTCTGCTCCTGCACCTTTTCTGGAGAGCCTGTTGGTTCTTGTGTGACAACAGGTTCTTCTGTCTGCTCCTGCACCTTTTCTGGAGAGCCTATTGGTTCTTGTGTGACAACAAGTTCTTCTGTTTCAACTACAACCGCAGGGTCTTCATTCATTGGTTCTGCCACTATCTTGTATCCTGCTTGAGTATATAGTTCACCACAACCGGTACACACATATTCATTGTCCTTACTCTTCTCTGCTGCAGATGCTACTCGTGCTAAAATATGCAGGCTAAATTCATTTTGATAGGCTTCCTTGACCCTTATAATTTCCTCCTGGTAGTCCTGAATTTGAGCTTTTAAAAATTCAATTTCTTCCTGCAGAGCCGATATGGTGGGCTGAGCTTGTGGAGTAGCAGGTTCCAGTGGAGGCAGAGGTTGTGCTTCATCATTTGTTTGATTCCTTATACCCTCAACAGGTGGTTCTTGTGTGTCACCTGGGGTAGTGGTTGTTCCTTGTGTTGCAGCGTCTTGGCCAATATTACCTTGGGTGTCGGTAGCTGGTTCTTGTGTGTCAGCTGCCTCAAAATATGATGTCACGAAACTGTGAACACTCTGCATCTCAGCCTCCGAGGGTGAGGGAGAGGAGTTTCGAGGACTGGTGGGAATGCGAGTTTTCAGGGTGATGGGCGGTGAACTGGGAGGGGTATGGCTAGGAGATTCAGCTATTGCAGACGACCGAGTCCTTTGCTTTGGTAGAGAGGCAGGGAATTCAGTCATTTTTCTTTTCCGGCTGGCTTTCTTAGGGATAGTGGCAGAAATAGCAACTGCTTTAGCCGAAGCCCTAGTTCTTCTTCTTTTTGGTGGGGTTTCTATTTTCCTCTGCATTTTTCGTTTGAGCAAGGTAATAGGGATGTTATCCTCTGAGTCATCGGTAGAAATACCAAATATGGGAATGGATGAATTAGTTCTATCAGGGGATGGGGTTGTTTCTGCGGGTATTTCTACTGCTGATTGTTCATTTTCAGCAACTTGTGGGGGTGTTTGCTGGGGGACTTCTTTGGGAATTTGCTCTGGGATGTTGTCTGCATGTTGAGGGGTTTCTTCAGGTGTTTTCTCGGGAATATTCTCTGTTTGCTGAGAGATTTCTTCGGGTACTTGCTCAGGAATGTCCTCTGTTTGCTGAGGGATTTCTTCATCTTGCTGAGGAATTTCATGTTCTGGCTGGGGAATTTCTGCCTCTTGATGGGGATTAATGGGAGGTGGAGGGTTATTTAAAGCAAGGCCTCTATTTATCAGCAATTGAGCTAGGCGGTGGTGTTTCAGGGAAAGAAGCGGACGCTTTGCATTAACAGTATAACATGACATATTTTTAAGACATCCCAATAAATAATATGGCATGTTTATCAACTGACGATTTCTCAAATGATTCAACAAGACGAAATTGTGCTGGTAAATTACCTGGTACCGGCCTTCACACGTCAGGTATTGCTTTACAAATTCAGCGACTTTCGGCCATGGTTGAGGCAATGACTGAAGTGCTACACCTCTGCCCTTCGGTTGCACCTGCTCGCCAGGTTGAAGAAAATCCTACTGCACATTAAGGATCAAGTGCTTTCTACTGAACCACCGTATGCCATTAGCTGGTAGCCCGGTAACTTGGGCTATGAATTCCTCCGTGACTAGGATTTGGACTCCTTGAACAACAGAGAATCCCTCTGTTAAATTGCATGCAAATTCGAGGATTTGCTGCTCGTCGAAGTCTGGAAGTCTCCGGAAATAATCTATCCATCCCGCTTGCAGAAAGATCTGATAAACCTCGGGATAGAGCTCAAGAAGTGTTGTTGTGCCAGGTTCATGTGTAATGATGTTTCCTCCTATAGCTGTTATCTCAGTGAATTTCAAATTTCAGAGCCGAGCTTCCGAATTCAGTTCAGAGTAAACCGTTGCTAATGGTAACATGCCGTGATAAGGTGACTTTTACATATTGCCGGGAGAGTTAAGGATGGCGGCAGTTGGCGTAGTATGTAATTATGAGAGTGCTTTGGTAATCCCCCCCCTACGCGTAAGTGATATGATTGGAAGTACAATTATTTGGTAGTCCTATCAGCTTCTACGCATTAACTATTATTTAATGTCCATACGTAATCATGCGTACCTTTATGTTTTACCTTTTTGGGTCGCTGCGTCAAAAAGTCTTGTCTTATCTTTTGCTGGATCATAATGATTACCACGGGTCTAGGAGCATGGGAATACCGGCGATTTCTAATAATAATGACGGGAAGTGATAGTGAAGGATTGTAATCATCACAAAAAGTGGTGTATTTCATAAAAACTCGTTTCTTGGGGCTGAGGTGATGAGACTGGTGTTTTTATAAATAAGAGGATTGCTAAAAAGGTATTACGGAATCGGGAAGTGGTGTTGCAGCAACGGGGATCGGTGTTGCAGCCACTGGGAATGATGTTACGTCATCGGGGAAAGATGTTATAGTAACGGGGATCGGTGTTGCAGCATCGGGGATCGGTGTTGCAGCAACAGGAAATGGTGTTGCAGCAACAGGAATGGTGTTGCAGCAACGGGAATTCCAAATCCGCAAAGTGATTCCTTTAAAGCTTTCGTTCTCAGCTATTTCCCACAGCTCAAATCTGCAAAATACTAAAACATAATATGGTAACCCTTGGCAGGGATTATTAGTAATTAAATAAAAGAATATCTAATCTAAAAAAATGCATAAGTAATCAAAGATTTAAGTGCTTTGAGGGACAACAAGTTCCCCCGGAAAAGAATACTGTTTAATTGCCATGCAAGTGGCTTTAAAATATTCTTTAGAAACAAGCCTCTGATATAACCGAAGTCGATAGCCATTCACTAGTAGTGGTGTTCTGCTTCCATCAATTGTTAAAAGTCTAACTGTCCGATTTGGAAAAACAGCATCCACTTCATAAGGCCCTAACCACCTTGTTCTTAACTTACCTTGGAAATTCTCAAAATGGGAATCATAGAGTAGAGCCCAGTTACCTTTCTGAAACTGCTTTTGCTTGATGGTTCTGTCATGCCACCTACTCCTTTGTTGCTGTATCATGGTTGTCTGATGGATGGCATCCAGTCTTTTCTCGTCCAATTCTTGAAGTTGCTATAACCTGGCTGTTTGTGCATCAGTCAAATCAAGGTTGACAGCTAAAGCAGTTCTTAAAGTTTTGATCTCAAACTCTACAGGGAAAATAGCATTCTTTCCAAAAACTAATTCATAGGGTGAAAAACATGTGGTATTCCTCCAAGTAGTTCTATAGGCCCACAATGCCTCGGGAAACCTTTGAAACCAGTGCCTTCTATTTTCCTTTATTGTTTTTGTTAAGATGGCTTCTATGACTTTATTAGTACTTTCTACCTGCCCATTTGCTTGGGGGTGGTAGGGTGTAGTCATTTTGTGCTTAATATGATATTTCTGAAGCGTATTTTTGAAGCCATGAGAGTTGAAAGGAGGTCCTCCATTTGTGACTAATTCTCTAGGCAGTCCAAATCTAACAAAGATTTCTTCAAATAAAAATGTTAGTACTGCTTCTTCATTAGCTTTAATGAGTGCCTTAGCTTCTACCCATTTAGTCATGTAATCTGTGCATACTAATATGTACACTCTTTGATTGGATGGAGGATTAATGGGACCTATGAAGTCTAATGCCCATTTCTCAAAAGGTTCAAGAATTACCTGGGGATTGAGAGGCATTTCATCCCTGTGATTAGGCTGGCCCATTCTTTGACAACTATCGCAGGCCTTGACATATTTTCTAGCATCTTTAAAGAGTGATGGCCAATAATAACCCATTCTGAGTACCTTGTGTGCTGTTATTTTATCTGCAAAATGTCCTCCAGAAGGGCCATCATGACAAGCTTTTAGTACATCATAAATTTCATCTTCACCAATGCACCTTCGTATTTCTTGATCAATTCCTGTATGGAAAAGACACCCGCTTATCCAGCTGTACCTAGCACTTTGCTGAATGATCTTTCTTCTTTCCCTGTGTGATAGGTGTGATGGTAATTTTCCTGCAACTAGATAATTGGCAATGTCTGCATACCAAGGTGAGTGAGCAGATACTGCAAATAAATATTCATCAGGAAAAGAATCATCTACTGGAGCATTTTCATCAGTTTTTAATCGAGAAAGGAAATCAGCAACTACATTTTCTTTTCCTGGCCTATCCACAATTGTGATGTCAAATTCTTGCAATAATAACAACCACCTGGTGACTCGGGCATTTGTAACTGATTTATTCATCAAATATTTAATGGCCGAGTGATCAGTATGCACAAAAGTAGTGTAGCCAGTAATATAATGTCGAAATTTATTTATTGCATAAATAACTGCTAAGAATTCCTTCTCGGTGACTATATAATTTAATTCAGCTGGTGTCATGTTTTTACTGATAAAATAAATGGCATAGGGAATATTATTTTCTTCCTAACCCAAGACAGCTCTAATTGCAGTGTCTGAGGCATTAGAGGATATATGAAAGGGTAGTGCCCAATCAGGTCCTCTCAAAATGGGAGCTGCAGACAATTGATGTTTAAGTTCATTAAATGCTTTTTCGCAATCATCAGTCCACTTAAATTCAGCATTCTTTGTTAATAACACAAATAAAGGAGAAGCTATTTTGGAAAAATTCTTAATAAATCTTCTGTAGTATCCAGCATGTCCTAAAAAGCTTCTTACATTAGTTTGTGTTTTGGGGATAGGGAGATTCTGAATTACCTGTATTTTAGCTGGATCACTTGAATTCCAAGGAATGAGACAAAGTGACCCAATACAATACCTTGATTCATCATCATATGGCACTTTTCAGTGCTTAAGGCAAGGTGTGCTTCTATACACCGCTTAAGTACTTTTTCAAGATTCTGCAATGCATCCTCAAAAGTCACTCCATAAGGAGTAAAGACATCCATAAATATTTATAATGAATCATTTAACATATCAGAAAAAATCCCTATCACTGCTCTTTGAAATGTTGTTGGAGCATTACATAGCCCAAATGGAAGTACCCTGTAAGCAAAGGTCCCCCAAGGGCTAGTAAACGTGGTCTTGTCCTGGTCTTGGGGTGCAATCTTAATCTAGTTATATCCACTGAACCCATCTAAGAATGAAAAGAACTTCTTACCTGCCAAATTATCCAATACCTGATCGATGAATGGTAAAGGGAAATGGTCTTTCTGAGTGGCTTTATTCAATGCTCTATAATCCACACATACTCTCCATTTACCATTTTTCTTGGGTACAATTACAAGTGGGGAAACCCACTCACTATCAGATATAGGGTATATAAATCCTGCATTCAAGAGTTTCTGAAGTTCCTCCTTCACAATTTCCCTTAGATTAGGATTCATTCGCCGCTGGGGTTGACAAACTGGCCGGGATCCTTCTTTAATATAAATCCGGTGAGTACATAGCTCAGGGGAGATCCCTTTCATGTCTGTATAGTCCCATGCAAATGCTTCTTTATTTTCTTGGAGTAACTTTATTAATTGATGTTTTTCATTGTCACTTAAATTAGGATTTATATTTAATGTTTTTCCAGGCTCAATTTCTATTGTTGTACTTTTGGAGGGGCTACCTACTGCTTTCTGAAATAAATTCTTATCTTCCAAGTTCTGCTGAGTTTCAGATTCCAAGATTGCAGAAAAATGACTGTACATTTCTGGGTTGACCGAAGAAGGTTCAGAAATGAAACTGCTGATTAATTCATCTTCGGTAGAATCTTTGAAAGTTAAAGCTTGTCCGATAGTCAATATAGGTTGGGTTTCTTCATCCTCATAATCCACCCATACAGAGCTGTCATTATTAATCATGGGTGTAGCATGAGGATAAAGGGTAAGCTGTTTTGTTTCCTGTCCGTTAGAGATGGTCATTGATCCTGATCTACAGCTAATGAAAGCATCTGCTGTAGCCAGCCACGGTCTTCCTAGAATCAGCGGATGACCCCCCAACTTTGTTTTAGTCTGTAACACCACAAAGTCGGCTGGGTAATTCCAGGATTCTATAGAAATTATTAAATCTTCAATGACCCCCTCAGGTTTAATTGTAGAGCGATCAGCCAGTTCTAGGATGGTTGGTGTTTCCCTAATAAAGTTTTTCAACTGAAGAAATTGTGCTGTTTCCAATGTCATAATATTTATTGCAGCTCCTAAGTCTACTAGAACTTTAGAGACAAGAGTTTTTCCAACCTGCACTGTTACTGTAGGGTGACCAGGGTCACCATATTTCATAGGAGGATCTTTTTCTGTCATTAAAGCAGTCAGTTCTCCCATCACATGAACTGTGAGGGGGTCCTTAGCTTTTCTTCCAGGTTGTTTTATGCAGATATCTCTAACAGTCCTAGCATAAATGGGAACATCTCTTAGCGCTTGCAACAATGGAATTTTAACGTATAAATTCTGCAGTTCACCCAAAAGGTTAAAAGCAGGTTGCTCTAGTGTTTTAGTGAGAGCCAATCGTTCAAGGAACGGTGGATCTGTTGTCTGATCAATGTTGCTAGATGTTGATTCGACTGTTTCAGCATTATTATTAGTAGGTTTTTATTTTCTAACTTCCTCTTTATCAGAGTCAGTGATGTCATCAATGATGGGTTCAACAATTCTCCCTGAGCGAAGATGGATATCGTTACATTGCATGGGGAAGATAGGCTGATTTTGAATATCAATTACTTGCAAAGCTTTATTATTATTTGGGTTGGGGTTGGGTTGCACAGGCAGCTGCGGTCTAATTGCCTGGTTATTTGGAGGAGTATTAGATGGTAAGGAAAGAGACTGTTGTTGTTGAGGAAATGGCATCTGTTGGCCTACCCAGCCTGGGTTCCATTGATTGAAATATGGTTGCTGGGGAGCCCAAGGATTCCATATGGTAGGATCAGGAAAAGGGAGATTTGGTTGTTGCATAGGTGGAAAACTCATTGTGTTAAAGGGTGGGTACTGCATTTGGTTCATGGGTGGGTAATTTGTTTGAAAAGGAGAATGATTATTCCAACGATTAAATGTTGTGTTAGAATTCATACCTTGCCTTTGTGGCCATTGCCTCCTCTGTGTCATCAGGTACACTGCTTCAGCCTCTTCTTCAGTTGACTGCAATGCTGCTTTAATTCCAGGCAGAGAGGGGCATTTCTGGGTCTCATGGTCCTTTTCGCAGATCGTGCAGATTGGTACCTTATCAAGTGGGCATTCCCTGAGTGGGTGTTTTTCTCTGCATTTGGAACAAAAAATAGCTAGGGCAACTTCTGCTTCTGCCTGTTTCTTCTTTACTTGCAGAGCATCAATTTGTGAAGCAAAAGAGCTTAACATCTCAGTTTTAAATTCTTCTAATAAATTACCTATTTCAGCCCTTGTTGCTCCTCCGCTTGTTGACTTCTGAACTCTTGAATATACATTGTCCCTGCTTTTTTATCTGCTTACTGCTCCTCTTGAACATCTCATGCAGAGATTGATAATTTCATCAAATGGTTCTTTGGAAATGTCCCCCTTTCCCAGCATGTTTAACATGTCCAAGCAGTCATCTCGTACCCCTTTTAGCAATATAGTCTTCAGAATATCTTTACTCATGTTAGGATGGTCAGACCGCTGCAGATTATACTGCAATCTTTCCACAAAATCTTCCAGATTCTCGTCCTCCTTCTGAACCATTTTAAACAATTCTTCCTTCCTTTCTCTTGTCCGGCAGTAATCTTGATACTTAGCCAGAAAGCTTTCTTTCATCTGATCCCAGGTGGTGATTGCCTGAGCTCCTAAGCTCATAAACCATCTTAACGCATTCCCTTTCAGTGTTGCTGGAAACAGTTTTAGTTTCTGATTAGGGCTCACATAATCATAACTTCTACATAGTATGTCGAATTCAAAGAGGAATTCATCCGGGTCTTCAGAGGATAACCCATACAAGTTGGGCAATGCTGAGAGTGGAATGTTTTTCATGGGAGTTGCCCCTCTCGGGAGCTCCCCAATAGGGAATTCTAGAGTAGAGAGCGAATTTTCCCCTCTTCCTTCTGTTCTGTTGTCCTCCATTGGTCTTTTTCCTGAATCACTTGCTTTATCTTCTGTATCTTCTGTTTCTTCAGGTTCCTCTACCGGTTCCTCAGTGTATTCTGGTACTTCCAGCTTCCTTTCAGGTCCCAATACTTCCTCCGTCTGTCGGTCTGTTTGTGAGGAATACTGGATCTGAGGTCTCCGGGAACTTGTCCTCTGTGATGTTTCAACCTTTAAGATGATTTCGTCAATATAAGTTTTTCTTCCTCCTCCGCCTTTGCCGCCTGTGAAATTAGGTTTCTTGCGTCCTCTCATGCACCTGTTATTCTCAAAAAGAAATCATTAATGCTTTTAGAAATCTTTAGTTGCCTTCCCCGGCAACAGCGCCAAAATGTTGGCTAGTTGAATTGTTTATTAATTAACAATCAAGTACCACATTAAATTGTCAACCTAGGAAAGTCTTTTTATTTCAAAGGCTACTGCGTACTATATGTACTTTAACTCTAAAAGCATTAAAAAGCTGTAGTATGCGTAATTCTCACGTTATGTCATAACAGTGTACTGTAAAGATAAAATGAAAGCAATTAATAAATCCGAAAAGAAGAGTGATGGATGCTCTGTTATCAGAGGATCAGGACCCTATCCTCCAAGCAAGGACGTTCAGCACCTGCCCCTGTAACCAGATTGCTAATACACACTGAAATTCTAATTCACCGGTGAAGTACAGCTTCAAACGATTAACAAAACAGAGTGCCAGCAAAAAGGAAACTATTAGAGGTAATGATTACAGAATCCAAAACAGAGTATCAGCATAAAGAAATCACCAAACACACTTACATACTTGACAGAAAAGTAAATGGGTGAATCTTGTGAAGAAGGTGGGCCCAGTCCCTCTCACAAGATTCCCCAGAACACAACTGTTGGATTAAGTACTCAGAACAATTTTCTATTCATCTGCCAAAAGATTCAGTACAATGAAAGTTCAGACTTTACTGTTGTCTTTCAAAATTCCCCTTACAAAACTATATCTCCCCTCTAATGTAGATGTATCCTCTTTTATAGAGGAGACATCTATTACAATAGATTATCACGGTTCATTTAGTTAGCCAAAAATAAGAATTACAAAATGTTGTTATAACAGTGCAACAGTGTATTCTTCCTTGAGTTTATTTCTGTTACACAGCTGGTGCCCAAACTTTGCCCGTGCTCTTGGGATCCTCGTATTATCCTTCGATGTTTCCCCATGGTTGCTGATTTAGAAAACCCGTGTTGTTCCTGATACTTTAGCAATCGTAACTGTGTTTTGCCCTTTTTGGACAGTTGCTGATTATGCCGCGGCATCGTGGAATTCTGGCAATCTCCAGATAATTGTCGTTTGTTATTTCCAGTTGTTGCAAAAATAACATTCTCCTGCTTTTAGATGGTTGTCGTTGCTGGCTGTAGCAACTGCGTAGTTGCTGCTTCTGGTGTTGCAGCAACTGCGTAGTTGTTGTTTCTGGTGTTACGGCAACTATAATTATAATTTTTGTAGTCTTTAAACAGTCTAGCGATTATTTGGCAACTTAATTAACTTTTCCGAAGATAAATATAAAGATATTCATGAATATGCAATGAAAAATTAAACATATAGATATGCGGAGAGTTACTTCGTACCTTGGGGTGATTAAGTCATTATACAATCAAAGCTTTCAACCTATGACTGAAAAAGGATAATATTATGGCAAAAATATAAGGTCAAAATTGGTCAATTCTGAGTCCTAACACCTGACTGTCGAATGCTAAGGTAGACCTGTCGATCCTCCAAATCTTCCTCAAAGTATTTTGCAAAAGTATCTTTGATATGTTTCCATGTCATTGTTGTTCCCTTCTCGATAAACAACTAAGTATCTGTATAAACTGGTAAATTAACTGATGTCTACTCAACTTCTTCCCCAGTACTGAGCTCGACAATTTCCTTTTATGCGTCTCAATTGCATGGCATGTTTTGACTTAGTTACTGGAGAATCCACAGTAAAAACCATTTTCCGTCAATGTTTCAAATCCCAACCGGGATCCATCATCAAGACTTCTTGAATGCTTGATAGTAGAATATATTAATTGAGGGATTTAAATAGTAATGAGGATGAATGTCGGCCTTGTTTTTAATTAATTTGTGCAAATGGGGGAATGAGATTATTGTCACGACAGTTCTTAAGAAAATACATATCTGCAGCTCTTCTTGCTATCTTTACTCTAAATTTTTCGAGTAAAATGATTTCACTCCATGTATCCCAGGGTATACGGAAATGATTCTAGATTTAAGACATCTGTGGTTTATATCTTTTGACTTAGTTACCGGAGAATCGACAGTAAACACCATTTTCCGTCAACGTTTCAAATCCCAACCGAGATACATCATCAGGGATTCTTGAATGCTTGATAGTAGAAGAGCTTAATTGAGGGATTTTAATAGTAATGAGGATGAATGTCAGCCTTGTTTTTAATTAATTTGTGCAAATGGGGGAATGAGATTATTGTCACGATAGTTCTTAAGAAAATGCAGATCTGCAACTCTTCTTGCTATCTTCACTCTAAATTTTTTGAGTAAAATGATTTCACTTTATGTATCCCCTCTATATAGGGAAATGATTCTGGATTTAAGACATCTGTGGTTTATATCTTTTGACTTAGTTACCGGAGAATCCACAGTAAAAACCATTTTCCGTCAACGTTTCAAATCCAAACCAAGATCCATCATCAGGACTTCTTGAATGCTTGATAGTAGAAGAGCTTAATTGAGGGATTTAAATAGTAAAGCTCTTAAGAAAATGCATATCTGCAGCTCTCCTTGCAATCTTCACTCTAAATTTTTCGAGTAAAATGATTTCACTCCATGTATCCCCTCCATATAGGGAAATGATTCTAGATTTAAGACATCTGTGGTTTATATCTTTTGACTTAGTTACCCGAGAATCCACAGTAAAAACCATTTTTCGTCAACGTTTCAAATCCCAACCGAGATCCATCATCAACTTCTTGAATGCTTAATAGTAGAAGAGGTTAATTGAAGGATTTAAATAGTAAATTTCTTAAGAAAATGCAGATCTGCAGCTCTTCTTGCTATCTTCACTCTAAATTTTTCAAGTAAAATGATTTCACTCCATGTATCCCCTTCGTAAGGGAAATGATTATGGATTTAAGACATCTGTGGTTTATATATTTTGACTTAGTTACCAGAGAATCGATAGTAAAAACCATTTTCCGTCAACATTTCAAATCCCAACCGGGATCCATAATCAGGACTTCTTGAATTCTTGATAGTAGAAGAGGTTAATTGAGGGATTTAAATAGTAAAGTTCTTAAGAAAATGTAGATTTGTAGCTCTTCTTGCTATCTTCACT
Source organism: Pinus tabuliformis (assembly GCA_031772625.1). NCBI lineage: Eukaryota > Viridiplantae > Streptophyta > Pinopsida > Pinales > Pinaceae > Pinus > Pinus tabuliformis. The sequence goes on from CM062805.1 coordinate 824,811,389, forward strand.
CTAAATTTTTCGAGTAAAATGATTTCACTCCATGTATCCCCTCCGTATAGGGAAATGATTCTGGGTTTAAGACATCTATGGTTTATATCTTTTGACTTAGTTACCAGAGAATCCACAGTAAAAACCATTTTCCATCAACGTTTCAAATCCCAACCGGGATCCATAATCAGGACTTCTTGAATGCTTGATAGTAGAAGAGCTTAATTGAGGGATTTAAATAGTAAAGTTCTTAAGAAAATGCAGATCTGCAGCTCTTTTTGCTATCTTCACTCTAAATTTTTCGAGTAAAATGATTTCACTCCATGTATCCCCTTCGTATAGGGAAATGATTCTGGATTTAAGACATCTGTGGTTTATATCTTTTGACTTAGTTACTGGAGAATCCACAATAAAAACCATTTTCCGTCAACGTTTCAAATCCCAACCGAGATCCATCATTAGGACTTCTTGAATGCTTGATAGTAGAAGAGCTTAATTGAGGGATTTAAATAGTAAATTTCTTAAGAAAATGCAGATCTGCAGCTCTTCTTGTTATCTTCACTCTAAATTTTTCAAGTAAAATGATTTCACTCCATGTATCCCCTCCGTATAGGGAAATGATTCTGGATTTAAGACATTTGTGGTTTATATCTTTTGACTTAGTTACAGGAGAATCCACAGTAAAAACCATTTTTCATCAATGTTTCAAAACCCAACCGGGATCCATAATTAGGACTTCTTGAATGCTTGATAGTAGAAGAGGTTAATTGAGGGATTTAAATAGTAAAGTTCTTAAGAAAATGTAGATCTGCAGCTCTTCTTGCTATCTTCACTCTAAATTTTTTGAGTAAAATGATTTCACTTCATGTATCCCCTCTGTATAGGGAAATGATTCTAGATTTAAGACATCTGTGGTTTATATCTTTTGACTTAGTTACCAGAGAATCCACAGTAAAAACCATTTTCCATCAACGTTTCAAATCCCAACCGGGATCCATCATCAGGACTTCTTGAATGCTTGATAGTAGAAGAGCTTAATTGAGGGATTTAAATAGTAAAGTTTTTAAGAAAATGCAGGTCTGCAGCTCTTCTTGCTATCTTCACTCTAAATTTTTCGAGTAAAATGATTTCACTCCATGTATCCCCTTCGTATAGGGAAATGATTCTGGATTTAAGACATCTGTGGTTTATATCTTTTGACTTAGTTATCGAAGAATCCAAAGTAAAAACCATTTTCCGTGGATAGATGCTCTAAAATTGTTTTACCTTTGGGATAGAGAGGACACTCATGGAAAGAAAATGTCAGTTTAAAACCAAAACAACTTCAACGTAAATTCAAGCAGCAAGTCGGGTACTAGATGGGAAGGATTCAACAGTTTTTCTTGACAAGGGTGACTGAATGATTGTGGGAACTGCACATTGCACAGTCCTAGAAACCAAGGTGGAAGCTTGATGACTAGAACTACGCAATGTGCAGCTCAACCTAGGAAAAGGCTTAGGAGATACTATGGATTATAGAGTCTCAGTGGACAAGTTGGGAAGTTGGCTCTTGGAGTTGCGCAGTGCGGAGTTGGAGCAAGCTCAAGCTATGCTTTGCATAATTCCAGAGGCCAAGCTAGTGGCTTGAGCCTCTATATTGCGTAGTTAAAGTTGTGTAAAGTGAGATCTGGCTAAGGGAATCCTAGATCTTCCCAAGGGAAGTGTTAAAACAAGCAAATCTAAGAAATAGTGAATTTGAGAAAAAAATCTGACTAAGTGTAGATGCATGCATGTGAAACAAGTGCAGCAATTGATTAAATGGAAGGAAAATGAAGAATGCGAGGAGAGTCATCGCAATGACAACCATTGGTGCAAAAAAAGGAAAACTCATGCAACACTTGGGAAAGGAAATCTAAAACTTGAAACAACACTTCTACAAGTTAAAACGCCAACAACCATGTAGAGAAACAAGTGAAGCAACACTCACACAAGCCAAACAAAAAAAGCGATAGAAAAAACGGCAAAAGAAGACAAAAGAAAAACCCACCCAGAAAAGAGACAACGATCACACCAAATGCTCCTTGATCTCCTTTGGAATTCTATATCTCCAAGATTGAGTGTGAAAATGATCTCTAGCATCGTCGATTAAATATATTTGGACAAATTAGGTTTTATGATGTGCATGCCCAAATCAAGGAAAAAGCGACACTTGGCGAAAGTTTCTGAAAATAGCGCAAGTGCCTCCTTCGGGATACTGAAATTAAATCCTTATTTTTTAGGGATTCGTTTTTCTTTTTTATTTTTTATTTTTCCGAGGAAACTTGCCATGCACACTGTCGGGAAAGACAACACAGTTCCGGGAACTAGGCAACTTTCCGGCTCAGTGTACTACATAATTTCTGAGCTCAAAAAGATTTTCACAATTTCTGGGCTCAGTACTAGGCTTCCCCCTCATAACTGCACGTTTCCCTAGCTCAAGGCTCACTAGCAGTCAGGACTGCACAATTCCCAATAGTAAGGCTAGTTTCCAACAAGAATTGCGCATCTTCTAGGGCAAGCCTAGAACTGTTGAGGGACCAAGTAAGGAGATCAGCTTGTGAGTTGGAAAATCAACTAAGTAAGAAAACACAAGCCAAACTGAAAAGATAAGTCTCATTCAAAGCACGAATACCCAAATCAGTGTGTGATGAGTTGTTGTGGTTAAGAAGGAAGGCTCCAAAATTGAAGCATAGGAAAAATTTTGGAGGGTGGTTGTAGCCGCTAAAACACATTAATGCAAAGTTTTGTAATTCAAATTTATTAAAATAGTGTCTTTGTACTTTATATTTGAATCATCAAATTCAAACTATATTAAATGTCCAAATTTATAATTAGCATAAATTTACTAATTTCATATATATTAAAATATCAAGATTTGTAATTAACATGAAGTCGAAGTTTTGTAAATCAAATTTATTAAAATGGTGCATCTGTGATTTCTATTCGAATTTCAACTATATTAAATATCAAAATATATAATTAACATAAACTTACTAATTTTACATATATATTAAATATCCAAATGTATAATTAACATAAACTCAAAGTTTTGTAAATCAAATTTATTAAAATATTGTTTATGTGCTTTATTTTCAATAATCAAATTTCAACTATATTAAATATGAAAATTAATAATTTCATGTATATTAAATATACAAATGTATAACTAACATAAACTCATTGTTCTATAAATCGAAATTATTAAAACAATGCCTTTGTGCTTTGTATTCGGATAATCAAATTCTAACTTTATTAAATGTATAAAATTATAATTAACATAAACTTACTAATTTCATATATCTTAGCTATTCAAATCTATAACTAACATAAACTCAAAGTTCTATAAATCAAATTTATTAAAACAATAGATTAAAAGAAAACGATGTTCATAGAAATCTAAGTTTTATTGTTAATCTCCATAAAGTTGATACATTATGCAGAGTGTGGAGGTGCTTCACAAAATGTATCAACAACCTTAAGCATCATTTTTATGTCATTCAACTATATTTATGAATGAACATAAATCCAAAAATTTTGAGTTTTCGAGAAAAGAAAAATGTAACTTCTTATTCAATTAATCAAATTCCAACCATATTAAATATCCAAATTTATAGTTAACATAAACTTACTAATTTCATGTATATTAAATATTCAAATATATGATTAACATAAACTCAAAGTTGTGTAAATCAAATTTATTAAAGCAATTATTTGTGCTTTATATTTGAATAATGAACTTCCAATTATGTTAAATATCCAAATTTATAATTAACATAAGCTTACTAATTCGATTATATTAAATATCCAAAATTACAACTAGCATAAACGCAAAGTTATGTAAATCAAATTTATTAAAACAATGCTTATGTACTTTATATTTGAATAATCAAATTCAAACTATATTAAATATCCAAATTTGTAATTAACATAAACTTACTAATTTCGTATATATTAAATATCTGAATCTATAATTAACATAAACACAAAGTTCTATAAATCAAATTTATTAAAAAATTGTATATGTGCTTTATATCCACCTTGAAGTGTTTGTTTATGCTTTGTGTGTCATGATGAAAGGTTTAATTGTATGAATTTGATAAATGTACATTTCTTGATTTATGTTCATCTTTAAATATAATTGGATTGGATGCTATAGCAATCATGAGTATAGTTGTTATGTAGGCAAAAGGGGACTAATACACTCAAAGAAAACATTGTTCCCAGAAATCTAAGTTAATCTCCATAGCATTGATACATTGTGCATACTTTCTTACTTTGCACCTCAATACTCCGCACAATGTATCAACAACTATATGCGTGATTGCTATAGCATCCAAATATATTTATGGATAAATGCAAATAAAAAGTTGTTCAAATTAGAGACAAACAAATGTAACTTTTATTCAATTAATCAAATTTCGGCTATAATTAATATCTAAATTTATAATTAACATAAACGTACTAATTCCATATATATTAATTATCCAAATTTATAATTAACATGAACTCAAAGTTATATAAATCAAATTTCTTAAAACAATATCTTTGTGCTTTATATTTGTGTTATCACTCAGGTTGTTCCCTTTGACTCCCAAGGGAATATGGCTGAGGTAACCACTAACCAATCTTTGGGTCACAGGTTCTAGCCTACCTATGACCAGAGAGGGCTCTCTCTTTATGTTTTAGCTTTGTTTGTATAGTATTTTAGGCTAGCTATGATGCTCAAGGTTTTGTTTTTGGAATTTGCTGGATGATGACTTCAGTCAAGATATATATGTGCTCACCAGAGTGTTCTAGGCCATTGGGCATGGAGTCAGTGGTCCATTAGTTGTTTGATATGTTGTGTTGATACAGTAGTGATGCTGCAGAGCCAAATAAGTGTCTGAGAAACAATATTTTGAAATTGTGATTAAGTGTGATGTATCCAGGCTATGAAAGACAATTAAGAATCTTCCAATAAACTGATATGGAGAAACAGTGAGAATATTATTTAGAAGCAGTGAAGAATTTCTAGATAACATTCATATTTATAGAATTAATGAAAACATGAGCAATTAAGAATTCATGTCCATGATTAATTCTGAAGAAAACATTTACAGCTGTAAAGATTGAGCACAAGGTGTAACCAAACATATCCTGCGCTATTCCTTTTCTCTACTGCTAGATCAGTGAAACATGAGTATGATTTAATAAACATAAGAAGACAAAACAGAGATTGAGAAAAACTTATTATTTCCTCAGACAGCACAAGAATTCTGTAACAGCACGCATGGCATCAGCAAGACATCAAACTTAAGGGAAATCACTGAGCTTGTCCAGCCCTTTGCATTAGATAATCTGAAAGTATACAATACATTTGCCTCAGAGTGAAAATCACCAACCCCTCATATGTTGCTAGGGGAAGTATATATACACATTTTACATAAGAAAAATATCTAGCTGAAGAGTAAATGCTTCATTAATGTCACGCCAACTCCTGAAGCGTTGTAGCTGAGGGAGTAAATGTTGTAGTAACTCTTCAATGCCTTAGCTGTCAAAAATGGTCAGAAGATGTTGACTTTGTGGCTGATTGGAGTCGTTTGAGGATACGCTGTCCAAAAAGTGTGTATATCTTATTCTTTGCTTGCTACCGCTGTCTTTTGTTGAGTCGCCTTCCAGCTGCCTTTAATGTTGTCTTTAATGCTATTTTACTTTTGCTGAGCTGTAGCTGACTGGGATGGAACATCTGAAGTTATTGTGGCAAAATTTGAAGCATTGCTTGCCACCAATCCTCCTTGGGCATTTGGTGTCTTCGGATCTTCACCAAAGTCTCATCTGCTTTAGTATATCTGTAAAAATTTGGAGGAACCTCAAAAAGGTGGTGGATTTCATTTTCAATAAAAAATATATTCTCAAGTTTCTGTAGAAGATTCTGCCCTATTAGAGGCCCTGCCTCCTCAGAAGTACTGCCAGATGCAGTAATTTGATTTTCCAAAAAGGTGGACATCCTGTTTGCATATTGCTCACGGGGGAGCAGTCTTCCCGTGCTGTTTAGTAGGCTAGGTAGTCCCTTGGCTTGCAGTGCTCCCATTTTGGCCTTATACTCATCCACCTCAGCCTGAATTTCATAGCACTTCCTCTCCACAGTTTGTACATAATTTCTGAGAGTGAGTACCTTTTTAACTGTAAGGACAGCCTCTGTTCTGTTGACAATATTGATGGCTGCCAGTTCTTCCTTTGTCTGCCTGCTCAAAAAATCTATCAATCTATTGGCCAGCTTCGGCCTGTTTCCCAGCACTATTATGGCCCTCTGAATCTCTGTCTGTGCTTGGCCAATCAAATCCATCTGCTCATGCACAGTCTTAATTGATTTCCATTGCTTGGTGATGGATTGGTCAATGCGGGCCCACAAAATTCTTTTGATTTCTGCCATTGCAGTCTCTAGTTTGAGCTCCTTTTCCAAAGTCTTTATTTTCTCTTTCAAGGCCTTTATTTCTCTGCCTTGTTCTGCCACAGTCATTTTTGATTTATCATATTTGGCATCTAGTTCTGCCAACTTTTCCTTGGCCTGCTTTATCTCATCTGCCTGGAGCTCCATTTCTTTAATGGCCTTAGTCAGTTCTTCCATGCTTGTGCTGGAGTCTGGAGCTGTTGTTTTTGCTGCTTCTGTTGTTGGTGTTGTTGTTACAGGGGCTACTGCTACCTTTGTAGTTGTTGCAGTGGTTGAAGTGGTTGGAGGAGCTTGGGATGTAGATTCTCCCTGCTTATCTTGTATTAAGCCTTCAGCTCTTTCTCTAAATCAAGGACCTTCTGGTTGAGCTGCATTATAAGATCCAGCTGCTCATCGGCTTCCTTTTCCTTCTGTAACTCTGCTGTTTGAGGGTGTTCGGTGGGCAGCAGCTTTAATCTTTTCTTCAATGCATTTAGGTCATCTTCCTTTTTCTTCATGAGGGCCCTCACGCCCTTTGGGTCCTGGGGATCATGTCCCAGATAAATAATGATGTCCTCTAATGACTTGATCCTGTTATATTTGGCCATGGAGGACATTCTCTTGAAATCCAACTGAATGTTGGTATTTTTCAATGATTCTTTTAATTCATGGGCCATGGATGCCCTGTCCACCAAGGTGGCATAGACCATTTCTCTAGTCTGCTTGTGGAGTTCTATTTGGTCCATGGGGTGAATGTCTTTTGCCATGACTTCCACCCTTGTCCTCACATAATCCGCAGCTGATTGAGGCCGCGGCACCTTGGGTTTGAAATGACTGAGGATCATCTTCTCCTCTTGGATGTCATATACAGACATCAGTCTTTCTTGTTTGGCTGGTGTTGCCTTTAGAAACTGCTTATATACTTCTACTCTCAGCAAGTCGTTTTGGGCCTTGATTTGCTTGAAAGAAGCCTTAGTGCTTTTGGGCTTCTTTCTCTGCTGAGAGGAGGAGGACACCTCCTAACCAAGTTGTAATCCCTGCTCCTGCTGAAAGGAGCTTGTACCTGTATGTTGGCTACCTTCTCCATCTTTCCTTGAACTGTCAAGGACTTCTTCACTGATTTCTTCTATCTCTAGAGAAACAACCCTTTGCCTCTTGGCCTGGGGTTGTTGGGAGGATCCACTAGCAGGAGTGGACTCTTCTTTGTCTCTTTTCATACCCCTCTCCTCATGTACTGGGGTCTGCAAAATTGGTGCTGCTGGTGGCTCAGTTTGTGGAGGAGGGGTGTGCTCTTGTTGCTGCCCTATTGAGGAGGCAGGTTGTTCTTTGACTGTTTGTTCTTCAGCACCCATTATTCCTTTACCCTTGTCTGTACCTGGTGCTGCTGTGGAAGATGTCTGTGTTGTTGGTGCAGTTGTTGTGCCCGAGGTTCCTTCTCCCACTGGGTGTGGTCGCTTGAAGATTACCTGCTGCACAGAATCCAAGTCAAGAGTCTTTTCAAAATCCTTGACATTCTTTTGCATTATCTCTTCTTCAGTTAATTTTTCAATTAAAGTGTCTTGCAGCCATTCTTGCTGATTGGCATATTTTTCAATATGTGGGTACTTGCAATGCTCATAGCCTAACAGCCTGTACTTAACTCTTCTAGCAGTGATGAAGCCTTCAGGGTCATAGGGGACCCAACGGAAGCTTTTTGAGAGCATGTACTTATCTTTAAGGATTAGCTCAGCATCTTGCCATCCCTCTTTTTTATTCATTATGAAGGGGCCCAGGTGGTGCTTGAACTTGAGATGGGCTTTCTTTTTGGAGCTATGAAAGTGAGTGAGGTCAGAGTGAATTAGCTGCCTATAATACTCCAAGGCAAATAGCCTCATGGGCACATATTTTGGGAGGCTGTATGGACAGAGCTCACAGCCATAGACTCTGATGACTGTATGATCCTCATATAGGTACCAATCACCTATTTTGTAATTCTTGGAGAGCTGCAGGACCTTCTGTATTTCAAATGATATTCTGGGAGGAGGGGACCTCATTAATAAACAAGAGACTAGATAAACAAACTGATCAATGAATTCACAATATGAATATGGTGACTTTTGCACTTGATGATAGACAGATGTCCAGAAGATAACAGATCTTCTTTCCCCTTTAGAGTCCAGCTTTTTGATGTAGCGTGGAAAAGCCTCGGACTGATAGTACATGAAAAGGTGGTAGATATAAGATGAATACTTGAAGATGCCCTCTCTGTCTACTTTGCACAGCTGATCATGAATCTTGTTAGCTATGAATTTGGCAAAATTATATTTGCAGGCAGGGGGTTGGCCTGGGCTATAAGCAGCTAAAAATACCAGCATTGTTTCATCCACATGCTCACTGGTTCTGTATCCCAGCACATAAGCAATCATGTCCAACAGAAGTCTGCCTATATCAGTAAAATAGACACCCAAGTAGGGAGGTGGCCCTGTGGGCTGGCAGTCAGGCCTCATAAATATCTTGGTGATTTTTTGAATGTCTTCACTGGACATCTTGGCACCTGTGTCCAGCAGATAGTTCATGGAGAAAGGGAACAGAAGCTCAGTTTGATTGAAGTTAAGCATCTGGTTGATGGATTCCGCGTTAATGTGAAAGAGGATGCTCCCAGATGGAGACTTAACAACTCTGTGCTGCACATCATAATTTTCAGCACATAGGCGAATAATCTCTGGAAATGTTGACAGAGGGGAGACAGTAGTATGGCAGATTTGACTCCCATATCCCATATGTATCCTTTCCATTCAGGTAGTCATATCTCAATTCCCTGAAGGTCTGCAAATAGGTCCCTGTTACCCGCAAAGTCTTGGATGAGGTAGTCCCTGTCAGCAAGAGGCAAGGACTCCAGGTCTTTATTTGGTGCATTTATGGGAGCAACACTGAGGGCTGTGGGTGCAGGAGCAGCCATTATGTAGTCTGAATTGAATAAGGTAAGTGTAATAGCTTGCAAGGATCCTCCAAATTCAAGTGACAGACTCAATGTAGATGATGCTAGAAATTCTCTCCAAATGGAATAGGCAGGCTATGCAGGACTGTCTTTGCTTTGCTTGGGTCAATTTACAGAGATTGTGAATTGATGAAGATGAATTGCAGAGGGTATGTAGGATTCAAGTTGGTGAAATCCAGCTTTGGGCATTCACCCGGCAAAAGGAACAATGCCGGGTAGCTCAAGGATAAATTTTTGACTTTAGGCTGTGATTTTATCGTTTAATATCAAATTTATGATGTTGGGGCAATGCAGGTTACTTTAGTTCAAATTTAAGAAGTAGACAGCTTCATTTTTGGGATTTGACAGGTACTTAATGGAGAATTTGCAGAGAATGACATGCATAGGGGCAAAACAAGAGAATTATGGTGAATACCTGGATAAACAGCACGGAAAGCCTTCGGGTTGAACATTGTGTGCTCAATACAGCTGAATTGACGAGTTGTGACGACTGCAACTGAGAATTTGGCAGGTGGGAGGAAATTTCGCGATGAAGAGGCAACAACGGCTCGGTCACTTTCGCTCGAAAATGACATAAAACGGTCAAAACCGCGCTTTTTAATAACAAATTTGGACAAAAAGGGTCATTGGCGCTTTTCCGCCGATGATGTCAGCATGACGTCATGGCGGGCCCGGGGTACAGAGGGTGACGTGGACGCTGAGCTGGAGGCCAGCGTGGCTGGACACGGTAGTGGGCGGAGAACGGTGGCAGGGCTACGTGGAGGGCCACGAGGCGTGGGGGCGGGTGGAGGCGACACGACGTCATGATGACGTGTGGGTGACGTGGTGCCAGAGGGGCGATATCGGGGAGGTGGTAAGCGGTCTCCCCGCACCACCTTTGGGCGAAGGCGGTATCGGGGAGGGGGGCTCCGAACAACCCCGCCGATCGCCACGCATCCCGTGTACGGGAACCAATACCACTATCTCCCCGGACGTTAAAGGGAGAGGGGTCAAGATCTGAAAAAGACCGCCCACCGTTGGATCGGGGGCGGCGGACAATGGACGGCTCGCGGGTGGCTACAACTTGTCGTGCATGTTGGGGGGGGACCCGCTAGCGGATTAAAATATTTCGTTTAATATTTGGGGTCGGAACTTTGGGTTAGGGGGTTTTCGAGGGTTTTTGAATTAATCTGTCTAGGGAAAAAGGGTTAGAATTAGGTTTGAGCAGAGGGAAAGGGGTTTTTTGTGAAATTTTTTAGGAAAAAAGGGGAAATGAGGGTTTAGGGTAGGTTATCACTCTAACCAGAGGTTAGAGAAATCCCAAAGCAGGGTTGACCATAGTCCCTGGTGGACTAATGTCTCCCTTAGACAAACTTATTTAGCTATAGTGCTAAAGGGGGGGATATTTATACATTGCTTGGGGTTTCTACACCATGGTGTTATAATAGTAGGGGAAAGGGAAACATAGGGGATTTGATGTAAATACAGTTAGTAGTTAGCACTGGGGGGGAATGAGAATGGGAAGTGGTAGTTACTAAGCTTTTCAGGAATCAAACTTAGTTAGGAAGTAGATCAAAATGAAAAGAATTTTTACACAAGAAATGTGGCTTCTTTTCAAAGAAAGAAGTCATTTATGACATAAAATTTGTACAAATGAAGAGTTTAAGGAGGACTGATTAGGCAGATCCTGCAGTGCTCCTGGGGAGATTGGTAAAAGATTTTGAAGGGGGTGAGGGGAGTTAGTGATGGTTTAGTAGTATGCCACATAGGCCATTTCTCCTGTCTCTCTCCTGTTGATGGCAACATTTGATTTATTCCAAGTGATGTGCTTGGATCTTGCTTTCTGAAACCTTCAACTGCCTACCCTACCTATTATGCCTAACATTTTTCTTCATTTTGTATGGGTGCACTTAGCCTTGCAAACCCTGATAATTCTCTTTTTCTTTCTGCTTCCCTCCTATCTAGGTCTACCCTTATGACTTCCAAGGGCCTAGATTAAACAGTTGGGCACCTTTCTTTCTCTATCCACCTAGTCATCTGTCAAGCTTGGACTGTTTGAACAGGTACTACCTCTCTAATCTACAACATGCAATTTAAACAGGGTGAGGCCCAGCTTGAGCTGTTGGGCCACCCCTCAAGGTAGTAGTGGCAATTTGAAATAGGCACTTTCATGGTCTTTGTTTGGGGTTCATTTCTTTTATTTTTTCTTTGACCAATTCATTTTCTTGCCCTTTGATTTTTCTTTTAAGGCATACCCTCTTTACATTTTTTAAACTGTCTGTTTCTTTCACAAAAATGGAACCTTAGCAGCATGGAAGGTAGACATTTTTGGCACTTCCACTGTCAATCATGAGAGATGAGAACCTATTGGTATAGGAGGCTAACAGTGGCTCCACTTGGGGATGGCTTTTCCAGGTGAAAATCCAAGAACAGCGGGTCAGATTGCCTGAATTTGCTTCCCTGTTGCTGGCTGAATTTCTGTGTTTGTTGGAGACCAATGCTTAGGATCTTGGATGTTTACAGGCAACACCCAGTGAGCTAATTTGCTGTGAATTTTTAGATCTGTTTTTCATCTGTTTCTCAAGCTTTCTTTTCATGATTTGATAGTTACCCTTTGCTTTCCTTGCTGCCCAAATGCCAGGATCCATATTTCCCAAAAATATCATAGTATATCATCCTGGTCTTCTCAAAAATGTGATGCACTTGCTTCTTTATTTATTTGCTGTAATTGAAAATACTGGGAATACAAATATTTATGTACAATACATGCCTGTTTAGTCTTTAATCAAGGGAGTCAAAATAATGCTTGAGCATTCTCCCATTAACTGGGCCTTCCTCAGTGTCTGAACCATCCACACTTCTCAAAAAATAAGTATTATTTCCTTGTATGGCATAAATGACATAGGGTCCCTTCCATAAAAAATCAAACTTACCATGTTTTCCTTTGTCCTCTCTTCTGGAATCCCATCTTAACACTTTATTTCCAATAAAGAAATCTTCAGCTTTGGTTCTTTTGTCAAATATTCTTTTGATCTTTTCTTGTAGAACTTGAGTTCTTTGATAGACTTCTTCTCTTGTTTGCTGTAAATGAATAGTTTGATTAATTCTTCTTTGGATGTCATTGGGCTCAACTTGTATTTCTTGCAGCAACTTAATCACAGGAATTCCTAGAGATGTAGGAAACTTTGCTTCTAGCCCATAAACCAATTCATATGGACTCATGCCAATTGATCTCTTGGTGGTCAACCTATCTGCCCACAGTGCATTTACCAGCTTTTTATGCCAGTTCTTTTTGTTTTCTTCCAAAACTTTTAATGATGTTGATGAGACTTTTATTGGAAGATTCAGCTAGGCCATTACCTTGAGGATAATAGGCAGTGGAATGACCTAGGGTCATGTGATACTTGTGACAAAAATTGATCATTTTCTTGGACTTGAAAGCTGCGGCATTGTATGTGATGATTTTGTCTGGACAGCCAAACCTGGACAAGATATTGGTTTCTAGAAATTGTATAATAATGGAGTCATTGGCTTACCTACAAGGGATGGCCTCTATCCATTTGGTAAAATAGTCTGTGGCAGTGAGAATCCACCTATGTTGGCCAGAGGATGAAGGGTGAATTTCACCAATGAAGTCTAAACCCCATTGCTGAAATGGTTTCTCAGTTGAAATTGGTTTGAGTGGTAAAGGCAGCAGCTTCCTCTTGCCCTCAAAAATTTGACATTTATGGCAAGACATTACAAATTTCCTTACATCAGTAAATAAGGAGGGCCAATAAAATCCAGCCCTTAGGATTTTATCAGCTGTGGACTTCCAGTACAAATGTCCTCCACAGTCACCTGCATGAAATTCTTTGAGGACATTGTCAGTTTCTTCTAACGTTAAGCAATTGAGTAATATTCCCTCATGATTTCTCCAAAACAAAACATTGTCAATAATACAAAACTTTGATGCTTTCATTTTCAAGAATCTTTTCTTAGTTCTGGACAACCCTGGAGGATCTTGCAGGTTTAGTAATATAAAACATATATCAGCATACCATGGGGATTGCATAAAGGCTTGTTTGATCTGTGGAGTCGCCATCTCCTGTTCGTCGTCCAGTTCATTAATGTCAAGGGCTTGGGAATTGGTTTCAGTCATTAATTTGGCTAGGCCTTGTCCTTTTATCAGTTTGGTCGGTTTGATCTCAATGTCATATTCTAGGATGTTAGCAATCCACTTGCCTCTCTTGCCTTCAAGGCCCTCTTGGGTTAGAATATCTTTGACCACTACATTAGGAACTTAGGCAATTATATGAGAGTAAAGAATGTAGATTCTGAAATCCTTGATGGCTTTTACCAATGCATAAGCTTGTTTTTCCATGATCTGATATTTCAGGGGAGCATCCCTAAGTGCTCTGCTGAAGAATGCAATGGGTTTCTCACAGCCTTGATCATCCTTTTGTAGCAAAACAACAGCAATTGTATGCTCAGAAGCAAAAGAGAATATGATAAAATCTTGATCAAATATAGGGCTTGTTAGAACTGGTGTGTTTGTCAATGCTCTTTTGATATCCTCAAAGGCTTTTTTAGCTTCCATAGTCCACTTGACCTTGGAATCCTTTCTCAACATATTGTTTAGTAGTCTAATGAGTTCAGCCAAATTGGGGATGAACCTCCTTAAGAAGTTGATCTTTCCTAGAAAGCTTTGTAGTTCTTTGATGTTTCTTGGATGAGATACTTGTAGGATAGCTTGAATTATGTCCGGGTCAATCCTAATACCATCTTTTGAGATTATATGTCCCAGGAGTTTGCCTTCTTCCAGCCTAAATAGTGATTTCTTTGGGTTCAGTGATATGCCATACTTTCTACAAATTGTGAAAACTTGTCTTAAGTGTTCTAAGTGCTCTTGATCTGATTTTGAAAAGGCGGTTAGATCATCAAGATAGACTACTAGGAAATCATGAAGTTCCTTGGCAAAGGCGATATCCATTGCTCTTTGGAATGTAGCCCCTGCATTTTTAAGCCCAAAAGGCATCTTAACATATTTGAATGTTCCCCAAGGTGTTGTGAAGGCAGTTTTATCTTGGTCATCCGGGTGTACTAGAATCTGATTGAATCCTGAGAAACCATCTAGTAAGGAGATCCTTGAGGCTCCCACCACCCTTTGCAAGATATGGTCCATTTTTGGTAACGGATAATGGTCCTTAAGAGATACTTTGTTCAGATTCCTAAGGTCAACACACAATCTGATTTCTCCTGTCCTTTTCCTTGTAGGTACTAGGTTTGAAATCCATTCTGAGAATCTGATTGGGGCAATGATCCCTGCTTCATACATACGTTTGACTTCTTTTTCAATGAGGGGGAGGAGGACTGGATTGATTCTCCTGAGTTTCTGCTTAAAAGGCTTATGATTTTCTTTTAACGGTATTGTGTGCTGGATGACTGATGTATCATAAGACTTTAGGTCCTCATAGCTCCAGGCAAAGACATCTTGAAATTCTTTAAATAACTCAATGTATTTCAGTTTCTGTTCAGGAGGTAATGCTTTGGATAATTTAACCATTTTGGGATGTTCAGGGATCCCAATGTTACAATCCTCTATTTCAGCGTTCAGTGGTTGGATTTTTGGTTTTATTGAGATATCATTTGAGTCAAACAGATCCTCCAAAGGGGTTAGACCTATGGGCAGAAAATTATCCTTTAGCTCAATTACCACATCTTCTGCTTCAGCCATTTCTTCTGCGTTTTCTGATTGTTTCAACTCCCGTATAGTTTCACTGTCAAAAGTGGTCGGATGTCAACATTGTAGAGAATGAATGAATCCATGTCTGAGTGTATGGAATAGATTGGAAAGTTTTGGGGCTTATCTTGACTGCTTACCACATATTTCATCAGAGTTTCCCGGTACAATCTCTTTGGCTGACCAAAGACTGAAATAGTTGCATAGGACATGTCCAATTGCAGAGATCCTTGAAGTTTGGCCCCCCAGGATCTAGACAAGAGCATGCCATACTTAGGGGGTATGTCAGCTACCACTACATCCATTAAGATAGTTTTGGTTGGGTATTGAACTAGGGAGACACATAAGTCTTTAATCAGACCTAAACATCTGACTTGGCTTGAATCAAATGAAAATAGATCCTTGTAGGGTCTTGTGATGTCTAAGTCAAGTTTTTCCATTACAGATTTTGGCATTAAGTTGTGTGAGGCACCAGAATCAAACATTGCATTATGTAGGACCTTGTCATGAATGTTCAGACTGACATAAAAGGGTGGTATCCCTCTGTTCTCTGTTTTTCCATTAACCTCAGGTCCGAACAGCAACTCTGGTTGATCATCTAGGACATTCACAGCATCTTTATTGTCTGATATTTGGAGAGATTTGTTGATCTGTTGTCTGTATATGTCATGTTTGGCTAGTTCTGAAAGAGGCACTGATATTTTTAGCTTACTAATTTCTGTTTCCAAGTTGAAAGGTTTTTCCATTTGAATTTTGGCATTTAGTGCTGCAGATTTTTCCTTCTCGGCTGAATTATCAGGGGTCTTCTGCTCATAGTTAGGATCCTTTTGAGTGAAACCGGTGCCATGTTTGTTTCCTATGGGAGTATCTGCCTTTATCTTTGATTGATGGGGCAAACTTGGCTGATTTTGAGAGGAATGTTGTTCTGAAATGTCCTCCACAGTTACTTCTGTGGCCGGTGATTTTGAGTTGTCAGCTGATTTGGGGAGAGTAGTATTTTCATTGATCTTTTTTGGTTGTTTATTATCCTTTGGTTTGAGGGGTGTAGGTACCTCTATTGTTCTACTCCTTAGTTTGTACTGTTTGTGCACCTCATACATAGCTGCATCATATCCTTCTTTAAAGTCGAAAGATTCTCCTGATTTAGTATGGAATTGATTTTCATTGTAAACCTCTTGGTCTTCTTGTGTCAAAAAGACTTGATGTTCACTGTCCAAACCCATTAGATTGATGTGAGGATCCTCACTAGGTTCACTAGATGTTGAAGCCTCAGCATAATTCTCTTGAAAAGGAGGTCTGACATGCTGGTCAGGATCAGTCCTGCCAACATTAGGATTTTGATTCTTTCTGAAGTTTGGGTTTCTAATATTGCTTGTTTGGCCTTCCCATGATGATTTTCTTTCTATGGTTTCTAACCTATCTCCAAGTCTATCCATCCCTTTGATGATTGCATCTAGCTTTTGCTCAAATGATGAAGGTTCTTCTTTGAAAGTAGTCCTCCTTTCAGTTCTGGCCCAGTTTCTTTTGGCAATTATATTTGCCTCTACGCTAACATCTATGTTTTGCATGTCTGCTAGAGTTGCAGGGGATCTTTCTCTCAGTTGATATGCCATATCAGCATCAAAGCCATCAGGGAATTTAATCAACGCTAAATCAGGTGGAGGTCTAAGGTTTTGAGGTATAGCATTATAAATAGTGTTGAAACTCGTGCAATAGTCCAGGACAATTTCTTGTGGGTCTCTTCTTATGGTGTCATATTCAGATAGAATGTGCAGAGGGTCCTTTTTCTTTTCCCATCAGTTTAAAAAGGACTGATAAAGGGCACCCGAATCAGCTATTGAATTTGGGGTCAGGGCCCTGAACCAGGTTCTTACTTCACCTGTCAAACTTTGGACAAAAATTTTCATTCTTACATCATCATCATCTATCTCATAGTTCTCAAAGTAATCTTGCATTTTCTTAGTATGCTGTAAGGCAGTGTATGTACTGGTTCCATCAAAATAAGTTATTTTGCCTTGGTAATCCTGAGGCATGGCCCCAGGATTTTTAGGCAACTGAAGGGGTGCATAACGATTAGCCATATTTGGTGGGATAAGTGGGACAACTGGAACAACGGGAACAACAAGGACAACAATAGCAGTTTGTGTGTTAGGTGTTGACAATATGTTTTGTGAAGTGGATGATGAAGAGGGGGAAGAATGAGTTGTATGAAGGTGAACGGTTGGCTTAGAAGGGGTGGGAATAAAACTATGTTGAACTGCCTCAGGGCTAGATTCAGGAGATTGCTCTGGTTCCTTACGGCTCTTATGAGTTTTATGGATCAAATTGGGGTTTTCGAAAACAGGAGGAGGATTTGGGTCAGGATTTGACCTGGTATGCCTAGTTTTCTTCTTAGGAGCTAGCTTCAGAACTTCTTTTTGGTATTTTTGAAGATATTTTTAGAACTTATTTTAAGGGACTGCTCAAGCTTTTGGAACCACTGTCTAAAGATAGACAGCAGTTGAAAAATACGCTCTGTCCCCAGTGGAGTCGCCAATTATGTTATCACTCAGGTTGTTCCCTTTGACTCCCAAGGGAATACGGCCGAGGTAACCACTAACCAATCTTTGGGTCACAGGTTCTAGCCTACCTATGACCAGAGAGGGCTCTCTCTTTATGTTTTAGCTTTGTTTGTATAGTATTTTAGGCTAGCTATGATGCTCAAGGTTTTGTTTTTGGAATTTGCTGGATGATGACTTCAGTCAAGATATATATGTGCTCACCAGAGTGTTCTAGGCCATTGGGCATGGAGCCAGTGGTCCATTAGTTGTTTGATATGCTGTGTTGATACAGTAGTGATGCTGCAGAGCCAAATAAGTGTCTGAGAAACAATATTTTGAAATTGTGATTAAGTGTGATGTATCCAGGCTATGAAAGGCAATTAAGAATCTTCCAATAAACTAATATGCAGAAACAGTGAGAATATTATTTAAAGCAGTGAAGAATTTCTAGATAACATTCATATTTATAGAATTAATGAAAACATGAGCAATTAAGAATTCATGTCCATGATTAATTCTGAAGAAAACATTTACAGCAGTAAAGATTGAGCACAAGGTGTAACCAAACATATCCTGCGCTATTCCTTTTCTCTACTGCTAGATAAGTGAAACATGAGTATGATTTAATAAACATAAGAAGACAAAACAGAGATTGAGAAAAACTTATTATTTCCTCAGACAACACAAGAATTCTGTAACAGCACGCATGGCATTAGCAAGACATCAAACTTAAGGGAAATCACTAAGCTTGTCCAGCCCTTTGCATTAGATAATCTGAAAGTATACAATACATTTTCCTCAGAGTGAAAATCACCAACCCCTCATATGTTGCTAGGGGAAGTATATATACACAATTTACATAAGAAAAATATCTAGCTGAAGAGTAAATGCTTCATTAATGTCACGCCAACTCCTGAAGCGTTGTAACTAAGGGAGTAAATGCTGTAGTAACTCTTCAGTGCCTTAGCTGTCCAAAATGGTCAGAAGATGTTGACTTTGTGGCTAATTGGAGTCGGTTGAGGATACGCTGTCCAAAAAGTGCGTATATCTTATTCTTTGCTTGTTGTCGCTGTCTTTTGCTGAGTCGCCTTCCAGCTGCCTTTAATGCTGTCTTTAATGTTGTTTTACTTTTGCTGAGCTGTAGCTGACTGGGATGGAACATCTGAAGTTATTGTGGCAAAATTTGAAGCATTGCTTGCCACCAATCCTCCTTGGGCATTTGGTGTCTTCGGATCTTCACCAAAGTCTCATCTGCTTCAGTATATCTGTAAAAATTTGGAGGAACCTCAAAAAGGTGGTGGATTTCATTTTCAATAAAAAATATATTCTCAAGTTTCTGTAGAAGATTCTACCCTGTTGGAGGCCCTACCTCCTCAGAAGTACTGCCAGATGCAGTAATTTGATTTTCCACAAAGGTCGACATCCTGTTTGCATATTGCTCATGGGGGAGCAGTCTTCCCGTGCTGTTTAGTAGGCTAGGCAGTCCCTTGGCTTGCAGTGCTCCCATTTTGGCCTTATACTCATCCACCTCAGCCTGAATTTCATAACACTTCCTCTCCACAGTTTGTACATAATTTCTGAGAGTGAGTACCTTTTTAACTGTAAGGACGGCCTCTGTTCTGTTGACAATATTGATGGCTACCAGTTCTTCCTTTGTCTGCCTGTTAAAAAAATCTATCAATCTATTGGCCAGCTCCGCCCTGTTTCCCAGCACTATTCTGGCCCTTTGAATCTCTGTCTGTGCTTGGCCAATCAAATCCATCTGCTCATGCACAGTCTTAATTGATTTCCATTGCTTGATGATGGATTGGTCAATGCGGGCCCACAAAATTATTTTGATTTATGCCATAGCAGTCTCTAGTTTGAGCTCCTTTTCCAAAGTCTTTATTTTCTCTTTCAAGGTCTTTATTTCTATGCCTTGTTCTGCCACATTCATTTTTGATTTATCATATTTGGCATCTAGTTCTGCCAACTTTTCCTTGGCCTGCTTTATCTCATCTGCCTGGAGCTCCATTTCTTTAATGGCCTTAGTCAGTTCTTCCATGCTTGTGCTGGAGTCTGGAGCTGTTGTTTTTGCTGCTTTTGTTGTTGGCGTTGTTGTTACAGGGGCTATTGCTGCCTCTGTAGTTGTTGCAGTGGTTGAAGTGGTTGGAGGAGCTTGGGATGTAGATTCTCCCTGCTTATCTTGTAGTAAGCCTTCAAGCTCTTTCTCTAAATCAAGGACCTTCTGGTTGAGCTGCATTATAAGATCCAGCTGCTCATCGGCTTCCTTTTCCTTCTGTAACTCTGTTGTTTGAGGGTGTTCGGTGAGCAGCAGCTTTAATCTTTTCTTCAATGCATTTAGGTCATCTTCCTTTTTCTTCATGAGGGCCCTCACGCCCTTTGGGTCCTGGGGATCATGTCCCAGATCAATAATGATGTCCTCTAATGAATTGATCCTGTTATCTTTGGCCATGGAGGACATTCTCTCGAAATCCAACTGAATGTTGGCATTTTTCAATGATTCTTTTAATTCATGGGCCATGGATGCCCTGTCCACCAAGGTGGCATAGACCATTTCTCCAGTCTGCTTGTGGAGTTCTATTTGGTCCATGGGGTGAATGTCTTTTTCCATGACTTCCACCCTTGTCCTCACATAATCCGCAGCTGATTGAGGCCGCGGCACCTTGGGTTTGAAATGACTGAGGATCATCTTCTCCTCTTGGATGTCATATACAGACATCAGTCTTTCTTGTTTGGCTGGTGTTGCCTTTAGAAACTGCTTATATACTTCTACTCTCATCAAGTCGTTTTGGGCCTTGATTTGCTTGAAAGAAGCCTTAGTGCTTTTGGGATTCTTGCTCTGCTGAGAGGAGGAGGACACCTCCAAACCAAGTTGTAATCCCTGCTCCTGCTGAAAGGAGCTTGTACCTGTATGTTGGTTGCCTTCTCCATCTTTCCTTGAACTGTCAAGGACTTCTTCACTGAATTCTTCTATCTCTGGAGAATCAACCCTTTACCTCTTGGCCTGGGGTTGCTGGGAGGATCCACTAGCAGGAGTGGACTCTTCTCTGTCTCTTTTCATAACCCTCTCCTCATGTGCTGGGGTCTGCAAAATTGGTGTTGCTGGTGGCTCAGTTTGTGGAGGAGGGGTGTGCTCTTGTTGTTGCCCTATTGAGGAGGTAGGCTGTTCTTTGACTATTTGTTCTTTAGCACCCATTATTCCTTTACCCTTGTCTATACCTGGTGCTGCTGTGGAAGATGTCTGTGTTGTTGGTGCAATTGTTGTGCCCGAGGTTCCTTCTCCCACTGGGTGTGGTCGCTTGAAGATTACCTGCTGCACAGAATCCAAGTCAAGAGTCTTTTCCAAATCCTTGACATTCTTTTGCATTATCTCTTCTTCAGTTAATTTTTCAATTAAAGTGTCTTGCAGCCATTCTTGCTGATTGGCATATTTTTCAATATGTGGGTACTTGCAATGCTCATAGCCTAACAGCCTGTACTTAACTCTTCTAGCAGTGATGAAGCCTTTAGGGTCATAGGGGACCCAACGGAAGCTTTTTGAGAGCATGTACTTATCTTTAAGGATTAGCTCAGCATCTTGCCATCCCTCTTTTTTATTCATTATGAAGGGGCCCAGGTGGTGCTTGAACTTGAGATGGGCTTTCTTTTTTGAGCTGTGAAAGTGAGTGAGGTCAGAGTGAATTAGCTGCCTATAATACTCCAAGGCAAATAGCCTCATGGGCACATATTTTGGGAGCCTGTATGGACAGAGCTCACAGCCATAGACTCTGATGACTGTATGATCCTCATATAGGTACCAATCACCTATTTTGTAATTCTTGGAGAGCTGCAGGACCTTCTGTATTTCAAATGATATTCTGGGAGGAGGGGACCTCATTAATAAACAAGAGACTGGATAAACAAACTGATCAATGAATTCACAATATGAATATGGTGACTTTTGCACTTGATGATAGATAGATGTCCAGAAGATAACAGATCTTCTTTCCCCTTTAGAGTCCAGCTTTTTGATGTAGCATGGAAAAGCCTCGGACTGATAGTACATGAAAAGGTGGTAGATATAAGATGAATACTTGAAGATGCCCTCTCTGTCTACTTTGCACAGCTGATCATGAATCTTGTTAGCTATGAATTTGGCAAAATTATATTTGTGGGCAGGGGGTTGGCCTGGGCTATAAGCAGCTAAAAATACCAGCATTGTTTCATCCACATGCTCACTGGTTCTGTATCCCAGCACATAAGCAATCATGTCCAACAGAAGTCTGCCTATATCAGTAAAATAGACATCCAAGTAGGGAGGTGGCCCTGTGGGCTGGCAGTCAGGCCTCATAAATATCTTGGTGATTTTCTGAATGTCTTCACTGGACATCTTGGCAACTGTGTCCAGCAGATAGTTCATGGAGAAAGGGAACAGCAGCTCAGTTTGATTGAAGTTAAGCATCTGGTTGATGGATTCAGCGTTAATGTGAAAGAGGATGCTCCCAGATGGAGACTTAACAGCTTTGTGCTGCACATCATAATTTTCAGCACATAGGCGAATAATCTCTGGAAAAATGTTGACAGAGGGGAGACAGTAGTATGGCAGATTTGACTCCCATATCCTATATGTATCCTTGCCATTCAGGTAGTCATCTCTCAATTGCCTGAAGGTCTGCAAATGGTCCCTGTTACCCGCAAAGTCTTGGATGAGGTAGTCCCTGTCAGCAAGAGGCAAGGACTCCAGGTCTTTATTTGGTGTATTTATGGGAGCAACATTGAGGGCTGTGGGTGCAGGAGTAGCCATTATGTAGTCTGAATTGAATAAGGTAAGTGTAATAGCTTGCAAGGATCCTCCAAATTCAAGTGACAGACTCAATGTAGATGATGCTAGAAATTCTCTCCAAATGGAATAGGTAGGCTATGCAGGACTGTCTCTGCTTTGCTTGGGTCAATTTATAGAGATTGTGAATTGATGAAGATGAATTGCAGAGGGTATGTAGGATTCAAGCTGGTGAAATGCAGCTTTGGGCATTCACCCGGCAAAAGGAACAATGTCGGGTAGCTCAAGGATAAATTTGTGACTTTAGGCCGTGAGTTTATCGTTTAATATCAAATTTATGATGTTGGGGCAATGCAAGTTACTTTAGTTCAAATTAAAGAAGTAGACAGCTTCAATTTTGGGATTTGACAGGTACTTAATGGAGAATTTGCAGAGAATGACATGCATAGGGGCAAAACAAGAGAATTATGGTGAATACCTGGATAAACAGCACGGAAAGCCTTCGGGTTGAACAGTGGGTGCTCAATACAGCTGAATTGACGAGTTGTGACAGCTGCAACTGAGAATTTGGTGGGTGGGAGGCAATTTCGCGATGAAGAGGCAACAACGGCTTGGTCACTTTTGCTCGAAAATGACATAAAACGGTCAAAACCGCGCTTTTTAATAACAAATTTGGACAAAAAGGGTCATTGGCGCTTCTCCGCCGATGACGTCAGCATGACGTCATGGCGGGCCCGGGGTACAGAGGGTGACGTGGACGCTGAGCTGGAGGCCAGTGTGGCTGGACACGGTAGTGGGCGGAGAACGGTGGCAGGGCTACGTGGAGGGCCACGAGGCGCGGGGGCGGGCGGAGGCGACACGACGTCATGATGACGTGTGGGTGACGTGGTGCCAGAGGGGCGGTATCGGGGAGGTGGTAAGCGGTCTGCCTGCACCACCTTTGGGCGAAGGCGGTATTGGGGAGGGGGGCTCCGAACAACCCCGCCGATCGCCACGCATCCCGTGTACGGGAACCAATACCACTATGTCCCCGGACGTTAAAGGGAGAGGGGTCAAGATCTGAAAAAGACCGCCCACCATTGGATCGGGGGCGGCGGACGATGGACGGCTGGCGGGTGGCTACAACTTGTCGTGCATGTTGGGGGGGACCCGCTAGCGGATTAAAATATTTCGTTTAATATTTGGGGTCGGAACTTTGGGTTAGGGGGTTTTCGAGGGTTTTTGAATTAATCTGTCGGGGGAAAAAGGGTTAGAATTAGGTTTGAGCAGAGGGAAAGGGGTTTTTTGTGAAATTTTTTAGGAAAAAAGGGGAAATGAGGGTTTAGGGTAGGTTGTCACTCTAACCAGAGGTTAGAGAAATCCCAAAGCAGGGTTGACCATAGTCCCTGGTGGACTAATGTCTCCCTTAGACAAACTTATTTAGCTATAGTGCTAAAGGGGGGGATATTTATACATTGCCTGGGGTTTATACACCATGGTGTTATAATAGTAGGGGAAAGGGAAACATAGGGGATTTGATGTAAATACAGTTAGTAGTTAGCACTGGGGGGAATGAGAATGGGAAGTGGTAGTTACTAAGCTTTTCAGGAATCAAACTTAGTTAGGAAGTAGATCAAAATGAAAAGAATTTTTACACAAGAAATGTGGCTTCTTTTCAAAGAAAGAAGTCATTTATGACATAAAATTTGTACAAATGAAGAGTGTAAGGAGGACTGATCAGGCAGATCCTGCAGTGCTCCTGGGGAGATTGGTAAAAGATTTTGAAGGGGATGAGGGGAGTTAGGGATGGTTTAGTAGTATGCCACATAGGCCATTGCTCTTGTCTCTCTCCTGCTGATGGCAACATTTGATTTATTCCAAGTGATGTGCTTGGATCTTGCTTTCTGCAACCTTCAACTGCCTACCCTGCCTATTATGCCTAACATTTTTTCTTCATTTTGTATGGGTGCACTTAGCCTTGCAAACCCTGATAATTCTCTTTTTCTTTCTGCTTCCCTCCTATCTAGGTCTACCCTTATGACTTCCAAGGGCCTAGATTAAACAGTTGGGCACCTTTCTTTCTCTATCCACCTAGTCATCTGTCAAGCTTGGACTGTTTGAACAGGTACTACCTCTCTAATCTACAAAATGCAATTTAAAACAGGGTGAGGCCCAGCTTGAGCTGTTGGGCCACCCCTCAAGGTAGTAGTGGCAATTTGAAATAGCCACTTTCATGGTCTTTGTTTGGGGTTCATTTCTTTTATTTTTTCTTTGACCAATTCATTTTCTTGCCCTTTGATTTTTCTTTTAAGGCATACCCTCTTTATATTTTTTAAACTGTCTGTTTCTTTCACAAAAATGGAACCTTAGCAGCATGGAAGGTAGACATTTTTGGCACTTCCACTGTCAATCATGAGAGATAAGAACCTATTGGTATAGGAGGCTAACAGTGGCTCCACTTGGGGATGGATTTTCCAGGTGAAAAGCCAAGAACAGCGGGTCAGATTGCCTGAATTTGCTTCCCTGTTGCTGGCTGAATTTCTGTGTTTGTTGGAGACCAATGCTTAGGATCTTGGATGTTTGCAGGCAGCACCCAGTGAGCTAATTTGCTGTGAATTTTTAGATCTGTTTTTCATCTGTTTCTCAAGCTTTATTTTCATGATTTGATAGTTACTCTTTGCTTTCCTTGCTGCCCAAATGCCAGGATCCATATTTCCCAAAAATATCATAGTATATCATCCTGGTCTTCTCAAAAATGTGATGCACTTGCTTCTTTATTTATTTGTTGTAATTGAAAATACCGGGAATACAAATATTTATGTACAATACATGCATGTTTAGTCTTTAATCAAGGGAGTCAAAATAATGCTTGAGCATTCTCCCATTAACTGGCCTTCCTCAGTGTCTGAACCATCCACACTTCTCAAAAAATAAGTATTATTTCCTTGTATGGCATAAATGACATAGGGTCCCTTCCATAAAAAATCAAACTTACCATGTTTGCCTTTGTCCTCTCTTCTGGAATCCCATCTTAACACTTTATTTCCAATAAAGAAATCTTCAGCTTTGGTTCTTTTGCCAAATATTCTTTTGATCTTTTCTTGTAGAACTTGAGTTCTTTGATAGACTTCTTCTCTTGTTTGCTGTAAATGAATTGTTTGATTAATTCTTCTTTGGATGTCATTGGGCTCAGCTTGTATTTCTTGTAGCAACTTAATCACAGGAATTCCTAGAGATGTAGGAAACTTTTCTTCTAGCCCATAAACCAATTCATATGGACTCATGCCAATTGATCTCTTGGTGGTCAACCTATCTGCCCACAGTGCATTTACCAGCTTTTTATGCCAGTTCTTTTTGTTTTCTTCCAAAACTTTTTTAATGATGTTGATGAGACTTTTATTGGAAGATTCAGCTAGGCCATTACCTTGAGGATAATAGGCAGTGGAATGACCTAGGGTCATGTGATACTTGTGACAAAAATTGATCATTTTCTTGGACTTGAAAGCTGCGGCATTGTATGTGATGATTTTGTCTGGACAGCCAAACCTGGACAAGATATTGGTTTCTAGAAATTGTATAATAATGGAGTCATTGGCTTGCCTACAAGGGATGGCCTCTATCCATTTGATACGGGAACCAATACCACTATCTCCCCGGACGTCAAAGGGAGACGGGTCAAGATCTGAAAAAGACCGCCCACCGTTGGATCGGGGGCGGCGGACGATGGACGGCTGACTGCAACTTGTCATGCATGTTGGGGGGAGACCCGCTAGCGGATTAAAATATTCCGTTTAATATTTGGGGTCGGAACTTTGGGTTAGGGGGTTTTCGAGGGTTTTTGAATTAATCTGTCGGGGGAAAAAGGGTTAGAATTAGGTTTGAGCAGAGGGAAAGGGGTTTTTTGTGAAATTTTTTAGGAAAAAAGGGGAAATGAGGGTTTAGGGTAGGTTATCACTCTGACCAGAGGTTAGAGAAATCCCAAAGCAGGGTTGACCATAGTCCCTGGTGGACTAATGTCTCCCTTAGACAAACTTATTTAGCTATAGTGCTAAAGGGGGGGATATTTATACATTGCTTGGGGTTTATACACCATGGTGTTATAATAGTAGGGGAAAGGGAAACATAGGGGATTTGATGTAAATACAGTTAGTAGTTAGCACTGGGGGGGAATGAGAATGGGAAGTGGTAGTTACTAAGCTTTTCAGGAATCAAACTTAGTTAGGAAGTAGATCAAAATGAAAAGAATTTTTACACAAGAAATGTGGCTTCTTTTCAAAGAAAGAAGTCATTTATGACATAAAATTTGTACAAATGAAGAGTGTAAGGAGGACTGATCAGGCAGATCCTGCAGTGCTCCTGGGGAGATTGGTAAAATATTTTGAAGGGGATGAGGGGAGTTAGTGATGGTTTAGTAGTATGCCACATAGGCCATTGCTCCTGTCTCTCTCCTGTTGATGGCAACATTTGATTTATTCCAAGTGATGTGCTTGGATCTTGCTTTCTGCAACCTTCAACTGCCTACCCTGCCTATTATGCCTAACATTTTTTCTTCATTTTGTATGGGTGCACTTAGCCTTGCAAACCCTGATAATTCTCTTTTTCTTTCTGCTGCCCTCCTATCTAGGTCTACCCTTATGACTTCCAAGGGCCCAGATTAAACAGTTGGGCACCTTTCTTTCTCTATCCACCTAGTCATCTGTCAAGCTTGGACTGTTTGAACAGGTACTACCTCTCTAATCTACAACATGCAATTTAAAACAGGGTGAGGCCCAGCTTGAGCTGTTGGGCCACCCCTCAAGGTAGTAGTGGCAATTTGAAATAGCCACTTTCATGGTCTTTTTTTGGGGTTCATTTCTTTTATTTTTTCTTTGACCAATCCATTTTCTTGCCCTTTGATTTTTCTTTTAAGGCATACCCTCTTTACATTTTTTAAACTGTCTGTTTCTTTCACAAAAATGGAACCTTAGCAGCATGGAAGGTAGACATTTTTGGCACTTCCACTGTCAATCATGAGAGATGAGAACCTATTGGTATAGGAGGCTAACAATTTGAATAATCGATTTCCAACTATTTTAAATATTTAAGTTTATAATGAACATAAACTTACTAATTCCATATATATTAAATATTTAAATCTATAACTAATAAAAACTCAAATTTTGTAAATCAAATTTATTAAAACAATGCACTTAACAAAAACAATGCTCACAGAAATCTAAGTTTTATTATTAATCTCCATAATGTTGATACATTGTTTGGAGTGTGGAGGAAGCTTTCTTCCTCCGCACTCCACACAACACACAATGTATCAACAACCATACACATTATTTCTATAACATCTAGCTATATGTATAGATTAACATAAATCCAAAATTGTTTAAATTTTGAGACAAGTAAAATGTAATTTCTTATTCAATTAATCAAATTCCAACTATATTAAATAAGTTTATAATTAACATAAAGTTACTAATTTCATATATATTAAATATCCAAATTTATAATTAACCTAAACTCAAAGTTTTGTAAATCAAATTTATCAAAAAAAAATGCTTATGTGCTTTATGCTTAAATAATCAAATTCCAATTATAGTAAATATCCAAATTTTTAATTAAAATAAACTTGCTAATATCCAAATCTATGACTAACATAAACTCAATGTTTTGTAAACAAAATTTATTAAAACAATGTCTCTATGTTCTACATCCACCTTGAGGTGTTGGTTCATGCTTTATATGTCATGTTGCATGGTTTAATTGTATGAATTTGATAAATGTGCATTTCATGATTTATGTTCATCCATAAATATGGTTGGATGTTATAGCAATCATGCTTATAGTTGTTAATACATTGTGGGCAGTGCACGTTAAAGTTGCAAGTAGTGCACGTTAAAGTTTCAGGTAGTTACTTTATGAATTGAAATTGATGTCATGTGGAAGTTAGCCAATTGAAGAGAGAAAAAGACTAAAATATTTAGAATGGTAAATTTTAAAAAAATTATATCCATTCATTGAATGCATTGCTATAATTGTTATAATGATTGCAAAGTGTGTATATCTCAGAGTTTACCTTTTATTGTGAAAAGTGTGGCTTGCAAAAATTCTCAAATAATGACAAACCGCAAAAACAATTGCAAAAACGAAACATTCTCAACTAACAACAAAAAATAATAAACCAAAAATAGTAAACCAAGCCTATGTCGTTATGCAACTCTCACCCTTATTTTTAGATATATTAATTCTAACTTATGTGTGTGTAATTTGGTAAAATAAAAACTAAACATTTATAACCAAATTAATTAATATTATATACTTGATTTTAGACTTTTGTGATCCATACTGAATTTGATAGTATTTTGGATTAATCACATCATAAGTTGACCAAAAACTTATGATGTGATTACTCCCCAAAACTTTATCAAAATTAATATTATATAAGCTAACTTGTTTTTTCCAATGAAAAGAATGCCTACTAATCCCCATTTTATTTATTTTGAAAATAAAATTATGGATTGAACCCAGGTGGCAAAGGGAAAGGTTCATAGATTTTATTTATTTTGAAAATAAAATTATGGATTGAACCCGGGTGGCAAAGGGGAAGGTTCATCTTCTTTGTTAGAGCCATAGTTTTTAAAATAATAAATATTTTTTTTCCTAACGAATATTAATCACCTTTCACATTTAATTATATTTAATTTTGCTAATTATTATTTTTAAATCAAATATTATTGAAATATATTTTAATAATTTTTATTAATAAATTATAATTGATTAACATTTTATAACGATACAATTAATATTATACTCGTAAAATTTCCTTCGCATGAAATTCATATTATACTTATAACATATCCTTCGCATGAAATTCATTAATGCAATAATTTAAAAGCATTTCTTATTAATTCATTTATTTGCCTTAAGTTGTGTGGTGATATAGCGAAATTACATTTGAAAAGAAATTACTATTATAAATGTATGGGACACTAATTTTAAATTTGAAAAAAATGTTATGAACACAATTACATTATTAAAATTAATTGTGCTGGTCTGTGTTGAGATTTTCTGTTTTATTAAATTTGGGAAAAATCTCATGTATGTGACAACAATAGGATTAGTTGCTATATTAGCTCCAGTGTTTTTTGAGGAGGAGTTAATGCATCCTATATTTGTTGTGAGGGAATTTATGATTCAATTTTATGCTCCAGCTATATAGAAATGTAATCACGTAGAGGATTGAGAGTGTGTGTAGAGAATGTAGAGAAAATAGGGTGAGCTGAGAGTATGTGTGAAGAATTAAAATTGTTGTAATCTCCTTTGAATAATAAGATTGTCGATGCCTCTGTTCTGGTGGACGTAGCCCAAATTGGTTGGGTGAACCACATTAAATCTGTGTGTTATGGTTTTGTGATTGTTAATGAGCTGTGTATGTTTTCTGTTTAATTTATTTCTGCTGCGCATTGTTTAGTCTAACAAGTAGTATCAGAGTGGCGCAGCGGAAGCTTGGAGGGCCCATAACCTACAGGTCTCTGGTTGTGGAGCTGGTGCATGTGACAGAGCTGCTGAAGGTGGAGTTTTGGCGATTGGCGCGGTTTCGGCAGAGACAGTCGCGCCAATTTCTAAACAGTAATCGGGTTGGCGCGTTTGATTCTGAAACAAATGCACTAGTGGCGCGGATCCGAGTTGAATACTCGCGCTAAAGCGCCAGTATCCCGATTGGCGCGGAATCGACGGGTTTAAGCGCGCCAATATTTTGTCACTCACACCGTTTTTGTTCCGGCCCGGATCGTCTACTGTCAAAGAAGCGCCCTCGCGCCAAGTGAGGATCGCTTTGGTAAAACTGCAATTTTGTTATTTTTTTTATTTCTAATCTGCAGTTTGTACAGCAGAGGGATTGTATGATAAGGTAAAGAAAGCACAGTAGACGACAAAGGCATTTTTTGTTAAATATTAACTTTATTTATTAAGTTGGAATTGGAGATTCAGTGTGTTACAACATGGAAAAAACTCAAAGTGCTCGTTTTGAGATCGAGAAGTTCAATGGCAAAAATAACTTCGAAATCTGGAAAGTGAAGATGCATGCTCTGCTTGTGCAACAAGGAGTGGCGAAGGCGCTGTTGGGAAGATCCAAACAGCCTTACTCCATGACAGATGATAAATGGAATGAATTGGATGGAAGAGCTCTGAGCGGTATTCGACTGTGTTTGGCTGATGATGTTTTGTTTAACACCGTGTCAGAGAAAACTGCTGCTGTTCGTGGACAAAGCTTGAGAAGTTGTACATGACAAAATCCTTGACCAATAGGATTCTTCTAAAGCGACAATTGAACAGTCTGCGCAATTAGAAAGTATAGAAGTAAAATTTGAATCAGAAGATAAAGCTATAACTTTATTGTGCTCGTTACCCGAGTCATGGGATCATTTTGTTACTTCTATAAGTCTAAGTATATCAGAAACCCTTGAATTTGATGATGTTGTTGGAGCTTTGTTGTCCAAAGAGACAAGGAAGAGGTCAAATTCTCAAACCTCTACATCAGAAGCAATGATGGCTAGAGGTCGTTCTAGAGAAAGACGTTCCAGTAAGCACATCGACTCGCGTTCAAAATCAAAAGGGAAGAAGAGTAAGGTAAAGTGCTATTTTTGTGGCAAATCGGGACATTTGAAGAAGGACTGCTGGAAGATACAGCAAGCATCCAAAGAAGACTCTTCACCAGCGAAGCAAGAGGCAAACACGACAAATACAGGTTCGACATCCAAGACAGGTATGAGTGATGAAGTGTTATCAGTTGATTTGTCTAGTCATGATTAACATTGGTTGTTAGATTCTGGTGCATCAAATCACATGTGTATTCATAGGGAATGGTTTAAAACTTATAAACCAATCAATGACGGAGTAGTTTACATGGGAAATGATGTCACATGTAACATTGTTGGAATTGGAACCGTTTAGCTTAAAATGTTTGATGGGACAAATAAAATTTTAACTGATGTACGACATGTACCTGAACTAAGGAAAAATATCATTTCAT
This sequence comes from Pinus tabuliformis, assembly GCA_031772625.1. Lineage (NCBI taxonomy): Eukaryota > Viridiplantae > Streptophyta > Pinopsida > Pinales > Pinaceae > Pinus > Pinus tabuliformis. Next base: position 824,842,776 of record CM062805.1, read on the forward strand.
TAGGAGTACTGGACACAAATGGATATAAAACCTTTATTCAAGGTGGAGTAATGAAAATTTATAAAGGAATTTTACTAGTAATGAAAGCAAAGAAGGTTGGAAATCTTTTTCAGTTAGAAGGAAGAACAGAGTTAGATTATGTTTCTATAGTGTTTGAAAATGACAGTAATTCTATTCGTTTATGGCATCAAAGGTTGGGCCATATGAGTGAAAGAGGATTAAAGATTTTATCTAATCGCAAGTTACTTCCTAGTCTAAAGTCTGTTAAGTTAGATTTCTGCAAACATTGTCTATTTGGGAAACAAAGCAAGCAAAAGTTTCAAACTAGAAAACATACTAGTAAGGGAATCCTTGATTATATCCATTCTGATGTTTGGGGTCCATCTCCTATAACCTCATATGGAGGTTCATCATATTTTGTATCTTTTATTGATGATTTCTCTAGGAAAGTGTGGGTCTACATGTTAAAGAAGAAGTCTGATGTGTTTATAGTTTTCAAACAATTTAGAGCATTAGTTGAAAACATCACTGGAAGAACTATTAAATGTTTAAGAACTGACAATGGTGGTGAGTTTACTTCAAAGTAATTTGATAATTATTGCAAGGAAGCTGGGATCGAAAGACATAAAACCACTGTATATACTCCTCAGCAAAATGGAGTTGTTGAACGCATGAACATGACTCTCTTAGAGAGAGCAAGAAGTATGCTGAGTAATGCCAATTTGCAGAAGGAATTGTGGACAGAAGCGGTTGCCACAGCTTGCTTTTTAATAAATCGATCACCATCAACTGCAATAGGATGCAAAATTCCTCAAGAGGTATGGAAAGGTCATCCTTGTGATTATTCTAAACTGAAAGTTTTTGGTTGTGATGCATATGCTCTAGTTCCAAAACATCAGCGTTCTAAATTAGATCCTAAGTCAAAAAGATATATCTTTGTTGGATACGGTGATGGGACTAAGGGATATAGATTGTGGGATCCTACTACTCACAAGATCATCATTAACAGAGATGTTAAATTTAATGAATCCTCACTTGAAAGTTCAGATGTAGATGATAAAGTGAAACAGGATAATGTATCTAAGCTTCAACACATTCAGTTTGAAACCAGTCCAAATATTGATGATGATCAAGATGAACATGGTTCAGATGTAAGTCATGAACAAGTTTCAGATGCAGGTCATGAACAAGTTTCAGATGTAGATCATGAACATGATTCAGATGCTGATCATGAAGAAGTTCCTACAGACAATAATCAACAAATTGTGGAAGTACCAGAAACATCTTTAAGGAGGTCCACGAGAATTAAACGTCCTCCTAGAAGGTATGATGATTATGTTACTTCAGTTGCTTTAACCGCTAACGATGATGAACCTTTGTGTTATCAGGAAGCTGTAGAAGGTTCTAAAAGTGAAAAGTGGAAAGAAGCTATGAAGGACGAGATGATGGCATTACACAAGAATGACACGTGGGATCTGGTAGAACTTCCTAAAGAAGGAAAAACTGTGGGATGTAAATGGGTGTACAAATTGAAAAGGGGTGTTGATGGTACAAAGGACAGGTACAAAGCAAGGCTGGTTGCGAAAGGTTTTTCGTAGAAAGCAGGCATTGATTTTCATGAGATATTTTCACCAGTTGTAAAAATTGTTTCAATTCTAATTGTATTAGCATTGGTTGCCTTACTTGATTTAGAATTACAACAACTAGATGTTAAAACTGCATTTTTATATGGAGATTTAGATGAGGAGATTTACATGGAACAACCGGAAGGGTTTGTTCAAGATCACAACAAGAAATTTGTCTGCAGGCTCAAGAAATCATTGTATGGTCTGAAGCAGTCGCCTCGACAATGGTACAAGAAATTTGATTCTTTCATGTTGAGTCAAAATTATATAAGACGTGAATATGATCCTTATGTTTACTTTAAGAAATTAAGTAATGACATGTTCATTATCTTAGTGTTGTATGTTGACGATATGCTTTTAGCAAGCAAAAGCATAACAGAGATCAACAGGTTAAAGGCTCAGATGGCTAGGAAATTTGATATGAAAGATCTAGGCGCAGCAAGACAAATTTTGGGCATGGAGATTTTCAGAGACAGGAGCAATGGTAAGCTGTGGCTATCACAATAGAAGTATATTGAGAAAATACTCTTGAGGTTTGGTATGAACAATGTGAAGCTTGTTTCAGTCACTTTAGCTTCCCATTTTAAGCTTTCTTCAAGTTTATGTCCTAGTACAAATGAAGAAAAGGAATATATGTCTCGAATTCCATATGCCAATGTAGTAGGTTGCTTAATGTATGCAATGGTTTGTACTCAACTAGATATTTCACATGCAGTTGGGGTTGTCAGCAGGTATATGGCAAATCCAGGAAAAGAACACTGGTTAGCAGTGAAATGGGTGCTTCGGTATTTGAGAGGCACAAGTGATTATTGTATCACTTATAACAGAAGTAGTGAATTTGTTTGCGGATATGTTGATTCCGATTTTGTAGGTGATTTGGATAAGAGAAGGTCAACTTCAGGATATGTCTTTACTCTTGCAGGTGGATCCATTAGCTGGATGTCAAAGCTACAGAATATTGTTGCTTTGTCCACTACTGAAGCAGAATACATAGCTGCTTCGCATGCTTGCAAAGAAGCGGTTTGGTTGAATGGATTGATTGGTGAGTTTGGTAGGTTACCGGACAACATCAAGTTATTTTGTGATAGTCAAAGTGAAATTCATTTGGCTAAGAATCCGGCCTATCATAGTAAATCAAAGCATATACCTATCAAGTACCATTTTGTACGACAAGTTATCACTGAAAGGGGTGTTTCTCTTGAAAAGGTGCATACGAAGGAAAACTGTGCAGACATGTTCACGAAACCAGTTTTGTTAGAGAAGCTACGTTGGTGTCTGGCTTCTCTTGGCTTGCAGAAAAGATAAAAATAATAAATGAACAGGGTATCAGGCTAATTATTTTCAAGGTGGAGATTGTTGAGATTTTCTATTTTATTAAATTTGGGAAAAATCTCATGTATGTGACAACAATAGGATTAGTTGCTATATTAGCTCCAGTATTTTTTGAAGAGGATTTAATGCATCCTATATTTGTTGTGAGGGAATTTATGATTCAGTTTTATGCTCCAGCTATATAGAAATGTAATCCCGTAGAGGATTGAGAGTGTGTAGAAAATGTAGAGAAAATAGGGTGAGCTGAGAGTATGTGGGAAGAATTAGAATTGTTGTAATCTCCTTTGATTAATAAGATTGTCGATGCCTCTGTTCTGGGGGACGTAGCCCAGATTGGTTGGGTGAACCACGTTAAATCTGTGTGTTATGGTTTTGTGATTGTTAATGTGCTGTGTATGTTTTTTGTTTAATTTATTTCCACTGCGCATTGTTTATTCTAACAGTCCATACATTCTACACTTCATCGCCAATTTGTCAACCAACCGACCAACCAATCCATTTGAGAATAAACAACAATTTACATACATATATGGGTGTAAATGCCAAAATCATTGAGAGCGCCCTTCAATTTATGAATAATTTTATCATAAATCCATTAGGGCACCTAAGTTTGGGAATGTGATGATTGAAAAATTCATCGTAAAAATATTTTATTATTATTATGTTTTGGTTTCTTAAAATTTTATAACATACATTTTATTTTAATTTTTTAAATTAAAGTAGTGCACAAGAGTAACTCTTATATATTCTTTGGTTTAGATCATAAATGAAGAATATTGATAACTCACATGTATTACTCAAACTTCTATCTTCAATTTGAACTTTTGTTACAAATATTAAAATTATATAATTTTAATAATTTGTCACTTCAAGACTATCAGCAATCTCTTACACTACCCATCTCATGTGGAATATTTGATACTTCACATACATTTTACTGTCAACTGTCAATCTAGGCCACTTCTACATTTTTCCCTGAACATGTTGGAAGTGACAATTGTTCATTTAAAATTTTAAACAAAATGGAGTTTGAAAAGTTACAAATAAATTAAATCAAAAAATATAATTGTATTTTTATTTTTATTTTCAAAAATTGAAAAACATAAAGATATAAGCATAGTTTGAGAGTGTATTTTCAATGAAATGTTAAAGTATTTCAAGGGTATTTTGACAAAACTCTGAATAAATTGGTAAGTTGAGGAAGATAACTCACTTCAAAGTAGAGGCTAGTGTTATTAACATCTGTAAGTTTTCTTTTATCTACATTTAAAAAATGATCCATCAATGCTATGGTTATTCTTGTTAAATTTAACATTGTTATGTACAATATTGTCACCAATATGTTTAATCATGTATTATCCTAGTAATTCTTACAATGTTAGACAATGGAAAATTAAGTATACCTACTTTGTTACATAAAATTATGCCTAAAATTTATGTTACATAGAACCTTTTCTTCCATTTCAGAAGGTATTTGATGGGTCATGTTGGGGCAAAGTGATTGCCTATCATTTAATTGTCAACTCGGGGGTTTCGTAAAACTTGTGAAGCATGCGTGCATTATATATGCTAGAAATTAACTTCCAATTTAGATCAATCTAACTACTAAACCAAATAACGATAAACCAAATTCACATATTCTAATTCAACAATCAATTCAAAGGAAATTATAGTATAGTGTTTGGAATTCAAATCTTAATCTATCACACTTGCAGGAATTGAAATCTTAATCTACCACACTTGCAGGAATTGAAGTCTTAATCTACCACACTTGCGGGAATTGAAACGCACACCACTTTTTCAAAAATGAAATTGCATGAAATGAAATCTACTCTAAGGGGTCATGTGTGCATTATCAAATCAGGATCCTAGGAAATGAATAATCAAAACCACATGATATGAAATGAAAGCAAAAATAATAATTCTTAACCTCTAGATATGAAAGCAAATAAAAACAATCACTCTTAACCTCTCACATAGGAAAAGGTGTGAATAAATAAATCTTAATCTATGAAATCAAATAAAAACAATCACTCTTAACCTCTCACACAGGAAAAGATATGAAATAAATAAATCTTAATCTATGAAAGCAAATAAAAACAACCACTCTTAACCTCTCACACAGGAAAAGATGTGAAAGAAATAAATCTTAATCTATGAAAACAAATAAAAACAATCACTCTTAACTTCTCACACAGGAAAAGATATGAAATAAATAAATCTTAGTCTATGAAAGCAATAAATCTTAATCTATGAAAAACAATAAATCTCACACATTTTAGATGGCCAATCTAAAAGCATGAGGGATGGAAAGTTGAGAGGCTTCAAATACAAGCATAACCAAATCAAAGTGAACATCACTCATGAGCATGGTGCCAAATCCAAATTCTATATTCAAAACATGAGCATTTCCCCAACTTTACACATGCCTTCAAAGGAAAAGGCTCTCCTATTTATACAAAAACATAAGAAGCTACCCTATTTAATGAGGATCCACTAAAATCTCATATAGTTACAACCAAATAGCTCATAATGAGACACATATCCCCTAGGTGTCTCATAGAGTTCTAATCCAAATAAGAAATGATGAGACACCTCATAGAGTTACAATCCAAATAGGACACATATCCTTCTTTGACCTTTTATCCAAATCTCCTTTGAAGGGAATTCGAATTTGAGCATTGGAGGCCACAAAAGGGTGCATTGGAAGCTTCCAAATAAACTACACATTCATGAAACTCAAACCACAAATATAGATACATGAAACCATGTTAATTTCCTAGTTTTTAATCATAAATTCACTTTAAACACATAAAATAAATAACTTTGGTAAATAAAGATCCTAACCCATATATTTATGAAAATGGTGGCTAATGAAAGGTTATATGGTTATGGAGATGTGACATGTGAGTGAAATGGTGGCGATAAAGGTGAAAGTGGGTGTCATTTTGAAGACATTTTGGAGGCCTAACATACCCCCCCAACTAGAGCAATTACATGTCCGCATTCAAATATTGCATTAATTCCTTTGATTTGCTTGCAACGTCTTTGCTTTTAAATAAGCTTGGATTATATTATATGTCCTTAAACTTTGCATTTGACAATTTTATTTATTTTTGCAAAGTATGCATTGTCATACATTGAATTGCAACATGTTTGGTTGGTTCTTGTGTTTCAACCAAATTCTAATTGGTATTGGTTCTTGTGTTTCAATACCTTGTTTCTTTTTGTTGTAACGAGATTCATTGAACATATTTAAGAATGCATCTTTAAAATCAGCCATATAATGTGCTCTTAATTTAGACATTATTTGCAAATCATATAACTTTTTGAACCATAATGCAATCATAATTGATTAGAAAAAGTATGTTAGGATGAAATGAAAATGTGTGATGGTGTATGATATATGAATATGAAATGATGTCCCTTCCCCCCAACTAAAGATATGACAATGTGAACGAGGAAGTGAGGAATTTCCTAAAGTTACAATTTTAGTATTTTCAAGAATTGCATGACTAAAAATTAGAAAACCACATACCTTCACTTACCTTCAATGTGCATGAATTATGGAAATTGAAGATTGTGACTGCTTCTGGATCATGGAATGAAATGTAGAATTCATCTGCTTCTTGGTTGCATAAATGGTGGATGAGGTTGTGAAGTGGATTCTTTATTTCTGCTACGAAATTTGTTGTATCTGCTACAAAATGCTGAAATGATATAGTCTTCAATCGCTATAAAACCAATGGTACAACTCTAGTCATGCGAATAAATGTGTTGGTGTCAAGCATGAAGAGAGGTCATTGGATTACCGACCATTGATGAATGTTGTTAACAAATGTGAGGCAAAATTGCCATTAATGTCAACTAGTGCCAAGGTACCTAAGTACATCTTGCAAAGGGCGAATAAATGAGCCGATGTCGAGCCACTTACAAGATCCAACAATCAATGGACATTTATGTATTCCCATGATTGTTAGCGAAAGAGCCTGTCATTAAGACATACGAGCCTCAAGGTACTAATGAGGACTCTAGCCTTGGACCTAGATAATGTGTCGATGTCGATAGGCCAAGGCTTGTTAGAAGGAAGGCCTTAAGGAATCCTCCATCATCTAACGTGAGCATGAAACAATGATTTTGAAGGACTATGAATGGAAAATTTTGCAGTGGATCAAGGTTTATTTAACGGAAAGGAAAATGACAAGTGCATGGAAAGTAAATGGACAAATCAGCATGTAAGCAAGCTGAATGTCTTTATGAAAATGGGTTATGAGTTAGTGAAAGCAAGGCAAGGAAAAAAATGAGCAGTGAAGGAAAATGAGATGAGAATTTTATTGACTGACTGAGTGAAATGCAATGCGACTGCAAAGGAAATGAGATGAAGGTTTTATTGACTGAAGGAGTATGGATGTAATGGAAAAACTAGCATCTGAGAGGCTTACAACTGCTAGATCTGATATGCATTAGCATGTGCTCATACATTGATGTTTCATCTCTGTTGTTGCTCTGAGCATTTTCTTGTGAAATAAATGTGGTCTTTGAGAGACAATATTTGCTTATGGTCATCTGTTCTTCCTCCTGGAATCTACAAAAAAAACTAGTACTTCTTCTCCAATGGATTGTAAAGTTATCAAAATAGAGAGGTAATCAATTTCTGTGTTAATGACATTTACATAAAAAATAATAATCGGTACTATTAAACAAGTTCATAAAAGAAAAGCAAGAGATTTTATACCTATGTTGAAAGTAGTGCCTCAAGTTACCTGTTGTTTGAGTTTCTTTTCAGCAATTTTTATTATTATTTACTATTTCAAAATCTGATAATAGCTTCCTCATTTTGTATATCTCATCGAGATCTTTCTATCGATGCTTGAATCATCGAATTCTGATGTCGTATGAGAAAGTTAGATTATTTTGAAATTTTTATGAAACAGTAAAAATTGTCATGTAAAATGTGGCATGGGAACATGATGCTACAGTGAAAGATGATGTAAGCAGATGAAATGGCATGTTGATCATGAATTTTTGGTTAGAATGCATTGTTTAACAGATAAATCATTGAGTTAAATGCATAGCTTCAGAATTGTTGATTAGCTGTAGAATCGATGTTCCGCTGCAGAATGGAATCAGTTGCAGAATGTGCACAGTTTCCGTAGCTAAAATCTTGAACAAACAACCCAAGTCAGTAAATAACCAAAATGAATTCAAAGAGCAAGAAACAATGTTGTGGTTTACTGAAGCCAAAATCCAATGATAATTGCAATGCTTCTTGTCAGAAAAATTAGCAATTTTTTTTTTGAACTAAACTATATTTTTTTTCCACAATAATGTAATTTACATTTAGAACCCTGGCATCACCATACTAAATGTAGATGGTGAAGCACTTTTGCAAAATACGCATTATGAAAAACAAAAGAACATAAGTTTTAATGACAGGCAATCACAATAAGCCCCATATCCTCTGTTTTCGATTAACCTTCAAAATTACTCTTACCATCTAAAAATGAGTGCTATTCAAGAAATGGAATGACTGTGTGTATGGAAATGGAATGACTGAGTATATATGAAAATGGAAACACTGTGTGCATATAAAAAAATGGAAACACTATGTATATGAAATGACTTGCGTGTAATAAATAAGCAGTAAGGGTTTAGAGAGTCGTAGATAGGTAGGTCACATCGTCATCTTGACCGTTAACAAGTGGAGTTCTGGAGGACCGCTTGAGTACAGGTTATGGAGTTTGAAGCGGAGATTTGTTATGAACATCCAAAATCATATTTTCATGACCGCAACTTCTATCTGTGTATTAAATTCTAAATCCGTTTTTTTCTCACGCAGTCAGTGAAACAATGTCCCAAAGAATCCCATATTTCTCTCAAACAATTGAGAAATTGAGGAAACCATTTTTGGGTTATTTAATTCGGCCTATCCTGAGAAAAACCCATGTCCCCTTTCTTCAAAATTCATTTTCATTTGGCCAAAAATCGCATTTTAAATTTGACGTTTTTAAGTTTTGCGTTTTTTGGAAATGGTGATCCAGTGTGTTGTGCGGAATGTGCAGGTCGAGACACTCTAATCCATAGAGGTTATGATACCGTACCCATCATATACTGTGGAGCAAATTCACTACACCTCTTCGGCTGGCCAGATCAGTATTACATTGTTTTATTCCTGCAAGTATTTCAATGGACTGTTTTCTATGGTGACTAAAATTGGGCTTTGTACAACGTGTTTTCTCATCATGCCAAAACAACAACCCATGATTTCTAACTGATGCTCCCCGCTGAATATTCAGAGCCTTGGCTTTGACGCTCAGCATGAAGCTTAGCTTCTCGTCCCTCTTGGTAAATCTTAGTTCTGTGGAGATCAAAGTTTTTCAAAGGCCATGGGCCATTGCGTTGTTTGTTTAAAAAAAAATAATTATGTTTTTCTTTTTTTTTTAAATTATATATGTTACATTTTTTTTTGAATTAAAAATATATACATATATATTTCATTTAAAACAAAACAATTTATTAATAAAGAAAATGCATTTGAATTTTATTTTTATTTAAGTTTATTGAAAAATAAAATTGAATCAAATCATGAAAAAATAAATTAGCTGCAGAGTAGCTAAATAATTTTAAGATATACTAACAAAACAATTTCTTTTTCTGATTCTCCAGGTCACACGAAGTGCATAAGGAGAGCATAATTGAGAGATTTATTTTGTTAGCATAGTCAAGATTTTATCAATCAATTCTTCTATAAATTTTGCAAAAATAAAATAAAAAGGCTTGATCTCATACCTTAAATTATCATTCGTGATCTTCACTTGCGCTCCTTGTTCTCAACCATTTGTTTTATTGCAAATTTTCCTACAAAGGGTTAGTAGATGGGTGGTTCTTACTGCACCAAAAAAACATCAAATTTATCCTAAAAACTATAAAAAATTATTTTTATTTTTCCTATCTATCTAAAAACTATTATTTTTTTATTTTATTTTTAAGTATATTCATGCTTCCAATGAAACCATTTACGAATTAGAATTTTTGAAATTCTCATATCCCAACTTGAAAAATGTACCTAATTGTTTGTAATGATATGCAAAATTGACTTGACCTTTCGATTTGCTACAAGGATCTCTTGAAGAATTGATGAATATTGTAGTGTAACCGCTTCTTGATACCATTCCTCAATGTAGTCTTTCAGTTGCATTCTAGATCCTTTGTCGATAAATAGTTAGTATCGAATTTTTGTATTTTTATAAAAATGATATGCAGCTAAATGATTTATGCATCTACATGCTTTAATTATGCATCTAGAAAAAAAAAAGTAAAAATGAACTCTAGAATGAAAGCTAGTTTCTATGCACACTTCCTTGGCAACGGCACCAAAATGTTGGGGCAAAGTGATTGGCCTATCATTTAATTGTCAACCCGGCGGTTTTGTGAGACTTGTGAAGTATGCATGCACTATATATGCTAGAAATTAACTTCCAATTTAGATCAATATAACTACTAAACCAAATAACGATAAACCAAATTCACCTATTCTAATTCAACAATCAATTCAAAGGAAATTATATTACAATGTTTGGAATTTAAATCTTAATGTATCACACTTGTAGGAATTGAAATCTTAATCTACCACACTTGCAGGAATTTAATTCTTAATCTACCACACCTGCGGGAATTAAAAAGCACACCACGCTTTCAAAAATGAAATTGCATGAAATGAAATATATTCTAAGGAGTCATATGTGCATTATCAAATCAGGGTCCTATGAAATGAATAATCAAAACTACATGATATGAAATGAAAAAAAAACAATAATTCTTAACCTCTAGATATGAAAGCAAATAAAAACAATCACTCTTAACCTCTCACACAGGAAAATATATGAAATAAATAAATCTTAATCTATGAAAGCAAATAAAAACAATCACTCTTAACCTCTCACACAGGAAAAGATATGAAATAAATAAATCTTAATTTATGAAAGTAAATAAAAACAATTATTCTTAATCTCTCACAGAAGAAAAGATATGAAATAAATAAATCTTAATCTATGAAAGCAATAAATCTTAATCTATGAAAAACAATAAATCTCACACATTTTAGATGGCCAATCTAAAAGCATGAGGGATGGAAAGTTGAGAGGCTTCAAATACAAGCATAACCAAATCAAATTGAACATCACTCATGAGGATGGTGCCAAATCCAAATTCTATATTCAAAACATGAGCATTTCACCAAATTTACACATGCCTTCAAAGGAAAAGTCTCTCCTATTTATACAAAAACATAAGAAGCTACCCTATGTAATGAGGATCCACTAAAATCTCATATACTTACAACCAAATAGCTCATAATGAGACACATATCCCCCAGGTGTCTCATAGAGTTCTAATCCAAATAAGAAATGATGAGACACCTCCTAGAGTTACAATCCAAATAGGACACGTATCCTTCTTTGACCTTTTATCCAAATCTCCTTTGAAGGGAATTCGAATTTGAGCATTGGAGGCCACATAAGGGTGCCTTGGAAGCTTCCAAATAACCTACACATGTCATGAAACTCAAGCCACATATATAGATACATGAAACCATGTTAATTTCCTAGTTTTTAATCATAAATTCATTTTAAACACATAAAATAAATAACTTTGGTAAATAAGGATCCTAACCCATATATTTATGAAAATTGTGGCTAATGAAAGGTCATATGGTTATGTAGATGTGACATGTGAGTGAAACGGTGGCGATAAAGGTGAAAGTGGGTGTCATTTTGAAGACATTTTGGAGGCCCAACATACCCCCCAACTAGAGCAATTACATGTCCGCATTCAAATATTCCATTAATTCCTTTGATTTGCTTGCAATGTCTTTGCTTTTAAATGAGCTTGGCTTATATCATATGTCCTTAAACTTTGCATTTGATAATTTTATTTATTTTTGCAAAGTATTCATTGTCATACATTGAATTGCAACATGCTTGGTTGATTCTTGTGTTTCAACCAAATTCTAATTGGTATTGGTTCTTGTGTTTCAATACCTTGTTTCTTTTTGTTGCAACAAGATTCATTGAACATATTTAAAAATACATCTTTAAAATCAGCCATATAGTGTGCTCTTAATTTAGACATTATTTGCAAATCATATAACTTTTTGAACCATAATGCAATCATAATTGATTAGGACATGTATGTTAGGATAAAATGAAAATGTGTGATGGTGTATGATATATGAATATGAAATGATGTCCCTTACCCCCAACTAAATATATGACAATGTGAAAGAGGAAGTGAGGAATTTCCTAAAGTTACAATTTTAATATTTTCAGGAATTGCATGACTAAAAATTAGAAAACCACATACCTTCACTTACCTTCATTGTGCATGAACTATGGAAATTGAAGAGTGTGGCTGCTTATCGATCATGGAATGAAATGTAGAATTCATCTGCTTCTTGGTTGCATAAATGGTGGATGAGTTTGTGAAGTGGATTCTTTATTTCTACTGCTAAATCTATTGCATCTACTGCAAAATGCTGAAATGATATAGTCTTCAATCGCTATAAAACTAATGGTACAACTCTAGTCATGCGAATAAATGTGTTGGTGTCAAGCATGAAGAGAGGTCATTGGATTACTGACCATTGATGAATGTCATTAACCAACGTGAGGAAAACTCGCCATTAATATCAACGAGTGCCAAGGTACCTAAGTACATCTTGCGAAGGGTGAATAAATGAGCCGATGTCAAGCCACTTACAACATCCAACGATCAAGGGACATTGATGTACTCCCATGATTGTTAGCGAGAGAGCTTGTCATTAAGGCATACAAGCCTCAAGGTACTAATGAGGACTCTAGCCTTGGACCTAGATAATGTGTCAATGTCGATAGGCCAAGGCTTGTTAGAAGGAAGGCCTTAAGGAATCCTCCATCATCTAACGTGAGCATGAAACAATGATTTTGAAGGACTATGAATGGAAAAAAATTTAGTGAATCAAGGTTTATTTAACGGAAAGGAAAATGACAAGTGAATGGAAAGTAAATGGACAAATCAGCATGTAAGCGAGCAAAATGTCTTTATGAAAATGGGTTATGAGTTAGTGAAAGCAAGGCAAGGAAAAAAATGAGCAATGAAGGAAAATAAGATGAGAATTTTATTGACTGACTGAGTGAAATGCAATGTGACTGCAAAGGAAATGAGATGAAGGTTTTATTGACTGAAGGAGTATGGATGTAATGGAAAAACTGGCATCTGAGAGGCTTGCAAATGCTAGATTTGATATGCATTAGCATGTGCTCATGTGTTGATGTTTCATCTCTGTTGCTACTCTGATCATTTTCTTGTGAAATAAATGTGGTCTTTGAGAGACACTATTTGTTTATGGTCATCTGTTCGTCCTCTTAGAACCTGCAAAAAAAACTAGTACTTCTTCTCCAATGGATTGTAAAGTTATCAAAATAGAGAGGTGATCAATTTCTCTGTTAATGACATTTACATAAAAAATAAGAATCGGTACTATTAAACAAGTTCATAAAAGAAAAGCAAGAGAGTTTATACCTATGTTGAAAGTAGTGCCTCAAGTTACCTGTTGTTTCTTTTCAGCAATTTTTTTCATTATTTACTATTTCAAAATCTGATAATATCTTCCTTATTTTTTAGATCTCATTGAGATCTTTCTATCGATGCTTGAATCATCGAATTCTGATGTCATATGAGAAAGTTAGATTGTTTTGAAATTTTTATGAAACAGTAAAAAATTTCATGTAAAATGTGGCATGGGAACATGATGCTACAGTGAAAGATGATGTAAGCAGATGAAATGGCATGTTGATCATGAATTTCTGGTTAGAATGCATTGTTTGACAGATAAATCATTGAGTTAAATGCATAGCTTCAGAATTGTTGATTAGCTACAAAATTGTTGTTCAACTGCAGAATGGAATCAGCTGCAGAATGTGCACAGCTTCCGTAGCTAAAATCCTAAGCAAACAACCCAAGTCAGTAAATAACCAAAAATGAATTCAAAGAGCAAGAAACAATGTTGTGGTTCACTGGAGCCAAAATCCAATGATAATTGCAATGCTTCTTGTCAGAAAAATTAGCAATTTTTTTTTTGGAACTAAACTATATCCTTTTTCCACAATAATGTAATTTACATTTAAAACCCTAGCATCACCATACTAAATATAGATGGTGAAGCACTGTTGCAAAATATGCATTATGAAAAACAAAAGAACATAAGTTTTAATGACAGATAATCACAATAATCCCCATATCCCCTATTTTCGGTTAACCTTCAAAATTACTCTTACTATCTAAAAACGAGTGCTATTCAAGAAATGGAATGACTGTGTGTATGGAAATGGAATCACTGAGTATATATGAAAATGGAAAGACTGTGTGTATATGAAAAATGGAATGACTGTGTATATAAAAAAGTGGAAACACTGTATATATGAAATGACTTGCGTGTAATAAATACGCAGTAAGGGTTCAGAGAGTTGTAGATAGGTAGGTAGGTCACATCACCATATTGACCGTTAACAGGTGGAGTTCTGGAGGACTGTTTGAGTATAAGTTATGGAGTTTGAAGCGGAGATTTGTTATAAACATCCAAAATCGGATTTGCATGGCTGCAACTTCTATCTGTGCATTAAATTCTAAATCAGTTTTTTCTCACGTAGTCAGTGAAACAGTGTCTCGAAGAATCCCATATTTCTCTCAAACAGTTGAGAAATTGAGGAAACCGTTTTTGGGTTATTTGATTCGGCCTATCTTGAGAAAAACACATGTCCCCGTTTTATGAACATTTTCATTTGGCTGAAAATCGCATTTTAAATTTGACGTTTTTAAGTTTTGTGTTTTCTGGCAATGGTGATTCAGTATGCTGTGCGGAATGTACAGGTCGAGACACTCTGAGCCATGGAGGTTATGATACCGCACCCATCATATGCTTTGGAGCAAATTCACTACACCTCTTCGACTGGCCAGATCAGTATTACATTGTTTTATTCCTGCAAGTACTTCGATGGACTGCTTTCTATGGTGACTAAAATTGGGCTTTGTACAATGTGATTGTTCGTCATGCCAAAACAACAGCCCATGATTTCTGACTGATGCTCCCGACTGAATATTCAAAGCCTTGGCTTTGACACTCAGCACAAAGCTTAGCTTCTCGTCCTTGTTGGTAAATCTCATTTCTGTGGAGATCAAATTTTTTCAAAGGCCATGGACCATTGCGTTGCTTGTATATATATATATATATATATATATATATACGTTTTGTTTTTTTTTAATTATATATGTTACATTTTTTTTTGAATTAAAAATATATACATATATATTTCATTTAAAACAAAACAATTTATTAATAAAGAAAATGCATTTGATTTTTTTTTTTTTATTTTTTTTATTTTTTTTAAGTTTATTGAAAAATCAAATTGAATCAAATCATGAAAACAGAAATTAACTGCAAAGTTGTTAAATAATTTTATGATATACTAACAAAACAATTTCTTTTCCTGATCCTCCAGGTCACACGAAGTGCAGAAGGAGAGCATACTTGAGAGATTTATTTTGTTAGCATAGTCAAGATTTTATCATTCGATTCTTCTGTAAATTTTGCAAAAATAAAATAAAAAGGCTTGATCTCATACCTTGAATTATCGTTCATGATCTTCACTTGCGCTCCTTGTTCTCAACCATTTGTTTTATTGCAAATTTTCCTACAAAGGGTTAGTAGATGGGTGGTTCTTACTGCACCAAAAAAACATCAAATTTATCCTAAAAACTATAAAAATTTATTTTTATTTTTCCTATCTATCTAAAAACTATTTTTTTAATTTTATTTTTAAGTATATCCATGCTTCCAATGAAGCCATTTACGGATTAGAATTTTTGAAATTCTCATATCCCAACTTGAAAAAATGTACCTAATTGTTTGTAATGATACGCAAAATTGACTTGACCTTTCGATTTGCCGCAAGGATCTCTTGAAGAATTGATGAATATTGTGGCGTAACCACTGCTTGATACCATTCCTCAATTTAGTCTTTGGGCTGCATTCTTGATCCTTTGTCCATAAATGGTTAGTATCGAATTTTTATATTCTTATAAAAATGATATGCAGCGAAATGATTTATGCATATACATGCTTTAATCATGCATCTAGAAAAAAAAAAAAGTAAAAAGTGAACTCTAGACTGAAAGCTAGTTTCTATGCACACTTCCTCAGCAACGGCGCCAAAATGTTGGGGAAAAGTGATTGCTTATCATTTAATTTTCAACCCGGCGGTTTCGTGAAACTTGCGGAGTGTGTGTGCACTATATATGCTAGAAATTAACTTCTAATTTAGATCAATCTAACTACTAAATCAAATAACGATAAACCAAATTCACCTATTCTAATTCAATAATCAATTCAAAGGAAATTATAGTACAGTGTTTGGAACTCAAATCTTAATCTATCACACTTGCAGGAATTGAAATCTTAATCTAACACACTTGCGGGAATTGAAAAGCGCACCACCCTTTCAAAAATGAAATTGCATGAAATAAAATCTACTCTAAGGGATCATGTGTGCATTATCAAATCAGGATCCTATGAAATGAATAATAAAAACCACATGATATGAAATGAAAGCAAAAACAATAATTCTTAACCTCTAGATATGAAAGCAAATAAAAACAATCACTCTTAACCTCTCACACAGGAAAAGATATGAAATAAATAAATCTTAATCTATGAAAGCAAATAAAAACAATCACTCTTAACCTATCACACAGGAAAAGATATGAAAGAAATAAATCTTAATCTATGAAAGAAATAAAAACAATCACTCCTAACCTCTCACACAAGAAAAGATATGAAATAAATAAATCTTAATCTATGAAAGCAATAAATCTTAATTTATGAAAAACAATAAATCTCACACATTATAGATGGCCAATCTAAAAGCATGAGGGATGGAAAGTTGAGAGGCTTCAAATACAAGCATAACCAAATCAAAGTGAACATCACTCATGAGCATGGTGCCAAATCCAAATTCTATATTCAAAACATGAGCATTTCCCCACCTTTACACATGTCTTCAAATGAAAAGGCTCTCGAGTCTCCTATTTATACAAAAACATAAGAAGCTACCCTATTTAATGAGGATCCACTAAAATCTCATATAGTTAATACCAAATAGCTCATAATGAGACACATATCCCCTAGGTGTCTCATAGAGTTCTAATCCAAATAAAAAATGATGAGACACCTCCTAGAATTACAATCCAAAGAGGACACATATCCTTCTTTGACCTTTTATCCAAATCTCCTTTGAAGGGAATTCGAATTTGAGCATTGGAGGCCACATAAGGGTGCCTTGGAAGCTTCCAAATAACCTTCACATGTCATGAAACTCAAGCCACATATATAGATACATGAAACCATGTTAATTTCCTAGTTTTTAATCATAAATTCACTTTAAACACATAAAATAAATAACTTTGGTAAATAAGGATCCAAACCCATATATTTATGAAAATGGTGGCTAATGAAAGGTTATATGGTTATGGAGATGTGACATGTGCATGAAATGGTGGCAATAAAGGTGAAAGAGGATGTCATTTGGAAGACATTTTGGAGGCCCAACAGGTCATTTTAAATTAAGGGAGTAGAAAGTTACAATGATAAAACTCATATAATTATCAATTTGATGTTTATACAATTTAATTACTCATTAAAATCTTTCATAGTTTCAGGAACTTAAGTCATAATATGGATTCACACTACATTTTGTGACAAATGGGCTAAGTATAACTACTTACAATGCTTCACAAATAATTACTTGTCAAAATTAATAATAGTTTTTCTATAGAATTTAAGTTATGTTATGAAACTTGCACCTTAAAAATGATAAGAAACCAATAATTACAGTCCTCTTCAAGCATGAAACCTCATTTAACAATTAATACAATGTACAAGACAAAATTTGATGATCCTAAGACTAGTTATCCGTAGTTTATATATAGGGGACAAAGGGTATAATTGTAATAAAATGGGACCTTGAAAAGTTCTAGCCTACATAACAACAAAACAATAGAAATGTAAACACTCAACATTTAGGACTTAATAAAAGATATCAAGGTCAACATGGTGCTTATATAGGGCTTAAAATGCCCTCCCCTTTAAAAAATTGTCGTCCTCAATGCTTGACTATTTGAAAGTGCTTCTACATAAACAATTCATCTTCCTGTGTTCCCTCTTCCATTGGTAGGTTCTTCCATTTGATGAGGTATTGATTAATTGTTCAATTTCTCAGCTACTTGATCCTTGTTTATGGATTGTTTCTAGTTCTAGTATGATTTTATCTTCTTCATTAGTCTATGGTAAAGTAGTCTGGACTAGGATCTTGTCATTGATTACCTTCTTTAAGCAAGAAACATTGAAGACTAGATGTACACATGAAGATGGAGGCACTCAAATTCCAAAAACTACTAATCCTCTACAAGACATTATAAGGGCCATAATACCTCAGTGATAATTTATTTTCCTTATTTTGTTACTTGAAGGACATTTGTTTATATGGTTTTAGTCTCACAAATACCCAATTTTCCACTTCATATTCCCCTTCACTACGATGTTGATATGTTGAAGGACATTTGTTTATATGGTTTTAGTCTCACAAATACCCAATTCACCACTTCAAATTCCCTTTCATTGTGATGTTGATATGTTTATCCTTTCATCCCTTTTTGTGATATAACCAAGTTGTCATTCAATAGTTTGATGAAATATGGAAGGATGTGTTCTACCACCATTCTTCATAGGGAAACCATTTGACGCAATGTATCTATTTATCAAATTTAAAGAAATGTATACCTCTTTATAAACATTTATTCAAAATCTCAGTTTTCTCATCAGATTAAAGATGATAAGATGATTTGTGAGCCTATTGAGTACCCTAAAAAAAAAAAACAGTTTGAAAATGGGCTAGTGAAAATTGGATTTATATCACTTACAATAATATTTGGTATTCCAT
The DNA here is from genome assembly GCA_031772625.1 of Pinus tabuliformis. NCBI lineage: Eukaryota > Viridiplantae > Streptophyta > Pinopsida > Pinales > Pinaceae > Pinus > Pinus tabuliformis. The sequence goes on from CM062805.1 coordinate 824,861,761, forward strand.
GTAGCTTTTGAATTGTTTACATGAATGCTTCAGCCATTGTACTTGCTTTAAAAGGATGAGAAAGAGAGTGAAAATGGACATATTTTTTCATTTGATCTATCACTACCATAATGACACTCTTTTCTTCATATTTGGGTAAACTTTTAATAAAATCCTTTGAATTTTTTGCCCAATGTTGGCTTGGTATGGCTAATGGTTGAATGAGTCATGAATCTTTCTTAATCCTATGGTATGTCTTCAAGAACCCTGAATTTCCTCCTACATGAGAAGTGTGTAATTCCAAAAGGAGCTTTGTTTGTGTTGAGAATTCTTACATAAGTATAAGTGATCTTGATACCGCAACAAATCATTTTTCAACATAAATTTGACTACTGCATCAGTGTCTTCATGTGGTTGTTAAATAATCCTGAATACCTTCTATCTTGCTTCAATTCTTTATGTGCTTCTTCCACGCAATCTTATTGTGGAATGGGAATAGCACACAGTAAACCCTTTGTGTCTTCCTCTTTCCTTGAGAGTGCATGTACAATAATAATTTGTTTACCCTTTTGTAGATCATTTCAAATTCATAACACAACATTTTTGTAACCCATTTTTATTTCTCTTTTGAAGATAGTTTGTTCCAAAAAGTACTTCAAACTATCACAGTCTATTTTTACATTAAAGTGTCCTCCTATTAGATATGGATGTCATTTCTTAACTGCATGTAGTATGGACTACATTTATTTTCACATATGGGTTTGAGCAATTTATTTCCCTTCAATTTGTTGTTTTCATAGGCAAGGGGTCTTCCTTCTTGCATAAAAAATGCATCAATTCCATGTCATATGGCATCACTTTTCACAATAAATGTTTTTGTGAAGTTAGGTTTCACCAAGACAGTAGTTGTACACATAGCCTCTTTAAGTTTTTCAAATGTTTTAGTTGCTTGGTCCAAGAAAAGGTTTCCTTCTTCAAAAAAATTGTTAGAGATGTTACTATTTGAACATATTTTTAACAAATATGTGGTAATATCTTGTCAATCCTGAGAACCCTCTATGTTTCTTCAAGGTCTTAGGGATTATTCATTTCCTCAAAGCTTTGACGTTGTTAGGATCCACTTTTCACCCTCATGGGATACAATATGACCCAAATATTCCACTTCTTGAACTCCAAAGGCACACTTGGAAGGGTTTTCATATATTTGTTGTTGTAGAATTTTTTTGTAGATTCACAAGCTCATGCAATGTACTAAAGAAAAATACAAGAATCTACTTCTACTTTCAACCAGTGGAAGCCAATAGATCAATGAAAAAAATAATCGACAAGAGGAATATAATAAATGGCACATTACACAATATGTATTTGGGGAAACCCAAAGCTCAAAACCCCTACTATCTATATTGCATTAATCAGAAATCCAAGATGAGAATACAATGCTTGTTCTCATAAGAACAATCCCAACGCTCAGTATGATCAATCTCCCAGCTCACAAGCAAGCTCAAGCCAAACCTTAGCCTCTTTTGTTGCTCTCCAAGCCCCTATTTCCTTGTGCAATTCTTAGAGGAATTAGCCTTTATTTAATGAGGAAATCCTTCTTCCATAACTGCACAATTCAAACTTAGGTCCTTCTCTGATTGCATGCATCATTTGTACAACTCAGAAAATTTTATACAACGTATAGTACATTGTCCCTGCACTCTAGTCTCAACTGGGTCTTTTTCAGAATCGACATGCATGAGTTTCTCATGAGGAAATATTCAGTTAACTGGAGTAGTACTAGTGGATGCATTAGCGCAACAACTAATTGTTAGTCCTCTATCAGTTCCAAAAGAAAGTTAGGACTAATTTAACTGAACTTAACTCAATAAACTGAGTGATCTAATTTTCAACTCAATTTAAACTCACACTAGACCCCTAAAACTTAGGGATAACATATACATGAGTTTGAAAAGACTTCCAAGTTGAAATTCTTAAGCTAGCTAAGTCAACTTAACTTAGTTAACTATTACAAGTTTCTATGAGAAAAGAATTCGATTTTAATTCTCAGTTTAATTCAAGGACAAATTAAACTGAAATTTATCGATTCTATTTTTAACATTTCTTGTTGTTATTTTTAGCACTCCCTCTCAACAAGAAAGGAATTCAACTCGATCCCAATCCTGAACTTTTGGAATGTTATACATGCAACACTTCTCTCTAGTTTTGTTGCTCCAACAACTCCAAAAACAAAAAAACATCCAACCCGAATCAGTATGATGCATCTGTCATCAAAGTATCTAACTATTATTGCCTCTGTCAACTAAAAACTTTGCGCTTCTGTTGACTCTGCCTTTCTTCACTTTTTTCAACCCTTCTATGCGCTCTTCAGTATCTGACTATTCTAGCCTCTGTCACTTTGATCTTTGACTGCATCAATCCCACAGATTCCTCCCGCTACTATGTACTTTGGGCTCCCGTAGCAAGGTATGATACATGAGATAAAACCTCTCAATAGACCCTACAATTTCAACCCTCTTTGGACTATCACTTCACATTTCCCTAGCTCACACTTGGAGATATGGTTGCATGTGATCCATTTGTCCACTTGGATTGAAATTTCCCCCTACTAGAGGTGTCTCCATGAGTGGATGCCTCCACTCAGTTTCCTCTCTACTTCGCCAATTGTGGTTGCTCCATAATTGTCTGAGACTACTTCTGAGACTGCTTCTTTTCTTCTTGAGTGGATTTCTCCACTTTATCTTCTCTCAGCTTCTCCAATTGTGGCTGCTCCACAATTTTCTGAGACTGCTTCTTCTGGGGCTGCATGTTGAGAGGTAATTTACTCTCCCTCTCAACCACCAATTATCTAACCTTTTCCTTGCTCCTCAAGGATTTGCATGCATATTTTACCTGAAGTGCATATAGGTTCTTGGCTAGCACACCAGTTTGTTTCATTTGTCCCGCCGTCACGAAATTTTCTGGAACACAAGTTGATTTTAAATCAGCGATATCTCCCTCATCCAATCTCCGATTCGGTGGATTTTTTTTTGAATATGGGTATTTTTTTTACAAGGCATTGAAATATTATATTTGTTTCTAAAAAAAATTCACAAAAAAATTTATATATTCTCAGCAAACTCATGGCCCAAAAAATTCTATCTCCAATACCATGTAGAATTTCCTATAGATTCACAAGCTCATGCAATGTACTAAAGCAAAAGAAAAGAATCTACTTCTACTTTCAACCAGCAGAATCCAATAGATCAATGAAAACAATAATTGAAAAGAGGAAAATAATCAATGGCACATAACACAATATGTATTCGGGGAAAGCCACAGCTAAAAACCCCTACTATCTATATTGCATTAATCAGAAATCCAAGCTAAGAAAAAAATGCTTGTTCTCACAAGAACAATCCTAGCAATTAGTATGATCAATCTCCCAGTGCACAAGCAAGTTCAAGACAAACCTTAGCCTCTTCTACTGCTCTCCAAGCCCCTATTTCTTTGTAAAATTCCTAGAGGAATTAGCCTTTATTTAATGAGGAAATCCTTCTTCTGTAACTGCGCAATTCAAACCTAGGTCCTTCTCTAATTGCATGCACCATCCGTACAACTCTACAAATTATACAACTGATAATACAATGTCCTTGCACTCTAGTCTCAATTGGGTCTTTCTCAGAACCGACATGCATGAGTTTCCCATGAGGAAATCTTCAGTTAACTAGAGTAGCACTAGTGGATGCATTAGTGCACCAATTGACTGTTAGTCCTCTATTAGTTCCAAAAACAAGTTAGAACTAATTTAACTTAACTTATTAAATTGAGTGATCTAATTCCCAACTCAATTTAAACTCACACTAGACCCCTAAAACTTAGGGATAACATATATATGACTTCCAAAAGACTTCCAACTCAAAATTCCTAAGTAACTAAGGCATATTAACTTAGTTAACTATTACAAGTTTCTATGAGAAAACAATTTGATTTTAATTCTCAGTTTAATTCAAGGAAAAATTAAACTAGAATTTTTGGATTATATTTTTAACATTTCTTGTTTCTATTTTCAACAGTGGTTCTTCTGCTAGTGTTAAGACCTTGTTAACATGTTGTACATGCTCTTTCCAAGATTTTTTATAGATTAGTATGTGAACAAATAATACTAGACACAATTTTTCTATGGAAGGATTTGAAAATAGAATTCACCAAGCTTTGAAATGTTGAAGGTGCATTTGTAGGTCCAAATGGCATAACTAAAAACTCATATGACCTTCAACTATTATAAAGGTTGTTTTGGGAATGTATTCTTACCTCATACTAACTTTATGATATCCATAATGAAGATCCAACTTAGTAAATAAAATTTATCCTTGCAATTCATCTAATAATTCACTAATTATAGGAAGAGGAAACTTATCTTTGATTGTCATTTTGTTGAATTTGTTTGTTGTCTGGATGTATACACCATGAACCATCCTTTTTTATGACATTCGCCATTGATGAATATAAAACACTCTAGCTAGGTTGAATGATGCTTGTATATAACATGTGTTCAACCATATGCTCAATCTCACTCTTATCTATATATATATATATATATATATATATATATATATATATATATATATATATATATATATATAATGTCTAATGTTAGGTCTTGAAAAGAAAAGATCATATGAAAAAGTATTAAAAATTAAGGTCATTATTCCCAATGATTATAACCATTTAACCCCTAATATAACATCAGTAGCACCCATTTGGATTGCAATCAAGGGACTACCCAAAAAATACTCCCCCATATTCAGTGTAACATTATTGCATAAACCTAGACAATTTATGGTACCTCCATCTACAATCATTACTTGAAATTCTAGTGCTAGATATACAAAGAAATTAATTACGTTTTTCAATTTTCAATTGACAAAGTTATGGGTACTACCTGAATCAACCAATAATGTTACATTTTTCTTTTTGATATATCCTTCTATCTTGAGGGTTTGTGGAGTATTGATTCCATCCAATGCATGACAACATATTTTGGAGTAGTCTCTTCTAGCTCTAGACCTTGTGATGATTCCACTTCTTCAACGTCTTCATCTTCACAATATATGTAGAATAATTTATTCTCACTACATTTAGGCCCCTTATTATACTTTCCGTAACAATTTAAACATATTTCCTTTGCTATTATTTTATCCATTTGTTGACGTTTCAACTTTGTCAGTTTAGGAGAGGGAGCATGATTATATCAAAGGAAAATTTTAAGAAACAAATGGGTGAATCCCCATGGTATATAGAAAAATGTATTGGTTATTTTTTCATTGATATAATATACATATATAATTTTTTGGAGAATATTTCACTAAATTATAAAATTTTGTTAAATCTTGGCGAATTTTTCACTAGGTTATATGGTATTGCAAATTCTTTGCTAATATTCTAAAAAAATAGAAAGCATTGTAAAATATTGGTGTTTCCTTTATAATGTATAAAAATATATATAATAATAAGAAAAAAAATTAGTTAAATTATAATATACGAATTTTTCATGTTTTGGAAAAGAAAAATCACGAGTAATGTTGCTCTAGGTTCTTATTACACACTACTGCAAATCTATTTACATGTTTTACCACAAAGTTCTTATCACATCCCAAGGGAAACTAGTTGGAAAGGCACCCCCAAAGGCATGTGATGTTGAACCAAAGAAATTATTTTTCTCAAACTTGGTCTTGATGCATCTAGATAACTCAATCATATTTAATGTAATTCATATTTTGTAGGCTTCACATAAAAATAACGTCTATGAATAGTTATATCAAAATCATGAAGATTTACTTCAAATTATTATGTTTTCTCATACATTGCTTTTATAAAAGGTAGATACTTCTCCAATATCTCGATTTGAAATAACCAACAACTTTAATATATGGTGATTCCTTGTCATATGTAGGTTTTTCACCTAATTTTTGGATCATAAACATTGTAGCAGTTGTTGCACTTTATTCTACAGTTGAAAACTCTAATAATGTTGAATTAGTAAACAATTATTTGAAATCACACAAAATGAAAAATGAAAATGAATGGAAGATAAATATGTATTGAAACTCAATATCTAACACCATGAAAAAGGAAAGAAGGTAATAACACAAACTCATTAAAAGACTACAGTTGGTGAGTTAAAAAATATAACACAAATATAAACAATAGTCTCTACATGTTCATTACTTGGAAAAATATGTCACAAAACAATCATCATTAAGGGATTTTTCACTTCAAGAATGGTAGTGCACTAAACAGTCTATCATTCTCAACTAATAACATGTGATGTTTTTTTTTGTATTGGTATCAAAGTATAATTTCATTAGATGAATGCCAATCTCATGATAATAGGACTCCTATGATGAACACATAGGATCCTAGTGCATAGAGAATTTTTCTCTTTAGTTAACTAAGCAGAGATCATTTTCCTTTCTTAACAAACAATAAGTATTTTCAAATAAAATATAAAATAAACATAGTAGATTCTAAAAGGCGAAGATTATTTTGTGACACCACAAAGTGAAAGGAAAAAAAAAAAAACTTTCCTTAAATAATAAAATATATAAAGAAAATAATTTATCTTTTATGGCACAAATTTCTTGTGATGTCTACATTATTATTTATATGATTTAAATATATTTTCCATTCCTTGGAACCCATTTTCTTCTTTCATGGTTAACTCCTTTACGTTACCTTTATATTATCTTTTCATTACTAAACTCGCTTCATATTTTATTTCTTTCTTTTTCCTTGATGATGGGTGGAGTGTCCACTCGAATATTGGACATTTCAAATATTGACACATAGTTTATTCCAAAAAAATTATCAACAATGGTTGCAAATGTTGATGATGAAGTGGCCTATGATAGAAAACCTTGTGAAAAAGGATAAAGATGATAGGATTCTTGCCAATAGGTTGATTAAGGGATCATGTGAGTTCCCACGAGACATCAACTGATCAAGTAACATCAGGAATGTTGAAGGAAACTATCCAAGTATGAAAATTAATCATGCCAATATATATGACTTGAAATGATTGGAGTAAGGATTCCTTTAGGCATACTTTATATATTCATTTATTTGTTTATGATGGAATGCATGTATGATAATGATACCTGGGTGGCATATAATGAAGGAATAAGCTTTTCGTATGGAAAGATTTTTATAATCCTTTTTATTCAACCATGAATTAGTATCTCATGATTGAATCACATGAAACTGAGTGAATGGGTAACATAATCACGTTATGAATTTGTATGAAACCTGGAAGTGAATTCTAATAGAGTTAATGTGCGAGACCATATTGTTGATGGATATGGAAGGATATAGTATTGCACAAGTGTCCAATTGTATCCCTGCTTATATTGGTGTTGTAGACTTTAACCTTCTTGCAAATAGTGAGGAACACCTATAGAGGAGAGGGTTCCTAAGGTAATATAGAGTGGAGAAGGGAAGTTCCTTGTAGTATTCCTAAGGTATAGATGGGAGGTGACTAAATGATGTGTTGAGGTGTTGGCTAGACCTTCCAAATGATGATCATGGAATACATGATATAGAAATGTAGTATTTTGATATCAAGCGATAAAGATATATTGAGTAGATGCAATCATGAGTATTGGCACATTGGTTTATTGGAATAAATATTTAGTTTCATCTTGTAATGGTAGGTATGTTAAGTAACCCATGTACATTGAATCATAGTTTCATTTCATTGAGTATGATTAACAACTAAAATTGATTGAATTATTATTTTGTTAATATTATTTTGAGAACACCTCACATATGGTAGTAAATATTGAAAGAAAGGATTATATGCATAGATACTCACTTTTATTTGGTTGATTGAAAAGTTTAGGTTGTACGTAGAATGGTCTCAAATATGGAAATGAGTATAATTCTGTAAGAAAGTTTTGGTGCTAGAACACACAAGAGCCAAACACTATGAGAAGGAATCTCATACTTATGAAATATGATATTCTTTATGAAATAGACTTGGAATTTATAGTTTGTATTATTATGAATATATCTATGGTAATTGTATGTGTATGATACATGGTATATGATGGTCATTGAAGATGGAAACCCTCAAAGAAAGGCCATTGTTAGGACAAAGGAACCCTATGATTTCCACACGTTATATACTTCTACTGGATGTCTAGTCAGAAGTTAGTTCTCTCCTTACATGAGAAATCCATGACAAGATGGATCACCTAAGGGATTGTTTAGTGGAGAAGGGGACATTTAAGCCTAGAGGGTGAGTCTATCAAGGAGGAGGAAACTTAAAAGTTCATGTGGGATGGTGGCTAGAATATTGTGGGTGAGTTAGAAAGGATAATGAAATTAATTATTTCCTATGGAATCCATTATATGGGATAGATGCATATCCATATAGATAAGTATTGAATAAAAAATACATACATATATTTGAATAGATGCTTACATCGTGGAATTGAGAAATCTTGTGCATAAGATAAGCGTTTCTTGGTAATTGCTATAATGTGTATCGTTACTTGATTACTAATGTAGGCATATGTTGGAATGTTGAAGTTTGGTGGTATACCAAGATAGTGAATAGGATGGCACTGCAAATACAGCTGAAGAGTGAGGAAAAGAAGTGTTGTTAATCAAAAGAGAATATTGATGATTGTATTATTCAAAGGGGGATATGATAGAATTTCTTAGTATTCAATCCCATTGATTAACTATACTTAATTATGATTAAATGTTCGATTTTGTTTAGCATGTATATTTTAATTACCATGCTATATTTACACCATGAGGAAGAAATTTTGTGGTACATTGAATATTGTAAGTATTATCTTTCTTGAATTTAATAAAATAATAAAGCTACCTGAGATAGGAGCACATAAAAAAGGGGTTATGATAGCAGGAGATGGGCAAGGTGAGAGGGTACCAGTGGGTTCTACATGTTTAATAATCCTTATTTTTCCATTTGTCCAAACTTTACTGTGTTTCCTTCATCACCATGTTCCTTACTAAAAATCTAGAAACCTTAACTACCAATCATGGAAAGCTTGTGGTGGTTGTGGATACGTACACCTTCCACAATTACGAAATCAAGGTGATAAGTACCTTCATCATGGGAATTGTGAGAGGAGTGGTAAAACCTATATTTTCTCACATTTTCTTTGGAAAAAATCATGTCCCCGCAATAAGGAGGGAAATGAGATCGCATAGGGTGTTAGGGACGAGGTGATTTTTTTATTTGTTCATTCATCATTATACCCCCCACACATGTGGTTGATGGGGAGGGAAAAAAATCGTGATTGGATGTAGGAAATTTACTGTAGAGGGACAATGATTCATGTAGCCTTAGAGGCATGTATGTGAATAGTTGTAGGGAAGAAGGAATGATTCATTATTGGTCATTATTGGACTAAGACAAGAAACAGAGTACAACACAATGCTCACCTAAATGACATAATTAATTTTGGTTCTAAGGTGAATGGTGGGGGCCATTTCACATTGACATGAATGGTGTGTGACCATTGTGAACTCATTCAAGGAATATTGAAGAGAGATGCATGGGGCTAGATAAAATAGAGAAGGAAAGTCATATGGAAGAGAAGTAGCTTATAAGAGAGAAAGAAATAGAGGGAGAGGTAAATTCATTCTCTCTTGGTTGACGCTAATATCCATGAAAGTATTTTTATAGGTATTGATTCATACTAGGAGGCTGATCAAGGAATGATAAAGAAATTTCTGAATTCATGTGATGAGAACTACAAAAATATGTATAGATTATAAAAATAGATAAGGAAGAGATTCAAATGGTTAGAAGCTAATTCCTTGGAAAAGAAGCAAATTTTAGAGAGGGAGAACTTAGAGAGATTCAAAAATTGGGTTAGTAAGGGATCCAAGAAAGATATCAAGCTATGTGATGTAGAAGCCATGGATAGAATCTAAGGATGAAACCATAGTGTGGGTTGAACGACCAAGCAAGGAAGCCTTTAAAACTTGAAAAAGGTCAAGAACTAAAGAAATGTTGTTATATTTAATGGATGGTATCTAGACCCTCTATACACACATAGAGGGAGAGCTCAGAGACTTTTGAGGGAATATTGAGTAGATAAGGAAGGTATTGTCTCCTTTCTATGTAAGGAAAGCAATGTGTCACCAAAATAGTTGTGTTGTTCCAAGAAAAAAAATAGTGGTGAGACAATGGGATAGGAAATTTTTTGTCCTAAGATAGAATGATTTCCATAAAATTGTTCTAATTTTCCTTAGTGGTATCACAACCTCAATTAGGGTGGCCTATTTTAAAAAGAATAAGTGCAATATAGTGTATGGTTGGGTGGAACATTGATCTACCTAAGTTAATGTTGGACTTCAACTTTAAAATAGTTAAGTTTTTTCCTTTAGTTTATTTATTCAATTGATTAATACAATGCACTTTACTGAAGTATTTTTGTATTTGAACGTTGAATGTTAAATATTACTATAGGCTTACTATTTCTTCATAATGGGAAATATGTGCAATGTAATTCTTGTAAAAGGAATTTTATATGATGGTGCAAAATTTTTACTAAGTATCATTATCTCTATTTATTTTTGGATGTGAGTGTGCCAGTAAACATCCATAACGTTATAGCTTGTGATGAACATGCTATGTGAATCGATATTATGGTTATAAGATACAATTAGGCAATAACTAACTATGGATGGGACATATGCTTTCTTTGCTAATGTTATGCATGAAACTAGAGGTATATATTATGCCCCGTCTATTTAATCATACTCATTTACCTTGTAATCTTTTTTTATTAAAATAAAAACTCACTTGTTATGCACCAAACTAGAGGTAAAGCAAATATAAACCTTTTTCAATCATTTTTTTATTAAAATTAATGTAACAAAAATTTAGATATAAAATATATTTTTGTAAGGGAAAATTCCAAAAGACATAGTTCCTCTATACCCCAAGGTTTTGAAAATCAGGCTATCCATGAATATTTTGCCTTCTCCAAGTGCTTCTTGAGCATTTTAGATAAAAATCCATATGTATAATGCCTCACATTCTTATTGAGAGTGATCACAGTGATTTTTGTGTGTGAATGTATGTTTTCATCCATGGGATATGAGGATCAACTCTTTAATTAGAAAATTAACTGCAGTACTTGGAACTAACAACAAATTTGTGCACACATGATCAAATCAGTGTACATGTACATGTTTGTAATGGTTTAGATTGCATTTCAATCTTGTTGAGAGAGTATATAGGATTTTTTCGGGGGAGCAAGACAATCTTATAGCTCCGAGGAAAACATCTTTTACAGTGAAAATTTCGACTAAAAAAATTGTACACAACAGATCTAATCCTTCTGGAAACCTAATAGATTTGTAATACACACGCGCACGCACACACACACACACACACACACACACACACACACTTTTGAATGTAAAAAATGAGTTCAATGTCTTCAAAAATTACTTGAGAACTTGTATTGTGTAAACTACATAGCTTAAACTTGCAATTCTAATCCATCTTTGCTTGATTTCAAACAAAATTGACCAAACAGTATTTTTTTTGAGACTGCTTAAAATGTTTTAGCCATAAAAAAAAAAATAAAATATATATATATATATATATATATATATATATATATATATATATATATTTCAATTGCTTTATATAATGTATATATAGCCTTTTTTAATCATATATAATATATACACATTTAAATATTTTTCTTGAAATATTTAATCTATGGAATATATTTTTCACATTAAAATGAGCTTTCTGTTATTAACAAATTTTTGAATACATTTCAATATTAATTAACCCTCAATATTAAAATATTTTATTTATTAGTCACATTGTATATTTTATTATTAATTATATTTTTAAATGTTGCATTTTATTTTGATATTAATAATTAAATAAAATTGATGCAGGAGCATCCAATTAGGGAGGCGACAGCTAGACATGTGGTTTTAAGAATTTTTTTAAATTTAATTTTATTGTTATTTCTTTACAAGAAGGTTGTCACAGCCAATGTCGTTACTTTTTATTTTTTGAAAGCAAATAGATTAGGGAATAGTCTTAAATAAATTAATATTTGAATAACAGCAAAAGGGAATGTAACTGCAAATTGCAACTGCAGGTAGTTCCTCAACTGAATGAGGCTACCAACAGCTTAAATACACAATCAAAAGATGAACAAAGGGTTGCTGCCAAAGGAGAATAGAAACCAAAGAATGTAAACTCTAACAGAATATTTTAAAACAGTAAAGAGAAGAATTTCAGGTATCAAACAGTTGTTATTATGAATGACTATAATCTGGTACTATGCACGAAATTAACTACATCATTGAGGGACTATTAACGAGACTGTGCATCACATCGAAGCAACTAAACACTGCAAGAGAATTCATTCAGGTACTTCACAAAAGCAAATCATTGAAATTCTTACAAGTAGAAGATTTATCATTTCTATAAATATATATACATACATTGCATAAATATTTGTTATAGTTGAGAGACAGCATCTTGTAAGTGAAGAAGCAGTAACTGTCAAGGACCAAACCCTTGCCACCACCACAGAGGAGCAAATTACCTGCACAGTCAAGAGACAACGATTAGAGAGGCAGCATAACCAGTTATATGGAGAATAAACCAAGAGATAATGAGTACCCTAAAGGTTACTTGAAGTGGATAGCAGGTTCCATAGTCGAACACAGGACCAACAACACACCAAACAGTGATGGCCCTTAAGGTGAGTCGAACCACCAGAAACTGCAACCCATGACCAGAGGACTAGCAACGAGGGTTGGTCACAAGAGAACGTAACCCATGGCCAAAGGGCCAACCCCCACCAATACCAACAACGTTCGAGCCACGGCCACAGAGCCATGAAAACCCCAGCTGCTCACAAGGAGCGGAATTGTTAGCAGAAGAAAAGCAAAGAGGGAGCCTGAAATCAGAGCAAAGAGGTTACTTTGTGTTAGATCCGAACTGTCGCTAGGGAAGTCGAGCTGAGGACCTGACAAGAATGCGCACCATAAACACAGTCAAATGCAGCAGAGACAAACCAAAAGTGCAACAAACCAACTAAAATTACAGAGAAATCACCGCATACCCAGGACGGCCACAAAGCCCAGCATTGTTTCGGAAAACCACGCAAGAATCAACCACCAAACTCATCGATACAATATCTTAATATTACCCAGTAACATAGAAGCAGAGCCAAGGTCGGAACCAATCAATGGGAGGCAGAGAGCCATTACCATTGGGCGGAAGGAACCAGGTAAGGGCACAGAGGAGCAGAGCGAAACCAACAACAACAATAACCCAAGCTACAACCAAAACCCACACCATAGAACCATAACCAAGAAAACCTCGAAAAGGTGGTGGAGTTAATGCTCCATTAAAACCTCACCAAAAACCCCAGTTGCATACGAGCGCGGGAAGGGATCACATGGACCAGTTGCCATGAAGGCACCCACCTCAACTTTTGGGGTGAGTCATCCAAAATACATATCTCCTCGAACATTTTTACTTTTAATTACTCCTCTTACATCATTGAAATATTTTATGATGATCAACATTAAAATAATTAGTCATTTATGCTCTCTCTCCATATACATATGCATGAAATTGAGATTGAAATAAATTATTCAGCATGCATATTCAAAAACATTATTTGAGTCATGTACTAAAATATTTTTAAAAAGTTTTTGAAGTGAGGGACTGAAATATTTTTAGAAAGTATAAGAATTATACAACTTTTTGTACTTAAAAGTATAACATTTTTTATTACTTTTAGTTACTTTATTTCTCTACAAAATTGTATAAGACTATGATAGCTCATAAGGACATTGAAATATTTTATTTATGGTTGAGAGTAAGAGTGTAACATGTATATTCATTTGTTGTTTATAGCGCACATTTATTTTTTTATTTATAGTGAAAATTTTGACTAAACAATTTGCACACAACATATTTAATCCCTCTGGAAACTAATATATCTATAATTAACATTGATATCTATATCTATATATATGTATATATATATATATATATATATATATATATATATATATATATATATATATATATATATATATATATATATATATATAGACACACACACACCTCCTGTAATTTTTCAGTGTATAAAATGGATTTAATGTCTTCAAAATTTACAGTGAAAACAATGACTAAAACATTTGCATAGAACAAATTTAATCCCTCTAGAAGCCTAATAGATTTGTAACTAATATTGATCTATATATATATATATATATATATATATATAGATAGATACACACACCACGTGTAATTTTTTAATGTCTTCAAATTGTTAAATCTTCTCTTCATGACTACCATATATATGAATAGGATGTCAATGATTGTTGATGTCTATGAGCACCTAGTAAATAAAAATTGCATTGCATCTATGCATATAAAATCACTCAAAATATCCTCTATCTTCATCTTTCTAATGAAATTTATTTGAAGTAAATAGTTACAAATTCATTATTTATTTTCTTAAATTCACATTTTAATATAACCTTTTTCGATTCAATGTTGAAAGTTTGGATGACAGAGCTTGTTTTGATAATACATCTATTTTAAATATAGATGGTTTTTTTATAAGTTTGGATGACTCTCCCTGTTTTGATAATACATCTATTTTAAATATAGTTGGTTATTTTTTTTAATAAGATGTCTTCAGACATCCATTCAATTGTGTTCCAGCTGAAATTTTCAAACGGCCAACACCTTACTATTCCAAGAATATCAACAACTACTTTATCAATTCCTAGTAGAAACGTAATCTATAAAAAATAATTTTAGCGAAATTTGGTTTTTAATAAGGTGTCTTCCATCAAACGGTCGTTTGGTAGAGTTTTTCAAGTTTTCAACACCTTGGTATTCAAATAGTAACAACTACTTTATCATTTCTCCATAAGGGTAAGTAACAAAATAAACAATGGAATTCGGGTTGTATTGATTTTGGAACGTAAGGGATTACTTTTTTGGAATAGATATTTTTAAATTTTTCAAGATATTGACTTAACGATGGCTGGAAGTTGAAAAGCAAGAATTAAACATCAATTATTTTAACGGGATTAAAAATTCAAAAAATCTATTATCTAAATAATATTTGAAAATGAGAAGTATATATCAGAAAATTAATAATTATATATACCAAAAATCCATTATCGAAGGGAAAAGAGAAGGAAGTTATGAGGTTCTCTAATGGGCAGAGATAATAAATTATACTTATCTTATTAAAAAATCCTAGTACTTTTCTAAAAAAAATTCGTTATGGTTCCCAAAAATGAAAAGAAAAATAAGAGTAAAAGGGAGAGTGTGCAAGGGGAATTGCAACGTAGAAAAAAAACACAAACTTACTTGTACCACTCTACATTGTTTCTTTACTTATTATAAAAATTCCATTACTTTGCGAACAAACATGTACCATTGTTCTCAATCTTGACTTCTTAATTCAAATTCGGACTTACTTGTACCACTCTACATTGATTCTTTACTTAGTATACAAATTCCACTACTTTGCGAACAAACATGTACCATTGTTCTCAATCTTGACTTCTTAATTCAAATTCTACAACTTTGCAAACAACCCTCGTATATGATTATGACTAAACATATGCAAACTTGGAAGATTGCAAGAGCACTATTCAATCTTTAAATATGTTGGAGATTATATGCACAGCTGAATTAAAACAAATACACAACAAATAATTCAACCACATAAAGACACAGTAATTAACGTGGTTCACCCAACCAATCTGGGCTACGTCCACACAACATAGGCATCGGCAATCTTATTAATCAAACAGGAGATTACATAATTATATCCTCACAAACTCTCACCCTCATACCAAACAATCCAAATGGTTGCCTGTTTTATAGCAAAGGGAATCTAACAACTTCATTAACTCACTTTCATCAAATATAGGAGGCATTAATCATCTCCCAACAACCTGGAGCTAATCTAGGAACTGATTCCTATTGTTGTCATCTACTGAGATTTTGCCTATCTTATGCAAAACAGAAAATCTCAACAATCTCCACCTTGACAACAATTAGCCTGATGCCCTGTTATTATTATTTTATCTTTTCTGCAAGCCAAGAGAAGCCAAACACCAGCGTAGCTTCTCCAACAAAACTGGTTTCGTGAACATGTCTGCACAGTTTTCCTTTGTATGCACCTTTTCAAGAGAGACTCCCCTTTCAGTGATAACCTGTCTTACAAAATGGTACTTAATTGGAATATGCTTTGATTTACTATGATAGGCCGGATTCTTAGCCAAATGTATTGCACTTTGACTATCACAAAGTAACCTGATGTTGTCCTGTAACCTACCAAACTCACCAAGCAAACCTTTCAACCAAACCGCCTCTTTGCAAGCATGCGAAGCAGCAATGTATTCTGCTTCAGTAGTGGATAAAGCGACAATGTTCTGTAGCTTTGACATCCAGCTTATAGCTCCACCTGCAAGAGTAAAGACATACCCTGAAGTTGACCTTCTCTTATCCAAATCACCTGCAAAATCGGAATCAACATATCTGCAAACAAATTCACTACTCTTATTGTAAGTGATACAATAACTACTTGTGCCTCTCAGATACCGAAGCACCCATTTCACTGCTGACCAGTGTTCTTTACCCGGATTTGCCATGTACCTGCTGACAACCCCAACTGCATGTGAAATATCTGGTCGCGTACACACCATCGCATACATTAAACACCCTACTACATTAGCATATGGAATTCGAGACATATAATCCTTTTCTTCATCTGAATTAGGACATAAACTCGAAGAAAGCTTGAAATGGGAAGCGAGAGGGACTGACACAGGCTTCACGTTATTCATACCAAACCTCAAAAGTATTTTCTCAATATACTTTTGTTGTGATAGCCATAGCTTACCATTGCTCCTGTCTCTGAAAATCTCCATGCCCAAAATCTGTCTTGCTGCTCCTAGATCTTTCATATCAAACGTCCTTGCCATCTGAGCCTTCAACCTGTTGATTTCTTCTATGCTTTTGCTTGCTAAAAGCATATCGTCAACATACAATACCAAGATAATGAATATGCCATTATTTAACTGTTTAAAATAAACACAATGATCATATTCACTTCTAACATATTTCTGACTCAACATGAAAGAATCAAACTTCTTATACCACTGCCGAGGCGACTGCTTCAGGCCATATAAAGACTTCTTGAGCCTGCAGACAAATTTCTCATTGCGATGCTGAACAAACCCTTCCGGTTGTTCCATATAAATTTTCTCATCTAAGTCACCATGTAGAAATGCAGTCTTAACATCTAATTGCTGCAACTCTAAATCAAGCAAAGCCACTAATGCTAACACAATTCTAATTGAAACAATTTTAACCACTGGCGAAAAAATCTCATGAAAGTCAATACCGGCTTTCTGAGAAAACCCTTTTGCAACCAGCCGCGCTTTGTACCTGTCTTCCGTATCATTCACACCCCGTTTCAGCTTGAACACCCATTTACACCCCATAGTTTTCCTGCCTTTCGGAAGCTCAACCAGATCCCATGTGCCGTTCTTACCTAAGGCCATCATTTCGTCCTTCATGGCTGCTTTCCACTTGTCACTTTTCGAACCTTCTATTGCTTCCTGATAGCACAGAGGTTCATCGTCATTAGCAGTAAATGCAACTGAAGTAACATAATCATCATACCTTCTCGGTGGCCGTTTGATTCTTGTCGACCTCCTTAAGGATGTTTCTGGCGCTTCCTCGATTGGCTGACTACCATCTGTAGAAACTTCTTGCCGATCAGTATCTGAGACCTATTCATGATCTAAACCTGAACCTTGTTCATGTTCTGATTCTGAAACCTGTTCATGACTAGTATCTGAACTATGGTCATCATGACTATCATTAGAAATGCTATCAAACTAAATGTGCTGAAAGTCAGATACATCATCCTGTTTCAATCTACTATCTACATCTAACTGTACAAGAGAGGATTCATTAAACTTTACATCTCTGTTGATGATGATTTTGCGGGTAGTAGGATCCCACAATCTATATCCCTTTGTTCGAACACCATACCCAACAAAGATATACCTTTTAGACTTTGGATCTAATTTAGTTCGCTGATGTTTAGGCACTAGAGCATATGCATCACAACCAAACACTCTGAGTTTAGAATAGTCACAAGGGTGTCCTTTCCATACCTCTTGTGGAATCTTGCAGCCTATCGTCGTTGATGGAGATCGGTTTATCACATAACAAGTTGTTGCCACTGCTTCCATCCACAACTCCTTTTGCAACCCGGCATTACTCAGCATACTCCTTGCTCTCTCTAGAAGAGTCCTGTTCATGCGTTCAGCAACTCCATTCTGCTGAGGAGTATAAATCGTGGTCTTATTTCTCTCGATCCCTGCATCCTTGCAATAGCTGTCAAACTCCTTGGAAGTAAACTCACCACCATTGTCAGTTCTTAAACATTTTATTGTTCTCCCAGTGCTGTTTTCTACCAATGCTCTAAACTGCTTGAAAACTGAAAAAACCTCAGACTTCCTTTTCAACATGTAGACCCACACTTTCCTAGAAAAGTCATCAATGAATGATACAAAATAAGACGAACCACCATATGAAGTTGTAGGAGCTGGACCCCACACATCTGAATGGATATAATCAAGTATGCCTTTACTAGTATGTTTGTCTGTTTTAAACTTTTGTTTACTTTGTTTTCCAAACAAACAATGCTTACAGAAATCTAACTTTCCAGACTTTAGATTTGGAAGTAACTTGCGATCAGCTAAAATTTTTAACCCTCTTTCACTCATATGCCCCAATCTTTGATGCCATAAGTGAATGGAACTACTGTCATGCTCAGATACCGTAGACACATAATCTGACCTTGTACTTCCTTCTAACTGAAATAGATTTCCTACCTTCTTAGCTTTCATAACTAGTAAAATACCTTTGTAAATTTTCATTACTCCACCTTGAATTACAGTTTTATATCCATTTGAATCAAGTGCTCCTAATGAAATCAAATTTTTTCTTAAATCTGGTACATGCCTCACATCAGTTAATATTTTTGTTGTCCCATCAAACATTTGCAGTTGTATACTCCCAATTCCCACAATATTACATGTTACATCATTACCCATGTACACAACACCATCATCAATTGATTTATATGTCTTAAACCATTCTTTATGGATACACATGTGGTTTGATGCACCGGAATCTGACAACCAATGTTGACCATGATTTGACACATTAATTGATAATACTTCATCACTCATACCTGAACCAGATGTCGAACCTGTATCTGTCGTATTTGCCTCCTTCTTCTCTGTCGAAGAATCTGCTTTTGAAGTTTGTTGCTGTCGCTTCCAACAGTCCTTCTTTAAATGCCCTGATTTTCCACAAAACCAACACTTTAGCTTACTCTTCTTCCCTTTCGACTTTGAACGTGAGTCGCTCGGCCTCCTGGAGTGTCTTTCTTTCAAACGACCTCTAACCATCATAGCTTCTGATGTAGAGGTTTCGGAATGCGACCTTCTCCTTGTTTCTTCCGATAATAAGGATGCAACTACATCATCAAACTCAATAGTTTCTAATGAACTAAGACTTATAGAAGTAACAAAATGATCCCATGATTCGGGCAACGAGCACAATAAAGTAATAGCTTTATCCTTGGATTGAATATTTACTTCTATACTTTGTAATTGCACAAGAAGAGTATTAAAAGCATTTAAATGATCAGCAATCGATGTACCTTCCTTCATTCGCAAACTGTAAAATTGTCGCTTCAGGAGAATCCTATTGGTTAAGGATTTGGTCATGTACAGTTTCTCCAGTTTCGTCCACAAACCAGCAGTTGTTGTCTCTGACACGATATTAAACAGGACATCATCAGCTAGACACAATCGAATAGCACTTATCGCTCTTTCATCCATCTCGGCCCACTCATTATCTGTGACGTTGTAAGGCTGTTTGGATTTGCCCAACAACGCCTTTGCCACACCATGTTGGACAAGCAAATCATACATTTTCACCTTCCAGATCTCGAAATTATTTTTGCCATTAAACTTCTCAATTTCAAACCGAGCACTCTGAGTTTTTGCCATCTTATATCAGCAAAAAACACAATAATCTCCTAGATCTAACTGTTAAATACCAGCAATTAAAAAATTGCCTATGCCTTATATGCCTTTGTTTTTTTTTTGTAAAAAAAAAAACTTTTGTTTGTTTGTTTACTGTGCAAATTGGGCAATAAAAAAAAATCTCAAAACAAAACTCTTGTGAAAGGCACAGCCCTACACCTCCAATAATGAAGAATTACCTGTAATCAAAACCTATTGAACAAAGAATTCTGTAAACAGAACCTAAACCAAAAATAGTTGTCAGATGCAAAAACGGGAAACCGAACGCAGTAATATACATCCCCTCTTAACGCAATTTCGACTTAAAGGAGATTCTGGCAATGAACTCATATACTAACAAGGCATCCATAAGATATAAGCCTTACAGAGCTTTCAAAATTATCTTAAAACTTTGCTCAGGATCAATCAAGCCCAGGATGTATATACCGTCAATTCTTTTATTCAAATCTGATCAGGCCAGAGGAAGGTCCCCATGGCGTAACTCCGATTGAACGCCAAATATCCTCTGATGGGCAAACCGTATTCATAAAAAAAAAAACTATCGATCTGCCACTCGGGCATCGATTCGTAATCGACCTTGGAATACCTCGGATAATGCACGGGCAATTGAAACGCGCAGGGGTAATTGAGTTGCAGCAAACAAGCTTATGAACCGTCAGACAGGCTTGCACTAATTCCTGCGACTTCTATATATGGCGCATACAGTGCATTTTTGAATATTTGTTTATATAAATCTGTACCTGTTGGCGCATGGGCGCTCCACTAACCGCATATATGATAGCACAGATGAGATAGGCATACCTCCAATCAAACGCACCCTCCAGCACGTCTCCACACAGCAAGAGGATGTTCTCCACGCATCAGCAAAACGATCCATGTCTGCACCACCAGGTTTGCAGCACCAACAGCACTCCCAAACAATACGCACGCATAAAGGAACAACAAACAGAGTTGCGAACAGCGAAAATCGCACTGATCAGAATCGGTTCTCGGCCTCCAGCAATCAATGTCCGCCTCCAACAGTCACATACGCACACAGGCTCAGTATTCTTGGCCTCCAGCAACAGGCTTAGTATTCTCCACCTCCAACTACTCTGATACCACTTGTTGGAGATCAGTTGCACAGATGAATTAAAACAAATACACAACAAATAATTCAAGCACATAAAGACACAGTAATTAACGTGGTTCACCCAACCAATCTGGGCTACATCCACACAACATAGGCATCGGCAATCTTATTAATCAAACAGGAGATTACATAATTCAATCCTCACAAACTCTCACCCTCATACCAAACAATCTGAATGGTTGCCTGTTTTATAGCAAAGGGAATCTAACAACTTCATTAACTCACTTTCATCAAATATAGGAGGCATTAATCATCTCCCAACAACCTGGAGCTAATCTAGGAACTGATTCCTATTGTTGTCATCTACTGAGATTTT
The DNA here is from genome assembly GCA_031772625.1 of Pinus tabuliformis. NCBI lineage: Eukaryota > Viridiplantae > Streptophyta > Pinopsida > Pinales > Pinaceae > Pinus > Pinus tabuliformis. The sequence continues at coordinate 824,883,372 of CM062805.1, forward strand.
GCCTACCTTATGCAAAACAGAAAATCTCAACAAAATAGACATGACAATAAAAATGAATTATTCATTTGTGACCATTTGTTCCAAAAAATGAGGGTCATTTTCTATAAATTAATCCCAATACCATGAAACATGGGTGAATGAAAGAAAGAAACGTTTTTTACACCGATACACCAAGTGGGGATTGTGAAATAACTATCATGAATACCTATTCTTGAAAATTAGGGCGAATGGAAGGTTATAACTCCTAATTTCAAGGGTTAAATTTACTTTTTTTTACCCTCTCCCTTAAAATAAGGTGAGCTAACCTCCATACTTAATTTTTTTATAAAATGAATTTGAAGCAATTTGTAACAATGTACTATGATACAAAAAATTCACCCATTAAAAATTTAAAAACCCTTAATTTCGCCCAAGGTAAAAAATTAGCCCCTAAAATTTTCCATGATTATATCAATAGTTATTAGTGACCAATTTTCTAGCAGTCATAATTTTACTTTCATGTAAAGATTTAGGTTCCAAGAGATGCACCTCAGGTTGCATGTTTTCCTTTAAAGTTTCAATAAATAGATATAACAAATTATCCTCTAAAATATTCTTTACGATTTTGAAATTGTTGAACATGCTCTATAACTGGACCTTTTTGTTAAATATTTACCAATTGACTGAAGAATGTATTGCTCTTAATATCACCATAATATGTTATCAATTCCTTTGTAAAAATGGACCAAGATATAATATAATCATTTTTCTGTTTACAAATCCATTGATCTTGTTCTAAAAGCATGGCTTTAATAGTTACCTTTTGTGAGGCTTCCTCTTGGTGTAGATCAAAGTATTGCTCCATTTGGAATGTCCATGTTATAGGATTATTACTGTCAAACTTCCTCATATCAATATTTGGAATGTAGTAATTCCTTGGTGTTTTGAATCCTTGATTATGTGGATCTTGGATTGAAAAGTCCAAATTATGTTACGTGATTTAATTGTAATAAAATGCTTGTCATATGTGGTTGAGTCTCAACAGTATTCTTCTCCATATTTTCATGATTTCATCAGAAATTTTGTAATAGAAATTTTTTATTTCTTCCATATTTTCATTCATGGATTTTTTTATTTCTTCCTTATTGTCATTCATCTTATTTTCCATTTCATTCATCGTCTTTTTTTCCATATTTCCAATTGTTCGTTTCACGGTGACAATGAAACACTTGCAATATCAATAATTTTCTTAAATTGAATTTTGAACATGGATAACCAATATTCAAAGTCTTTTGTTTCTTCATGAGTCATGAATGAGACTTGGGGAATTTTAATTGGATTAATATATTTCTTTAGAGGCATGTTGGAAAATAATAATTTATTATTCCTTTTTATCACAATTTTCATTCACAAAGAAAAATGGATATTCTAATCAAAAGTTATGTACCTTTAAAACATTAATTTCGAGAATAACTAAATGGTTCAACTTATTCTTGATATATATATGATATTTAATCCCTTCTAAATACAAAATTTTGTATGTAATACTTTAATATGTCTTCTCCACAATTCCATGGGTCTTACTAGAGTTTGATGTGCCAAGTAGAATTTATGCTAACTTTCCCAAAACTTGTGTAGACTGACTTGTTGGTTTTCTTCCTCTTCCCAAGAGGAAACTTGTATAGCATACCACATGTCTAATTCTTCAAATACAATTTTTAAATTTTTACTTGGGTACTTCTGTATGTCTCCTAAGTTCTTTGAAATTTTCATAGACTAAAAGGTCCAGTAAAAGAAGTTATAGCAAAAATACCAAGGTGACATGTTTGAAATTGATTTCAAAATAATTCACAAATCCTCACTTCCACATGATATATCTATGAAAGTACAGAAAACCAAATTATAATTTTTTACCATGGGTACCTAGAGATGTCTCCTCTATCTTCTCTAAACTTCATGATTTGAAAAAACTCTGAAAATAAGTTATAATGAAATTTTCAAACTCACATATTTGAAACTTATTTCATGAGCATTCAACAACCCTAAATTCCTTAGAGAATATCTTTGAAAATATAGTTACACAAAGTATAAAATTGTGATCAAAAGTGCCTAGCGATTACACCTTTGTCTCCTCAAAATTTCACTATCTAAAGAAACTCTGAAAATAAGTTATAGAAAAACTGCCAAACTGACATGTTTGAAACTAATTTCAGGAGCATTCAAGAACCCTAACTTCCTTAAATCATATCTCTGGAAGTATAGTGAACCAAGTTCTAAAATTTTAACTAGATGTGCCCTAATATTTCTTCTCAATATGTTCAAAATTTCATAGTCTCAAGCATCCCAAAAAAAAGTTTTAGAGAAAATGCCAAGATAACTCATTTATAGCAGCATAACCCTAACATCATCTTCTTTGATACCAAATGTTATGAAAATTGTGCCTTAAAAATGATAAGAAACCAACAATTATAGTCCTCTTCGAAGGCGAGACCTCCTTTTACAATGAATGCAATGTACAAGACAAACTTTGATGATCCTAAGACTAGGTCTCCTTAGTGTGTATATAGTAGACAAATGGTACAAATATAATAAAATGAGACCATGAAAGGTTTTACCCTACATAAAAATATAACAATATAAATGTAATCATTTAACATATAGGGCTTAATAAGGGGTTTTAGGGTTAACATGGGGCTCATAGAGGGATTAACAAGTTATATTATTATTTACATTGCAGTTTGTGACAAGTGGACTAATTGTTCTTACAATGGTTTGTAGATAATTGATTGTCAAAACCATTATTAGTTTTTGGATAAAGGTTAAGTTATAGTGTGGAATCACACAAAAAATTGTGATAAACAAGCTTAATGTACTTACTTACAATCGCTTGCAAATACGGTAAGTTAAACCTAAATAATTTAATTATTAACTTTGCAATGTAGACACCAGATAACTATTAATTTTGTCACTTGTCATTCCTAGCTACCAGCGTGTTCTACTAAATCTACATGTCCATGTGTCCCATATCCCATTTGCATTCTCCCTTCACATTCTTATGATCTATAACTTAAATTAATTTATATTCTGAAAATAATGAATAAAGTTCTCTAAAGCTACTAGAAACAAAAACATGGAATATGACTTACGGAATATCATTATCAGTTAAGCATTATGTTTCATCATAGCTTGATGAAAAAATATAGGGAGAGAGGCTATTTTCATCTAGATAGTGTTTATATATGTGGCCATGGTTCTAATATTAGCCATTAGGCCTAACATATTTTATATTGTACTTGGGAAATATTTCTTGTCTTTTTAGGTCTATGATTTTTGGAACAAAATAGTAGATGTTATGTGAAATTAGATGAAACACCAAAGAAAACTGAATCCTTCAAGCCTTTTTAAGCTAATATACTTTGAAATTCACTTTGAAAATAATTTTACATGAGACTACTTACAACATAATGGTTCTCGTGTAGTGCCTTTTCCTCTAATTTACAAATAACAAGCACAGAAGAGAGAAAATTCATTAAAATGAGTGAGGAAACCACAAATAACAAGTATATTCATGAAACATTATGGACTTAAAAATGTTGTGGAACATAATTGAATCTTAAAACATTATTAAAATATAATAAATCACAACACACTATCCAATAAAAGATTCTAGTTTCCTTTCACAACATATTCATCTTATATTTTCATATTTGTTTTCCTCAACATTCTTATTTCAAAGAATATTCTAATTTTTTTTTTAATTTTCAAAGCTCTCTATCTTTATACCTCTTCTTAAATTATTATATGTTTTTTATATCCTTTAAATATTTAATATAATTCTATACGTTAACAATTTTATTCGTATTTTTTAATATCCTTTTACATCTTTAATATCATTCTACACATTAATATTGTTATTAGATTTTTCCCAATCTTAAGGAAGCCTGATCATTTTTACAATGATAACATTTTGTACACCTTAAATTTATTACTAATATTATGTATCACTTCAAAACCTTGTAAAATTGTTACATTTATTTTCAATTTTAATAACAAGATTAATAGTTGCAAAGCAGCATAGTCCTTGTCTCTACTACTAATTAATTGATTAAGGCAGTGTGTCATCTGTGTTTTGTCATTATTCAAGAATGTTTTATTTCTGTAATCGTTTCATAAATTTATCCTTATTTCTTCCTCCACACATGCTTCCTCCGCACCTCCACATTCTACATAATGAAAGCCACCTCCACACTCTACACTTCTTTGAATTTTGCTATTGGTGTTTGAACTCTACATTCCACACTTCTTCGTATGGATTTATAAATACTAGATGTTCTTAGAGCATGGAATGGAAAGGACAGTAAATCTCTATGAAGACATGCCCATTCCTTCCCCTCGATGGAGTCTTAAATCCCCAAACTCAATCCAAGAAGTTCCAGGATGTTATTAACAATGATTTGATGACGGTATTTAGGTGTATTTATGGTGGCTAGATATCATGATTGTTTTGTGGTAAATGACATAGTTACCAAATCTGAATTCACATTCGGATTTGAATATGATACGATACGATACATAGATAATTCAATTGAATACTTTTCAATTCAAAAAAACAAAAAAAAAAAACAAACAAATAAAAAAACAAAACAAATAAACAAACGAACAAAACAAAACATAAACAAAACAAAACAACAAAAATTAATCCACTATAAATCAAAATATTTAGCCAAATATTTCATAATGTATCAAATCTACTTGTAATATGATAAGGTTTCCTCTTATTTTGGCTTGCCATGTTGCTCCCACTCTCTATGTTGTGATCAATATAAGCAACAGTTTATTAATGTTCTTTTATGATTTGGGTGAGGTGAAAACTCATATTAAATCATTTTTGATCTCCCATCCTCCATTTTGACCTACAATCCTTAGGTATCCTAAAACGGAACAATCTTTCACAATTATTCGGCTGAACCAAACGAATTCACATATATTCGAAAAAAAATTACCGATACGACGAAACTTGGTAACTATGGTAAATGTTTTGCAGTGTATCTTTCAAAATGTAATGAAAAAAATGCAGCCTCAACTATCGTAATTGTGTGTGCTCATCACATAATGGCTTTGCGTAGTAATCAAAGAATTTTAGATTTGTGTCCAACCATTTGATTAACAATAAGAAGTATGCTTCCTATGTGATCATCATCTACGCACAAATGTTGGTGAATTCCTATAGAACATATTATACATGTATCAATTTAAACTTTAAAATGTTAATGCAATTCTTCTCTAAAATGTTTTATATGCAACTAGTGACGGACTCGGCAAGAGTTTTTTATATCCAGGAGGAAGTCGTAATCGCTGTTAGTGTCAGTCTTTCCAGCCTTCCTCCAGTGATCAAATATGCTCTTACAAAGTGGTCTCAGAGTGTCCAGGTCAAATTTTGTCATTTCAAAGAGTTTTCAAGCAAAATTTGGTCAATAGGCATTAGGTCTAGGGTTTGCTTTCACTCCTTCTAAAGTTTTCCAAATGTTGGTCCATGTCATCATTCTGCTAATTTTATCAGCATTCATATTGTTTTCATCAACATGTCAAGTTCCATTAGGTCATTTTACACCTTGTTCATGCTTCAGTTGCGCCTAGGCAAGGTTCATTTGCCTCTCCTAGGGTTTTGAAGGCAATTTCTCTTGGATGGTCAAATCATTAGCAAAACATGTATCCAGATGTTCATACACCTTCCCCTATCATTAAAGTACCTTATAAAACACTTCCCATCACTGAGATCCCCCAAATTCCTCATTTTCGCACAAACCCTAATTTCTTGCTACAACTTGGAAATTTCTAGGTTTGGCCTATGTTTTGCCCTTTTGGACCCCTTCCCCTCACTAAATCTCTGAGATTCCACTTTCCCCTGCTTCCTAACATCCCTCCCTACTTACAAAAATTTCCCCAAGAATTTAGAAGCCCCTTATCTCCTTCATTTCGCTTCATTTCGACAAAATCCCTTGTTCCACACATCGGGATAGGTTTCACTCAAAATATTTTTTAGAGCAATCAAAGATGAATTTTGGAAACCGGAGAGAGGTTTTTTCCCAAAACATGCCAAGGAATAAAAACCTCCCTCACTTTTTACACAGGTGTCATGGTTTTAGAGAAATGTCAAAACTACCATTGCCTCAGGAGAATCGAATGCACCTCTGAAGTGACCTTGGGAAAATCAAGTTTTCTCCTAGCTTGGTTGGCCAAATGACTTTCTTGATGAGTCCAATGATACCTAGATACAAATATATTTCCAATGAGATATCATGAGCTCAATTTGGAGTTGATAAAGGCATTCAAAAGTTGACTGCAACGGCACTCTGCCTTGAGTCAGCCTCATTTGGCACATTTTGACCATTCTTGGGAGATTTGATTTTTGACAAGGAAAATGAACTCCAAATTGAAAATTTCTAGTTTTTTTGGAAAGTATACTCAAATACCTTTCCAACGAGCTATCCTACACCCAATTTGGACACCGGGAAGGCCTCCAAAACGCATCTTAAAGTCGCGCTACGCGTAGGGCTCAGGCGCGCTACGCATTAGGGTTTTGGCTCAACGCGTAGCGCGCCGCGCGCTACCCTTAAGTTGGGGAAGTCCATTTCACAAAAACTCAACATTTTTGGATTTGACATGACAAATTACACTTGCTCAGCCACTTCCAAGACATTTCATCAAGTTTTTGGCCCCAAAAAGGTCAAAAAACATGCAAAAAAATGACCTCACTGCCCCTTTTTGGACACACAGGAAGCAGTCTTGGGAGATTTGATTTTTGGAGGGAAAAATGGGCACCAAATTGAGAAATTCTACTTGGTCTGGAAAGCATACATCCATACCTTTCCGACAAGCCCACCTGAGCCTCATTTGGATGCCGGGAAGTGCCCCAAAAGTGGGCTCAAAGGTGCGCTACGCGTTGAGAAATGGCGTGCTACACATCAGGACATTTTCTCTATTTTTCATCTTCAGCTCAGGAAAACGCAGCATTTGACGAGTTTTGAATTTTGGTGGGATTTTTCACCCTCCTTGATGTAATTAATGTAATTTTAAGTTGACATGACACTTATTTACCTATTCTAGAAGATTCATTCATAAAATAGCAAAAAATTAATGAATGAATTGGTTTCAACAACTCCTAGGATGATGAGCTCGACCCCTAGAGGCAAGGAAATGTGTTAGCTTGCCTATATTATGTATCTTCTTAGTCATTTTCATGGTTGGACTCTTGAGGGATAAGCTTAGACTGTATTACTCTTTGTATCTCTGCAATTTTGGCAAAGGAAAGACCAGGGTTTTGCAGCACTATTTGGGATTCCTGTGGTTATTTGTGTTGATGGTGTGTTTCTCTAATGTACTTGTAAGTTTGCTATTTGTATCATTTTCCTACTCTTCTCTTCTGCAAATTAAGTAAATGAAGTGTTAAGGTAGAATTCATGGTTTCTATGCTCTGCCTTTAAGTTTGCTTAATATCTATGTTTTCATCTGTTTAAGGAGAACTCCTGATGGTTTCTTTCTCTCCTTAGCTCCTCACCAGTCATACCTATCCATTCACTTCCTTCAAAGGCATCAAGACAATCTCCTACCTTGCCCCAAAAAGACCTCTGCAAAAACTGTGTCTCATCCCCGCACCCAAAATTGCCGTGCTCAGTTTTCCAACAAAACCCTAAAAATTTGAAATCAAACTTTCCCTATCAGTTTACTAGCCTAAAATTAGTGTTCTTTATTGGTCATCTCAGCCCTTTGAAGACCTTTTGCCGAGATATACCCAGAGAGAGCCCTCTCCTGTCCTCGTAGGGCTAGCTACGAGGCTAAGTGGTTTGATGTTGCCTTGGATTTTGCCTTCTTCAGTCTGAGGCCAAATTCGAGCGCTAACATATTGGCGACCATACTGGGGAAGAACAAATGGTTTGCTTGTTGATGTCATTTGTTTTATAAGCTATAGACGGAGCCTGAAGTTATGGCAGGTAGCCTTCGAAACACTTTTGCTTTGCATTAGCGAAAGTAGATAAACGTTGCTTCAGTCAATCTCCGGTCTAGCTTCTAAATGTGACATTTAACTTGTTAATTACCCCAGTACATGTATCAAGTTCAGATCTGATTGTTGATGGTGGACAACGATCAGACACTTGCAAGGCTGAAATCCTTCACCTAGCGACTCTAAATCATTTTTGAGATCAGATCCAAAGACTCCACTGGAGGATGATCCCGACCAGCAAAAACATGAAAGGACAACATGGACAGATCAGGTATTCAAGTTGGAATTTCATCCAAGACATTTTGTTCTTTGTCATAAATTATTTCTCCTCTTTTCCCAAGAATGTAAAGAAGGCTTTGCAAAGTATAGTATGCTTGAGAAAAGATCCCAGGCCTGCAGTTGATTCTTTCCCTTTGAAGATCGTGAATACCAAAGATTTGCATACCTCTGAGCTTGATCAAGACCTTTCTTCTAAATTTTTTGATGACCATCTTCAAATTGATGAGCCCCAAGAGACCAAGACTGATTCTATACTTGTTGTACATATCCCTACACCTTGTAAAATTCTAGATCGGTATAAACCTCTTGTTTTACCTTCTGTTCTTCATGCTTTCCCCAAAAACTATGATCTATACTTGCCGAGGTTTGATGGTGAATGTAAGAATGTCAACGCTGAGCAACATGTGCAGAATGTTGAGAATTTTCTAGACCTTTTTGAAGTTGATGAAGAAGATGTCAGTATAAGGCTTTTTGCTCTTTCTTTGCAAGCTAAAGTGAAGAGTTGGTTCAAAGCCCTGCCTGATGCGAGCATCTCAGATTTCCAACAGTTTATCAAAGTTTTTCTCGACAGGTGGATGATCAGGCAAAACCTTTTCTTGATTGTAGAAGAGTATAACCAGCTGAAAAGACTACCAGGGGAGACAGTACAACAGTTTTCGACCAGATTTAACCAAGTTTATTATTCGATGCCAGTTGATATAAGGCCTACTCCTAGATCGGATCTCTTGCACTATCCGGGTGCCTTTGATCCGGAGATGGAGTTTCAGCTGAGAGAAAGGGATATTGCAATGCTTCATGAGATGCAAAACAGTGCAGTAAATGTAGAGGCACATCTGCTGATCCGACGGGCAAGAATGGAGGAAGAAGAGATGAAAAACATAGATCCAGAAAAATCCACATCTCTAGAGGTAAAGCTTGACATTTTGGTAAGGGCAGTCGAAGAGATGATGCAAAAGATCAATGCAAGGAATGACTATGATGTTCAAGCTCATGGCTTGTTGATTGAAAAAGAACAAATGGCCGCTCCAAAACATTTTGTTTCTTATCCTAGTTGTCATAGATCTGATAATGATTGTCTTATAGATCATCTTGGTGAAGAAAGAACTGTTGATATGACCTGCATGCTTGATGATATGCTTTATACCGATGATTTGCCTCAGTTTGATCAGTATGATGATGATTATGTTCTCCAAACAGAGGCTAATCTTGTAGACAAATCAGCAGCTAGTTTGTGGGAGGAAGAGGTTCACTTACAGCAGCTCGAGTACAATGATCAAATGATGCATATCAGCTATGACATTGACGAGGAAAGTGCAGCAAAGTTTGAAGTAAGTGAAGGATCTTTTCCTTTTTGTTTTGATTCGTTTCAGTTCATCAGAGATAACTACCATGCAATCAAAAATCAAATGTCAACAAGTCTTGATTTGAATCATCTTGAGAGCAATGAAAATTTTGTTCAAGACTTCTCATATTCAAATTTGCAACCGCCGAAAGCCATTGATTGTCAAGTTGCAGCTGAAGACTTGGAAGTGGACACACATGGTTTAATGATTCAAGGTGACTCTGTACCATTTTGTTTTGAATCATTTCAGTTTTTGAAAGGTAGATTGCATAGTAAATATTCAAATGAACAGCCTATAACAAATCAGCAATCTCTCAGTGTTAATGTTGAGGATGAGACAGATAACAAAATTCTTGAGCAGCCTGCAGCATCAGATTTGCAGCCACCAAATGAAATTGAAGGGCAGATTACAGATGAAGCTGTGGAAGATGAAATACATGATTTGATGATGCAGGAAGATTCTATACCCTTTTGTTTCGAAGAATTTCACTTTATAAGGCAGAATCTTCATAAAATCTCTCAAGAAAAAGATGAACAGCTAGAAGGATGTCATACATTTTCAATGGATACATTACAGCCATCTTTTCAAGTTTTTCATAATCCAATAGCTGATGTTTTGGATGAGGTTTGCAGTCAAAGTCTTTCTCCATTGACTACATGTGAGCTTGAAACATGTGCTGATATGAACTTGATCCGGCAGCCGGTTTCTTTGTCATTTTTAGCAGAGGTCTCATCACAAGGCTCAGATCAAAGTTTTCATTCATAGTATGAGGAGAAGATGTTAGAAAATTATATATTACGGAGAAATGGAACACATAAAATATTGCATAAATATAAACACAGAAAACGCACAAAACAAGAGAGACACAGATATACATGGTTCACCCAGTTTGGGCTATGTCCACCCCGAACAGCCAGTCCTTCCTTTCTATTATCCAGCAAAATGAAGAGACACAACCTACAGCAAATCCGTTGTAATATCCTCTGTTTTCTCTCACAGTCTCACCTCTCTGTTTCTCGCTCACAGAATACACATCTCTCACATAGCCTCAAATACAATACCCTCATACAAAGAGAGGGGTTGCCTTCTAGGGCAAAAAACCCTAAACTAAACATAAGTTCTACCGTCAGATCATCCGCCTAATGAACGGCCCAGATTGACTAGAAATTACTATACTTTTACAAGGCAATTTTACTGCCTAGACCCCCCCTGCAGCGAATATTTTACGGGCGGCGTTGCCGCCCCAATTTCGAACTGGGGTCCTATGTGGCGATACCTTTGAATATAGAAGATAATCAGGCTCCACACCCAACAGAAGAGAAGTAATCCATTAGATGAGCTAAGTTCCAGTGTGCTTGAATTTCAAGATCCTTATGCAGTGTTTTTGGAGGCGGATAGAGAATTCATATCATTCAACGGATTTGTTTCTAAGTTATCATGGGATTTGCTGTTCATTAGTTCTCTCTTGTTGTTCATAAGTGAGCACTTGCAGAAAATTCGAACAGCAGATGGAATACTTACTTGGTTGCATTGGTTGTTTCATTTCACTTGATCAGGTGATGAATGAAACTGTTAGAGTAGATTTTGATGAATAAGCTCCCCTTTGAGCATCATTTTCAGTTTGTCGGTTGTGTTGAAGTATCACGTCAGTTTTTAGTTGAGTGAGAGTCAATTTGTGTTGTCAAGTCATCATTTTTCAGTCATGCATTTCAGCTTGAGTTTTTGACTCCATTGCCCAATGGATGAAGGCACTGTCTGCTCTCCCAAAGATCTGTCGTTCTTGGCACCTCCAAGGAGCTACCATCCCCATCGGAGCCAATGTTAGTGTCAGTATTTCCAGCCTTCCTCCAGTGATCAAATATGCTCTTACAATGTGGTCTCAGAGTGTCCAGGTCAAATTTTGTCATTTCAAAGAGTTTTCAAGCAAAATTTGGTCACTAGGCATTAGGTCTAGGGTTTGCTTTCACTCCTTATAAAGTTGTCCAAATGTCGGTCCATGTCATCATTCTACTGAGTTTATCATCATTCATATGGTTTTCATCATCATGTCAAGTTCCATTAGGTCATTTTACACCTTATTCATGCTTCAGTTGCGCCTAGGCAAGGTTCATTTGCCTCTCCTAGGGTTTTGAAGGCAATTTCTCTTGGATGGTCAAATCATTAGCAAAACTTGTATCCAGATGTTCATACACCTTCCCCTATCATTAAAGTACCTTATCAAACACTTCCCATCACTGAGATCCCCCAAATTCCTCATTTTCGCACAAACCCTAGTTTCTTGCTACAACTTGGCAATTTTCTAGGTTTGGCCTGTGTTTTGCCATTCTGGACCCCTTCCCCTCACTCAATCTCTGAGATTCCACTTTCCCCTACTTCCTAACATCCCTCCCTACTTCCAAAAATTTCCCCAAGAATTTAGAAGCCCCTTATCCCCTTCATTTCGCTTCATTTCGACAAAATCCCTTGTTCCACACATCGGGATAGGTTTCACTCAAAAGATGTTTCAGAGCAATCAAAGATGAATTTTGGAAAAATGAGAGAGGTTTTTTCCCAAAACATACCAAGGACGAAAAACATCCCTCACGTTTTACACAGGTGTCAGATTTTTAGAGAAATGTCAAAACTACCATTGCCTCAAGAGAATCGAATGCACCTCTAACGTGACCTTGGGAAAATCAAGTTTTCTCCTAGCTTGGTTAGCCAAATGACTTTCTTGATGTGTTCAGTGATAACTAGACCTAAAGCTCTTTCCAATGAGCTATCATGAGCTCAATTTGGAGTTGAGGAAGGCATTCAAAAGTTGACTGCAACAGCACTCTGCCTTGAGTCAGCCTCATTTGGCACATTTTGACCAGTCTTGGGAGATTTGATTTTTGACAAGGAAAATGAACTCCAAATTGAAACATTCTAGTTTTTTTGGAAATTAGACTCAAATACCTTTCCAACGCGCTATCCTGCACCCAATTTGGACACTGGGAAGGCCTCCAAAAAGCATCTGAAAGTCGCGCTATGCGTAGGGCTCAGGCACGCTACGCATCAGGGTTTTGGCTCAACGCGTAGCGCGCCGCACGCTACCCTTAAGTTGGGGAGGTCCATTTCACACAAACTCAGCATTTTTGGATTTTTCATGAAAAATTACACTTTCTCAGCCACTGCCAAGACATTTCATCAAGTTTTGGGCCCCCAAAATGTCAAAAAACATGCAAAAAATGACCTCACTGCCCCTTTTTGGACACACAGGAAGAAGTCTTGGGAGATTTGATTTTTGGAGGTGAAAATGGGAACCAAATTAAGACATTCCACTTGGGCTAGAAAGCATACATCCAAACCTTTCCAACAAGCCCACCTGAGCCTCATTTGGATGCTGGGAAGTGCCCCAAAAGTGGGCTCAAAGGCGTGCTACGCATCAGGACATTTTCTCTATTTTTCATCTTCAGCTCAGGAAAACGCAACATTTGACCAGTTTTGACTTTTGGTGAGATTTTTCACCCTCCTTGATGTAATTAATGTAATTTTAAGTTGAAATGACACTTATTTACCTATTCTAGAAGATTCATTCATAAAATCGCAAAAAATTAATGAATGAATTGGTTTCAACAGCTCCTAGGATGATGAGCTCGACCCCTAGAGGCAAGGAAATGTGTTAGCTTGCCTATATTATGTATCTTCTTAGTCATTTTCATGGGCTGACTCTTGAGGTATAAGCTTAGACTGTATTACTCTTTGTATCTCTGCAATTTTGGCAAAGGAAAGACCAGGGTTTTGCAGCACTATTTGGGATTCATGTGGTTATTTGTGTTGATGGTGTGTTTCTCTCATGTACTTATAAGTTTGTTATGTGTATCATTTTCCTACTCTTCTCTTCTGCAAATTAAGTAAATGAAGTGTTAAGGTAGAATTCATGGTTTCTATGCTCTGCCTTTAAGTTTGCTTAATATCTATGTTTTCATCTGTTTAAGGAGAACTCCTGATGGTTTCTTTCTCTCCTTAGCTCCTCAGCAGTCATACCTATCCATTCACTTCCTTCAAAGGCATCAAGACAATCTCCTACTTTGCCCCAAAAAGACCTCTGCAAAAACTGTGTCTCATCCCCGCACCCAAAATTGTCGTGCTCAGTTTTCCAACAAAACCCTAAAAATTTGAAATCAAACTTTCCCTATCAGTTTACTAGCCTAAAATCAGTGTTCTTTATTGGTCATCTCAACCCTTTGAAGACCTTTTGCCGAGATAGACCCAGAGAGAGCCCTCTCCTGTCCTCGTAGGGCTAGCTACGAGGCTAAGTGGTTTGATGTTGCCTCGGATTTTTCCTTCTTCAGCCTGAGGCCAAATTCGAGCGCTAACAACGGTGAAACCGGACGATCGTCCAAAACTCTTTTAGCCTCGTCTAAGAAGGGACAATGGTGGACGACATGATCGCCTTCGCACAGTTTACAAGGAAATCTATATTTTCCTTTTTGTCCTGGGGCTTCACTTTCACTAGTTGATGGTGTGTTTTGAACATGATCATCAGAGGTTGACGACACCGGGTTGTGCAAACAGGGAGACCAGTCCCTTAAGATCCGAGGGATGCAAGTACAATCTCTGTGATAGTGGTCTCCCTTGCAAATGACACATGGCGATTTAGGCCTGGTCGATGCAGTGTGTGGATTTTTGTTAGACGACACTCGTTTGCCCCCATTCGCTTTTGGCTCCTTCTTCTTCTTCTCTTCTTCTTTTCCTTCTTCACCTTAGGTACTTGACTTTTGGCTTTAGTAGCCCCATCAAGCGAAGAGGAAGGAGGAGAGGAAGAATTAGAGGAAGTGGAAGGTTGGTGGGTAACTCTGGACTCGTCTAATTGCTGATTCGATTGTTCAGGAATAGTGGTGTTTTGAATGATAGAGGTTGAGAAGAGCCATACAGGCAAACCAATTGTCAGTCCTGGAAGCGACAATGTGGCCATATGGGGTGCACCAACATCTCCCCAAGAGGAGAAGGGACTAGGATTTCCTCCAAGGGGAATTCCTTGGTTGGTGGACTCCATTTTTCTCAACCCAAGATCAACGTAGGAAAGGGGTAATGAATATTCCGTTTAAAATAAATTTTAGACGCTTTGACACAACTTGTTTTTTCAGTTTTTAAGAGTCGAGAATAAACAAAAGATGACTCTAGTCGCCTTCGATTTTTAATGAGCCTGAAGTGACAAGTGCTCAGATGGACCTTTTCCGTTAAGGAGTCTGAAAAGGAACGAAAGGGACTACTCCAGAGATCTAGGTAGAGGGAGTACCAAACCAATCACAAAACTCTAGAATACTTTTTACGGTACGGCAGTCAATCTTCCCGAATGCTGTGTTCAGTGCATTGCGATCGATAGGGCGGCAGACACAGCTTCCTAAGGATAAAGGATTTAAGCCTATAGGGGTCTCCCAAAATATACTCGACGGTACGTGGGAGCACAAGTCCATACTGGCACTTATCGTCTCAAAGTGGAGGAATCACCCAACCATCAGTGAGGACAACAGTTACTAGGCTTTACGACGCCGGAATACGTCTCTAGCCTAGACCTCTAAATGTTGTGCGTTAAGTTCCAAAGCGTTGTTAGATTCATTGAATTTATTTTAAGTTGATCTTGTTTATGAAGTTTGCCTTTCGGGTTCACCACGAGATGTAGATGTAATTCCTAAAATGCAATCTACAGATGATAAACAAACTTTTTATCTCTTTTATGCAATGAAAATCCTAGCTACTAGGGAAAAGAAAGACATAATCTTTTCACAAAGAGAAAAGAGCACACTGTAAATGCACTTTCCTAAATCAAGCCAAACAGACTGTCTATATGCAAATGCACATGCATGTATTTGTTTTCGACTTTCTTAGTATTGATGCTAAAAAGAAAGTTGATGTACAAATCTGAATTTCTTTTCAAGCGACAAATATAAACAAGCTCTTTTTTCGAAATCAAAAACAGAGATGATTACGACACCTTACGATTTTGAAATGAACACTCGTTCTTGACACTAGAAAATTGCAAATTTAGACCAAAGGAAATAGTAACAATATAATCGACCATCAACAGCAATCAAACTTTCTCCTATGATCGAAATCGACACTTGCGATAGATTCAAATCAAAGGACGACAGTACTACTATTATACTTTTGCAATGGAAAACTGTAAACGACTCAACAAACACACAAAAACATCTACAGTTCTTTTGTACAAAGGAGGCGTAATAACAGCAAGGAAAAGAGGTTTCAAACAGACATATACTGATCACAGGCAGCAAAATTCAGGGATAGAACTGGAAAGAATGAAGCACAAGAACCACAACTGCACAGAGCCAGTCTGATCAGCGCACCTGTAACATAGAGAATCTGAAATGCAGCGCAGGTTGCCCCTTCGGGAAGTGCGCTGAAATTCAGGATCTCTGAACAGTACCTGCGCTGGGCTAGAAACGAGACTCTGTCTGGGTTCCGGGTCACAGTTTGTAGTTCAGTCCTTGGTTTTTGGCCGAGTAAAAAGCAATCAGTAATGCAACAATCAGGGGTAGATCTAAGGAGGATATAAGAGCTATCACAAGGGCAATCAGATAGTTTGTCAATCAGTTGTTTAAATCATAAACAGATCCAGTGAATGGATTGAAGCAGCAGTTATCTACTTTGCATTTGTTATGGCAAATGCAGTTCGAAAGCTACTTATAAGTTTATGAAACAAACAACAAAGAATGATACACAAACAAACTAATTAGACATTCCCCAATGGAGTCGCCATTTTGTTACCGGGAAAAGTGTCTATTTAGAACTTCTCTATCCCACTAAGGTGTGACAGCTGCCTTAGAAACAAACAGAGAAAAACTACTTTTGTATTTCCTTTATGAATTATAGGTAGAGAGGAATAGAAAGAACCAACCTGTGTCTTGCGCTAATCCTTTGATCCAATCCCTCTCTTCTTTGATAGTCTCCAGATACCTGCTCCCTTGCTTGCCCAACTTCACAAAGTACCTGTAAGATCACAGAAGAAGAGCACTATACAAAGACATGGATCTATATTCATAAACAACTTAGGATCAGATTTAAGTCATACAAAATGTAACAAGCATCAATGATACAAAAGCATGGAGGAAAACTCAAATAGTTTTTATTGATAAACAAGAAAAGATCCAGGAGGAGTTACAACCAGTGGTTCCGACCCAGCATCAACCTCCCAGCAAAGAAGCCCCTCTTCACCTCAAACAAAGCATAAATCACCCAACAATCTCATGTTTGTCTCTAGAAACCAGCAGCAATTCCTTACAATATGCAAAATTCCAGCCTCTGGATCTCTGGGATGAGGGATCCATATATAGATATCTGTAAGGGGGATGATTCAGCTTGTGATTTGATTAGTGTCTTCTCTCTGATAGTTCTTGCTTCCACTTGGAGACTGAAGGCCTCTTATTCATCCTTGGTTGAATTCAGTGAGGCAAGTGTCACAGGAGAAGATTCTTGAAGCTTCCATTGTCTCTCCACCTCGTGGAATGACACTCCATTTGTCATTTCTCACCCATCGCACCCCACAGAAGGGACTTTTGAAATGCAACGCACCCTCACAGTGTATTTAGGTGCAATGCAAAGCACCTAGCCAGTGGAGCAGCTGAAATGATCCTGTTTTGACCAATTCTGAGCAGTTTTTGGTGGAGAAATTCTGGGAGAAGCTGTAATCTGTTGACCTTGTTCCTTTAGGGGTTAGAACAACACTTTTAGGGACTTAGGAGCCCTTGATTTATGGGCATTTCATGCTTGGGGTTGTAGGGCCCAAAAATGTCTATAACACTAAGGAACCACCTCTATTCCTTTATGACCATTTCAATGAGGTGGGCAAGCTACTTGTAGACATGATATCCTAGGTGTTAGGCTTCAGAACAAGTGAGCATGTGGATGAGACAGTGCTGGTTCTATTGTCTTCATTCAGCCAAGGACAACCTCCTGCTATCAAGTATAATTATGCCAAGTTCATAGCAAACAAAATTCATGACCAACTCACCAAGCTAGATAGGCAGGGAGTTTTCAAATATTCCTCATACATCTATCATTTGTTCATGTTTTACCAGTCTGAATGCTTCCAATGCCCTATCAAGAAATTGGATTCAAAGGGAGAAAGAAGATCTGTTGTCTTCTGGTCATCAGTATTTCATCAAATCCAGCATTCTCCTTACTCTTACTGTGAGTTCATTGACCAGTTTGTTTATCCAGTCTCCTGCCTCTTAATGAAGGCTCCTCCTCCCAGAATAACTTATGAGATGCAAAAGATACTGCAGCTATCCAAGAGATACAAAGTAGGTGATTGGTACCTATACCAGAATCACACTGTCCTCAGAATCTATGGCTGTGAGCTTTGTCCCTACAGGCTCCCAAGATATGTACCAATGAGGTTGTTTGCCTTGGAATACTACAGGCAGCTCATCAATTCAGATCTGACTCATTTTCACAGCACCAAGAAGAAGGCTCGACTGAAATTTAAAGACCACCTAGGCCCCTTTATCATGAACAAGAAGGAAGGTTGGCAAGATGCTGACCTAATACTCAAGGATCAACTTAAGCTGAAAAGAAGTTTTTGGTGGGTTCCTTATGACCCACTTGGCTTTATTAATGCCAGAAGAGTCAAATATAGGTTGACACCCTATGATCACTGCAAAACCCCACACATTGAAAAATATGCTAATCAAGATGCATGGGCACCAGGCACCTTAGTTGAAGAATTCACTCAGGAGGAAATTTTGGAGCAAACTGCTAAAGATCTTGAAAAAACTCTTGACTTGGATTCTACTGACCAGGTAACTTTCAAGCCGCCATACCAAGTTGAAGAGGGCACATCTACAGCTGCAGCTTCACAAGCTGCCCAAGGAGCTTCTACATCAGCAACAGGTATAGCTAAAGGAAAAGATCCAATGGAGACAGAGCAAGGAGGGGTCACAGATCAGCCTGCCACTTCAATAGAACAAACTCAAGGGCAGGCCCCTTCTCAACAAACAGAGGCGCCACAAGTGCCACCTTTGCAAACTCCTGTCAATGAAGAAAGAAGCAAGAAGCAAGACAGGGAAGAATTTACACCAGCTAGTGGCTCTGCACTGTAGCCCGAAACTAAAAGGCAAAGGGTTGATCCTCCATTTGCGGAGGAAGTCAGTGAAGAATTTATAGAAAGCCCGAGAAGGGAAACAAGCCAGCATACAGCTACAAGCTCTTTCCGACAAGAGCAAGACAAACAACATGCCATGGAGGTGTCCTCCTCCACACAACAAAGCAAGAGACCAACTAGCGTCAAAGCTAGTTTTAAAGAAATAAAGGCTCAAAATGAGCTACTAAGAATGCAATTGTATGACCAATTCCTGAAGGCAACACCTGCCAAGCAGGAAAGGTTGATGGCAGCATATGACATTAAAGAAGAAAGGATGATTCTCACCCACTTCAAGCCCAAGGTTCAGCAGCCCCAGTCAGTTGCAGACTATGTCAGGACGAGATTAGAGGTCCTAGCCAAGGACATTCACCCCATGGATCAAATAGAGTTGCATAAGCAAACAGGGGAAATGGTTTATGCCACCCTGGTAGACAAGGCCACATTGGCCCATGAGTTGAAGGAATCTCTGAAGAATACAAACACTCAGCTGGATTTAGAAAGAATGTCCTCCACAGCTAAAGACAACAAAATTAAAACATTGGAGGAGATCATTATTGACTTAGGACATGATCCTAAGGATCCTAAAGGTGTGAGGGAACCAATGAAAAATAAGGATGATGATATTGCTGCATTGAAAAAGCAATTGAGATTGCTTCCCACTGAGCATCCTCAAACAGGGGAACTGATGAAAGAGAAAGAAACAGAGGATACATTGGACCTGTTAATGAAAATGAACCAGAGAGTAATTGAGATGGAAAGGGAGTTGGAGAAAGCACTACAAGGCAAGCAGGGAGAGTCTGTTTCCCAGCCACCTCAAACAGTTCCAACTGTTGTTACTATTCCTCCTTTGCAAGCAGCAGCTACCCCTCCAATTATTCCAGCTACTACAACAGCTACACAAGCTACAGCGGCAACAACAACAGCTCTTGACTCTAGAATGAGCGTGGATGAATTGACAAAAGCTGTCAAGGAGCTAGAGCTTCAAGAAACAGAGATATAAGAGCCAAAGAAAAGTTGGCCAATCTTGAAGGAAAATATGACAAGTCCAAAATGACAGTGGTTGAGCAGACAAGGGAAATTAAAGCCCTGAAGGACAAGATAAAGGCCTTGGAGAAAGAGTTGTCTTTGGACAAAGCCTTGGCTGAAATAAAAAATATTTTGTGGGCCAAGATTAATTAGTCAATCACAAGTAACGGGAGGGAACGGGGCGTCAACATGGCCGCTGCAACCGTGAATGGTAAAGACTGTCCTGCAACGATTGTCTGCGTATCGGGAGCGACAGGCTTCATAGCCTGCTGGTGGGTCAAGCGTCTACTCGAGAAGGGCTTCACTGTCCATGCTACAGTGCGCGATCCGGAGAACAAGACAAAGGTGAAGCATCTCCTCGAAATTTCAGAAGGTGGGGAGAAACTCAAGCTCTTCAGAGCAGATCTAATCGAAGAAGGCAGTTTCGACGCTACCATCAATGGCTGTGGTGTCATTTTTCATGCAGCCAGTCCCATCCACTTTGCTCCCAAAGATCCCGAGTTGGAGACGAGGGTTTCAATAGCTTTCGGCACTCTGGTACTCTTTGCGTTGGATGATTTCTTTGTGGCAGAGAATCTGGCGTTCCCAGAAGGCATAGATTGGCCTCAGGCATCTTGCATGAAACCTAAATCCTGGAGAATCTTGCATGGAACCCAAATCCTGGAACTCAATGTTCTAAATCTGCTCAATGGGGTCACAGATCTGCCTTTATTACAGATCTGCGGCCTTCGAATCCTCAAGATCTGATGCCAAGGGTCATGGATCTGCTCTGAATCGGGAGTACAGACTATGCATGGTAGTCAGATGATCAGATCTGCAGGTAAACCATCAAATCAGGAGCCCAGAAGATCTTGGGGCCTTAAAAAAACCCAGATCGATGGACAAGCAGCTTGCAGGAGGCAAGTTCAGACGAGATCAACTCTGAAGCAACCTTCGATCGTGAACCAGCTGGATCTGCCGGAAGAGCCTCATGCATTCCAGATCCAAGTTAATCTTTCCGGAAAAACGACAATGTTATGGGTTTGTGCAATAGATCTTGTGCAGGATCTTCTGCAAAAACTTGAATGCCGGCTGGGGATTCCCTCCTCCTGCCTCAGATTGCTGCATAAGGGTAAGCAGCTTATGCATTCCCTTCCTCTTTCTTTTTACAGCATTCAAAAGGACGCGTATATTGGGGTTTCTTTCCGTCTAAGAGGTGGTTCATTTGAGCAAACCTCCTCCGCCCCATCTTTCTCTTACAAAGATGCAGCACGCAAAAACGCTGCCCCACCTCAGTTCTCTTCAAAGGCATCCCAGCTACATGAAACTCCAAAGCCGTTTCTAGTAGACAAATCAGAGGAAATTCCCTCCATCGACTTCTCTAATCCTAGGGTTGAAAGCCGCTACCAGAGCTTTGCAGAATCCACACTCATTTGCAGATTTAATGGCCTATGGCCTCGCACAGCAGATCTTTATCAATGGGTCCATTCTTCTTGGACTAAAAAATGTAAAATCTTCTTATGTTCAAAAGGTTTTTTCCTGGTGCTTTTTTATTCAAGCGAAGACTACCAGAAAGCCTTAACAGGAGGCCCTTGGTTCTGGGGTTCAGCTGGGCTTTTTCTAACCCCCTGGTTTCCTGACTTCGACCCCTCTACAGCAGTCATCTCCAAGCTCCCCATTTGGGTCAGGCTCCCAAATCTTCCGACACATTTTTGGGATTTCTCGGTCTTCCTAGCTATTGGAAACACTTTGGGACGTTACCTGGCTACAGATACCTCAAGAAAGGAAAATGGTCTCTACACTTATGGCAGACTATGTGCAGAAATAGATATCAGCAAAGGACTGCTGGATCAGATCAACCTCAAGTTTGGAGATTTCCATTGGACTCAACCACTGGATTACGAGAACATAGCCTTCCGCTGTCGCCACTGTCATCAAACAGGGCACCTTCAGAGCACATGTTCACAGCTCAAAGATAAAAACAAGAATCTGAATCGTAAGCCCAAATCCAAGAGATGGAATCCTTTTGAACCACCCCGTTCGCTGCACGATTCAGAATTCTCGAGTTCGGAGGAGGAGGAATCTGAGGCAGATGTGCAGGTTGATGAGGAAATTGAAGCTGATCTACAGAATGAGGAAATTCCGAAGGATGCCCCCTCGGCTCACCAGGAGGCTCCCTCTAACCAGCAGATTTCTCAGAAACGTACCCATCTCTCTTCGTCCTCAGACTCTGACAAGGATGATCAGCCATCAGGACAAAATAATCTACAACTTGTCATGACACAGCCAAACTCCACTGGGTCGATAAAAGTGAACAAGAAAAAAGGCAAAAAATGTCGATTTGCAGGAAACAACCCTTCGGGGTAGCCTTTTGATCAGTACTTTCCTTTGTAATCCTTTGCTTCTATGATCTGTCCCTTGTCTGTCTATTTGGAGCAAGGTTGATTCCCTATCACCTTCGGCTCCATAGCTTCTCTGCTAAGCCTGTTTCCAGGCTTGATTGTACTATATTTTCCATCACTTAATAGAATTAGTCTTTAGTAAAAAAAAAAAAAAAAATTAGTCAATCACAAGCCAATGGAGGTCAATTCAGGCCATGTATGAACAGGTAGAACTAATTGGCCTGGCTCAGTTTGAAACTTAGAGAGCCAAAGCAGCATTGGGAAATATGCCTGAGCAGGCCAACAAAATGATCAACTTTTTAAATCATCAGACTAAGGAAGACCTGGCAGCACTCCATATCATGAACAGACAAACGCCATATTGACAACAAAGAGGGTGCTAGTATTAAGAGGCTTTGTGCAGACCCTAGAAGCAAGATGTCGGGAAATACAAAGGGATGTAGACAATTTTGAAATAAAGCTTGAAGCACTACAGACTAAAGGATTTCCAAGCCTACTGACTAACGCTGGGAGGTTATTGACACGTGACCAATATGCAACCAGGCTCAATAATTATGTCACAAATCAGCTTACGGCTTCATCAAGTTCTCCAGCACAAGCAGAACCTCCTTCAGGACAGACTCTCTATGACAAGCTGGAAAACTTATTTTACATAGAACATGAAGTTAACCATTTGTTTGAGATGCCACCTAACTATTACAATTACACAAAGGCTGATGAGACACTCATCAAGATACAAAAGCATCAGTTGCCTCCCGAGGATTGGTGGCAGGCAATGCTGGCCATTTTTCCCAGATAATTTTAGTTTTACCCTTTTTTCTTTATTTCAAATCTCGGTTAGCTATGAGTCAGCAAAAGGAGGCACGAGAGCACCGGACAGAGCAGTCAAGGAACGCGCAGAACATGTTAGATGAGTGAAAAAGCAAAGAGCTGGGACGGCAAGCCTAAAAGTGTGGATTTTTTGAAAGCGCGGCCCAGCCGACTCAATTCGACTCAAAAGTCAAATTTTCTGACAGAATGAACAACTGTTGCATTCATAATTACTGCAGCACTTATTTCCTTCAGCTACTACTCCTTAAAAGTTGGCGAGGAAGTTATGAGCTACTAATTCATCATCTAGATATTTTTTATGTTGTTTTTTGTATATATACCACCCTCTGCATTGAAAAGGGGGTCGGTTGGTTTTATAGCTCCAAGAGAGACTCGCCCTGTATACTTGATGTTTTACTTAATCAAAGACTGCTGAAAAACTTGGAGGAATGACTGTGTGCTGTGTATGAATATTTTCAAGAATTGAATGTGCAATTCTTGTGCTGCAACATGACTCAATAAGTGTTTCTTACCTTTGTTTTCCATTGATGTACCATCCGAAATAGCAGAAAGAATGAATGGTTTAGAATTGGTTTAATTGCCCTCTATGCTCAATTTCTGTTGTTTCTATATGTTTTCATCTAAATTAGAAATGAATATGAATTCCCTGTGGCTCATATTTCCCCTAATTCACTCATGCTTGATAGTTATCTAGGGATTCTTCACTGCTCCTAGATAGAGCTCATTCACCTTCCCTCTGCTAAGCTGAACGAGAGATTCTTAACTGCCTCTCATTCCTAGCCTTCACTCCATCCTTTAGCTTGAAATATTGTTTCATGTGCAGCTAGCTTGCTCCATATTCCCTCTTGTGACCAAGAAAACGCACCAGCAGTCCTACTCCTTGACTCCACGCCCAATGGTTCTAAAACTTTCATGCTATCCCTGCCTCTTTACTTGAAAGCATCATCCATCCCACCAAAACTAAAACAAAACCCCTTGTACTCAATAACTAGCCTAAAATCATCATCAACAAAGCTAAATCCTAAAGAGAGAGCCCTCTATGACTGTTGGTGGGCTAGCACCTGCAGTCCAAAGATTGGTTTGTGGTTACCTCGGCCGTATCCCTCAAGGAGTTAAGGGACAACCTGAGTGATAACAGATAGGCATCAGATATAGGATTATTCCATCATTTATTTCTAATCATCTACCTATCACACCCTCACGGGACAGGGAGGAAAAGAGGAGTTCATATCCTTTCAAATTTAACCCAAGATGGCCTCAGATGGAAGACTTTGGGACCCTAGTCCACAAAGTATGGAATCAGGTTGTGACTCCTCCCCCCTAAACCATATGTCATCCATCTGCCAGAAACTAAAAGCTATGAAAAGGGAAACTCGGTCATGGATAATGGGTAAGAAAGAGGAAGAACTTAAAGTCATTAAAAAGATATATGACATTCTCCGGTAATATAATGATCTAATGGACCCCTTATATTTCTTGGATTCATACCGGACCAATATCGTTGAAATGGAGGGAAAAAGGAGGGATATTCTCTGATCACATGAAGACCACATCCATATGGAAAGAAAGGCAACTTGGATCAAAGTTGTAGACAAAAACTCCAAATTTTTCCACGTGCAATTTAACATTAGGAAACATTCTAACTCCATTAGGAAGATAAGGGATGCTATAGGTAACATACAATGCACATAACCCCAAGGGATAGCTCAATTGGTAAATTCTTGTTGTTAAATACCTTACCAATTAGGAGGTCACGGGGTCAAATCTCCTCGACACCCTTGGGGTTAGGCCCGACCAGATAAGTCGACGGGTAGATCTCTTTGGGTGGATATGCCTAGATTATTACCCATGGATGTAGTGGCCACTCAGCAACTATGAACCAAAGTTGAAAAAAAAAGAATACACAACACATAATGGACAATAGAACAAGCGATTGTTTCGCATTTCAAAGGACAATACACGGCCCAGGAACATATATTCTTGTCCCAAATGGATTATATTTCTCAAGTCCCCAACATGTTCATCATGGAGGATAATGATAAATTGGGAAAACCAATTTTTAGAGCAGAATTGACAAAGATTTTGAAGGTATCTATGAAGGAGAAGAGACCTAGACCAGACAAGTCGGGGTGGAATTATTTCTCCACTTCATTGACTTGATGATTCCATGCATGTTGGCAGTGGCAAAAGAATAAAGGATACAGGGATTCATTTCAGGGGCTGGTGAGCTCCAGTATTGTAGCAATAATGCTACAACTCCTGGGGCTTCCTGTCTCTTAATTCTATCAACCCGGTAGTTCGTACAAACTTGGAAGCGACGGTGTTGTATGCACAAGTACTAGCCCTTGTCGCAGCTGTCACTTGGTCAGCTGGCACAAGTCCGCTAGGGCTTAAGCCAACTTCTATAGGCTCACAGAAGAAGCTTTATCAATGATGGACGAAAGTTAACTTCAAAGAAAGGCTACTCTACTTGACAAACTGAATCAAAAGCAACTTAAAGCATGTAAATCTATGAAACCCTAATTTAACTAGTCTATCCTCTATAATGCAAAGAATGTGGGTGCAACTCTTATAAATGCTGTCATTGCCTCTAACAAGTATGAATGCATGGGTCTAAGCTACTGGCATCATGAGAAATGTGTTTTTGTGTTTTTCCTTTAAGTGTGTGGAGTGATGGTGATCTTGAGCTAACTAGGGTTTGGTTGTGCAGATGGGATGGAGAAGGAAGGAAAGCGTGGGATAGGTTGGGGAGGCTAGGAGAGGTCCCTAGGGATCCTTAGCACCCATCCACGGAGGTTCCTCGCATTCAGATGCTCAGCAACCGAGAGAGTGGCCTCCTACAGGATGGCTGTGGAGAATCCTACAGGATACTCTGTTTTCTACAGGATGTCGAGAAATGGCTACAGGATGACCTACTGTGAATGTTTGGAGTGATGGAGGGATTGTGAAATGGTAGGGGGAGATGTGGAAGGTAGGGATGAGGTTGGTGATGGCCTTAGAAGCGAAAGATTAGGATGGGAGGTGAGTGTAGGAAAGAGGATGGAAGGTGAAGGGCTATGTCAACGAAAGGCGAGAGAATGGAGACACGTGAGGAATGCAAGACTTGATGAGGTAACAGCAGGGGTCAAAGAGATGTCTGCATGCGTGATCAAGATGGAGGACAAAGTGATGGAATGAGAGAGAGAGGGAGAGCAGTGTAAGTGAAACAAATGATTATGACTGTTACTTAACCAAAAAATGCATCAACCTAAACTACTTGTGCTTGTAAATTCAATGAGCAACAATCGAAATGTGAAAGAGAATGTGCATGAAGCTGTGGTAAGGAAGTGCAGTGCATGAGTGGATGACAAGGAAGCATCTAACGTAACAGTGACTGTATTGCAGCAATCATCAAGTGAAGAAATGCGTGTTTTTGGTGGCTAGCTTTGGGCTGCACCCCAATCTTCAAGAAAGATGGCAGTGAGTCCTAAAAGCCTTTTTGTTAGAGCTCCAATGGACTCTATCTATCCTCTGCTACACTAAATGACTGTAAACAAACTCACCATAAGCAAATCCTATCTACTCATGAAAAAGACCAACTCATCAACTTGTAATTCGAATTGCATGTGTAAATGGGAAGCTCACAATGCTGCAATGAAATGGAAATAACACTACAACAGAGGGGATCTATGGCTCTCAGGTTGGGCCCTAACCTGAGAGCTATAGTCTCCTTAAGGAACTCAGAACTAGATCACAAACTGTCTTCTTTATTCATAACTGATATCATGCCAAATTGGCTTACAAAAGAGAACGAAACTTGAGCTGTGCTCCAAAATTACAATAGTAATACGAGAGTTTCAACAACCTAACCAAGGCTAAGGCTTCTATACTTATACAAAACGATCCTCCAACAGATATCCATGATTCTAGGAGCTCGGCTGTTCAATCTATAGTTTAACTGCTGATCCTGTAGGATGGTCATAAATGCTGCTTCCTGTAGAGCAGTTTTGAACTGCTGTTCCTGTAGAACAGCTGGCCGTGTATTAAGCTCGGAGGGAGGCTGAAGTGGGCTCAGAGTTCTTGGTGAGGATCACGAGGAATGTCCCCCAAAACCGTGGGCAACCTCTCCTTATGTCAGCAATGCCAACTCGTTGTCCCCTTGCCACCTTTTCGTTGTCTTTTGCTCCCTTTTAATGCCAAAACCTGGAATCACAATGCATTAGCTACGTGGATAAAGTGCCTATCCTTTCTCCTACAAACAACATGAATAAACTAAGAAGTGTATGCATAAACAATAAAAATGAATGGTTTGAGCAAGCAAAATAGGCCAAAAATGAGCCCAAATTGTACCAAAATTGGGGCTCATCATCACCCCCCAGCTGAACCATTTGCTCATCCTTGAGCAACCTTGCCCCTGCTCCTTGTCCTTGGCCGAGGACTCGGGACCGGAACAGGCTGTTTCTTTTCTGCTTTTGATGGTCCTGCCTTTTTTGCCCCTGATGGTGATGAGGGTGATGCTTCCTTCCCTTTTTCTATTTCCTTGAGTCGGGCTTCAGAAGGCGACTGGCCTATCTTTCGTGTCCAGGAAGTTATTTTTGGGCTCCCTTTTTCGGGGGTAGCTGATTGTTTAGAGGGGGTTCTTGCAATGGGTGAAGTAGGTACATCCCCTGAAGTGGTATGGCCACTGGGTGAAGGCTGTGGCTTGCTTGGGGACATCCTCTTGCTTCTCGTGGCTTCAGGTGGCAGAGGGGTCTCCCTCTCCCTTTTCTCTTTCGGTTTTGGAGGAGTGCTGAGGACAGCCAGTGCCGCTGCTGCCTCCTTATCGAGGATGTCAGCCTTCTCTTTCTTGTGTTTTGCTTTCTCGGAGCTCCTTGTAGAGGGTCCCTCCTTTTTAAATTTCAGGCTTCCTGTGGAAGACCCTGCTTTGCCCGCTTTCGGGCCTCCTGTAGAAGATTCCTTCTTTGTCTTCGGGCTCTCTAGAGGAGGCTGTTTTTCAATGACCTTCGGGCCTCTTGTAGGAACCCCTCTTTCCATCCTAGTGATTCTTGTAGGAGCCCCTGTTTCTGTCTTCGGGCTTCCTGTAGAAGCCTGTGGTTGTACTGTCGGGCTTCCTGTAGAAGCCTTTATCTCTATCTTTGGGCCTCCTGTAGAAGCCTGTTTCACAGCAATTTCCGGGCTTCCTGTAGAAGCCTTGGTCATTGCTCTTGGGCTTCCTGTAGAAGCCTGCTCCTTACTGATCTTCGGGCTTCTTGTAGAAACCTTTGCCTTTGTTTTCGGGTTTCCTGTAGAAGCCTGAGTTTGCATTTTCGGGCTTCCTGTAGAAGCCTGTGATTGCGTTCCTGCAGATGCAATTCTCACCACCTTCTCTTGCCTTGTTGCGTGGCTTTTGCGTTTGGCTTTGACTGCAGAAGCTGACGAGGTGCTTGGGCTGGCAGGGGCCACCTCAGCTTTGACTGCCCTGCTCTTCAACCTCTGTTCTCTTGCTGATAGGATGAGGGTGTCCTCTTTGACTTTGTCATCTTCTCCCTCCTCCTTCTTCTTCCGTTCCTCTTTCTGTGCTGGAGCCGGAACTTTTTGGCTTTTTCCTTTCTTACTCCCGGCTGCCGGCTCGTCTTCTTCTCCGTTTGAGGATTCCGCTTCTTCAAGCAACATTTTTATGTTCCCCGTTCTTGATAAGTTCCTAAATGATTCCCAAGCGAGGGGAACTTTATATGAGCGGAGAGCATCCTCCACGAGGAGCTTGACTAGCCCATGGTGGGCTATCTGGTCCGGAATTCCGTCCTTGAGCTTGGTGGAACACTCCATTAAGGATTGTAGTAGAAAGTGAGGAATGCTCAACCTCTGTGCTGCAGGGAGGTCAATCTGGTGTCTTAGTTCGTTAAGCAGCCTGAAGTGATACGCATATACAATGCTATATCGGCCCTCACAGGTGATATATTTCATAATTTGTAGACTGACTTCGTTCCATGGCGGCAACAGGCTTGCCCTTTTGACTCCATTTTTGTCTTCGGTGAATGACTCTTCCGGTGGGAAGAACTCCTTCTTTGCTTGCTGGCTCTGCTTCCGCTCTTCTTTGTCCCACGGCAGACCCATGGGCAACTCTGTAATCCGACTGATATGCTCGGGGGTGAGTTTGAGGCTGAGACCTCTGAAGGTTACCGTGGCCAACGTCTGTGATTTAGGCTGCAGAGCCTGCAAAAATTCCTCGGCTACTTCCTCATCGTAGCCCTGTAGTTTATCACAGAAAGGCATCCATTGTGCTCTAGTGAAGAGCTCAACCACTGCCGGATTTCTCCTTAATGCATTTGAATTAGTGGGCTCTCGCCTGATAAACCCGCCAGGCATGATGAACACAGTGTTTGTACCAGAGGTGGTGGATACACAGGAAATTCGGTCTTAAAGACAGAACATGCAATGAATTTTCAGACCACCGTGTGATTATACAACTATCCTGTAGGAGCAATAGTATAGGCACGGCAAACCAAAAAAATTTTATGACCACACTGTGACTAATTGCCTTGCCACCTTTTAAAAAACCAATTGCGGAAGGAGTTGCAGGGTTACCTCTTTTCTGCCACCTTTTTTTACGTGAAGACTTCACCTTCCTGTAGAGCCGCGTGCCTGTAGAAACTGCTTCCTGTAGGACGGCGTTCCTATAGAAACTGTTCCTGTAGGAGCAGTGTGCAGGCTTCGGGAAGAGCTTTTAGCTGGCTGGCGGTCGAGAGGTGCTTTACTAGCGTTCAGGTAGCCGAGAGCTCGGCGTGTCAACATGCAGAGGTAAGCAGAGGATCTACTCGAGTTTTGACGTGAGGTTGATGGAGATACACGCTTAATCGAGCCGATTAGATTTTGAATCGGCGCAGCTCGTGGCACGGGGGTGAGCTGTCCCCGCCGGACCGTTGGGTGACGTCACCCCTCATCCGCCTGCACATTCGTTTGTTGCCGCATTCATTCCCACAGATCTGCCGCCGCCCTTTTCGGTTAAACTTCACTTCTCGGTTGACGGGACTGATCTTCACATGCTTGCTGCGTGTGTCTCTCGTCGTGGCTGCCACCTCGTCCTCTGACTATCCCTTTACTAACCGACGTGGCCCATCACTGGCCTTTAGGCCGCTCAACCATTCACCTTTATGCCATGCAAAACAAATCGAAGTAATAATCATGCAGTTTGATGGAGAGAAGGATTAGAACACTTACTTGCGCGCGGCTGCACATGATTTCCAGATTTTTTTTTTTAGCGATGGATCCACCTGCCGCATGTGGCTGCACATTCCTGTAGGCTCGTGGTTACAGGATGCTGGCGATGGAGTGGATGGATCTGCGTTCATGCGCCCGTGTTTGATCTCAGATGGCGGTGCTGTGAACGGTCTTCACTTGAGCAGGTCGAACTGTTACAGGATCCCCGCGAGGGGTCTTGTCACCGTTCTTTCTTCTCGGGTGTATGCTGCATGCTGGCGGTTCTGGCTTCTCGATCATGACCCCAGCGCTTCTGATGTATCAACATGGATGTGGTATGGTTCTCGGTGCTTAGTTTCTCTTTGACAGGTGCTTTCTCACGAGAACTGATTACTTTGGTGTGCTGCTGCAGGGATCTGGGTTGCATGGCGACGAGGGTGGTGGAGGACGATAATGGCAATGTTCAGGGGTGCCATCATTGACATGCATGCATTCAATCCACTCCTCAGTCGCTAGATCTTCATTTGAAACACATTTCGGCCATCGTAACCTTCTATAGGAAGTTTCCTGTAGAACACAGAGCTTCCTGTAGAAATTTGGCACTTTCCTGTAGAAGATCCATGTCTTCCTGTAGGAAGACTGTCTGTTCCTGTAGAAAAACTGTATCCTCCTATAGAAGATCTAAAGCATGATAATAACTGCACATACCTTAAAAACATTACTGTTCTTGGAGGAGGTGCTGATGACATCCTTTGCTTAGCATGATGAAGGCCCCTGGCTTGGAGTGGAGAGGCTTCTTCTCCTCCATAGAACATCTGCATGCAAACCTTTTTATTGTGTTGATTGTTTTTTTTCTCTTTTTTCTTTTTTTTTCTTTTTTTTTTTAGAAAGGCAATAGGAGCGCCTCGATGAGGTTTTCACCCCCACTACCTGCCTTGGGTGCCTCAGAGAGGTTTTCACCCAAGGATCTTTATTTTCCTTTTTTCTTGAAAGACAATAGGAGCGCCTCAATGAGGTTTTCACCCCTACTGCCTGCCTTGGGCGCCTCAGAGAGGTTTTCACCCAAGGATCTTTATTTTTTCTTCTTCTTTTTTTTTTTTTTTTTTTTTTTTTGTGTTTTAGATCCTTCAGGGTATGCCCAAAGTGGATGCAGAACCCTTCTCTATGACCAAAATAGATTTCTCCATAGTGCTGATAAACTCTTGTCTTGAGAGAGGTCTTCTATAGATCTTCAATCGGTGCCCATTTACAAGCATGGGAATGGATTCCTCATCAATGGTTCGAATGAGGACAGATCCATTGTCATGGCACTGTTCCACCACATATGGGCCTAGCCATCTGGTTCTCAACTTCCCCTTGAAATCTTTGAATCTGGAATCATACAACAAAGCCCAATCTCCCGGCTGAAATTGCTTGTCATGGAGATGTTGGTCATGCCACACCTTCCTCTGAAGTTGAACCACCTCTGAGTGAAGGAGGGCCTGCATGCGGTGTTCATCCAGTCCATTCAGCTGCAATAGCCTTTCTTGCTGTGCATGGCTGAGATCTAGGTCCAGCTGAGCTGCCAACCTCAAAGTGTTATACTCAAATTCAATGGAAAGCAAAGCTTTCTTCCCATAGACCAGCTCATAAGGTGTGAAACCGGTGGTGGTCTTCCAAGTGGTGTTGTAAGCCCATGTGGCTTCAACTAGGCGATCTGCCCAGTCTTTTCTGCTGCTGTCTACCACTTTGGTTAAGATCCCTTCTAGAGCTCTATTGGTGACTTCCACCTACCCATTGGCTTGAGGATGATAAGGGGTGGAAGTCCTATGCTTGATCTTGTGATGAGCCAATAGATCTTCAACCAAGTTAGAGGTGAACTGGCTCCCTTGATCGGTCACCAGCTCTCTTGGGTAGCCAAACTTGTAGAAGATGTTCTCTCTTAAGAACTCAACCACCTTTTCTTCAGTTGCTGCTTTGATTGCTTTAGTCTCTGCCCACTTTGTCAAGTAGTCAGTACACACTATGATGTAGGATCTTTGCCTCGAAGAGGGATTGATTGGGCCCACAAAGTCCATGCCCCACTTCTCAAATGGCTCGAGAGTCACTTGAGGTTGGAGAGGCATCTCATCCCTTTGGGTCGGTTTCCCCATTCTTTGGCATTGGTCACACTGGCTAACATATCTTCTGACATCTTGATGAAGTGTGGGCCAATAGTAGCCTGCCTGCAGGATCTTGAAGGCAGTTCTCTTTGCCGCAAAATGTCCTCCACAAGGCCCATCATGACAGGTGAGGAGAATGTCAAAGACTTCCTCCTCCCTTACACAACGCCTTAAGATCTGATCGGGGCCAAGCTTGAACAGGTTGCCCCCAATCCATGTAAATGAGGCACTCTTTCTGATGATTTTGCTCTTCTCTTTTGAAGAGAGGTGCGGAGGAAACTGAGCTGAAACAAGGTAGTTTGCTATGTCAGCAAACCATGGAGAGAGTACTGAGATAGCAAACAGATGCTCATCAGGCATCTGGTCATCCACCGTCCCATCTTCATCTGCAGACAAATCCAATCTAGACAAGAAGTCAGCAACAACATTTTCTTTTCCTGGTTTATCAACAATGGTTAGATCAAACTGCTGCAATAAAAGTAACCATCTAATAATACGAGCATTCACATCTGGTTTATTCATCAAGTATCTAATAGCAGCATGGTCAGTATGTACAAAAGTCTGGTAACCAGTAATGTAATGTCGGAACTTGTTCAGTGCATGAACCACAGCTAAGAATTCCTTCTCGGTTACAGTGTAATTCAGCTCTGCTTTGGACAAGTTTTTGCTAACGAAGTAAATGGCATATGGAAGTTTTTTCTCAACTTGTCCTAAGGCTGCACCTATGGCTTTGTTCGAGGCATCAGTGTGGATGTGGAAAGGTAGGGCCCAGTTTGGACCTCTTAGGATTGGAGCTGACACTAACCTGTCTTTTAATTCATTCAAACTCTTCTGGCAATCGTCAGTCCAATTAAACTCCACATCTTTTGCCAACAAACCAAACAACGGTGAGGCTAACTTGCTGAAGTCTTTAATGAACCTCCGGTAGTATCCTGCTAATCCCAAGAAACTCCGGACATCCCTTACTTTTTGGGGAGGTGGAACCCTCTTGATGAGAGCGATTTTGTTAGGATCCATCTGCAATCCTTGAGAAGA
Source organism: Pinus tabuliformis (assembly GCA_031772625.1). Lineage (NCBI taxonomy): Eukaryota > Viridiplantae > Streptophyta > Pinopsida > Pinales > Pinaceae > Pinus > Pinus tabuliformis. The sequence continues at coordinate 824,916,671 of CM062805.1, forward strand.
AATGGTATCGCCTAGCACTGTCCCTGCAGTCATTAGGAATTCACATTTCTCAGGGCTAAGGGACAAGTTCATCTCGATGCACTTGGTTAGGACCTTTCCCAAGTTGGACAATGCTTCCTGGAAGTTGGCCCCATAAGGGGTAAAGTCATCCATGTAGATTTCCACTGCATCATGGACCAACTCCGAGAAGATGCTCAAGACAGCTCTCTGAAAAGTAGCAGGAGCAGTGCATAGCCCAAAGGGAAGGACTCGGTAGGCAAAGGTACCCCAAGGACAAGTGAAGGTGGTCTTATCTTGGTCTTCCGGGCTGATTTGGATTTGATTGTACCCGCTGAACCCATCCAGGAAAGAGAAGAACTTCTTTCCTGCCAGTCCATCCAACACTTGATCTATGAAGGGTAGAGGGAAATGGTCCTTCTTGGTAGCTTTGTTCAGCTCCCGGTAATCTACACAGATCCTCCACTTCCCATTCTTCTTGGGAACCAACACCAGAGGGGACACCCATTCACTATCTGAGATGGGGTAAATGAATCCGGCGTCCAACAGTTTTTGCAATTCTTCCTTGACAATGTCCTTAAGGGCTGGATTCATTCTCCTCTGGGGTTGCCTAACTGGTTTACAATCCTCTTTGATGTATATATGATGGGTACAGACCGAGGGATGGACTCCTTTCATCTCCTTATAGCTCCAAGCAAAGGCATCTAAGTAGCTGGACAATAGGCTACACAACTCCTTCTCCTGGGAAGGAGATAGGGAGGAGCTGATCTTCAATGCTCTCTCAGGGCCGAACTCCACATTCTTAACTCTGGGAGTGACAGGGTTGGTTGTACAAAGATCCACTAAGGTGCTGGCTTGGGCATCCTCCACCAATTTTTCTAAAGGTAGTGCACTGGTAGGTGGGTTTTGGATCAAGTTCTCGATCAAATGATCCTCGGTTGGGGGATTTCTTCTATTGGTTTCTATGGTACATAGAGGTGCTGAATACACCTCGTCTTCTTCTCCTTCTTCCAACCAGAGTGGTAAGTCATGCTCTAAAGAGGGTTGGGCAAGAGGGTATAGGACAAGTTGCTTGGACATAGGACCATTTTTGATGGTCATATTTCCAGCACGACAACTGATATAGGCATCTGCAGTGGCTAACCAAGGCCTTCCCAAAATGAGGGGATATCCAGTAAGCCTTGCCTTTGGTTGCAGAACCAGGAAGTCTTCAGGATACTCCCAAGAGTCAATAGAGACCAAGACATCCTCCACAATCCCTTCGGGAGTCACGGTGGAGCGATCTGCTAACTGCAGTATTGTCGAAGTCTTTCTCAAGGAACCCTGAAGATTGAGTTTAAGCATGGTATCCCTGGTCATCACATTGATGGCTGCCCCCAGATCAATCAAGGTGTGGGGGATAATGGTGCCATTGATGTGTACATCTACTACAGGACTTCCAGGATCTAGGTATTTTGGGCAGATGACTTGTCCTAGCATAAGGTCAGACAGTTGTCCTATGACGTTGATAGTTGAGGCATCTTTCTTCCGTCTACCTGGGTGTTTGAAACACTTCTCCTTAATCAGCTTGTTATATATTGGCACATCCTTGATGGCTTGGAGAAGTGGGATTTTAACACACAACTGTTTGAGCTCACCCAAAAGCTCATCTTCCTCCGGGTTGGGTTGTGTGGTGGCTGTAAGTCTCTCAGGAAAGGGTGGAATAGGCTTTGGTTCACTTTCCTGATGGTCTTCCTCCTCCTCTGGGGGAGGAGGTTGGCGATCTGGAAGAGTCTTTCCAGATCTCAGATTGATCTCCTGGATCTCCACAGCATAGGTAGGGCATGAGGTTTCCCCAGTATATACCTGCTGAGCCTGTCTATTGTTGGGGTTCGGGTTCGGTTGAGCAGGCATTTGAGGTTGCCTTGGAGGAGCAGCAGGTAATGGTTGTGGCTGAACTGGAGGTGGAGGCAGAATGGCGGGAGGATTTTTGTATTGAGGCCTCCACCCCGACTGAGGTGCACTCCATTGAGGCTGCGACTGGGTATGTGAGTGATATGGATGAGAAGTAGGTTGAGTAGGGTACTGAGGTGGATAAGACCATGGAGGAGGCATTGACCAGGAAGGATGAGCAGGGGGACCCCAGGAAGGCATGGGAGTCAAGTGGTTGGGGTTGTAATAAGCTTGAGATGCCCCTTGCATCCCCTGCTGATAAGGTCTAGATCCTTGAGGCCTCCTTTGGTTGATGAAGTAGAGAGGTTCAGTGGGGGCTTCAGTTCCCTGGTACATGGCTTTAAACCCAGGCAAGGTTGGACACTGATTTGTTGGGTGGTCCTCCTCACAAACGAAACACACTTCAATCGAATGCAATGGACATTCGTTCTTAGGGTGTCTTCTGGTGCACCTAGGGCAGAAGACAGCCAAGGCTCTCTCAGCTTCCTCTTTCTTTTGTTGGATCCTGAATGTGTCCAGCTGCATGGCAATGGTATGTCTCACCTCACTCTTAAGATCTTCTAATTGGTTTGTAAGCTCATGTTTGGAGAAAGGGACACCGGTGGAGAGGAGGTTTCCTCTACCTCGTTTTCTAGCTGCCCTGGAATGATTTCGAAACACAGTTTTGATGTCCTCATAAGGCAGTTGGTAAATGTCCCCCCCAGCTAACATGTGAAGGGTGTCTAGGAGATCTTCAGGGACTCCTCGGAGTAGAACCAACTTGAGGGATTCAGGGTCAAGTGTGCACCTGGCCCGTTTATAGCTAAGTTGGAACCTCTCCTCATAGTCCTCTAAAGACTCATCATTCCCCATGGTCATTCGAAAGATTTCTCCCTTGGTTTCCTTGGACCTACAATAATCCCTATACTTGGTATTGAAGGCTTGCTGCATCTGAGCCCAAGTGGTGATGCTATTCCCAGGTAATCCCATGAACCAACGTAGTGCTGCATCCTTGAGAGTGGAAGGGAAAAGCTTCAACTTTTGCTCATCCTCAGTATAGTCATAGGTTCGACAAAGGACAGCAAACTCAAACAAGAAGGTATCCGGATCCTCAGTGGTCAGTCCATGGAAGTGAGGCAAGGCAGAGGGGCTAATGTTTTTCATTTTCATATCCCCATTGGTTTCTCGGATGGGGAAAGCTCCTTCTATTCTCTCATCTTCTCTCCCATTATCAGCCATGGCTTCAGATGGAGTGGTTTCTAACTCTTCTTCGTCTATAGGGTCTTGGTATATCTCGGGATGTTCACCTATAGGTTCCTCTGGGTCATTGTCACCAAAGAAGAGAGAAGGGTGACTTAGTGATGTGGTGGGGGTGTTTGGTAGGAATTTGCCTGATCTATCTCGGTTCCTACGAGGCATGAAAGGGAAAGGACTCTTCTCTGTTTTTAGTGCTTTTGCTTTTTTCTTGTACCTGCAAAACTGAAACAAAGTGATCTACAACTAACTAGATTGCTCAAATGAAATTTGCGGAATTGGAAATATTAATCTAGGAAAGCAGGAAATATTAATCTAGGAAAGCAGGAAATATTAATCTAGGAAAGCAAGAAATACTAATCTAAGAAAGCAGGAAATACTAATCTAAGAAAGCAGGAAATACTAGTCTAAGAAAGTAGGAAAGTCTATGCTACTTTTGCAGAATGGAAATGAAGCAAACTACTTAGCAGAAGGTAAGAGTAGGAAAGTAGAGGAAAAGCAACAGGTGCTAATACTCTGACGCTTCCCCGGCAACGGCGCCAAAAAGATGGTGAGCTCCAGTATTGTAGCAATAATGCTACAACTCCTGGGGCTTCCTGTCTCTTAATTCTATCAACCCAGTAGTTCGTACAAACTTGGAAGCGACGGTGCTGTATGCACAAGTACTAGCCCTTGTCGCAGCTGTCACTTGGTCAGCTGGCACAAGTCCGCTAGGGCTTAAGCCAACTTCTATAGGCTCACAGAAGAAGCTTTATCAATGATGGACGAAAGTTAACTTCAAAGAAAGGCTACTCTACTTGACAAACTGAATCAAAAGCAACTTAAAGCATGTAAATCTATGAAACCCTAATTTAACTAGTCTATCCTCTATAATGCAAAGAATGTGGGTGCAACTCTTATAAATGCTGTCATTGCCTCTAACAAGTATGAATGCATGGGTCTAAGCTACTGGCATCATGAGAAATGTGTTTTTGTGTTTTTCCTTTAAGTGTGTGGAGTGATGGTGATCTTGAGCTAACTAGGGTTTGGTTGTGCAGATGGGATGGAGAAGGAAGGAAAGCGTGGGATAGGTTGGGGAGGCTAGGAGAGGTCCCTAGGGATCCTTAGCACCCATCCACGGAGGTTCCTCGCATTCAAATGCTCAGCAACCGAGAGAGTGGCCTCCTACAGGATGGCTGTGGAGAATCCTACAGGATACTCTGTTTTCTACAGGATGTCGAGAAATGGCTACAGGATGACCTACTGTGAATGTTTGGAGTGATGGAGGGATGGTGAAATGGTAGGGGGAGATGTGGAAGGTAGGGATGAGGTTGGTGATGGCCTTAGAAGCGAAAGATTAGGATGGGAGGTGAGTGTAGGAAAGAGGATGGAAGGTGAAGGGCTATGTCAACGAAAGGCGAGAGAATGGAGACACGTGAGGAATGCAAGACTTGATGAGGTAACAGAGCGGAGCAGGGGTCAAAGAGATGTTTGCATGCGTGATCAAGATGGAGGACAAAGTGATGGAATGAGAGAGAGAGGGAGAGCAGTGTAAGTGAAACAAATGATTATGACTGTTACTTAACCAAAAAATGCATCAACCTAAACTACTTGTGCTTGTAAATTCAATGAGCAACAATCGAAATGTGAAAGAGAACGTGCATGAAGCTGTGGTAAGGAAGTGTAGTGCATGAGTGGATGACAAGGAAGCATCTAACGTAACAGTGACTGTATTGCAGCAATCATCAAGTGAAGAAATGCGTGTTTTTGGTGGCTAGCTTTGGGCTGCACCCCAATCTTCAAGAAAGATGGCAGTGAGTCCTAACAGCCTTTTTGTTGGAGCTCCAATGGACTCTATCTATCCTCTACTACACTAAATGACTGTAAACAAACTCACCATAAGCAAATCCTATCTACTCATGAAAAAGACCAACTCATCAACTTGTAATTCGAATTGCATGTGTAAATGGGAAGCTCACAATGCTGCAATGAAATGGAAATAACACTACAACAGAGGGGATCTATGGCTCTCAGGTTGGGCCCTAACCTAAGAGCTATAGTCTCCTTAAGGAACTCAGAACTAGATCACAAACTGTCTTCTTTATTCATAACTGATATCATGCCAAATTGGCTTACAAAAGAGAACGAAACTTGAGCTGTGCTCCAAAATTACAATAGTAATACGAGAGTTTCAACAACCTAACCAAGGCTAAGGCTTCTATACTTATACAAAACGATGCTCCAACAGATATCCATGATTCTAGGAGCTCGGCTGTTCAATCTATAGTTTAACTGCTGATCCTGTAGGATGGTCATAAATGTTGTTTCCTGTAGAGCAGTTTTGAACTGCTGTTCCTGTAGAACAGCTGGCCGTGTATTAAGCTCGGAGGGAGGCTGAAGTGGGCTCGGAGTTCTTGGTGAGGATCACGAGGAATGTCCCCCAAAACCGTGGGCAACCTCTCCTTATGTCAGCAATGCCAACTCGTTGTCCCCTTGCCACATTTTCGTTGTCTTTTGCTCCCTTTTAATGCCAAAACCTGGAATCACAATGCATTAGCTACGTGGATAAAGTGCCTATCCTTTCTCCTACAAACAACATGAATAAACTAAGAAGTGTATGCATAAACAATAAAAATGAATGGTTTGAGCAAGCAAAATAGGCCAAAAATGAGCCCAAATTGTACCAAAATTGGGGCTCATTAGGGGCCATCAATGCCACGTTCATCGCGTTGATTCCTAAGAAGGAGAAGCCAAGGACCTTTGTTGATTATAGACTAATCTACCTTTGCAATTTTGTGTATAAGAAGATATCAAAGTTGATTGCACGCAAGCTCAAATCAATTTACTCAAAACACATTAAAGAGGAACAGCTTGGGTTTTTACAAGGTAGATAGATATAGGATGTTATTGTTATAGGACAAGAGATGATTCACTCTATAAAATCATGGAAACAAAAATAATGTCTTCTTAAGGTAGATTTGATCAAGGCATTTGACTGCATATATTGGGAGTTCCTTAAAATGGTCATGATCAAAACAGGATTATGTATGAATTATTGAGAACTCAATAGGGAAATGAATATGTTAATTATATTAACTTGATAATTTTTTGTGTTACCTTTTAATTATTAGTTTTTTCATTATTATCCCAATGTGAAATACATCAAACGACTACCAAAATAGTAAGAATAATGACATAGTATATAGGATGCAAGCCAGGGCCAAAACCCCTCCTCTTGAGGGGAACACCTGTAAATATCTACTTATCTTTCAGATATTTCAATTGACGGATACCATGACCTAGACTCAAAAAATACCCTCCAAGATCAAGTCTACCATGACCCCCTGTTGCAATATCTTCAACCTCCCAGTAGATCTGGAATTCTACTGCCCAGCAACTACTACAATTGTTGTTGCTTGTCTAGGAGACTTTGATATCCCTCTAATAGCCTCCCTCTTTACTTCTCTTGCCTTGTCTTGAGTCTTAGGGCTAGTAAGATTCCCTAAGAGACATTTTCTTTCCTTCCCTTCTCTTTTGTTTCCAAAATCGAACCCCAAAAAATCTAGCCAGAAACCTTAACTTTGATCATTCGATCTTCCCGGAAGAATATATAAGGCCTAGAAACACTTTGAATTCCTCTTCTTTGCACTTTCTTCTTCAAAGTTTTCTTCTTCTCATAAGATATGAGTGGGTGAGTGATCCAAATTGAGGATGAGTTCCTCTTATATATAGGCTTCTTCAAGGGTGGATGTGGCTCTCCATGTAGGCCGACTTGACACTCATTAGGCCGACTTGATCTTGGAGGTATTTTGACACTTTCAAGACAAAATATTTTTTTCTTTACAATTTACAATGTTCCCATAGGGTCTTCCATATATGATAATGACTCTTCTACCTAGGAAAAATCCTAGAAGCACTCAATGGGTGCTTGACCTATAAAATAAAAGAACTTGAGCATGAAACCCATGCTCCAATAATAGTAATAATCTATTTTCCATTTTATATTTACAAGAATACATTTCATACCTATGAAGACCAAACCTATTTACACATTTTTCAACGCTCCCTCTTAACTAGGGAGGTATTCATAAGAGGAACATGGTTATTCTCAATATGAAGAGATCTCATAAGAAGAGTCAGATTGGTAACCCACTTGTCTAGCATCATATTAACCAGCATTTTCATATAGCAAGGCCTTGACTAACATCTCTATCTCTCCAAAAGATCAGAGCACAATGCTGGCGAGATCAATGATGGATAGACACCATCATCATTGTCTCCCAAGGTATATACCCCACCCGGGTGTTCACAGATTATGACCTCCCATTGGACTATTCTTATCTTGGGTAGCTAATCCTCAAAGAATATCGGTCCACGACTACTCTTGTCTTGAATTCCCAAACACATTCTCAAAGAGTATCGAATGCCAGATGGTTACCCAATCCCCCATTATTTCTTCTGAAGGTAAGACAAGAATGTAGTGTTTATCTCTCCCTCTCAATTAGGGAGGACAAATCCACCAAACCAAGCTTTTTCCTTAAGTATAAAAACTTCTTGTTCGGAAGTTCTTTCATCAACATGTCAGCTACCTATTCATCAGTGGAGATATACCGTAGCTGCAACACACCATTTTGTACTAGCTCTCGAATATAGTGATACTTGTTGTTGATGTGCTTTGTCTTTCCATGAAACATTGGATCTTCAGACAAATGAATACAACTAGTGTTATCAAAAATTATCACTGTAGGTTTCATCGGTCCTTCAAACAAGTCAGATAGAAACTTCCTTAACCATACTAATTTTCTACTTACTTCACATGTTGCAACATATTCAGCCTCAGCACTACTCAAAGCAATGTTGTCTCGATTTTTGCGCATCCATGAGACCATGGAGGATCCTAAACTGAAACATCCTCCTGTAGTGCTTCTTCCATCATGTTCACTGCCTCCCCAGTCAAAATCTATATAACCAATCAATTGGACATCATTCCTTCTATCATACTTCAGACAATAGTTTATTGTTCTTCACAAATATCTCAGAATATGATTTGTTGCTATCCAATGATCATGGTTCGGCTCCACTTGGAATTGACTAAGCACATTTACTACAAAACATATGTTTGGTCAAGTATTCATCAATTACATCAATGAGCCAACAAGTTGTCTATACCTGGAAGGATCCGCAAGGCTTGATTCAAAAATCATTAGTCTCTTCAAGTTTTTGATCACTGGAGTGGTCATAGGTTTACATTCCATCATGTCGGGCTTCTTTAGAATCTCGGTCACATACTTTCCTTGACCCAAATAGATTTCATTGATCCTTTCCAGACATCTAATCCCAAATAGTAATGCATCAACCCAAGATCCTTCATTTAAAATTCTAATGCGAGTTGCTTCTTACATTCTTCAATTTGACCTTCTACACTTGTCAAGGGAAGATCATCTACATACAGAATAATAATTACAGGTTCATTGTTTACAACCTTAATATAAAGGTTCGAGTCAGCAAAACTTTTTTTGAAGCCTATTCTCCATAGGTATGCATCCATTCTAGCACACCATGCCCTTGATGCTTGCTTGAGGCCATATAATTATTTCTTCAATCTGAAAACATACACCTTCCTATCTTTGACTTCAAATCCCAAGGGTTGTTCTATATAGACTTCTTCATCTATAGTGTCATTGAGAAACATAGTCTTGACATCCATTTGGTGGATGTTCCATCCCATCAATGCTGCCAGAGATACTAATGATCCAATCATTGTATATCTTGTTGTTGGAGAAAAATGTTCTTCATAGTCGATGCCTTCAAGTTGAGAGAACCCTCTAACCACAAATCTTGATTTATACTTATTTATACTTCCATCAGCTACATGCTTGATTTTATTGATCCATTTGGAAGTAACCACATATTTGTATTTGGGCCTAGATACAATCTCCCAGACTCCATTCTTCATTATAGATTGATACGCTTCATTCATGGCATCCTTCCATTCTCAATGTAATATAGCCTATTTAAATGTGGATGGTTTTTCTTCTATTAATTTTTCATGTATGCAGCAATATTTCTTGAGTCTATTTCTATCTCTAAATGATCCCTGCGTTGTCCCATGACCTTCTGCATCAAGTAGTGTGGATTTCAACCAATTAGGTATTTTCCTTGTTTCTACAATGACCACGATTTGAACAGGTTCACTAGGCCCTTCTTCATGGTGTGATTCTTCTCCTTCCCTGTTGAATTCTTCCTCAAATGTCAGAAGTTATTCATCATAAGAATCTATAGAAAGTTCTTTTGACTTCTTGAATTCTTTACTCTCATCAAATATAACAACACGACTAACTTCAATGTGATGTCCATCTTTCATATAGATTTTATAGGCCTTTGATGAGTTACTATACCCAACAAATATTCCCTTCACACCAGAGGGATTCAACTTCTTTATTTTGTCCTTTATTTTGTTCTTCCAGAGTCTTGTTATCTAGAGATCTGTGAGGACATTGATTTTGAAGGTAGAATGTTGTCTTTGTTGCCTCTCCTCACAGAAACTTAGGTAGATCTTGATCGTGTAACATTGCTTTTACACGTTCTTCAATGGATCTGTTCTTTCTTTTTGTGACTCCATTTTGTTCGAGATTGTATGGGACTATTATCTCCCTCTTAATCCCAAACTCCTTACAGAATGCTATAATCTCTTTGGATGTATATTCTCCTCCATTATCAGATCTCAATATCTTGATTCTTCTTTCTATAAGGTTCTCCACGTCAACCTTGAATTCTTCAAATTTTGTAAATACTTCATCCTTGGTTTTCATTAAGTAAACCTAAGTTTTTCTTGAATGATCATCTATGAATGTGACATGGTATAGATGGCCTTCGCTTGCCTTGTATTGAGTCCTAGGGCTAGTAGGATGCCCTAAGAGACATTTTCTCACCTTCCCTCTTGACTTCGCTTGCCTTGTATTGAGTCCTAGGGCTAGTAGGATGCCCTAAGAGACATTTTCTCACCTTCCCTTCTCTTCTACTTCCAAAATCGAACCCCAGAAGCTCCAACGCAGAAACCCTAACTTTGATCCTCCCAGAAGAATAGATAAGGCCAAGAAACACTTCAACTTCTTTGACTTCCTCTTCTTCGCACATCCTTCTTAGACTTCTTATTCTTCTACTTCTTCGCATAAGAGATGTGTGAGCGAGTGATCCAAATGAAGGATGATTTCCTCTTATATATAGGATTCTTTAACGATGGACGTGGCTCTTCATGTAGGCCAACTTGACATATCATTAGGCAGACTTTATATTGAAGGTATTTTGACACTTTCAAGACAAAATAATTTTGTTCTTTACAATTTACAATGTGCCCATAGGGTCTTCCATATATGATAATGACTCTTCTACATAGGAAAGATCCTAGAAGCACTCAATGGGTGCTTGACCTATAAAATAAAAGAACTTGGGCATGAAATCCATGCTTCAATAATAATAATAATAATTTCTTTTCCATTTTATATTTACAAGAATACATTTCATACATATGAAGACCAAACCTAGTTACACATTTTTCAACATGAATGAAGGTAAATATATCCTAGTACATGATGACAGAGAGAAAGTGATAGCAAAGGAAATCTATGATATGTTTGGAGTTGAATCTACCCACCTCTATGAAGGGTTTATATACCTTGGGTTTAGAATGAAACTGAATGGATACTGCAACATGGATTAGGATTGGTTGATTAACATATTTCACAAAAAACCAGACAACTGGAAACATAGGTGGTTATCGATCGGTAGTAGAATGATTATGCTAAAATAGATGCTCCAAAATATCTCCATATACTGGAGGCACCTGTTTTTATTGCCCCGGTATATTATACAGAGGATAGAAGCTATGATGGTTGGATCACACCTCAAATGGGAAATACATTTGGTTCGGTTGAAAACAACAGAAAGGCATGTTGAGGAATGAGGTTGGGGGATTATAAACGCTACTACTTTCAATAATTCATTGATTATCAAAACTATTTGGAGGGAAATGTCCCGTAATGGTTTATGGTCACTCATTATAAAAGATAAATATATGTATGGGCAAGATTTCTCGACATGGATAACCTACGAGGCCAGGAAGAAAACATGTATATCTTATATATGGAGAAGCATGATGAATAATTTACAATGGATGTTGGGATTTATTCGATGGGAGGCTAGAGATGGCACTAAGATTAAAATTGGATTAGATTTTATCATGGGGATGAATGGTAATCATTCATTATCTGTACAAATTCTAAACTTCATACACAACAAAGGTATCATCCTCCTCCAGCAGATCTATCATCCACACATTCAAAGCATCGATCAATAATTTTGGAGCAAGGTTGAAGATATAGGGTTACCAGAGGCACATGTAGAGTAATGGGCGAGATATATGTCACATATTAGGTCTGCATGCATCACTCTCTATGAACAAGTGGATCAAATGATATGGGGAGGAAATTTAAAAAATATTCTACCAATGGTCAAAGATATACATCAAAGGTTTCTAAGAGTAGAGAGGGATTTTTATTTTCACGATTGGTTCTAGGTTGTATGGAGATGGAATCTCTAAAACAAAATCAAATGTTTCAGTTGGTTTGTAGTACATGACCAAATCTTGACCTGGAGCAAGTTTCAAAATTGTGGTTTTATTGAACCTAGCATATGTGCTATGTATGAGGGGTCAAGAAGACACGGATCGTCTACTTCTCACCCGCTCCTATGCTAGGGAAATATGGGGAGGTGCCATGGATTTATTGAAACTCAAAACAATGGGACATTTTCAATCTCTGAATTTTGATCTTCAATCATAGATCAGAACTCATAAAAGATTCAGAACCCTTCCATTTTATATCATGTTGTCAATATGGCATATCAATAACACACTAATTTTTTAACAAAAAGGAGCGGTAGTCCGAGAATATTTTATTAAAACAATTTCTTTTTACAATGAAACTGGTCTAATGAATAAGAAACATAGTTATAGAACATGCAAGTACAAAGATATTTGGCAAGAATTCCCAGTGGGATTATTTGATGGAGCAAGCACTAGGAGTAAATGTGGGTGTGGAGTTGTCATTGTCATTGAGCCAAGTAAATTCTTCCATTTCTGGTGGGAGGGAAGACATAGTACTAACAACAAGCAGAGATCATAGCATTATGGGGGGTTCTTATCATGGTAAAATGGCTAAGACTGGAGAGGATAGAGATATATGGAGATGCAAAAGGCATCATTGATCATGTAAAGGACCACACAAAATTCAATCCTCCCATATTAACAGATAGGATAAAGTGAATCATAAATTTGGTAAGAACCTTTCAACACATACAGTTTCACCATATTTACAGGGAAAAAAACTGGACTACTAAATTATTATCAAACCGAAGCATCACAAAGGAATCTGGTAAGTTTTTTTCACAACTTTTGAACAAGGTGTTATGGTTAATGCTGCCAGCATTAACTACTCTTAGGAGACAATTAATGCATAGAGGATATTTTGATTTATGTAATTTGATATATCATGTAAGGATTTTGTTGTAATGTTGGGGCATATGGACGTTATATCTATAACGCAAATTGTAATGTGACAATGAGACTCAAAATGTAGACAAGTTCTGGGAATATATGATATATATATATATATATATATATATATATATATATATATATATATATATATATATATATATATATATATATATATATATATATATATATATATATATATATATATATATATATATATATGAAAGGAATTTCAGATATTATAGATAGAGATGAGAGGAAAAGGAAGAATCGAACATAAGCAAATGTACTACCTTTTTAATTTTAGTATAAAGAAGAATCATTTTTTCCTCGAGGAAAAAAAATTACATTGAAATATTTCAATGTGTTGGGGAAGTTTTCTCCACATATTTTTTAATTTAATGGGGCTATAAAATCTCTTCACAATGAAATATGCTAAACTCTCTTATATGTAGCAATAAAATCAATGACCTCTCAAGCTTATGCAACAATATTTGTGCAATTGTTGAACGCAAATAATGGTCTAATGATGCCCTTCCTGGTGTGGACCTTTAAATGAATTATGAAAGGCAATAGCTTAAAGAGGAAATAAGAAATACCACTAACCTTTATCTCCTCGTTGGTCTTCTTGTTTTGGGAAGCAACTCAAACTCCACATGTGTTGTTCCCTGCAATGAAAACACTCAAAAGCGCCATCTTCTGCAACATTGATCTTCTTCCAAGCTTTCCAACATTAGGGATGGCTCCTGTGCCTGCATATCAAAATCAATTAAAAAAAAACGGTACTGATATATGCACACAAGAACCCACCTGAGTATACCCAATCTATGAATTACAAAGAATAAAATCAACATGTTTATCTCACAATTCTTCTAGATTCCAACTATTATCGAGGCTCGAGCAAGATATGGTGAGTTTCATTTGGCCAAAAAGAATTTGGATTGAAATATTGCATACATTGTGTGCAAGAGAAGATGCCATGGGATATTTTTGCAGCAGATTATCATTCCCACTATAAATGTTCATCTTAATTTTCAAACCATGGCTTCTCAAATTTCATAGATTCTATTTGCAATATAGCTTCCTTTCAAATCTATGAGTTCAAAACTGGTCCTTGCAATCCAACTTCCTTTTGAATCTATGAGTTCTGACTCCACAATTTCGGAGGTGTAGAGCTCTGTATAACCATAAAAGCTCTGCACCTTGTCAAACAAAAATTCAAGTGAAAAATACGAATCATTCTTGCATCAAAGAGAATGTTTTAAATGATCTTATTTCATGTTCATGACAGTGGGCTTGTCTACTATCCAAATATAGAACTAATGTATTGATTGACAAAAATATATAGACAAAACCCCATGTTATCACAAAAATAACAATAATAATACCCATAGGGGGACTGCAAAAAATAAATAACAAAGATGAACTACTTCTCTAATAGAAGAGGACATATACCAAAAAACCACATAATGAAAGAAAAATATTTTGCTAAGGAATCAGAGATTAGATCCCAAAGGAACCCTGGTTACTAATCAAACCATCGACAAGTTGCTCAAAATACATAAGCCCAGGGAAAAGAGACAACGCATGATTGGAGAGAGCATCAGCATTGAATCATGTTCTCTGTAAACATGCTGGAAAGAGATCTCAGAGAAAGAGGACTTTAATTCCTAAATCATCTGCATCTAGTTGCAAAGAGAGGGAACCTCCAAAGCGTTTCATCCTTAGATCCAATGGATCATGGAGAGAGAATCCCCAACGATCAGGATCTTATCAATGTTAAGCCACAATGTTATTTGAAGGGCACCCCATAATGCTAACATTTCAACCCTACAATTGTCCCCAATGCCTCCAAACCAATGAAAATGGTAGAGTAAGGAGGGGTCAATATAGAGAGAGACACCACTCCATTATTCCCACCAGAGGAGGCTCCATCAAAATAGCAGATCAGGATGTCATCCATGTCAACAAGCGAAATGGTCTGGGAGGTGGTCTTAGGAACATAGGGGCCAATTTCCTTAAAATGTGCTACAATCCACAAACAAGACAACTTAGCATAAGGAGAAATTCCTTCGAAAATGTAATCATTTTGAGTGCACAAAATGCCCCATTAAACATATAAAGGGACCGCCCTATAGAATTTTTCTTGGTGTTCCCAAGAGCATATACAAGTAGGCATAGAAGAACCATCTTTGATAACATGGAACCCTACGAGAGAGGAAACCTCCGCCCAGATGTCACCTACAAGGGGACATAGTAAAAACAGATGGTGGAAATTCTCCATATCAAACCTGCAAATAGAGCATCTACCAGGGCCCACGAAACCCTTCTTCAACAAAATATCCCAAGTTAAAATATGATTATGAAAAATTAACGAAGTGAAACATTTGATCTTTGAAGGGACTTCCCAACCCCATAGATGTGCAAAGCAATTGACATAGAGTAAGAATTGGATACTGGAGGTAATATGATCATATAGCTCATTGATGCCAAGTTGCAATTTTGAAATTCGATAAACACAATTAGATTAAAATACAAACTAAAACATTTTAAATATAATATAAGGCCTAGCAATATTGAAATACCTTCCACGAAAGAAGACAAAAACTTTGAAAATAATTAGTGTAATAATTAAACAAAAATTTAACACTAATAATTACACCGTAAGGTGTTTCCCTTTGAAATCAACTCCCCCTCTTTCCCACCTGTCATCATTGTGAGCACTACGATTATATGTTAGATGATTCAAAGAGATGCAATCGTCTGATCATGAGAAAATAGTTGCAAATTCGTTGTAGACTACAGGTCGTTAATCTCTCTCATGAAGAAGGAGGAGAACAGAGATGGTAATGGGCTCTTGGGGTCACCTTAATCTTAGCCTTCAAAAATATTTGCAGCAAGCTTCTTGATGGAAGGACTGGAAACTATGGTGTCAAAGATAGCTACAGCACCTATTGAAAGAGTGAAGTTGCTGATGTAGAACCAGGGTGAATTGCTCAAGAGGGGTTGCCTTGCCTACCCCTATAGTGGGATTGGGCATTTCTTTGCCTGAGTAATGTGAGGAGGGTGTTTTTCTCGAGAGGAAATGGGGCTAGTGTGATTCGCTACTTTCCAACCCAGGCCTTTAATTTTTCATTTAAGGACTACTTCCAGACTTTTCTTGGGCACTCAAAGGAGAAAGATGACTACATGAAGTGGCTACAGGGAATATGGCTTCTGGCAGTGATGTTGGTGCAACCACATCTTTTTATATATATCATTTGGACTATGCATGCACACAACTTGGTACAGATGCACAGAACATTCAAGAAGGTAGTCAGTGCCAATACAAAGGATTGTTGGATGTCTACAAGAAGACCATTTCCAGTGATGGTATTGTAGGCCTATACAGGGGCTTTAGTGTTTCAATTATAGGCATCACTGTATATAGAGGGCTATATTTTGGAATTTATGACACAATGAAACCTGTGATTCTTGTTGGATCCCTCAAGGGAAATTTTCTTATTATTTTCATGCTAGGGTGGAGTGTGACAATAATTTATGGTATTATTGCATATCCTTTTGATACACTTAGACGCAGAATGATGATGACTTCAGTTGAAGCTACAAAATATAGCAACACCATCCATGCTTTTCAACAGATTATATGCCATGAGGGAATTTGTGCCCTCTTCATAGGAGTAACAACTAATATTATGTTGGGAGTAGCAAGGGTTGGAGTTCTTGCATTATATGATCAGCTTCAGCTACTAGTTTTGAGTAAGTCGAACAAATCAATATCGATATGTAGCGGATGCATGGAAAATGTTTGACAAAATGCATGAACGAGATGTGGTGTCATGGAATACTATGATTGTTGGATATAGTAAAAATGGGTATTGTCAGGAGGCATTAAGGCTTTATGGCTGATGCAATGGACAGTTATAGAGGCGGATCATGTTACCTTTGCTAGTGTACTTGGTGCGTGTGCTGGCCCAGAAGCTCTACAGTAGGGAAATAAGGTGCATGGCCATGTAATTAGAAATGGGTTTGACCTAAAGGACCCTGAAGGGAATGCTCTTCTTATTATGTATGTCATATGCAGGTTCGTTGAGAGTGCACAACAATTATTCGATAGAATGCCTGAAAGAGATGTGGTGTCATGGACTAATCTTGTAAAGGGATATGGTCAGACTGAGAATGATGAGAAGGCATTGCGATCCTTCAGGAAAATGCAACATGAAGGTATTAAGACAAATGAGTTCACCTTTACTAGTATTCTTGGAAGACGTGCAATTTTAAGAGATTTGGAATTGGGAAAGCAGGTCCAAATCTTTGTGATCAAATTAGACTGCAAGGCCAATGTCTGTGTCAGAAATACCTTGGTTGACATGTACACCAAATGTGGGAGTATAGAAGATGCGTGTCAATTCTTTGGAGTTTATGACACAATGAAACCTGTGATTCTTGTTGGATCCCTCAAGGGAAATTTTCTTGTTAGTTTCATTCTAGGGTGGAGTGTGACAACAATTTCTGGTATTATTGCATATCCTTTTGATACACTTAGACGCAGAATGATGATGACTTCAGTTGAAGCTACTAAATATAGCAACATCGTCCATGCTTTTCAACAGATTATATGCCATGAGGGAATATGTGCCCTCTTCAGAGGAGTAACAACTAATATTATGTTAGGAGTAGCAGGGGTTGGAATTCTCGCATTATATGATCAGCTTCAACTACTAGTTTTGAGTAAGTCGAACAAGTCAATATTGATATGTAGCGGATGCATGGAAAATGTTGAACAAGATGTGGTGTCATGGAATACTATGATTATTGGATATAGTAAAATAGGTATTGTCAGGAGGCATTAAGGCTTTATGGCTGGTGCAATGGATAGTTATAGAGGTGGATCATGTTACCTTTGCAGTGTACTTGGTGCGTGTGCTGGCCCAGAAGCACTACAGTAGGGAAATAAGGTGCATGGCCATGTAATGAGAAATTGGTTTGACCTAAAGGACCCTGAAGGGAATGCTCTTCTTATTATGTATGTCAGATGCAGGTCCGTTCAGAGTGCACATCAATTATTCGATAGAATGCCTAAAAGAGATGTAGTGTCATGGACTAATCTTGTAAAGGGATATGGTCAGACTGAGAATGACGAGAAGGCATTGCGATCCTTCAAGAAAATGCAACAGGAAGGTATTAATACAAATGAGTTCACCTTGACTAGTATTCTTGGAAGACGCACAATTTTAAGAGATTTGGAATTGGGAAAGCAGGTCCACGTCTTTGTGATCAAATTAGACTGCAAGTCCAATGTCTGTGTCAGAAATACCTTGGTTGACATATACACCAAATGTGGGAGTATAGAATATGCGTGTCAATTCTTTGGAATTTATGACACAATGAAACCTGTGATTCTTGTTGTATCCCTCAAGGGAAATTTTCTTGTTAGTTTCATTCTAGGGTGGAGTGTGACAACAATTTCTTGTATTATTGTGTATCCTTTTGATACACTTAGATGCAGAATGATGATGACTTCAGCTGAAGCTACTAAACATAGCAACATCGTCCATGCTTTTCAACAGATTATATGCCATGAGGGAATATGTGCCCTCTTCATAGGAGTAACAGCTAATATTATGTTAGGAGTAGCAGGGGTTGGAATTCTTGCATTATATGATCAGCTTCAGCTACTAGTTCTGAGTAAGTCGAAAAATTCAATATTGATATGTAGCGGATGCATGGAAAATGTTGAACGAGATGTGGTGTCATGGAATACTATGATTGTTGGATATAGTAAAATAGGTATTGTCACGAGGCATTAAGGCTTTATGGCTGGTGCAATGGATAGTTATAGAGGTGGATCATGTTACCTTTGCAGTGTACTTGGTGCGTGTGCTGGCCCATAAGCTCTATAGTAGGGAAATGAGGTGCATGGCCATGTAATGAGAAATGGGTTTGACCTAAAGGACCCTGAAGGGAATGCTCTTCTTATTATGTATGTCAGATGCAGGTCCGTTCAGAGTGCACATCAATTATTTGATAGAATGCCTGAAAGAGATGTAGTGTCATGGACTAATCTTGTAAAGGGATATGGTCAGACTGAGAATGACGAGAAGGCATTGCGATCCTTCAGGAAAATGCAACAGGAAGGTATTAATACAAATGAGTTCACCTTGACTAGTATTCTTGGAAGACGCACAATTTTAAGAGATTTGGAATTGGGAAAGCAGGTCCACGTCTTTGTGATCAAATTAGACTGCAAGTCCAATGTCTGTGTTAGAAATACCTTGGTTGACATGTACACCAAATGTGGGAGTATAGAAGATGCGTGTCAATTCTTTGGAATTTATGACACAATGAAACCTGTGATTCTTGTTGGATCCCTCAAGGGAAATTTTCTTGTTAGTTTCATTCTAGGGTGGAGTGTGACAACAATTTCTTGTATTATTGCATATCCTTTTGATACACTTAGATGCAGAATGATGATGACTTCAGGTGAAGCTACTAAATATAGAAACATCCACCATGCTTTCCAATAGATTGTACGCCAGGAGGGCATATTTTCCCTCTTCAGAGGAGTAACGGTTAATATTATGTTAGGAGTAGCAGGGGCTGGAGTTCTTGCACTATATGATTAGCTTCAGCTACTAGTTCTGAGTAAGTCGAACAAGTCAATATCGATATGTAGCAGATGCATGGACAGTGTTTGACAAAATGCCTGAACGAGATGTGGTGTCATGGAATACTATGATTGTTGGAGATACTAAAAATGGGTATTGTCAGGAGGCATTAAGGCTTTATGGATGGATGCAATGGACAACTATAGAGGTGGATCATGTTACCTTTGCTAGTGTACTTGGTGCGTGTGCTAGCCCAGAAGCGATGCAACAGTGAAATGAGGTGCATGGCAATGTAATTAGAAATGGGTTTGACCTAGAGGACCCTGTAGGGAATGCTCTTCCTTCTATGTATGTCAGATGCGGGTCCATTGACAGTGCACAACAATTATTTTATAGAATGCCTGAAAGAGATGTGGTGTCATGGACTAATCTTGTAATGGGATATGGTCAAACTGAGAATGAGAAGGAGGCTTTGTGATCCTTCAGGCAAATGAAAAAGGAAAGTATTAAGCCAAATGAGTTCACCTTGACTAGTATTCTTGGAATACGCACGATTTTAAGAGATTTGGAATTGGGAAAGCAGGTCCATGTCTTTATGATCAAATTGGACTGCAATTCTGTGTCTGTGTCAAAAATACCCTAGTTGACATGTACACCAAATGTGGGAGTATAGAAGATGCGTGTCAAGTCTTTGAAGAAATTCCAGAACAAGATGTGATCTCATGGACAATGATTATTTTAGGATATGCCCAATGTGGCTATGGCGAAGAAGCCCTGAAGTGCTTCTACTAGATTCGATGCCATTGGCATGAAGCTAGACACGTGTGTTTTTGCCAGTATTATCAAAGCTTGTGCTGACCTTGCATCTCTTGAGCAGGGAAAGCAGATCCATGCCTGCACAATGAAAAAAGGATTTGCCTCAGATGTCTTTGTGGGCAGTGCCTTTGTAAATATGTATGCCAAATGTGGTAACATAGAAGATTCACAGAAAGTGTTTGATAAAATGGTTACAAGGGATTTAGTCACATGGAATTCAATGATTGTGGGTTACACTCAACATGGTCATGACAAAGATGCACTGGAGCTCTTTGAACATCTTCAACAGGAAGGTGTGAAGCCAAATGACATTACATTTTTCGGTGTGCTCTTCGCATGTAGCCATGTAGGCTTATTGCATGAAGGTTGTCACTACTTCGATTCAATGAGTAGAGAGTATGGAATCTCACCAACAATGGAGCATTATGCCTGCATTGTTGATCTTCTTGGACGTGCAGGACACTTGGACAAGGCTGAGGCTTGCATAAACAACATGCCATTTGAACCCAGTGCTTTAGTTTGGCAAACTTTACTTGGTGCATGCAAAATCCATGGTAACACAAAGATGGGCAAACATGTGGCAGATCGTTTATTAGAGCTAGAACCCAAAGACTCTGCAACATATGTTCTACTGTCAAATTTATATGTTGTAGCTGCTAGGTGGCATGATAGAACTAAGGTGAGGAAAATGATGGAAAATATGGGGGTGAAAAGGAACGAGGATATAGTTGGATTGAGGTAAAAAACGCAGTGCATGCATTTGGGGTAGGAGACACATCATATCCACAAACAACTAAGATCTACACCAAGTTGAATGAATTGATCAGACAAATAAAAGAGATGGGATATTTACCTCAGAAAAACTCTATGTTGCATGATATGGAGTTAGAGCAGCAAGAGTACACTCTTACTCATCATAGTGAGAAGTTGGTAATTGCATTTGGGCTAATCAGCTTATCTCCTATGACTCAAATTAGAATCATCAAAAACCTTCATGTATGTGGTTACTGCCATACTGCCATCAAATTCATTTCCCAATCCAGTGGCGAAGTATTGAAATTTTTCAGTTTTTATGACAGAGTCTGGGTGTGGTTTATTACTAGTGGCCACAGAAAAATAAAATGCTCTAAGAAAATGTATGTTGAAGGGGTTTTTATAATATGTGTACGCTTGATTAGACCGTATTATTGGATCTGACAACAATAATTATTGAACAATACAAGAAAGTTCTACGACTAAGTATATTGTGTTGACCATGTTTCAAAGGGAGATGTTTGCGTGGAGATGGTTGGATGGGTTTCTCTAATCTATACATTCCCAATGGCCAAGGGGGAATTGTTAGCTTTGTTGGCGTTTGGCCCAAAAATGGATCCAAAACACTCCCAAAGTCTCCAAAGTTTGCTTAAAATCATGCAAACGGATCCAAATATGCTCCAAATCACTCCCTAAGTCTTCAAAAGTGCTTAGGATCATCTAAAGATCCAAACAAGCGAGGGAGGAGAGCCCTTGGAAGGGCAGAAATGCACTATCGGGAGACTAAAACACTTCAAATTCATGAAAAACCATGTATCGGAGGCTTAAACTCAAGAATGCATAGCAGCCGTTAGATTTGGCCGATCAACGGCCTAGATCTAAGCGGAAAATTACAAATCAGCAAGCAGAGAGGACCTCAGGTTGGGTGGAAGGCACCGTCGATCAGCGATATCCGACGATCGGATCGGCGGTCACAATCAGTAGTCGCAAATAGTTGCAATCGGCGGTCGCAATCAGTAGTCGCAAATAGTCACAATCGGCGGTCGCAAACAGTGGCAATCAGTGCAGACGATATGAAAATGGCGACGATGATCAGCGATTCAACGTGGACCGTCGATTGCGCGCATATCGATGGCCCACGTTGCATCGTGAATATTGCTATCGGCGCTGACCATGGGGCGAGGCCCTTGCATATACATATGGGTGACCCAATAGCCGGACCCGACGACATTATATATGATGTTTTATAATCCTTCAAATCTGCCAAAGCCCATTTTTTAATATTTTGTGTATTTTCGTTGTTTAAACAAAAATCGAAGGAAGCCTGAGGCAGTGCAATAGTGATGGAACCCCGACCTGATGGGTTTTCGGAATGAAAATATATCATATTTGAAATCCACGGAAAGCTGTTTTTCAATGTTTTTCGCAGTTTTTATGTATTTACAAAATACAAATGGAATCATAGAACAAGCCGAGTGCGACATGCAATAGCGACCCAAGGGCAGACCCAATAGATAACTAAACCATACTTGAGGACTTTTGAAGTCCTAAATACACAGAGAAGGCAGGATTTATCAGTGATTATAGCATTTTCTGTGTAAATACAGGAAACAGTCAAAGGAAACCTTTAAAGGAATTACAAAGGCCCGAAGACCCATTCCACTACATGGCAGAGTCTAAGAGGCAGGCTGCCAGAAAACAGACACCGGAAAGGGAATAAAAGGGGCCACAGAGCAACACAGCATGACACAGCCACACCAACAAACATTATGGGGCATCTCTGGCATGAGAGAGCTCCCAGACCTCTCGAGCCTCAGAAGGCTCGAGAGCATTGTAAAAATTTATAAATATCTTAAAGTAATATGTAATACAAGTTCAACTTCTGGAGATTGTTCCTCCTCTGTTCCTTCAAACTTCTCATCTTCATTCTAGCAATATAAGCTTCTTTTGCTATTATATGTTCAACGTCCATTCTCTTTGTTGTTCTATGCTTGCACTTGAATAGTTTGTTCATGTTTTATATTGTGTCTAAGGCCAGATAACTGTCGTCTTATCTCTGCTTTGATTAATTAGATTTGCAAGCTTCTTTCACTTCCTGTAGCTAACCATTCATATGTGGTCATATATGCATCTGCCAGTACAGTTAGTATTCTCATTTGCTACCTGTAGCTTGCCATTCATTTATGTTTATGTATGCAATCTGTTGGTACAGTCAGTATTCTCCATCTATCCATTGAATTTATAAATTATTGAGCATTAGTGGTCTAAAGCCTTGTATTGGTGAGAGTGTTCATGCATGTCTTGAGTGAAAATAGAGCTGAAATGGTTATCTGACTTGATCGAAACCATCATCCATTCAAATAATTCTTAGAATAATATTGAAGATTATATGTTACCAGGCATCTCCGAGCTGCAACCTAGGAGAGTTTCTTGGAGTGATAACAAAATCGGCGTCGTTGCCGGGGAGAGGAAACTGAAGCTCAGCTTCCCTGGGAAACGATACAGATCCAACCTTGACGATGGACAAAGTCTGGGAACTTTTCGGTCGTAATCATCTATCTGGCGACTCCACTTCATATTTCTGGCTCATTTTGTGAGGCATACTTTGATAAATCCTTAGAAGCCACGAGCTAACCCAGTACCTAACCCTGAAAAAATCATCAAAGAAAGAAAGGTATTACAGAAAGGAGCATCAGATTTAGGTAAACCTAAACAATCTCCTATATCTATTCAAGAAAGGCCTGTAATAAAACAAATATATGTTGAGAGTATAGCTTCTAATACTAGCAGCCAAGAAAAACTCTTTGAGATTCATAAAGCTCCTTATTCTTTATGTTTTCCTTTTGTTGTATGCCCAAAGGAAACCTCACCTCCTATCCATCATACTCCTTTAGTCTTATCAGTCACTCCTCATCCCTCTATCATTCAAACTATCAGTACTCTTTTAGCCACCACAACTATGGCAGGCCCACAAGAACCTACCAAAATGGAAAGAATCATAGCTGCTAGGTATGGACCTCTAATACTGCCCACTCCTTTGAATGTTATGCCTACTGCAAATATCAGAAGTATATGCCTAAGTTCACTGGGACTGAAGTTGTTTCAGCTGAAGAACACCTTGAGTCATTCTATAGCTATGTTGATAACCTGGACATTAGTGAAGATGATGTCTGGATGAGAGTCTTTGTTCAAAGCCTAGATGGAGAGGCTAGAAAATGGTTCAGAGAACTGACCCCAAGATCTATAGCAGATATTGAGGCTTTAGATGATGAATTTCTAAAGCATTGGGGGGATAAGAAGGATCACCTCTACTACCACACTGAGTTTGGAAACTTAAAGAGGGAAAATGGTGAGCTTCTGTCTTATTTTAATAAGAGATTTAACCGCATATACAGCAAGATACCAGCTTAAGTGAAACCCAACACTACCTCCACTAGACTCATCTATGTCAGTGCCTTTGATTCTCACTTCTGTTTACTATTGAGGGAGAGGCGATGTGTTTCTTTGGCTGATATGCAAGATGCAGCCCTGGAAGTAGAATCAAACATCATCGCTGCAGAAAATCTCAAAGGTTAGAAGGAGACAGAGGGGCGAGCCTTCATCATCTTCAGATCCCAAGATCGATAAAATGGCCAAGATGGTAGAGTCATTAGCCTCTGGAGTTTCCAAATTAAAGGTTGAGCAGCACCCAGGGAAAGGAAGGGTTCCTAATACCTTTGCTCCTCCAAATCCAAATCCATATAGAAGGGAAAATGAGCAGTTGCAGATTTTGCAAAGAAACAAAGATGCCAATGAAGACCAAAGGGTGAAGAACGGTTTTCAAAATGCAGTCATGGAAGAAGAGCAGTTTTAGGAAGATGATGAGATCCATGGTATGGAAGACAAAGGCAGCGCCACCTTTTTAACCAAAGTTGCCTATGAGAAGTCATTATTCAATGTCCAAATCATCCAAGAATGGGATGGTAAAGCTGTTCTACAAACTGAAGATCAACAAAGATATAATTTGAGGTCGAAGATGAATAATGTCAAGGAGACTCATGTTCATAAATTTTTTGTCCCTGTAAAACAGCAAGCTAATAATCCGAAGCAACCAGCAGTTGATCCTATCATCCTTAAAGCTCTAGCCATAGAGGTAAGAGGCCTTGACAAGTCCCCTTATTCTTTTAGTTCTCAATCAGAAATTCAAAAGCTAAGAATACCTATGCCTCTGATTGAACTAGTGAAGAATGAGTCCTTCAAAGCATTCATCCTTGAGGCTCTTGAGCCTAAAGCCATCGAAGCCTCCACTGTCTATGTAAATCTGCAAGATGAAAAACCAATTGTTATTCTCAGCCCAATGATTGAAAATTGTGAAGACAGCTCCCCATCATTCTATGTTTCTCTGTTTATTCATGATAAAATCCTTCACAATTTCCTTCTAGACATTGGAGCCAGCCATAATCTAATGCCCAAGGTTGTCACGAATAAATTTGGCCTTGACACTACCAAGCCTTACCATGACCTGTTTTCTTTTGACTCTAGAAAAGTGGAATGCCTGGGACTAATCAAGGATCTAGCCTTCACTTTGTCTCAGCTACCCATGAAAAGCATGATGATGGATATTGTGGTAGCATATGTTTCCCCCAAGTTTGGCATGTTACTTTCCAGAGGTTGGATCAAGATATTAGGTGGAACATTGCAAAATGATCTATCTTATGCTACTGTCCCAGCTTTTGGAGGTGAAAGCAGGAGGTTATATAGAGAAGCTCAGTTGGCTTATATAATCAGTGATGAAAGGAATCCCACCAATCATCCCATCTATGCTGTTGACACTAATTTTAGAGCTTGTTTTCTTCATATTGAAGAGTCTTAGTTGGCCTCTACTCAGCATAAGAAACCAGATTGCCAGATCTCAGAGGAATACATTGATTCATCTTTTATATTAACTTCTCAGGTCACAAATGACACAGTAGAGTATGAAGCAGACCTTATCATTCAGCAAGTGTACAAAACCTTCCAAGCAAAACATCCAAGGCTGAAAGCATACAGATATGAGGTGAAATATAAACCATCTCTGCCTAATAATACCAAATGCTAGAAAGTTTTTGAAGTAGAGGATCAAATCAATAGGCTTTTGCAAGTCTTTGATGAATTGGTTGATATGCACATTGACCAAGAGAAAGAAACCTTTGATAAAAAGGTAAAAAGGGTCATTTTTTAGTTTCGTGACTGTTTTCTCAAAAGGAATGCATTAAAGGAAGGAGATGTTTTTGATGGCCCATTCAATGGGCTGTTCTTCGAACTTTATTTCAGTTAAGGCTTTCAAGCCTTGGTATTGTAAATATGTTGTTTTCAAGTTTTTATTTCATGCTAAATAGACTCCATGCCCAATGCAACACTAGGAGGAAGATTTTATCTTGTTTTTCATAGGAAAGGCATTGTTCTGTAGTTCTTGAAACCTCACACGGAGGCTTTCATCCCCAGAAGAAGCCAATGCTAGCTTTGTTGGCATTTGGCCCAAAAATGGATCCAAAACACTCCCAAAGTCTCCAAAGTTTTCTTAAAATCATGCAAATGGATCCAAATATGCTCCAAATCACTCCCTAAGTCTTCAAAAGTGCTTAAGATCATCTAAAGATCCAAACATGTGATGGAGGAGAGCCCTTGGAAGGGCAGAAATGCACTATCGGGAGGCTAAAACAATTCGAATTCATGAAAAACCATGTATCGAAGGCTTAAACTCAAGAATGCACAGCAGTCATTAGATCTGGCCGATCAACAACCCAGATCTAAGTGGCAAATCGCAAATCGGCAAGCAGAGAGGACCTTGGGTTGGGCGGAAGGCACTGCCAATCAGTGATCGGTGGTCGCAGACAGTCGCAATCGGCGGTTGCAGACAGTGGCAATCGGTGCAAACGATATGAAAATGGTGACGATGATCGACGATTTAATGTGGACCATCGATTGTGCGTGTAGATCGACGGGTTGCATCGCGAATATCATTATCGGCGCTGACCATGGGGTGCGGCCTTTACATATAGATATGGGCGACCCAATAGCTAGACCCGATGGCACTATATATGATGTTTTATAATCTTTCAAATCCGTCAAAACCCATTTTTTAATAGTTTTTGTGTATTTTCGTTGTTTAAAAAAAATATGAAGGAAGCCTAAGGTTGTGTGATAGCGATGGAACCCGGACCAGATGGGTTTTTGGAATGAAAATATATCATATTTCAAATCCACAAAAAGTCGTTTTTCAATGTTTTTCGTAGTTTTTATGTATTTACAAAATACAGAGGGAATCATAGAACAGGCCGAGTGTGACATGCAATAGCAACCTAAGGGCGGACCCGATAGATAATTAAACCATACTTGAGGACTTTTGAAGTCCAAAATACACAGTGAAGAAGGGATTTATCAGTGATTGCAGAGTTTTCTGTGTAAATACAAGAAACAGTCAAAGGAAACCTTTAAAGGGATTACAGAGGCCGGAAGATCCATTCCACTACATGGCAAAGTCCAGGAGGCAAGCTGCTAGAAAACAGAAACCAAAAAGGGAATAAAAGGGGCCACGGAGCAACACAACACGACACAACCACACCAACAAATATTATGGGGCATCTCTGGCACGAGAGAGCTCCCAGAAAGCACAGCAAGCTACCCAAAATATATGAATGTGGTTATTCTTCCATCAGAAGAAGAAACCTCTGAGCCCGTGCTTGCCTAGAGGGCATCAAAGTTGTTAACAAGACAGATCAGATAGATTGAGACCTCTCGAACCTCAGAAGGCTCAAGAGAATTGTAAAAAGCTATAAATATCTGAAAATAAGATGTAATACAGGTTCAACTTCTGGAGATTGTTCCTCCTCTATTCCTTCAAGCTTCTCATCTTCATTCTAGTAATATAAGCTTATTTTGCTATTATATGTTCAATGTCCATTCTCTTTGTTGTTCTATGCTTGCACTTGAACAGTTTGTTCATGATTTCTTTTGTGTCTAAGGCTAAATTATTGTCATCTTATCTCTGCTTTGATTAATTAGATTTGCAGGTTTTTTTACTTCCTGTCACTAATCATTCATATGTGGTAATATATGCATCTTCCGGTACAGTCAGTATTCTCATTTGCAACTTGTAGCTAGCCATTCATTTATGTTTATGTATGGAATCTGTTGGTACAGTTAGTATTCTCCATCTATCCATTGAATCTATAAAATATTGAGCATTAGTGGTCTAAGGCCTTGTATTGGTGAGAGATTTCATGCATGTCTTGAGTGAGAATAGAGTTGAAATGGTTATCTAACTTGATCCAAACCATCATCCATTCCAATAGTTCTGAGAACAATATTGAAGATTATATGTTACCAAGCATCTCCGAGCTGCAACATAGGAGATTTTCCTGGAGTGATAACATAATTGGCACCGTTGCCAGGGAGAGGAAACGAAAGCTCAGCTTCCCTGGGAAACGACATAGATCCAGCTTTGATGATGGACAAAGTTTGGGCACTTTTCGGTTGTAAGGAGAAACAGGTTTAGATAAACCTAAAAAATCTCCTATATCTCTTCAATAAAGGCCTGTAATAGAACAAATATATGTTGAGAGTATAGCTTCTAATACTAGCAGCGAAGAAAAACTCTTAGAGATTCATAAAGCTCCTTATTCTTTAGGTTTTCCTTTTGTTGTATGCCCAAAGGAAACCTCACCTCCTATCCATCATATTCCTTTAGTATTATCAGTCACTCCTCAACCCTCTATCATTTAGACTTTCAGTACTCTTTTAGCCACCACAGCTATGGCAGGCCCACAAGCACCTACCAAAATGGAAAGAATCATAGTTGCTAGGTATGGACCTCTAATACTGCCCACTCCTTTTGAATGCTATGCCTACTGGAGAATATCATAATTATATGCCTAATTTCACTAGTACTGAAGGCGTTTCAGTTGAAGAACACCTTGAGTCATTCTATAGCTATGCTGATAACCTGGACATTAGTGAAGATGATGTCTGGATGAGAGTCTTTGTCCAAAGCCTAGATGGACAAGCTAGAAAATGGTTCAGAGGACTGACCCCAAGATCTATAGCAGATATTGAGGCTTAATATATAATGCATTGGGGGTATAAGAAGGATCTCCTCTACTACCACACTGAGTTTAGAAACTTAAAGAGGGAAAACGGTGAGCTTCTGCCTTATTTTAATAAAAGACTTAACCGCATGTACAGCAAGATACTAGCTAAAGTGAAACCCACCACTACCTCCGCTAGACTCATCTATGCCAGTGCCTTTGATTCTCACTTCTGTTTACTTTTGAGGGAGAGGTGATGTGCTTCTTTGGCTGATATGCAAGATGTAGCCCTGGAAGTAGAATCAAACATCTTGGCTGCAGAAAAGCTCAAAGGTAATGCTGATAGGAGGAGATAGAGCGGCGAGCCTTCATCATCTTCAGAGCCCAAGATTGATAAAATGGCCAAGATGACAGAGTCATTAGCCTCTGAAGTTTCCAAATAAATGTTGAGCAGCACCTGAGGAACGGAAGCGTTCCTAGTACCTTTGCTCCTCCAAATCCAAATCCATATAGAAGGGAAAATGAGCAGTTGCAAATTTTGCAAAGAAACAAAGATGCCAATGAAGACCAGAGGGTGAAGACCCCTTTTCAAAATGTAGTCATGGAAGAAGAGCAGTTTGAGGAAGATAATGAGATCCATGGTATGGAAGACAAAGGCAGCGCCACTTTTTAACCAAAGTTGCTTATGAGAAGTCATTATTCAATGACCAGATTAGCCAAGAATGGGATGGTGAAGCTGTTCTACAAACTGAAGATCAGCAAAGATATAATTTGAGGTCGAAGATGAATAATTTCAAGGAGACTCCTATTCATAAAGTTGTTGTCCCTACAGAACTGCAAGCTAATAAGAAGAAGCAACCAGCAGTTGATCCTATCATCCTCAAAGCTCTAGCCATAGAGGTAAGAGGCCTTGACAAGTCCCCTTCTTCTTTCAATATTCAATTAGAAATTCAGAAGCTAAGAATACCTATGCCTCTGATTGAACTAGTGAAGAATGAGTCCTTCAAAGCATTCATCCTTGAGGCTCTTCAGCCTAAAGCCATCCAAGCCTCCACTGACTATGTAAATTTGCAAGATGAAAAACCAGTTGTTATTCTAAGCCCAATGATTGAAAATTGTGAAGACATCTCCCCATCATTCTATGTTTCTCTGTCTACTCATGATAAAATCCTTCACAATTGCCTTCTGGACATTGGAGCCAACCATAATCTAATGCCCAAAGTTGTCATGGATAAATTGGGTCTTGACATTACCAAGCCTTACCATGACCTGTTTTCTTTTGTCTCTAGAAAAGTGGAATGCTTGGGACTAATCAAGGATTGTTATTAAACTAGCTCACAAAAAGATAGAAAATATAGATCAGCGCCTTAGAATTTAGCCTCTTTGAGGGAGAAACCTCCTTTACATTACACAAATGAACAATTCTTGGATGATACAAATGACAAGACCTCCTTTCTATATAGAGGAGTCTAAGGGGTCATAATATAATCAGAGCCAACATAACAATAATAATGTAAGGGCACAATAATAACAGTAGTGGGCTTCTATGGGGCACAATAATAACAATATGGGGACTACATAGGTACAACAATATAATAAGGGGGTTGTACTAATAACAATAAGGGGTTACACTAGTAGTATAGGGGCCTAACATGCCCCTCTCCTTCAAAAAGTGTTGTCCTTAATGCTTGAGTAGTTCTTGATGCTTCTGTATAAAATTCTTGTCCTCTCATGTGGAATCTTCCGTAGGTAAGTTCTTCCACTTTATGAGATACTCTGAAATTGATCGATTTCGTAGCTGTCGGGTTCTTGTTTCTGTGATAGCTCCAGGTTCCAATATGATTTTTCCTTCCTCTTCAAGTTCTAGCAATATTGTTTGAATTGGGATCTTTTGCAAATTTTGAATGAGTGGCCACACTTTTTCGTCCTTCTTCCATTCATCCCTTACTTCGTTTATCCAATCTGGTTGGATAATAGAAATAGCACAAAACAATGCTTCCACATCCTCATCCTTTCTTGAGAGTGCATCTACAACAAAATTTTTCTTCCATTTTCTATAGATGATGTCAAAGTCATAACCCAACATATTTGTGACCCATTTTTTCTATTCTTCTAAAGAGAATATTTGTTCTTAAAAGTATTTAAGACTATCATGATCCATTTTTACCTTGAGGTGTCTTCCCATTGGGTAAGGTCGCCATTTCTTAAGTGCGTGTAGTATTGCCAACATTTCCTTCTCATAAATAGCTTGCTTTAGATGTAGCCGTAAAAATACTCAATCAACTACATCAAAAAAAATTTCACTGCGATGTTGATCTACCTGTTGTTTCATTCGATTCTGCACCAAAGTGGTGTTATCCTTTAAAAGTTGGAGAAATTGTTGATGATGCTCGATGTGATCTTTCACTACTTGAACCTTTTTCTTCTTGATGTATCCTTCTATCTTTAGAGTTTGAAGATTGGTAATTTCTTCCAATGCTTTACAAGATATGGTCAGATTCATTTCTTGATGCTCGATGTGATCTTTCACTTGTTGAGCATTTTTCTTCTTTATATGTCCTTATATCTTGATAGTTTGAGGAGTGGTAATTTCGGCCAATGCATTACAAGATATGGTTGGATTCATTTCTTCTTTATCGATGTGATATTTCACTTCTTGAACCTTTTTCTTCCTGATATGTCCTTCTATCTTGAGAGTTTGAGGAGTGGTAATTATTTCCAATTCTTTACAAGATATGGTCGAATTCATTTCTTCTTTCTCTGAGGTTGGTTCCTAGTGTATATCCTCTTCTTTTGATTTTTCTTGATCCTTTTCTTCCTCCTCTTCATAATCTATGTAAAATAATTTCTTCTCAGCACACTTATGACCTTTAATTCATTTGCTATCACAATTGTAACAAAGCCCTTTTTCTCTTTTTTCTTCCAATTGTTGTGGTGTAATCCTTGTAGGTTGTGGAAGGCTAGGAGAAACAACACTTCCACCTTCATAGTTGTGAGGGGTAGACTTCCTTGTTTCCATAATTTTGTTTTCCACTTTGTAACAAAGCCCTTTTCCTCTTTTTTCTTCCAATTGTTGTGGTGTTTCTCTAAATAAGGTGTTTCTCTTTGTATTCTCATAATGTGCTATAATTTCCTCCGTGAAAATTGACCACATAACCAGTTGCTTACGAGAAAAAAGCCCTTTATACCATAAAAATTGATCTGGTTCTAAAAATGAAGATGCAATACATACCTTTTGTAACAATGGTACACAATGTAGATCAAAATATTGCTCCATTTGTAGTATCCAATTTACCGATTCCTTGCCAACAAACTTCCTCACCTCGATTTTTCTTGATTTGAGGAGATCGATTTTTCTGTAATTTCGGATCTTCCAGTTCTGAAATTATGATCTGCAGTAGCCCTTTGTGTCCTCTTTCCAATGCCACCAGTCTTATCCAAATTGGACTCTCCAAGGAAGATTTATGCCAAATCTTCCACGGTAACCTGATTATATACTAGTTCAGTAGAGTGAAATTGTATGACGTGCCACGTGTCACTGTTTCAACCTTAGGATCTGTAAAATATACACAGGAAACTACAGTCCGTCCTCTTTTTGTACCTTCTTACGAAATTTCAATCTGATGCTCAAAACAAAAGTTATGACGATTTTCCCCAGGTCACCTGTTTGGAATGTAATTCGGGAGTCTGCTTGGAGCAGCGAAACCCTAGAATCCAAAGCTCAAATACCAAATGTTATGAAACCAGCTCACAAAAAGATAGAAAAGATAGATCAACGCCTTAGAATTCAGCCTCTTCGAGGGGGAAACCTCCTTTACATTACACAAATGAACAATTCTCGGATGATACAAATGACAAGACCTCCTTTCTATATATACGAGTCCAAGGGGTCATAATATAATCAGAGCCGAAATAACAATAATAATGTAAGGGCACAATAATAACAGTAGTGGGCTTCTATGGGGAACAATAATAACAATATGGGGACTACATGGGTACAACAATATAA
Source organism: Pinus tabuliformis (assembly GCA_031772625.1). Lineage (NCBI taxonomy): Eukaryota > Viridiplantae > Streptophyta > Pinopsida > Pinales > Pinaceae > Pinus > Pinus tabuliformis. The sequence continues at coordinate 824,949,596 of CM062805.1, forward strand.
TAAGGGGGTTATACTAATAACAATAAGGGGTTACACTAGTAGTATAGGGGCCTAACAAGGATCTAGCCTTCACTTTGTCTCAACTGCCCATGAAAAGCATGATGATGGATATTGTGGTAGCAGATGTCCCCCCCAAATTTGGCATGTTACTTTCCAGAGGTTGGATCAAGAGATTAGGTGGAACATCTTATGCTATTGTCCCAGTTTTTGGAGGTGAAAGCAAGAGGTTATACAGAAAAGCTCAGTTGGCTTATATAATCAGTGATGAAAGGAATCCCACCAATCATCCCATCTATGCTGTTGACACTAATTTTGGAGCTTGTTTTCTTTAGATTAAAGAATCTCAGTTGGCCTCTACTCAGCTTAAGAAACCAGTTTTCCAGATCTCAGAGGAATACATTGATTCATCTTTTATATTAACCTCTCGGGTCATAAATGACACAGCAGAGTATGAAGCAGACCCTATCATTTAGCAGGTGTACAAAACCTTCCAAGAAAAGCATCCAAGGCTGAAATCATACAGAGATGAGGTGAAATATACACCATCTCTGCTTGATAATACCAAATACTGGAAAGTTTTTGAAGTAGAGGATCAAATAAATAGGCTTTCGCAAGTCTTTGATGAATTGGCTGATATGCACATTGACCAAGAGAAAGAAACCTTTGATAAAAAGGTAAAAAGGGTCAATTTTCAGTTTGGTGACTGTTTTCTCAAAAGGAATGCATTAAAGGAAGGAGGAGATGTTTTTGATGGCCCATTCAATGGGTTGTTCTTCGAACATTATTTCAGTTAAGGCTTTCAAGCCTTGGTAATATTGTAAATATGTTGTTTTCAAGTTTTTATTTCATGCTAAATAAACTCCATGCCCAATGCAACACTAGGAGGAAGATTTTATCTTGTTTTTTACAGGAAAGGCATTGTTCTGTAGTTCTTGAAACCTCACAGGGAGGCTTTCATCCCCAGAAGGAGCCAATGTTAGCTTTGTTGGCATTTGGCCCAAAAATGGATCTAAAACACTCCCAAAGTCTCCAAAGTTTGCTTAAAATCATGCAAATGGATCCAAATATGCTCCAAAGCACCCCCTAAGTCTTCAAAAGTGCTTAAGATCATCTAAAGATCCAAACAAGCGAGGGAGGAGAGCCCTTGGAAGGGCAAAAATGCACTATCAGGAGGCTAAAACACTTCAAATTCATGAAAAACCATGTATCGAAGGATTAAACTCAAGAATGCACAGTAGCCGTTAGATCTGGCCGATCAATGGCCTAGATCTAAGCGGCAAATCACAAATCGACAAGCGGAGAGGACCTCAAGTTGGGTGGAAGGCATCGCTGATCAGCGATCTCCGATGATCGGATCGGTGGTCGCAAACAGCCGTAATCAGCAGTCTTAGACAGTGGCAATCAGCGCAAACGATATGAAAATGGTGACGATGATCAGCGATTCAACGTGGACCATTGATCGCACACGCAGATCAACAACCCATGTCACATCACGAATATCTCTATCAGCTCTGACCATGGGGCGAGGCCTTTGCATATACATATGGGCGACCCGATAGCCGGACCCGACGACATTATATATGATGTTTTGTAATCTTTCAAATCCACCAAAGCCCATTTTTTAATAGTTTTTTTGTATTTCCGTTGTTTAAACAAAATACGAAGGAAGCCTGAGGTAGTGCGATAGCGATGGAACCCGGACCCGATGAGTTTCTGGAATGAAAATATATCATATTTGAAATTCGTGGAAAGCCGTTTTTCAATGTTTTTCACAGTTTTTATGTATTTACAAAATACAAATGGAATCATAGAACAGGTCGAGTGTGACATACAACAGCGACCCAAGGGTGGACCCGATAGATAATTAAACCATACTTGAGGACTTTTGAAGTCCAAAATACACAGAGAAGGCGGGATTTATCAATGATTGCAACGTTTTCTGTGTAAATATAGGAAACAGTCAAAGGAAACCTTTAAAGGGATTACAGAGGCCCGAAGACCCATTCCACTACATGGCAGAGTCTAGGAGGCAGGCTACTGGAAAACAGAGATCGAAAAGGGAGTAAAAGGGGACACAAAGCAACATAGCACAAAACAGCCACACCAACAAAAATTATGGGGCATCTCTGGCACGAGAGAGCTCTTAGACAGCGTAGCAACCTACCCAAAATATCTGAATGCGGTTATTCTTCTGTCAAAAGAAGAAACCTTCGAGCCCATGCTTGCATAGAGGGCATCAAAGTTGTTAACAAGATAGATCAGATAGATTAAGACCTCTCAAGCCTCAGAAGGCTCGAGAGCATTGTAAAAATCTATAAATATCTGAAAGTAAGATGTAATACCAGTTCAACTTATGGAGATTTTTCCTCCTCTGTTCCTTCAAGCTTCTCATCTTCATTCTAGAAATATAATCTTCTTTTGCTATTATATGTTCAATGTCCATTCTCTTTGTTGTTCTATGCTTGCACTTGAATAGTTTGTTCATGTTTTCTTTTTTTTCTAAGGCCATATAACTGTCATCTTACCTCTGCTTTGATTAATTAGATTGGCAAGCTTCTTTTATTTCTTGTAGCTAACCATTCATATGTGGTCATATATGCATCTTCCGGTATAGTCAGTATTCTCATTTTCTGCCTGTAGCTAGACATTCATTTATGTTTATGTATGCAATCTATTGGTACAGTTAGTATTCTCCATATATCCATTGAATATATAAATTATTTAGCATTAGTGGTCTAAAGCCTTGTATTGGTGAGAGTGTTCATGCATGTCTTGAGTGAGAATAGAGCTGAAGTGGTTATCTGACTTGATCCAAACCATCATCCATTCCAATAGTTCTGAGAACAATATTGAAGATTATATGTTACCATGCATCTTCGAGCTACAACCTAGGAGATTTTCTTGGAGTGATAACATAATTGGCGTTGTTGCCCGGGAGAGGAAACTGAAGCTCAGCTTCCCTAGGAAATGACACAGATATAGCTTTGATGATGGACAAATTCTGGGCACTTTTCGATTGTAATCATCTACCTAGCGACTCCACTGAAGTACGAACCTCCTGGCGACTCCACTTCATAGTTTTGGCTCAGTTTGTGAGGCAGACTTTGAGAAATCCTCAAAAGCCACGAGCTGACCCAGTACCTGACCCTGAAAAAATCATCAAAGAAAGAAAGGTATTACAGAAAGGAGCATCAGGTTCATATAAACCTAAACAATCTCCTATATCTCTTCAAGAAAGGCCTATAATAGAACAAATATATGTTGAGCGTATAGCTTCTAATACTAGTAGCGAAGAAAAACTCTTAGAGATTCATAAATCTCCTTCTTCTTTAGGTTTTCCTTTTGTTGTGTGCCCAAAGGAAACCTCACCTCCTATCCATCATACACCTTTAGTCTTATCTGTCACTCCTCAACCCTCTATCATTCAGACTGCCAGTACTCTTTTAGCCACCACAGCTATGGCAAGCCCACAAGCACCTACCAAAATGGAAAGAATCATAGTTGCTAGGTATGGACCTCTGATACTACCCACTCCTTTGAATGTTATGCCTACTGGAGAATCAAAAGTATATGCCTAAGTTCACTGGGACTGAAGGTGTTTCAGCTAAAGAACACCTTGAGTCATTCTATAGCTATGTTGATAACCTGGAAATTATTGAAGATGATGTCTGGATGAGAGTCTTTGTCCAAAGCCTAGATGGCTAGAAAATGGTTTAGAGAACTGACCCCAAGATCTATAGTAGATATTGAGGCTTTAGATGATGCATTTCTAAAGCATTGGGGGGATAAGAATGATCTCCTCTACTACCACACTGAGTTTGGAAACTTAAAGACGGAAAATGGTGAGCTGATGTATGATTTTAATAACAGATTTAACCACATGTACAACAAGATACTGGCTGAAGTGAAACCCACCACTACCTCTGCTAGACTCATCTATGTCAGTGCCTTTGGTTCTCACTTCTGTTTACTTTTTAGGGAGAGGCGATGTGCTTCTTTGGCTGATATGCAAGATGTAGCCCTAGAAATAGAATCAAACATCATGGCTACAGAAAAGCTCAAAGGTAATGTTGATAGGAGGAGACAAAGCAGCGAGCCTTCATCATCTTCAGAGCCCAAGATCGATAAAATGACCAAGATGATCGAGTCATTAGCCTCTGAAGTTTCCAAATTAAAGGTTGAGTAGCACCCGCGGAATGGAAGGGTTCCTAATACCTTTGCTCCTCCAAATCCAAATCCATATAGAAGGGAAAATGAGTAGTTGCAGATTTTGCAAAGAAACAAAGATGCCAATGAAGACCAAAGGGTGAAGACCCCTTTTCAAAATGCAGTCATGGAAGAAGAGCAGTTTGAGGAAGATAATGAGATCCATGGTATGGAAGACAAAGGCAGCGCCACTTTTTTAACCAAAGTTGCCTATGAGAAGTCATTATTCAATGACCAAATCAGCCAATAATGGGATGGTGAAGCTATTCTACAAACTAAATATCAGCAAAGATATAATTTGAGGTCGAAGACGAATAATTTCAAGGAGACTCCTATTCATAAAGTTGTTGTCCCTGTAGAACAACAAGCTAATAAGCAGAAGCAACCATTAGTTGATCCTATCATCCTCAAAGCTCCAACCATAGAGGTAAAAGGCCTTGACAATTCCCCTTCTTCTTTCAGTTTTCAATCAGAAATTCAGAAGTTAAGAATACCTATGCCTCTAATTGAACTAGTGAAGAATGAGTCCTTCAAAGCATTCATCCTTGCGTATCTTGAAACTAAAGCCATCCAAGCCTCCACTGACTATGTAAATCTGCAAGATGAAAAACCAGCTGCTATTCTCAGCCCAATGATTGAAAATTGTGAAGACAACTCCCCGTCATTCTATGTTTCTGTATCTATTCATGATAAAATCCTTCACAATTACCTTCTGGACACTAGAGCCAGCCATAATCTAATGCCCAAGGATGTCATGGATAAATTAGGTCTTGACATTACCAAGCCTTACCATGACCTGTTTTCTTTTGACTATAGAAAAGTGGAATGCCTAGGACTAATCAAGGATCTAGCCTTCACTTTGTCTCAGTTTCCCATGAAAAGCATGATGATGGATATTGTGGTAGCAGATGTCCCCCCAAGTTAGGCATGTTACTTTCCAGAGGTATGATCAAGAGATTAAGTGGAGCATTGCAAAATTATCTATATTATGCTACTGTCCTAGTTTCTGGAGGTTATACAGAGAAGCTCAATTGGCTTATATAATCAGTGATGAAAGCAATCCCACCAATCATCCCATCTATGATTTTGACACTAATTTTGGAGCTTGTTTTCTTCAAATTGAAGAATCTCAATTGGCCTATAGGGGCCTAACAAGGATCTAACCTTCACGTTGTCTCAACTTCCCATGAAAAGCATGATGATGGATATTGTGGTAGCAGATGTCCCCCCATGTTTGGCATGTTACTTTCCAGAGGTTGGATCAAGAGATTAGGTGGAACATTGCAAAATGATTTATCTTATGCTATTGTCCTAGTTTTTGGAGGTGAAAGCAGGAGGTTATACAGAGAAGCTCAGTTGGCTTATATAATCAGTGATGAAAGGAATCCCACCAATCATCCCATCTATGCTGTTGACACTAATTTTGGAGCTTGTTTTCTTTAGATTGAAGAATCTCAGTTGGCCTCTACCAAGCTTAAGAAACCAGTTTTCCAGATCTCAGAGGAATACATTGATTCATCTTTCATATTAACTTCTCAGGTCACAAATGACACAGTAGAGTATGAAGCAGACCTTATCATTCAGCAGGTGTATAAAACCTTCCAAGCAAAACATCCAAGGTTGAAAGCATACAGAGATGAGGTGAAATATAGACCATCTCTGCCTAATAATACCATATGTTGGAAAGTTTTTGAAGTAGAAGATCAAATCAATAGGATTTTGCAAGTCTTTGATGAATTGGCTGATATGCACATTGACCGAGAGAAAGAAACCTTTGATAAAAAGGTAAAAAGGGTCAATTTTCAATTTGGTGACTATTTTCTGAAAAGGAATGCATTAAAGGCAGGAGGAGATGTTTTTGATGGCCCATTCAATGGGTTGTTCTTCGAACTTTATTTCAGTTAAGGCTTTCAAGCCTTGGTATTGTAAATATGTTGTTTTCAAGTTTTTATTTCATGCTAAATAGACTCCATGCCCAATGCAACACTAGGAGGAAGATTTGATCTTGCTTTTTACAGGAAAGGCATTTTTCTGTAGTTCTTGAAACCTCACAGGGAGGCTTTCGTCCCCAGAAGGAGTCAATGTTAGTTTTGTTGGCATTTGGCCCAAAAATGGATCCAAAACACTCCCAAAGTCTCCAAAGTTTGCTTAAAATCATGCAAATGGATCCAAATATGCTCCAAAGCACTCCCTAAGTCTTCAAAAGTGCTTAAGATCATCTAAAGATCCAAACAAGCAAGGGAGGAGAGCCCTTGGAAGGGCATAAATGCATTATCGGGAAGCTAAAACACTTCAAATTCATGAAAAACCATGTATCGGAGGCTTAAACTCAAGAATGCATAGCAGCCGTTAGATCTGGCCAATCAACGACCTAGATCTAAGCGGCAAATCGCAAATCGGCAAGAAAAGAAGACCTCAGGTTGGGCGGAAGGCACCACCAATCAGTGATCAACGGTCGTAGATAGTCGCAATCGATGGTCATAAACAGTGGCAATCGACGCAGACGATATGAAAATGGCAACGACGATCGAAAATTCAATGTGGACCATCGATCACGCGTGCAGATCGACGGCCCACATCACATCGCAAATATTGCTATCGACACTGACCATGGGGTGGGGCCTTTGCATATACATATGGGCAACCCGATAGCTAGACCCGACGACATCATATATGATGTTTTATAATCTTTAAAATCCGCCAAAGCCCATTTTTTAATTATTTTTGTGTATTTTCTTTGTTTAAACGAAATACGAAGGAAACCTGAGGCAATGCGATAGCGATGGATCCAAGACCCAATGGGTTTCCGGAATTAAAATATATCATATTTGAAATCCACAGAAATTTGTTTTTCAATGTTCTTCGTATTTTTTATATATTTACAAAATATAAATGGAATCATAGAACGAGCCGAGTGCGACATACAACAGTGACCCAAGGGTGGACCCGATAGATAATTAAACCATACTTGAGGACTTTTGAAGTCCAAAATCCACAGAGAAGGTGGGATTTATCAGTGATTACAGCATTTTCTGTGTAAATACAGGAAACAACCAAAGGAAACCTTTAAAGGGATTACAGAGGCCCGAAGACCCATTCCACTACATGACAGAGTCCGAGAGGCAGGCTGTCGGAAAACAGAGACTAGAAAGGGAATAAAAGGGGCCACTGTTATAGGGAAAAGTGTCTATATAGAACTGCTCTATCCCACTAAGGTGTGACAACTGCCTTAGAAACAAACAAAGAAAATCTACTTTCGTTTTTCCTTTATGAATTATAGATAGAGAGGAACAGAAAGACCAACCTCTGTCTTGTGCTAATCTCCTGATTTGATTCCTCTCTTCCTTGATAGTCTTTCGCTACTTGTTCCCTTGCACGCCCAGCTTCACAAAGTACCTGTAAGATCACAGTAGCATAGCACTATACAAAGACATGGATCTATAATCATAAACAATCTAGGATCAAATGTAAATTGACCATACAAATGCAACAAACATCAATGACACAAGAGCATGGAGGAAAACTTGAATAGCTTTTATTGATAAACAAGACAGAGCCAAGAGGAGTTACAACCAGTTGTTCTGACCCAGCATCAACCTCTCAGCAAGGAAGCCCCTCTTCACCTCATACAAAGCTTAGATCACCCAACAATCTGATGTTTGTCTCAAGAAACCAACAGTAATTCCTTACAATATGCAAAATTCCAGCCTCTGGATCTCTGGGATGAGGGATCCATATATAGATATCTGTAATGGAGATGAGTCAGCTTATGATTTGATTAGTTTCTTCCCTCTGATAGTTCTTGCTTCCACTTGGAGATTGATGATCTCTTACTCATCCTTGGTCGAATTCAGAGAGGCAAGTGTCACAGGAGAAGTTTCTGGAAGCTTCCATTGCCTCTCCACCTCGCGGAATGACACTGCCATTTGTCATTTCTCGCCCATCGCGCCCCATAGAAGGGATTTTTGAAATTCAATGCACCCACACAATGTATTTAGGTGAGATGCAATGCACTTGGCCAGTGGAGCAGCTGAAATGATCCTGTTTTGACCAAGTCTGAGCAGTTTTTCATGGAGAACTTCTGGGAGAAGCTGTAATCTGTTGAACTTGTTCCTTTAGGGGTTAGAACAACACATTTAGGGACTTAGGAGCCCTTGGTTTATGGAAATTTCATGCTTGGGGTTGTAGTGCCCAAAAATTTCTATAACAGTTTCCCCCTAAAGCATGAGGTCGTTAATCTTTTGATGTCGGGTGAAATGATTTATTATGAGGATCCGAAGTTCTTTCAAGCTGGGAGGAGACCTGTAATAAGATACAATACAATACATTATCTTCATAATATTTTCATGATCTAGCTGAGGTGGGCATTCCCATGCTCAGCTTTATAAATTCATTTCATGTACATAGGACAAACAATCGTCTGAGTGTAGACTGATGATTCTGATAGAGCCATCATCCCTTTGATTGGATGATTATCTGTGCAGAAATGATGTACATTTAATGTCTTTATTTCCCTGAATATATATCGCAGCCCGGATGGATGAAACTAGATCCGGGGTCTTCAATCTCATTTGATCTTCACTTGAATTACAAGTCGATCCATGTGAAAGATGTTCTGGAGTCGAACATGGAAAGACATCGCCTGATTACCAGACAATGATGTAAGTTGTTAACAGGCGCGAGAGGAATCACCGATAATGATAATGACCCTCAAGGTACTGCAGTACAATTCACGTGGTGTGAATAAAGGACTTGGCATCGAACACCACGCAAAATCTTTCGGTCGAAGGCCATTGATGTAAACCTGTCACCGGAAGTGAGAAACTTGCCATTGAGGCATGCAAGCTTCAAAGTACTGAATGGGGTGTTCCTAGATCAACTTCTTGGATAATGAGCTGATGTCGACAAGAAGCGATCCGTCACAAGAGGGCCTTAATGAATCCCACATCAATAACACGGAACGGAGCAAATGATTTTAATGGAGGTGAAAACGATCTGGTGATATAAGGTTCAGGGTGGCGGTCATGAAAGAATGGAGTATAAATGTATGGTAGTGGGTGAGACACAAGTGAGTTCTCTGAATGACTTCTCTTGAACATATCGGCGACACTGATGTGATGGATTGGTAGCATTAACCCCAAATGTGGATGGTATGATGGGACCATGGTGATGTGACCGGTGAATGAAACAACCCAACCTGACTCGGATGCGGAGTGGAAGTGTCATGTTCAAGAGCGACTTGCTACCAACAAAGTTTCTTCAAGTTTTCTTCCCAATTTTCCCCAGTCATTTCTGACCAATACCTCTTTATTTTTTTCAAGCTTGAGGAGGATAACATATGCTTGTTCTATAATTTGCCCTTCGGGCAAACCCATCGCTATGTTTTAACGAGCCTAGAGATAGTGAAACTCGTTCTCGTCTATAGACAAGTTTGTCGCTATTAAACTTTTAACGAGTTTAACGACAAAGATAACTCGGTCCTTTTCAATTTTAGAGAGTCTGAAAAGGAACGTAAAGGTAACTCCAAATTCCTTTTTCGTCATCTAATCCCTTAAGTCCGAAAAAGTATAAAACGATACAGAAGGGATGAATTTTCGATACTTTTAATGAGCCGAACAAAACAAGCGCTCGATCGTTTTGTGTAATAATCTCTCAGGTCCAAAAAGATTAAAATTTAGAGGAGAGATAGCACTTCCGGTCCCTTTAACGAGCTGGAGAGGCCAATGGCTCGGCAATCTTTTCATATTTTATGAGTCAGTTGAAAAGAGCTTAAAGGAGACTCGTCTTTTGAGGAACGAGTGATAAAATGGGTAGCAATTGATTCCAGGTAAGGTTTGGAATTTTCCAATCACGGTAGTGTTACAAGGACGGCTAGTGAGATCACTCTTCGCAGCTGTTCCTCAAAATGGGTAAACAATCAAATGGAGGTGAATGATCGGCCAATGCAAAAGTAGAGGTGATGGTGCAAACACGACCAAGGCTTTAATGGCTGAAGTACTACATTCACGATGGTGATTTACCGGGGAATAGTTCATTTTTTAATGAGCTTAAATGCGGGGGGAAACATTTTCTCATGTCTTATGTTTATTTTTTAACGAGCTTGAACTATGTGCTAAAACTGCTCAATGAAATGGTCTCTTTTTTATTTTACCATAAGTAGCTTTGTTCTTTTAAAGATTGTACTGTATTTTCAATTGCTTCATCAAACTAGTCAGAAATGAACAATATATGCTTGAAAAACGAGTTAGAACACTAATATTTTACTTTGAACTACGTAAAAAATAATTGAAAAGTGTTTTTACCTCTCATTTTACCATTTCATTTGAACTTTGGTTTGTTGGAGCTTTGGAGGTGCTTTGCCCCTTTGATTTTCATCAGCTGATTTCAGGAGATTCTGTGGACGATTCTCGGTGCCGTCTGGACCAGGTAGGAGCTAAACCTGAGCTCTTTCATTCCATGTTTTCCATTTTAAATTCTGAGCTTGATTCCTGGTTTTTCTAAGCCTCTAGGGTTTGAAAAACTCGTTCTGCCTTCAGCGCACCCTCTGTGTATCGAAAGGTGCGTTGGATGTTGGCCTGCCCAATGGCCATTTGACATGGAACGCACCCAGAGCACTACTGTAGGTGCGATGGGCGCAGAGAAGGAATTTTATGCACAGTTTCTGATGGAAATTTTGCCTGTTTCTTACCAAAATTAGGATCTAACTCTCCTCTTGTTTGTTTTTCAGAGATCTTTGGAGTAAGATGACTATTACATGGTGAGAATGTGAGAATGAAGAAGAGGACATGCTTGCCCTTCATGATCCGGTTACAGTAAACGCACTGCAGAACTGTGGCTTGCTGAAGTTTTTCCGCATTTCTAGCATGAGACAACAGATCAACTTACTGCAATATTTGCTCGATGCTTGGGATCCTACCAACCAGGTGTTCCAGATCAGGGGAAAATCCATCCCCTTGACTATAGTAGACATCTATTTCCTGACTGGCTTGTCGAGGCGGGGTGCCACCATCTCTTTATCAGGTTCGGCTCGAGGAGGTGAATCTGTGAGAGATTATGTTCGCCAGTATTGTAGAGAAGGATCTCAGCCGAGTAAAGACAGCAAGATCATCATCCATGATGTCACTGACAGGTCCCTCAAGACTATTCTGTTTACTTTTGGTAGAATGGCTGGTGGTGCGGCTCTTCATGTAGCTAATCAATCTTATATGCAGTGTCCCTTGGAATGCCTCCAACCGAAGGTGTTCAACTAGTGCGACGTAGTACTCCTTGTGATGAAAGAACAATTGTCCAAGGTAAAGAGCGGGAGGTTGAAGAACTTTGGGTATGGTTCTATTTTGACCACTTTTGCCTTGGAAAAGATACCACTAATGCAGCCGCAGTATATTGCACTCGATTTACCTTCACCTACTGAACCACGTATGCAGAGCTGGGTTGACCATATGTCTAGGCACGCTGGTCAGTCTTAGATTTCATTTTCTGATACCTTCTTCAGGTGGTTTGATCGTCAGGAGATGGTTTATTCCGAGTATCCATATGCTGGCATGGACTTCCGGGGTGATCCAGATTCAGTACTGACGGATGGCGAACAGTGGGGCGCCATTGGTAAATTCTTTAACCATATTCTTGTTTATTGTTTTTCATTTATAATGTCCTTGTGCTTTATTCTATCAAGACTTTAATCAAACTCATGTGTTCATGCAGATGTTGGTCCTGTTCGGCCAGTAGCACGCCTGAGAGTGCCAGCTGCTACCCCAGCAGGAGAGGCTGTTGGAAGGGTTATCATTCGCGGCCTCGATGTGGCCGAGACTCTCACAGCATTACAGGAGTAGGTTTAGGGCCTCAATCTTGGTATTCCATATGTGAGGACTGACGAGCTACCTTTGAGGTTGCGGCGGCATACTACTAGTGTGCCAAGACGATGGACTCGTCTCTTACACATGATCGCACAGGTTGTGACTTGCTATCACGAGCATCATTAGACTAGGGTGCCCCCTAGAATTTTGAGTTTTTTGGTCATTTGACCAATTTTGTCTTGGTTACATAACATTATGTGTAAACCATAAACAGTTATATATATTTTTGATTTTCGGAGTTTTATTTTGGTTGAGTTACATGATCCAAATGCAAACATTGATGGTATGTTTCTTTTTATAAATGTTGCAAATGTCTATCTAACACATAATTTTCCAATGAGTCAGTTAATGTGTTTAAGTTTCTGGAAATATGTTGATATTGAATAAAATCAAATTGTCTTTCCAAAATCTTAACCCTTAGGAACATGCGATAAATAGCTGGATTTCAGACAGAATAGATACCAGTGAGTTGTAGTATGACAAGTTGTGAGTCTAGCCTGACAATCAGTCGGCGTATACCATGTGTGATGGCATCAGAGAGAAGTTCTATCAACGTGCTATATTCAGCGATGTTATTTGTTGATCGACCAATACATACCCCTCTGAAACTTACTAACTCGCCACTTGGATCAAAAATGTCCCAGGCCGCGGAAGATAGGTTCCGCGAACTACGACTCGCTCCGTCAGCATATCCAACACATGAATCCAATAGGTTTGACATCTGCAACAAATGTAAAAAGTGGATTACTTGACCAAAATAAACACTTTAGCGAAAACAAAAACATAACAAAAGCATACAGGTTACAATTACGCATAGTAGCGCTTGAGGTACAACCCGTTACGAGGTTGCGCCAGTTGAATTTCGTCATAATACATTAAATCGTAGGCTCCTTTTGCTAACACCCGCTTAACAATATAGGGGCCCATCCATAAAGACTTAAATTTACCTTCTCCCAATTTATCGGATTCTTGGTCATAAAGCAAGACCAAGTCACCTTCTAAGAAGACACGGGGTTTGACATTTTTGTTGAACTACGCTTTGACTTGTTTCTTATGGGCTTCGTTAGCCAAAGCGGCATCACGATGGGTTTCATCCAATTGGATTAGTTCAACAAAATGATATTCTTCTTCTGAAGTTCCAAGGAGGAGATCAATTGCGAGTTTGAGGGACGAGATTTCGCACTGGATTGGTAGGACTGCTTCCAGGCCGTATACCAGTTGGAAAGGTGTAAACCCGGTTGCATTCCTTACCGATGTTCGGTAAGCCCACAAAGCTGAGTACAGGATTAGGTGCCATCTTCTTTTGTGAACTCCAATCATACTTTGCAGCATGCGTTTCAGGACCTTGTTGATTGCTTCAACTTGTCCGTTGGCTTGCGGGTAATATGGAGTAGAGGTGTCGTGAGACAACCCTAGTTTGGCAGCTAATTCAACCATCATGTGATTGCGAAAATGCGATCCATGATCTGTGACTATAGATTGTGGTACGCCGAATCTGGCGACTACATGATTGAAAAAGAATAGGGCAGTTGTTTCACCAGTATTATCTAATGTAGGCATCGCCTCGACCCATTTGGTAAAATAGTCAACTGCGACTATGATATACCCATGCCCCCCGGTCGAGGTGGGGTTACATGTCATGAAATTGATGCCCCATTTGGCAAATGGCCCAATAGCAACTATTGGCTGCAGACGTGCGGGTGGTCTTCTGGTTTTGCTATCGAAAATTTGACAAGCATGGCAACTTCTGACTGCGGTTATGCAATCTTTGAACATTGTTGGCCAGAAGTATCCTACTCGTAAGATTTTTTACGTTGTAGATAACCGGATTGATTCCCCCCACACGCGCCCGAATGGAAATCATTCAGGACTTTTTCGGCCTCCTCATGGGTGAGGCACCTTCTCAGAACTGTATCGATACCGCGACGGTAAAGTGTATCACCGACGATCATGTAGTCTTTTGCTTGGTATCGAATACGTTTTTGTTTAGAGTGTGACGTATTAGGCCTAAACTTTTGGGTTTGGAGATAAATTATTATATCTCCATACCACTCATTGCTTGAAGATATCAGAAACAAACTTTCGTCCACGATTGTTTCTTCGGATGTTTCATCGTTGGACGACGATGGGAGATCGCATAGTAATTCTGCGAAAACCAGAGCTTTCTTTGATTTGGATTTTACAAATTCCAGATCGAACTCTTGTAGGATTGCTATCCATTCTGAATATTTTCCCCCCAGCAACTATCGCGACAATACATAATTCATGGGGTTGCAATCTGACAGAATGGTAGTTTTTCGAAAGAGGACATAGTGTCGAAATCTCTGTATCGCTTGAACAGCTACGAGGGCCAGCTTTTCAACATAAGAATATTTGCTTTCTGTATCATTTAAGTTCTTACTTAAATAATATATAGGATGTTCAATTCCGTTGTCTTCTTGAACTAAAACCATTGCGATGGTTGTATCTGCTGCAGCCAGATACAAGTTAAAGTCCTTTTGGTAATCAAGAGCGTACATTAATGATGCTTTCATTAGGGATTCTTTTAAAGCATCAAAGGAAGCTTGCGCAACCTGATCCCAGACAAAGGGTACTCCCTTTTTCAAAAGACACGTATAACCTTTAGCAAGTTCAGCGTAATTTGGAATGAACCTCCTCAGAAAGTTTGCTTTCCCTTGGAGTTTCTGAATCTGAAGCAAATTTGAAGGTGGAGGCAGATTTATGATTGCCTGGACCTTACATGGGTCGAGACGAATCCCGTCCTTTGAGACTACAAAGCCAAGCAAACGACCAGAACTGACACAAAATACACATTTGTGTGGATTGAGTCGTATCTTGTAGTGTCAGCAACGTAGAAATATCGCTCTTAAATGCTGTGGGTGATCAGTCCGCTTTCGCGAATGAGCCGGAAGGTCGTCGAGGTATGGTTGAACGATGTTTTTGATGTCATGGAAGGCATAATTCATTGCCCTCTGAAACGTCACCCCTGTGTTCTTTAAACCAAAAGGTAATTTTCGATATGCGAATGTGCCCCATGGAAAAATAAATGCAGTCTTTGACTGGTCCTATGGGCGGATATTTATTTCATTATACTCGGAGAATCCATCCATGAATGAAAAGATTTCGCATCTGGTGCATTCATCAATTATCTGGTCGATGAAGGGTGTAGGGTAGTTGTCTTTTGGACAAGCTTGATTTACATCCCTATAATCGACGCACACTCTAATTATTCCTTGTTTTTTCATAACAGGGACAATATTCGATACCAAATCGGTTAGAGGAACCAGGTAAATGAAACCAGCATGGAGAAGTTTCTCAACTTCTGCCTTAATGGCAGCGGCTTTCTTTGGGTGCACCTGCTGTAGCCTTTGTTGTACTAGTTTGAAATCTGGATACATCTTAATTTCGTGTTCAACGATACTCGAGTCAATGCCTGGCATTTCACTATATGACCAAGCAAAGACATCTCTGAATTCGCGAAAAAGAGTGTCATATATTTCCAGTTCTGAAGGAGAACAACATTTGCCAACATAAATATTCTCTACAATATCTGTTTTGGTCGAGATATTTATGGCGATAGTCTCTTCAATGTTGGACAAGTTTCGCTCAGAATCCACCGTGTTTACAGTATTTGATAGAAAATCAAAAACTGAAGGATGATAAAGGTCATCAGGGGTATCTTCTCCACAATCCGGAAGAAGGGAACGATGGTGGGAATCATCCCATGGTGCCCCTTCAACTACCATTGATTGGACAATTCCTTCGTCGGTGACATGCACTCGCGACCAAGGATCTGAAGGGGTACCATATTCCTTAGACCTATCTATATAAACGCTTGATGAGCGTTGATTTGGGTTTGCCATCTAGGCTAGGAACATTGATTGCTACAATATTTCCGTTGGGTTTGGAGGCAAAACAATTGCATGAACCATGATATCGTTTTCTGATATCTTTTTGGAAGATATCATATTACAGGTTCCTACCGACGCTACTTCTGCCATATTGATTCGAGGTGGAAGGGCGAAAGTTCCCATAATATAGGATCTTTTAGTAGGCCTACTCCGATATTTTGAAGTGAATGGGGGCTTCCATGGATCATAGGGATGCTTCCTGTAACTTGAGAACCATTGGGGAGGAAGCTTTGTTGATCGACGATTGTAATCCCTCCTCGGAAGGGAAATGCAATCTTCCTAAAATAGGTCGACACAACAGCAGCCATGGCATATATCCATGGTCTTCCCAGCAGGATGTTGTAATCGAGATTTCCGTCAATTACCTCAACATCTATTTCTACTGTTTTCCCTCCTAGTTCAACCTTTAAGTTACTTACAATACCATATGGGGTATATGTTCTTCCGTCGAATGCTTTTAATGTCGTAGAAGGTCGCGACAAGGTTGGAGATCCTAAAGTTTTCCAGCAACTCATCGACATAATGCATGTAGATGCCCCCTCATCAATATTTGTTCGATGAACAGTTTTGTTGAGGGCTTTCACTTGAACAAGGAAAGCTAGTTGAGCTGGTAATTGAGGATCGTATCCTTTATGGTCGAAGGATACAAGATTGGAATCCTTTGGGTCTATCCCACCAATGGCTGATAATAAAGCCTGCTTTTGGGATGGGCAATTTTGTAGTACTTCAAGAGTCGACATAGCAGATAGCGATTCGGCCAAATCTTCCACTATATTATAATGTTGTGCCATTCTAGCACGGGGATTAAACGTCGACTTGTGTACTACTCCCTTTGGCGGTTTTATTGTCAATTCAGGAATGATGGGCGGTGCAACTTCTGTCGAAGTTGTTGTCGAACTACTAGGTTGATCTTTATCTTTGTTGTTCGACAGCTGTGGATTCCCATAATCTTTATTCCTCGTCGATATCAAAGCATCATTTTGCTGTTTTGAAACCGACAACATTAGCACTTGAGATGGGGAAGCATTTCCACTTTCAACCAGATTTGTTCCTGGATTTGGAAACGGATCAGTTAACACTGCGGAGGTTTTTGAATTCTTGAAGAATTTTTTAAGCTCAGCTCTGTGTGGAAAATTTGCGGTCCAATGATCCTCACCGCATATAAAGCATGGATTTTTTGGTTTCCTATCTCCGGGAGGGTTTGCAGAAGATTTTTTAGGTGATGATTCTTCTTGTTTCTTCTTCTTCCCTTTGCTTTTCTTCTTGCCCCCTGGTTGCTTGGTTTCTTTTCCTTTATCTGTCGATGCGACATTTACTTCCGAGGCAAGAAGTTCATCTTTTGCATTTTGACCTGAAATCTTATGGGCCTTTTTGGATGTAGCCTTTGTCGATTTCGTGTCTCTTGTGCCAATCACACCATCACCGGCACGAGAGTCATTGTTTGATTTAGGAAGAGGAGGAACTAAGAATTCCAGTCTAGGGGCGTCAGGTATTTTATCATAGAGCGTGCCGGATTGAGTGTAAATCAAGTCCAAATATTGCACACGAGCGATAACTTGCTCTTCTGTTACGACTCCCCCCTTTTCCACATCTTCCGTGATGGAAGGTAGTAATGACTTGATAAACCATTCAGCTAAGAGCTGATCAGGAACATACGTTTTTACCATTCTTCGACGACGTCGCCACTCATGTATATGGTCAAATATGTGAGTGGCCGTCGTCTGTTTGAAGTTGGTAAGGAGTTCCGTTCCCATTTCGTACCTTATTGGTAATTGAAAATGGGTTAAAAAGGTTGTGGCTAAGGTACTAAAGTTGTCGAATGAAGCTCTAGGCAATTCGATGTACCATTTTGCTGCTGGACCAGTTAACGTCCTCTAGAAAAGGTGAAGCCTTATCGAATCATCATTTAGGGTGTTTGATGAACACCACAGATGGAAAGTCATCACATGATTCTACGGATCTTCACCCGGATTTCCATTAAATTTAGGAATATCTGATGGAAGTTTATGCGGAATCGCTGGCCACCAAGGGGCGTAAGCGATTGGATCATTTGTTAACCGATTTAAATCAAGTAACTCTAAAGTTGCCACAAAGGGTAACTGTTGATTCAGGTTGGGTGAAGCATACCCAGGATAAGATGGGATTGCCTGAGCAGTTGGTCTTTGCATACCGGCATAATGCATTTGATGCTGGTAACTTTGGTAAGGTTGGTGGGCATGACCATTGTAAAATGGTTGATTTTGACCGTTTTGAATATACGGCTGTCCACTATTTGCAAAGATTTGTTGCTCAGAACCTTGGTATACTTGTTGGAATTGCGGTTGTTGGTATTGTACTAGCCATGGTTGTGAAGCCATGTGTTGTTGCCCGATACTAACAGTTTGACCAAGATGAGGGGTAATTGTACCCGTCTGAACCTGTGTCATTCCACCAGTCGGCGATTGTGGTTGAGTTGCAGGGTCAAGGGGTTGTTGCATTACAACCTGAGAAACCTGAGGTTGACATACAACAGGCAGCGCTTGAACTTGTGACACGTCACAATAGCTGGCGTAGTTGGTATATTTGACATAGGTAAGCATTGTTGCATCGAGTATACAACTCTTGGTTGTTGAGGTAGTATCGGTACCCAACCGCTAGAGGTAATTCCAACATAACCCGAATTTTTTTGTGAACTCCCGTATGGTTGTCCTCCCGGAGGGGATAATGAAAGGGCATACTACCCCCCATACGGTGGTAATCCAGAACTCAAGGGAATGGTTTGCCCTTGAGGGCTGGACTGCCCAAATTGACCTCCAAATGGATCAATTTGTTGAGACTCAACATAAGAGTTTCCGGATATTATTCCGGATGAACAAACAGGAATAGACCATACTGTCGAAATGGCCCCTGAGTGGGCTCCTTCTAGTGGTTGAGAGCTAGTTGGGACAGATGGTATACCAGCAAACATTGTTGGAGTGATAGCAGGGAGTTCTGCCATCGCTGTGTCAGACGACACCATCCTAGATGTTGACAGTTGTTCAGACATTTCTAGTCTATCCAAAAGATTACCTAGTGATTCTACAGGAGCTTCCGTTGGCGGTAAACTAACTTCCGATGAAGAAGGATATAGAGTGATCCCGACTCCAAATTGCGATGGACTACTAGTTGGAGGATCTTCCACAATCTCCTCTATGGCAATCAGACCAGGTGGAAGGGGTAGACCGTCAGGTCCGTAGAATATTTCTGGTGCCGAAGAAGGTATGGAATCGGCAGCTATAGATGTTTGAGGAGTAAGACTCTCTGAACCGGTTGTAAATGGAACTGGTTCATGTTATAGACATTTTTTGAGCATGAAATGTCCATAATCTAAGGGATCCAAAGTCCCTAAACATGTTGTTCCTACCCCTAGAGGAACAAGGCTAACAAACCACAGCAATTCACAAAAGTTCTCCACCAGAAACTGCTCGAAAACAAGTCAATTCAGGATCATTTCAGTGGCTCCACTAGCTGTTTGCGCTGAATGTCAAAGCCAACACTGGCTACCTGCGCTGAATGTCAAAGGCAACACTGGCTACCTGCGCTGAGCGAGAGTGGACATGTGGCAAGTTCATTTCTCAAGGTGTCAGAACCCAGGAAGCTTCCAAAATGACACTTGCCTCAGGGAATTCGACTGGTGATGAGTAAGAGGTTCCAAATCTCCAAGTGGAAGCAAGAACCTCCAAGTGGAATCAAGAACTGATAGAGGGAGAGGACACTAGTCAGATCTCAAGCTGACTCGTCCTCTCTCCAAACATCTATATATGGATCTCTCCTCCATGAGATCTAAAAGGCTGGAATTTTGTTATTGCAAAGAATTGTTGTTGGTTTGAGATTGGAATCATTGGGTGCTTAATGCTTTGAAGGGGGTGAAGATAGGAATTCCATTTGCTGGGAAGGAGATGCTGGATTGGAGCCCTCTGGGTTGTATCTCTTCCTGAACCTTGTTATTCATCAATAAAGCTATCTTGGTTTCTCCTATATACTGATGTATTTTTGATGTATGATTGCATTAGTATGTTTAGTTTATTTCTAATCCTGAACTAGTTATGAATATGAATCCATGTCTTGTGTAGTGTTCTCTTCTTGTGATCTTGCAAAAACCTATTGAAGCTGGGCGAGCGAGAAGGCAAGTAGCTGGGAACTCTCCAAGAGAAGAGAAGCCAGATCGAGGGACAAACGGAAGACACCGGTTAGTCCATCCATCTCTCTCTTCATTCTTAATTCATAAAGGAAGAATACTAGAATAGCTGTCTCTGTTTGTTGCTAAGGCACTGTCACACCTTAGGTGAATAGGATCGTCCTACATAGGCATTTTTCCCCACAACAAATTGGCGACTCCGCTGGGGAGATCTGTTTAGTCATTTTATTTGTGTTTCTATCATTGTTTGTTTCATAGACTCGACAGCAACAATCGAACTGCATCTGCTATTCCCGGATGCAAAGTAGACAGTTGCTGCTTTGATCCAATCACTGGACTTGTCTATGATCTGAACAATGGACTCACAAATGATTTGATGATCCTTTGTGATAGATCTTAGTAGCCCCTCAAAGCATCCCTTTGATTGCACCTTGCTTGTTGCTTTTATTTGGCCTGAAACAGTTGATTAAATAGCAATCTGTGACCCAGAACCAATGAGAAACGAGAATTTCTCCTTCAGCGCAGACCCAGTGAAGGGATTCTGCATTTCAACGCAGGTCCCGTGAAGGCTACCTGCGCTGAATGTCAAAACCCCTGTGTTGAGGTTGCGCTGAACCAGTTTGCCCTTGTGCAGCTGGGGTTCTCTGCTCTGTTTTGCCTTGTTTTGATCTCTGATTTTTGCAGCCTGTAACCAGCATAGGTACCAGTCTGATAACTCCTTTTCTCTGCTTAAATTTTGCCTCCTTTTGTACAAAAAGACTATGAGTGTTTTTATGTGTTTGTGGCGTCATTTGCAGTTTTCCTTTGCATGAGTGAAATAATCATCCTGTAGCCCTTGATTCAGATCTGTTGATTGTGATCTTAGGAGAGAGTTCATTGGCTGTTTACAGTTGATTATCCATTTACTTTTGCTTATTGGTTTGAGTTTGTCTCTTTTAAGTGTCGAAACAAGTATTCATTTCGAAAATCGTTAAGTGTTGTAATCTCTTCTACCCTCTCTGATTTTGAAAAAGTAAACTTGTTGGTATTTGTCATTTAAAAGAAGATTCAAAGTTGTACAAAAAGCTTTCTGTGTAGGCATCAATACTAAGAAAGCGGAAAACAAACACCTGCATTGTGCATTTGCATCTTGATAGTTTGCATGTTGGATTTAGGAAAAGTGCATTAGAGTGTGCTGATTGCTCTTTGAGAAAAGATGGTGTCTTTCTTTTCCCTTAGTAGCTAGGATTTTTAAAGTTGAAAAGATACAAAGCTTGCTTATCATCTTTAGACTGCATTTAGGAATTGTTTCATACATCTCGTGGTGAACCTTGAAAGGAAAACTTCTAAAAAGATCAACCTAAAATAAATTGAATGAACTTAACAACGCTTTGCAACATAACGCACAACATAGAGGTCTAGGCTAGAGACGTGTTCCGGCGTCGTAAAGCCTGGTGACTGTAGATCTCGTGGATGGTGGGTGATTCCTCCTGAGGGACGATAGCGCCAGTACGGATTGTGCTCCCACGTACCGTCGCGTATATATTGGGAGACCACTATAGGCATAAAACCTTTATCCTTTAGAAGCTGTGTCGGCCTCCCTACTGATCGCAATGTACTGAACACAGCATTCAGGAAGATCGACCGCCCGTACCCTAAAAAGTATTCTGCGGTTTTGCGAAAAGTTTGGCACACCCTCTGCCTAGAACTCCAGAGCAGTTCCTTTTGGCCTTTTTCAAACTCTATAATGGAAAAAGTCCATCCGAGCATTTGTCACTTCGGGCTCGTTAAAACATCGAAGGAGACTAGAGTCATCTTTAGCTTTTTCTCGACTCTTTAATAGTGAAAAAGCAAGTTGTGTCTAAAAGCGTCTAAAAAATCATTTAATTCGGAAACACACTTTCCCCTTTTGTATTTTGGTTGATCGAGTAATCCGCAATTGTGGAAGAAAGTCAATTGAAACCCCGTCATTCACGGAGGCTTACGAGTCAACCGTCTTTGTCTCTGAAATCGAAAACAGTACGAACAAAGCGAACTCGTTTAACCGGTTCGAAATCTCCTATCAAAGTTAGAACAAGTGTTCCAACGACATCTGAGATTCTGGTTACTCCAAACATTTCTGGAAACCCTACCTCTATAGAAGAAGTTCAACAGCCACAGAGGGACAGTAACACTGATCCTAGTCTGGGAGCAAATACTTGCGTTACTGAACCAGTTCCATCTGTAACAGGTTCAGAGAGTCTTGCTCCTCAAACAACTATCACTATTGATTCAACCCCTTCTTCGGCACCAGAAATATTTTACGGACCTGACGGTCTTCCCCTTCCACCTGGTTTGATTGCGATAGAGGAAATTGTAGAAGATCCGCAAGCAAGTAATCCAACTCATTTTGGGGTCGGGGTCACTCTATTTCCTTCGACATCAGAAGTTAGTCCATCACCAGTGGAAGTTCCTGTAGAATCGCTAGGCAATCTATTGGATAGGCTCAAAGTGTCTGAACAACCGTCAACATCTAGGACTGTGTCGAATGACACAGCGACAGCAGAAGCCCTGTCGTCACTCCGACAATGTTTGCCGGCGTACCATCTGTCCCAACTAGCTCACAATCGCTAGAAGGAGTCCACCCAGGGACTATTTCGACAGTGTGGTCTGTTCCAGTTTGTTCCTTCGGAATAATATCTGGCAACTCTTATGTTGAGACTCGCCAAATTGATCCATTTGGAGGTCAATTTGGGCAATCCAGTCCCCAAGGACAAACAATCCCCTTGAGTTTCGGATTGCTACCGTATGGGGGACAGTATGCCCTTTCATTACCCCCTCCGGGAGGGTATCCATATGGGAGTTCACAATAGTATTCAGGTTATACTGGAGTTACATCAAATGGTTGGGCACCTATGCTACCTCAACAACCAAGGATTGTGTATTCTATGCAACAAAGTGTACCTATGTCAAACATCCCGACCACACCAGCTATTGTAACAGTGTCACAAGTTCAAGCGATGTCTGTTGTATGTCAGCCTCAGATTTCTCAGGTTGTAATGCAACAGCCTCTTGACCCTGTGACACAACCACAATCGCCAAATGGTGGGGCGACACAGGTCCAAACGGGTACAATTACCCCACACCTTGGTCCAACAGTTAGTATAGCGCAACAGAACATGGCTTCACAACCGTGGCTGGTGCAATACCAACAACCACAATTCCAGCAAGTGTACCAAGGTTCTGAGCAGCAGATCTTTGCGAACAGTGGAAAACCATATATTCAAAATGGTCAAAACCAACCGCTTTACAGTGGTCAAGTCCACCAACCGTATCAGTCATACCAACATCAATTACATTATACTGGTATGCAAAGGCCCACTGCTCAAGCGATTCCATCGTACCCTGGGTATGCTTCACCTAATCTGAATCAACAGTTACCATTCGTGGCAACTTTAGAGTTACCCGATTTACACTGGTTAATCAACGATCCGATTGCTTACGCCCCTTAGTGGCCATCGATTCCTCACAAACTTCCATCGGACATTCCTAAATTTAATGGAAATCCAGGTGAAGACCCATCGAATCACGTGATGACTTTTCATCTGTGGTGTTCATCAAACACCCTAAACGATGATTCGATAAGGCTTCGCCTTTTCCAGAGGACGTTAAAGGGTCCAGTGGCAAAATGGTATATTGAATTACCTAGAGCCTCGTTTGACAATTTCAGCTCCCTAGCCACGACTTTCTTAACCCATTTTCAATTACCGATAAGGTATGAAACGGGAACAGAAATCTTAACCAACTTCAAGCAGACAACGGCCACTCATATATCCGATCATATACATGAGTGGCGTCGTCGTCGTAGGATGGTGAAAACGTACATTCCCGATCAGTTGTTAGCTGAATGGTTTATAAAGTCGTTACTTCCTACTATAACAGAAGATGTGGCTAAGGGGGGGTCGTAACAGAGGAGCAAGTTATTGCTCGTGCACAATATCTAGACTTAGTCTACACTCAGTCTGGCATACTCTACGACAAAATACCTGACACCCCTAGACCGGAATTCTCAATTCCTCCTCCTCCTAAATCAAATAGTGACTCTCATGCCAGCGATGGTGTGATTGGCACCGCAAATGCGAAATCGACAAAGGCTTCGTCTAAGAAAGCTCGTAAGACTTCAGATCAAAATGCAAAAGAAGAAATTCTTGCTTCGGAAGTAAATGTCGTTTCAGCAGATAAAGGCAAAGAAACCAATCAACCAGGAAGCAAGAAAAAGCAAAACAAAGGGAAGAAGAAGAAACAGGGTGAGTCATCTCCCGGAAAAACTTCTTCGAATCCTCCTGGAAAAGGGAAACCAAAAAGTCCATGTCAAATATGTGATGAGGATCATTGGACAGGAAATTTTCCAGACAAAGCTGAGCTTAAAAGGTTCTTCAAAAGTTCGCAAACCTCAGCTGTGTTAACTGATCCATTTCCCAATCCAGGTCAAAATCTGGTTGATAGTGGAAATGCTTCCCCGTCGCAAGTGCTCATGTTGTCGGTTTCAAAACAGCAGAATGATGCTTTGATTTCGACAAGGAACAAAGATTACGAGAATCCACAGCTGTCGAACGACAAAGGTAAAGATCAACCAAGTAGTTCGACAACAACTTCGACAGAAGTTGTACCACCCATCATTCCTGAATTAACAATAAAACCGCCAAAGGGAGTAGTACACAAGTTGACATTTAATCCTTGCGCCAGAGCAGCGCAGCATTATAACATAGTGGAAGATTTGGCCCAATCGCCATCCGCTATGTCGACTCTTGAAGTCCTACAAAATTGTCCATCCCAAAGGCAGGCTTTGTTATCAGCCATTGGTGGGGTTGATCCTAAGGATTCCAATCTTGTATCCTTCGACCACAAAGGATATGATCCTCAGTTACCAGCTCAACTAGCTTTCCTTATTCAGGTGAAAGCCCTCAACAAAACTGTTCACCGAACAATTATTGATGAGGGGGCATCTACATGTATTATGTCGATGAGTTGCTGGAAAACTTTAGGGTCTCGGACCTTGTCACGATCTTCGACGACATTGAAAGCATTCGACGGAAGGACTTATACCCCATGCGGTATCCTTAATAACTTCAAAGTTGAACTAGGAGGAAAAACAGTAGAAATAGATGTTGAAGTCATCGATGGGAATCTTGACTACAACATCCTACTGGGAAGACCATGGATATATGCCATGGCAGCTGTAGTGTCGACTTATTATAGGAAGATCGCATTCCCTTTTCAAGGAGGGATTATGATCGTCGACCAAAAAGACTTCCTCCCTAATGGTTCACAAGTTACAGGAAGCATTCCCATGATCCATGGAAGCAACCATTCGCTTCAAGATATCGGAGTAGGCCTACTGAAAGACCCCACATTAATGGGAACTTTCGCACTTCCACCTCCAATCTATATAGCAGAAGTAGCATCGGTAGGAGCCTGCAACATGATATATTCCACGAAGATCTCAAAAGACGATATCAAAATGGATCATGAAATGGTTTTGCCCCCAAGCCCTATAGAAATATTGTAGCAATCAATGTTTCTGGCATGGGAGGCGAACCCAAATCAACGCTCATCAAGCGTTTGGGTAGATAGGTCTAGAGAATATGGTACCCCGTTAGATCCTTGGTCAAAAGTACATGGGACTGACGAAGGAATCCTACAATCAATGTTGATTGAGGGGGCACCATGGAGTGATTGCCACCATCATTCCCTTCTTCCAGGATATGAAGAAGATACTCAACATGACCTTTATCACCCTTCAGTTTTTGAATTCCTATCAAATACTGTAAATACGGTGGATTCCAAGCAAAACTTATCCAATATTGAAGAGACTATAGCCATAAATATCTCGACTAAAACAAATGTTGTAGAGAATATTTATGTCGGCAAAGGATGTTCTCCTTCAGAGCTGGAAATATATAACGCTCTTTTTCGCGAATTCAGAGATGTCTTTGCTTGGTCATATGATGAAATGCCAGGCATTGACTCGAGTATCGTTGAACATGAAATTAAGATGTATCCTGATGTCAAACCAGTAAGACAACGGCTTCGGCAGGTGCACCCCAAGAAAGCCGCTGCCATTAAAGCAGAAGTTGAAAAGCTCCTCCATGCTGGTTTCATCTACCCGGTTCCTCTAACCGATTGGGTATCGAACATTGTCCCTGTTATGAAGAAACAAGGGACAATTAGAGTGTGTGTCGATTATAGGGATGTAAACCAAGCTTGTCTGAAAGACAACTACCCTACACCCTTCATCGACCAGATAATTGATGAATGCGCCGGATGTGAAATCTTTTCATTCATGGATGGATTTTCCGGGTATAATCAAATAAATATCCGCCCACAGGACCAGTCAAAGACTGCATTCATCTGTCCGTGGGGCACATTCGCTTATCGAAAATTACCCTTTGGTTTAAAGAACGCAGGGGCGACGTTTCAGAGGGCAATGAATTATGCCTTCCATGACATCAAGAACATCGTTCAACCATATCTCGACGACCTTCCGGCTCATTCGTGAAAGCGGACTGATCATCCGCAGCATTTAAGAGCGATATTTCTACGTTGCTGACACTACAAGATAAGACTCAATCCACACAAATGTGTGTTTTGCGTCGGTTCTAGTCGTTTACTTGGCTTTGTAGTCTCTAAGGATGGGATTCATCTCGACCCTTGCAAGGTTCAGGCAATCATCAATTTGCCTCCACCTTCAAATTTGCTTCAGATTCAGAAACTCCAAGGGAAAGCAAACTTTCTGAGGAGGTTCATTCCAAATTACGCAGAACTTCCTAAAGGATATACTCGTCTTTTGAAAAAGGATGTACCTTTTGTCTGGGATCAGGTAGCGCAAGCTTCCTTTGATGCTCTGAAAGATTCTCTAGTAAAAGCATCATTAATGTATGCCCCGGACTATCAAAGAGATTTTAACCTGTATCTGGCTACAGCAGATACGACAATTGCAATGGTTTTAGTTCAAGAAGTCGATGGAATTGAACATCCAATATATTATTTAAGTAAAAACTTGAATGATACAGAAAGAAAATATTCTTACGTTGAAAAGCTAGCACTCGCTGTTGTTCAAGCGATACAAAGATTTCGACATTATGTCCTCTTTCGGAAAACTACCATTCTATCAGATTGCAACCCCATGACTTATATATTGTCGCGACAGTTGCTGGGGGGCAAGTATTCAAAATGGATAGCGATCCTTCAAGAGTTTGATCTGGAATTTGTAAAATCCAAATCAATGAAAGCTTTAGTTTTCGCAGAATTATTGTGCGATCTCCCATCGTCGTCCAACGATGAAACATCAGAAGAATCAATCGTGGACGAAAGTTTTTTTCTGATATCTGCAAGCAATGAGTGGTATGGAGATATAATCATTTATCTCCAAACCCAAAAGTTCAGGCCTGACACCTCTCACTCAGAACAGAAACGTATACGATACCAAGCAAAAGACTACATGATCGTCGGTGATACGCTTTACCATCGTGGTATCGATACAGTTCTGAGGAGGTGCCTCACCCATGAAGAGGCCGAAAAAGCCCTGAATGAGTGTCATTCAGGCGCGTGTGGGGGGCATCAATCTGGATATGCAACAGCACAAAAAATCTTATGAGCAGGATACTTCTCGCCAACCATGTTCAAAGATTGCATAACCGCAGTTAGAAGTTGCCATGCTTGTCAAATTTTTGATAGCAAAACCAGAAGACCACCCGCACCTTTACAGCCAATAGTTGTTGTTGGGCCTTTCGCCAAATGGGGCATCGATTTCATGACATGTAACCCCACCTCGACCGGGGGGCATGGGTATATCATAGTCGCCGTTGACTATTTTACCAAATGGGCCGAGGCGATGCCTACATTAGATAACACTGGTGAAACAGCTGCCATTTTCTTTTTCAATCATGTAGTCGCCAGGTTCGGCGTACCACAGGCTATAGTTACAGATCATGGATCGCATTTTCGCAATCACATGATGGTTGAATTAGCTGCCAAGATAGGGCTATCTCACGACAGCTCTACCCCATATTATCCACAAGCCAACGGACAAGTTGAAGCAATCAACAAGGTCCTGAAGCATATGTTGCAAAAGATTATCGGAGTTCACAAAAGAAGGTGGCACCTAATCCTGTACTCAGCCTTGTGGGCTTACCGAACATCGGTAAGGAATGCGACCGGGTTCACACCTTTCCAACTGGTGTATGGCCTGGAAGCAGTCTTGCCAATCCAGTGTGAAATTTCATCTCTTAAACTCGCAATTGATCTCCTCCCCGGAACTTCGGAAGAAGAGGCCCGTTTCTTGGAATTAATCCAATTGGATGAAACCCGTCGTGACGCCGCTTTGGCTAACGAAGCCCATAAGAAACGAGTCAAGGCGTAGTTCGACAAAAATGTCAAACCCCGTGTCTTCTCAGAAGGTGACTTGGTCTTGCTTTATGACCAAGAATCCGATAAATTGGGAGCAGGTAAATTTAATTCTTTATGGATGGGCCCCTATATTGTTAAACAAGTGTTAGCAAAAGGAGCCTACGAGTTAATGGATTATGACGGAATTCCACTGGCGCAACCCCGTAATGGGTTGTACCTCAAGCGTTACTATGCTTAAATAGTGACCAATATGCATGCACCTCGATTTGCGTCATTATGCTGGGGGCATGCAAACATAATATCGAGCAGTTTTAGCACACAGTTCATGCTCGTTAAAAAATAAACGCAAGATCCGAGCAGTTTTAACGCAGACTTCATGCTCGTTAAAAAATAAACATAAGCAATGAGCAAGTGTTTCCACCAGCGTTTAAGCTCATTTTAAAATAAAAAATGAACCTACCCGGTAAATAACCACTGTGAATGTAACCTTATCAGCCATTAAAGCCTTGGTCGTGTTTGCACCGTCACCTCCACTTTTCATTTGGCCGATCGTTCACCTCCATATAATTGTTTACCCATTTTGAGGAACAGCTGCGAAGAGTGATTTCACCTAGCCATCCTTGTGACACTGCCGTGATTGGAAAATTCCAACCTGTACCTGGAATCAGCTGCTAACCCTGTTTATCACTCGTTCCTCAAAAGACGAGTCTTCTTTAAGCTCTTTTCAACTGACTCGTAAAATATGAAAAGATTGCCGAGTCCTTGGCCTTCCAGCTCGTTAAAGGGACAGGAAGAGCTATCCCTCCTCTAGATTTTAATCTTTTTGGACCTGAGGGATTATTGCACAAAAAGATCGAGCGCTTATTTTGTTCGGCTCATTAAAACTATCGAAAACTCATCCCTTCTGTATTGTTTTATACTTTTTCGGACTTAAGGGATTAGATGACGAAAAAGGACTTTTGGAGTTAACTTTACGTACCTTTTCAGACTCTCTAAAAATGAAAAGGACTGAGTTATCCTTGTCGTTAGACTCGTTAAAATCATTAAATAGCGACAAACTTGTCTTTAGACGAGAACGAGTTTCACTATCGCTAGGCTCGTTAAAACATAGCGATGGGCTTGCCCGAAGGGCAGGTTATAGAACAAGCATATGTTATCCTCCTCAAGCTTGACAAAAATAAAGAGGTACTGGTCAGCAATGACTGGGAAAAATTGGGAGAAACTAAAGAAAACTTTGATGGTAGCAAGTCGCTCTTGAACATGACACTTTTCCTCCGTACCACAATCGGGTTGGGTTGTTTCATTCACCGGTCATCACCATGGTCTCGCCATACCATCCATATTTGGGGTAATGCTACCGATCCATCGCATCAGTGTCGCCATATGTTCAAGAGAAGTCGTTCAGAAAAGTCAACCGTGTCCCATCCACTGCCATACATTATCCTTCATCCTTTCATGACCGCCACCCTGAATCATATGTCTCAGATCGTTTTCACCTCCATCAAAATCATTAGCTCCATTCCGTGTCATTGATGTGGGATTCATTAAGGCCCTCCTTTGATGGATCGCTTGTTGTCGACATCAGCACATTATCCAAGAATTTGATCTAGGAACAACCCCTTCAGTACTTTGAAGCTTGCATGCCTCAATGGCAAGTTTCTCACTTCCGGCGACAGGTATACATCAATGACCTTCGACCGAAAGATTTTGCGTGGTGTTCGACGCCAAGTCCTTTATTCACACCACGTGAATTGTACTGCAGTACCTTGAGGGTCATTATCATTATCGGTGATTCCTCTCGCGCTTGTTAACGGTTTACATCATTGACCGGTAATCAAGCGATGTCTTTCCATGTTCGACTTTAGAACATTTCTCACATGGATCGACTTGTACTTAGAGTGAAGATCGAACGAGTTTGAAGACCCCGGATCTAGTTTCATCCATCTGGGCTGCGATATATATTCAGGAAATATAAAGACATTGACATGTACATCATTGCAGCAGATAATCATCCTACTCAAAGGATGATAATTTCATCAAAATTATCAGTCTACCATCAGACGATTGTCTGTTCTATGTACAGAAAAATGAATTTATAAAGCTGAGCATGGGAATGCCCGCCTCAGCTATATCATGAAAGCAGTATAAAAAATAATGTATTGTATTGTATCTTATTACAGGTCTCCTCCCAGCATTAGATGAACTTTGGATCCCCCTGATAAAGCATTTCACCCGATAAACAGCCTCATACTTTAGGGGGCAATTGTTATAGACATTTTTTGAGCATGAAATGTCCATAATCTAAGGGATCCAAAGTCCCTAAACATGTTGTTCCTACCCCTAGAGGAACAAGGCTAACAAACCACAGCAATTCACAAAAGTTCTCCACCAGAAACTGCTCGAAAACAAGTCAATTCAGGATCATTTCAGTGGCTCCACTAGCTGTTTGCGCTGAATGTCAAAGCCAACACTGGCTACCTGCGCTGAATGTCAAAGGAAACACTGGCTACCTGCGCTGAGCAAGAGTGGACATGTGGCAAGTTCATTTCTCAAGGTGTCAGAACCCAGGAAGCTTCCAAAATGACACTTGCCTCAGGGAATTCGACTGGTGATGAGTAAGAGGTTGCAAATCTCCAAGTGGAAGCAAGAACCTCCAAGTGGAATCAAGAACTGATAGAGGGAGAGGACACTAGTCAGATCTCAAGCTGACTCATCCTCTCTCCAAACATCTATATATGGATCTCTCCTCCATGAGATCTAAAAGGCTGGAATTTTGTTATTGCAAAGAATTGTTGTTGGTTTGAGATTGGAATCATTGGGTGCTTAATGCTTTGAAGGGGGTGAAGATAGGAATTCCATTTGCTGGGAAGGAGATGCTGGATTGGAGCCCTCTGGGTTGTATCTCTTCCTGAACCTTGTTATTCATCAATAAAGCTATCTTGGTTTCTCCTATATACTGATGTATTTTTTATGTATGATTGCATTAGTATGTTTAGTTTATTTCTAATCCTGAACTAGTTATGAATATGAATCCATGTCTTGTGTAGTGTTCTTTCTTGTGATCTTGCAGAAACCTCTTGAAGCTGGGCGAGCGAGAAGGCAAGTAGCTGGGAACTCTCCAAGAGAAGAGAAGTCGGATCGAGGGACAAACGGAAGACACCGGTTAATCCATCCATCTCTCTCTTCATTCTTAATTCATAAAGGAAGAATACAAGAATAGTTGTCTCTGTTTGTTGCTAAGGCACTGTCACACCTTAGGTGGATAGGATCGTCCTGCATATGCATTTTTCCCCACAACAGTTCAGTAACACAAGTGTTTACCCTCAAACTAGGATCAGTACTACTGTCCTTCTGTGGCTGCTGAACTTCTTCTGTAGAGGCAGGGATTCCAGAAATGTTTGGAGTAACTAGAGTCTCTGATGTTGTTGGAACACTTGTTCTAACTTTAACAGGAGATTTGGAACCGGTTAAACGGGTTCATTTTGTCCGTACTAGCTTCGATTCCGGAGACAAAGACGGTTGACTCGTAAGCCTCCACGAACGACGGGGTTTCAATTGACTTTCTTCCACAATTGCGGATTACTCGATAAACTAAAAATAAAGGGGAAGTATGTTTCCGAATTAAATGAATTTTAGACGCTTTGACACAACTTGTTTTTTCAATTTTTAAGAGTCGAGAAAAAACAAAAGATGACTCTAGTCTCCTTCGATTTTTAATGAGCCTGAAGTGACAAGTGCTCAGATGGACCTTTTCTGTTAAGGAGTCTGAAAAGGAACGAAAGGGACTGCTCTGGAAATCTAGGTAGAGGGATTACCAAACCAATCGCAAAACTGTAGAATACTTTTTACGGTACGGCAGTCAATCTTCCCGAATGTTGTTTTCAGTGCATTGCGATCGATAGGGCGGCAGAGACGGCTTCCTATGGATAAAGGATTAAGCCTATTGGGGTCTCCCAAAATATACTCGACGGTACATGGGAGCACAAGTCCGTACTGGCACTTATCGTCTCAAAGTGGAGGAATCACCCAACCATCAGTGAGAAAAACAGTTACCAGGCTTTACGACGCCGGAATACGTCTCTAGCCTAGACTTCTAAATGTTGTGTGTTAAGTTCCAAAGCGTTGTTAGATTCATTGAATTTATTTTATAGTTGATCTTGTTTATGAAGTTTGCCTTTCAGGTTCACCGCGAGATGTAGATGTAATTCCTAAAATGCAATCTAAGATGATAAACAAACTTTTTATCTTCTTTATGCAATGAAAATCCTAGCTACTAAGGAAAGAAAGACAGAATCTTTTCACAAAGAGCAAAGAGAACACTCCAAATTCACTTTCCTAAGTCAAACCAAT
Source organism: Pinus tabuliformis (assembly GCA_031772625.1). NCBI lineage: Eukaryota > Viridiplantae > Streptophyta > Pinopsida > Pinales > Pinaceae > Pinus > Pinus tabuliformis. The sequence continues at coordinate 824,982,439 of CM062805.1, forward strand.
CAGACTGTCTATATGCAAATGCACATGCATGTATTTTTTTTCGACTTTCTTAGTATAGGAATGCTAAAAAGAAAGTTGATGCACAAATCTGAATTTCTTTTCAAGCGACAAATATCAACAAGTTTCCTTTCGAAATCAAAAATGGAGACGATCACCACACCTTACGATTTTGAGATGAATACTTGTTCTTGACACTAGAAAATTACAAATTTAGACCAAAAACAATAGTAACAGGATAACCGACCATCAACAGCAATCAAACTCTTTCCTACGATTGAAATCGACACTTGCGACAGTTTCAAATCAAAGGACGACAGTACGATTACGCTACTTTTGCAAAGGAGAACTGAAAATGACTCAACAAACACACAAAAACATCTACAGTTCTTTTGTACAGAGGAGGTGGAATAACAGCAAGGAAAAGGGGTTTCAAACAGACATATACTGATCACAGGCAGCAAAATTCAGGAATAGAACTGGAAAGAATGAATCACAGAAACCAAAACTGCACAGAGTCTAGTCTGATCAGCGCACCTGCAACACAGAGAATTTGAAATGCAGCGCACCTTCTCCACTCGGGAAGTGCGCTGAAGTTCAGATTCTCTGAACAGTACCTGCGTTGGGCCAGAAACGAGACTCTGTTTGGGTTCTGGGTCACAGTTTGCAGTTCAGTCCTTGGGTTTTGGCCGAGCAAAAAGCAATCAGTAATGCAACAATCAGGGGTAGATCTAAGGAGGATCTAAGAGCTATCACAAGGGAAATCAGATAGTTTGTGAATCAGTTGTTCAAATCATAAACAGATCCAGTAGATGGATTGAAGTACATTTATCTACTTTGCATTTGCTATGGAAAATGCAGTTCGAATGCTACCTGTAAGTTTATGAAATAGACAACAAGGAATGATAAACAAACAAACTAATTCTTCCCCAGTGGAGTCGCCATTTTGTTACAGGGAAAAGTGTCTATATAGAACTGCTCTATCCCACTAAGGTGTGACAGCTACCTTAGAAACAAACAGAGAAAAGCTACTTTCATTTTTCCTTTATGAATTATAGATAGAGAGGAACAGAAAGACCAACCTCTGTCTTGCGCTAATCTCCTGATTTGATTCCTCTCTTCCTTGATAGTCTTTCGCTACGTGTTCCCTTGCACGCCCAGCTTCACAAAGTACCTAGAAGATCACAGTAGCATAGCACTATACAAAGACATGGATATATAATAATAAACAATCTAGGATCAGATGTAAATTGACCATACAAATGCAGCAAACATCAATGACACAAGAGCATGGAGGAAAACTTGAATAGCTTTTATTGATAAACAAGAAAGAGCCAAGAGGAGTTACAACCAGTTGTTCTGACCCAGCATCAACCTCTCAGCAAGGAATCCCCTCTTCACCTCATACAAATCTTAGATCACCCAACAATCTGATGTTTGTCTCAAGAAACCAACAGCAATTCCTTACAATATGCAAAATTCCAGCCTCTAGATCTCTGGGATGAGGGATCCATATATAGATATCTGTAATGGAGATGAGTCATCTTATGATTTGATTAGTGTCTTCCCTCTGATAGTTCTTGCTTCCACTTGGAGATTGATGATCTCTTACTCATCCTTGGTCGAATTCAGAGAGGTAAGTGTCACAGGAGAAGTTTATGGAAGCTTCCATTGCCTCTCCACCTCGCAGAATGACACTACCATTTGTCATTTCTCGCCCATCGGACCCCATAGAAGGGATTTTTGAAATGAAACGCACCCACACAGTGTATTTAGGTGAGATGCAACGTACTTGGCCAGTGGAGCAGCTGAAATGATCCTGTTTTGACCAATTCTGAGCAGTTTTTCATGGAGAACTTTTGGGAGAAGTTGTAATCTGTTGACCTTGTTCCTTTAGGGGTTAGAACAACACTTTTAGGGACTTAGGAGCCCTTGGTTTATGGAAATTTCATGCTTGGGGTTGTAGTGCCCAAAAATGTCTATAACAGCCATAGAGCAACATAGCATGACACAACCACACCAACAAACATTATGGGGCATCTTTGGCAAGAGAGAGCTCCCAGACAATGCAGCAATCTACCCAAAATATCTGAATGCAGTTATTCTTCTATCAGAAGAAGAAACCTCCGAGCCCATGCTTGCCTAGAGGGCATCAAAATTTTTAACAAGACATATCAGATAGATTGATACCTCTCGAGCCTTAGAAGGCTCGAGAGCATTGTAAAAAGCTATAAATATCTGAAAGTAAGATGTAATACAGGTTCAACTTCTAGAGATTGTTCCTCCTTTGTTCCTTCAAGCTTCTCATCTTAATTCTAGCAATATAAGCTTCTTTTGATATTATATGTTCTATTTCCATTCTCTTTGTTGTTCTATGTTTGCACTTGAACAGTTTGTTCATGTTTTCTTTTGTGTCTAAGGCCAGATAATTGTCATCTTATCTCTGCTTTGATTAATTAGATTTGCAATCTTCTTTTACTGCCTGTAGCTAACCATTCATATGTGGTCATATATGCATATGCCGATACAGTCAGTATTCTCATTTGTTGCCTATAGCTAGCCATTCATTTATGTTTATGTATGCAATTTGTTGGTACAGTCAGTATTCTCCATCTATCCATTGAATCTATAAATTATTGAGCATTAGTGGTATAAATCCTTGTATTGGTAAGAGTTTTCATGCATGTCTTGAGTGAGAATAGAGCTAAAATGGTTATCTAACTTGATCCAAACCATCATCCATTCCAATAGTTTTGAGAACAATATTGAAGATTATATGTTACCAGGCATCTCTGAGCTACAACCTAGGAGTGTTTCCTGGAGTGATAACGGGAATAACTAGTTGTGATGCTGCCAACAGAGGTACATAAAATACTCCCACAGAGGCAACTAAATTTGGAGGTGCTCCTCTAGTTTTGAAGAAATTTCCAGAGGTCAGAGATGAGTTCTGTAAAATTCCACTGACCAAATGTGTAATTATATTGATTTATTCTTAGTGCAGTATGATTTCCATTGATATTGATGTGTGATAAAGATGATAACTTTAGATTCTCCTTCTTAATGATAAAATGAGAGCCCCTGTAAATTTGTTAATTTATGACACATCATTTCTCACCAATTTTTAATTTTTTAAAGTCAAAACTCAAGAAAAACACAAATTACAGGTGAGATTTTAATCCTTCATTGCTTAATGCATCCAAGATATATTATGGTGACATAGTGCAATCACTTGTAACTTACTAATTCAATTTTTTATCAATGTATAGAACAGTTTGATACAATTTTTTAAGAACTATATTATTCAAAATTCTTAAGATCTGTATTATACTAAGTGCAAAGTATTGTTTTTTAATAGAATTTGTCTTTCTGACATCATTTATACAACAACCTTGTCGACAATCAAAGGCCTTCAAGACGAGTGATTGCGTCATCAAATTGGATTATTCACCAGACTTATTCTTCAGCATTTTGAGGTGAAACTCTGTGATTCGGTGGTTCTAGATCTAACATCAATCACCAAACAAAGGCAATATACAAATTTGGTGGGTCTGGGGATGTGGAATCTCACTTAAATAAAAATTATACTACTCAGGAAAAGCAATGTTGCAGAATGTCGGGTGGTTTACTTGGTTCCTGGGAAGACCAATGTTAAAGATTCACGAAAAGTGTTTGATAAACTGGTTACAAGGGATTTAGTCACATGGAATTCAATGATTGTGGGTTACGCTCAACATGGTCATGACAAATATGCACTGGAGCTCTTTGAACATCTTCAACAGGTAGGTGTGAAGCTAGATGACATTAAATTTGTTGGTGTGTTCTTTGCATGTAGCCATGTAGGCTTATTGCATGAAGGTTGTCACTACTTCGATTCAATTAGTATAGAGTATGGCATCTCACCAATAATGGAGCATTATGCCTACATTGTTGATCTTCTTGGATGTGCAAGAAACTTAGACAAGGCTGAGGCTTGCATAAACAACATGCCATTTGTAACCAGTGCTTTAGTTTGGCAAACCTTACTTGGTGCATGCAAAATCCATGGTAACACAGAGATGGGAAAACGTGTGGTAGATCGTTTATTAGAGTTGGAACCCCAAGACTCTGCAACATATGTTCTACTGTCGAATTTATATGTTGCAGCTAATAGGTGGGACGATATAACTAAGGTGAGGAAAATGATGGAAAATATGGGGGTAAAAAGGAACGAGGATATAGTTGGATTGAGGTTAAAAAAGTAATGCATGCATTTGGGGTAGGAAACACATCACATCCACAAACAACTGAGATCTACACCAAGTTGAATGAATTGATCAGACAGATAAAAGAGATGGGATATTTTCCTCATACAAAATCTGTGCTACATGATATGGAGTTAGAGCACACTCTTGCTCATCATAGTTAGAAGCTGGCAATTGCATTTGGGCTAATCAGCTTTGTTGAAAATAGCAACAAGAAATGATAAAAATAGAAATGCTATAAATAGCATTTCAGGTACCAGTGTTGGAAATAGCAACAAGGAATGATAAAATAGAAATGCTAAAAATAGCATTGCTATAAATAGCATTTCAGGATAGATTCCAATTTTAATTAGTCCCTGAATTAAAATTTGAATTTGAGCTCAACAGTTGTTTGTAAAATAATTAATTAATTCATCTTGAGTTAATTAGTTAGAGAAAATAAAACATGAAGTCTATGTGAAGACATGCAACAGTTATCCCTTTGATTGAGGAAGTTATCCCTTAATTAAGGAGATCAGGATGAGTTGTACTTTGAGTTGTAATTAGTTAGCTCAATTAACTGAGTTAAGTCCAGTTAGATTAGTTCCAACAGTTTGTGGAACTGATTGTGAGTTCAGTTAGTCAATGCATGCATGCAACTAGTGTACTTCAGATCACTGAATATTCTCTCATAAATAACTCATGCATGTTAGTTCAGACAGAGACCCAGTTGAGATCAAAGGAAGGGACAGTGTACTATCAATTGGAGGAATTTTCCTATATAGGAAACTCATCCATGTAGAAGGAATTATCTCCTTCAGTCTTCGCAGTTATTTCAAAGGTCAATGTTGTGTGTGAGAGGATTATTCACACATGTTGCAGCTAGAGTACACAGGAGAAACTGCGCAAGGAAATAGGAGGCTTGGAGGAATGAAGGAAGGCATAGGTGTTGTATATTCTGTCAATGAGCAGCAGTGAGGGATTGTACTGAGCGTTGGATATCTTGTGAGCTAAAGCTTTGTGTAATCCTGTGATATTTCCACTTGTATGATAATACAGAAATCAGGGTTTTTAGCTGAGGCTTTCCCCTGAGTATTATTCTGTGTTTTAGGTGTATGATTTCTTCTTCTCTATTATATGTGTTTTGATTGATCTTGCTCAAATTGATTAAGCTTCCGCAAAATTTGATAGTAGAAGTAGATCAAGTATTTTGCTTTAGTATATTGCATTACCAGGGGATCTACGATGAAATTTCTACATGGTATCAGAGCTAGCTGATCTACAGTGAGAATTTCTACATGGTATCAGAGCCAAGTTTATCGGAGAAAAGGTGATCAAAGCAGAGAACAGTATACAAAGAAGGGAGAAGTTCGAAGTTTGAAGTTCTTAATTGTAGGTACAAAATCGATTTCTTATCACATCTCAAAGTTCACCAATGGCGTTCAATGGATTGAGACTCGAGTATGCCCTGGATGACAGCTTGAATTACATAGCCTGGAAGGATCGCATGGAATTGATATTAGAGGACAATGGTTTGAAGGACTTCATTGATCAAGAAGTCCCCAAGCCAGCAGTAGCTAACACCCAAGAATTGGTGGAATGGAAGAAATGTGTGGTGAGAGCGAGGAGGATTCTTCTGGAGGGAGTTCGAGACCATATTGTCTCGAGTCTCCATGGGAAGGAAGCACCATTTTCAATGTGGAAGACATTGAAGGATCTATATCAGAACAACAGCGACCAGAGGAAGTTGGTGCTAAAGGACAAGCTTCGGAAAATCAAGTATGAAAAGGGCGACATGATCTCTACATATCTGAACAAGCTCACCACCTACAGAGATGAGCTTGGAAGTGTAGGAATCACGACAGCCAATGATGACATGGTGAGTCTTGCTCTCCTCAATCTTCCTAAGAGCTGGCATAGCTACTAGGACTCAGTTAATGGAAGAGATAAATTTCCAGATTGGGAATGACTGTGGTCAGATCTGATGCAGGAGGAGATCAAGAGAAGCACTAGAGATGGTACTTCATCCAAGGAGGATGAAGAAAATTGTGCCTTAGAGAGTAAGGCAAGGAAAGGGAAGGAGAAGGATTCTCATCCCAAATTGAGTTCTTCTCATGGAGGGAAGAAGATTGACAAATCGAAAGTGAGATGCTTTAATTGTCATGAGGTGGGCCATTATTCAACTAATTTTCCATTCAATAAATCCAAGAAGGGATCCAAGGAAGGATCTAAAGGTGAGGCATTGGCCTCTCAGTTCAAATTGGATTTTACCCTCATCACATGCATGGTTTCATTGATGATGGGTTGTGGTTGGTTTCTTGACAGTGGAGCCTCATTCGACATGACCAATGATAAGAGTTTGTTCAATACCTTGTTTCAGGTGTGGGCACAGTTTATTTTCAGAGGGAGCATGGAGCTCGCATTACCTTGATAGATGTGAAGTATGTGCTAGTACTGAAGAAGAACTTGGTATCGATCACGATGCTAGAAGACAAAGGCTATGATGTAGTCTTCAGTAAGGGAAAGGCTTTCCATAGACACATCACCACAAGACAGGTGAAGCAGATCGGTTCACAAGTCAAGAACCTGTATGCTTTTGAGGTTCAAGATGCATGCAAAGCCTTGAGGAGCAAGGCAACTATTGGAGACTTGGTGGTTGAGAGGGAGAGTACATTACCTATCAACATGCAGCGCCAAAAGAAGTCTCAGACAATTGTGGAGGAGCCACAATTGGTGAAGCAGCTTCAGGAGGTTGTGGAGCAGCCACAACTGGAGAAGCTGAGAGGAGACCGAGTGGAGGCATCCACTCATGCAGAGACCTCCAGTAGGGGAAATTGCGATCCAAGTGGGCAAAGGGATCACATGCATCCATACCTCCAGGTAGGAGGTGGGGCGATGTGGAGTGATAGTCCCAAGAAGGCTGAAATAGGGGTAGGATCCTTGAGGTACCTAGCCTCTTTGGTTAGACCTTGCTTCGGGAGCCCCGATGAGGAGTAGCAGGATTGGCTGAGTGGGTAGAGACAGATGCGGATGGAGCAGCTTAAGAAGCTTCAGCATCATAGGATGTTTCTATCCCAACAGGGAGGTCAGTGGTGAGATCAGTTACTTACTTCTCAATAACTGAGTTGTTGTGCAGCAGTGGGCAGCACGATGCAACATGATGAGAGGAGGTGCAATGCAGATGTAGTGCTGGGAGACAGGACCAGCAGCAGCATGGATGCTGCAAGAGGAATTAGTGTGATTAATGCAATCAGAGATCAAAGTGATAGAGGCTAGAGCAGTCAGATAATAAAGAGCACAGAGGTGCAGAGTTTTTGAGTCGACAAAGGCAATAGCAGTCAAAGACTTTAATGACAGAGGTATCATTCTGATTCAATTTGGATATTTTTTTGTTTCTAGAGTTGTTGGAGCAACAACACTAGGGAGAAGTGTTGCATGCAGAACATTACAAAGGTTCAGGATCGGTTTCCAATTGAATGCCTTTCTTGTTGAGAGGGAGTGTTGAAAATAGCAACAAGAAATGCTAAAAATAGAAATGTTATAAATAGAATTGCTATAAATAGCATTTCAGGTACCAGTGTTGGAAATAGCAACAAGGAATGATAAAATAGAAATGCTAAAAATAGCATTTCTATAAATAGAATTTCAGGATAGATTCCAATTTTAATTAGTCCCTGAATTAAAATTCGAATTTGAGCTCAAGGATTGTTTGTAAAATAATTAATTAATTCATCTTGAGTTAATTAGTTAGAGAAAATCAGACATGAAGTCTTTGTGAAGACATGCAACAGTTATCCCTTTGATTGAGGAATTTATCCCTTAATTAAGGAGATCAGGATGAGTTGTACTTTGAGCTGTAATTAGTTAGTTCAATTAACTGAGTTAAGTCCAGTTAGATTAGTTCCAATAGTTTGTGGCACTGATTGTGAGTTCGGTTAGTCAATGCATGCATGCATGCAACTAGTGTACTTCAGATAATTGAATATTCTCTCATAAATAACTCATGCATGTCAGTTCAGATAGAGACCCAGTTGAGATCAAAGGAAGGGACAGTGTACTATCAGTTGGAGGGATTTTTCTATATAGGAAACTCATCTATGCAGAAGGAATTATCTCCTTCAGGATTGTGCATTTATTTCAGAGGTCAGTGTTGTGTGTGAGAGGATTATTCACACAGGTTGCAGCTAGAGGACCCAGGAGAAACTACGCAAGGAAATAGGAGGCTTGGAGGACTGAAGGAAGGAATATGTGTTGTCTATTCTGTCTATGAGCAGCAGTGAGGGATTGTACTAAGAGTTGGATAGCTTGTGAGCTAAATCTTTATGTAATCTTGAGATATTTCCACCTGTATGATAATACAGATATCGGGTTTTTTAGCTAAGACTTTCCCATGAGTATTCTTCTGTGTTTCATGTGTATGATTTCTTCTTCTCTGTTATATGTTTTCCGACTGATCTTGCTCAAATTGATTAAGCTTCCACAAATTTTGATAGTAGAAGTAGATCAAGTATTTTGCTTTAGTATATTGCATTATCAGGTGATCTACAGTGAAACTTCTACATGGTATCAGAGCTAGTTGATCTACAGTGAGAATTTCTACAAGCTTATCTCCTATGACTCAAATTAGAATCATCAAAAACCTTTGTGTATGTGTTGACTACCATACTACCATCAAATTCATTTCCCAGTGCAGTGGACGAAAAATTGTGATGAGAGATGTCAATCGCTTCCATCATTTCAAAGATGGTTTATGTTCTTGTGGGGATTATTCAAAAAATTGTGATGAGAGATGTCAATCACTTCCATGATTTCAAAGATGGTTTATGTTCTTGTGGGGATTATTGGTGATACTGGCAGCACGGATAAATTTTCATACATTTGAGTTTTAGTGAACATGAAGCACTTTTTCATCCACAGAAAATATTATCAGATTTGAAGATGATGACAAGCAGAAAGTCTAAGATGACCCTAATCACAAATCAATAATTTATCTTGGAATGATTTCACTAATGAAATTAATGGTCGAAGTGATGGCACAATTCATGTGAATGGATTGTTCTGAGCTAACCATTGATGACCAAGTTAATTTTAGGTGAAAGCTTTATTAGGATTATTTTTCCACTCAAAAAAATCTAGAGCAAATTAAAGGTAAAATATTTCTGCATAGATTGCAGAAAAAGATAACATGGTACTTCAAGATGCTCCCAAACACACTAATTATTATAGATCACTATTATCTAAACTTGATTTCCTTACCAAGAACCTAAACTAGCATTTGCACCTTATGTTGCAAAGGAAATGCCGTAAGGCATAGAGTGTGGAAGAATAGGGACATGTGAATGGGCATTGTTGAAAGCAAGGGTGGATGATAATGAGTTGCAATTGAAATTGTTAGTTATGTGTATGCTGAATATAGATATTTTGTAAATAATAGTGTGTAGAAGAATAGTGACATGTGAATGGACATTGTTGAAAGCAAGGGTGGATGATATTGAGTTACACTTGAAACTATTAGTTATGTGTGTTTTGAATATGGATAAGTAATAGTAGTGTGTGGAAGAATAGCAACATGTGAATGGACATTCTTGAAAGCAAGGGTGGATGATAATGAGTTATAGTTAATGTCATATAGAGGTTATCCATTATTCATGTAGCAGTTGTTGTTTATGTGAACATGTTTTTTTGTATTTGGAGATTTTGTTTTTCCATATGTTACATATTTAAGAATGAATTGTCACTTTTAAAGAGGGCACACAAGGTTGCTAGCTGTCACAAAATATTCCACTGACTATAAATATGATTTTATTTGTTGTATAATTCGATTTACCATCGTGCGAGTAAAAATTAAATGTCCTTTTCCTACTACGTGGTTCTGTCAACTAGGGGTTTCCAAAAATACAAGTGAATGCCATCAAACTCCTCACTGAAATCAAACTCTCGGTGAAATTTTCGTAAATATAGGGATGCACAAATTCCTTAACTTGCCAAAACTCTATTAAAGTGACATTTTTCACTACTAACTTCATATGAGATGTCATGAACTTTCTTTTGGATAAAACCTCGAATGTGTTTTTAATATCCCAATTCATGTTCTGTAATGCTTGCTTTTAAAGGCTTGAAATGCAAATTATGGTTCAAGCCACAACTTTATAAGGAACATATGCACAGAACATGCTTAGGACAACCAATGCAAATTATATCTGCATTATTTAGCAAATCCTGCTTAGCAAAAACACTTGTGACAACTATCATATTGCCAATTTTTCTATCTTCAACTAAACCCCTACAACAATACTGAGATTTCCCAAGAAAGAGAAACTAACATGAAATAACAAGTTGAAATATCATCGAAAATCTATACCTCTGATTGTATATGATGGCTGAAATGTATCATAAAGATACACTTTTGTCAAAGATAATTAAAAATAATGCTACAAAGTAGCAACCACAAGCTTAACTGACAACCTCTGCCCACTCATTTCCATTCAAATCCCATGGCAGCAAGGCCTAAAGTGCCTACCAATAACAAAATTGCTTCGATGAAATAAGTTGAAAAAGACCCCATCCGAGAACATACGATATGAATACTATCTTCCCCTGCTTGTCACAGACCAAAAAATGCCACATATCATATACAGTAAATGTAAATGTGTCAGCTGAGAGACCCAATTACCCAATATTATAGATCAAGTCCTAACACAACTCCAAAAAAAGGCCACATATCATATACAATAAATGTGTCAGCTGAGAGACCCAATTACCCAGTATTACAGATGAAGTCCTAACACAACTCCATTGTTCTACGAGCTGGGTAGAATGGGAATGGTCACTGCACCAAACCCCTTTTTCTTGAGTACAATATATCCATTATAGTAAGTTTTAGATTAAATTTAAAACATGTTAATTAAATTTTAATATGAAATTTTGATGGTTATGAAGATGAATCATTAATAATATGATTCCTTTCTAAAAAATTGTTTATAATTTTGTTAATATAAAAATGAAAAATTAATATAATAAATTGAATTAAACTGTTTTATTATTATTATTTTAATTTAATGTTTCGTTATGCATACTAAATCTTTTTTTCATATAAAACTAAATTTTAAATGTTTACTCATTTACAAATACTACAACACATACCCCTTTTTCGGATTGATGTTTATGAGTAGTAGGCCAAAACTTGCCAAATGCTTCAATTTCTTTTCCAAAATTTCAAAGATGCCTATTTGAAAACCCTTGATATATTAGTGTTTGATCCGAACAGGTTTCGAACATACTGGTTGTTGGGTTATAGAGATTTCTGTAAATTGCTACCAAGCAAGGAAGAAGTCAAAAGCGGATTGGTATTAAAACCATGACCGCAGCTCAAGGACTTGTGTTCTTGTCCCCAAATAAGACACTGCAACTGACATATGAGGGTGAGTTTTATGAGGTACTCATATCAAAAGCCCAGCTCTCCACCATAGCAGACAAAGGGGGCATACCCTCATCTACAGATACTGTAAAGCAAATGTAGCCACATTTTGAATATTGCTACAGGGGCTTAGAGCATACTATATTGCAGGTTGTATAGACTCCACATTCAAAACAAAATGGAAAGATAAGATGAGAAAAATATTGGATCGTAAAGCAATAGAGAGTATAGTGGAAGCATGGGATCCTTATAGTTATTGTTGGTCCTCCTTAAGCCTTGCTAGGATTGGTGGCTTAGGCAAGAAGAGTGATTTTCTAGGTATCATTTTCATTTTGTTGCTCCTATGGGGCTTCTTAGATTCAGAATTTGAAGGGACCCAACATGGGAAAAGTGTTGTTTGGTGGCTTGGGCCTGTAACACATGAACTGGTACTTAGCCCCAGACAACTCGAGAGTGTACAAATTTCAGAGGACAAAGGATAAAAAGGAGTTACTATTAGAATTTAAAATACCCTCTTAACAAACTCTACCTGGGATTTCTTGAAAATTTTAATTTACCAGGCTGTGCATTTCATCAAAAGATAAGAGCCTTAGTGTAAAAGAAGGATTGAAACTGAAAAGTAATGAACTGTTATCATTTTTTTCCATTCTACCAGAGTCAGAAAACATGTATGTACTAGTTCACTCTAAATGATGCATGATTTATTGCAGAGATGGTAAAAAACTCAATGCTCATTTCTTTTGATCTCACCGGAAATTCGCATTTTGAAATCTTCTAAATCTATTAAAATAGTAACAATAGTACAAAATTATATCCTATTTTCCAGTGATCAGGAACTTTACGGCCCTAAAAGCTTTATTATGAGTAAAAGCTTCTGATTTCATTGTCTTCTAATAGTTTTGTGTGAACGAACTCCAAATTTCTTGCACCATTCCGACTTGAAGTAAATGCGCAGGTGGTATATGGTAGGTAGACAGAGTAAACCTGCAATTGTTTTGGAGAAATCTGTAGAGCTTGTCAATCAGTAATCCTTCAAAAGGACCAGTGCTCTTATTAGTCTTCAATGTGATTTTTCCTAGAACATACACAACCCTTGTATTCTTTGCCAATTCAAGCTACTGCAATTCCTCATCTACAGAGTAGTTACTTTCTGCCACTGTATTTCTGCTTGCATAACTTCTGTCATGTGAGGAGGAATAAGTTCCTCTGAGCTTGAGATAGTCTTTTATGCTTTCAACAACCTGGTTGATAAATTCAGATCCTTCAATGTTTGGGGCATCTTTGTAACCATATTGGGCTACACATTTATATACACCCTTTGGCTCTAGTTTTCCAACCATAAATCTCTCCGACAAAAGCATTGTCTTGACTGGAATCATTCTTATGATGACAATGACAAGAACTTCATGCAGAGACCCCACATTCTTTTCATAATGTTCAATAATCGGTGGTAAGCCAGAAATAAGGTCACTGCAGAAGAAACAAGTTCCTGGTACATGTGAATTCACTCGGATAACCAATCCATTCAAAACTTCTATGCTGAGTTTTCTTTGTGCTAAATATTTATACTTTTTCTGCCTTCCATAGTTCGAAGAGAACATTATGGTCAGAAAATTAGGAAGGGACACCAACCTCCCTGTGGAAACTTATTCAATACAGATGATAGATAAATGCCTTCAAAGATAGCAAAAAAACAAAGTGAAGGGTAGTATAAGCAAAACATGTATGTTCGAAACCACAAGCATGACCAAGGTTACTATGCACATCGTAATGAACATAACCCCAACAACTGCAACCCCTGCACCACCAAATACCTAAAATTATCCTTGGAAACTCAAAAGAATCCATAAAAACTACCAAATTCTATTGTCAGATATAAATTTGGATATTCTTACCATGTGCATTACCAATTTGTGTTCCATCCCAGAATCCTACGATAATTGCAATGTAGATAACCATGAGAACATAGTTAACTTCAGGTGAATAGATTTGACCCTCGTAATTTTGGGAGGTATGCACAATCTTCACTCGAGGGAAGCAGCTAAGAGCCATGGACTATTTTATGATTGAGAATGTTGTTGTAATCAATGCTTTACTGGCTACAATGGCTGCTAAAGTGGCAACAATGAACATTGACCAATACATAGGCTGTGGTATTTCTTTGTAAAATGTAGAGCTTATGTCCCCTAGGTTTTTTATCAAATAAGCTGCTTGTCTCGTATATGTGTTAAGTAGAGATGGGTAAACCAACACACAGAAAGCAGGCTGCAACAAAAAACCCAAATTTCTCATTATGTTACTAAAACTTAAGGAGGATGAAGCACACAGGTATGATGAAATACTAATAATTCTGTCCTTGACATATAGCTTGGACCTGGATTGATTTCCTGTTGAAAAGGCCCAAGTCTGCAAACATGGCCTTGGCACCTGGATCCAGTCAAAACAAAGAACTGATGTTAGTGTTTCTATTTGTATAGCTTTAGCATAAATAATTGGGATGAAGTTATGAATTGTGTTTGAGAAAATCATTGGTATGGATTTATCAATTGAGTTAGAAAACAGTTCCAAGTATACTATATGATAAAATGAGACACATATCATCAATCAATACCTGCTATACATAGGACTACACCTCCAAGCATCACCCATCCTTATTAGTGATATTCATGAAAGTAACAGTATATATAATATGGGTTGAATGCCTTGAATGCTCCAGGATAATATTTCACAATATTCATGATGTTGGTCACGAACTAGGCAATCATTATGGGTGAGAACATGAAGCTAACTTTACTTGTACCAAGTTTTTGAAAAAGGAACAGTAGTAACAGGTTAAAAAATGACACGAGTACAACAATGCCTGCATGAGTTAACATACGAAAACATAAATTATGTCAGGAAGTGGGATGCCATAATTCACATTATACACACAGATGATATCATGTTTATGATAGGGAGCTGCATCCCTCCTTCAAAATAAACTAACCCATACTGAAAAACTTGATTACATCCCAATATACTCATGGAAGCCAAGCTAATAGTGTCTACTTCGCATTCTTGTATCATCTTACCTTGGCTCATGTTACTGTTCCTTGACTGAATTCCTTGCATAGCTGACAACACTGCAGGATTAAGAACTGATCTGTTGCAAATAGTGCTAAAAACACGAAGTTGGCTGCTTCTTTTTTTCAGATGAAAAAAGCGATATATTTATTTTGTATAGAAATTACATATGTTTCAAAGTCTGCATCTCATAGGAGCATATCAAAATTATATATCCAAGCTAATCAACAAACATGCATAAAAATGAACCTTATAACTAGACCAGGATACATAAAAGATTTTCTATGCTAATTCTAGGTTGTTTGTTGTATCTAGATAAATCAGCATAGCATATTGTAGCATATGTTAGGCATACATCTGTATTTTTTCACAAACATGAAGAGCAAGATGTAATGCAGAGTAGTTACTCCGCAATAAAAAAAGAGTATGTCCGGTTGTAGTTATCCTGGTAAAGGCATAATCTTGGTCTCCAACCAAGTCTCATCCATCTTAATCTCTATGTGGAGTCCATCTAGATATTCCATGATGCCTTTTTTGGAGAGGCAGTATTCTTCTACATTGAAGTCCTTGTTGTATGGTGGAGTATTGGAGAGGGTTCTAGAGAGTAGAGATCTGTTGTAGCCAACACTAAAGAGAGGATTTGTTGATGTTGGCATTCCCACAGACATAATCAATGATGACCTTTGAGTCCCCATAAATGTGGATAGTAGGAATATTCAGATAATGTATGAACTAGAGGAGTCCCCATAATACCATGGCCTCAGCCTTCGTGTTGGAGCCCTTTCCTGCCCCCTAGTGTACCAGATCTGTTAACTCTGGCAAATATCGGATAATGAATCCACATCCACAACTGCTACACTGTGATGCTCCATCAAAAAATCTCATAGGGAAGGAGATCTGCGGCCAGATTTGGGGTTTTTGCGCAGTTTATTGGATGTACCAGCATGTATTTCAGCCGAGATTGTGCTTTGAATTTTTTCCATCACCACTGCTCAGCTTTCACGGTACTCATTGAAAATAATATTGTTCCTCCACCTCCAGATCTCCCAAAGAACAATGGGTGGAATGAAGCCCCTAGTGCCATGCTACGAACTCCACCATTCAAGACACTCTGGAATATCAGACAACAGTGGGAGCTGTAACCCAAATGAGACATCCAAGGTATTCCAAATTTTTGTAACCTTGGGGTAGCTTATGAACAGATGCAAATTGTCTTTTGGAGGGGGCGATGGGGTCGGCGTATGAGTAGATAACGCAAGTGGGCCCTTGTGGCCTGGGACAAACTCTTCCTTCCCAAATCTTGGGGAAGCCTTATGTTTGAGACTCTGAAACTTTCAGTAAGGATGTTATGGGTGCCAAATTGTGGTGGTGTTGGATTCAAAAGCGCCAATATCTCTAGAAAATTTTATGGCATGAAAAATGCATACCTCACCACTCTCTAATCCAAAAACTAAAGTTGGATTGCTGAAAATAACAAATCTCTCATACAGACCCATAGCTTTTGGGAAATATGCACGCACTTGTGGCAGGACTCATGAAAACAAATGCCTAAATTGGACCAGCAAGAGCATCTCAATGATCTAAAAATATTCTTGGTAGGCAATGGTTACATGCAAGTAAATCAGCATTGTTGGCCTCAACACAGAAGATCTTCATGGTGTGCTCAGAAAACAATATATGACTGGCCCTCGGGAATCCCCTCATGGTTATGGCAAACACTACAATGTCATCTTGAGCAATGTCTTATCCTAATCGCAGATGGCATTGACACACTATGTTGGGGTTATCAATCAAAGGGCATATTCACTATGATGGAAGCGTACTCCTTGGCCACTAATACCATCTACGCCCCCAATGCTAACATGTGGCCCAAGATTTCTCACTTCCTATGGCTATTGGCTTGGAAGAGAGCCGTGACTTGGGATAAAATCATCAAAAGGGACTACGAAGGATCCTCTATTTTCTATATGCGTAGAGCTAGTCCCGAAAGTGTTGAGCATTTGTTTATTGATTGTTCATTTGTGGATCAATTTTGGACAAAATTATATTCCTACTTAAGGAAGTAGGAAGATAGACACAACTCACTCTTGGAAATAATCTCAACTTGGAAGCCCTTTGCTTTCAAAAGCGAAATCCTTAATAAAGCATGGTCTCTCTTCCCTTGATTCATATTTTGGTTGATTTGGAAAGAAAGAAATAGCCAAATTTTCAAGTAATGCCCTTTCAAAAGGGATTCCCTTGATTCATATTTTGGTTGATTTGGAAAGAAAGAAATAGCCAAATTTTCAAGTAATGCCCTTTCAAAAGGGAAATCCTTAATAAAGCATGGTCTCTCTTCCCTTGATTCATATTTTGGTTGATTTGGAAAGAAAGAAATAGCCAAATTTTCAAGTAATGTCCATCCTCTTCTGATTCTGTTTGGTATAATGTATCATTTAGTGTAATAGAGACATCCAAAGTCAACCCAGGACAAACAAGTTATGGAGGCATCCTTAGGGATGACAACGACAATCTATTATTTGTGGTTGTCGGCATTTTAGGCCACCCCACCAATAATGTAGTTGAATTCTATGCAGAGGAAGTGGGATTGTAAATTGCCAACCAGCAGGGTTTCAATAGGCTCATGGTGGAAGGAGACTCTATGTTAGTCATCTCCACCATCAAGAAAATTTTATCGAACACTTCTATTGACAAGCTACCCAAACGTTTGTGCTTTGGAGAATTTCCTTCACAACAAAGCCATTCTTCTAGCTTCCAATAGCTCTGTCATCCTCCTTCATGTTTTTCTCTCTAATAATAAACCTGCTAAGAATTTACCCAACTTAGCATGCTCACAAAACAAGCTTCAGCTTTCTAGACCCAAGTCAACCATCACCTCCTCCCCATCAATCTCCCCATGCAACTCCATGGTTCTTTCAAACCTCTCCACCTAGGCTCCTTCAGATACTTCTGACCCCCCCATCGGGTTGCCCCGCCTAAAGACCTTACAACACCCATTGGTGTGTCTACTACAATATGATTGGCATTGGTTTCTTTGTGTCTTACAACAGTTCCATCATTTTTTAATGAAGTCTCTTTTAGCACTTATATACTTTCAGCAGGGTTACAACAACCTAGTTACTCAATTGTTTTTTTGTTATACTTTATGTTCTAATGACTTTGGTCATACTCTTATCTATTATTTGTAGTCTCTTGGATTTGTAGTCTACATTTAGCACTTATATACTTTCAGCAGGGTTACAACAACCTAGTTACTCAATTGTTTTTTTGTTATACTTTATGTTCTAATGACTTTGGTCATACTCTTATCTATTACAATATGTACGTAATTTCTTAGATTTGTAGTCTCTTGGATTTGTAGTCTACATTTCCGTTACTGGTCTAGTTTCTCTAGTTTCTCTAATAATAAATCGTAGTAAAAATAATTTTAACCATATTATATATTTTTTTATTTTAATGTCGATGAAAACGATTTGGTTAAGATTAGAAAATGTCGGCTGATGCCATTAATGGTCAATACCATCCACCCACATCTTAAAATCTATGTGATGAGCAAGCCAACGAGAAGATGATCTGGTCGTCTGAATCTTTCCTGCCTTTCCAAGGAAATGTCACCGGCTTCATCGTGGTGTAAGGAGACACAATGTTAATTTTGTACCAAAAAAAATCATCCTTTTAATACACATTTGCCTACTCAGTCATCTAAATTTACACTAAATATAATTATCGTAATTGATTTAAATGCTGGATTTGCTATTCAATCTTCTGAATATACATCATTTTTAAAAATGATATAAAGTTTATTTACCTCTCCGTTCGCTTTTGGAGGAAGCGTTGCACAGATAATTTCGGGGTAATTTCCAGGCCTGCGCGCGAAAAAAGTTAAAAAAATAATGTTAAAAACACAATTTTCAATCTTGAAAACCTTTCTATACTTTTTACTTTCTGTCAAATAGTATGAAGTTATGAACCACATTTGTCAATATAAAATATTTCACGATCCGCGTCTTACCTAGGGAAAGTCTTTCAGGCTGATCTTCGTTGTGAGCATTCGATGCAGGCTTATGATGCAGTGTTTTCAATATCTGTTGGGTGTTGCAGATATTAATCTGAGGTCTTCTTGTCCTCCTCGAACTTATAGAGCCAGCAAGCCTAATAATGGCTTCTGCCTGCCACGAAAATGACGAAATAAGCCTGCGAATAAATTAAAGAACGCGAAGAGGACTAAAGATGAAAATGTTTCGTCAAAAATATATACGAAATTTGTTGTGAATGTATTAAATTTGTTGCTGAGATCAATATAATACCTTCTCAGCCGACACATTGTAAACATTCACCATTCCGTTATAAAAAATAACAAATTGACCTGTGGACTGCTGCTCGGGGGTTTTTGCTGGAACTGATCTGCTTCAAATAGTGCGAAAAACACAAAGTTAGCCTTATCATACATTTAAGCTTGCTCAGCTATCAAGAATTAGTAAATATATCAAATTACAAATGTCTGGAGATGAAAATACCTCGAAACCGGATCAGTTTGGCTGATTGCAAAGGGCATAATAATGTTTCTTTCTGCAACTCTGTTTGAACTGAAACCGGTGCATACGGGAAATAATTCCATCAATTCCGCGTGACTAGATGCCTCAGAGCGTCCACTAAATCCCTTGGCCCGATGATTGACATGAGCCAAATCGCCTTGCTTGTCATCTGAAAGCTTGATTGACGAAAGCACCTTTTGCATCATCTGCGGTTTTATCCGTGACAGATCTTGCACTGTTACATTCATCAAAATAAATACGAAATCAGCCAAAACATTCTGCTAAAACAAGAATAGTTTCATAAGTTAGTGCTCCATCACATGAACACCCTCGTGGCAGTCCGTCCATCCCACACATTTCAATTTTTCGAGCAGGAGTGCTAAGTTTGAGGGTTTCGGCTGCTGATAATCTTGCAACTGATCCAGCTTGAAATCAATTTCATAAGTTAGTGCCCCATCACATTCTATCAAGAAACGAGAACCGCCAGTTACAACCGCCCGCGTCTAGCCTACGCAAGTTTCTAGCTAGTCACAACTGTCACATGTAAATCAACGGATGATTATAATTCAATCGTCTAACGAAAGATCGAATGGTGTACAGTGAAGACAGGTAGACAGCAGGGGAGTTCGTCTAAGAGGGAAACGCCTTACGGCGTAATAAAGACATGAATCAGTTATAAATTTATTTTAATTAACAGAGACACCTAATATGAACTTTTTCATTTGATTATAGCTCAATAATATGGAGTTTTTAATGATACCAGAACTTTTACTGGACATTTCTGAGAAATAAGCATTGCTCTATGCATAACGCATAGAAGGAAAATAATTCGTTTTATATGGTGTAGAGTTCTTTGCAAAATAACCCTGATAATGGGAATTTGAGGACAGCGACCACTATGGAGCTAAAGCTAATTTAAGGACACATCAACTGGATATTTGAAATGGGTGGAGAGTAAGAGCTTGGCTTAGTGCTTAAGGATGAGCACCAAAGGGGGTTTATCAAATCTTTTGAGTCGAGGAATCATTCATTAACTCTCAAGATAAAATAGGCAGTAGTCTAAAGAGGTCATTTTTTTCCCTTTTCTTAGGCTGAATTTTCAGTTGATTTTATTTGACATTTAGTTAGAAATTGGGAAAATTATAGTTGCAAGTTGTTGAATCTATCCATTTCAACATTTGAAAACACAATTTAATTAACAATATTACAAGATTAGTATTTCCTGATTCCGTAAAAAAAAAAAACCAAAAAAGTGGCAGCATTTGTCAGCTGAAGACATATATGCTCCAGCGTCTAGAGTCACTTTCTTCCAAATGATAGCCTTTTGATTTGAAGACCTTGTTTGACTCTCTTTCTCTGGAAGAGGGAGCAGGTTAGTAGGGAAATTTTGGTTTCAAAGAAAGGAAATTTCCTGGTGTCGATGGTATTCCTCGAAGGGTTTATCGAACTAATTTTGTTCTAATTATAAATGGTCTGTTAGAATTTTATGAAGAGGCTATATTTGGTGATACAAATTTTATAAATTTGTCCTGAAGCCATATCATAAATTACTGTGAATTTCATAGCCATTATGTTGCTTCATGTCATCTTCCAAAATTTATGTATTCTATCAAAGAGGATATATTGAAATTATAGGAAGAGGCTATATTTGGTGGCACTTTGACTAGAGGTCTTACTAAATATATTCCCAAGCCATATGATGGATTAGTTAATGTTTCTTACAAATTTCAAATGTGTAACCTTGTGATTATTTTAGGTCAAAGTGGCTTTGTTTTTATGAGATTATTCTTTTAGGAACTCTCATTCCTAGTTAAGAGGAAATGTATTAGGTGAAGAAGTTTGATTACAATGCTGCTTTAGTATTGATAAGATTAACAAGTTTTTTTTTTAAATGCTAGTATACAAGATACTTAATATTTGGAGAAAAATTTAGGGTGATCATATTTACTTTAAGGATAGACTTTATTGAATCTAAAATATAAGATTTAAGATTCGAAGAAAGTTTATGAGAATGATTAGTGTTTTGTTCAAAGATGTTTCTACTCATATGGAAGTTAATGACAAGTTACTAATAATGTGTATCTTCAAAGTTCTATCAAACAATGTTGTCTTCTTATTTTAGTGTTTTGTTTCATATGTTGAAGCTCCACATTATGTCTCAAGAGATTTATTTTTAGGGCCCAAGTTTATTCTTACCTAATTAGTAAGAGCTCCTCCCCTACTAATTTAGATAGAAATGGATTACCCTTCTATATATTATGCCTATAATTGTTTATTTAAGAAATTTGATACAGAACTTACTAAATGGTATTAAAAGGTTTTTTAAGTGGCATAAAGATTTCAAGCATGTCTAGAAGTCATATAATCTTTGCATATCAATTGTGCTTCTTGTTGGTTTTTAACAATTTGTCATTTTAAAAATCAACAATTCTCATTATGGTCATTTTGAAAAAATAATAATGAACTATTTTATTTAATATTGGGTTGTTTTGTTCCAATTTTTCAGGTCATGGCCTTTCTCAATAAAGGCTCTTGGATACTTGTTAGATTGGAAAGTTCACTAGGTAAGGTGAACAAATATCTATTTCTTGGGTCAAATGTCAAAGACCTAAGTCATGCTCACTTTGCAAATGATCCCCCTTCCTCACAAGAAAAAGGAGATTGAGTGTTTAAAAAATGTGATGAAATTCCTAGATATCTTTCATATATCCTTAGGGTCTGAACATTCCATGGACCAAAACTATGTCATATAAACAATGCTAACGAGCTTCTAAATTAATTAATGTAAGTTGGTTGTAGATTCAATTTAGGTAGATCTTTAAATTTCTAGGTATCCCTTTCTTTTTAGGCCTCGACAAAAGAGTTGTGGCAAGTTCTAATTCAATGAAATGAGCAAAATGTGACAAAATGGATTATGAAGTATATGTTCTCGGTAGTTAGACATCAAATTTATATGAATGTCCTAGCTTCTACGCATGTTTATTATTCCCTATGTTAGTGTTCCTTGGCCTTGATTTATAGTATATTGGAAAAGGTTATGAGATATTTTACAATCTTAAGCCGAATGCATGCCTTTTCATATAACAATCACACTATCCAAGATAATCAATTTGTCAAATAAATTTTGTATCTTTTGGGTGAATTATGTTGGGTAGGTAGAATCTGCCATGCATAGCTTCTCTTGAAATCTTCTACACACAGCCTTAAATAACTATGCTCGAAATACCGTCTATATCAATGAAATATGATATCATGATGTGTCACCATTGGCATACCACCCAACAACACTGCATTATGTAAATTGCTAGCAATACTATACTCAATGTAACCCCTATTCGACATTTTTTGTAAAATTATGGCCGATATGAAGAAATGGATCAGGTAGAAATTCAATCTGTCTTATGAAAAAGTCACTAACTATCCAGGTATGTTTTTGCTATCTATGCACCCTAGATTACACCAAAGAGAAACTGATACACATCAAATATTTTACTAGTCCCCTCTGCTTTTGCATTTGTCCGTTTTTCTCTATCAAACATATGCTTGTCACAAAAGGCAAGTAATTGCTTATGCTTGCAGTCACACAATTTTGTATGAGATTATTTGCAATTAGTGTTACAATAATTAGTGCAAGAACAGAGTCCATTCGAGAAACAATGGAAATAATTTGCATCTCTCGCAATAATTCCCTTCCCGGTGATCATCGGAATGAGCTTTGTGGCATTGTGGCAGCGCCCTCAAATGCGAAAGTTCTTGGTAATCTGGATAGTTGATCTAGGCATCTGTTGATGATAAAAAATAAACACCAATAAAAAAACAAAATTGCATAAAATTTTGACTTCTTTCTTCTATGTTATTGTTTCGTATGTCATTGCCTTATGACATTTCCTTTGCAACATATAGTGCAAATACTAATTTAATTAATATAATCTTAAACAAAGAAAAAATTTAACACCAATATATAAAAGTTGAAGAATAAGAAAACTTCTCACACCGAATTAATAATAATAATTAATATGTGGACCAATTAATTATAAGCTATATTAATGAAATTAAGAAAAGTAATACAATTAATCATATTAATATTAATTAATTGCTATTAACCTAGATTGTGGAGTTAACTATAACTTATGATTAATAGGCTATATTAATCGCTATTGATTTTAGCATATGTTTGATGTCGGTTAAGTATTAAGGGTGTGCGGAGTTAATTTGAGTATGGCGGAATCAAAGGAACCTGACGCCCAGCCTACCATGTAAATGGCACTACGAGGCTGTGGCACCAATAATTCAAAATTGCTGTCGTCACTGCAAGTTGTTTATGAAAAACAATGCAAATACATTTTTTAATTATTTTCTATAAAATATAGGAATAACGAACGTCAGGTTATTATGTAAAAAACATATGAAACACAATTTTAATTATTTTAATATAAAATATAGCAACCAACATCCTGCAAATTGTGAAACATTTCTTTTTTAATTATTTTGTATAGCGTAAATATTTAACGTAATTACTCTTTATTTTTTATTTATTAAAAAATAAAGTCTTGAAACAAGTTTGGATATCGACTTTACATTTGGTTTACGTTCAAGGGATTAAAGGCTTTGCATTTAGAATCAAAGTATTAGGTTAATTAAAATAAAAATATTACAGTGAGAGTATGTTTTCCATATTTTTTTTTAAATAAATATGAGAATTTTATCGAAAAAAAAAGAGTTTGGATTTTACCAACCATTACATATTTTTAATAGTGCTAATATTTTTTTGTTGGATTTAGATTAAAACAAATGGAACAAAAAAATTAGTTTTTTCTAACTGAAAAATTTCCAAAAACTCTTAAAATTAATAGTCATTTACATTTCATTTTTCATTATTTTAATTTAGATTAATTTAGATTTTTCTGGATTAATTTTTTTTTTCTTCCTCACTTTAATTTAATCTACAGTTTTTCTCTGTGTTCAATGAATATTTTGATGCACAAATCTTATCATTTTCCATATCTTCCTTATCTTTCTAATCTACCCAAGAAATGGTTTTTCCAACAACTTTAATTGGGGATTAAAGGGGATGCTCAAAACTTTAATTGGGGATTAAAGGGGATGCTCATATTTCTCTAGAATTTGTTCTTCTTGCACTGTTGATGAATCCGACAAGTCCCCACGCACTTCTTCCTCACTGATTGTCGATTGCTTTGAAGAGTCCACTATCAATATTTTATTCTTGGATTTCTTTATCAGTATTTGAGTAATGCCTAGTTTCATAGCATGTTGTACAATGAAAATATACATTCTCGTAATCGATCTTTCGAGCCCACATGTAAACTAGAGCTAAGAAATTGATTTCAATAGGAAAACCCTTATTGAAATCCATCTTCACACAAATTCGTGTATAAGTAGATTTATAATATGTTTTTCCTAATGGACTGTAGTAATAAAGCTTCCCTAACACATTTCCAATAGAGGATAGCATTGAGAGGGGAAGATTTGAATAACCCAAACAAGAGGTGAGCAAATAGATGTCGATACCAAATCAAAAGTGGGAGTCCAAGGCTGCAAGATGTCGACACCAAATCAAAAGTGGGAGTCCAAGGCTGTAAAAAAATTCCAACACTGCCTCAAAACCAGGGCCTAGAGTCACAAATTTTTTGCTTGTCTTCGGTATTATTGATCCTCAACGATATTGGGATTCAAAGCTTTCTAGACAACCAGGAGAACAAATATGGATTTTAGTGTCACACTATAAGCGGCTTGAGTTGTCATTCCTGCAACAGATTTTGAATCTCCAGAATTTGACATAGATCAAAAAACTACATAAACCCTAACCTCCCTCATCTCCTCTGCAAAAAATTCCTTTCTTGGAATGATACAACCAATTGTTTATTTAAATATTAAAATAATTATTTAAATATATTAAATTATAAAAATTATTAAATTGATATTAGAATATTATTTACATTTGTGACTATTTAATTGATTGTAATTCTAAATGCTTGAAATTATTTGTTAGAATTTTGCATATAATATACAAAAACATCATTATTTCATTGTAACCACCTTTGGGGTCATTCCATACATATTTTTGTACATGTGGTTTATGTAATTGCAAAAGTAAAGTAGTGCTAGTGGAGATTAGGGAAATTCAAGCACGTTAATTTGGTGTAAATGTCATTTTTCAACACTGAGTGAATTGAAGTCATCATTGCCACAAATCAATATCTCTTAATATAAAATTTATTTTAACTTACACATAATAGTTAATTTGAATGATTACACCACAAGTTGCTTGTTTTCATAAACTGGCAATTGCCCCTAAAGGTGCAAAGATACACCGAAGGATTAGAACATACCTATACTGTTACTGCAAAAATGTTGTAGCAAAGGAAAGATAACAACCTAAAGGGTGGAGGATGGAGGGGAAGAAATGTGTTTAGGCTTGCAATAGTCTCACACTTGTGTTGATCCTTGTCTGATAGATGTTGCTCGAACCACCTTACTGGTTAAATCATTTTTTTTCGATCATACCACTATGTCAAAAATCTTATATACATATTATATCTAAGTTATAACATGCAGGGTAATGGGGAGAAACATTACCATAGGTCCTCGTGGGCACTAGCTGACAAAAAATGTAATTACATAGAGGAAATGACTAAAGTTAGTGTGTGTTGATAATTTGATTAAATAAATAGCATATTTCACTCGAGTGGCCTTCATATTCCAGGATATGCTGCAATCGACATAAAGAAGGGGGCTTGTTTTAGAATTTTAGCTATCTCCTTTTAAAATTTTAAAATTAACTCGAGGTCATTTTCCTGGAGCCATTAATTCCAATTTTAAATTTAAATTTAAATTTTGTCTAGCAAATATTTTTTGGAATTGCAAATTGCAAATTAATTTGGTGTAGTTTACACAATCCAAGTGTCCAAGAAAAGTTTCAAGGCATTGTAATTATTTATGGATTCAAAAACACAGTTTTAAAAATGAAAAGTTACACATGTTATATGCATATATAGAACCAACATATATACTCATTTTGAAGAGGATTAAATCTCTTCATGTACATAATTTTTTTTTCAAGTTTTGCACTCTAAAAGAGGTTCACATATCAAGATAATGGATCCTACACTTGGTAAATATGTGGTTAAAATGGATCTAAACCTAAACATTGCTCTTTAAATCTTCAACCTTTTAGTTTTTGTTTTTCTAATAATTGTATTCATTAAATTTACATCATTTTAATGTTATTAGTGAGTTGAATTTATTTTAAAAACAACAACAATATTTTAAAAAACACAAAAGTACAATTTGACTAAATAATAGAACATGTTTTTAAATTAAATTTATTTATAATTAAAAATATATTTAAAACGATATAAAATCACAATTTATGGATAAGTTCCACAAGGGTACTTGGTATAAGGATCTGGGGAGAAAGAAAAAATATTATATTGAAGAGTTTAATCCCACTCATAACCATTAACAAAAATCATACATAATACTATATTGAAGAGTTTAATCCCACTCATAATCATTAACAAAAATCATACATAGGGGTGAATACTTCTTGGAGAGCCAAAATTCTTATTGCTCAGCTAAGGACTAATTCTCATCAAGTCCATTGTGAAACAGGGTGCTGGAAAAGGCCAAAAGAACTGTGGGAGGAAAGAGTATGTATTTTTTTCTCTCCTGGAAAAGTGGAAATAGAAAACATTTCATTTTAGAATGTGAGGCCTTCAAAGATAGCAGGGAAAGTTATGTGTATATTCTGGCAACAAACTCTTGGGGTAATCTATTCAATGAGGGGTTTTTCGAGAAGTTGGGAACGTTTATTGTGAGGCTTCACAGGAAAAGGGTCGAATACAACAACCAAATGGAGAAGCAATATGTCCCATAGGCTATCTTTAGCCTCGTGGACATTAAAATAATTTCTTTCTTTCTTTCTTTCTTTCTTTCTTTCTTATCTTTCCAGAAGTACTTACGGTTGCCTTTGCATAACTTGTGCAAGTCCCAAAATAATGAGTGATCGTGTAAGTTAACTGTAGTTAAGAAGTGTTTATGTCAAGGATGGAAATTCCTAATAATTAATCAAATATCCACGGGGTGTCACATCTTCCCCCCCTCGAGCGAAACATCGACGTCGGTGTTTAGCTCAATATGCTTGAACAAGTCAGGATAGGATTTTCACATGAATTCTTCATCTTCCCAGTTGGCCTCTTCTAGGATAAAGTGCTTCTATTGCACTTTAACCTGGGTGATAACTCGCCTCTGTAGCATTTTTTTTATCTGCTCGAGAAACGCAAAGGTTCTACCAGGAATTCTCCATTCGATTCGACCTGCATATCTTTCCAATTAATCACAAGTCTAGTATCATATACATATTTATTTAACAATGAAACATGAAACACATTATGGACCCGGATGTGACTAGGTAAAGCTAGTTTGTACGCCATCGATCTAATTATTTCTAAAATCTGGAGAGGTCCACAGTATCGGGGTGCTAATTTTGCATAATCAACCCACCGCAAGTTACTTTTTGTAGGCTTAACTCGTAAGTAAACATGGTCTCCTATATGGAACTCCCTCTAGATCCTTTAACTTTTTGCATAATCCTTTTGCCTATCTTTAGAAGCTTTTAAATTTTGGCGCACCTTCTTTCTTGCTTGTTCCATGTTAGCTAGCATATCAGGTCCTAGTACAAGCTTATCTTCAGGATTGTTCCAATTTGTGGGTACTCTACATCTTCTCCCATATAACACCTCAAAAGGGTTCATTCCCAATTATTCATGGTAGTTATTATTGTAGGTGAAATCAACTAAGTAGAGGTACTCCTCTCACTTGGTTGGTTGCTGCATCACATACATTCTTAGCATGTCCTCCAGTACCTGGTTCACCCACTCAATCTGCCCATCAGTCTGTGGGTGATATGTGGTGTTGACCTAGATTTGAGTGCCTACTCCTATAAAAAGGGATTTCCAAAAGGCAAAGGTAAATCTTACGTCCATTTCTGAAACCAGCACTTTTGGTATACCATGTAACGAGAATATTTCCTTCACAAATATATCAACAATTTCAATTATTTTGCATGTGGATTTGACAGGTATAAAATGGCTTGTTTTTCTCAATTTATCCACCATCGCCATGATGGAATCATTATGCTTTTTGGATCTAGGAAGACCTGTAATAAAGTCTAAAGTAATCGTATCTCATTTCCATTTGGGAATAGTAGGGGATGGAGTAACCTAGCAGGATTTTGATGTTTTGCTTTAACTTGCGGGCACTCCAAGAATTTAGCCAAGTATTCAGTGATGTCTCTACTCATACCTAGCCAAAAGCAACCCTTTTTAATTGCAAAAAATAATTTTCAATATCTGGGGTGAGCAGTATACGGACTTTTGTGGAATTCATCCAACATAAATTTCTTAACAAAAATATTATTAGGAACATATATCCTGCCTCTAAAGGTCAACAAATTATCACTATATAGATCATAGTTTCCTAAATCTCGTGTCTAACTAGCTTGCTGCCACAAGAATTTATATTCAGAGTCTTTGTGGGCATCTTCCTTAATTTTCTCAAAAAAATTGATTCTACTCGACTATACTGAATTTCGTACACGCAATATAGTTTTCTACTTAGTGCATCGGCCACTCAATTCTCTTTCCCCTTGAGATGTTTTATGTCGAAATCTAAATCACTTAGAAAATCAATCCATCTAGATTGGTGGGCATTTAAATGAGGGTGATTGAAGAAACTCGTTAAACTGTTGTGGTCAGTCATTATCAGAAATTTTTTTCCCAATAAACAAGGTTGCCATACCTTTAAGGTGTGTACCACCATAGTCAATTCCAATTCATAGGCAGAATATCATTGTTCATGATCTTTCAATTTGCGGGATTCATATGCAATGACTCTTCCATCCTGCATTAACACTCTTCCAATGCCCTCCTTGCAATCATTCGTGCAAACGGTAAACTCCTTCTCTTGATCTACTACTTTCAAAATAAGGGTAGTGGTCAGTAAATGCTTTGAAATGTACAAAATATTTTTGACATTTCATTGTCCACTTGAAATCCCTTCCCTTCTTTTGCAAGGAAGTAATAGAGAAGGCAGTTTTAAAACCCTTCTACAAATCAACAGTAATATCCATCTAACCTCATAAAAGACCGAATATCTTCAACATTTTTGGGGACAGGCCATTCTATGATAGTTTTAAACTTCTCAGTATCCACAACTATTCCCTCTAATGAAATTGTGTGTCCCAAATACTCAATCTGGCCTTTATAAAAATCACAATTTTTGTATTTAGCATACAATTGGTTATCTCGCAATGTTTGCAGTGCAATTCTCAAATGTTTTTCATGGTCCTCCAAATTTCTTGAGTAAATCAGAATATCATCAATAAAAATAAGAACAAATTTGTCTAAATAATGGTGGAATATATCATTAATCAAACTCATAAATGTTGTTGGGGGATTAGTGAGCCAAAAAGGGTAACACCACAAACTCATAGTGGCTGTAGCGAGTCTGGAATGTTGTCTTACAAACGTCTTCCTCCTTTATTCGTATTTGATGATATCCCAATCACAAATTGATCTTTGAGAACACACTAGCCCCTCTAACTTGATCAAAATATCATCAATCCTTGGTAGAAGGTATTTATTTTTTATGGTCAACCTGTTCAGCTATCTGTAGTCAATACATAATCATAGAGTGTCATATTTTTTCCTTACAAATAATACAGGGGATCCCCAAGGTAACACACTTGTGTGAATGTAGACTTTATCAAGAAGCTCTTATAGTTGCATTTTAATTTATGTTAATTTAGGTATTACTCATACGATAGGGAGTCCCTGACACAGGGGTTGCTGTTGGAACCAATTCTATGGTAAATTCGATATCCCTCTTAGGTTGCATTCCAGGTATTTCTTTCAGAAATACATCAATAAATTCTTGAATAACTAGTAAATTTTCCAAAGAGGTTATCTTATCCCAAGAATTAGTATATCCTACTTGCAAAATGTAGATTTTATAGCCTTTTTGAATGCATTTTCCTAATTGATTAGCAATAATAGATCGTAATTTCATAGCTATTTTTCTCCTTGAATTTCCTGCCACTTGCCACCCTCATCAAGGAAGCTTATGATTTTATCTTTACAATTTACTAGGGACCAATGCCTTTCTGCCCAATCCATACCAATCAGCACATCATAGGTCCCTAAGGGTAATATATTTAAATCCACTATAATTTTTTGCCTTGCTATCTCAAGAGGATAGTTTTCTATTTTAGCAGTCACCCTTCGCTTGGCTCCGATAGCCAATTACATTAACCAAGGATAACCAAGGATTTTTTAATTTTATTTTCTACAATTGACACAATTCTACTAACTTTGGACTAACATAACTCAGGCTTGCACCTAGCTCAATTAAAATAGAAACAGAATGATCAAATATTTTACCTTTGACTTCTATCATTGTGGGTTGATATTCATCTTGATTATCGTCTAAGGTTGCATTAATCTATGGTATATTCCTCGCCACTTCTCCAATTATAGAGACTTCTTATATATTAGCATATTTTTTGGTATGAGCATGGTGAGGACAATTTTTATAGTAATGGGGCTCTCCACATCCCCAACACTACAAAGGGGGTTTTTGTTGTTGATTGGGTTTCGGTCGGCTTGCTACCTCTAATTGCTTGGCTTCAATCTGTATTCTGAACTTATGTTGGTTTCTCCTTGGTATCTTGGACTATTGTTTCTTGTTCATACTCTTTCCATTTGTATATTTTACACCTCTACTGTTTTGAAACCCTTTTCGCCCTTTTTTATTCTATCCACCCCTGCTACTTTCCCCTTTTTGTTTCATCTGTTGATAGAAAATTTGGGCATTCTGGATGGCTTCATCCATCATCTTTGGGTTATCAAACTCTATCTTCTCCTTCATGAAGATGGGCAGTCTACTGATGAAACGCTACACTTTTTCTTTCTCCTCCCAAATGTATGGGACATACCGTAATAAGGACGTAAACTTAGTTACAAATTCATCCATAGTTAGTTGACCTAATATTAGATCATGAAACTCTTTTACTTTTTCATCGTAGAATCGTTCAGTCAAGTATTTATCCTTGAAATGTTCATGTAAGTCATTCCACGTTATCTCTTGTTCTTCAATTTCCCGGACAATTTTGATTTCTTCCCACCACAGGGTGGACTTACCCTGCAATTGGTAAATTTCCAACCTAGCCTTTAAATTATTATCATATTTATATCTAAAAATACTTATTCATATTAATCAGCCAAGCCTCAGCTGCCTCTTCAACTTCACCATCAAATGTCGGGGGTTTTATCTTCTTGAATTCTCTCTGAAGTTCGACTTTATGTCTCTTATCCCCTTTGTCACTAGAAGCATTATCATATCTTCCTTCTTCATCATTTCGTCTCCCTTCAGATTCCTCATTATCCTCCCTATGGTGAAATAATTTAGTTCGGTTTCCATTACCAACACTTGGGTTTGGTTCCCATTGATTTTGTGTGGCTGACAAGATTTTCAAAATTACCTCTTATTCTTGCCTCAGTCTTTCATTATCAACTCTTAAATTAGTCATTTCAGCCACAGTTGTTGAATTGTTTTCAGAAGTGTTGGATTATCTTTTCGAGATTCCTCTCCAAATTGCACCCACATCTATGGATTAGTTTCCATATAAGGTGCATTCGGTATTATTGGTGGTTTAGTCCCTCTCCTCATCTTGTCTCGTCCTTTGTGCACATTAAAAATGTTTTTACTTCTTAGTTACCGAATTGGCTACAATGTTGAAACTTGGCTCCGATACCACTTGTAACAAGTATCACCAACAAAAAAATTTGATTATTTACATGATAAGCCTAAAGCCAGCACATTTATCCAAGGTCATTTTAGCATACCACAACTATTACTTCATACAACAAAATTACAAACACTTGTACTACATAAAAGATTGATATCATATGTACTCCGCACAACACATTTTAACAATGTAACATATGCAAGATAACCCTAGGTTTCAACCATATATAACACGATGGAGGCTAATTATTACTTGTCAATTTCATATTAACTTTTTTACTATGTAAATCCACCTCCCAACATACTACCTTGGAATTTTCGACTTATGGTTTATCAGGAATTAAATGTGATTAAATTCATTTTGTGGTAAATGTATTCAATTCCCCTTCCACCCATACCACCTGAATGCAAATCCATTGTCCATGTGGAGGATGTTTGATCCTACGGTAAAGGTGAAAGCAGTGTTGTTGAGGTAACCATATACCCTGGAACCTGAGGCTCTCCCTCATTATACCGCTCGATGCTAGGTTTTTTAGCTCTGCAACTTGGTTTTTATGGCAAGGGAATCTCGTTCTACTAGGGCTTCCCACAAAGCGGTAAGTTCCACCACCCACTACTCTGGAATTTTTCTTCTTTTCTCTATGAATTCGGCACTTCTGGGAAATTTCTCCCTAATTTTTCTCAGTTATTGTAGGTACCCTTTTGGTTCTTTTATTCCCTTTCATGATGGAGGTAGCAGAACATATTCAAGAGAGAGAGAGAGAGATTTGCCTCTTCTTTGGGTAATCATTGTGATCATTTCTTACTTTCATCCCTTTTCTTTCATGGGTTTACTCTACAATGACAACCTCTCTCTCTAATTCTAGTAGCTTCGGAATGTATGCATGACCTTGCCTCACTTTGCTCAAGTAAACTAGTCGTATATTTTTTGTTTTTTCTTTTCTTCTCAAGGTTGTGCAACTTATAAACCCTCGGGTTCCAACTGACAGAGTTTTCCTTCATCTGTCTTGTCTTCGGGTAAGCTTCCAATGACTTGTCTCAGTTGTTTATGGTAGTCCCTACTGTGTACAACTATTTACACATTAATTCCACTCTAAGTTCTTCTTTTCTTTTGACCTGCACGAAGACTTAATGGGTTCATCCAGAATTGGGTTTATCACTTTCTCTTCTTTAGTTGCATTCAAAATGTTATAGAACCCAACTTGGGTTTTTAACAAACCGCAAACTTTCGACAATTTACATTTATAGAGTCTCTGTGTTTTGATTATGGTACTTATTGAATTTGTATATATATATATATATATATATACTGATATATATCGGTAGGGTAAATCCTTTTGAGGGTTTGAAAAGGCTAATTGCCTCTTGGTTTTTCTTATACCCAACCTAGCTATGTACCGTTATGAAAATATGAACATTGTGTTACTTGTGAATTTTCTAGTTTTTTGGAAGGTTGAGCTTTGGTTCAAGTTGTGGTGTGAATTCATTGTTCCTATTAAAATTCCAGGAGGAAATATAGAAGGCTCTGAGTGTGTTGGCTCTTTTTGTATTGATTGTGTTGCATGCCATTATAGTTGTCACAAATTATAAGCAAAGGGAAAAGTATTATTGTGTTTAATATTCTATCTAATTGTATTTACATCATTTGTATGGTTTCGATTGTATGAATCTTGGCTTATTATTTTCCTTCCATACAATAAATATCATCTCTCGATGTGTTATGTACACTTCTATTCCTAAAACAAATTGTGTCACCTGGACGCAGGCAGAACTAGGTTATCTCGGATATATTTGTTTCCCAAAGGTGCTAACTAAGCTTATCCATGGTTTTGGACTTTCTCAGATGAGATCCAGCTTATTACATTAATACTTAACCATAACCCCAACATGGCTAACTCGCAATTCCTTAATTTTCAAGATTCTGTTAGGTTTAGTTACAATATTTTATGAAAATAATGTATGCACAATGATTATCCCTGTTAAATTTTACTTTTCAGTTTCAGTATTCAGTTATCTTTTTCTTTTCGGGTTCCCTCGACATTCAATGAAACAGTAATCATGTTTTCCTTTACAATTCATAAATTACATAATTTGTTCATAGAACTATTAGCTATACTACATCAAGATACATTCAATATCAAATTTTAGTTCACAATATTCATTAGTTCTTTCAAAGAAAACAAGGAACAATCTATTGCTTAACATTCAAAGTCATAAAGCTTCCTTTGAACATCAACATACAAAAGCATACAAAAATACTTATCTATTATCTCTCTTCACTACAATATTTAACCAAGAAGTCTCTCCACCTGACCACGAGACTAGCAATGACATCCAGTCTCCCCCGAGCTTCCTCTCTTCCAGATAATATAGGAATTAATCCCCTGTCAGATTGTTTCTAACCTCAAGACCACCTGGTCTAGTTTAGAACTCCACACTCAGGAATTTCTTCAAGGATTCCACTGGCTCTAAGTCCATCTCAAGAACTCCTTAATTTTGTAGTGTTATGCTCACCTGCACAGTGTCCTGTATGAGGTATTAGTCTCGATCCTCTTTCTCTCTCTATCCTCTTGTTAGGTCCCTATACTACTAGTGTAACCCCTTATTGTTATTATCGCAACCCCCTTATTATATTGTTGTTCCCATGTAATCCCCATATTGTTATTATTGTGCCCCATAGAAGCCCACTATTGTTGTTATTATGTAGTTACATTATTATTGTTATGTCGGATCTAATTGTATTATGACCCCTTAGAATCCTATATATAGAAAGGAGGTCTTTTCATTTGTATCATCCAAGAATTATTCATTTGTGTAATTTAAAGGAGGTTTCCCCCTTGAAGAGTCTTATTTTGAAGGTGTCGATCTCTCTCTTCTATCTTTTTGTGAGTTGGTTTCATAACACTTGGTATCAGAGCTTTGGATTTCTTTCAGAACTCTACACTCAAGGATTTCTTCAAGGGTTCCACTGGCTCTAAGTCCATCTCAATAACTCCTTAATTTGGCAGTGTTATGCTCACCTGCACAGTGTCCTGTGCTAGGTATTAGTTCCAATCCTCATTCTCTCTCTCTCCTCTTGTTAGGCCCCTATACTACTAGTGTAACCCCTTATTGTTATTAGTGAACCCCCTTATTATATTGTTGTTCCCATGTAATCCCCATATTGTTATTATTATGCCCCATAGAAGCCCACTATTGTTATTATTCTGCAGTTACATTATTATTGTTGTGCCGGCTCTGATTGTATTATGACCCCTTAGACTCCTATATATAGAAAGGAGGTCTTTTCATTTGTATCATCCAAGAATTATTCATTTGTGTAATGTAAATGAGGTTTCCCCCTCGAAGAGTCTTACTTTGAAGGCATTGATCTCTCTTTTCTATCTTTTTGTGAGTTGGTTCCATAACATTTGGTATCAAAGCTTTAGATTCTAAGGTTTCGTTGTGTAGAAATTCCTTCTGTAGATCAACAGATTATGCAATATACTAAAACACAATACATTATCTACTTCTACAACACTTTGTGGAAGCTTAATCAATTTGAGCACGATCAATGAGAACACATATAACTGAGAATGAGAAATTAATCACACATAACACAGAAGAAATAACCCGGGAAAAGCCTCAGCCTAAAACCCCAATCTCTATATTAATACAAGTGGAAAATAGTCACAGAATTACACAAAGCCTTAGCTTGAAAGCCAACTAGCTCTCAGTATAATCCCTTTGCTGCTCATAGACAGTCAAAGGCCTCTCACAAACCTTCTCCTCTACCCTCCAAGCCTCCTATTTCCTTGTGCAGTTTTTCTTGGGGTCCAGTGCTTCCACACATGTGAATTCCCACCTCACACTGCTCACTTGGCCCAATAGTAACTGCACAATATTGAAGGAGATAAATCCTTCTGCATATATGAGTTTCCTTTATAGGAAAAATTCATCCAACTGATAGTACATTGTCCCTCCTCTGATCTCAACTGGGTCTCTGACAGAACTGACATGCATGAGTTATTTATGAGAGAATATTCAGTTATCTGAAGTGCAATAGTTACATGCATGCAAGCATTAACTAACTGAACTCACAATTAATTCAACAAACTATTTGAATTAATCTAACTGGACTTCACTCGGTTAACTAAGTCAACTAATTACAACTCATCCTTATCTCTTTAACTAATGGATAAATTCCTCAATTAATGGAGAAACTGTTGCATGTCCCCACATAGACTTCATGTTTGATTTTCTACAACTAATTAACTCAAGATGAATTAATTAATTATTTTACAAACAATTTCTAAGATCAAATTCGAATTTTACTTCACTATTTTAGTTTAGGGACTGACTAAAATAGGAATCTATCCCGAACTGCTAAAAATAACAATTTTATTTTTAGCACTTCCATTTTTCATTCCTTGTTGCTCAATCCAGCACTGGTACCTGAACTGCTATTTATAGCAGTGATATTTTTAGCATTTCTTGTAGCCATTTTCAACACTCCCTCTCAACAAGAAAGGCTTCAACTCGAACCCGATCCTAAACCTTTGGAATGTTCTACATGCAACACTTCTTCCAAGTGTGGATGCTCCAGCAACTCTAGAAACAAAAAAACTCCCAACTGACCTCTTTGTTGGGCTAGAAAAATACTCTGATGCTAAAGCTCCCTCTGCCGTTGACAAGTGCTCCCTCTCTAACCTCTAAGATGCTACAACATCTCCATGCATCTCCCACCGTTGCACACCCCTCTGAGCCTCTTGCATTGCTACAGCCTACTAACTCTACACAGTCTTGGGACTCCTTCACTGTAGCTCTCTCTGCCGCTCCATCTACATTTGTCTCTACCCACTCAGCCAGTCTTGCTACTCCTCATCGGGGCTCGCGTAGCAAAGTTGAATCAAAGAGGTTGGGTACCTCAAGGATCCTACCCCTATTCTAGCCTTCTTGTAACTGTCACTCCACATCGCCCCACCTCCTACTTGGAGGTATGGATGCATGTGATCCCTCTACTCACCTGGCTCGAAATTTCCCCCTACTGGAGGTCTCTGCATGAGTGGATGCCTCCACTCGATATCCTCTCGACTTCCCCAGTTGTGGCTGCTCCACAACCTCCTGAAGCTACTTCACCAATCGTTGCTCCTCCACATTCGTCTAAGACTTCTCCTGTGATTGCATGTTGAGAGGTAATGTACTCTCCCTCTCATCCACCAAGTCTACATCAGTTGCCTTGCTCCTCAAGGCTTTCCATGCATCTAGAACCTCAAGAGCATACAGGTTCTTGAATCGTGAACCAATCTACTTCACCTATCTCGTGGTGATGTGTCGAAGGAAAACCTTTCCCTTACTGAAAACTACATCATAGCCCTTGTCTTCCAGCATGGCAATCGACACCAAATTTTTCCTCAGTCCTGGTACATACTTGACAATGGTCAAGATAATGCGAACTCCATGCTTCCTCTAAAAAACAACTTTGCCTACACCTAAGACATTATACTTTTCATCATTACCCATTGCGATCCACATCTGGAGATCCTTCTCCTCCAAGGTACTGAACAAACTCTTGTCGTCGGTCATGTGTAAAGAAGATCCACTGTCAAGAAACCAACCACTTCCCACAATGGATGAAACCATGCATGAGAAAAGTGTGAAATCCAACTCAAACTATGAGGCCAGTGCCTCAGCTTCTGATCCTTCCACGGGTCCATTCTTGGATTTCCTCAGTGGACAATTTGTAGCAAAATGGCCCACTTCATGACAACAAAATCATCGCACTTTCGATTTGTCAAACTTCTTCCCACCATGGGAAGAACTCGATTTGGGATGACAAGCCTTCTCCTTCCCTTTCTTTTCCTTACTCGCTAAGGCACAATTATCTTCATCCTCCTTGGATGAAGAAGATCCATCTCTGGAGCTTCTTCTTATCTCCTCCTGCATTCGATCCAACCAAAGTCGTTCCCAATCTGGCAGTTTTTCTCTTCAATTAACCGAGTCTTGGTAGCTATGCCAGCTCTTAGGAAGACCGAGGAGTGCAAGACTCACCATATCATCATCAGTGATCGTGATCCCTACACTTCCAAGCTCATCCCTACAGGTGGTGAGCTTGTTCAGATATGTAGAGATCGTGTCGCCCTTTTCACACTTGATCTTATGAAGCTTGTCTTTCAGCACTAGCTTCCTCTGATCGTTGTTGTTCTCATATAAATCTTTCAATGTTTTCCACATTGAAAATGGTATATCCTTCCCAAGGAGGCTCGAGACAATGTGGTCTCGAACTCCCTCCAGGAGGATTCTCCTTGCTCTAGCCACACATTTCTTCCATTCCGCCAATTGAGTAGCATCAGTCGGCTTGGGGACTTCTTGATCAATGAAGTCCTTTAGATCTTTATCCTCTAATACTGCCTCCATGTGATCCTTCCATGCTATTTAATTCGAGCTGCCATCAAGGGCATACTCGAGTCTTAAACCACTGAACGCCATTGGTGAAATTGAGATGTGATAAGAAATCGATTTCTATATTCAGGAACCACAAACTTTGAACTTCTCCTTCTTGTATATTGTTCTTCGCCTTGATCAACTTGGCTTTGATACCATGTAGAAATTCCCATTGTATATCAACAGATTATGCAATATACTAAAACACAATACAAGATCTACTTCTACAACACTGTGGAAGCTTAATCAATTGAGCATGATCAATAAGAAGACATATAAATGAGAATGAGAAATTAATCACACATAACATAGAAGAAATAACCCAGGGAAAGCCTCAGCCTAAAACCCCAATCTCTATATTATCATACAAGTGGAAAATAGTCATAGAATTACACAAAGCCTTAGCTTGAAAGCCAACCAGCTCTCAGTATAATCCCTCTACTGCTCATAGACAATCAAAGGCATCTCACAAACCTTCTCCTCTACCCTCCAAGCCTCTTATTTCCTTGTGCAGTTTTTCTTGGGGTCTAGCGCTTCCACACACGTGAATTCCCACCTCACACTACTCACTTGGCCTAGTAGTAACTACGCAATCCTGAAGGAGATAAATCCTTCTTCATAGATGAGTTTCCTTTATAGAAAAAATTCATCCAACTGATAGTACATTGTCACTCATCTGATCTCAACTGGATCTCTGACTGAACTGACATGCATGACTTATTTATGAGAGAATATTCAATTATCTGAAGTGCAACAGTTACATGCATGCAAGCATTAACTAACTGAACTCACAATTAACTCAACAAACTGTTTGAATTAATCTAACTAGACTTGACTCAGTTAACTAATTCAAGTAATTACAACTCATCCTTATCTCTTTAACTGATGGATAAATTCCTCAATTAATGGAGAAATTGTTGCATGTCCCCACATAGACTTCATGTTTGATTTTCTACAACTAATTATCTCAAGATGAATTAATTAATTATTTTGCAAAAAGCTGCTAAGATCAAATTCAAATTTTACTTCACTATTTTAGTTTAGGGACTGACTAAAATAGGAATCTATCCTGAACTGCTAAAAATATCAATGTTATTTTTAGCACTTCCATTCTTCATTCCTTGTTGCTCAGTTTAGCACTGGTACCTGAACTACTATTTATAGCATTGCTATTTTTATCACTTCTATTTTTAGCATTTCTTGTTGCCATTTTCAACACTCCCTCTCAACAAAAAAGGCTTCAACTCGAACCTAATCCTGAACCTTTAGAATGTTCTGCATGCAACACTTCTTCCAAGTGTGGACGCTCCAGCAACTCTAGAAACAAAAAAACTCCCAACTGACCTCTCTGTTG
This sequence comes from Pinus tabuliformis, assembly GCA_031772625.1. Lineage (NCBI taxonomy): Eukaryota > Viridiplantae > Streptophyta > Pinopsida > Pinales > Pinaceae > Pinus > Pinus tabuliformis. The sequence goes on from CM062805.1 coordinate 825,022,273, forward strand.
GGCTCGAAATATACTCTGATGGAATTTTCACTATAACATTTGTTCTGTGACATTTCAAAAGCTAAAACAAAAACCCATTTGAGACGAAATCACGCTGAACCTTGGGCCCCAATTACAGATCTTGTCTCACTATATTTGTGGAGTTGTGATCGGAGGAAGTTAGGGTTTTTGCAGACTCCTGAATTAAATTCCAAACAGGTGACCTTGGGAAACTCGTCATAACTCTCTCTATTAGCATCCAATTCAAATTTAGTAAAGATTTAGAGAAAGAAAACAGATTTTAGTTTGTTGGGTATCATTTTGAGAACCTAAGGTCTAAAAAGTGACACGTGGCACTTCGTACAAGTTCGCTCTACTGAGCCAGTCTATAATCAGGTCATCGTGGGAGATTTGACGTAACTTTGCCTTGGAGAATCCAATCTTGATCAGACTTGTGGGGTTAGAAATAAGACTCAGAGGGCTACCACAGGACTAAATTTCAGACCTTGGATATTCTATATTTCAGAGATACAACACATTCAAGATCGAGCTTCTAAAAGAAAGAAAAAGAATGACTCGAATCAAGAAAATAGAAACACCTAGTAAGCAAAAATGGATGGATGATTTGAAGAATGCAATCGAAACTAAGATAAATAGTTTTATCTATGCCATAGAAGCTAATACGATGGTATGAAAGCATGTTGGAAGAAAGGCATGGAAGATTTGAAGAAAGACATGGAAGGTTTGAAGGAAGGTGGGACAAAGCTAGTACAAGAAAGACCTCCTAATGGTGAAAAGGTAGTAGAGGAAACTTATGATGAGAACGAAAGTAATGTTAATCACAATTTCATAAAATATAACATTGAATTGAAGACCCAGCATATTCCGAAGATAGAAATGAGGAAGTTTTATGGAAAGGATCCCGTAACATGGATACTACATATGGAGAATATTTTGATCTACATAATGTGCAAAACACACAAAAGGTACGTATTGCATCTTTATATTTAGAATCGAAGCAGTTTGTATGGTATAGAGGGATTTGTTCTCGTAAACAACTTGTCACCTGGTCAATTTTCACGGAGGAAATGATAGCACATTATGAGAATACACAAAGCAACACCTTCTTTAGCCAATTGATAAATCTCAAACAAAAGGGTTCAATGGTAGAGCACATTGAGCACTTCCAAAAATTGAATATAAGGGTAAATGATATTCCAGAGAAGCATAGGATTGAAGTCTTCATAAGGACTTTAAATGATAACATCCAACATGAGGTTCACCTTTGGGAACCTAATTCATTGGATATGGCATATAGTTTGGCAAGAAAAATTGAAAGCAAAATTACAGCAACAAGGATGCCTACCACTCATAACTATAAAGATGGAACTGTTGTTGCTCCCAGCCTTTCACCACCTACAAAGTTGACACCAAAAAAATTGGAAGAAAAAAGAGCAAAAGGACTTTGTTACAATTCTGATAGAAAATACATTAAAGGTCACAAGTGTGCTAAGCAAAAATTAATTTACATAGATGGGGAAGAGGAGAAATAAAATGAACAAGAAACGTCAAAACAAGAAGATATACACCAGGAACAAACCCTGGAGAAAGAAGAAATGAATATGACCATATATTGTAATGCATTGGACAGAATCACAACTCCTAAAACTATCAAGATAGAAGGACATATCAAGAAGAAAAAGGTAATAGTGTCGATTGCCTTGGGCAGTACCCATAATTTTATTCATTGTAAAATAGCCAAGGAATTGAATTGCTTCCTATATCCAGCTCGAGAGTGTCAAGTGATCGATGCAAGTGGAGGAACCATAAATTTCTCTGGAAAGTACCATAATATCAAGCTATCTATGGGAGAATATATATTGAATAGCCCAATTCTTTCCATTCCAATGGGTGGTGTTGATGTTGTAGTAGGAGTCCAGTGGCTACAATCCTCGGGTACAATAGCTTTTAATTTTCAAGAACTTTTCATGAAATTTTCTTTGGAAGGAAAGGAAGTTGAATTAAGGGGTATCACAGGGAAACCGAGAAACATAATCAGCTCTAATGAAATGACAAATCTTCTAAAGAAAGAAAAACAAGGTGTAATAGCACAATTATGTTCTCTAGAGGTTCCCACATCAAAATCATATATTTCTCCAGATCCGCAAAAAGTATTAGACAATCATTCCAAGGTATTTGAGACTCCCAAAGGCCTCCCACCTATTCATGATCATGATCATGCTATTTGTTTGATTCCAAGAATTGTTCCTCCAAACATGAGGCTTACTGATATCCATATGCCCAAAAGAGTGAAATTGAATGTACGGTTGTAGAACTGTTAGAGGTTGGTATAATTATCCAACCAAATTCGATAAATGAACCAAGTGATGAATGGAAGAATGTCGAATCAGGGTTGGAACTCATTCAAAAGTTGCAAAAGATCCCAGTTCAAACAATATTTCCAGAACTTGATGAGGACAGAAAATTCATATTGGAACCTGGAGCAGTCACAGACACAAGAACTTGACAACTATGAAATCAATAAATTTCAGAGTATCTCATCAAGTGGAATAACTTACCCACTGAAGATTCCACATGGGAGGATAATAATTTTATACAAAAGCATCCATAACTACTCAAGCGTTGAGGACAACACTTTTGGAAGGAGAGGGGCATGTTAAGTCCCTATACTACTAGTGTAACCCCTTATTGTTATTAGTGCAACCCCCTTATTATATCATTGTTCCCATGTAGTACCCATATTGTTACTATTGTGCCCCATAGAAGCCCACTATTGTTATTATTGTGCAGTTACATTATTATTGTTATGTTGGCTCTGATTGTATTATGACCCCTTAGACTCCTATATATAGAAAAGAGGTTTTTTCATTTTTCATCCAAGAATTATTTTGTGTAATGTAAAGGAGGTTGCCCCCTCGAAGAGACTTATTTTGAAGGCGTTGATCTCTCTTTAATATATTTTTGTGAGCTGGTTTCATAACACCTCTGGCCATCTCATTCCATCCTCGGATCGCTTCTTCTCTAGGAAGCAAGAGAGCTTGGTAACCGTCCTAACTGTCTGGAGAGTTTCTTAGTTTTTTTTTTTTTTTTTTTTTTTAAATTATTCAATTTCTTAAACACACAGTTTGTTTTTTTTTTGTTTTTTATAAACTTCATTTCTTTAAATTATTCAATTTCTTAAACACACAGTTTGTTAGGCCTTTTCACTGAGCCACAAGTCATTGAAGTTTGTAAAATAACTAGTAAAAGTGAAAGTAAAAATAAAAGAAGAAGCAGCAGTCAATAAAATATCTACGGGGTGTCACAATATGCTAGCATCAAGAATAGTGTAAAAATTCATGCCGAAAATAGCTTGTTTAAATCAAATTTAATTTAAGGTATTTGTTCCCTGTATAGGGAAGCATTACATCTTAGTTATCATGGATTTTGAACATGAAGCTCCATAACGACATCCTAAAAATGAATATATTTAGTTTTTAATTATGATATATAAATAAGTATTCTAGGTATCATGGATTTTGAACATGAAGCTCTATAACCACATCCTAAAAATGAATATATTTAGTTTTTAATTATGATATATAGATAAATATTCCACTACACATTACAAGAGTCAAAATCAACCTATGTGAAACCCTTGTACCTTTCTTAGTTCCAAGATGAATATCATTCATTATATTTTAATAAAATAAGAACTCTTTTCTTGTAAAAATTTCTATGACTTCAATGTAATTGATGTGTTGCATGAGCTTTCTTATTTATATTTTATTTTGATGCATATTTATTTCTTATTTCTTAGTAATTTAAATATGTTATTTAATTGTAAAAAGTAAGGTTATCAAGATTTTATTAATATAAATATTTAAATGTGAAAATATTTAAAATAATGTTAATTAAAAGTGAATTTGATTAACTGCAAAGTTTTTATAAATAACCTAAAAAATAATTATATTTAAAATATAAAATAATTATAATATACTTTTTTAAATGAAAATAATTAGTTTAAATGAAAGTGACCTATTTAATTGATGTGATAATTTTCTCATCACTTGAATGTTAACATTGTTAATAATTTTGATATTATGTTTTGCTTTTCTTCAATAATGAATGAGTAAACATCTCCATTGTTAATTTGAAACAATAACTAAAAAGGCATCACCCTTGATTTGAAGGAGTAACTACTAAGTATATGATATGCATTTATAGTTCGAAAAATTTTCACATTATTGAATTGTTTATTTTACATATATTTGTTCTATATGTGGAATGGAGAAATTATAAATCTCAATTTCATATTAACAAAGTATAAATATAAAGGAGAGATACCAAGATTGAAAAGTATGGATATATATAATACCAAAATTAAAAAGTACAGGTTGCATGCAAGATAGAAAGACAAGTTTGTTGGAAAAAAAAAATGAAAAGGGAATTCACCAAACAATTTACATAGATAGTTTGGTTGGTGATTTCCTTGTGATGCGGTATGATGTAAATTGTGAGAATAAAAGTTCAAATTCTATAAGTGATTACCAAAAGAAACTATAATAAAGGTTGTCCCACATTTCATTTGTCCATTTCTTTATTTACGGCCACTATTATAAATTTTACTAAAGTCTAGGGATTGAAATTCGCTATTATAAATTTACTAAAGTCAGGTTGAAATCTGCTATTATAAATTTTACTAAAGTCTAGGGGTTGAAATTTTTATCAGTAAAGTTTAGAGGTTGTCATTAAGTCTTTTAGGGCTAAAATTTAAATTTCATTGTACATGAATCTTTGAATTATAAATTTAAAATTTAACCATAAATTTAAATTTCATTGTACATGAATATTTAAATTATAAATTTTAAAATTTAACCTTGAAAATATTAATTTATTTTTAAACTAAATGTTTCAAAGTGTGGGTCAAGAAAAGTTTATTATAACTTTATTTTAAATTATTATTAGTTATAAAAACAATTAATATATTATTATTAGTGGACTCTTGAAGTTACACCATACTATTGGTAAAGCTCTAGCCCACTTTGTTATAGAACAGGAAGCCAAAAATCTAAGATTGAAAAGGAGAATAAATGAGCTCGAGGAGGTTGTTAATCCAACACCCTTGTTTATGACCCCCTTAGCTATCAAAGCTCTTGAGTCTACAACAAACACACCTAGCACACCCCATCGAATAAAGAAAGCGGCATGCTCATAGCAATTAGATCTCATGTTGTAATTAACATTAATAAGAGAATTCCTGGATGCGGGTGGATAATTTGGCGAGCAGCACGACGGCGGTGTGGAGGGTGGGCGCGTGGCTAATCACCATCGCCAGCCGGCCTCGCATGGGGTATGAGTTAATGACTCAGTACACAAACTTAATTGATGTATTAACGCAGCTCCTGTCCTCCCTCCAGTTTGATAGTTTAACTGTAATGGCGCTCTGCTTGGCTTTCACTCCTGCTCCTCCCTTGCGCTCAAGCTGGTCTAGCGAGACTAAAGCTCCTCGCTCTCGAGACAGATCAGGATATTGTCTGGCTCGGGATCAAGGCGTTGCTATCCATCAGTGCTTTCATGCTTCTAATAATCAGTTTGGCATCTTCCTCCGTCGCCCCCTCTCAGTCTCCTTCGCTGCTGTTTGTTCCGCTCCTCCTGCAAACTTCAAAATGCCCAGAGTGCGCTCAAGGATGATCAGCAGAAGAGGTAGCTCCCGTGGTCATGTCTCCCGCCAGCCTTCCTCCACGACCTCGGACCCTTCGTCTGAAGCTTCAGACTTTGGCTTTGATAGATACCCTGTAACTAGAAGTGGTCGGGGCAGGGGACGAGGGCAATTCATCACAGAAGCGTGCTCTCACCACTCCCAATCTCACACGGCTCGCTTTCGCTTCCCCTGCTCTCTGGGAAATTCCTCCTTCATTGCGTCAGTCACCATTGAGCTGTGTGAAGACACTGTCGGTCCGGGGGTTGTTGGCTCAGGGGCTCCCTTGGCGCTGAGTAAGGCAGACAAGAACGAATCCTCGCAGATTGAGATTACTCAGCGAAAGGACCAAGGTGGCTCAGCAACACAGGAAACGACAATTCACGCCGGTCTGAGCACTCCTGCAGGTGGTGGTTCTTCAAGTAAAGAGGGCCAACCCTCTGAGTTCGAAGACCCTGACCAATTCGGCTGCCGCATTGTTGAAGAAACGCCTCCGACCTCGCATGAAGATTAAACAGGTCTGCACCTTCTGGTTTTGTTCAGTTGTTGTAAGAAGATGCCCAATCCCTTCCGGTTCCAAAGTCATTTCTTGTTTTACAATTCTCAGAATCAGGTCTTCTGCAAATTTTGACTTGCCGGTTTCCCCTGCGTGGGCGGCTCTCTCCAGTCTTTTGGTCATTGTCTTGGTCACTGTTTTTTGGTCACTGTCTTTCTGGTTAATGTCTTGGGTCAACCTGTTTATGGGACAGCTTTCGGTCAAAAAAGGGTTGCGCAGTACTGAGTTTTTGTTTGGTTCCAAACACTTTGTCCCAGTTTTCAGTTACAGTCTCCAGACACATCAAGTTTTAAAGCAAGTCATTATGCAGGTTTTCTGGTCAGTTTTTCAAGCGATATTTTGTAAGCATGCCTTCTCTTGGGCTAGAACTCTTGAGGCCACAACCTCTCTGTAATCATATTTTGTATTAATATAGAAGTAGCCAAATAAAAAAAAAAAAAAAAAAAAAACAACAACAACAACACACATTAATAAGAGAATGGAAATTATTGAATAACTATGAGAGATCGCCCTACATTTGAGGACTTTAGCGCAATTGTTTCATTTGCTTTCTAATTATCTTAAAAAGGATCTAGAAAATTATCAAAAAATTGTTGATAAAAAATTATCAACCTTTATGAATAAGATTAGCTTACTTAGCAAATTCCAAAGGATGCAACAGAGCCTCCTAGGACCCAAAAGATTAAAGCATATAAAAGTCGATTGGTCAGATATAACTAAGATGCTAGAGGAGGCTATTATTTATTTTGAAAATATGAACACTAAAAGGAGCAAGGCCTCTCAAAAGGCCATTCAAGTTGTTTATGACCTCAAGGGCCCTCGCATGATCAGATTCTCTATGCTTGTCTTTAAAGCTATTCTACATGAAAACCTAGAAATCATTAAGACTAAAATGCGTGCCGAATCTGAAAACCTCACTGATTTCCTAGAGGAAGATATTAAAATGTGGTTAGTTACATTTGTAAACTATAAAGAAGACTTGTCATCTATAACCGCATAATTGCAAGTAGATTCCCAATGTGTTGAGGAGGATATCTTCAACTTATGTGTCAATCAAGACATAACAGTCCCTCCAATGAAAGAGTATATTGAAGAATGGATAATGAAATCACTATAAGATGTTCTTAATATTGGATTTGCTATTGGTTTTGGCATGATTTGTTGTCTCTTGATCACTTTTGTAGGTACATAATTGTTGAGAGAAGCAGGAACAAGTCTGTGATACAAGCAGTTCGAGGATCTCAACAAAGGAAATCAAAATAGCATCAGAATGAGATAGGTCATCTCTCTCCTTCTACTTTTCAATTATAATCTAGGAAGATGTCTAGTTGATTGTCACTTCAGTTGCTAGACCCACTCATTGGGCTATGGGGATCGTCTTTGTCCGCAGAGAGGATTAACCTTGTCCACAAAATGGTGATTCCACTGGGGAGCCTATGACCCTTTCCATCTAATCTTTCACCTTGATCTTTTATCTAGTTTGACCAACCGTCGATTTTTCGTCTTAACTGCATCAGTTTGGGTTTATAGCATCACTGTTTACTGCTTTAGAGTGTTAATTCTGGATTGTTTCTTGGAATATTTTTAGTTTTTTACCATATTTCTCGCCCATCGCAGGTTTAGCCTTTATAGTCGCGATGGCATCGTGGTTTTTACCTTTACAGTCCCGATGATCGCGGTTTTTACCTTTACAGTTGCAATGGAAAAAAAATTATTCATCTTTTGGTCATGCTGAAATCATTACTACTTTTGCTATAAAAAGTAGTGATGTCATCATGAATTTTCCTATGAAAAGTAGTGATACTCGTGGGTTTGGGTATGTAAAGTAGGGATGATCCTTGAATGTGAGAATTTTTTAGGTTTCTTCCTAAGAATCCAGTGTGTGTTGGCCCCTAAGGTCTTTTGCTATCCTGTATGCTTGGATTTGGCAATGTTTTGATTGATTTCCTTGATTAATTTGCAAAATTTATCTCATTGGATTCGAAGTGAAATCTGACTAAGTTCTAGGGCTTCTAGTCAATTGGTCATCACTTGCTTCTTGTTGTTGTCATTGGGATGCTTGTTTTATTGATTGATTGAGTGTTGTTTGTTGGAAATAATACTGAGAGGGGGGGTGAATCAGTATTATCAAGCAATTTGATAAATCTTCCTTATTTGATCTTTGAATTATTTTTGCATATCAGTACCATAAAATAATGAGCATGAAAAATCAGATAGTCACACCAAAGAACACAAGATGTAAGGTGGAAACCCAATGTGGGTGAAAACCACCTGCTGCAATATGTCTCTATCTTCTTTCAAATTAGAAACTTCTTTTACAATGATTTTGTACTGGTGCAGTCCTTTACCAGTACGCAGGCTACAACCTGCGGAGAGCTACAACTCTCTCTCTTTCTCGTTTTCCAGTCTACTGCTGGAAGGGAGCTACAACCCCCTACTTCTTATCAGATGATCAACAAATACATAACAGATATAGACCATTACAGATATCAGATCAGCAATAACAGAACTAACCCAGAACACCTTATCAACAGAGAAATTCAATCAACAGAACATCTTAAAACAGAGACGCAGTTTTTCTTTCAATGGCCTGCGACCAGACGCCGTTAACCTTCTGCTACTCTGCGTCCACACGCAGATATCCTTCTGCTCCGCTGCGTGCCCACGCACTGTTCCTGTGACTGCTCTGCGTTCTGTTGCTTCAGGGACGCACCCAAAGATACTATCGCGCCGCGTCTTTCGCTACAGAGACGCACCTGAAAACATTATCGCGCCGCGTCTTTCTGCTTCAGAGACGCACCTGAACCTTGATCTCCCTGCGTCCCCACGCAGGTCTCTCTCTACTGTACTGCGTCTCGGCGCACTTACCCTTTACAGTATCTGCGTCCCGGTGCACTTTCCCTTCACTGAACCTGCGACCCTTCAGATGTAAATGATATGAAGACTTCAGAACAGACCCAAACAGTCAGATCTACAGATCTGATCATGCGCCATAGAGATCACAGTCCATTAGAAGATTCGCCCTCTTAGATCTGGACTAGATCTCACCAAATAAGATATTCAACCCCAGACAATTGCTCAATCCAAATGAACACCTTTGCTTTATATAGGCAAGCTCCTCCCCAAAACATGGAACAATACCACGAGCCGACACCATAGAAACACAAAACCGTCGGCTAGATACCACACAAGAAACCCCCACGTGCCTTGAAATGTGTGCACTGGGTAGACGCACCCCCTGAACGGCTGGCCGGCGTCCCTGGACGCGGGTTCTGCATGGTATACCTGCGGGGACGCACTTTCTGAACCGATTGTCTGCGTCCTTCTTAATTTTCAACAAACTGAGAGCCTTACCACTGGAGTTGCCATCAAGTACAACATCTGTAACATACAGTCATACCAGAAAACATAATGCCAACAATCTCCCCCTTTGGACTTGATGGCAACCTCACAAACTTCAGATTCATTCTCCCCCTTTGACATCAAGGGCAAAGGGTATGCTCCCCCTAAGCTCATGCTCCCCCTGAATATGAACCAGATCTGCAGCAACGCACCACCATGAAAGAGATAGAGACATATTGCAGCTATTTCCAAGATCTCCTTCTCCATAATGCCAACAATGCATTATGTGCTCCCCCTGAGCCTGTACCACCAATAAGAAGAGGTTCAACAAGATGATGCATCAACAATCCCCAGCTTTTGCCTGAGGTATTCAAACGTGTCCCTGGGCAATGGTTTGGTAAGAATATCAGCAACTTGTTCCTTGGAAGGAACATACTCCAACTTGACTTTCTGTTCAAGCACTTGTTCCCGGAGAAAATGGTACTTGATTGGTATGTGCTTGGTTTTTGAATGCATAACCGGATTCTTTGAGATGCTGATTGCACTTGTGTTATCACATAAGATGGGGATAGGTGGTGTACAAGTGATTTGAAAATCCTGCAAAGTCTGCATCATCCAAAGGAGTTGAGTGCAACAAGATGCAGCAGCAACATATTCCGCTTCAGCTGTAGACAAGGCAATCGAACTCTGTTTCTTGCTGAACCAAGATACCAGTCTGGAACCCATAAAGAACGCACCACCACTTGTGCTTTTCCTGTCATCCACGCTTCCGGCCCAATCTGCATCTGTATAAGCATGAAGAGTAAGATCTGTATCTCTAGGATACCATAAGCCATAATTTTGAGTCCCTTGAAGATATTTGAAAATTCTCTTTACTGCTTGAAGATGAGTCTCCTTCGGATTTGCCTGAAATCTTCCAACTATTCCAACTGCATGCATGATGTCTGGTCGGGTACCTGTCAAATATAGTAAACTTCCAATCATAGATCTGTAGGTTGGTTGATGTACTGCTGCAGATTCATCATTTGCACTGAGACTACATCCTGTGACCATGGGTGTACATACAGGTTTTGCATCTTCCATGCCATATTTCTTCAAAATCTGCTTGAGATACTTGGTTTGAGATAAAAAGATTCCTCCTTCCTTTTGTTGGATTTGCAAACCAAGGAAATATGTCAGTTCTCCTAGCAAGGACATTTCAAATTCTTTCTGCATGACTGAGGCAAAGCTTTGACTCATAGCTTCTTCATTGCTGCCAAAAATAATTTCATCTACATACACAACAAGTATTAGCAATTTGTCATTTTCAACTTTTATATACAGATTGCTATCTGCTGAACCTTTTGAGAAACCTTGTTGATGAAGATATTTGTCCAACCGGTAGTACCAAGCCCTTGGAGCTTGTTTGAGACCATAGAGAGCCTTTTTCAATCGGCATACAAGATTTGGATCATTTCCAAGAATGAACCCATCTGGCTGTTCAATGTACACTTCTTCTTCCAAGTCTCCATTCAGAAAGGCTGATTTCATGTCCATTTGAAATACTTTGAAGTTTTGAAAACTTGAGAGAGCAAGGAACATTCGGATGGCCTCAAGTCTTGCAACAGGAGCAAAAGTTTCTTCAAAGTCTATTCCTTCTTGCTGCGCATACCCTTTACAAACAAGTCTGGCTTTGTTTCTAATTACTTCTCCATTTTCATTCAATTTATTTTTGAAGACCCATTTTGTTCCGATTACATTCTTATCCTTTGGTCTAGGAACCAGCTCCCAAGTGTTGTTCTTTTCGATTTGCTCAAGTTCTTCATCCATTGCTTTCACCCAACATTCATCTTTGCATGCTTCTTTCATATTTTGTGGTTCAGTAGAGGAGAGTAATGCCAAATAGCTTGAGGCTTCTGCAACAGTTCTTCTTGTTTATACACCTGCTTCTTTCTGCCCCACAATCTGAGATTCTGGATGATTCTTCTCAACATATCTGGATGGAGTTTTCTCTTCTATTCTTGTCTGCTCCTCTGGTTCTTCTTGAGGTTCTCCTTGGGGTTCTTCTTCTTCATTATTCTGTCTTTGAGGGTAGCCTTCATCTTCTTCTATATCTTCATGATGTATTTGCCTAGGAATATATCCCTTCTCATCAACCACTACATCAATGTTGTCAACAATTCTGCCAAGCCTTTTATTGTAGCATTTGTATGCTTTGCTATGTGGAGAATAGCCAAGAAGAATGCCTTCATCTGCTCTAGGTTCAAGTTTGCCAAGCTGCTCATCAGTATTCTTGATATAGCATTTGCTCCCAAAGATTTTGAAGTGCTTTACCGAAGGAGTTTTACCACTCCAGAGCTCATGAGGAGTTTGAGTGCTGTTCACCCGGACATTTGTCTTGTTGAGAATAATAACCGCAGCATGTGCAGCTTCACCCCAGAAAGTTGCGGGAGTTCCTGATTCATCAAGCATAGCACGAGCCATTTGTTGGATTGTTCTGTTCATTCTTTCAACAACTCCATTTTGCTGAGGAGTTCTAGCTGTAGAGAATTCTCTCCTTATCCCATGTTCATCACAGAAATCGAAAAATTCATTTGAAGTAAATTCCCCACCTCTGTCGGATCTGAGGCACTTAATTTTGTGACCTGATTCATTTTCAACCAAGGCTTTGAAGGTCTTGAATTTTTCGAATGCTTCATCTTTGTGCTTCATAAGTCCTAACCAGACAAACCTGGAGAAATCGTCAATAAATAATATCAAGTATTCCTCTCCTCTAGGTGTTCTTTTCCTGAATGGGCCACATGTATCTGTATGTACTAGCTCAAGAGGCATGCTAGCTGATCCCTCTTTCTCTGGAAAGTTAGTCCTGGTTTGTTTTCCAAACTGACATGATCTGCATATGGTGTTGTCAGGAATTTTGATATCTGGAAGATCGCGAACTGCCTGATATTTGCATGCTTTCCTTATTTGTGAGAAGCTTAGATGTCCCAACCTTCGATGCCATAACCAGTGCTCTTCATCCTTGCTAAGATAGCATTGTTGTTGTCCTTCTTCAAATATGTACAGATTATTTGGAGTTCTTTTGCCTTTGAGTACTGTTTTACCTGTATCAAGATCACGAACAAGACATCCATTCGATCTGAAAATAACCTCGGTTTTTTTATCACACATCTGGCTGACACTTAGTAGATTATGCTTCAATCCATCAACATACAAAACATTTCCAGCCTTGACCTTTTCTTTCAAAGGAGCAATACCTTTTCCTTTTATAGTTGCAGGAGTATCATTTCCAAAAGAAACTTTCTTTCCCTTTTCTAAAGTAGAATAAGATTCAAGTTTTTCTTTATCACCTGTCATATGTTTCGAACATCCACTGTCAATGTACCATAGATTTTCCTGTCCTTCTGCATAAAATGCTATCCCACATCTTTCTGTTTGAGGTTCCTTTATTCGCCATGTTTTGGTGCTTGTGGCTTGTTCCTTTTTCTCCTGAAACCTGCTCCTGCATTCAAAGTCTTCATGACCAAAATTATTGCAAATAGAACATTCAACTTCATTTTCAAGAACCGAAAAGTTGTTATAGGTCCTTTTTGTAATCCCTGTCATACTTCTTTGTTTTTGAGCTTCCCTAGTCATGATTGTTTTATATGCAACACATTGAGCTGCTTTGTGACCAAAGTTATGGCAAGAAAAGCATTGTCCATTGAAGAAGCTTCTGCGGTTATTGAATCTACCAGCCAACTGATTGTAATTTCTATTTTCATCTATTCTTGAACCAAATTGAGAAGATTTTACCTGTGGCTGGTTGTAGCTTTTGTTCACCCTTAAGATGGATTGTCCCTGATAGTTTCTGTTTGTAATTCGTCCCTGCTTTACCTGATTATCTTCATTGTTCTTCTGCTCATTTCTTCTTGCTGCATCAAGATAACTTTTTGAGGTGGATGCTTGAGAGGTTTCTCCATTATAGCCCAAACCTGTCTTGTTTAGAGGAGACCGCTGCACATTGATAATCTCATCCAAAGTTTCAGATCCTTTGACAAACTTAAGATTAATAGCTTTTGTTTTCTCAATTTCTTTTCTGAGACCAACAATTTCACCTTCTAGTTTTTCAAGATGTTTTTCCTTTTCATCAATTTGAAATTGCAAAGTATCAATGATCACATTCTTTTCTTCTATGCATCTCTTGAGTCTAGTAATTTCATCATAGAGATTATCCACATCTACAGCATCCTCATAATCATCATCTTCAAATGCCATTAACAGCTTATATTTATTACCTTGTTCATCTTCATCACTGTTTGATAAGCCATCACTATCTTCATGGGTGTAGTAGCTTTTCTTATTTGCACTTTGTTTCTTGTTCCACTTAGCAGGTTCTTTTCCTTTATCCTTATAAGGACATTTTGCAGCATAATGACCTACTCTTCCACAAGCAAAGCATTTGAAAGGTAGCTTACCTCTGAATCTTCCAGAACCCCTTTGAAGATTTCTGACAAAATTTGATTCTTCTTCCTCTTCTTCTGGAACATGGCTTGCTTCATAGTAATCTTCTTTGCCTGATGCCTTAAAAGCAGCTTCCCTTCTGTCTGATGGACCTCCCTTTCTCATTTCATAAGCAGTTAGAATTCCATGTAGCTGAGACATAGTGAGAACACGGAGATTTTCCTTTTCTTCTATTGCAAATACTTTAGATTCAAACTTGGGGGATAATGATCTTAGAATCTTTTGAACTACTATAGTCTCTTTTATTTCTTCACACAAATTTTTCATACAATTAACGATCTCATCTACCCGAAGAAAATAATTAGCCACACTTTCATCATTATACATCTTGAGAGTCTCATATTGAATCCTGAGAGTTTGAAGTTTAGCTTGTTTTACCTGTTCATCTCCTTCATAGCTAGTGATCATTTTGTCCCATATCTCTTTTGCTGATTTGAAGTGCATGACCTTCATGAATTCTGTTTGGGATATACTTCCTAATAGAGTACTGACTGCTTTTGCATTTGTTTCATACTGCTTTTTCTCAGCTGGATCTGTAGGAGTAGCTGAAAGAAAAGCATAGCCTGTTTCTACAATGTTCCAAACTTCTGTACCAAGAGATTGAAGATATGCAGTAACTCTTACCTTCCAATAATTGAAATTTGTCCCATCAAAAATAGGTGGCCTGATTGATGCTTCTTTCTCGTAGTTGCTCATGATGAACGATCTACCTTCAAGCGATCAAGCTTCTCTGAAGGACCTGCTCTGATACCAATTGTTGGAAATAATACTGAGAGGGGGGGTGAATCAGTATTATCAAGCAATTTAATAAATCTTCCTTATTTGATCTTTGAATTATTTTTGCATATCAGTACCATAAAATAATGAGCATGAAAAATCAGATAGTCACACCAAAGAACACAAGATGTAAGGTGGAAACCCAATGTGGGTGAAAACCACCTGCTGCAATATGTCTCTATCTTCTTTCAAATTAGAAACTTCTTTTACAATGATTTTGTACTGGTGCAGTCCTTTACTAGTACGCAGGCTACAAGCTGCGGAGAGCTACAACTCTCTCTCTTTCTCGTTTTCCAGTCTACTGCTGGAAGGGAGCTACAACCCCCTACTTCTTATCAGATGATCAACAAATACATAACAGATATAGACCATTACAGATACCAGATCAGCAATAACAGAACTAACCCAGAACACCTTATCAACAGAGAAATTCAATCAACAGAACATCTTAAAACAGAGACGCAGTTTTTCTTTCAATGGCCTGCGACCAGACGCCGTTAACCTTCTGCTACTCTGCGTCCACACGCAGATATCCTTCTGCTCCGCTGCGTGCCCACGCACTGTTCCTGTGACTGCTCTGCGTTCTGTTGCTTCAGGGACACACCCAAAGATACTATCGCGCCGCGTCTTTCGCTACAGAGACGCACCTGAAAACATTATCGCGCCGCGTCTTTCTGCTTCAGAGACGCACCTGAACCTTGATCTCCCTGCGTCCCCACGCAGGTCTCTCTCTACTGTACTGCGTCTCGGCGCACTTACCCTTTACAGTATCTGCGTCCCGGCGCACTTTCCCTTCACTGAACCTGCGACCCTTCAGATGTAAATGATATGAAGACTTCAGAACAGACCCAAACAGTCAGATCTACAGATCTGATCATGCGCCATAGAGATCACAGTCCATTAGAAGATTCGCCCTCTTAGATCTGGACTAGATCTCACCAAATAAGATATTCAACCCCAGACAATTGCTCAATCCAAATGAACACCTTTGCTTTATATAGGCAAGCTCCTCCCCAAAACATGGAACAATACCACGAGCCAACACCATAGAAACACAAAACCGTCGGCTAGATACCACACAAGAAACCCCCACGTGCCTTGAAATGTGTGCACTGGGTAGACGCACCCCCTGAACGGCTGGCCGGCGTCCCTGGACGCGGGTTCTGCATGGTATACCTGCGGGGACGCACTTTCTGAACCGATTGTTTGCGTCCTTCTTAATTTTCAACAAACTGAGAGCCTTACCACTGGAGTTGCCATCAAGTACAACATCTGTAACATACAGTCATACCAGAAAACATAATGCCAACATTGTTTTCTGTGGAAATCATTGAAAACATCATTTTGCATTTGTTTTAGCTTGTATTTCGAGATTTACTTTTCGTGAAAATGCATTAGATTAGTTGCATTGAGAAGTTATTTTTTGAGATTCAACATTGAGAATAGATCAAATTTTTCGATGATTGAAAGATAAATATTGTATTAGGTGCACCAAATCGTTCAAAATGTAAAGAAAAGCATAATTCATATAAATGCATCTTAGTAAAGTCAAAATCATTTTGCTTTCGAAAAAGTTGCATTTAGGATAGTGAAAAATGGAAAACATTTTTACTTTTGGCATTGCATTTAGTGAGAGCAAAGATTAGATTTAGTTTTCACATTTTGCATTTGGAAGATGAAAATGAAAGTTAGTGGAAGGAATTTTGCATGATGCATTTTGTTTGATGCATTTTTTATTGAAATTTCTTCCCTTGGTTAGTCTAGCTTTCATAGAAACGAAATTTTTATTTTTCTCATATAGTTGCATCTTAGATGTTCAGGGGACATCGTGTTGAGCCTTAAAACCGAAACATAATTTCAAGATCAACTCTAATATCTATCAATTAATCTAAGAAGCATTTGAAACATTAACGTTCATATTTAGTGGTCTAGCTTAGAGATGTGTTCCGGTGTCTTTAAAACTTAGCAGCTGTAGTTCACTTCGGCATTAGACAGCGCTAGCACGGACTTGTGCTCCCTGTACCATCGTGTATATAAAGGGAGACCCCCATAGGTTGCAAAACTTTATCCATAGGAAGGCGAGTCTGCTGCCCTGTAAACGTGATACATTGAACACAACATTCAGGGAGATTTCCTGCACGTACGCCAAGTCCTTGGTAAATTTATTTGTTGAGGTGTATATTGCAGTTCACGATTACTTGGTACTCCTTTTACCTAGATTCACATGAGCATTCATTTCGATATTTTTTGACTCTTTAAATTTGAAAATATCATCAAGCACTTGTCCTTTCAAGCTCGCTAAACTTACAAAAGCAACTAGAGTCACCTTTTCGTCCTTTTCTCGACTCTTAAAACATGAAAAGGCCAAGTTTTTGTTTCAAATTCTAAAATTAATTGACCGTGGAAAAACATCATTCCTGTGGAAATACTCCTTAGTATATCTTAGTTGATACCAATGGAAATGTTTCCTTTGTCTACCAGTCAAGGAAACCCCTCTGACGGGAATCCTAGTCCTTTTCCTTCTTTAGGAAATATTGGTGCTCCCTATATGGCAATGTTTTCCCTTCGTGGATTGACCATTGGTCTGCCAATTTGGTTATTTTCAACCTCGATGGTCCCAAGTGTCAAAACTGCTTTTCAATTGATTTCTCCTCCACCCGAACAACATCAAACTCATGTTCATCCTAAAGTTGAAGCCTCGCCTTCTTCATCTGTTTCTTCACCCCCGTTATTCCTCTTCGCCTAGTGAAATTCTGGATTCTAGTAACCAAGAAGCTAAGAAGAAGAAGCAAAATAAGCAAGGGGGCAACCAAGTAGCCATTGCTACAGATGAAACTTATGTAGAAAAATATTCCAATCAGCCCTGGAAAGTAAAATTCTCTTGCATGTTATGTAAGGGTGACCACCTTCTTCAAAATTGTCTTGGTATTCCCAAGGTCTTAGAAGTGTGGTCTATAGCTTCACATCAACGTTTTTCATCAGCCTCTGGTGATCATGCTAGTGATAAACCTTCAACTAGTAAATCCCATGGGAAAAAGGGAAAATTCAAATTTCCCTGTAAGTTGTGTGAAGGTAATCATCTAATTCACCTTTGTCCTCTTATGGATGAAGCTTCCAAAGAGTTGGAAAACCTTACAGCTTCTCAACCTCGTCTTCTGGTTGGTTATCGAAAGATTTCCCCTGATCCTTCACTAGTTGATCTAGTGATTGATCAAAACTCATCTTTGGTCAACCCCTCTCTCTCTGAAAGTGAGTTTCATGATTTTTTTCTGGACCAACCATTGGTTGAGCAAATGGTAGACTTGGCTCCACCTTCATTTAACCATACCTTTCAGGTAGAGAGTGAAACTCATAGTTCTCAAGTTCTTCTGGTTTCGTCAATTTCGAATGAACTAGGGGGAAATGCTCTTGTTCCCGAGGTGCATGAGAGAATCTCTCATGTTCCCATAGAGCAATAGGGAATCTCTCACATTCCTAGACACCCCCTCTGAGTATTTTAGTCACTTCTTTTGTTTGGATTCGACTGGCAGGATATCACCTTCCATCTTATGTGCCTTTCCAGATTATAGTATAGGCTTACCATATGGTCGTACCTAGCACAGTCGTAGACGAGGGTGCATCTGTTAGTATTTTGTCCTCAACTGCTTGGTAGGCTTTGAGTTCTCCTCAGATTGTTCCCGTCAACCAAGATATGTTAGCTTTTAATAGAGGAACGAGTCAACTGTTAGGGATCCTTCCTAAGTTGTCTACTATTTTAGGAGGAAAGACTGTCTATATAGATGTGATGGTTGTGCAAGGCCCGTTGGATTTTAATCTACTCCTTGGCCATGACTATGTTTATGTAGTGGGAGCTCTTATTTATTCTCTCTTTCGAGTGATGTGTTTCCTGCATAAAGGAAGCATTGTGACCAATGATCATCTTACATTCATTGGTCCTGAATCAACTCCCGCTCAACCATCATCCCTGAATGGTTCTTATATGTAAGCGGTATCACCCCTGCCACAGGTTAATTATGTGGCCACATGTTCCATGCCCACATCTATTGATGATCTATTAGATGATGTAGTACACCGTGCACTAGTGGTATTGGATCCCGATTTTTCATTTGCATCCCTGGACATGTATCCCTTTCCAGAGTGTTGTTCTCCCATCTGATGAGAACCTCTTGGAAGCCATGGCCTCTTTTGGTCGTTGATCAAAGGGATGGAGCAAAGTTCCTTGTCTTGTGTCAAGCTCCTTAAAAAATGAAACAAGAGATGGAGCAGAGTTCCTTGTCTTGTGTCAAGATCCTTAAAAAATGAAACAAGGGATGGAGCAGAGTTCCTTGTCTTCTGTCAAGCTCCTTAAAAAATGAAAGGAAGGATATGAGGATAGTTCTTTTACTATGTCAACCTTATTAAAAAATGAATTAGGTCTCCATGAGAATGGTTCTTTTCCTATGTCAAGCTCATTAAAAAATGAAACAAATATTCTTTCAATTTGATTCTTTGATTAGATCTCGTAAAATCCCAGTCAAGTCTTTCACTTGATGTCGTAAGTGAACCTTCATTTCATGCACTTAGATGCATGAAATGAAGCATGGGGGGAATGTACCTCGAATTGAGTCATTATGTCAGAGGCATGCGAACTGATTCCAAGCATAGTTTGTTTCCGTTTCAAGCTTGTGTAAAAATCAAACCGTTCCCACTTTACATCTTGTGATTTCCATTTTTATCAACCATTTTTTGCTAGATGAGCCTTGGTTGTTCTATTCCTTCGTCACCATCTCTTTGGTCAATCGTACGCTTTCACTTGGTTGTTTTACCCCTGCCTGAGGAACATCTACGATGAGTGGTCTTATTAACCAACCTCTTGACCATTACATGTTTTGAGCAGTTCCATCATTACCGGAGCGAGTTGGTATCCTTTTGTACCACTTGTTCCTCTAGGTGGAGTCCCCTTTCAGCTCTTTTCAAACTCCAAAAACATGAAAAGATTGTCGAGTACTTATCATTTCGAACTCATTAAAGTAAATGAATCGATGTCGTCTCAATATACGTTTACCCCTTTTTGGGGCTGAGATTGACTATTTACAAAAAAGGTACACCTTATTCGAACATGGATAGGAGGATCTCTCGAATATTGTTTTCTACCTTTTCGGATTCGAGAGACAAATTACAAAAAGGGACATAATGGAGTTTTCTTTTTTGTCTCTTTTTCAAACTCTCTAAATATGAAAAAGACACCGAGTTACTCTTCCGTCGGACTCGAAAAAATTAAATGACGAAAGACTTGTCATCATGACGAGCCTGAGTTTCTCCTTCCTAGGACTCGTAAAACTTACTAGGATGGGTTCATCTGAACGACGAACTTATATGACAATCATATGGTATCCTCTTCAAGCTTGTGTAAAAATAAAGAGGTACTTGCTAGAAATAGCGGGTGAAAAGTGAAGATGAAACATCCTTTGTATTGGCATCATGTCGCTCTTGAACATGACACTCATGTGTTTCTCGTGTCAGGTTTGGGATATCCTCACTTAGTCACTTGTCCTTCCGGGTTTGGGTGATCCATTTTGCCTCTCATTTGACTATTCCACCTCGTCATTATGACCCTTGGTCCTATGTTGAGTCTAATTCTGCCACACTCTAGAGTCGTGTCGCCAATATGTTCAAGAGAAGCCAAATATGTTGTTATTTACCTATACATCGTTTGAGTCATTGTTACAGTCTTGAAACTTATTCCACTTTATTCCTTGTTTCGTGACGATGATGAGGGAATCATTATGACCCTCCTTCGATGGATCACTTTTTGTCAACTTCATCTCGCTATCCAGGAAGATGACATAGAAACTCCCTTTCAGTACCTTAGAGCTTGCATGCCTTAATGGCAATTTCTTCACATTCAACGACAAGTTTTCACTATTGGCCTTCGATCAAGTGATTCCAAGAGTGTTCAACTTTATCCTTGTTATCACATTCATGAATTGTATAGTCGTACCTTTGGATCCATTTTCATTATGGGTGGTTCCTCTCGTGCTTGTTAACAGTCCACATCATTGGCTGGTAATCAGGTGCTTTTCTAGCATGTTCGACTTCAACACATTTATTCGCATGTTAGGATTCATACATTGAATGGGTCGAGATGGAGCACAAGACCCTGAGTCTTCTCTATTATGACTTAGGCTGCATGGAATTATATTTCATTCATGATTATACACATGTTTCTACTATATGGGTGGTTGTGACCATACCATGAAACTTTATATTTATGATGATCCTCATTATCTCGATGGTTTTTCCCATACCATGGATCTTTTTATATAGTCTTCATCATCTAGATGGTTGCATCCATGCCATGGATTCATGTCTTTATCTCAGATATGTATATGTATATGCGTACTTGATTTGTAGGTCTCCTGATAATATGTGTCCTCGTCCTTCCAAGAGCTCGTAAAGCATCTCAGTCATCACTCCTCGTTATGCCTTCATGATTTAGGGGGCATATGTTACACAGTATTTTATCACACCTCCTACACTTCCCTGTGACATACCCTGAAGTGCCTAAAACATTATCATTATACAATATACTCATCAATGTATACAGCTCAGATCCCTCCTTTAACTTTTCTTGGAAAATATCTGGAGTTTTCCCTGAAGAAATGGCTCATGAAACCCTAAATTGAGAATCATCACCCTTATGAAGCTCAAAACTACGATGATCGCCTGTTGCACCTTATTAAGATGGCAATGGTGTTGATCTGTTCTCTCTCATACCCGTGGTGGTCTCAAAAAGGAATTTTTCCCAAAGAGGATGAGAAGCTTCGTGATCTAGAAACTTCCATAGCAGTGAGCTAGAGGTGGTTTCGCATAGATGAGGTCAAATCCTCCTATTTTGACCTCTTGGTCTCATCCCTATGAGCTACCTCCTTAATATGTGCACCTAATCCTATCTTTGGATGAGGCCTAACTCCCTCTCCCAACCTATAAATTTCCCCTCTACCATTCCCAAATGGTTGGTCTATGTCCATTTCCATTCCTATGCTAAGCTTGTGCTTAGAGGCTATTCATTAGACTTGGAGAAGGAGTATTTGGAGAGTTTCTTGACTTGGACTTGGATTAACACTCAAGGAGAGCCTTTCAACATCAAGGGTATGGTTGTAATCTTCCCCTTTACTCTTTAAATAATATACAATTGTTGGTTCATCTTCCCAAAATAAATATGTTCATGTATGTATTAGCTTGGCATTCCTTGATCAGCTAAGTAGGTTATTATTGGATTTTCTATTGGTTTTGGCATGATTTGTTGTCTCTTGATCACTTGTGCAGGTACATAAGCACTGAGAGAAGCAGGAACAAGTCCGTGATACAAGCAGTTCAAGAATCTCAACAAAGGAAATCGAAATAGCATCAGAACGAGGTAGGTCATTTCTCTCGTTCTACTTTTCAATTATAATCTAGGAAGATGTCTAGTTGATTATCACTTCAGTTGCTATACCCACTCATTGGGCTAGAGGGATCATATATGTCTACAGTGAGGATTAACCTTGTCAACACGGGGAGGCTATCGAAGGAATGAAAGTACGACTAGTATTGACCATAGGACCATTCTCTCGTCCTGGGGAGGGAATTTTTTCACCGTGCTCCATGTCTTGAGCATTATATTGTTGTTTCTTTCATAAGAACCATTATCTCATCCTGGGAAGGGAAGTTTTTTTTTACCTTGTTTTAGGTCCTAAGCTTAGAATTTTGTGGTTGGTTTGCTTTCCCTCTTTTGTTTTCTTTTTAGGGGCCACTCTCTCATCCAGGTGAGGGAAGTTTTCACCCTAGTCCAAGTTATGAGATTTTAATTTATTTAAATGTTTTCCTTTTATTTTATGATTGCATGAATAGAGATAAAAATAAAAGGGGTAGAGGAAGACCCCCAAAAAGAGGAAGGAAAGATCTAGGCAGAAATACCTATATCCAAGAAATCATTTCAAGAGTTGAATCAGGAGCATCATCGTGAGTTGTTGTTAGGGTGAGATATCATATGAGATATGGAGGGCAATCAGTTTCACAACCAGAACCTCCCCCAATAACAGAGTCACAGTCCAAGGAAGAAGTAGTAATCAAAGGATTGGGAGAATTGAACATTGTGAGTTCAGAAGAAGAAGAAGACTTGAGGGGATTCACTGCACCATTTGATCGAGGGAGTGTTGTTAAATAAACTCAACCACGCATTATAGAAAAAATAGAACCTGTTGAGGTTCCAAGTGAATATTGGAAGATATTCATGGCTCTTGCAACTTCTTCGATCGAGTTTCCAATTGGTTATATCCGGGGAGATGCACCTATGCATCATGTTCCTTTGACAGCATTACCTAAATTTCATGGTCTTTATTTTGAAGATCCGGACACCTTCCTGTTTGAATTTGACGTTGTATGTCGGCGGTATGACTATATTTCTGATGCACATGAATTGAATATATTCCCCACCACTTTGAAGGGAACAACTTTGAGATGGTTCATCGATTTAAGAGGTAAATCTATCACTACATGGGATGATATGAAAACGATTTTCCTCGAAAATTATCAAGACTACTACAAATCTCGAGACTTTAAGGAAGAAATTTTTAAGGTTATGCAGAAAGAGGATGAGAATGTGGAGGACTTTGTGGAACATTTTCAATACAAATTGCAGAGATCATGCCATAGTGATCTGGATAAGGACATCTTGAAAATAATTTTTCTCAGAGAACTAAGGGAGGAATATTTGGAACTTTTAACGTAGTAGGAAAGGGAGACATATCAAATGAATATTTTAACACCATCTGTGAATTGTGCATTGAGTGTTCATGTGGAGATGTGAGGCAGAGGTAGGGGATCTGAACCCTCAAGACATCCAACGGTGGAGTTTCGAAAGCACAAATTGGAAACTTGCACGACAACTTGAGGACTGATATCTTGAGCACACTATCCTCATAGTTGGATGTTTTACAAGCAAAAAAGAAGAAGATGGAAGCAGAGAAGGCCATGTCTATTTTCTTCCCTCAGTGAAGAAAGAAGCACCCGCTAAAATAATTCTTATTGAATACTGTCGAGACCTATGTAATATGTGAACAGAGCCATTCCACTAACACTTGTCCATCTCTTCTTAGGTTGAAGGCGGATTTCTAGGGAGAAAATTAAGAAGTAGATTAGTTTTACTTCATGGGATCAAGGCAACCATGGCAACCATGGCCACAGAACTTGAATCAAAGTATGCCTCAAGACCCTTCTCAATATTTTAATAATTTGAATTTTGGGCCTCAGTCTATACCTTTTTCACCTTCATGGCCACAGTCCTATCAATATCCAATGCCCTGGAAACCATGGTTCCCTCAGTCTGTTCCAACTCCTTCATGGTCCCAGAATTGGCATGGACCTCCTCCTCCTTTAGGACAATTCTCCCAGCCTATGCCACAATAGCAGTTACAGTTTCCCTCTAATGCCTCCACCAGTAATCCTCCTCTTCATCCACAACTTCCTGTTCAATCCAACCCAAATCCAAACAATAGGGGGGCTCAACAGGTTGAGACACTCAACCTTCCTGCATACATTATTGCCACCACAGAGTGTAACGAATTAAACCTTTGGTTCGATCAAGTGGTAAATACTCAAACTTCACCAATAATTGTTGAACATACTGATGATGAAGTCTTAGAACTAGAACCTAGGAATTATGTTGGAACAACTGGGGGTGAGTCAACACAAATTCCTATGGAACAACAACCCCCTTCTCAAACAATTGTTACTAGAGGATGTCAGACTGGTCCACCTTATCCTGAGAGATTATCCTTGAAAAAACAGAGTCCTCATCCTAAATTTGAGTTTTTAGGGGAATTGCAAACCTTATTTGTCAAAAACCCCTTACTTCAAGCTATGAAGGACATACCAATTTATTCCAAAACAATTAAAGAATACTTCTCTAAGAAACTTGGAAGAAAACCAAAGGATCCACTCACTATTCATGTTATGGGAAAATTATCAGTATAATGTTGGGGAAGTCTATACCTGTTAACTTCACCAATAATTGTTGAACATACTGATGATGAAGTCTTAGAACTAGAAGCTAGGAATTATCTTGGAACAACTAGGGGTGAGTCAACAGAAATTCCTATGGAACAACAACCCCCTTCTCAAACAATTGCTACTAGAGGATGTCAGACTGGTCCACCTTATCCTGAGAGATTATCCTTGAAAAAACAGAGTCCTCATCCTAAATTTGAGTTTTTAGGGGAATTGCAAACCTTATTTGTCAAAAACCCCTTACTTCAGGCTATGAAGGACATACCAATTTATTCCAAAACAATTAAAGAATACTTCTCTAAGAAACTTGGAAGAAAACCAAAGGATCCACTCACTATTCATGTTATGGGAAAATTATCAGTATAATGTTGGGGAAGTATATACCTGTTAACTTCACCAATAATTGTTGAACATATTGATGATGAAGTCTTAGAACTAGAAGCTAGGAATTATGTTGGAACAACTGGGGGTGAGTCAACACAAATTCCTATGGAACAACAACCCCCTTCTCAAACAATTGCTACTAGAGGATGTCAGACTGGTCCACCTTATCCTGAGAGATTATCCTTGAAAAAACAGAGTCCTCATCCTAAATTTGAGTTTTTAGGGGAATTGCAAACCTTATTTTTCAAAAACCCCTTACTTCAGGCTATGAAGGACATACCAATTTATTCCAAAACAATTAAAGAATACTTCTCTAAGAAACTTGGAAGAAAACCAAAGGATCCACTCACTATTCATGTTATGGGAAAATTATCAGATATAATGTTGGGGAAGTCTATACCTGTTAAGTACAGAGATCCAGGGAACCTGATTCTTATAGTACAGATTAATGGGGTTGATATCCCAAATGTGCTGGTAGAATTGGGGGCAGTAATTAATGTTATAACTTCTGCAATTGTGATTATCTTGGGTCTGTGAAACCTTAAACCAACTCCCATCATCCTAGAATTGGTAGATCGGTCCACTATAAAACTGGTAGGGAAGTTGGAAGATATAACCATTTCATTAGACTCATGGAAATACCATGTTGATCTTTAGTATTACATACCCAATCCCCAATCGGTGGGCATCCTTTGATTTTAGGAAAACCTTGGCTTGCGACTACAGACGCTTACATTGGGTCTCGGTCAGGAAATATGGTAATATCCAATGGGGAAGTTACAAATAATCTTATTCTTTATCCCCCTACAGAACCAAGTTCATCAGATAAAATGGGATTTACCTTAACACAAAAACCTCTACCTGCAAAAGGGCTCGAACTTGAAAATGAATAAATTAGACCAATTCTTACTATTGGTGAAGCCCTTTATTTTAAGGATGAAACAAAGGATGATGCCATTAGTGCTTTTATCAGCAGTCCTAATTCTGTTTCTGATTCAACTCGCCAGTTATTAGAATCTGTTATGAGTTGCAATGTTCTGAAAGCTATTGAACCAGAGACTGAAGTTGAAAATGTTCTTATAATTACACCCCGTAACAGTATTCATGTAGAAATTGAACCAGGGAAGACATTGAACATTAATCCTGACCTTTCACCTTCCTAGACTAAACAGTTACTAAAAGTCCTTCGGGAACAGAAAGAAGCCTTCACTTGGGAATATGCAGACATGAAAGGGATCCCTTCTTATTTATGCACTCATCACACATACAATAAAGAAGAATGTCCACCTGTTAGGTAACCATAGAGAAGGATGAAACCTTCTTTAAAGAACACTGTCAAAGATGAATTACAGAAACTATTAGATGTGGGATTTATTTACCCAATCTCAGACAGTCAATGGGTATCCCCACTAGTCATTGTTCCAAAAAATAATGGCAAGTGGAGGATTTGTTTTGATTACAGGGAATTAAATAAAGAAACTTAGAAGGATCATTTTACCTTACCTTTTATTGACCAGGTCCTCGATACATTAGCCAAAAATAAGTTCTTCTCCTTTCTAGATAGATTTAATGGGTACAACTAGATTTAAATAACCCCTGAGGATCAAGATAAAACTACCTTTACATGCCCCTGGGGAACCTTTGCATACCGAGTCCTCCCATTTGGTCTTTGTAATGTGCCTACTACCTTCCAACGGGCAACATTGGGGATTTTATTTGATCTAGTCAATGATAGTGTTGAAATCTACATGGATGACTTCACCCCATATGGGGATTCCTTTGAAGAAGGTCTAGAAAACTTAGAGGAATTCATTAAAATATGTAACCAAACACATGTTTCTCTTACTACAATAAAATTTCATATGATGATGAAGGAAGGAATAGTGTTGGGACATCTGCTTTCAGTTGCAGGAATTCAAGTTGATCCTGCCAAGGTAGAGGTAATACTAAATTTTCCTACACCTAAGACACCGACACAGGTACATAGTTCCATCGGTTATGTAGGCTATTATAGACATTTTATAGAAAAAAATTATAATATAAAATTCCCACTTTTTCAATTGTTACCTAAGGATGCAGAATTTGTGTGGACAAATGAATGTGAAACAGCCTTTGTGAAAATAAAAGGACTAGTTTTCAAAGCTTTGATATTACGTGGTCCTGACTAGAAGCTCCTGTTTCATATCTCTACAGATGCTTCTCACGCCACAGTAGGGGCAGTCTTGGAATAGTAGGAGGACAAGAAACCATATGCGATTTATCACATTAGCAAGAATTTGACTCTTGTTGAACTAAACTATATGGTAACTAAAAAAGAGTTTTTGGATATTATTTATGCTATTAATAAGTTTCAGTGTTACATTATAGGGTATCCCACTTTCGTGCACACTAATCATACAGCCATAAGGTATCTGATGAATAAACTGATAACCCTTGGTCCTATTATGAGATGGTTATTATTAATTTCAAGAATTTTATTACCATTGTAGATAAGCTAGGGAAAGATAATGTAGTTGCAGATTTCCTGTCTAGGCTGGATATTATTGATGAAGGTGCACCTGTAGAGGATAGTTTTCCAAATGAACATATTTTTGAAATTTCTACTTACATTCTGTGGTATGCAGATATTGCTAACTATCTTGCTACAGGAAAAGTACCATACAGAGAGAAGCAAAGGATTATCCACCATAGTGCCCGCTATTTGTGGATAAAGGGATACCTCTTTTATACAGGACTTGATCAGAAAAGCTAGTGCTGCATAGGTAAATATGACATCTATGATGTCCTAAAAGTTGCTCATGATGGCCCCTATGGAGGGAATTTTTCATATAAGTGGACAGGTCATAAGGTGTTACAGATGGGGTACTATTAGCCCTTTATTTTTAATGATGCAATGAAATATGTTTGAGGGTGTGATAGCTTCCAACGGATGGGACAGCCTGGTCGGTCATATCAAATGTTGTTACAGCCTCAACTAGTTCTTGATCCCTTTGAGAAATGGGATATTGATTTCATTTGGTCATTTAATCCATCCTCACATCAGAAATTCCACATTCTGGTATGCATGGATTATGTGACAAAGTGGGTAGAGGCCAAGGCTATTGTGAAAGCAAAAAAACAGGTTGTCTCGGATTTATTATTCGAAGAAATTTTTGCTCGGTATGGAGCTCCTAGAGAGATAGTTTCAGATGGAGGGGCGTAGTTCACATCACATCTAATAGTAGGCTTATGAAGAAGTATGGAATCAAGAACAGGGTGACATATCCATATAATCCTCAGGAAAATGGTCAAGTCGAGAGTACAAATAGAGTGTTGGAGAATATCCTTACAAACAATGTAGCAAACCATCATCCGAACTGGGCTGAAAATCTTCCTGAGGCACTTCGGGCATATAGAACAACATGGAGAAACATAACAGGATTTTCACCATATGAGCTTGTCTATGGGAAATCCCCTTTGTTTCCAGTGGAATTCAAAATTAAGATGATCAGGATAGCACTTGAAGTAGGTTTCGATCTTTCAGAAGCCTAAGAACACTAACTGGAACAGTTAAATGAGTTGGATGAAATTCATTTGGTAGTTGTCCATAACATTATTGTAATTCAGCAAAAGCAAACTAAATGGCATGATAAATTTATCAAGAAAAAGGTGTTTCAAAGAGGAGATTGGGCGTTTCTCTCTGTCTCTCGGTTCAAAGATTTTAAAGGAAAACTTTTCTCTAGATGGATGGGGTCATATGAAGTGGACACGGTGTTTGATAATGGGAATGTTAGACTCGTGACTATCGATGAGGCACATACTCCCCTGATTTTAAATGGACATCGCCTCAAATTGTATCATTGTCTAGTTTCCAAAGACTCCTTTATTAAACATCCCTCTCATAATTCTAGTTTTGAAATTCTTAGTATAGAGAATTCTTCCTTTGTAGCGCTTAAGTCTTGAAATACATATAAATATATATAATAAAATGATGTTACTACTCTATTATTATTTTTCTTGTAGGTACTTTTCCAATGTTGTTACTCCTTTGTCGTGATTTCGTCTAAGTACACTGGTGATGTTACTCCTCTGTTGTTATTACTCTGTTGTCATGATTTCATCTAAGTACACTAGTGTTGTTACTCCTCTGATGTTGTTACTATGTTCGTCATGATTTCGTCTAAGCACACTAGTGTTGTTACTCCTCCGGTGTTGTTACTCTGTTTGTCGTCATTTTGTCTAAGTACACTAGTGTTGTTACTCCTCCGATGGTGTTACTCCATTTGTCCTGATTTTGTATAAGTACACTGGTGCTGCTACTCCTTGTTCATTGTTACTCCTCCAATGTTGTGATTCCTCCAGTGTTGTTACTCCTCCGGTATTGTTACTCCGTCAAGGTAAGTCACTAGGTACGTCCCCAACTAACTTCGTGGATTTGATTGACATTTCACCTATGACATGAATAACCATGATCGCGGATGGTCATCCCTTAGTTGGAGGAAGGTACTATATTAATGTTAAACACGTTGTATTTAACAGGAATAATGATTCATCATCATTGTTTTTGAACCTCGTGCCAACTGGTACACTCCACATTAACATTTCAATCTTCACCATACCTTGTGCAATTATCTATACTCATTGGAACTTGAAATATGTACAATTAAATTGAATTATGGTCCTTTCCAATGCAATGTAATAATTTCCATTATTTACCATAATCCACCATGGATTTTTCCATAATATTCACTCGGATTTGCCTCTCACAGCCCTTGCAAATGCAATCCTTATCATCGCAACCTTACCAGCTAACCCTCCCCTCAACTGTTTTTTTGCTACTCTGAGTGATTATACTCTAAGTGCTGCAACATATAAATTTGCAGAATGGGTGGGCAAGTTGTTAGGCATGAACTTGAAGACGCAGTGTAGGTCGGATGCCATCCGGGTGTATGCGAAGTTTTTCAGAATGCAGGGTGGCATACCTATTTTGAGAGATTGTAGGTATTCAATGAAGTCATTACACTCGAATTTGTGTTAAACTTGGACGGGAATTATTCTAGAGTTTGTGGGCTCGACAATCCTGTCATAGAGGGAGTTATTTCCATTATTAGCAGATTACCACAAGGTGGGCAGAAATGGTTCACTCAGAAATTGACTCTACCAGAATTTCTGAAATTATTCTTGCAAGGAAGGGAGACTGTGGTTCAAAAGGGAAGGGGATATGATTGGAAGTCTTTGCCACATCCATGGGTCGAGGTTGCATATTTAGTGGTGTGATACATCACTTGCGAAGGGCGGATTGCTACCCTATCCAAATACCATTTCAAACTTCTTGCATGTCTTCGATTCCATCATGTGCATTCTCTGGACATGCCAGATTTCTTATGGAATAATCTATAGTTACTGGCATGGTCTTCTCGTTGGTCGCAGAAACAGTTGGAAATCCTCACAAACCACAGGCTTGTCAAGTTGTTGTTGGTGCATGCCCTGCCACAAACTTTTGTGGCTTGGCCACAATTCACTGAATTGGCAGAAGAAGAACTTGCGGCCATGATGCTAGTAAGAGAGGAAGAGGGATTAGTGGAAGAAGAAGAAGTTGCAGATGACGTTGTTACACAAGAACCAGCGTCGACTTCCGAACAAGTGGAAGTATTGGCGATGGAGTAGGTTGCAGTAGAATCGTTAATAAGAAAGGGGTTGCAAATGATGTTGTTACACAAGAACCAACATCGACTACTTATCTGGAAGAAGAATAAATAGAGGTAGAAGGGGATGAAGACGACGTTGCTACACACGAACCAGTGTCGAATGCCAACCTAGAAACAAGAGTGATGGAAGTGGAAGGAAGTGTAGTCAACATTGTTACACAAGAACCAGCATCAACCATTAAGCTGATGGAATAATTATCGGCGGTAGAAGAAATTGCAGGCAGTGTTGTTACACAAGAACTAGCATCGCCTGCCAAAGTGATGGAGAAACTAGTGGAAGAAGTGGAAGTCATGGTCGACGTTGTTACACAAGAACCATCGTTGACTATTGAACAACGGCCAGGCCAAAAAAGCAAATGGCATAGGAAAAGGAGAAGGAAAATGCAAAAAATCCAGGAGAAGGAGAAGGAATTAAAGAAGCGGGTGCAGAAAGGATGGAAATTGAGGAGGACATCCTTCATTCTTTGCTTTTTGCCTCCCTTCCAAGAGGGGCAATGAAATTTCGCACCCGTAGATGCTTGGTGAAATAAAATATCTATCCCCCAATACTGAAATTTGTAGGGACAGCTAGAGGCACAATTATCAACACTATCATGTAGAAATTTTGAATAATTAAACACTTATTCACAGAGATTATCCCGATTATACACTATTGTGGAATACATGCATAATACATAACCTCTACGTTGATCATCAATTTAGCAGCATTAAAAACAATGAAACGTCAATTGCATGCGCACATTAATAGCTGAAAACCCCACACTATCTGTATATTATTGATTAAGAACATGTAACAATACACAGTACAATACTCCTCACAAGTACTCAGTACTATCTCCACCTGTTACACACAATACAACTCAGATCTGATCTCCAAATCTCCCCTGTTGCTTTGCCTGCCTCCACTGCACAATCCTGCAAGAGAATGAATGAATCCAAACCGTTCCAAGTTATATTTACCTTGGAAAATCTCTCACACTGGAAATCACGTGAGCACAGGCTATTCTACTGGGCATATGTTGTGCAATACTCATGGGCATACTCAATACATTGCTTGTGCAAGATCTCATGCACAACTATAGTCACAACTGATAGCAATCTCAACCTCTAACACCTGTCTCCACTGAACTGTACATGCACTGAGTTAACTGATGTATTCTTCAGTTGCATTATGAGTTAATAATTAGTGAATTAATTTAATCAATTAATTCACATCACTCATCACTAGTCTATTTGCAGTTAGACTAATTACAACTAGTTTAATAAAGTCAAACTGAACACAACTCCATCAACTCCACATCCAACTCCACAGAACTCAACCACATGAGTTCTAACTGATTTCCTACATGCAATAGCTCAACTAACTCACAAGCAAAGCATATTTCCTTCTGATAGTTGCATGTGCCACATTTGTAGCTCAAACTAAAGTGCTCCAAGAGGATAAGATAAAGTTCATAGTCTAAATATTATTATGAGACAATAATATTTGACTTTTCTATTTTTGACTAGTAGTCTAAATATAGACTTTGATCACTCTTGTTGTGATCCAAAAATAGAAGTCCATCTATTTTTCCCAACATGACCAATCATCCATAAACAGCATTCTGCAACTCATAGACCATGATCCATATGTCTAAAAATAGACATAGTCTAAAAATAGACTTTGCGCCAAAAATAGCCTGCGGGCCCACTTAGTGAAGGCGACTCCTTTCCACTAAGCTCCATCATCTTGTTGCATTCTCAAAAAGCATTTCTTGTTGCACACTTTTCAACATATCACACAAGAACCAATGTCGACTGGTAGACAATTTGGATAATTCGAAGGACTGGTCATAGACATTGTTACACAAGAACTAGTGTCGACCGAGGGGCAAGATGAAGAAACCATGGTTGGTGTTTCTCACATAGAGCCATTAGAAGAAAATATTTTTGTTGGTATCAACCCGCAAGGGTGAGAACCAATTTTTGAGCAAATAATTAATAAAAACTATGTGTTCGCACAGAGCCATTGGAAGAGAATGTTGTTGTTGGTATTGACCCGCAAGGACCAGAACCGATTTTTGAGCCGATGGAGGAGGATAACCAGACAACATAGCAGCTAGAGCATCCATAGGAAAAAGGTGTCGAAAATGTAGTGCCACAAGGGCCTGTAGAGGCTCCGAAGTCACTCATAGAAAACATAGAAGTTTCAAAGACCTGCGGAGTAAAACGTTGGGGCTGCCCCCCAAGTTGAGGAGCAGAGAGAGGAAATAAGGGTGAAGCAGGAATTGTTGGATGAATTTCCTCACATCAACCCACCAAATCCAACATCGTCTGCAAGACTAGTGGAGGAAGTATTTATCAAGCAAGAATTTATTGAACAATGCGCAAAAAGAAAGGCCCCCATCCAAGAAAGGTATCGGTCACAATTCAAAGAAAATATGCAATTAAAATTGGAGATTATTAAGTTAAGGAAGTAGGTGTTACACTTACAGAGACAGGTGAAGAAGCAAAAGAAGAATGTCGGTCGGGTTGTTGTGAATCCTGGAGCCGAAACCACTTCAGTAGTAGTACAGACCGAACCATTGTCGAATCTGTTTGAGTCACAGGAATTCTTGTTCATTGTTGAAATCTAGAAATGGCCATCTATCACATCTCATCTTCAACGGGGGTCTATCCCTTTGGAAGCCCACTGGGAAGGAGTATGAGGGATTCGAGAACAAGCTACGATAGTAGTGATTGATTACGTTACTCAAATGGATAAATCCAAGCAGTAATAGGAAAAGCAGAAGAAATAATTGGGGAACTAGAAGAACATGTGCAGCTATTGAAGGATGACAAAGGTGAAATGTTTGCTCTAGCGCAACAGGTAATGGTATGTCGACCTCCTACTTACAATTATGCTATGTTCCTCGAAAAATAGTACATGTTCTTTTGTTTGGAGAGCATCCATCAGTAGATAGGTCACGAAATCGAAGATCTGATACAGTTTCTGCGGATCTTGAAGGGACACAATATTCTGAACCAGCACTTGATGTGCGAACTCTACATGCATGATTATTCTCTGGGGATTGATCAATCATTCAACCTAGTGCCATATGTGGGAGATATCTAGTTGAGAACCTTCACCTCCTTCATGCTTAACCAGGTTAAGTGGAATAAAGCCTTCGACGCGTTCGAAGAGAACCAAGCAAACATGCAACTTGTAGTTCAGACACAGCATTGTCAAGCTGTGAATAATTATAACAAACATCATGCCTTCTTGGGAATAGAAGGGCAGAGGGGTCAGATGTTGGAAATGCAAAAGTGGTGTGATGACAACTGTACAAATAAATTTTTTACTTGTCAGGAGGAGGCCCGGGACAGCTGTCAGAAATGATGGGTGTTGTCATCAAATGTAGTAAGAATACGCGAACATTTTAGGGGGTCTAATTCTTTTTAGGCTTTAGACACAGTACCACGATATATTTCATGCATTCAGACCTGTGGGACCCGATGGATGGGCTTGAGATTTCATTTTCCCATTGTTTGGTTTCCATATGAAGAGTACACATCAACTTACGTGGTACACAAGGATTGGTGGAAAGAATTCCTTCACATAGATGGATATAAGGTTCCTGGAACAGAAATGGTTGTGAGGTATG
This sequence comes from Pinus tabuliformis, assembly GCA_031772625.1. Classification (NCBI taxonomy): domain Eukaryota; kingdom Viridiplantae; phylum Streptophyta; class Pinopsida; order Pinales; family Pinaceae; genus Pinus; species Pinus tabuliformis. The sequence continues at coordinate 825,056,833 of CM062805.1, forward strand.
ACCTTACACAGCTCCATGTTGACCACAATGGCTCTAACATAGATCTGTGTAGGAGGCGACCAGCATGAGGACATGTAGAAAGGAAAGTTGGGGGAGATGTTGGTTGCTAATTTTGCCTATTTTTACCCACCTTTTTATCCCTTTCTTGAACTCATTTCATGCCCTTGTTGGTCGATTTGCATTCTAAACAGCGAAGGTACACCTATTTTCATGTCTTTGTGAATTGTTAATCATTGAAACATAGTCATAGGGGATTATTGCCTAAAGTGACTTGTTAACTTAAGTTTTCATGCAAATTTGGAGGAATGATGATCAAAGGCATGATTCAATGTATGATGATTGTTGAGCTGGCAGCACTATCTATGGATATCAGCTGCAAGTGTTGGATCAACCTCTCGGCCAACACAAGTGTTATCTTTGAATTATGTTGTATCTCAAGAAATCGTTGTGTATTTGTAGGCAGACAATTGTTGTAATCTTAGGCACTGTCAGTTGATTTATGAAATGTATAAGTATTGATTACGGGGCTAGGAAAGCCACCGCTAGGAGATATACGATATTTTTGAGTTGTAACAGTAGACCTCTATAATGATATATTTTGATTAATACAATTGTTGATCCTTTGAGTATTATATAGATCTCAATCTTGCCATAACCCTGATCAAGGAGTTGGGCCCACTCTCCTGACCAGGTGTTGTTGGATTAGATGCATGTGTGTGTAGGTTTATTTTTTGTTGTGTTATCTCTTTGCTGCGTAATGATTTCAGTGTGTTGTTGTGAGTCTTAACTTGTTGTTACTCTTAATTGTTGTTACATTTATAACTTGTTGTTACACATTATTATGTTATGATTGAATTTTCAATGTTGGGTAGGTAACTTTTGGCCTGCATATACCTTGCATGGTAGCCTTGAAATAACTAGTCGAGGCCCCGGTTAACAATTAATGTGGAATTGGGTGAATTGTATGATTCATATCTGAACACTAACAATGTGTACTATCCCAGGATGCAAGAAGAGGTAGTTGGGTTCATAAAAGGATATATTATTTGTTGTACTTGTAGAAATTCCACCTGTAGATCAACTGATAGTGCAATGTACTAAAGCATAATATTAGATCTACTTCTACAACAAACTTTGCGGAAGCTTAATCAAATATGAGCAAGATCAATGAGAACACATATAATTGAGAATGACAAATCAATCACACATAACATAGAAGAAATAACCCGGGGAAAGCCTCAACCTAAAACCCCAATCTCTGTATCATCATACAAGTGGAAATATGTTCAAGTTAAAGAGAATCAGCTCTCAAGCTATCTTGCTCTCTTTGCAATCAAACAATAATGCTCATAGACAGTCAAATGCTCTCACAACCTTCTCCTCTGCCCTCCAAGCCTCCTATTTCCTTGCGCAATTTTTCCTGGGGTCCAGTGCTTCCACTTGTGTGAATTCCCACCTCGCCCTGCTCACTTGGCTCAGAAATAACTACACAAACCTGAAGGAGATAATTCCTTCTACATGGATGAGTTCCTATATAGGAAAAATCCTCCAACTAATAGTACATTGTCCCTTCCTCTAATCTCAACTGGGTCTCTGATTAAACTGATATGCATGAGTTATTTATGAGAGAATATTTAGTTATCTAGAGAGCAACAGTTACATGCATGCAAGCATTAACTAACTGAACTCACAATTAGTTTAACAAACTATTTGAACTAATCTAACTCGACTTGACCTAGTTAACTGAGCCAACTAATTACAACTCAATATTACAACTCATCCTTATCTCTTTAACTGATTGATAAATTCCTCAATCAATGGGATAACTGTTGCATGTCCCCACATAGACTTCATGTTTGATTTTCTACAACTAATTAACTCAAGATGAATTAATTAATTATTTTACAAATAGCTGCTAAGATCAAATTCGAATTTTAATTCAACGACTAACTAAAATTGGAATCTAACCCAAAATGCTATTTATAGCGATGTTATTTTTAGCACTTCCATTTTTCATTCCTTGTTGTTATGTCCAACACTCGTACTTGAACTGCTATTTATAGCAGTGTTATTTTTAGCATTTCTTATTGCCATTTTCACCACTCCCTCTCAACAAGAAACGCCATTCAACTCAAACCTGATCTTGAACCTTTGGAATGTTCTGTGTGCAACATTTCTCCCAAGTGTTGTTACTCCAGCAACTCTAGAAACAAAAAAAACTCCCAACTGACCTTCCTGTTGGGCTAGAAACATCCTCTGATGTTGAAGCTCCATCTGCCGCTGACAAGTGCTCCCTCTCTGACCTCTGAGTTTCTGCAACACTCCATGCATCTCACACCATTACACACCTCTTTGTGCCTTCCTACACTGGTGCAACACTCTTGTGTCTCTCGCATTGTTGCAATATGCTAGCTCTTCACTATCTTGGGATTCCTGCACTGTAGCTTTCTCTATCACTCCATTCGCATCTGCCTCTACCCACTCAGCCAATCCTACTACTCCTCATCGGGTCTCCCGTAGAAAGGTGATGCGGGAGCATGTGACTCAGAGGGGAAAAATCTTCCAAATTATTCCAAAAATCCAAAAAAATCTACAGGCAAGGGAGTGGGGTCCTTTAACTTGCAATTTCTATGCTTTCTTAGTTAAAAATAGAATAAAATCTAGCAATAAATTTTGCTATTTGTAACAAAGCCTTCAAGCTTTAAATCATTCTGTAAAGCATGCTTTTCTTTGTATCGGATAAGGACCGAGAGGGCCTATCCTTAGTTATAAATAAAGAGGCAGCAAAGCTCTCAGAGGGGAGGAGAGGAGAGAGCGCCTTAGCATTATTTTAAAAGAAAGAAAACCATTCTCTCAGCGTCTCTTATTAATGACTCTGTAATATGCATGCATAGATTATTGGATAATGCCGACGGTGTTGAATGGTTCCTATTTCATCATGCTACAAATACTGTATATTAATCATTGAAATCATTTTCCCTTTCGTTTTATGTTTATACAGGCTTGATTTTATAATTGCGCATATGTCTCTATTTATCCTAAGAACTCTTGCAAATTCCCATTAAGTGGTTGTAGTGGATTTGAAACTTTACAACTGTAAGTTCTTACAGTCTCGGTTCCGAGACTATATCGGCGTAGGGAGATCCTTGGAACTGTTAGTTGTATGCTCGGTTTACAAAGTCTTTCTGATCGAAAGGAGCCATAGCGCAACAAGGGCCGAGTTCCGAATTTAGGAGCCGAAATGATATAAACTGCGATATGTACATTTCGTCAAGTCCGTTATTTCGGAGGCAGGGAAGTTGCTAATTGAATCGACCACCGAATAGCGGAACTACCGAAGTATTAAAGGCTGCATATAAGTGTATCGGGTCCGTTGATTGAAGATCATTGTTTGAACGATTGCCGACTTGTATATACATCGACCGAAACCATCGAAAACAGTATAGAGAGCAGAGATATATATATAGCCATCGGTCCATAATATACGAGCCTTTGTCCATGGTAAAGTCTAGCCTATAACTGTTGTCAATGCCAAAGAGGAAGGGGAGAATATACCGTGGGTATATATAACGTGGATATATATATATATATATATATATATATATATATATATATATATATATATATATATATATATTGTGTGCGTAAGTCCACCAATGGGATATTTCTTTTAAGAATTCCCTGAAGAGCCACTGTTTGTTAATAAAGCCTGATAGTGGGTTTTTTTTAAAAGAAATGAAATATCAGTTTAATGACTGATGCGCCCAGATCAGAAGAAAGGAAAGTTGATCAAGACATTGAAGAGCTTGCTGGAAGATTAGGGAGATTGTCTCTAACGCCTGCCCCCTCACCATCATTAGTGGTATCAGAGCCATCAACTAACATTGAATTGAATCTCAGGATCAGAAGAAGGATGGCTTTCAGAGTTGGAAGAGGACGAGGACGTGGTGGAAGAGGACGACCTGTTGCAAATGCTGAACTAATGGAAACAGTAGAAGAGTTGCGAGCTAGAGTGGATGCATTAACTTCAGATAGAAATATAGATGATGGAGATGTCAGTGAGCCCGAAATTGAAGCTGCTGAAGAGGAGGAAGTTGTACAGGTTACTCCTGAGATGAGGTTCTTTCAGTCAGTGTTAAAATCCACAGCCAGGCCATGGAATCAATTAGTATCGGTATATCAAGGAGGACTGAACCCAGAAGAATTGATCGATTGGATTAACAGCATGGAGAAATTCTTTGATTACGAGGAAACAGAAGATGAGAAGAAAGTAAAGTTTGTTGTCACCAAGTTAAAACGCCACGCAGCACTCTGGTGGGATGGTGTGCAGGAGGAAAGGAAGAGACTTGGTAAGCAGCCAATCAAGAACTGGAGCCGAATGGTAGCAAAGTTAAGAGGTAAGTTCTTGCCAAGTAATTATCAGCAAACATTGTTTAGAAAAATGCAAAATCTTAGACAGAGAGCTTTAACAATAAAAGAATATACAGAAGAGTTTTATAAAGTAAGCATAAGAGCAGGAGAAGCTCAAGACACAGATGAGAAGGTGGCTAGATATATGAATGGCCTCGGGATGGACATTCAGGATGAGATAAGTCTATTGTCTCCTAAAATAGTAGAGGAAGCTTATCAGATAGTGCTAAAAGCTGAGGAAAAACTCATAAGGAAGCAGTCTACCAAAGGAAGAGGGACTTTTAGAGGAAAAGGAATTCAAGGTGGTAGAGGGAGATCTACAACACCAAGAGATGGAGCTAGCAGTAGCTCAACCCAGCATGCACCCAGAGAAGGTGATGCAAGAGGCAGAGGGAGTTTTTCCAGAGGAAGAGGAGGCAGAGAAATAAGATGTTACAGATGTAACAAGCTGCGACACAGAGCTTTTGAGTGCCCAGAGAATGCATACATAAATCAGAGGAATGCAATTATTGCTCCAGCTGAAGAAGAAGCACCAGCAGCAGCGGTAGCAGAAGAAGAAAATATGCCAGAAAGAGGAGAATCTCTGGTGGTTAATAAAGTCTTACTTAAGCCAGTGAAGGAGGTGGCTGAACCGCCACAAAGGAAAACTTTATTTAGGACAGTGTGCAAAGTCCAAGGGAAATGTTGCCAGATGATCATTGATAGTGGCAGCACTGATAATTTGGTCTCTACATAAGTAGTGGAGAAATTGAAGCTGAAGACAATGAAGCATCCAACACCTTATAAGGTGTCATGGTTACAAAAGGTACATCAACTGTTGGTAAGTGAACAGTGTGAAGTGGAATTTCAAGTGGGCAAGTACAAAGATAAAATTGTTTGTGATGTGATGCCTATGGACGTGTGTCACATATTGCTTGGAAGGCCTTGGCAATATGACAGAGGAGCCATACATGACAGGAAGAGAAACACCTACAAGTTTGGAAAAGATGGTGTTAATCATACATTGTTGCCTCTGCAAGAAGAAGATGCATCGGGACAGAAGACTGGTCCAAAAACTCTGTTACTTGGAGGGAAGGAATACTTGAAGCAGATTGAAGAAAATGAGGTAAATTTTGCTGTAATTTGCAAGCCCAAGGTAATATTGACTTCTACTAAAATTTCTGAATTACCCATTGAAATTCAAGAAATGCTGGAGAATTATTATGATATTATTGTTGATGATTTGCCTAATGAATTACCGCCAATTCGAAAAATCAGTCATCATATAGACTTGATTCCTGGAGCAAGCCTACCTAATAAAGCAGCATATACAATGACTCCTGCAGAAAATGAAGAAGTTAAGAAACAGGTGCAAGAATTACTTGACAAGGGGTTGATCAAAGAAAGCCTGAGTCCTTGTGCAGTGCCAACGGTGTTGAGCCCGAAGAAAGATGGGGGCTGGAGAATGTGTACAGATTCAAGAGCCATCAATAAGATTACAATCAGGTACAGATTTCCATTACCCAGAATTGAAGATTTAATGGATTGCTTGTCTGGCGCAAAATATTTTTCAAAGTTAGATCTTAAAAGTGGCTATCATCAGATAAGGATAAGAGAAGGGGATGAATGGAAAACTGCTTTTAAGACCATTGAAGGATTATATGAGTGGAGAGTGATGCCTTTTGGTTGTCCAATGCACCAAGTACATTCATGAGGCTTATGAGTGAAGTTCTTAAAGAATTCATTGGTAAATTTGTAATAGTATATCTGGACGACATATTAGTCTATAGCAGATCCAAGGAGGAACACTTGAGGCATTTAAATTATGTTTTACAGAAGCTGTAGCAAGAAAAATTATTGTTGAATCTGAAGAAGTGTTTATTTATGAAAGAGGAGCTGGTGTACTTGGGATTTGTTATCTCAGCTGAAGGATTGAAGATGGATCCAGAAAAGATCAAAGCAATTGTGGAGTGGCCTTCACCCAAGAGTATTTTTGAGGTAAGGAGTTTTCATGGTCTTGCTAGTTTTTACAGAAAATTCATTAAGAATTTTAGTAAGATTAATGCACCTATTATTGAGACCATAAAGAAAGATAAACAACCATTTAAGTGGACTGCTGAAGCAGAGAAAAATTTTCAACTGTTAAAGAGGAAAATAACTGAAAAGCCTGTTTTGGTTCTTCCTGATTTTAACAAAACTTTTCAAGTTAAGTGTGATGCCAGCGCAGAAGCAATTGGAGGAGTTTTAAGCCAAGAAGATAGACCAATAGCTTATTTTAGTGAAAAGCTAAATGATGCAAAAAGGAAGTATTCTTCTTATGATAAGGAGTTTTACGCAGTTGTGCAGGCACTAAAGAAGTGGAGGCATTATTTAATGTCGAAGGAATTTATTCTTTATACAGATAACCATGCATTGCAGTTTATAATGCAGCAGCCAAAACTCAGCCAAAGACATGCTAAATGGGTAGAGTATCTTCAAGGCTTCCATTTTGTGTTGAATCATATAACTGGACAATCAAACAAAGTCGCAGATGCCTTAAGTAGGAGAAGTGTATTGCTGCAAGAAAGTCAAATCCAAGTGTTGGGGTTTGATTTTCTTAAGGAATTATATGAGATCGATTCAGATTTTAAAGAGGCATTTGAGGCTTGTAAAAATCATGTTTTGGCGGACAGGAGCAAGTGGCTGGATTATTTTATACAAGATGGACTGTTATTTAAGAAAAATCAGTTGTGCATACCAAACTGTTCAATGAGAGAAAATTTAATCAAAGAGAAGCATAGTGGAGGACTTGCAGGACATTTTGGTAGAGAGAAGACCTTTGAACAACTCAACAGATTTTACTTCTGGCCGAAAATGAAATCTGAAGTAGAGAAGTATGTAAGGAATTGTAAAGTCTGCCAGTATGCAAAAGGAAGGAGCCAGAACACAGGGTTGTATATTCCATTGCCAATTCCAGATAGGCCTTGGGATATGGTAAGTATGGATTTTGTGCTAGGATTGCCAAAGACTCAAAGAGGCTATGATTCAATTTTTGTTGTAGTGGACAGATTTTCAAAAATGGCACACTTTATTCCATGTTATAAAACTAGTGATGCTTCTCACATTGCTAACTTGTTTTTTAAAGAAATCGTAAGATTACATGGATTGTTGTTATAGACATTTTTGTGCCTTACAGCATTGAGCATGAAATTTCCATAATCTAAGGGATCCAAAGTCCCTAAACATGTTGTTCCTACCCCTAGAGGAACAAGGCTAACAAACCACAGCAATTCACAGAAGTTCTCCACCAGAAACTGCTCAAAAACAAGTCAATTCAGGATCATTTCAGTGGCTACACTAGCTGTTTGCGCTGAATGTCAAAGCCAACACTGGCTACCTGTGTTGAATGTCAAAGGGAACACTGGCTACCTGCGCTGAACGAGAATGGACATGTGGCAGGCTCATTTCTCAAGGTGTCAAAACCCAGGAAGCTTCCAAAATGACACTTGCCTCAAGGAATTCGACTGGTAATGAGTAAGAGGTTCCAAATCTCCAAGTGGAAGCAAGAAACTCCAAGTGGACTCAAGAAGTGACAAAGCGAGAGGACACTAGTCAGATCTCAAGCTGACTCATCCTCTCTCCAAACATCTATATATGGATCTCTCCTCCATGAGATCTGGAGGCTGGAATTTTGTTATTGCAAACAATTGCTGTTGGTTTGAGATTGGAATCATTGGGTGCTTAATGCTTTGAAGGGGGTGAAGATAGGAATTCCATTTGCTGGGAAGGAGATGCTGGATTGGAGCCCTCTGGGTTGTATCTCTTCCTGAACCTTGTTATTCATCAATAAAGCTATCTTGGTTTCTCCTATATGCTGATGTATTTTTGATGTATGAATGCATTAGTATGCTTAGTTTATTTCTAATCCTAAACTAGTTATGAATGTGAATATCTGTCTTTGTGTAGTGTTCTTCTCTTGTCGCAAGTAGTTGTTCTCTTGTGATCTTACAGGAACCCGTTGAAGTTGTACAAGCAAGAAGGCAAGTAGTTGTTCTCTTGTGATCTTGCATGAACCTGTTGAATCTGGGCGAGTGAGAAGGCAAGTAGCTGTGAACTCCCAAAGAGAAGAGAGACCGGATCGAGGGACAAACGGAAGACACCGGTAAGTCTATTGATCTCTCTTCTTTCACATTTCATAAAGGAAGAAACCAAAATAGTTGTCTCTGTTTATTGCTAAGGCACTGTCACACCTTAGGTGGATAGGATCGTCCTGCATAGGCATTTTTCCCCACAACAAATTGGCGACTCCACTGGGGAGATCTGTTTAGTCATTTTATTTGTGTTTCTATCATTGTTTGTTTCATAGACTTGACAGCAACAATCGAACTGCATCTGCTATTCCCGGATGCAAAGTAGACAGTTGCTGCTTTGATCCAATCACTGGACTTGTCTATGATCTGAACAATGGACTCACAAATGATTTGATGATCCTTTGTGATAGATCTTAGTACTCCCTCAAAGCATCCCTTTGATTACACCTTGGTTGTTGCTTTTATTTGGCCTAAAACAGTGAATTAAATAGCAATCTGTGACCCAGAACCTGTGAGAAACGAGAGTTTCTCCTTCAGCGCAGACCCAGTGAAGGGATTCTGCATTTCAACGCAGGTCCCGTGAAGGTTACCTGCGCTGAATGTCAAAACCCCTGTGTTGAGGTTGCGCTGAACCAGTTTGCCCTTGTGCAGCTGGGGTTCTCTGCTCTGTTTTCTGTTTTGATCTCTGATTTTTACAGCCTGTAACCAGCATAGGTACCAGTCTGATAACTCCTTTTCTCTGCTTAGATTCCGCCTCCTTTTGTAAAAAAAGACTGTGAGTGTTTTTATGTGTTTGTGGCGTCATTTACAGTTTTCCTTTGCATGAGTGAAATAGTCATCCTGTAGCCCTTGATTCAGATCTGTTGATTGTGATCTTAGAAGAGAGTTCATTGGCTGTTTGCAGATTGATTATACATTTACTCTTGCTTATTGGTTTAAGTTTGTCTCTTTTAAGTGTCGAAACAAGTATTCATTTCAAAAATCGTTAAGTGTTGTAATCTCTTCTACCCTCTCTGATTTCGAAAAAGTAAACTTGTTTGTATTTGTCATTTAAAAGCAAATTCAAAGTTGTACAAAAAGCTTTCTGTGTAGGCATCAATACTAAGAAAGCGGAAAACAAACACCTGCATTGTGCATTTTCATCTTGATAGTTTGCATGTTGGATTTAGGAAAAGTGCATTAGAGTATGCTGATTGCTCTTTGAGAAAAGATGGTGTCTTTGTTTCCCCTTAGTAGTTAGGATTTTCAAAGTTGAAAAGATATAAAGCTTGCTTATCATCTTTAGACTGCATTTAGGAATTGTATCATACATCTCGTGGTGAACCTTGAAAGGCAAACTTCTAAAAAGATCAACCTAAAATAAATTGAATGAACTTAACAACGCTTTGCAACATAACGCACAACATAGAGGTCTACGCTAGAGACGTGTTCCGGCGTCGTTAAGCCTGGTGACTGTCGATCTCGTGGATGGTGGATGATTCCTCCTAAGGGACGATAGCGCTAGTACGGATTTTGCTCCCACGTACCATCGCGTATATTTTGGGAGACCCCTATAGGCATAAAACCTTTGTCCTTAGGAAGCCATGTCGGCCGCCCTACTGATCGCAATGCACTGAACACAGCATTCAGGAAGATCGACCGCCCGTACCCTAAAAAGTATTCTGCGGTTTTGCGAAAAGTTTGGCACACCCTCTGCCTAGAAATCCAGAGCAGTTCCTTTTGGCCTTTTTCAGACTCTATAAAGGAAAAATTCCATCCGAGAATTTGTCACTTCGGGCTCGTTAAAACATCGAAGGAGACTAGATTAATCTTTAGCTTTTTCTCGACTCTTTAATACTGAAAAAGCAAGTTGTGTCTAAAGCGTCGTTAAAATTTATTTTAAACGGAACAATCACCCTTTATTCCTGCGTTGATCTTTAGGTTGAAAAAATGGAGCACACCAACCAAGGAATTCCCCTTGGTGGAAATCCTAGTCCCTTCTCCTCTTGGGGAGATCTTGGTGCGCCCCATATGACCACATTGTCGCTTCCAGGACTGACAATTGGCCTGCCAGTCTGGCTCTTTTCAACCAATGTCGTTCAGAACACCACCATTCCTGAACAGTCGAGTCAACAGTTAGACCAGACCAGAGTTGCCAACCAGCCTTCTACCTCATCTAACTCTTCCTCTCCTCCTTCCTCTTCGCTTGACGGAACTGGTAAAACAAAAAAACAAGTTCCTAAGGAGAAGAAGGAAAAGAAGAAGAAATAGAAGAAGAAGGAGCCAAAGGCGACTGGGGGCAAACAAGTGTCGTCTGACAAAAATCCACACACAGCACTGACCAGGCCTAAATCGCCATGTGTCATATGCAAGGGAGACCATTTCCACAGAGATTGTCCCTGCATCCCTCGGATACTAAGGGACTGGTCTCCCTGTTTGCACAATTCGGTAGCATCAACCTCTGATAGCCATGTTGACTGCTCACCGTCGACTAGTGAAAGTGAAGTCCCAGGACAGAGAGGGAAAGCTAGATTTCCCTGTAAACTTTGTGAAGGCGACCATGCCATCCACCGTTGTCCCTTCTTAGATGAGGCTAAAAGAGTTCTGGAAGATCGCCCGATTTTACGAGTGCAACTTCCTCCTCGATATCAAAAACTCCTGCCAAGTCCTTCACTAGTTGAGAACCCGGTTGGCCCGCCCAGGTGGTCAGCCGAAGCACCTATCATTGAAGATGAACCATCTGGATCCATGCCTGACGAAAGTCAAAAGGTTGAGACGGCAGTTGACCCGGTTTTGCCTTCAGAGGCTCTATCTTCGAATGATACCATCACAGAGGAGAATAAAGACGACACCGTCCAAATTCTCTTCATCAACACAGACTCCGACGAACAAGGGGGCAATTTGCCCATTCCTTTATTGCAGGAAGGAACTTCGTCAGAGTCATACCCGGCCGTCTATTCGGTCCCACCACCAAGCAACCTGGTTGTGTCCTTCGACTGGAACCAACTAGGCAGACCCCGATCGCCAGCAAGCATACCATTCAGAATTATCGTTCAAATATACAGAATGGTAATGGTTGGCACTATCATTGATGAGGGGGCATCTGTGAGTATCCTTTCCTCTATTGCTTGGAAAGCACTTGGTTCGCCAGCGCTTTTGCCTGAAATGAGAAATATATCAGGTTTTGATAAAAGAACCAGTCGACCTTTAGGGATCCTCCCCAATGTGCCTATAACATTGAAAGGGAAGACCGTTCAAATGAACGTGATGGTCGTTCAAGGACCCTTGGATTATAACCTACTCCTTGGACGAGACTATATATATTGCATGGGAGCTATCGTCTCCTCACTCTTTAGAGTAATGTGTTTTCCGCATGAAGGAAGAGTGGTCAAGCTCGTGGACCAACTTTCATTTCCCGGATCACGCATCGCAAATAGTCATTTACCATCCCTAAATGGTCTATTCACGCAAGAAGTTTCTCAACCTATGGTCCGTCCTCCTGATGAGCGCGAGTAATCCGGGAGGATATGACTAGAACCCAGGGGGCATGCGTCCTGGTCTGCTTCGGCAGGAAAACTTTGGGTATAAGGTAGGTTTCCACGGGAGAATATGACTAGTCTGTACCCCGCCCATGCTGGAAGAGGGTTATTCTAGAATAAGATTCTTTTGTCAAAGTTATGTGAGTTGGCGGGCATCGTCGCTCACCTTTGTCTATTTCGGTAGACATTGATGAGGAAGTGTTTTGTTTGAAAGATTAACGAGACAATCTTTGGGTAACCTGAAAGAGGTAAGCCTCTCTCTTTAAAACAATTGTTTTGAAGGAAAAGAAGTAGAGGTAACCTTGAAATTGTACTTTATACCTAGGGGCATGCAAACCTTTTGGAGTGCAAGCAAGAGCGGTTATTTATCTGTTTTTTGGGTTAGCCATTTCCTAACTTGCATAAAGAAAGGATGCGGGGCATAGCTTTGTGAGATGAAGCTCCATAAAAAATAGAATCTCAATGAGACACTCTTATCATATGACTGGGTATTCGAGCAGTTTTAGCACACAGTTCATGCTCGTTAAAAAATAAACGCAAGATCCGAGCAGTTTTAGCACATAGTTCATGCTCGTTAAAAAATAAACATAAGACCGAGCAAATGTTTCCACCCGCGTTTAAGCTCATTAAAAAATGAACTATCCCGGTAAATAACCACTGTGAATGTAATATCATCAGCCATTAAAGCCTTGGTCGTGTTTGCACCGTCACCTCCACTTTTCCATTGGCCGATCGTTCACCTCCATATGATTGTTTACCCATTTTGAGGAACAGCTGCGAAGAGTGATTTCACCTAGCCATCCTTGTGACACTGTCGTGATTGGAAAATTCCAACCTGTACCTGGAATCAGCTGCTAACCCTGTTTATCACTCGTTCCTCAAAAGACGAGTCTTCTCTAAGCTCTTTTCAACTGACTCGTAAAATATGAAAAGATTGCCGAGTCCTTGGCCTTCCAGCTCGTTAAAGGGACAGGAAGAGCTATCCCTCCTCTAGATTTTAATCTTTTTGGACCTGAGGGATTATTGCACAAAAAGATCGAGTGCTTGTTTTGTTCAGCTCGTTAAAACTATCGAAAACTCATCCCTTCTGTATTGTTTTATACTTTTTCAGACTTAAGGGATTAGATGACGAAAAAGGACTTTTGGAGTTAACCTTATGTACCTTTTCAGACTCTCTAAAAATGAAAAGGACTGAGTTATCCTTGTCGTTAGACTCGTTAAAATCATTAAATAGCGACAAACTTGTCTTTAGACGAGAACGAGTTTCACTATCGCTAGGCTCGTTAAAACATAGCGATGGGCTTGCCTGAAGGGCAGGTTATAGAACAAGCATATGTTATCCTCCTCAAGCTTGACAAAAATAAAGAGGTACTGGTCAGCAATGACTGGGGAAAATTTGGGAGAAACTAAAGAAAGCTTTGATGGTAGCAAGTCGCTCTTGAACATGACACTTTTCCTCCGTACCACAATCGGGTTGGGTTGTTTCATTCACCGGTCACATCCATGGTCTCGCCATACCATCCATATTTGGGGTAATGATACCGATCCATCGTATCAGTGTCGCCATATGTTCAAGAGAAGTCGTTCAGAAAAGTCAACCGTGTCCCATCCACTGCCATACATTATCCTTCATCCTTTCATGACCGCCACCCTGAATCATATGTCACAGATCGTTTTTACCTGCATTAAAATCATTAGCTCCGTTCTGTGTCACTGATGTGGGATTCATTAAGGCCCTCCTTTGATGGATCGCTTCTTGTCGACATCAACTCATTATCCAAGAAGTTGATCTAGGAACAACCCCTTTAGTACTTTGAAGTGCATGCCTCAATGGCAAGTTTCTCACTTCCGGCGATAGGTATACATCAATGACCTTCGACCAAAATATTTTGTGTGGTGTTCGACGCCAAGTCCTTTATTCACACCACGTGAATTGTACTGCAGTACCTTGAGGGTCATTATCATTATCGGTGATTCCTCTTGCGCTTGTTAACGGTTTACATCATTGACCGGTAATCAAGCGATGTCTTTCCATGTTCGACTTCAGAACATTTCTCACATGGATCGACTTGTACTTAGAGTGAAGATCGAACGAGTTTGAAGACCCCAGATCTAGTTTCATCCATCTGGGCTGCGATATATATTCAGGAAAGATAAAGACATTGACATGTACATCATTGCAGCAGATAATCATCCTACTCAAAGGATGATAATTTCACCAAAATTATCAGTCTACCACCAGACGATTGTCTGTTCTATGTACAGAAAAATGAATTTATGAAGCTGAGCATGGGAATGCCCGCCTCAGCTAGATCATGAAAGCAGTATGAAAAATAATGTATTGTATTGTATCTTATTACAGGTCTCCTCTCAGCATTGGATGAACTTCGGATCCCCCTGATAAAGCATTTCACCCGATAAACAGCCTCATACTTTAGGGGGCAACTGTTATAGACATTTTTGTGCCTTACAGCATTGAGCATGAAATTTCCATAATCTAAGGGATCCAAAGTCCCTAAACATGTTGTTCCTACCCCTAGAGGAACAAGGCTAACAAACCACAGCAATTCACAGAAGTTCTCCACCAGAAACTGCTCAAAAACAAGTCAATTCAGGATCATTTCAGTGGCTACACTAGCTATTTGCGCTGAATGTCAAAGCCAACACTGGCTACCTGCGTTGAATGTCAAAGGGAACACTGGCTACCTGCGCTGAATGAGAATGGACATGTGGCAGGCTCATTTCTCAAGGTGTCAAAACCCAGGAAGCTTCCAAAATGACACTTGCCTCAGGGAATTCGACTGGTAATGAGTAAGAGGTTCCAAATCTCCAAGTGGAAGCAAGAACCTCCAAGTGGACTCAAGAACTGACAGAGGGAGAGGACACTAGTCAGATCTCAAGCTGACTCATCCTCTCTCCAAACATCTATATATGGATCTCTCCTCCATGAGATCTGGAGGCTGGAATTTTGTTATTGCAAAGAATTGTTGTTGGTTTGAGATTGGAATCATTGGGTGCTTAATGCTTTGAAAGGGGTGAAGATAGGAATTCCATTTGCTGGGAAGGAGATACTGGATTGGAGCCCTCTGGGTTGTATCTCTTCCTAAACCTTGTTATTCATCAATAAAGCTATCTTGGTTTCTCCTATATGCTGATGTATTTTTGATGTATGAATGCATTAGTATGCTTAGTTTATTTCTAATCCTAAAATAGTTATGAATGTGAATATCTTTCTTTGTGTAGTGTTCTTCTCTTGTCGCAAGTAGCTGTTCTCTTGTGATCTTACAGGAACCCATTGAAGCTGGACAAGCAAAAAGGCAAGTACTTGTTCTCTTGTGATCTTGCATGAACCTGTTGAAGCTGGGCGAGTGAGAAGGCAAGTAGATGTGAACTCCCAAAGAGAAGAGAGAACGGATCGAGGGACAAACGGAAGACATCGGTAAGTCTATTGATCTCTCTTCTTTAACATTTCATAAAGGAAGAAACCAGAATAGTTGTCTCTGTTTGTTGCTAAGGCACTGTCACACCTTAGGTGGATAGGATCGTCCTGCATAGGCATTTTTCCCCACAACAAATTGGTGACTCCACTGGGGAGATCTGTTTAGTCATTTTATTTGTGTTTCTAACATTGTTTGTTTCATAGACTTGACAGCAACAATCGAACTGCATCTGCTATTCCCGGATGCAAAGTAGACAGTTGATGCTTTGATCCAATCACTGGACTTGTCTATGATCTGAACAATGGACTCACAAATGATTTGATGATCCTTTGTGATAGATCTTAGTAATCCCTCAAAGCATCCCTTTGATTACACCTTGGTTGTTGCTTTTATTTGGCCTAAAACAGTGAATTAAATAGCAATCTGTGACCCAGAACCTGTGAGAAACGAGAGTTTCTCCTTCAGCGCAGACCCAGTGAAGGGATTCTGCATTTCAACGCAGGTACCGTGAAGGTTACCTGCGCTGAATGTCAAAACCCCTGTGAGGAGGTTGCGCTGAACCAGTTTGCCCTTGTGCAGCTGGGGTTCTCTGCTCTGTTTTTCCCTGTTTTGATCTCTGATTTTTGCAGCCTGTAACCAGCATAGGTACCAGTCTGATAACTCCTTTTCTCTGCTTAGATTCCGCCTCCTTTTGTACAAAAAGACTGTGAATGTTTTTATGTGTTTGTGGCGTCATTTACAGTTTTCCTTTGCATGAGTGAAATAGTCATCCTGTAGCCCTTGATTCAGATCTGTTGATTGTGATCTTAGAAGAGAGTTCATTGGCTGTTTGCAGATTGATTATACATTTACTCTTGCTTATTGGTTTGAGTTTGTCTCTTTTAAGTGTCGAAACAAGTATTCATTTCGAAAATCGTTAAGTGTTGTAATCTCTTCTACCCTCTCTGATTTCGAAAAATTAAACTTGTTTGTATTTGTCATTTAAAAGCAAATTCAAAGTTGTACAAAAATCTTTCTGTGTAGGCATCAATACTAAGAAAGCGGAAAACAAACACCTGCATTGTGCATTTGCATCTTGATAGTTTGCATGTTGGATTTAGGAAAAGTGCATTAGAGTGTGTTGATTGCTCTTTGAGAAAAGATGGTGTCTTTCTTTCCCCTTAGTAGCTAGGATTTTCAAAGTTGAAAAAATATAAAGCTTGCTTATCATCTTTAGACTGCATTTAGGAATTGTATCATACATCTCGTGGTGAACCTTGAAAGGCAAACTTCTAAAAAGATCAACCTAAAATAAATTGAATGAATTTAACAATGCTTTGCAACATAACGCACAACATAGAGGTCTAGGCTAGAGACGTGTTCCGGCGTCATTAAGCCTGGTGACTGTCGATCTCGTGGATGGTGGGTGATTCCTCCTGAGGGACGATAGCGCCAGTACGGATTGTGCTCCCACGTACCGTCGCGTATATATTGGGAGACCCCTATAGGCATAAAACCTTTGTCCTTACGAAGCCGTGTCGGCCGCCCTACTGATCGTAATGCACTGAACACAACATTCAGAAAGATCGACCGCCCGTACCCTAAAAAGTATTCTACGGTTTTGCGAAAAGTTTGGTACACCCTCTGCCTAGAACTCCAGAGCAGTTCCTTTTGGCCTTTTTCAGACTCTATAACGGAAAAAGTCCATCCGAGCATTTGTCACTTCGGGCTCGTTAAAACATCGAAGGAGACAAGAGTCATCTTTAGCTTTTTCTCGACTCTTTAAAACTGAAAAATCAAGTTGTGTCTAAAGCGTCGTTAAAATTTATTTTAAACGGAACAATCACCCTTTATTCCTGCGTTGATCTTTAGGTTGAAAAAATGGAGCACACCAACCAAGGAATTCTCCTTGGTGGAAATCCTAGTCCCTTCTCCTCTTGGGGAGATCTTGGTGCGCCCCATATGACCACATTGTCGCTTCCAGGACTGACAATTGGCCTGCCAGTCTGGCTCTTTTCAACCAATGTCGTTCAGAACACCACCATTCCTGAACAGTCGAGTCAACAGTTAGACCAGACCAGAGTTTCCAACCAGCCTTCTACCTCATCTAACTCTTCATCTCCTCCTTCCTCTTCGCTTGACGGAACTGGTAAAACAAAAAACCAAGTTCCTAAGGAGAAGAAGGAAAAGAAGAAGAAAGAGAAGAAGAAGAAGGAGCCAAAGGCGACTGGGGGCAAACAAGTGTCGTCTGACAAAAATCCACACACAGCACTGACCAGGCCTAAATCGCCATGTGTCATATGCAAGGGAGACCATTTCCACAGAGATTGTCCCTGCATCCCTCGGATACTAAGGGACTGGTCTCCCCGTTTGCACAATTCGGTAGCATCAACCTCTGATAGCCATGTTGACTGCTCACCGTCGACTAGTGAAAGTGAAGTCCCAGGACAGAGAGGGAAAGCTAGATTTCCCTGTAAACTGTGTGAAGGCGACCATGCCATCCACCGTTGTCCCTTCTTAGATGAGGCTAAAAGAGTTCTGGAAGATCGCCCGATTTTACGAGCGCAACTTCCTCCTGGATATCAAAAACTCCTGCCAAGTCCTTCACTAGTTGAGAACCCGGCTGGCCCGCCCAGGTGGTCAGCCGAAGCACCTATCATTGAAGATGAACCGTCTGGATCCATGCCTAACGAAAGTCAAAAGGTTGAGATGGCAGTTGACCCGGTTTTGCCTTCAGAGGCTCTATCTTCGAATGATACCATCACAGAGGAGAATAAAGACGACATCGTCCAAATTCTCTTCATCAACACAGACTCCGACGAACAAGGGGGCAATTTTCCCATTCCTTTATCGCAGGAAGGAACTTCGTCAGAGTCATACCCGGTCGTCTATTCGGTCCCACCACCAAGCAACCTAGTTGTGTCCTTCGACTGGAACCAACTAGGCAGACCCCGGTCGCCAGCAAGCATACCATTCAAAATTATCGTTCAAATATACAGAATGGTAATGGCTGGCACTATCATTGATGAGGGGGCATCTGTGAGTATCCTTTCCTCTATTGCTTGGAAAGTGCTTGGTTCGCCAACGCTTTTGCCTGAAATGAGAAATCTATCAGGTTTTGATAAAGGAACCAGTCGACCTTTAGGGATCCTCCCCAATGTGCCTATAACATTGAAAGGGAAGACCGTTCAAATGAACGTGATGGTCGTTCAAGGACCCTTGGATTATAACCTACTCCTTGGACGAGACTATATATATTTCATGGGAGCTATCGTCTCCTCACTCTTTAGAGTAATGTGTTTTCCGCATGAAGGAAGAGTGGTCAAGCTCGTGGACCAACTTTCATTTCCCGGATCACGCATCGCAAATAGTCATTTACCATCCCTAAATGGTCTATTCACGCAAGAAGTGTCTCAACCTACGGTCCGTCCTCCTGATGAGCGCGAGTAATCTGGGAGGATATGACTGGAACCCAGGGGGCATGTGTCCTGGTCTGCTTCGGCAGGAAAACTTTGGGTATAAGGTAGGTTTCCGCGGGAGAATATGACTAGTCTGTACCCCGCCCATGCTGGAAGAGGGTTATTCTAGAATAAGATTCTTTTGTCAAAGTTATGTGAGTTGGCGGGCATCGTCGCTCACCTTTGTCTATTTCGGTAGACATTGCTGAGGAAGTGTTTTGTTTGAAAGATTAACGTGACAAACTTTGGGTAACCTGAAAGAGGTAAGCCTCTCTCTTTAAAACAATTGTTTTGAAGGAAAAGAAGTAGAGGTAACCTTGAAATCGTACTTTATACCTGGGGGCATGCAAACCTTTTGGAGTGCAAGCAAAGAGCGGTTATTTATCTGTTTTTTGGGTTAGCCGTTTCCTAACTTGCATAAAGAAAGGATGCGAGGCATAGCTTTGTGAGATGAAGCTCCATAAAAAATAGAATCTCAATGAGACACTCTTATCATATGACTGGGTATTCGAGCAGTTTTAGCACACAGTTCATGCTCGTTAAAAAATAAACGCAAGATCCGAGCAGTTTTAGCACATAGTTCATGCTCGTTAAAAAATAAACATAAGACCGAGCAAATGTTTCCACCCGCGTTTAAGCTCGTTAAAAAATGAACTATCCCGGTAAATAACCACTGTGAATGTAATATCATCAACCATTAAAGCCTTGGTCGTGTTTGCACCGTCACCTCCACTTTTCCATTGGCCGATCGTTCACCTCCATATGATTGTTTACCCATTTTGAGGAACAGCTGCGAAGAGTGATTTCACCTAGCCATCCTTGTGACACTGTCGTGATTGGAAAATTCCAACTTGTACCTGGAATCAGCTGCTAACCATGTTTATCACTCGTTCCTCAAAAGACGAGTCTTCTTTAAGCTCTTTTCAACTGACTCGTAAAATATGAAAAGATTGCCGAGTCCTTGGCCTTCCAGCTCATTAAAGGGACAGGAAGAGCTATCCCTCCTCTAGATTTTAATCTTTTTGGACTTGAGGGATTATTGCACAAAAAGATCGAGCGCTTGTTTTGTTCGGCTCGTTAAAACTATCGAAAACTCATCCCTTCTGTATTGTTTTATACTTTTTCGAACTTAAGGGATTAGATGACGAAAAAGGACTTTTGGAGTTAACTTTATGTACCTTTTCAGACTCTCTAAAAATGAAAAGGACCGAGTTATCCTTGTCGTTAGACTCGTTAAAATCATTAAATAGCGACAAACTTGTCTTTAGACGAGAACGAGTTTCACTATCACTAGGCTCGTTAAAACATAGCGATGGGCTTGCCCGAAGGGCAGGTTATAGAACAAGCATATGTTATCCTCCTCAAGCTTGACAAAAATAAAGAGGTACTGGTCAGCAATGACTGGGGAAAAATTGGGAGAAACTAAAGAAAACTTTGATGGTAGCAAGTCGCTCTTGAACATGACACTTTTCCTTCGTACCACAATCGGGTTGGGTTGTTTCACTCACTGGTCACATCCATGGTCTCGCCATACCATCCATATTTGGGGGAATGCTACCGATCCATCGTATCAGTGTCGCCATATGTTCAAGAGAAGTCGTTCAGAAAAGTCAACCGTGTCCCATCCACTGCCATACATTATCCTTCATCCTTTCATGACTGCCACCCTGAATCATATGTCACAGATCGTTTTCACCTCCATTAAAATCATTAGCTCCGTTCCGTGTCACTGATGTGGGATTCATTAAGGCCCTCCTTTGACGGATCGCTTCTTGTCGACATCAGCTCATTATCCAAGAAGTTGATCTAGGAACAACCCCCTCAGTACTTTGAAGCTTGCATGCCTCAATGGCAAGTTTCTCACTTCCGGCAACAGGTATACATCAATGACCTTCGACCGAAAGATTTTGCGTGGTGTTCGACGCCAAGTCCTTTATTCACACCACGTGAATTGTACTGCAGTACCTTGAGGGTCATTATCAATATCGGTGATTCCTCTCGCGCTTGTTAACGGTTTACATCATTGACCAGTAATCAAGCGATGTCTTTCCATGTTCGACTTCAGAACATTTCTCACATGGATCGACTTGTACTTAGAGTGAAGATCGAACGTGTTTGAAGACCCCGGATCTAGTTTCATCCATCCGAGCTGCGATATGTATTCAGGAAAGATAAATACATTGACATGTACATCATTGCAACAGATAATCATCCTACTCAAAGGATGATAATTTCATCAAAATTATCAGTCTACCACCAGACGATTGTCTGTTCTATGTACAGAAAAATGAATTTATGAAGCTGAGCATGGGAATGCCCGCCTCAGCTAGATCATGAAAGCAGTATGAAAAATAATGTATTGTATTGTATCTTATTACAGGTCTCCTCTCAGCATTGGATGAACTTCGGATCCCCCTGATAAAGCATTTCACCCGATAAACAGCCTCATACTATAGGGGGCAACTGTTATAGACATTTTTGTGCCTTACAGCATTGAGCATGAAATGTCCATAATATAAGGGATCCAAAGTCCCTAAACATGTTGTTCCTACCCCTAGAGGAACAAGGCTAACAAACCACAGCAATTCACAGAAGTTCTTCACCAGAAACTGCTCAAAAACAAGTCAATTCAGGATCATTTCAGTGGCTACACTAGCTGTTTGCGCTGAATGTCAAAGCCAACACTGGCTACCTGCGTTGAATGTCAAAGGGAACACTGGCTACCTGTGCTGAACGAGAATGGACATGTGGCAGGCTCATTTCTCAAGGTGTCAAAACCCAGGAAGCTTCCAAAATGACACTTGCCTCAGGGAATTCGACTGGTAATGAGTAAGAGGTTCCAAATCTCCAAGTGGAAGCAAGAACCTCCAAGTGGACTCAAGAACTGACAGAGGGAGAGGACACTAGTCAGATCTCAAGCTGACTCATCCTCTCTCCAAACATCTATATATGGATCTCTCCTCCATGAGATCTGGAGGCTGGAATTTTGTTATTGCAAAGAATTGTTGTTGGTTTGAGATTGGAATCATTGGGTGCTTAATGCTTTTGAAGATAGGAATTCCATTTGCTGGGAAGGAGATGCTGGATTGGAGCCCTCTGGGTTGTATCTCTTCCTGAACCTTTTTATTCATCAATAAAGCTATCTTGGTTTCTCCTATATGCTGATGTAATGTATGAATGCATTAGTATGCTTAGTTTATTTCTAATCCTAAACTAGTTATGAATGTGAATATCTGTATTTGTGTAGTGTTCTTCTCTTGTCGCAAGTAGCTGTTCTCTTGTGATCTTTTGAAGCTGGACAAGCAAGAAGGCAAGTAGTTGTTCTCTTGTGATCTTGCATGAACCTGTTGAAGCTGGGCGAGTGAGAAGGCAAGTAGCTGTGAACTCGGATCGAGGGACAAACGGAAGACACCGAGAAGTCTATTGATCTCTCTTCTTTCACATTTCATAAAGGAAGAAACCAGAATAGTTGTCTCTGTTTGTTACTAAGGCACTGTCACACCTTAGGTGGATAGGATCGTCCTGCATAGGCATTTTTCCCTACAAAAAATTGGCGACTCCACTAGGGAGATCTGTTTAGTCATTTTATTTGTGTTTCTATCATTGTTTGTTTCATAGACTTGACAGCAACAATCGAACTGCATCTGCTATTCCCGAATGCAAAGTAGAGAGTTGCTGCTTTGATCCAATCACTGGACTTGTCTATGATCTGAACAATGGACTCACAAATGATTTGATGATCCTTTGTGATAGATCTTAGTACTCCCTCAAAGCATCCCTTTGATTACACCTTGGTTGTTGCTTTTATTTGGCCTAAAACAGCTAATTAAATAGCAATCTGTGATCCAGAACCTCTGAGAAACGAGAGTTTCTCCTTCACCGCAGACCCAGAGAAGGGATTCTGCATTTCAACGCAGGTCCCGTGAAGGTTACCTGCGCTGAATGTCAAAACCCCTGTGTTGAGGTTGCGTTGAACTAGTTTGCCCTTGTGCAGCTGGGGTTCTCTACTCTATTTTGCCCTGTTTTGATCTCTGATTTTTGCAGCCTGTAACCAGCATAGGTACCAGTCTGATAACTCCTTTTCTCTGCTTAGATTCCGCCTCCTTTTGTACAAAAAGACTGTGAGTGTTTTTATGTGTTTGTGGCGTCATTTACAGTTTTCCTTTGCATGAGTGAAATAGTCATCCTGTAGCCCTTGATTCAAATCTGTTGATTGTGATCTTAGAAGAGAGTTCATTGGCTGTTTGCAGATTGATTATACATTTACTCTTGCTTATTGGTTTGAGTTTGTCTATTTTAAGTGTCGAAACAAGTATTCATTTCGAAAATCGTTAAGTGTTGTAATCTCTTCTACCCTCTCTGATTTCGAAAAAGTAAACTTGTTTGTATTTTTCATTTAAAAGAAAATTCAAAGTTGTACAAAAAGCTTTCTGTGTCGGCACCAATACTAAGAAAGCGGAAAACAAACACCTGCATTGTGCATTTGCATCTTGATAGTTTGCATGTTGGATTTAGGAAAAGTGCATTAGAGTGTGCTGATTGCTCTTTGAGAAAAGATGGTGTCTTTCTTTCCCCTTAGTAGCTAGGATTTTCAAAGTTGAAAAGATATAAAGCTTGCTTATCATCTTTAGACTGCATTTAGGAATTGTATCATACATCTCGTGGTGAACCTTGAAAGGCAAACTTCTAAAAAGATCAACCTAAAATAAATTGAATGAACTTAACAACGCTTTGCAACATAACGCACAACATAGAGGTCTAGGCTAGAGACGTGTTTCGGCGTCGTTAAGCCTGGTGACTGTCGATCTCGTGGATGGTGGGTGATTCCTCCTGAGGGACGATAGCGCTAGTACGGATTGTGCTCCCACGTACCGTCGCGTATATTTTGGGAGACCCCTATAGGCATAAAACCTTTGTCCTTACGAAGCCGTGTCGGCCGCCCTACTGATCGCAATGCACTGAACACAGCATTCAGGAAGATCGACCGCCCGTACCCTAAAAAGTATTCTACGGTTTTGCAAAAAGTTTGGTACACCCTCTGCCTAGAACTCCAGAGCAGTTCCTTTTGGCCTTTTTCAGACTCTATAACGGAAAAAGTCCATCCGAGCATTTGTCACTTCAGGCTCGTTAAAACATCGAAGGAGACTAGAGGCATCTTTAGCTTTTTCTCGACTCTTTAAAACTGAAAAATCAAGTTGTGTCTAAAGCGTCGTTAAAATTTATTTTAAACGGAACAATCACCCTTTATTCTTGCGGTTATCTTTAGGTTGAAAAAATGGAGCACACCAACCAAGGAATTCCCCTTGGTGGAAATCCTAGTCCCTTCTCCTCTTGGGGAGATCTTGGTGCGCCCCATATGACCACATTGTCGCTTCCAGGACTGACAATTGGCCTGCCAGTCTGGCTCTTTTCAACCAATGTCGTTCAGAACACCACCATTCCTGAACAGTCGAGTCAACAGTTAGACCAGACCAGAGTTGCCAACCAGCCTTCTACCTCATCTAACTCTTCCTCTCCTCCTTCCTCTTCGCTTGACGGAACTGGTAAAACAAAAAACCAAGTTCCTAAGGAGAAGAAGGAAAAGAAGAAGAAAGAGAAGAAGAAGAAGGAGCCAAAGGCGACTGGGGGCAAATAAGTGTCGTCTGACAAAAATCCACACACAGCACTGACCAGGCCTAAATCGCCATGTGTCATATGCAAGGGAGACCATTTCCACAGAGATTGTCCCTGCATCCCTCGGATACTAAGGGACTGGTCTCCCTGTTTGCACAATTCGGTAGCATCAACCTTTGATAGCCATGTTGACTGCTCACCGTCGACTAGTGAAAGTGAAGTCCCAGGACAGAGAGGGAAAGCTAGATTTCCCTGTAAACTGTGTCAAGGCGACCATGCCATCCACCGTTGTCCAATCTTAGACGAGGCTAAAAGAGTTTTGGAAGATCGCCCGATTTTACGAGCGCAACTTCCTCCTGGATATCAAAAACTCCTGCCAAGTCCTTCACTAGTTGAGAACCCGGCTGGCCCGCCCAGGTGGTCAACCGAAGCACCTATCATTGAAGATGAACCGTCTAGATCATGCCTGAAGAAATTCAAAAGGTTGAGACGGCAGTTGACCCGGTTTTGCCTTCAGAGGCTCTATCTTCGAATGATACCATCACAGAGGAGAATAAAGACGACACCATCCAAATTCTCTTCATCAACACAGACTCTGACGAACAAGGGGGCAATTTGCCCTTTCCTTTATCACAGGAAGGAACTTCGTCAGAGTCATACCTGGGCGTCTATTCGGTCCCACCACCAAGCAACCTGGTTGTGTCCTTCGAGTGGAACCAACTAGGCAGACCCCGGTCGCCAGCAAGCATACCATTCAAAATTATCGTTCAAATATACAGAATGGTAATGGCTGGCACTATCATTGATGAGGGGGCATCTGTGAGTATCCTTTCCTCTATTGCTTGGAAAGCGCTTGGTTCACCAGCGCTTTTGCCTGAAATGAGAAATCTATCAGGTTTTGATAAAGGAACCAGTCGACCTTTAGGGATCCTCCCCAGTGTGCCTATAACATTGAAAGGGAAGACCGTTCAAATGAACGTGATGGTCGTTCAAGGACCCTTGGATTATAACCTACTCCTTGGACGAGACTATATATGTTGCATGGGAGCTATCGTCTCCTCACTCTTTAGAGTAATGTGTTTTCCGCATGAAGGAAGAGTGGTCAAGCTCGTGGACCAACTTTCATTTCCCGGATCACGCATCGCAAATAGTCATTTACCATCCCTAAATGGTCTATTCACGCAAGAAGTGTCTCAACCTACGGTCAGTCCTCCTGATGAGCGCGAGTAATCCGGGAGGATATGACTGGAACCCAGGGGGCATGCGTCCTGGTCTGCTTCGGCAGGAAAACTTTGGGTATAAGGTAGGTTTCCGCGGGAGAATATGACTAGTCTGTACCCCGCCCATGCTGGAAGAGGGTTATTCTAGAATAAGATTCTTTTGTCAAAGTTATGTGAGTTGGCGGGCATCGTCGCTCACCTTTGTCTATTTCAGTAGACATTGCTGAGGAAGTGTTTTGTTTGAAAGATTAACGTGACAATCTTTGGGTAACCTGAAAGAGGTAAGCCTCTCTCTTTAAAACAATTGTTTTGAAGGAAAAGAAGTAGAGGTAACCTTGAAATCGTACTTTATACCTGGGGGCATGCAAACCTTTTGGAGTGCATGCAAAGAGCGGTTATTTATCTGTTTTTTGGGTTAGCCGTTTCCTAACTTGCATAAAGAAAGGATGCGGGGCATAGCTTTGTGAGATGAAGCTCCATAAAAAATAGAATCTCAATGAGACACTCTTATCATATGACTGGGTATTCGAGCAGTTTTAGCACACAGTTCATGCTCGTTAAAAAATAAACGCAAGATCTGAGCAGTTTTAGCACATAGTTCATGCTCGTTAAAAAATAAACATAAGACCGAGCAAATGTTTCCACCCGTGGTTAAGCTCGTTAAAAAATGAACTATCCCGGTAAATAACCACTGTGAATGTAATATCATCAGTCATTAAAGCCTTGGTCGTGTTTGCATCGTCACCTCCACTTTTCCATTGGCCGATCGTTCACCTCCATATGATTGTTTACCCATTTTGAGGAACAGCTGCGAAGAGTGATTTCACCTAGCCATCCTTGTGACACTGTCGTGATTGGAAAATTCCAACCTGTACCTGGAATCAGCTGCTAACCCTGTTTATCACTCGTTCCTCAAAAGACGAGTCTTTTTTAAGCTCTTTTCAACTGACTCGTAAAATATGAAAAGATTTCCGAGTCCTTGGCCTTCCAGCTCGTTAAAGGGACAGGAAGAGCTATCCCTCCTCTAGATTTTAATCTTTTTGGACCTGAGGGATTATTGCACAAAAAGATCGAGCGCTTGTTTTGTTCGGCTCGTTAAAACTATCGAAAACTCATCCCTTATGTATTGTTTTATACTTTTTCGGACTTAAGGGATTAGATGACGAAAAAGGACTTTTGGAGTTAACTTTATGTACCTTTTTAGACTCTCTAAAAATGAAAAGGACCGAGTTATCCTTGTCGTTAGACTCGTTAAAATCATTAAATAGCGACAAACTTGTCTTTAGACGAGAACGAGTTTCACTATCGCTAGGCTCGTTAAAACATAGCGATGGGCTTGCCCGAAGGGCAGGTTATAGAACAAGCATATGTTATCCTCCTCAAGCTTGACAAAAATAAAGAGGTACTGGTCAGCAATGACTGGGGAAAAATTGGGAGAAACTAAAGAAAACTTTGATGGTAGCAAGTCGCTCTTGAACATGACACTTTTCCTCCGTACCACAATCGGGTTGGGTTGTTTCATTCACCGGTCACATCCATGGTCTCGCCATACCATCCATATTTGGGGTAATGCTACCGATCCATCGTATCAGTGTCGCCATATGTTCAAGAGAATTCGTTCAGAAAAGTCAACCATGTCCCATCCACTGCCATACATTATCCTTCATCCTTTCATGACCGCCACCCTGAATCATATGTCACAGATCGTTTTCACCTCCATTAAAATCATTAGATCCGTTCCGTGTCACTGATGTGGGATTCATTAAGGCCCTCCTTTGACGGATCGCTTCTTGTCGACATCAGCTCATTATCCAAGAAGTTATTCTAGGAACAACCCCTTCAGTACTTTGAAGCTTGCATGCCTCAATCGCAAGTTTCTCACTTCCGGCGACAGGTATACATCAATGACCTTCAACCGAAAGATTTTGCGTGGTGTTCGACGCCAAGTCCTTTATTCACACCACGTGAATTGTACTGCAGTACCTTGAGAGTCATTATCATTATCGGTGATTCCTCTCGCGCTTGTTAACGGTTTACATCATTGACCGGTAATCAAGCGATGTCTTTCCATGATCGACTTCAGAACATTTCTCACATGGATCGACTTGTACTTAGAGTGAATATCGAACGAGTTTGAAGACCCCGGATCTAGTTTCATCCAACCGGGCTGCGATATATATTCAGGAAAGATAAAGACATTGACATGTACATCATTGCAGCAGATAATCATCCTACTCAAAGGATGATAATTTCATCAAAATTATCAGTCTACCACCAAACGATTGTTTGTTCTATGTACAGAAAAATGAATTTATGAAGCTGAGCATGGGAATGCCTGCCTCAGCTAGATCATGAAAGCAGTATGAAAAATAATGTATTGTATTGTATCTTATTACAGGTCTCCTCT
This sequence comes from Pinus tabuliformis, assembly GCA_031772625.1. Lineage (NCBI taxonomy): Eukaryota > Viridiplantae > Streptophyta > Pinopsida > Pinales > Pinaceae > Pinus > Pinus tabuliformis. The sequence goes on from CM062805.1 coordinate 825,084,927, forward strand.
CAGCATTGGATGAACTTCGGATCCCCCTGATAAAGCATTTCACCCGATAAACAGCCTCATACTTTAGGGGGCAACTGTTATAGACATTTTTGTGCCTTACAGCATTGAGCATGAAATGTCCATAATCTAAGGGATCCAAAGTCCCTAAACATGTTGTTCCTACCCCTAGAGGAACAAGGCTAACAAACCACAGCAATTCACAGAAGTTCTCCACCAGAAACTGCTCAAAAACAAGTCAATTCAGGATCATTTCAGTGGCTACACTAGCTTTTTGCGCTGAATGTCAAAGCCAACACTGGCTACCTACATTGAATGTCAAAGGGAACACTGGCTACCTGCGCTGAACGAGAATGGACATGTGGCAGGCTCATTTCTCAAGGTGTCAAAACCCAGGAAGCTTCCAAAATGACACTTGCCTCAGGGAATTCGACTGGTAATGAGTAAGAGGTTCCAAATCTCGAAGTGGAAGCAAGAACCTCCAAGTGGACTCAAGAACTAACAGAGGGAGAGGACACTAGTCAGATCTCAAGCTGACTCATCCTCTCTCCAAACATCTATATATGGATCTCTCCTCCATGAGATCTGGAGGCTGGAATTTTGTTATTGCAAAGAATTGTTGTTGGTTTGAGATTGGAATCATTGGGTGCTTAATGCTTTGAAGGGGGTGAAGACAGGAATTCCATTTGTTGGGAAGGAGATGCTGGATTGGAGCCCTCTGGGTTGTATCTCTTCCTGAACCTTTTTATTCATCAATAAAGCTATCTTGGTTTCTCCTATATGCTGATGTATTTTTGATGTATGAATGCATTAGTATGCTTAGTTTATTTCTAATCCTAAACTAGTTATGAATGTGAATATCTGTCTTTGTGTAGTGTTCTTCTCTTGTCGCAAGTAGCTGTTCTCTTGTGATCTTACAGGAACCCGTTGAAGCTGGACAAGCAAGAAGGCAAGTAGTTGTTCTCTTGTGATCTTGCATGAACCTGTTGAAGCTGGGCGAGTGAGAAGGCAAGTAGCTGTGAACTCCCAATGAGAAGAGAGACCGGATCGAGGGACAAACGGAAGACACCGATAAGTCTATTGATCTCTCTTCTTTCACATTTCATAAAGGAAGAAACCAGAATAGTTGTCTCTGTTTGTTACTAAGGCACTGTCACACCTTAGGTGGATAGGATCGTCCTGCATAGGCATTTTTCCCCACAACAATTGCCCAAAAGCATTGTTTCAGACAGGGATTCAAAGTTCGTTGGACATTTCTGGAGAACACTATGGAAGAAACTGGGAACTAAATTAAGTTTTAGTTCTGCCTATCATCCACAAACTGATGGACAGACTGAAGTTGTGAACAGGAGTTTAGGCAATCTTTTGAGGAGCTTTACTGCAGAACATCCAAAGCAATGGGATCAAGTGTTACCACAAGTTGAATATGCATATAATGACTCACCAAATAGGAGCACAGGACAGAGCCCATTCCATATTTTTTATGGAATGCACCCAAGGGGAATTCTGAATTAAGGAATTTGGGAAAAGAAGAAGTGAGAAGTGCAGAAGGTGAAGACTTTGCTTCAAGAATGCAGGCGATACATGAAAAGGTGAAACAGCAGCTACAGGATAGCAACATTCAATATAAAACCAGAGCAGACATGAGGAGAAGAGAAATGAATTTTGAAGTTGGAGACTTGGTTTTATCACACCTCAGGAAGGAGAGATTTCCAAAGGGACACTATAATAAGTTAAAATCCAATAAAATTGGACCATGCAGGATACTAAGGAAATTCTCTGCAAATGCTTATGAGATTGAATTACCACCTGGTGTGGGAATATCACCAATTTTTAATGTTGCAGACTTGTACAAGTATGAGAATGAAGCTGCAGTTGATACAGCACAGGATCAAGAGACTCCAGAGATTGACTGGGTAAAACAGTTACCCACAGCCAAGGATTTACAGCCAGAAAGAATTATGGATAAGAAAGTGTATAAAAAGACAAGGGGACGAGAATATTTCTAGTATCTGGTGAAATGGAAGGGACAGCGTTACAGAAGACATTCTACAGAAATTGGGCAAATCTGTAGATAAGCTCATGGACAGGAGCCCATGAAGAATTTTGTCCTCAGGAGTCTGATGCGGGAGCATGTGACTCAGAGGGGAAAAATCTTCCAAATTATTCCAAAAATCCAAAAAAATCTACAGGCAAGGGAGTGGGGTCCTTTAGCCTGCAATTTCTATTATTTCTTAGTTAAAAATAGAATAAATTCTAGCAATAAATCATGCTATTTGTAACAAAGCCTTCAAGCTTTAAATCATTCTGTAAAGCATGCTTTTCTTTGTATCGGATAAGGACCGAGAGGGCCTATCCTTAGTTATAAATAAAGAGGCAGCAAAGCTCTCAGAGGGGAGGAGAGGAGCGAGCGCCTTAGCATTATTTTAAAGAAAGAAAACCATTCTCTCAGCGTCTCTTATTAATGACTCTGTAATATGCCTGCATAGATTATTGGATAATGCCGACGGTGTTGAATGGTTCCTATTTCATCATGCTGCAAATACTGTATATTAATCATTGAAATCATTTTCCCTTTCGTTTTATGTTTATACAGGCTTGATTTTATAATTGTGCATATGTCTCTGTTTATCCTAAGAACTCTTGCAAATTCCCATTAAGTGGCTGTAGCGGATTTGAAACTTTACAACTGTAAGTTCTTACAGTCTCGGTTCCGAGACTATATCGGCGTAGGGAGATCCTTGGAACTGTTAGTTGTATGCTCGGTTTACAAATTCTTTCTGATCAAAAGGAGCCATACCGCAACAAGGGCCGAGTTCCGAATTTAGGAGTCGAAATGATATAAACTGCGATATATACATATCGTCGAGTCCATTATTTCGGAGGCAGGGAAGTTGTTAATTGAATCGACCACCGAATAGCGGAACTGCCGAAGTATTAAAGGCTACATATAAGTGTATCGGGTCCGTTGATTGAAGATCATTGTTTGAACGATTGCCGACTTGTATATACATCGACCGAAACCAACCGAAAACAGTATAGAGAGCAGAGATATATATATATAGTCGTCGGTCCATAATATACGAGCCTTTGTCCATGGTAAAGTCTAGCCTATAACCGTCGCCGATGCCAAAGAGGAAGGGGAGAATATACCGTGGGTATATATAACATGGATATATATATATATATATATATATATACATATATTGTGTGCGTAAGTCCACCAATGGGATATTTCTTTTAAGAATTCCTTGAAGAACCACTGTTTGTTAATAAAGCCTGATAGTGGGTTTTTTTTTAAAAGAAATGAAATATCAGTTTAATGACTGATGCGCCGAGATCAAAAGAAAGGAAAGTTGATCAAGACATTGAAGAGATTGCTGGCAGATTAGGGAGATTGTCTCTAATGCATGCCCCCTCACCATCAAAAGGTCTAATCAAATAGGTTGGGTACCTCAATGATCCTGCCCCTATTCCAGCCATCTTGGGACTATCACTCCACATCGCCCCACCTCCTACCTGAAGGTATGGATGCATGTGCTCCCTCTGCCCACTTGGCTCGAAATTTCCCCCTATTGGAGGTCTTTGCATGAGTAGATGTCTCTACTCGATCTCCTCTCGTATTCTCTAGTTGTGGCTGCTCCACAACCTCCTAAAACTGCTTCAGCAATTGTGGCTCCTCCACAATTGTTTGAGACTTCTTCTGGCACTGCATGTTGAGAGGTAATTTACTCTCCCTCTCAACCACCAAGTCTCCATCAGTTGCCTTGCTCCTCAAGGCTTTGCATGCATCTTGAACCTTAAGAGCATACAGGTTCTTGTCTCGTGAACCGATCTGCTTCACCAGTCTCATGGTGATGTGTCTAAGGAAAACCTTTCCCTTACTGAAGACTAAATCATAGCCTTTATCTTCCAGCATTGCGATTGACACTAAATTTTTCCTCAGTCCTAGTACATAGTTGACATCAGTCAAGGTAATTCAAGCTCCATGCTCCCTCTAAAAAAAAACTATGCCTACACTTGAAACACTATACCTTTCATCATTACCCATCGCTATGAGTATCTGGAGATCTTTCTCCTCCAAGGTACTGAACAAAATCTTGTTGTCGTTCATGTGGAATGAAGCTCCACTGTCAAGAAACCAACCACATCCCACCATGGATGAAACCATGCATGCGAAGAGAGTGAAATCCAACTCGAACTGTGAAGCCAATGCCTCACCTTCAGATCCTTCCTTGGATCCCATCTTGGATTTCTTCAGTGGACAATTTGTAGCAAAATGGCCCACCTCATGACAATGAAAGCATCGCACTTTCAAGTTTTCAAACTTCTTCCCACCATGGGAAGAACTCGATTTGGGATGAGAATCCTTCTCCTTCCCTTTCTTTGCCTTACTCGATAAGGCACAGTTTTCTTCATCCTCCATGGAGGAAGAACCATCTCTGGTGCTTCTTCTTATCTCCTCCTACATCAGATCCGACCAAAGTTGTTCCCAATCTGGCAGTTTCTCTCTTCCATTAACCGAGTCTTGGTATCTATTCCAGCTCTTAGGAAGACCGAGGAGTGCAAGAATCACCATGTCATCGTCAGCAGTCGTGATCCCTACACTACCAAGCTCAACCCTGCAAGTGGTGATCTTGGTCAAGTATGTTGAGATCGTGTCGCCCTTTTCGCACTTGATTTTCCGAAGATTGCCTTTGGCACCAGCTTCCTCTGATTTTTGCTATTCTGATATAGATCTTCCAATGTTTTCCACATCAAAAATGGTGTCTCCTTCCCATGGAGGCTTGAGACAATGTGGTCTTGAACTCCCTCCAGGAGGATTCTCCTTGCTCTAGCCACACATTTCTTCCATTCTGCCAATTCTGTAGCATAATCTGTTGTTGGCTTGGGGACTTCTTGAACAATGAAGTCCTTTAAACCGTTATCCTCTAATACTGCTTCCATGCAATCCTTCCAAGCTATATAATTCAAGTTGTCATCAAGGGCATACTCGAGTATTAAACCGTTCAACGCCATTGGTGAAATTGAGATGTGATAAGAACTCGATTTCTATATTCAGGAACCTCAAACTTTGAACTTCTCCCTTCTTGTATATTGTTCTTTGCTTTGATCACCTTTGCTCCGATACCATGTAGAAATTCCACCTGTAGATCAACTGATAATGCAATGTATTAAAGCATAATACTATATCTACTTCTACAACAAACTTTGCAGAATCTTAATCGAATATGAGCAAGATCAATGAGAACACATATAACTAAGAATGAGAAATCAATCACACATAACACAGAAGAAATGACCCAAGGAAAGCCTAAACCTAAAACCCCAATCTATGTATTATCATATAAGTGGAAATATGTTCAAGTTACAAAAAGAATCAGCTCTCAAGCTATCCTGCTCTCTCTACAATCAAACAATGCTTCTCATAGACAGTCAAAGGCTCTCACAACCTTATCCTCTACCCTCCAAGCCTCCTATTTCCTTGCGCAGTTTTTCCTGGGGTCCAGTGCTTCCACTTGTGTGAATTCTCACCTCACACTGCTCACTTGGCTTAGAAATAATTGCATAAACCTGAAGGAGATAATTCCTTCTGCATGGATGAGTTTCCTATATAGGAAAAATCCTCCAACTGATAGTACATTGTCCCTTCCTCTGATCTCAACTGGGTCTTTGACTGAACTGACATGCATGAGTTATTTATGAGAGAATATTCAGTTATTTGGAGAGCAGTAGCTACATGCATGCAAGGATTAACTAACTGAACTCACAATTAGTTTAACAAACTATTTGAACTAATCTAACTGGACTTGACTCAGTTAACTGAACCAACTAATTACAAGTCATCCTTATCTCTTTAACTGATGGATAAATTCCTCAATCGATGGGATAATTGTTGCATGTCCCCACATAGACTTCATGTTTGATTTTCTACAACTAATTATTATTTTACAAACAGTTGCTAAGATCAAATTCGAATTTTACTTCTCAGTTTTAGTTCAAGGACTAACTAAAATTGGAATCTAACCTGAAATGCTATTTATAGTGATGCTATTTTTAGCACTTCCATTTTTCATTCTTTGTTGCTATGTCTAACACTGGTACCCAAACTTCTATTTATAGCAGTGTTATTTTTAGCACTTCTATTTTTAGCATTTCTTGTTGCCATTTTCAATAGTACTAACAAGCCTAGAAACAAAAAATAGGGTCTATACCATCCCTTCCTCGTAGCACTCATTCTTCGAAAAGCATCTCCATAGACTTCGAGGGAGGTTTACTAATTGTTATCACTCAGAAATTTCTCTAGAATTTATTAGAAGAAAGAAAATGACTAAGGTAACCACAAACCAACTTTGGAGCATAGGATCTAGCTAACCTATGGCTCAAAGAGGGCTCTCTCTACATGATTTAGCTTTGTTTTTTGGGATTTCAAGCTAGTAATGAATGTTCAAGGGGGGTTTTTGATTTGTATTGAAGATTGAATGGTGGAATCCTTAAAACAGATGGATAGAGTGATGTCTTTAGACCATTGGGCTATGGAGTCAATAGAAGGGAAGCAAAACTTGATCAACTCTCTAAAGGGAATGTTCAAAGGGCAAGCTAGCAGAGTAAAGTGTAGGTCTTTGGAATAAGGGGGTGAAATGGTTTTAATCAGGGTGAGAGAGAAATTAAGGGTTCTCAAACCGAGATATAAACGAGGAATAGAGGGTAATCGAAAGCAAAGGGCACTTAAGAATCCTTTGATCTGGATTATAAAGAAACAACATAAACTAAGGAGCAATTAAGAATTCCTTAACTTAGATATCAGTGGAAAACATTTATATGCCTAAGTGTTAAAACAGAGTGTAATTAAACAAATTTTGAGATATTGTTCCAGTTATAGCATTCAAATTCAGAAATACATTAAATATTGTGGAAACAATTTAAGAAAGATAACAATAGCATGAGAAAATACTTGTTTGCACTTCGCTTAACACATGAATCCTTTGAAATATCTTGTCTTTATTAATCAATCCATCTTGTTGGCTCAGTCAGTGATACAATAGCTTTACAGTCTTTTGATCAAAAAGTCTATAGGAACGTCTAATAATCCACTCTACATACTTCGAATTGTGAAGTATTTATACAAAAATTATTACAAAATATCTCAAACTAACTTGAGATTTAATCTAGGAAATACAAATATCTTCTTGCAAGAAGATACAGACAGCTATTGAATTGCTTTCATGTTGTCCCATTTATTGTGTTGTTGTTGGCCTTTATAGTTTGGTTTTAGCCCTTTATGTTGCTTTGTTGTTTGATCATTCACGTTGGATGCTTTAGTCACTTTAGGCTTTCATCTGATACTCTTTGACACAGATACACTTTTACTTTGATGACCTGTCAATATCCTCTACTGTGGTTTTATTTTTACTGTACATTTTAACATTTTACTATGTATTTCAATAGTAAATTATTTTGTTTTTAATATGTATCAGCATATGGTAATGGATATTGATCAACTTTCTGTATGTTTGATCTATTTTTCTTTTCACTGTATGCTCTGTCTGGTTCCTTTGTTTTAACAGTCAATGTCTCTGTGTGAATGATTTCTTTCTTTGTTCTGTGTATAATTGTTTTCTTCTTCTGAATGAAGGTTTTTAAATAGATTTCCTTTCATTTCTTGGAGTAAACAAGTTTTGTGACTAGTATCAAAACTGTTTATCCAAGCTCTGGTCTTCTACTAATTTCCTGCAAAATACAACAATCATTAAGATAAAATAGGTTGGCAGGAAAGGCAATTGATGGCTTTATTGCATAGGGATATCTGGGGAAGGAGTCATGGGAATGTTTTGAAATTAATTGGAGGTCGAATTGTGTTGCAAAGGTTCAGGGTGGCGCCAGAAGGGTTTGATAGGTTTCACTATGAAACATGGCAAAAGGAATGAAAACAAGGGTTTTCAGGGTTTTAACGGGAAACTTTTTAAATTTGGTGCGGGATTAGTTAAGTGAACAGTGATGGTCTTGTCTTATGCGGGGAGGTGGTTTTCCAAGCCATCGCACCGCTTTTCCGAGGAGGCGGTATTTGGGCGAGGTCGCCTGATTTTCTTTCGCGCTTAACACATAGCAAAGCAGGGGTCAAGCAAAACTTCTTTATCGGGCAGGTAACGATCAGCCGTCGGGTGAATCCAATATGGCTGTGGACCGTCGAATGACGGTGCGGTTAATCAAATGGTAGTCGGGTGGCAAACTTGCAAGAGGAAATGAACGGGAGTTTGGGGGGGCAGGGGCTTTAATTACAGGAGATTGTGATTATTGCGGGGTTAATTATGGGTTAGGGGATCATACGGGTTTTAATGAAGGTTTAACTTAACTTCGCTAAGAATTGATGGGTTAAGTGAGTTTCATCGGGGGGAATAGAATAAAACTATAGTTTATAGTTAAACTATGGGTGGGGATAATAAATAGGGATTTATTTGTATACAGGAAAAAGTATTTTGGGATTTATATAATTAAGTTAAAAATTAATATGAAATTGGCGAAGTAAATATACCCTTAAGCATAAATGTAAATGCAATTTTTGCGCATTTTATTTACATACACTTAATACTTAGGATAAGTTGTTTTTTGTGGGTTTTTTTAGTGAAAGGGAATTTAACGTGGGGTTATTTACTTCTTCCTAGGTGAATGAAGATTAACCTTAGGAAAAGGGGTTTTGTTGGGCTAATGAGGGGAAATGAAGGGAGATGACTTTTATGAAGGGGATTCTAACACTTGATGTCCATAAGTCATTAAGCCGAGGGTCTAGTCCCACCAAAAGTCAGAGAAATTCTCTGAGCCTCTTTGACTTGAAGGATTAAAAGTACTACAACATGCATGTGGATAGGAAATTAGTAAGTATAGGGGAAAAAATGATTGAGGAGGAGTTAATTAAATTAACTTGTAAACCTTTGCTTTTGCCTTCATAATTGATCATAAATATTAACACATGTATCTAAGCATGATGAATGTGTTTTGATCCATTCAACTTTAAATTTAAACAACCTTTCTTCTACTTACACATTACCTACCCTAACTTTTATTCTTCTTTATACTTACTTGGGTGCATTTAGGCTAGCATACCCTTTTCTTTCCTTTTATTTTATAAAACAAACTATCTTCTTCTAACCTTATGTCTTACAAGGGCTCAGATTAAACTGATGAACTCCTTTTATTTCTCTACCTATCAACTGATCTACCAAGATTAAGCTATTTGGTTAGATTTTATTCTTTAACTATAAACATAAAATTCAAAGCATGATATAATCAAGATTAAACAATTTGATTACCATGGATTGTGGCATGAATAACAAGCTGCACACAATCATTATTATGCATAAAAGTAAATAGTAGTGGCATTTATACTTGCACGCTTTCATGGTCTCTTTTTATTTTTTTGGGTTCATATATTTTCATTTTTTGACCTTCTCTTTTTCTTTTTGTCCTTTGATTTTCTTCTAGGATATACCCCCTTTACATTTTTTAATTTTTAGATAATATGGAAAACATTTGCAGAAAAAAAAAAGGTATGTACAATATTACAAGGCTTAACCTTAGTCATTCAAAATTATGATTCCTATTGGTATAGGAACCTAATAGTGGCTCCACTTGGGGATGGCATTTTCTAGTGAAATGTCAATAACTCTAAAGATTAGTAGCCTTTGAATTGTTGTTGATGTTACCTTGCAAAATGTCCTTTTGTGAATCTGCATTATTGATACGTATGACAGTAAATCTTTTAAATCTTAGGGCCTTCTCTTCAAGCTTCAACTTCAAATATCACCACCCAATCCAAACTAGACTTTGTAAATAAATTATGTACAAATGGGAAATGAAAATTAGTAACTTGATTCAAAGTAATGTTTTAGCATTCGACCATTCACTGGCCCACCTTCTGTATCTGTACCATTAATTTCCCTCAAGAAGAAGGCATTATTTCCTCTATAAGCATAAATGACATAGGGACATTTCCATAGGAAATCAAATTTCCCATGTTTGCCTTTGTCTTCCCTCCTAGAATCCCACTTGAGAACTTTATCACAAATGTAGAAATATTCAGCCTTGGTTCTCTTATCAAAAATCTTTTTAATCTTTTCCTGCACAACTTGAGACCTGACATAGACCTCTTCTCTGGTTTGTTGTAGATGAATAGTTTGGTTGATTCTTCTTTGGATACTATTTGGTTCAACCTGCAATTCTTGAAGTATCTTCATTACTAGTACTCCCAAAGAGGATGGAAAGATAGCTTCCATCCCATAAACTAGTTGATAGGGAGAAGTACCAATTGATTTCTTAGTAATCAATATGTCTGCCCATAAGGCAATGACTAGCTTTTTATTCCAATTTTTCTTATTTTCCTCTAGTAACTTCATGATGATGTTTACTAGGCTTTTGTTTGAGGATTTTGTTGGCATTATGATGCATGTGTTGTACTTGATGGCAACCCACTTGTAGCAGAAACAACTCACTTGTATATGGTAACTAGATGAATCTACAGAAGAGATATCAGATGTGACAAAATGCATGATAGTTGTATTTACAGATGTAATGAAATGCAAGGTAATTTCAAGGAATCAGTTCAGAAGGCAACTCCCTCAGATGAAAGATCACAATACAGCATGACAACAACAAAGAATTGCATCTCAGACATCAAAGAATGAAGAAAGAGAGGTATACACAAGTCACCTTGACCAAGCAACATATACACACAAGTTAACAGAACAAAAGGAGTGTATAACATACACACGCACTTTCACAAAAAGAAGAGCGCGTATACCTTGGAAAACTAAGCTTTTGGTCTGTGGTATTTGGTCCATGGTATTATGATCCATGGTATTGATCCAAGGTATCTGGTCCGAGGTGTTGACCCTAGGTATTTGGTCCAAGGTATTGGTCCTAAGTGGTTTTGGTCCATGGTATTGAGTAAGGCCTAAAACTATAAAAGGAGGAGAAGATCATTAGGCCAAGGGGTGCAAGAATTAAATATCTTCTGAAGTGTTAGATCATATATGCAGTTTATGAGCTTCGGATGCATTGCTTGATCTGATCTAAGGATGCACCTATGTGGTTGATGATGGTGGATGGATTGAGATATTAAGGCTTGGAATGAATTATCTTTATATGGTTTGATCATGTTTATTCTAGATCTGTACACTGATGCATGTGTTGTTCTGTAAATATTATGATTTGGGTATAACTAGAGTCTAGAATAGCTGCAAAATTATGAATGAATATTTACAAATGTATACGCTATTTGAATTTGGAAAAAGTGCGTATACACGCAGGTTTGACACATCGAAGTAGCGTATACCTTGTGAACTATGATGTTTGAAGTTACAGTTGATTCTAGTTGTTGATGCAGAGTTCTAGGTTTCGATTTATGTTCTGGTGACTACATTCTAGTGACAGAGTTCAAATTGATTGATTGATTGTGATTTGCTTCAGTAATGATGGATGAGATCTAATGATGGATCAAAATGACTTATCATTACGTGATCTGATGGGCTAGACCTGATTTCTAACACATGTTTTATCCTTTATATGTGATGATCTGGGTATGTCTGAAGTCGAGAAGTATGGCGAAGTTATAAGTAAGTATTTGCAGATCTATACGCTGGGTCGCTTTGATGAAGTTGTGTATACACACTGGTTGGGCTCTTCCAAGTTGCGTATACACTCTAATGCATGGTTTTGAGGTTACAGCTGGTTCTAAATAATGTGCAGTATTCTAAGTTCAGATCTATGTACTGGTTACAGTGATTTGTTTATTCCAGTTGGTTGATTGAATAAGTGTTTGATTCAGTTGTGTCAGAGATTCATGGGTTGTCAGTGTTTAAATTGATACATCTTGCTCAGATTTATGGATGATTGTGGATGAATTTTTGATGATGTGTATAGTACATATATGTTGCTTACATGGTGATCTTCATAAGGACAAGGAGAAGTACAAAGCTTGAGTACACAACTTCATTATTGGATGATGAACCAATCATTCACTTTATGATGCTGTCGTCATGCCTTCAAAGATGCATAAAGTTCATATGGTGCAGTTATGATGCATGATTCCTATAGTTCTTGGCTCTCACATGGATAAGGAGTGTTGTTGTTAATGATGTCAAGAAATCTTGACAAATGACCATGAGCTCATGATTTGCTTGATGGATATATAGTATGATGGATACATGGATGATTACTTAAGTTTCATATTGTTGGTTGGCCAAGAGAATGGTGTTATTGCAGGTCGCATGAAGACATAGCTATTCAAAGACATGGCTTCCTTAACCACATAATGATGATGAGTTCTTACCTTATGATGATAGGTTGATACTCACATATGATTATCATGGTTGATGCTTATCAGATGTGGGATGTTCCCTAGTGATGATATATTGAAGGTTCTTGTGGAATGATCATGCAGTTCTTGATGATGATGACTATGGTGTTTTCACATACATATGATGATGTGCTACTACTTGGAGATATGAGATATGCTTAGTTGATTCATGGAAGGATATGATAAGGCTCTTTCTACTAAGGAAACGAAACAAGTTGATCTTGATGAGATCAAGAGGATGAATTAATATCCATATGCAGACATACTTTGTAACAGGTTGATGATATTTACACTGTCATATCTTGGGAAATAATGATGAACATATACAGGTTGCTGGTCTGGATGTTGTTGACAAATGCTTATGGAGCAGATCATACATGGTGTATGATAGTTGCTGATGACTATCATGGTCTTGTTTAGATATTGGGTCTCTGTTATAAATGTCATGTATATCATTCAATGTAAAGGTGATATCAAGACCCATGATGTAATAATTTGTCTCTGTCTATTGTAGTCTTTTGATGAGTCCCTTTTGGTCATATGATGTAATTTGTACCCCCACTATGAATGGGAAGGTTGATGTAATAATTGCTATATTTCAATCATGTATAAACAATTGGTATATCCCCACTTGGTTGGGTGGATGAGTCAAGTTTGGTATATCCCCACTTGGTTGGGAGAATGGATGTATGTATGAGTCATTGGTGATAGGAAGGTAAAACTCACATAGTTGAGTTATACAGTCATGTTATTTTTCTCTTGAAAATATTTGCAGAGTCTGCATGTGCTCAGGGGGAGCATGGATGATAAAGTACATCTCAGCATGAACAAAGGAAGAGCTCATACAGAGATTTCAGCATGTACTCAGGGGTAGCATGGACAACATAATGTATATCAAACGGGGAGAATATCTTGGTCTGCCCTTTTCCCTTGATGTCAAAGGGGGAGAGTGACTTGGTGTTGTTGTTGCCATCAAGTCCAAAGGGGGAGATTGTTGGCATTATGATGCATGTGTTGTACTTGATGGCAACCCACTTGTAGCAGAACAACTCACTTGTATATGGTAACTAGATGAATCTACATAAGAGATATCAAATGTGACAGAATGCATGACAGTTGTGTTTACAGATGTAATGAAATGCAGGGTAGTTTCAAGGAATCAGTTCAGAAGGCAACTCTCTCAGATGAAAGATCACAGTACAGCATGACAACAGCAAAGAATTGCATCTCAGATATCAAAGAATGAAGAAATAGAGGTATACACAGGTTCACCTTGACCAATCAGCGTATACACGCAGGTTAACAGAACAAAAGGAGTGTATAATGTACACACACTTTCACAGAAAGAAAAGCGCATATACCTTGGAAAACTAAGCTTTTGGTCTGTGGTATTTGGTCCATGGTATTATGATCCATGGTATTGGTCCAAGGTATCTGGTCTGAGGTATTGACCCTAGGTATTTGGTCCAAGGTATTGGTCCTAAGTGGTTTTGGTCCATGGTATTGAGTAAGGCCTAAAACTATAAAAGGAGGAGAAGATCATTAGGCCAAGGGGTGCAAGAATTGAATACACTCTGAAGTCTTAGATCATATATGCAGGTTATGAGCTTCTGATGCATTGCTTGATATAATCTAAGGATGCACCTATGTGGTTGATGATGGTGGATTGATCGAGATCTTAAGGCTTGGAATGAATTATATTTATATGGTTTGATCATGTCTATTCTAGATCTATATACTGATGCATGTGCTGTTATGTAAATATTATGATCTAGGTATAACTGAAGTTTGGAATAGCTGCAAAATTATGAATGAATATTTACAGATGTATACATTGTTTGACTTTGGAAAAAGCGTGTATACACGCAGGTTCGACACATTGAAGTAGCGTATACCTTGTGAACTATGATGTTTGAAGTTACAGTTGATTCTAGTTGTTGATGCAGAGTTCTGGGTTTTGCTTTATGTTTTGGTGACTGCATTTTGGTGACAGAGTTCAAATTGATTGATTGATTGTGATTTGCTTCAGTAATGATGGATGAGATCTAATGATGGATCAAAATGACTTATCATTAAGTGATCTAATGGGCTAGATCTGATTGCTAACACATGTTTTATCCTTTATATGTGATGATCTAGGTATGTCTGAAGTCAGGAAGTACAGCGAAGTTATAAGTAAATATTTGCAGATCTATACGTTGGTTCGCTTTGATGAAGTTTCGTATACACGTTGGTTGGTCTCTTCCCAGTTGTGTATACACTCTGATGCATGGTTTTGAGGTTACAGCTAGTTCTGAATAACGATGCAGTATTCTAGGTTTAGATCTGTGTATTGGTTATAGTGATCTGTCTGTTCCAGTTGATTGATTGAATAAGTGTTTGATTCAATTGTGTCAAAGATTCATGGGTTGTCAGTGATTGATTGATTCAGCTGTGGTTGATTCAGAGAATGATGATTGAGTTTCAATGATTGGTTGATACAGATATATTTGATAGTTGTATTACAGTGGTGATTGATTTTGAGCTTCAATGTTGTTGATGGATCCAGTATGAAAATTGGACGAAATGAGGCATTCATGTGTATTGTTGTGTACCAGGAGCATCTAGTCTGAAAATTTACGAAACGTGGTCCCTGGAGGAAGAAAGAAGGTTGCAGCCTTTTGTAGGTCGGCGCCTACATACTAATAAACATATCGGCTAGTACAAGAGCTAGGGGTTGTAGCTCCCTTCAAGTAGAAGCTAGAGAACGAGAGAAGGTTGTAGCCGTCTACAGGTAGAAGCCTGCGTATTAGTATGAGTTTGCACCAGTACAATGTTGTAAACAGTTTTTCTTATTATTAAAAGAAGACAGAGACGACAGCAACAGGTGGTTTTCACCCACATTGGGTTTCCACCTTAAATCCTGGTGTTCATATGTGTTTCTTATGTGTGATGATTCATTCTGTTATTAACTACACATGGTTACTGTTTAATGTTTAATTAAGTACTGATGCACAGATTAAAGATCAACATATGATGAATTAACTGAATCATTAGTTTGTTGGATATACGCTTGTTTCCTCAAGCACAGTCCCGTGTACACACGGGTTAACCACATGGAAGTAGCGTATACAAATTTGAGTATGAAAAGATAAAAGATTATTGACTTGACTAATATTGATTCACCCCCCCCCCCAGTATTATTTCCAACAAATTCTTCCAGTCCATTACCTTGAGGGTAATAGGCTGTGGAATGGCCAAGGGTGATATGGTATTTATTGCCGAAATCTATCATTCTTTTGGATTTAAAGGCTGTTGCATTATCAGTAATGAGCTTAGTTGGACATCCAAATCTTGATAGAATATTGGTTTCAAGGAAGGTTATGATAACAGTATATGTGGCTTGTCTTGAAGGTATGTCCTCTATCCATTTTGTGAAATAGTCTGTGGCTGTGAGGATCCATTTGTGTTGGGCAGAGGAGGGTGGGTGAATTTCACCAATGAAGTCTAAACCCCATTATTGAAAAGGTATTTCTGCAGAGATTGGCTTGAGGGGTAAAGGTAATAATTTCTTCTTCCCCTCAAAGATTTGGCATTTATGACAGGAGGTCACATATTTTTTGACATTAGTAAGTAAGGTAGGCTAGTAGAAACCAGCTCTAAGGATTTTATCTGCAGTGGTCTTCCAGTAAAGGTGTCCTCCACAGTCACCTGCATGAAACTCTTGCAAAACTTTGTCAGATTCATCTTTTAATAAGCAATTAAGAATAATACCCTCATGATCTCTCCAAAATAGAGAATTGTCTAATATACAAAATTTCAAGGATTTCATCTTCAAAAGCCTACTTTTAGTCCTAGATAATTCAGGAGGAGCTTGTAAATTCAGCAAAACATAAATAATATCAACATACCAAGGAGATTCAATAAAGGCCTGGCTGATTAGTGGAGTCGTCATCTCCTCTTCATTATCTATTGCTGCAATAAATTTTATATCCAAGGCCTGACAGCTTGATTCAACCATGAGCTTGGCTAAGCCTTGGCCCTTGATTAACTTGGGAGGTTTGATTTCTATATCATACTCCAAAATAGTAGAAAATCACTTTCCCCTCTTTCCAACAGGACCATTCTGAGTTAGGATGTCTTTAACTACTGAATTAGGAACCTAGGCTACTATATGAGAATATAAGATGTATATCTTGAAATCCTTAATGGCTTTGACTAAAGCCAAGGCTTTTTTTTCCATTATATTATATTTCAAGGGGGCATCTCTCAGGGCTTTGCTGAAGAAAGGGTTTTTCATAGCCCTGGTCATTTTTCTGCAATAGAACTGCAGTAATTGTGTGCTCAGAAGCAAAGGAACACAAGTTGAAATCTCTGTCAAATTTAGGACTGATTAACACAGGTGTTTTAGTCAAGGCTAGTTTAATGTCTTCAAAGGATTTTTTAGCCTCAACAGTCCATTTTATGGTGGAGCCCTTTTTCAACATGTTTTTTAGTGATCTAATTAATTCTGCTAGATTAGATATAAATCTTTTAAGAAAAATAATTTTTCCTAAGAAAGCTTGTAACTCTTTAATGTTCCTAGGGTGTTTTATTTGTAGGATGGCTTCTATTCTCGCAGGGTCTATTCTTATAATATCTTTTGAAATTATGTGACCTAACAACTTTCCTCTTCTAACCCAAACAAGGACTTTTTTGGGCTTAACGAGATTCCAAATTTCCTACAATAAAAATTGCCTTAGATGATCCAAATGTTGATTGTCAAATTTTGAAAATACAGTAATATCATCTAAATATATCACAAGGAAATCATGAATTTCTTTTGCAAAGGCTATATCCATATCCCTCTCGAAAGTGGATCCTGCATTTATTAGCCCAAAAGGTATTTTTACATACATAAATGTGCCCCAGCGAGTAGTAAAGGCAGTTTTGGGTTGGTCATCTAGATGAACCAAGATTTGATTGTAACCAAAAAACCCATTGATCCGGATTTAAATAGGAACGCAAAAAATTACAGATATAACCATAAACATAGAGATGCAGCGGAAATAATACTTCATTTCATTAATGTAAAATACTAAAATATGCTTACAAATAGAATTAGAAATAAACCAGCTAGGGCGATGGTAGCTTATCTCTGAGAAGAGATGTGGCGGCTACATGCCTCTGAACTGTGTTAAAATGAGGCTTGAAGGTCTATTTATTGTTGAGAAATAATGGAAAACCCTTAAAATCCCAAAACCTAACCCTAGAAGATGAAACGCCAAACTGTGGGCCCTGTTTGGGTAAATTGGTACATCAACTTCCCGGGGTCGTAACTTTGGCATGCGATCTCCGTTTGACGTGCACAGTATCTCGTTAGGAAGATCTATCCAAGAACTACAACTTTGGAAAGAGGAACATGGGTCCATAGACCAATGTTGCTCCCAATTTTCCCAAAAAACGTCGTTTAGACCCTCAAAATGGCTCCGGAAGTTCAGGACCCGAAAAACTGCTAAAAATAGTAAACTGGGCTACAATTAAGGAAACTGAAACGCTGAAAGAAGCAATGGTGGGGGTCCAAGTGGACTTGACATGTGGCTACCAATATCCACCTGGATCACCCGTCTAACAATGAGATTCTGGTTGATCCAACTACTCTCTGTAAAATGTGGTCCATTTTGGAGAGAGGGTAATTGTCTTTTAGTGATACTTTGTCGAGGTTTATGAGATCCACACAGAGTCTGATCTCACCAGTTTTATTTCTAGTTGGCACCAAGTTTGAGACCCAATCAGAAAATCTGATTGGTGCAATTATTTTGGCATCATACATCCTCTGAATTTCTTTTTCAATTGCAGGTAATAAGACAGGATTAATCCTTCTAAGCTTTTGTTTGAAAGGATTTTGATTTTCTTTAATAGGAATTGTATGTTGGATGATGTTGGTGTCATAGGATTTGAGGTCCTCATAACTCCAAGCAAAGACATCCTGAAATTCTTTCAACAACTCAATATATTTCACTTTTTCAGTTGGGGGTAATGATTTTGAAAGTTTGATCAGTTTAGGATTTTCATCGGTCCCTATATTACATTCCTCTATATTAGATCTTGAAGGTTCCATTTTAGGTTTCCTAGGAACATCATTTGAATCAAATAAATCTTCCAGAGGGGTTAATCCCTTTGGTAAGAAATTATCCTTGAGATTAATTACTTCGGTTTCTTCACTGATTATTTCATCAATCTCAATTTGCTCTAAGTTATCTACATCTAATTTGGTAAATTTAGTTGGGTTGAGTCTATCTATTTCATCACCTTCTACCTCATTTATGTCTATCTCATCCTTAGTGTCAGGATCTATTTATGTATCAGTATCTATATTGTTATTAGTAAATTCTTCTTCTGAAATTCAAAAGTTATTTATCTGTTTATCATTAGAAAATATTTGCCAATTCTTCAAATTATCTGGAATTGCAGGTCTGTGCCTGACTTCAGCAGTGTACTGATGGTTAGGTTGGAAGGGAAATTTGCAGGTACTGGAAAAGATTGCTAAACTATGGGCTTGCATGTTTTGTTTTCTAGGGATTACTGCAAGCTTTGTTTCTAGGAAAGTGTTAACTATTTCTACGATAGTTCCCCTATAACAACTTAATCTAGGGTCCTTTGTCATATATACGACATCAATCTATTTTATAATTAGTCCAATGTCTCCCATGACAGAAACTCTTTTAGCTCCTAGATTCCTAACTAACCTAAGACCTAAAATTAATGCTTCATATTCAGCCATATTGTTGGTACATTTAAAATTCAATCTATATGCATGGCCTTCTGAGTAATTATTTTCCAAATTAAATATCCACACTCCTACTCCTACTCCTAACCTATTGACTAAGCCATCAAATTCTAGATGCCACAATATCTCATGATTTATATTTACACTATCTGGTGCAACAAACTTTTCATCATTTATAGCAATTTGACCGTCTTGTTCATTAAACAGATATCTAGTCTGATTAGTTTCATTTTGTGTAGAAACTGCAATTACTTTTGGATTTGTATTAGTATTGTCTAAAATTTGTTCTTGTGTTTTATCAGCATTATACAAGATAAAAGAATCAATATCTAAATGTATGGAGTAGATGGGAAAGTTTAGAGGCCAATCCTGACTATTTACCATATATTTCATTAAGGTTTCTTGGTATAGTTTCTTAGATTGTCCAAAAACAGAGATTGTTGCATATGACATATCTAGTTGTAAGGATCCTTGAAGTTTGGCTCCCCATGATCTGGATAACAACATGCCATACTTTGGTGGGATGTCAGCAACTACAATATCCATAAGGATTCTTTTGGCAGGATATTGAACTAAAGTGACACACAGGTCTTTGATCAATCCTAGACACTCTACCTAACTGGAGTCAAATGAGAACAAGTCTTTGTAAGGCCTTGTAATGTCTAGGTTTAGTTTCTCCATTACTGATTTGGGCATTAAGTTGTGAGAGGCCCCTGAATTTAACATTACATTGTGTATAATTTTGTCATGGATACTAAAGCTAATGTAAAAATGTGGAACTCCTCCTTCTAATGGCTTGCCGTTAACATCTGGACCAAATATGAGTTATGGTTGGTCATCAAACAAGTTGACTGAATCCTCATTTTCAGCAATGTTTAAGGTCTGTTTATCTTTGATTTATAAGTTTCATTTTTTATGAGTTCTGTTAAAGGGACTAAAATCTTTAGCTTTTCTATCTCTGTTCCCAAATTTAATGGAAAAGAGACCTTTTATGTTTGAAGGTTTTGAATTTTTGCAGCAGGGATTTGAGTAGGCTTATCTTCTTTTCCTTTATTGGGGATCTCCTTATGTGGATTTTCAAATCTAATGTTTTGAGCTTTGTCCACTGGTTCCTTAGGGGGAATTGAAGTGGATGGTTGATTAGCAGAAGGTTGATCAGAGGTTATGTCTACAATTGTGGGGCTAGAAGGTTTTGGGTTTTCCCTAGGGATAATTTGGAGGATTTTTGAAACAGGGGCTTCCTTTATTTTCTTGGGTTGATTTTGTACTATTTTCTTGGTTTGGTCAGGGAAATCAACATTCTTTTTACTTCTTAGATTATACTTTTTATGTACTTCAAAGATGGCAGAATCATATCCTTGTTTGTAATCAACTTTTTCCCCAGACTGTATTTGTAATTGCTACAGCATATACAGTTCCTGCTCATCTTGAGTTAGAAAAACAGTGTCCTCATCATTTTTTCCCATTAGGTTAATTTGTGTATCTTGTTCTGGATCTTCTAGATGGGATGCCTCTGCATAATTTTCTTGAAAAGGAGGCCTAATGTTCTGATCTAGTCCATTTTTCCCAATGTTTTAGTTTTTTCTAAAATTTGGATTTCTAACTGGAGGTGCTTGTTGGTTATACCATTGAGGTTTCCTCTCCATATTCTCTATTCTATCCATTAGTATTTCCATACTTTTGGCTAAACTATCCATTTTAATGTCAGATGGTGAAGTTTCATCCTTAGCAGTTCCTCTCCTTTCATTTCTAACTCTAGCCCTTTTAGCTAACAAATTAGGTTCTACACTAATAGCGACACTTCGCATTTCTTCTAACATTGGGGGATTTCTTCCCTAAGTTGGTATGCCATATCTGTGTCAAAACCATCAGGGAACTTTATTAATGCTAATTCAGGTGGGGGTCTAAGGTTAACTAGGATTGCGTTATATATATTATTGAATCTAGTGCAGTAATCTTGAATAGTTTCAATAGGTCCTTTTCTAATATTCTCATATTCTGAAAGGATTTGTAAGGGATTCTTTTTCTTTTCCCACCTATTAATAAACAACCTTTGGAAATTTTTTGGGTCTGCAATGTGGTTGGCAGGAAAGGATTTAAACTACTTCTTGACATCACCAGTCAAAGTTTGGGCAAAAAGTCTCATCTGGACATCAGCTTCATCTATTTCATGTAGTTCAAAAAAGTCAGACATCTTGTTTACATGTTGTTGGGCAGTGGAATGATCAGTAGCATCAAACAGGAAAATCTTACTCTGATAATCTATAGGCATAGCATGAACTTGGGCAGGTAAAATGAGAAGAGCATATCTGTTTGCCTTTGTTGTGAGTTGGGAGGGGCTGAGACATGGGGTTGAGTACTTGGAGATGATGCAGCAGTGGATGAAGAACCGAGACTAGTAGATGATGAATGAGTAATGATAGGTTGATGAGGGAGTGAAAGTATAAATTGTGGTGAAGAATGGACTTCAGAAGGTATGATTGTTGAAGTTGAAGGGAACAATGGTGAACTCAAAGTAGTGGACAAATGTTCAGAAAGCTCAAGGGTCGTGGTAGTATTAATGGATGATTGTGGATATTTCAAAACGTATTCATCAATTGATTTGTTGGCATGTTGAATTTCAAGGTCTGCAATAAAATTAGGAGCTATAACTGTTTCATCGATTGCATTTTCAGATTTGTTTTTAAATAACGAAAGATCAAATAGCACATCAAAGGGAAGTTCTTCTAAAAATAACCACTCATCAGGACATGAATTAGCTTTAACTAACGGTAATTGGCTAACTAAACTTTCTTCTTTTTTATATTTTCTTGAAATTAGGTTGGGATTATCAACTATTAGGGCAGGGTTTGGATATGAATTAGCCCTAGTAAAATGAGTCTTCCTAGAAGCCAGAATTTCAAATTTTTTATTGTTTTTGTGAGATTTTTTCAAAATAACTTCTAAAAAATAACTCTAAGAGGCTTAGAATGTAGATTTAGAATTTTCTTAAAGATTTATTAGGACTGAGGATTCGATGGTCTCCCCAATATGGTCGCCACTATGTTATCACTCAGAAATTTCTCTAAAATTTATTAGAAGAAAGAAAATGACCAAGGTAACCACAAACCAACTTTGGAGCATAGGCTCTAGCCAACCTATGGCTCCGAGAGAGCTCTCTCTATATGATTTAGCTTTGTTTTCTAGTGTTGTTGGGAAAAATATCTAATTCAGAATGCCCCTATCCCACTCTAAGGTGTGATAGTGCCTTAGCAACAAACAAGACAAACTACTTGAGTATTCTTCTTTATGAAATGTAAATGAGGAGGAAGGATGTAACTAACCTGTGTCTTTCGCTAGTTTGTTGATCCAATCTCTCCTCTCTTCAGCAGCTCCCAGCTCCCTGCTCCTTTACTGGCCCAGCTTCACCGAATTCCTACAAGATCACAAGAGAGAGAAACTACACGAAGATATAGATATACATTCATAAAAAGCTCAGGATCAGATTAAGTTAAACATGCAAATATAACAAAACATCATTGATACACAGCATGTAGGAGAAACTCAAATAGTTTATTGATAGAATAAGAAAGTCCAAGAGGAGATAAAACCAAGTGAGTCCCGATCCAGCATCTACCTCCCAGCAAAGGAATCCCTTCCTCTCCTCCAACAAAGCATAAATCACCCAATGTATTAATCTCAATCTCAAACCAACAGCAATTCTCTACAAAGTACAAAATTCCAACCTCTGGATCTCTGGGATGAGGGATCCATATATAGATGTAAGCAGAGAGAATGATTCAGCTTATGTTTTGACTTGTGGCTTCTCTCTGTCAGTTCTTGCTTCCACTTGGAGAGTGAGAGCCTCTTACTCATCACTTGGTCGAATTCAGTGAGGCAAGTGTCATTGGAGAAGATTCTGGAAGCTTCCATGGTCTTTCCACCTCGTTGAATGACTCTTCCACTTGTCATTTCCCACTCAACGCATCTGGGTAGTGCATTCAAGTGCGTTGCAACGCACCTGGCTAGTGTACTGGGGTGCTTTGCAATGCAGGCAGCTAGTGGAGCACTTGAATTGATCCTGAATTGACTGTTTCTGAGTGGTTTTTGGTGGAGAACTTCTTGGAGAAGTTGTCATTGGTTGACCTTGTTCCTTTAGGAGCTGTAACAACATCTCTAGGGACTTTGGATCCCTTGAATTATGGACATTTCATGCTTAAAGCTATAAGGCACAAAAATGTCTATAACAGTTGCCCCCTAAAGTATGAGGTCGTTTATCGGGTGAAATGCTTTATTAGGAGGATCCGAAGTTCATTCAATGCTGGGAGGAGACCTGTAATAAGATACAATACAATACATTATTTTTCATATTGTTTTCATGATCTAGCTGAGGCGGGCATTCCCATGCTCAGCTTTATAAATTCATTTTTTATGTACATAGGACAGACAATCGTCTGATGGTAGACTGATGATCGTGCTGAAATCATCATCCTTTTAGTAGGATGATTATCTGTTCTGCAATGCTGTACATGTCAATGTCTTTATTTTTCCTGAATATATATCGCAGCCCGGATGGATGAAACTAGATCCGGGGTCTTCAATCTCGTCCGATCTTCACTCTAAGTACAAGTCGATCCATGTGAGAAATGTTTTGAAGTCGAACATGGAAAGACATCGCTTGATTACTAGTCAATGATGTAAACTGTTAACAAGCGCTAGAGGAATCACCGATAATGATAATGACCCTCAAGGTACTGCAATACAATTCACGTGGTGTGAATAAAGGACTTGGCGTCGAACACCACGCAAAATCTTTCGGTCGAAGGTCATTGATGTATACTTGTCGCCGGAAGTGAGAAACTTGCCATTGAGGCATGCAAGCTTCAAAGTACTGAAGGGGGTGTTCCTAGATCAACTTCTTGGATAATGAGCTGATGTCGACAAGAAGCGATCCGTCAAAGGAGGGCCTTGATGTATCCCACATCAGTGACACGGAACGGATCAAATGATTTTGATGGAGGTGAAAATGATCTGATGATATATGGTTCAGGGTGGCGGTCATGAAAGAATGAAGTATAATGTATGGTAGTGGATGGGACACGGTTGACTTCTCTGGATGACTTCTCTTGAACATATCGGCGACACTTGTGTGATGGATTGGTAGCATTTACCCCAAAGGTGGATGGTATGGCGAGACCATGGTGATGTGACCGGTGAATGAAACAACCCAACCCGACTCAGGCACGGAGTGGAAGTGTCATGTTCAAGAGCGACTTGCTACCAATAAAGGTTCTTTGAGTTTCTTCCCAATTTTTTCCCCAGTCATTGCTGACCAGTACCTCTTTATTTTTGTCAAGCTTGAGGAGGATAACATATGCTTGTTCTATAATTTTCCCTTCGGGCAAACCCATCGCTATGTTTTAACGAGCCTAGCAATAGTGAAACTCGTTCTCGTCTAAAGACAAGTTTGTCGCTATTTAATGTTTTTAACGAGTCTAACGACAAAGATAACTCGATCCTTTTCATTTTTAGAGAGTCTAAAAAGGTACGTAAAGTTAACTCCGGAAGTCCTTTTTCATCATCTAATCCCTTAAGTCCGAAAAAGTATAAAACAATACAGAAGGGATGAATTTTCGATAGTTTTAACGAGCCGAACAAAACAAGCGCTCGATCTTTTTGTGCAATAATCCCTCAGGTCCAAAAAGATTAAAATCTAGAGGAGGGATAGCTCTTCCGGTCGCTTTAACAAGCTGGAAGGCCAAAACTCGGCAATATTTTCATATTTTACGAGTCAGACGAAAAGAGCTTAAAGAAGACTCATCTTTTGAGGAACGAGTGATAAAACGGGTAGCAGCTGATTCCAGGTAAGGATTGGAATTTTCCAAGCACGGCAGTGTCACAAGGATGGCTAGTGAAATCACTCTTCGCAGCTGTTCCTCAAAATGGGTAAACAATCATATGGAGGTGAATGATCAGCAAATGGAAAAGTGGAGGTGACGGTGCAAACACGACCAAGGCTTTAATGGTTGATAATGTTACATTCACGGTGGTTATTTACCGGAGGATAGTTCATTTATTAACGAGCTTAAACGTGGGTTGAAACACTTGCTCAATCTTATGTTTATTTTTTAACGAGCATGAACTATGTGCTAAAACTGCTCGATCTTATGTTTATTTTTTAACGAGCATGAACTATGTGCTAAAACTTCTCGATCTTATGTTTATTTTTTAACGAGCATGAACTATGTGCTAAAACTGCTCGATAACATGGTCTTGTTTTGATTTTTTACCATAAATAGCTTTGTTTTTCAAAGATAGTACTGTATCTTCAATTGCTACATCAAACTAGTTAGAAATGGACAACATTTGCTTGAAAATGAGATTAAAAAGCTAATATTTTACTTTGAATTAAGTAAAAAGCAATTTAAAAGTGTTTTTACCTCTCATTTTACCATTTCATTTGAACTTGGCTTGTTGGAGCTTTGGAGGTGCCTCTTCCTCCTTGATTTTCATCAGCTGATTTCGGGAGATTCTGTGGACGATTCTCGGCGCCGTCTGGACCAGGTAGGAGCTAAACCTGAGCTCTTTCATTTCATGGTTTCCTTTCTGCATTTTGTGCTTCATTCCCTGCTTTTATGAGCCCTTGGGGTTTGATGGGAGCGTTCTGCCATCAATGCACCCTAGGCCTATCGAAACCTACGCTAAAAGTGAGTCATCATGAAGGTGACCTGACATTCAACGCACCCATAACACATGTGTAGGTGCGTTGGGCGCAGAAAGGAAAGTTGTTGCATAGTTTTCAGTGAAATTTTTCCCTGTTTCTCATCAAAATTAGGATTTAATCTCCTCTCTTTTTTGTTTTTGCAAAGATATTGGAGCAAAATGACCCTTACATGGTGAGAACGAGAACATGAAGAAGAGGACATGATTTCCCTACATGATCCTGTTACAGTGAACGCGCTGCGGAACTGTGGTTTGTTGAAGTTCTTCCGCATCTCTAGCATGAGACAGCAGATCAACCTACTGCAGTATTTGCTCGATGCTTGGGATCCTATCAACCAAGTTTTCCAGATTAGGGGCAAATCCATCCCCTTGAATGCAGTAGACATTTACTTCTTGACTGGCTTGTCGCGGCGGGGTGCCCCCATTTCTTTGTCAGGTTCGGCCCGAGGGAGTGACTATGTGAGAGATTATGTCCGCCAGTATTGCAGGGAAGGATCTCAGCCGAGTAAAGACGACAAGATCATCATCCGAGACGTCGCTGACAGGTCCCTCAGGTCTATCCTGTTCACTTTTGGTAGGATGGCCGGGAGTGCATCTCTTCATGTAGCCAATAGGTCCTATATGCAGCATGCCTTGGAGTGTCTTCAACCGAAAATATTCAACTGGTGTGATGCAGTACTTCTTGTGATGAAGAGTCAGTTGACCAAGATAAAGGACGGGAGGTTGAAGAACTTTGGGTTTGGTTCTATTTTGACCGCCTTTGCCTTGGAGAAAATACCACTGATGCAGCCGCAGTACATAGCACTCGACATACCTTCTCCTACCGAACCACGTATGCAGAGATGGGTTGACCATATGTCTAGGCATGCTGGTCAGTCTCAGATTTCATTTTCTGATACCTTCTTCAGGTGGTTTGATCGGCAGGAGATGGCTTATGCCGAGTATCCATATGTTGGCATGGACTTCCGGGGTGATCCGGATTTAGTACTACCGGATGGCGAGCAGTGGGGCGCTATTGGTAAAAATATTTGGCCATATCACTGTTTATTGTTTTTATTTATAATGTCCTTGTGCTTTATTCTATCAAGACTTTTAATCAAACTCATGTGTACATGCAGATGTTGGTCCTGTTCGTCCAGTAGTCCGTTTGAGAGCGCCAGCCGCTGCCCCAGCAGGAGAGGCTGCGGGGAGGGTTATCCTTCGTGACCTTGATGTGGCCGAGACTCTTACAGCTGTGCAGGAGCAGGTTGAGAGCCTTACTCTCGGTATTCCCGATGTGAGGATCGACGAGCTACCTTTGCAGTTACAGCGACATAGTACTGGTGTGCCTAGACGATGGACTCATCTCTTACGCATGATTTCACAGGCCGTGACTTGCTATCACGAGCATCATTAGACTAGGGTGCCCCCTAGAATTTTGAGTTTTTGGGTCATGTGACCGATTTTGTCTTGGTTACATAACATTATATGTAAACCGTAAACAGCTATATATATATATTGATTTTCGGGTTTTATTCTGGTTGAGCTATGTGATCCACATGTAAAACATTGATGATGTGTTTCTTTTTATAAATGTCGCAAATGTCTATCTAACACATAGTTTGCTAATGAGTCGGTTAATGTGTTTAAGTTTCTGGAAATATGTTGGTATTGAATAAAATCAAATTGTCTTTCCAAAATCTTAACCCTTAGGAACATGCGATAAATAACTGGATTTCGGACGGAATATATACCATTGAGTTGTAGTATTACGAGTTTGAGTCTAGCCTGACGATTAGTCGGCGTATACCATGGGTGATGGCATCAGAGAGAAGTTCTATCAACGCGCTATATTCAGCGATGTTATTCGTTGATTGACCGATACATACACCTCTGAAACTTACTAACTCGCCGCTTAGATCAAAAATGGCCCAGGCTGCGGAGCACAGGTTCCGCGAACTACGACTCGCTCCGTCGGCATATCCAACACATGTCTCCAAAAGGTTTGACATCTGCAATAAATGTAAAAAGGTGGATTACTCAACCAAAATGAACACTTTAGCGAAAACAAAATACAACAAAAGCATATTGGTTACTATTTAAGCATAGTAACGCTTGAGGTACAACCCATTACAGGATTGCGCCAGTGGAATTCCGTCATAATCCATTAACTCGTAGGCTCCTTTCGCTAACACTTGTTTAACAATATAGGGGCCCATCCATAAAGAATTAAATTTACCTGCTCCCAATTTATCGGATTCTTGGTCGTAAAGTAAGACCAAGTCACCTTCTGAGAAGACACGGGGTTTGACATTTTGTCGAACTGCGCCTTGACTCGTTTCTTATGGGCTTCGTTAGCCAAAGCGGCATCACGACGGGTTTCATCCAATTGGATTAATTCCAAGAAATGGGCCTCTTCTTCTGAAGTTCCGGGGAGGAGATCGATTGCGAGTTTAAGAGACGAGATTTCGCACTAGACTGGTAAGACTGCTTCCAGGCTATATACCAGTTGGAAAGGTGTGAACCCGGTTGCATTCCTTACCGATGTTCGGTAAGCCCACAAGGCTGAGTACAGGATTAGGTGCCATTTTCTTTTATGAACTCCGATCATCCTTTGCAACATACGCTTCAGGACCTTGTTGATTGCTTCAACTTGTCCGTTGGCTTGCGGATAATACGGAGTAGAGCTGTCGTGAGACAATCCTAGCTTGGCAGCTAATTCAAGCATCATGTGATTGTGAAAATGCGATCCATGATCCGTAACTATAGCCTGTGGTACGCCGAATCTAGCGACTATATGATTGAAAAAGAAAAGGGCAGTTGTTTCACCAGTGTTATCTAATGTAGGCATCGCCTCGGCCCATTTGGTAAAATAGTCAACTGCGACTATGATATACCCATGCCCCCCGGTCGAGGTGGGGTTACATGTCATGAAATCGATGCCCCATTTGGCGAATGGCCCAACAGCAACTATTGGCTGCAGAGGAGCGGGTGGTCTTCTGGTTTTGCTATCAAAAATTTGACAAGCATGGCAACTTCTGACTGCGGTTATGCAATCTTTGAACATTGTTGGCCAGAAGTATCCTGCTCGTAAGATTTTTTGTGTTGTAGCATATCCAGATTTATGCCCCCCACGAGCTCCTGAATGACACTCATTCAGGGCTTTCTCGGCCTCCTCATGGGTGAGGCACCTTCTCAGAACTGTATCGATACCACGACGGTAAAGTGTATCACCGACGATCATGTAGTCTTTTGCTTGGTATCGTATACGTTTCTGTTCGGAGTGAGAGGTGTTAGGCCTAAACTTTTGGGTTTGGAGATAAATTATTATATCTCCATACCACTCATTGCTTGTAGATATCAGAAACAGATTCTCATCAACGATTGATTCTTCGGATGTTTCATCGTTGGACGACGATGGGAGATCGCATAATAATTCTGCAAAAACTAGAGCTTTCTTTGATTTGGATTTTACGAATTCCAGATCAAACTCTTGAAGGATTGCTATCCATTTTGAATATTTTCCCCCCAGCAACTGTCGCGACAATATATAAGTCATGGGGTTGCAATCAGACAAAATGGTAGTTTTCCGAAAGAGGACATAGTGTCGAAATCTTTGTATCGCTTGAACAGTTGCAAGCGCTAGTTTTTCAACATAAGAATACTTACTTTCTGTATCATTTAAGTTTCTACTTAAATAATATATAGGGTGTTCAATTCCATCGACTTCTTGAACTAAAACCATTGCGATGGTTGTATCTGCTGCAGCCAGATACAAGTTAAAATCTCTTTGATAATCGGGGGCGTACATTAATGATGCTTTCATTAAGGAATCTTTTAAAGCATCAAAGGAAGCTTGCGCAACCTGATCCCAGACGAAGGGTACCTCCTTTTTCAAAAGACGTGTATAACCTTTAGCAAGTTCGGCGTAATTGGAATGAACCTCCTCAGAAAGTTTGCTTTCCCTTGGAGTTTCTGAATCTGAAGCAAATTTGAAGGTGGAGGCAAATTTATGATTGCCTGTACCTTGCACAGGTCGAGACGAATCCCATCCTTGGAGACTACAAAGCCAAGTAAACGACCAGAACTGACACAAAATACACATTTGTGTGGATTGAGTCGTATCTTGTAGTGTCGGCAACGTAGAAATATTCCTCTTAAATGCTGCGGATGATCAATCCGCTTCCGCGAATGAGCCAGAAGGTCGTCGAGGTATGGTTGAACGATGTTCTTGATGTCATGGAAGGCATAATTCATTGCCCTCTGAAACGTCGCCCCTACGTTTTTTAAACCAAAGGGTAATTTTCGATATGCGAATGTGCCCCATGGACAAATGAATGCAGTCTTTGACTTGTCCTGTGGGCGGATATTTATTTGATTATACCGAAAAATCCATCCATGAATGAAAAGATTTCGTATCAGGCACATTCATCAATTATCTAGTCGATGAAGGGTGTAGGGTAGTTGTCTTTTGGACAAGCTTGATTTACATCCCTATAGTCGACACACACTCTAATTGTCCCTTGTTTCTTCATAACAGGGACAATATTCGATACCCAATCGGTTAGAGGAACCGAGTAGATGAAACCAGCATGGAGAAGTTTTTCAACTTCTACCTTAATGGCAGCGGCTTTCTTGGGCTGCACCTGCCTGAGCCGTTGTCGTACCGGTTTGACATCTGGATACATCTTGATTTCGTGTTCAACGATACTCGAGTCGATGCCTGGCATTTCACTATATGACCAAGCAAAGACATCTCTGAATTCGCGAAAAAGAGCGTTATATATTTCCAGTTCTGAAGGAGAACAACATTTTCCGACATAAATATTCTCTACAACATCTGTTTTAGTCGAGATATTTATGGCTATAGTCTCTTCAATGTTGGATAAGTTTCACTCGGAATCCACCGTATTTACAGTATTTGAAAGAAATTCAAAAACTGAAGGATGATAAAGGTCATCTCGAGTATCTTCTTCACAATCCGGAAGAAGGGAACGATGGTGGAAATCATTCCATGGTGCCCCGTCAATCAACATTGATTGTACAATTCCTTCGTCGGTTCCATGCACTCGCGACCAAGGATCTGAAGGGGTACCATATTCTCTAGACCTATCTACCCAAACGCTTGACGAGCGTTGATTCGGGTTTGCCTCCCATGCTAGAAACATTGATTGCTACAATATTTCTATTGGACTTGGGGGCAAAACCATTTCATGATCCATGTTGATATCGTTTTCTGAAATCTTTGTGGAAGATATCATATTGCAGGTTCCTATTGACGCTACTTCCGCCAGATTGATTGGAAGTGGAAGAGCGAAAGTTCCCATTAGTATAGGATCTTTTAGTAGGCCTACTCCGATATTTTGAAGCGAATGGGGGCTTCCATGGATCATGGGAATGCTTCCTGTAACTTGAGAACCATTAGGGAGGAAGTTTTTTTGATCGACGATTGTAATCCCTCCTTGTAAGGGAAATGCAATCTTTCTAAAATAGGTCGACACAACAGCTGCCATGGCATATATCCATGGTCTTCCTAGTAGGATGTTGTAATCAAGATTTCCATCGATGACTTCAACACCTATTTCTATTGTTTTTCCCCCTAGTTCAACTTTCAATTTATTTAGGATACCATACGGGGTATATGACCTTTCGTCGAATGCTTTTAATGTCATCGAAGATCGCGACAAGGTAGGAGATCCTAAATTTTTCCAGCAACTCATCGACATAATACATGTAGATTCCCCCTCATCAATAATTGTTCGATGAACAGTTTTGTTGAGGGCTTTCACTTGAATAAGGAAAGCTAGTTGGGCTGGTAACTGAGGATCGTATCCTTTGTGGTCAAAGGATACAAGATTGGAATCCTTAGGATCAACCCCACCAATAGCTGATAACAAGGCCTGCTTTTGGGATGGGCAATTTTGTAGCACCTCAAGAGTCGACATAGCGGATGGCGATTGGGCCAAATCTTCCACTATGTTATAATGCTGTGCCACTCTGGCGCGAGGATTAAATGTCGACTTGTGTACTAATCCCTTTGGCGGTTTTATTGTTAATTCAGGAATGATGGGTGGTACAACTTCTGTCGAAGTTGTTGTCGAACTACTCGGTTGATCTTTATCCTTGTTGTTCGACAGTTGCAGATTCCCGTAATCTTTGTTCCTTGTCGAAATCAAAGCATCATTTTGCTGTTTCGAAATCGACAGCATTAGCACTTGCGACGGGGAAGCATTTCCACTATCAACCAGATTTGTTCCTGGATTTGGAAACGGATCAGTTAACACAGCTGAGGTTTGCGAACTTTTAAAGAATCTTTTGAGCTCAGCTTTGTATGGACATTCTTTTGTCCAGTGATCCTCGTCACATATCTGATACCCAAAGGGGGGTTTCATATTTCCAGGAGGGTCTGAAGAAGTTTTTTCAGGAGATGACTCACCCTGTTTCTTCTTCTTCCCTTTGTTTTGTTTCTTCTTGCTTCCTCGTTGTTTGGTTTCTTTGCCCTTATCTGTCGATACGGCATTTACTTCCGAAGCAAGAATTTCGTCTTTTGCATTTTGATCTGAAATCTTACGGGCTTTCTTGGACGTAGCCTTTGTCGATTTCGCGTTTGTAGTGCCAATCACGCCATCGCCGGCGTGAGAGTCATTGTTTGATTTAGGAGGAGGAGGAATTGAAAATTCCGGTCTAGGGGCGTCAGGTATTTTGTCGTAGAGCGTGCCGTACTGAGTATAGACCAAGTCCAGATATTGCACACGAGCGATGACTTGCTCTTCCATTACGACTCCCCCCTTTGCCACATCTTCTGTTATGGTAGGAAGTAACGACTTGATAAACCATTTAGCTAATAGCTGATCGGGAACGTATGTTTTTACCATCCTACAACGACGTCGCCACTCATGTATATGATCAGATATGTGAGTGGCGGTTGTCTGCTTGAAGTTGGTTAGGATTTCCGTTCCTGTTTCATACCTTATCGGTAATTGAAAATGGGTTAATAAAGTCGTGGCTAAGGTATTGAAGTTGTTGAACGAAGCTCTAGGCAATTCAATATACCATTTTGCCGTTGGACCCGTTAACGTCCTCTGAAAAAGGCGAAGCCTTATCGAATCATCGTTTAGGGTGTTTGATGAACACCATAGATGAAATGTCATCACGTGATTTGATGGATCTTCACCTGGATTTCCATTAAATTTAGGAATGTCTCATGGAAGTTTGTGTGGAATCGCTGGCCACCAAGGGGCGTAAGCAATTGGATCGTTTGTTAACCGGTGTAAATCAGGTAACTCTAAGGTTGCCACAAATGGTAACTGCTGATTCAGGTTAGATGAAGCATACCCAGGATATGATGGAATTGCCTGAGCAGTTGGCCTTTGCATACCAGCATAATGTAGTTGATGTTGGTATGACTGATACGGTTGGTGGATATGACCATTGTAAAATGGTTGATTTTGACCGTTTTGAATGTACGGCTGTCCACTGTTCGCAAAGATTTGTTGCTCGGAACCTTGGTATACTTGTTGGAATTGTGGTTGTTGGTATTGCACTAGCCACGGTTGTGAAGCCATGTTCTGTTGCGCTATACTAACCGTTGGACCAAGATGTGGGGTAATTGTACCCGTTTGGAACTGTGTCACCTCACCAGTCGGCGATTGTGGTTGAGTCACAGGGTTAAGGGGTTGTTGCATTACAACCTGAGAAATCTGAGGTTGACATACAACATGCAGCGTTTGAACTTGTGACACTGTCACAATAGCTGGTGTAGTCGGGATGTTCGACATAGGTACACATTGTTGCATAGAATACACAACTCTTGGTTGTTGGGGTAGTATAGGTACCCAACCACTTGATGTAATTCCAGTATAACCTGAATACTGTTGTGGACTCCCGTATGGATATCCTCCCGGAGGGGGTAATGAAAGGGCATACTGTCCCCCATACGGTGGCAATCCGGAACTCAAGGGGATTGTCTGCCCTTGGGGACTGGATTGCCCAAATTAACCTCCAAATGGATCAATTTGGCGAGTCTCAACATAAGAGTTGCCGGATATTATTCCGGAGGAACAAACAGGAACGGACCATACTGTCGAAATAGCCCCTGGATGGACACCTTCTAGCAGTTGTGAGCTAGTCGGGACAGATGGTACGCCGGCAAACATTGTTGGAGTGACGGCAGGCAGTTCTGTTGTCGCTGTGTCAGTCGACACAGTCCTAGATGTTGACGGTTGTTCATACATTTTGAGTCTATCCAAAAGATTACCTAGCGATTCTACAGGAACTTCCACTGGTGGTAGACTAACTTCTGATGTTGAAGGAAATAGAGTGACCCCGACTCCAAAATGTGTTGGAGTACTTGCTTGCGGATCTTCTACAATTTCCTCTATCGCAATCAAACCAGGTGGAAGGGGAAGACCGTCAGGTCCATAAAATATTTCTGGTGCCGAAGAAGGGGTTGAATCGACAGCGACAGATGTTTGAAGAGCAAGACTCTCCGAACCGGTTACAGATGGAACTGGTTCAGTAACACAAGTGTTTACTCTCAGACTAGGATCAGTATCACTGTCCCTCTGTGGTTGTTGAACTTCTTCTGTAGAGGCAGGGTTTCCAGAAATGTTTGGAGTAACCGGAATCTCGGATGTTGTTGGAACACTTGTTCTAACTTTAATAGGAGATTTCGAACCGGTTAAACGAGTTCGCTTTGTCCGTACTGTTTTCGATTCCGAAGACAAAGACAGTTGACTCGTAAGCCTCCGCGAACGACGGGGTTTTAATTGACTTTCTTCCACGATTGCGGATTACTCGATCAACTAAAATACAAAAGGGGAAATATGTTTCCGAATTAAATGAATTTTAGACGCTTTGGACACAACTTGCTTTTTCAATTTTAAAGAGTCGAGAAAAAGCAAAAGATGACTCTAGTCTCCTTCGATGTTTTAACGAGCCCGAAGTGACAAATGCTTGGATGGACTTTTTCCATTATAGAGTCTGAAAAAGGCCAAAAGGAACTGCTCTGGAGTTCTAGGTAGAGGGTGTGCCAAACTTTTCGCAAAACCGCAGAATACTTTTTAAGGTATGGGCGGTCAATCTTCCCGAATGCTGTGTTCAGTGCATTGCGATCAGTAGGGCGGCCGACACGGCTTCCTATGTATAAAGGTTTTATGCCTATAGGGGTCTCCCAATATATACTCGACGGTACGTGGGAGCACAATCCGTACTGGCGCTTATCGTCTCTCAGGAGGAATCACCCAACCATCAGCGAGATCGAAAGTCACCAGGTTTTACGACGCCGGAACACGTCTCTAGCCTAGACCTCTATGTTGTGCGTTAAGTTACAAAGCGTTGTTAAGTTCATTCAATTTATTTTAGGTTGATCTTTCTTAGAAGTTTTCCTTTTTGGATCACCACGAGATGTAGATACAATTCCTAAATGCAGTCTAAAGATGATAAGCAAGCTTTTATTTCTTTTCAACAATGAAAATCCTAGCTACAAGGGAAAAAGAAAAACACAAACTTTTCTCAAAGAGCATAGAGCACACTGTTAATGCACTTTTCCTAAATCAAACCATACAAACGATCAATATGAAAATGCACAAATGCATTTATTTGTTTTCACTTTCTTAATATTGATGCCTAAAAGAAAGTTGTTGTACAAATTTGAATTCGATTTCAAGTGAAAAACACAAACAAGCTTGATTACGACACTTTATGATTTTGAAGTAAACACTTGTTTCGACACTAGAAATTCATAAATTCAAACCAAAAGACAAAAGTAAAAGCACAATCAACTGTCAACAGCAAACAAACTTACTCCTAAGATCAAAACGACACTTATGACAGGTCTAGATCTAGGGGCGACAGTATGACTAGTTTACTTTTGTAATGGGAAACTGCAAATGATGTAACAAATACACAAAAACAAATCCAGTTTCTTTATACAAATTAGGCGGAATTAAGGCAGAGAAAAGGGGTTTTTAGATAGGTACACACACTGATAACAGGCTGCAAAAAACAGAGATAAAACTTAACACAAGGATGCAAAGAACCACAGCTGCACAGGGCAAAGGCTGATCAGCGCACCTGCAGAACTAAGAAACTAAATTGCAGCGCAGGTAGCCCTCTCGGGACCTGCATTGAAATGCAGAGTCTCTTCACAGAGCCTGCGCTGAAGCAAAAACGAGAATTTTCTCCGGGTTCTGGGTCACGGTTTGCAATTTGATCTAAGGTTTTTGGCCGGATGAAAGCTATCAATAAGGTACAATTAGGAGGATGATTTGAAGGAGGACTAAGAGCTATCACAAAGGGTTGTTAGAGCATTTGTGGATCAGTTTGTTCAGATCATAAACAGGCCCAGTGAATGGACTAGAGTAGCAGATCTCTACTTTGCATTTGTAAATGGCAAATGCAGTTCGATTCAGCACTACTAAGTTTATGAAAAGAACAACAATAGAAACACAAATAAACTAACTAGATACCCTCCCCAGCGGAGTCGCCAATTTGTTGTTGGGAAAAGCATCTAATTCAGAATGCCCCTATCCCACTCTAAGGTGTGATAGTGCCTTAGCAACAAACAAGACAAACTACTTGAGTATTCTTCTTTATGAAATGTAAATGAGGAGGAAGGATGTAACTAACATGTGTCTTTCTCTATTTTGTTGATCCAATCTCTCCTCTCTTCAGCAGCTCCCAGCTCCCTGCTCCTTTACCGGCCCAGCTTCACCGAATTCCTGCAAGATCACAAGAGAGAGAAACTACACGAAGATATAGATATACATTCATAAAAAGCTCAGGATCAGATTAAGCTAAACATGCAAATATAACAAAACATCATTGATACACAGCATGTAGGAGAAACTCAAATAGTTTATTGATAGAATAAGAAAGTCCAAGAGGAGATACAACCAAGTGAGTCTCGATCCAGCATCTACCTCCCAGCAAAGGAATCCCTTCCTCTCCTCCAACAAAGCATAAATCACCCAATGTACTAATCTCAATCTCAAACCAACAGCAATTCTCTACAAAGTACAAAATTCCAGCCTCTGGATCTCTGGGATGAGGGATCCATATATAGATGTAAGCAGAGAGGATGAGTCAGCTTATGTTTTGACTTGTGGCTTCTCTCTGTCAGTTCTTGCTTCCACTTGGAGAGTGAGAGCCTCTTACTCATCACTTGGTCGAATTCAGTGAGGCAAGTGTCATTGGAGAAGATTCTGGAAGCTTCCATGGTCTTTCCACCTCGTTGAATGACTCTGCCACTTGTCATTTCCCACTCAACGCACCTGGGTAGTGCATTCAAGTGCGTTGCAACGCACCTGGCTAGTGTACTGGGGTGCTTTGCAACGCAGGCAGCTAGTGGAGCACTTGAATTGATCCTGAATTGACTATTTCTGAGTGGTTTTTGGTGGAGAACTTCTGGGAGAAGCTGTCATTGGTTGACCTTGTTCCTTTAGGAGTTGTAACAACATCTCTAGGGACTTTGAATCCCTTGAATTATGGAC
Organism: Pinus tabuliformis; assembly: GCA_031772625.1. Lineage (NCBI taxonomy): Eukaryota > Viridiplantae > Streptophyta > Pinopsida > Pinales > Pinaceae > Pinus > Pinus tabuliformis. The sequence goes on from CM062805.1 coordinate 825,122,197, forward strand.
ATTTCATGCTTAAAGTGGTAAGGCACAAAAATGTCTATAACAGCTAGGATTTCAGGCTAGTTATGAATGTTCAGGGGGGGGGGGGTTTATTTGTATTGAAGATTGAATGGTGGAATCCTTAAAACAGATGGATATAGTGATGTCTTTAGACCATTGAGCTATGGAGTCAACAGAAGGGCAACAGAACTGGATCAACTCACTAAAGGGAATGTTTAAAGGGCAATCTTGCAGAGTAAAGTGCAGGTCTTTGGAACAAGGGGGTGAAATGGTTTTAATCAGGGTGAGAGAGCAATTAAGGGTTCTCAGACTGGGATATAAACAAGGAATAGAGGGTAATCGAAAGCAAAGGGCACTTAAGAATCCTTTGATTTGGATTAGCAAGAAACAACCTAACCTAAGGAGAAATTAAGAATTCATTCACTTAGATATCAGTGGAAAACATTTGTATGCCTAACTGTTAAAACAGAGTGTAATTAAAGAAATTTTGAGATATTGTTCCAGTTATAGCATTCGGATTCAGAAATGCATTAAAGATTGTGGAAAAACTTTAATAAAGATAACAATAACATGAGAAAATACTTGTCTGCATTTCGCTTAACACATGAATCCTGTGAAATATCTTGTCTTTATTCATATATCTAGATTGATGGTGTTGGCATTATGATACATATGTTGTACTTGATGGCAACCCATTTGTAGTAGAACAACTCACTTGTATATGGTAACTAGATGAATCTACAGGAAAGATATCAGATGTGACAGAATGCATGACAGTTGTGTTTATAGATGTGACAAAATGCAGGGAAGTTCAAAGGAATCAGTTCAGAAGTAATGTACAATGGAAAATCACATTATAATAGGTCTATTCAGAGGGAACAAATTAATGATACAAAAGAATAGGATGAAGGAACAAAGGACTACATATCATAAACAATAAGTTGAAGAAAAAGGACATTTTCAAGTATGTTAAGTTGTATACGCGGGTTCACTGTACAAAAAGAGTGTATACATGCGGGTTAACAAAACAAAAGGAGCGTATATGTATACACGCACTTTCACATGAGGAAAAGCGCGTACATGTTGGAAAACCAAGATTTTGGTCCAAGGTATTGATCTAAGGTATTTGGTCCGAGGTATTGACCTTAGGTATTTGGTCCAAGGTATTGAGAAAGGCCTAAAACTATATAAGGAGGAGAAAATCATTAGGCTAGGGTGTGCAAGTATTGAATATCTTATGAAGTGTTAGATCAAATATGCAGGTTATGGGCTTCTCATGTTTTTCTTGATCTGAACTAAGGATGCACCTATGTGGTTGATGATGGATGTGATCTAATGATGGATCAATATCGTAATGACTTATCATTGTGTGATCTAACAATGGATAGGCTAGATCTGATTTCTAACACACGTTTTATCCTTTATATATGATGATCTGGGTATGTCTGAAGTATGGAATTGCAGTGAAGTTATAAGTAATTATTTGCAGATCTATACGCTAGTTCGCTTTGGTGAAGGTGTGTATACATGCTGGTTCGGCTCTTACAAGTAGCATATGCAAAAGAAAAGCTTGATGTTCAGGAATGACTTATCTATCAGATCAATACTGTTGTTTTGTTGTTGTATTACTGTTGTTTGTCAATGATGTCTTCTTAGATCTGAAAATTGAACTGAATGTATAAGGAAATTGAGTCTAATTGATTGATTGATTGAGAAGGAAGGGTGATCCTTATTTCTATCTGTTTATAACTCTGTAATATGACAGTATATCTTCAGAATGTCACTGATTGGTATAGTTTGTGGTTCAGAGGTTTTATGATTCAGTATCTTTAGAGGTATACGCAGGTTGAGCAAAAGGAAGTGGCGTATACACACAGGTTTGCTTCATTAAAGAAGCGTATACATTTTGACTCATGCATTTTGAGGTTACAATTTGTTCTGGTTGTGATGCAATGTTTTGGGTTCATATTTGTGTACTGGTTATAATTATATGTCTGTTCCAGTTGATTGGATGAATTTGATTAAGTTTGGATGAATAGTTGATTTAGTTGTGTCATAGGTTCAGTGGTTATTTGATTCAGTTGTGTCAGAGGTTCAGAGGTTTCAGTGATTTATTATTTAAGTTATATCAGAGATTGATGAAGTCGGGAATAGCTGCAAAGTTATGAGTTAATATTTGCAGATCTGTACACTGGTTGGATTTGATAAAAGTGCGTATACACACTGGTTCGGCACATCGAAGTAGCGTGTACATTATGAAATATGATGTTTGAAGTTGCAGTTGGTTCTGGTTGTTGATGCAAAGTTTTGGGTTCTACTTTGTGTTCTAGTGACAGTGGTCTGGATATTCAGATTGATTGATTGATTGTGATTTGATTAAGTGATGATGGGTTTTCAATGATTGATTCAATTGTGGTTGATTCAGATATTGATGATTGAGTTTTAGTGATTGGTTGATGCAGATGTATTTGATGGTTGTATTGCAATGGTGATTGATTCTAAGATTCAATGTTGTTAATGGGTCCAATATGAAAATTGGATGAAACGAGGCCTTCACGTGTATTGTTGTGTACCAGGAGCATACAGTCTGAAAATTTATGAAACGTGATCCCTGGAGGAAGAGAGAAGGTCGTAGCCTTCTGTAGGCCGACGCCTACGTACTGGTAAACATATCGGTCAGTACAAAAGCCAGGGGGTTGGATCTCCCTTCCAGTAGCAGCTGGAAAATGAGAGAAGGTTGTAGCCTTCTGCAGGTGGGTGCCTGTGTACTGGTATGAGTCTGCACCAGTACAAAATTGTAAACAGATTTTCTTATTATTAAAAGAAGACTGAGACGACAGCAGCAAGTGGTTTTCACCCACATTGGGTTTCCACCTTAAATCTTGGTGTTCATATGTGTTGCTTATGTGTGATGGTTTATTCTATTATTACTACACATGGTTACAGTTTAATGTTTAATAAAGTATTGATGCACTGATTAAATATCTGCATATGATGAATTAACTGAATTAAGTTCACTGGATATACTTTGGTTGCCTTAAGAGCAGTTGTGTGCACACGTGAATTCCCTTCACTAAAGTAGTGTATATCAATATGGAAATGAAAAAGTTAATGATTTGTAAATACTGATTCAACCCCCCCCCCCCCCCCCCTCTCAATATTATTTCCAACAATTGGTATTAGATTAGGTCCTTTGGCAGAAGCTTGATCGCTTGAAGGAGATCCGTAGAAACAATGGGAAAGAAGTTAAAGAAGAAAACACCTTAAAAGAAGAAAGAATCTCAAAGGCATTGTGACAGTGGGAGAGACAATTAGGGATTATGTGGAAGCAACTCTTCAGATTCAGAATCACTTTAGAATGAAGATGAACAAGCAAAACAATTATTAGGTATGAATTTGTTTTCCTCTGGTGATACATTTCTCTGTTCGTTTGAAGATAATGAAAGTAATAGCGAAACAATTGAATTTTCTCTTATGGGTGAAAGAGAAAGAAATCAAATAGAGGCAGAACTTAAAAGGCTCACAGAGATAATTAGAGATCGAGAAGAACTAATTGATAAAAGGGAATGTTCCTACAAAGAAGAAGTTACCAAATTAAAATATCAGTTGGAGGAAGGAAACAAGGTAAGAAAGCAGTACAAAGAAAAGGAAGATCAATGTCAAAAGTTGCAGGATGAAGTGACATCATTAAGAAATGAAGTAAGTGAAAAGAGTACAACAATCAAGAAACTTAAAGATAGATCCAGTTACTATGAAAGTCTTGAAGCTAAGATCCTCTCTCTAAAAGAAGATCTTGAAAAATAAAATAAGCAGAATGAAGAACTACTCCAAGCATTTGAAGAACAAGAAAACGAAGTTCTCGAATTAAGGAAATAAGTGGAAGAAGGAAGAAAAGTTGAAGAAATCATGAAGAAGCAGTATCTTGAAAAGGAAGAGCAATATTAGGTTGAGGTAAATATCATAAAAGGTAAATTAGAAGAAAAGGATAAACTTTTATGATTTCAAGATAGTACTAAGATTTTGGATGATATTCTTAGTAGTCAAAGGTCTCCTACCATCAAATATGGTCTTGGTTTTCATGAAATTGTTAAAGGAGAATCTAGCTCACAAACTAAAGCAAAGAACTATAGTGCAAAATGTGAAATGCTCAACAAGGAGATAAGAGTTCAACCCCATCAACAACCAAGGGAAGAGAGTCTTCAAAGAAAATCATTTACTCCTAACTATGGAAGTGATAACCGGTTCTTTCCTCTGATGAATAATGTTGAATGTTTTATATGTCATAATTTTGGACATGTTGCAGCAAGATGCAGAAGTAGACTGGTTCAATCTAATAACCATCACACAGAAACATCATCAGCTTCCAGGTACTTCAAGGGATATTTCTTTTCTTGCAATATGTTTAGTCACAAAGCCATTGATTGATATAGAAGGAATATGAAACATGTAAGATGTTATGCATGTAACAATTTTGGACATATAGCAAAGGAATGCAGGAGAAAATTTTGGGCACCATACCAAAAGGAGAAAACATCATCACACTCGAAGATATGGAAGAAGAAGGAAGTACAGTCAGAAAAATGTGGCATGGCACAGTGTACAAACATAACAGACTCAGGGGGAGCTGAAAGTGTGAAACTTCAGTGTTCTAAATCTCATACACAAGTTTCATGAAGACAAGTCGTGTATATACGCGAGTTCAAAGCTGCACAGTTGCGTATATGTTGGTTTAATGAAGAAGCAGTGGGACAGACTCAAAAAAATGATCTGATATGATTCAGACAATTCTCAATTATCTTTTTTGTCTTGATGATAAATGACTATAGTCTGTGGATCTTATTTAGAAGTGCTCTTGATCCTCATAAGTTGTTGATAACTTGATGTATATTTGATTGCTGATGATGCCTTGATATTTCTTACTGATATATGCAACGAACAGATCTGAAACTGAACAGGTGGCACAGGTTCAGGGGGAGAATATGCTAGGCTTCTAACATTGCATTGTTGGCATTATGTTTAGAAGTCTTTGGTACCAAATGATTCTTATCAATGTACATATATGTTGCTTACATTGTGATCTTCATAAGGACAAGGAGAAGGAAAAATCTTGAGTACACAAATTCATTACGTGATGATGAGCCACTCGTTTCTTTTATGATGTTGTCATCATGCCTTCAAAGATGCAGTTATGATGCAGGATTCCTATAGTTCTTGGCTCTCACATGGTTGAGGATTGTTGTTGATGATGGTATCAAGAAAGCTTGACACATGACTATGCGCTCATGGTTTGCTAGATACATTTTGCTATCTCTTTGATGGATATACAGTATGTTGGATACATGGATGATTACTTGCATATTGTTGGTTGGCCAAGAGAATGGTGTTATTGCAGGCATAGCCATTTGAAGACATGGATATTCGGAGACATAGCTTACTTATTCACATAATGATGATGACTTATTACTTTATGATGATAGATTTGATATTCACATATGTTGATTATCATGATTGATGCTTATCTGTGGGATGTCCCCTAGCGATGATACATGGTTGATATATTGAGGATTCTTGTGGAAAGATCATGCAGTTCTTGATGATTATGTTATGATCATAGATGATCACTATGGTGTTTTCACATATGATATGATGTGAATGATTTTGTGTTACTACTTGGAGATATGACATATGCTTAGTTGATTCATTGAAGGCTGTGATAAGGCTCTTTCTACTAAGGAAACAAAGCAAGTTGATATTGATGAGATCAAGAGGATGAGTTGATATCTATATACAAAATACTTAGTCACAAGTTGATGATATTTACTTTGTCATATCTTCGGAACTGATGATGGACATATATAGGTTGCAGGTCTAGATGTTGTTGATAGATGCTTATGGTGCATATCACATATGGTGTATGATAGTTACTGATGATTATCATGGTCTTGTTTAGATCTTTGGTCTTTGTTATAAATGTCATGTATATCACTCGTTGAAAAGGTCATATAAAGGCCCATGATGTAATAATATGTCTCTGTCTATCATAGTCTTTTAATGAGTCCCTCTTGGTCATATGATGTAATTTGTACCCCCACTATGCATGGGAAGGATGATGTACTAATTACTATATATCAATCATGTATAAACAATTGGTATATCCCACTTGGTTGGGTAGATGAATCAAATTTGGTATATCCCCACTTGGTTGGGAAATTCATGTATTTATGAGTCATTGGTGATAGGAAGGTCATACTCACATAGTTGAGTTATAGAGTCATGTTATTCTTTTGGAAAATATTTTTTCAGACTCTGCATGTTCTCAGGGGGAACATGGACAGTGTAGTGCATATTAGCATGTACAAAGGGGCAGTTTAATCAGAAAATTCAGCATTGCCTAGGGAGAGCATGATCAATGTTCATATTCAGCTATTCAGATATGAAAGTCTTCATTTTGGTCAGCTCTTTACCCTTGATATCAAAGGGGGAGAATAACTTGGCCCACCCTTTGCCCTTGATGTCAAAGGGGGGGGAGTAATTTTGGTGTTGCTTGTTATCTCTAACAGGTTCTACAGCTTGCAGTAATCAACACCAACATGGTTTCCATCAAGTCCAAAGGGGGAGATTGTTGGCATTATGATAAATGTGTTGTACTTGATGGAAACCCACTTGTAGAAAAACAACTCACTTGTATATGGTAACTAGATGAATCTATAGGAGAGATATCAGATGTGACAGAATGCATGACAGTTGTGTTTACAGATGTGAAAAAATGCAGGGCAGTTCAAAGGAATCGGTTCAGAAGTAATGTATAATGGCAAAACACAATATAACAGGTCTATTCAGAGGGAACAAAGTAATGATACAAAAGAATAGGATGAAGGAACAAAGGACGACATATCATAATCAAGAAGTTGAAGAGAAAGGACACTTTTAGGTACGTTAAGTTGTATACATGATTCACTGTACAAAAAGAGCATATACACGCAGGTTAACAGGACAAAAGGAGCGTATACATATACACGCACTTTCACAGGAGGAAAAGTGCGTACATGTTGGAAAACCAAGATTTTGGTCCAAGGTATTGATCCATGGTATTTGGTCTGAGGTATTAACCCTAGGTATTTGGTCCTAGGTATTAGTCCTAAGTGGTTTTGGTCCAAGGTATTGAGAAAGGTCTAAGGCTATATAATGAGGAGAAGATCATTAGGCCAGGGTGTGGAAGTATTGAATATCTTATGAAGTGTTAGATCAAATATGCAGGTTATGGGCTTCTGATCCTTTTCTTGATCTGAACTAAGGATGCACCTATGTGGTTGATGATGGATGAGATCTAATGGTGGATCAAGATTGTAATGACTTATCATTATGTGATCTGACAATGGATAGGCTAGATATGATTGCTAACACATGTTTTATCCTTTATATATGATGATTTGGGTATGTCTGAAGTTTGGAATTGCAGCGAAGTTATAAGTAAGTATTTGCAGATCTATACGCTAGTTTGCTTTGGTGAAGGTGCGTATACACGCTGGTTCAACTCTTCCAAGTAGCATATGCAAAATAAAATCTTGATGTTCAGGGATGATTGATCTATCAGATCATACTGTTGTTTTGTTTTTGTATTACTGTTGTTTGTCAAAGATGTCTTCTTAGATCTACAAGTTGAACTGAATGTATAAGGAAATTGAGTCTAATTGATTGATTGATTGAGAAGGAAGGGTGATCCTTTTTGCTATCCGTTTAGAACTTTGTAATACGATAGTAGATCTTTAGAATGTCACTGGTTGGTACAGTTTGTGGTTCAGAGGTTTTATGATTCAGTATCTTTCGAGGTATACGCAGGTTGATCAAAAGGAAGTAGCATATACACGTAGGTTTGCTTCATTAAAGGAGCGTATACATTTTGAAGCATGCATTTTGAGGTTACAGTTTGTTCTGGTTGTTGATGCAGTGTTCTGGGTGTTGGGTTGTGTTATATTCTTTCCACGACTAGCCCAAGTAATTAACTGGGGGGTTAGAGGGGGGGCGGAGCCCCCCTTCGTTGCACCGATTGTGTAGCAAGGGGGGTCACAAGGGGTTTGAGGCGTACCCGTAACCCCACTCTATGGGTTCCAGGGCAGCGCCCCGAAAATTTTGGTTTTGGACCCCATGTTAGGTTGGACGAACCCACCTATTATTTTGTGCATGATTTTCACACATGTTTTTGGACGCAATGGTTTTCGTTCCATGGTTTTGGACGCGATGGTTTTCGGTCCATGGTATTGGATGTTTCGGTGTGTATAAATATGTATTATAACATTGAAAGGAACATAATGAAAAATCAAGCTGGTAGTCCTGATTTTGGGAGCCAGGGGAACATCTCTGTGTATATGTGTTTTATGTGTTATGCTCTCGCATTGTTTATTTTTCTATGTTTTAGAATTCGTATGCAGGTAATTTCTGTACGGGGTTAAAACCTACATTGGGTTCATATATGTGCACTAGTTACAATGATCTGTCTATTCCAGTTGATTGGATGAATTTGATTAAGTTTGAATGAATAGTTGATTGAGTTGTGTCAAAGGTTCAGCGATTGTTTGATTCAATTGTGTCAGAAGTTCAGAGGTTTCAGTGATTCATTGTTTCAGTTATATCAGAGATTGATGAAGTCTGGAATAGTTGCAAAGTTATGAGTTAATATTTGCAGATCTATATGCTGGTTAGATTTGATAAAAGCACGTATACACGCTGGTTCAGCACATCGAAGTAGTGTATACATTATGAAATATGATGTTTGAAGTTGCAGTTGGTTTTGGTTGTTGATGCAGAGTTTTGGGTTTTTCTTTGTGTTCTGGTGACTGTGTTCTAGTGACAGTGGTCTGGATGTTCAAATTGATTGATTGTGATTTGCTTCGATGATGATGGTTTTTCAATGATTGATTCAGTTATGGTTGATTCATATATTGATGATTGAGTTTCAGTGATTAGTTGATGCAGATGTATTTGATGGTTGTATTGCAATGGTGATTGATTCTAAGCTTCAATGTTGTTGATGGGTCCAGTATGAAAATTGGATGAAACGAGGCCTTCATGTGTATTGTTGTGTACCAGGAGCATCCAGTCTGAAAATTTATGAAACGTGGTCCCTGGAGAAAGAAAGAAGGTCGTAGCCTTATGTAGGCCAGAACCTACGTAAACATATCGACCAGTACAAAAGTCAGGGGGGTGGAGCTCCCTTCCAGTAGCAGATGGAAAACGAGAGAAGGTTGTAGCTTTCTGCAGGTGGGTGCCTGCGTACTGGTATGAGTCTGCACTAGTACAAGATTGTAAACAGATTTTCTTATTAATAAAAGAAGACAGAGACAACAGTAGCAGGTGGTTTTCAACCACATTGGGTTTCCACCTTAAATCTTGGTGTTCATGTGCGTTGCTTATGTGTGATGGATTATTCTGTTATTACTGCACATGGTTACTATTTAATGTTTAATAAAGTACTGATGCACTGATTAAATATCAACATATGATGAATTAACTGAATCATAAGTTCACTAGATATACGTTGTTTTCCTTAAGAACAGTTGTGTGCACATGCAAGTTCCCTTCACTAAAGTAGCGTATATAAATTTGATTGTGGAAATGAAAAAGTTAATGATTTGTAAATATTGATTCACCCACCCCCCCCCAGTATTATTTCCAACAGCTGGCTCAGTCAATGATACAATAGCTTTACAGTCTTTTGATCAAGAATTCTATAGAAATGTCTAAGAATCCACCCTACATACTTTGAATTGTGAAGTATTTATACACAAATTATTACAAAATATCTCAAACTAACTTGAGATTTAATCTAGGAAATACAAATATCTTCTTGCAAGAAGATAGAGACAGTTATTGAATTGCTTTCATGTTGTCCCATTTATTGTGGTGTTGTTGGCCTTTATAGTTTGGTTTTAGCCCTTTATGCTGCTTTGTTGTTTGATCATTCACGTTGGAGGCTTTAGTCACTTTAGGCTTTCATCTGATACTCTTTGACACGGATACACTTTTACTTTGATGACATGTCAATATCCTTTACTGTGTTTTTACTTTTACTGTACATTTTAACTTTTTACTCTGTAATTCAACAGTGAATTATTTAGTTTTTTATATGTATCAGCATATGGTAATGGATATTGATCAACTTTCTGTATGTTTGATATGTTTTTCTTTTGACTGTATGCTCTGTTTGGTTCCTTTGTTTTAACAATCAATGTCTCTATGTGAATGATTTCCTTCTTTGTTCTGTGTATAACTATTTTCTTCTTCTGAATGAAGTTTTTTAAATAGATTTCCTTTCGATTCTTGGAGTAAACAAGTTTTGTGACTAGTATCAAAATTGTTTATCCAAGATCTGGTCTTCTACTAATTTCCTCTAAAATACAACAATCATTAAGAAAACATAGGTTGGCAGGAAAGGCAATTTATGGCTTTATTACACAGGGATGTCTGGGGAAGGATTCGTGGTAATGTTTTGAAAGTAATCGGAGGTCGAATTGTGTTGCAGAGGTTCAGGGTGGTGCTGGAAGGGTTTGATAGGTTTTACTGTGAAACAGGGAAAAAGGAATGAAAACGAGGGTTTTTAGGGTTTTAACGGGCAACTTTTTAAATTTGGCATGGGATTAGTTAAGTGAACAGTGATGGTATTGTCTTATGCAGGGAGACAGCGTTCCAAACCATTGCACTGCTTTTCCGAGGAGGCAATATTTGGGCAAGGTCGCCCGATCTACTTCTGCGCTTGACACGTAGCAAAGGAGGGGTCAGGAAAAATTGCTTTATCAGGCAGGTAACGATCAGCCGTCAGGTGAAGCCGATATGGCTGTGGACTGTCAGATGAGGGCGCAGTTGGTCGAACGGTAGTCGGGTGGCAAACTTGCGTGGAGGAAATGAACAAGAGTTTTGGGGGGGGGGGGCAGGGGCTTTAATTACGGTGGATTATGATTATTGCGGGGTTAATCATGGGGTTAGGAGATCGGACGGGTTTTAATGAAGGTTTAACTTAACTTCGCGAAGAATTGATGGGTTAATTGGGTTTCATTAGGAGGAATAGAATAAAACTATAGTCTATAGTTAAATCATGGGTGGGGATAATAAATAGGGATTTATTTATATACGAGAAAAGGTATTTTGGAATTTATATAATTAAGTTAAAAATTAATATCAAATTGGCGGAGTGAATATACCCTTAAGCATAAATGTAAATGCAATTTTTGTGCATTTTATTTACATACACTTAACACTTAGGATAAATTGTTTTTTGTGGGTTTTTTTAGTGAAAGGGAATTTAACATGGGGTTATTTACTTTTTCCTAGGTAAATGAAGTTTAACCTTAGGAAAAGGGGTTTTGTTAGCCTAATGAGGGGAAATGAAGGGAGATGACTTTTATGAAGGGGATTCTAACACTTGATGTCCCTGAGTCATTAAGTCGAGGGTCCGGTCCCACCAAAAATTAGAGAAATGCTCTGAGCCTCTTTGACTTGAAGGATTAAAAGTACTAGAACATGCTTGTGGATAGGAAATTATTAAGTATAGGGGAAAAATGACTGAGGGGGAGTTAATTAAATTAACTTGTAAACCTTTGCTTTTGCCTTCATAATTGATCATACATATTAGCACATGTGTCTAAGCATGATGAATGTGTTTTGATCCAATCAACTTTATACTTCAGCAACCTTTCTTCTACTTACCCATTACCTACCCTAATGTTGGAAATAATACTGAGAGGAGGGGTGAATCAGTATTATTAAATTCTTTTCAATATATCTTCCAGATTTATACTTTGATTTATTCTTCAGATATTGATCATTAGATTGTATGTTAGTACCATATAATAATGAGCAAGAACAAGAAAACAGATAATCACACCAAAGAACACCAAATATAAGGTGGAAACCCAATGTGGGTGAAAACCACCTGCTGCAATATGTCTCTATCTTCTTTCAATTAGAAACTTCTTTTACAATGATTTTGTACTGGTGCAGTCCTTTACCAGTATGCAGGCTGCAACCTACTGAGAGCTACAACCCTCTCTCATTTTCCAGTCTCTCCTAGAAGGGAGCTACAACCCCCTTAGCTCTTGTACTAGCTAATCTACTAGTATGTAGGTGCTGACCTACTTCTTTTCTTCCAAGGACCACTTTTCATAAATTTTCATATTGGATCCATGAACATCAAATAATCATCAAGTACATGTGAATCAACCAATCTCCTTTTTCAATCAACCAATGAATCAACCAATAACTTCTCAAAGTGAAGTAACCAGATCAGCAATACCAGTAATCTAAACCCAGAACTCTTCAGCAATAGATAAAAGACAGCCAACAAATATTTCAAGAAAAGTCTGCAACTTCACCAATAGAAACATGTGAATATCCGCAGCTCTTATATGACTAAACTACACAGATCCGCATCTAGTCCTTCTTCTGCTCTGCGTACCTCCGCACCTACTCCTTCTGCTGCACTGCATACCTCTGCTCAGATCCGCACCTGCACTGTCTGCCTGACAGCGTACCTCTGCACCTGGTCCTTCTGTTCCTCTGCGTACCTCCGCACTGTGCCTTCTTTTGCGTTGTGTACCTCGCACCAGCTCCTTCTGCTTCGCTGCGGACCCCCACACCTGCGCCTTCTGCTGCACTCCGGACCCCCGCACCTGCGTTGTGGATCGCTTGCGGACCTCTGAATAGAGCCAAATTAACAGTCCTCCAATGTGCCACAGACAGTCAGATCCACAGATCTGATAATGCGCCCGAGAGATTACTACCTATCAATAGATTCGCCTTAAATTTCACCTTGATTTAGATCTAGCTTTTGGAACCGATCACCCAAAATTTCAGATCTTAAGATATTCAAATTTTCACAAGTGACTAGCCAAGTGATCTCCTTTCCTTTTTGTAGGCAAGCCCTTATTCACACCATGGGACAAAACCATCGAAAACCAATACAAGGGATCCAAACCGGGGTTCAATAATTTAGATCCTATACCACGGTCCAAAACCATAGGATCATGAACGTCGGGCTAAATACCATGGGCCAGACATAGGAATTCCCATGTGTGGGCACTTTCTCTGCATTGGAGTGAGTGGACTGGGGTCCGCACCTTCTGTTCGGATAACCTGCGGACATGACCGCACTTGGTGAACGGCGAACCTGCGGGTTCGCACTTTTTGAACGTTGTACCTACGAACCCCTTATTTTTCATCATTTTGAGAGCCAGAATAGGGTTTTGCCACTTGAGTGAGTTGCCATCAAGTACAACACATGTGCCATAGCGCCAAACCTGAATCATAATGCCAACAATCTCCCCCTTTGGACTTGATGGCAACCCCAAGATCCTCAAAGTCATTCTCCCCCTTTGACATCAAGGTCAAAGGGCGGACCAAGATATTCTCTTCCTTTGCTGTCCATACTCCCCTTGAGTGCCTGCTGAAATTTCTGAATGAGCTCCCCCTGACTATAGACCAGATCTGCAAAAGAAAAATTCTTCAAGGAGAACCATAATCTACTATACACCATACATGACCTTGACAAGAGAGATAGAGACATATTAGCAGCAATATTCAGATCAGCATCCATGTTCTCCTCCAAGATCTTCTACCATAATGCCAACAATGCATTATTAGAGGAATATATTCTCCCCCTGAATCTGTGCCATTCGATCTTCGACCAATCCATAACCCAGCAAATGTACGCGTATACCCCATATGAAACTCGCATACAACCAATAATCTTTGAAACATATGAGATTCAACAACAAGATGATGCATCAACTACCCCCAGCTTTTGGCTGAGGTATTCAAAGGTCTCCCTGGGCAATGGTTTGGTGAGTATATCAGCAACTTGTTCCTTAGAAGGAACATACTCCAATTTGACTTTTTGTTCAAGCACTTGTTCCCGAAGAAAATGATATTTGGTAGGTATATGCTTGGTCTTTGAATGCATGACTGGGTTCTTTGAAATGCTGATAGCACTTGTATTATCACATAGGATGGAGATAGGTGGTGTACAAGTGATTTGAAAATCTTGCAAGGTTTGCATCATCCAAAGGAGTTGAGTGCAGCAAGATGCAACAGCTACATATTCCGCTTCAGCTGTAGATAAAGCAATCGAACTATGTTTCTTGCTGAACCAAGATACTAATCTGGAACCCATAAAGAATGCACCACCACTTGTGTTCTTCCTGTCATCCATGCTTCCGGCCCAATCTGCATCTGTATAAGCATGAAGTGTGAGATCTATATCTCTAGGATACCATAAGCCATAGTTTTGAGTTCCTTGAAGGTACTTGAAGATTCTCTTAACTGCTTGAAGATGAGTTTCCTTGGGATTTGCTTGAAATCTTCCAACTATTCCCACTGCATGCATGATGTATGGTCGGGTACCTGTCAAATAAAGTAGACTTCCAATCATGGATCTATAGGTTGGTTGATGCACTACTGCTGATTTATCATTTGCACTGAGGTTGCATCCTGTAACCATAGGGGTACGTACTGGTTTTGAATCTTCCATGCCATACTTCTTCAAGATCTGCTTGAGGTATTTGGTTTGAGACAAAAAGATACCGCCTTCATTTTTTTGGATTTGTAGACCAAGAAAATATGTCAGCTCTCCAAGTAATGACATTTCGAATTCTTTCTGCATCACCAAGGCAAAGCTTCAACCCATAGTTTCTTCATTGCTGCCAAAGATAATATCATCTACATACACAACAAGTATTAGCAATTTGTCATTTTCAATTTTTATATAAAGATGGCTATCTGCTGATCCCTTTGAAAAGCCTTGTTGATGAAGATATTTGTCCAAACGATAGTACCAAGCCCTTGGAGCCTGTTTAAGACCATAAAGACCCTTTTTTAGTCTGCCTACAAGATTTGGATCATTCCCAAGAATGAAACCATCTGGTTTCTCAATGTACACCTCTTCTTCTAGGTCTCCATTCAGAAAGGTTGATTTCACGTCCATTTGAAATACTTTGAACTTCTGAAAGCTTGACAGAGTAAGGAACATTCGGATGGCCTCAAGTCTAGCAACGGGAGCAAAAGTTTCTTCAAAGTCTATTCCTTCTTGTTGAGCATACCCTTTACAAACAAGTCTGGCCTTGTTTCTAATTACTTCCCCATTTTCATTCAACTTATTTTTGAAGATCCATTTTTTCCCTATGACATTCTTATCTTTGGGTCTAGGAACCAACTACCAAGTGTTGTTCTTTTCGATCTGCTCAAGTTCTTCATCCATTGCCTTGACCCATCATTCATCTTTGCATGCCTCTCTTACATTTTGTGGTTCAGTAGAGGAGAGTAATGCCAAATAGCTTGAAGCTTCTGCAATTGTTCTTCTTGTTTGTACGCCTGCCTCCTTTTGCCCCAAGATTTGAGATTCCGGATGATTATTTTGAACATACCTGGATGGAGTCTTCTCTTCTATCCTTATCTGTTCTTCTGGTGCCTCTTGAGGTTCTTCTTCATCATCAGTCTGATTTGAAGGATGATCTTCATCCTCTTCGATATTTTCATAATTTACTTGCCTAGGAATATTTCCTTCTCCATCAACCACTACATCAATGTTGTCAACTATTCTTCCAAGTCTTTTGTTGTAACACTTATATGCTTTGCTATGAGGAGAATCTCTTCATCTGCTCTAGGTTCAAACTTGCCAAGATGTTCATCATTATTCTTAATATAACATTTGCTTCCAAAGATTTTGAAATGTTTTACCGAAGGAGTCTCATCATACCAGAGCTCATGAGGAGTTTGAGTGTTGTTCACCTAGACATTTGTCTTGTTGAGAATAACGACCGCATCAAATGCAGCTTCACCCCAGAAGGTTGCGGGAGTTCCAGATTCATCATGCATTGCACTAGCCATTTGTTGAACCGTTCTGTTCATCCTTTCCACTACTCCATTTTGCTGAGGAGTCCAAGCTGTAGAGAATTCCCTTCTTATTCCATGTTCTTCACAAAAATCGAAAAATTCATTTGAGGTAAACTCCCCACCTTTATCAGACCTGAGGCACTTAATTTTGTGATCTGATTCGTTTTCAACCAAGGCTTTGAAAGATTTGAATTTTTCGAAGGCTTCGTCTTTGTGCTTCATAAGTCCTATCCAAACCATCCTGGAGAAGTCATCAATGAATAATATAAAGTATTCTTCTCCTCGAGGTGACCTTTTCCTAGATGGACCACATACATCAGTATGGACTAGTTCAAGAGGCCTGCTAGTTGATCCTTCCTTCTCAAGGAAGTTAGTTCTGGTTTTCTTACCAAACTGACATGATTTGCATATTGTATTGTCTGGAATTCTAATGTCTGGAAGACCACGAATTGCATGGTATTTGCATGTTTTCCTTATCTGTGAAAATCTTAGATGCCCCAACCTCTGGTGCCATAACCAGTGTTCATCATTCTTGCTTAAATAGTATTGTTGTTGTCCTTCTTCAAATATGTATAAATTATTTGGAGTTCTTATGCCTTTGATCACTGTTTTTCCTGTATCAAGATCACGAACACTACATCCATTTGATCGAAATATTACCTCGGTTCCTTGATCTCACATCTGACTGACACTCGGTAGATTGTGCTTCAAGCCATTAACATACAAAACATTTCCAACCTTGACTTTCTCTTTCAACTGTACAGTGAATTTTCCTTTTATGACTGCAGGGGTATCATTTCCAAAAGAAACTTTCTTTCCTTTTTCTAAAGCACTATATGATTGAAGTTTTTCTTTATCACCTATCATATGCTTCGAACATCCACTGTCGATGTACCATTGATTTTCCTCTCCTTCTGCATATAAGGCTATCCCACATCTTTCTGGTTGTGGTTCCTTCATTCTCCATGTTCTGGCATTTGAGGTTTGTTCCTTCTGAGTTGTTTGCCGAAACCTGCTCCTGTATTCAGACTCTTCATGACCAAAGTTATTACAAATACAACATTCAATTTCACTTTCAAGGGCAGAAAATTTGTTATAGGTTCTTTTCGTGATTCCAGTCATACTTCTTTGTTTTTGAGCTTCTCTAGTCATCGATTGTCTTATAGGCAACACATTGAGCTGCTTTGTGACCAAAGTTATGGTAAGAGAAACATTGGCCATTGAAGAAACTCCTGTGATTATCCAACCGATTGTAGTTTCTACTAACATCCATTCTTGTGGAAATTTGGGAAGATTTTACCTGTGGCTGGTTGTAGCTTCTGTTTGTCCTTAAGGTAGCTTGCCCCTGATTTTCTTGATAGTCTTTTTTCGTTCTTGAGGTAAATTGTCCCTGATTTACCTGATGATTTCTATTAGGCCTTTGCTCGCTCCTCCTTGCTGCATCAAGATAGCTTTTGGAGGTGGATGCTTGAGATGCTTCACCATTATATCCCAGACCTGTCTTGATTAGTGGAGAACGATACACATTGATAATCTCATCTAGAGTTTCAGATCCTTTAACAAATTTAAGATTAAGAGATTTTGTTTTCTCAATCTCTTTTCTAAGACTAACAATTTCACATTCCAATTTTTCGTGATGTTTTTCCCTTTCAGCCAGTTGACATTGCAGAGAATCAATAATCACATTTTTCTCTTCTAAACAAATTTTGAGATTAGAAATCTCTTCATAAAGACCTTCTTCATCTACAGCATCCATATAATCATCATCTTCAAAAGCCATTAAAAGTTTATAATTATTACCTCGTTCATCTTCGTCACTATTTGAAAGTCCATCACTATCTTCATGAGTGTAATAGCTTTTCTTATTTGCATTCTGTTTCTTGTTCCATCTAACAAGTTCCTTCCCCTTGTCAATCTTATCCTTATGAGGACATTTGGCAGCATAGTGACCGACTCTTCCACAAGCAAAGCATTTGAAAGGTAACTTACCTCGGAAACGTCCAACACCCCATTGAAGGTTTTTGACAAAATTTGATTCTTCTTCTTCTTCTGACACGTGTCCTGACTCATAGTAATCTCCTTTGCCTGAAGCCTTGAAGGCGGCTTCTCTCCTGTCTGATGGTCCTCCTTTCCTCAATTCATAAGCAGTCAGAATTCTGTGCAGTTGTGACATGGTAAGGTTTCATAGATTCCCTTTTTCTTCTATTGCAGAAACTTTAGATTCAAACCTAGGGGACAAAGATCTTAGAACCTTTTCAACCACAACAGCCTCTTCTATTTCTTCACCCAAATTTTTCATACAATTAACAATCTCATCTACACGAAGGAAATAGTTAGCCACACTTTCATCGTTATGCATTTTGAGATTTTCATATTGAATTCTAAGGGTTTGAAGTTTTGCTCGTTTTACCTGATCATCTCCTTCATAGCTCAGAACAATCTTGTCCCATAATTCTTAAGCAGATTTATACTGCATAACCTTCACGAATTCTAATTGAGATAGACATCCTAGTAGAGTATTAACAGCCTTTGCTTTTGTTTCATATTTCTTCTTGTCAGCCGGATCTGTAGGAGTTGCTGATGGAAAAGTGTACCCTGTGTCTATGATGTCCCAGAATTCTGTACTAAGAGATTTAAGATAGGCAGTAACTCTTACCTTCCAATATACGAAGTTTGTCCCGTAAAATATTTGTGGCCTGATAGATGCTTCTCTCTTGTAGTTGCTCATGATGATGGATCTTCCTTTAAGCGATCAAGCTTCTTTAGAAGGACCTGCTCTGATACCAATTGTTGGAAATAATACTGAGAGGGGGGTGAATTAGTATTATTAAATTCTTTTCAATATATCTTCCAGATTTATACTTTGATTTATTCTTCAGATATTGATCATTAGATTGTATGTCAGTACCATATAATAATGAGCAAGAACAAGAAAACAGATAATCACACTAAAGAACACCATATATAAGGTGGAAACCCAATGTGGGTGAAAACCACCTGCTGCAATATGTCTCTATCTTATTTCAATTAGAAACTTCTTTTACAATGATTTTGTACTGGTGCAGTCCTTTACCAGTACGCAGGCTGCAACCTGCTGAGAGCTACAACCCTCTCTCATTTTCCAGTCTCTCCTGGAAGGGAGCTACAACCCCCTTAGCTCTTGTACTAGCTAATCTACTAGTATGTAGGTGCTGACCTGCTTATTTTCTTCCAAGGACCACTTTTCATAAATTTTCATACTGGATCCATGAACATCAAATAATCATCAAGAACATGTGAATCAACCAATCTCCTTTTTCAATCAACCAATAACTTCTCAGAGTGCAGTAACCAGATCAGCAATACCAGTAATATAAACCCAGAACTCTTCAGCAATAGATAAAAGACAGCCAACAAATATTTCAAGAAAAGTCTACAACTTCACCAATAGAAACCTGCGAATATCCGCAGCTCTTCTGTGACTAAACTGTGCAGATCCGCATCTGGGCCTTCTTCTGCTCTGCGTACCTCCGCACCTACTCCTTCTGCTGCACTACGTACATCTGCTCAGATCTGCACCTGCACTGTCTGCCTGACAGCGTACCTCCGCACATGGTCCTTTTGTTCCTCTACATACCTCCGCATTGTGCCTTCTGCTGCGCTGCGTACCTTGCACCAGCTCCTTCTACTTCGCTGCGGACCCCTGCACGTGCGCCTTCTAATGCACTACAGACCCCCACACCTGCGCTGTGGATCGCCTACGGACCTCAGAATAGAGCCAAATTAACAGTCCTCCAATGTGCCACAGATAGTCAGATCCACAGATCTGATCATGTGCCCGAGAGATTACTACCTATCAATAGATTCGCCTTAAATTTCACCTTGATTTAGATCTAGATTTTAGAACCGATCACCCAAAATTTCAGATCTTAAGATATTCAAATTTTCACAAGTGACTAGCCAAGTGATCTCCTTTCCTTTTTATAGGCAAGCCCTTATTCACACCATGGGACAAAACCATCGAAAACCAATACAAGGGATCCAAACCGGGGTTCAATAATTTAGATCCTATACCACAGGCCAAACCATAGGATCATGAACGTCGGGCTAAATACCATGGGCCAGAAATAAGAATTCCCATGTGTGCGCGCTTTCTCTGCATTGGAGTGAGTGGACTGGGGTCCGCACCTTCTGTTCGGATAACCTGCGGACATGACCGCACTTGGTGAATGGCGAGCCTGCGGGTCTGCACTTTTTGAACGTTGTACCTGCAAACCCCTTATTTTTCATCATTTTGAGAGCTAGAACAGGGTTTTTCCACTTGAGTGAGTTGCCATCAAGTACAACACCTGTTCCATAGCGCCAAACCTGAATCATAATGCCAACACCTAACATTTTATTCTTCTTTATACTTATTTGGGTGCATTTAGGCTATCATACCCTTTTCTTTCCTTTTCTTTTATAAAACAAACTATCTACTTCTAACCTTATGTCTTCCAAGGGCTCGGATTAAACTGATGAGCTCCTTTTATTTCTCTACCTATCAACTGATCTGCGAAGATTAAGCTATTTGGTCAGATTTTATTCTTTAACAATAAACATAAAATTCAAAGCATGATATAATCAAGATTAAACAATTTGATTACCATGGATTGTGGCATGAATAACAAGCTGCACATAATCATTATTATGCATAAAAGTAAATAGTAGTGGCATTTAGACTTTCACACTTTCATGGTCTCTTTTTGTTTTTTGGGGTTCATATATTTTCATTTTTTTACCTTCTCTTTTTCTTTTTGTCCTTTGATTTTCTTTTAGGACATACCTCTTTACATTTTTTAATTTTTAAATAATATGGAAAACATTTGAAGAAAGCAAAGATATGTAGAATATTACAAGGCTTAACCTTAATCATTCAAAATTATGATTCATATTGGTATAGGAACATAACATTAACAGCCAAGAAGGGACATGACTACATATTCGTCATAGTTGAGGGGATAAGCAAGATATGTGTTCTAATGCCCTATAAAAAGACCATCATAGGGAAAGAAGCAATGAACTTGTGTTTTAAACAGGCTTGGGTGCACTTTGGGATACCAAGAAGCATCATTTCAGACAAGGAACCACACTAGTTGGTTCGAAACGCGTCGAAAAATGGTATTCCATGTGATTTTCGCCGAAAAATCTCTCACAAAAAAGGAAACAAGATATTTTAGTGCATTTTGGAATACATTATGGGGGAAGATGGACATTAAGTTGAATAGGTCTACCACATTCCATCCATGGAAAAATGGACAAATAGAAGTTTTCGACAATGCTTTGGCGTAGCTTTTGAGGGGTTACAATTAGAAGTATCTGAAGACTTAGATGAAAATATGGTATACATGCATCATTATTCTAATAAAGCAGTCCACATGCTCCAAACCTAAACAGGAACACAACAAATTATAGATATAACCATAAATATAGAGATGCATCAAAAATAACTCTTCATTTCATTAATATCAAACACTGAACTATGCTTACAAACATAATGGAAATAAACTAGCTCGGGTGATGGTAGCTTATCTCTTAGAAGAGATGTGGAGGCTACATGCCTCTGAACTGTGTTACAAATAGGCTCAATGGCCTATTTATTATTGAACAATAAGGGAAAACCCTAACCCCAGGAGATGGAACGCCAAGAGTTTGTGGGCCCCATTGGGGTTAGTTGGGCATCCAACTTCCCGAGGTCGTAACTTGGTCATATTACCTTCATTTGGCGCGTATGATACCTTGTCGGAAATATCTCTTCGAGTACTACATTATTTTTAGCAAGCCCCTTCCTATGTCTATGGGCCTACTACAGACCTCAAAAATCATCGTGTAGGGGGTCAAAGCCACTTCGGAAGTTCAGGACCCGAAAAACTTCTAAAAATCGTATGTGCTTCAATAAACAAGGAAACGAATGAAACCGATTGGATGTCTAGGTGGAATAGGTGGGTGGCCACCAATATCCACTTGGATCATTCCTCCCTCCTTAGGAAGAAATAGTCCCCATTGCGTGCAGAACCTCCATGAGGTGAGTAAATTTTTGTTGAACCTGGTCCCTAGTGAACCACTTGCCTTGGTGAAGGAGTTGGCCTTCTTTGATAAATAAATATAGATGGATCCTCTGTTGGTCAGTGTTATTTATCTGCGTATCCATGATCTAATCAGTTGCAACCTATTCCATGCAGTTTGGGTTTAGCTCTATTGGTTTGAGTTGTTCTGCAATGTCAGATGTGTCCAGCAATGGTTGAAAGTATGGCCGAAGGCGGTCTACATTGAACACTAGGTGAAGACCAAGGAATGGTGGAATGTTGAGCTTGAAGGCATTATCCCCTACATCCTTGGTGATGGTTTATGGCCCATATCAGAGCGGGTGAATCTTGCAGTGGGGTCCAATGAGGCACTCCTTCTGCAAATGTATCCAAACTTTGTCGCCCACATAGAACTTGTGTGGAACCCAATGCTGATCATGGCACTACTTGTACTTAGCATTGGCTTTGTCCAATATATCATGGACTGGTGGATGTGTTGAATCCGCTCAATGAATATGTTAGCCTTGTCGGCTTTGGACTGGACGTGATTTGAATCTTCATGAGTAGCTACAAATGGTAAGGCCACATCAATGGGACATAATGGATACAATGTCAACCCTACCTAAAAGGGGTTGTGGCCCATTGAGCTATGGAGAGCTATGTTGTATATGTTCTAGACATAGGGGAGGCTTTCATCCCATGTGCAGGGATGCTTCGAGTTGTACATGCGAAGAATGTGTATGATCAACCTATTAACGACCTTTGTTTGGCCATCAGTTTAGGGGTGGAAAGTCGTGGACTTAGTAAGTTTGGTATCCAACATTGACCAGAGAATTGACCAAAATGCACTCAGGAATTTGTTTTCCCGGTCTAATACAATGGACTGTGGGATCCCAAAGTGTACCCACACTCATCAAGGAAGAGCTTAACAGTGGCCTCCATTGTGATACTCTTCTTGAAGTTTGTCATAATGCCCATTTTGGAGAATTTTTCGACAACCACGAAAACGCAGTCATTGTCATTCTTAGTAGAAGGAAGGCCCGACATGTAATCCATGGAGATGGATTCCCAAGGTCGACTAGGAGTAGTCAGAAGAGTATATAGGCCTTTCTTCTTAATGGTTGGTTTGGAAATCGCATAGGCAGTGCAAGATATAATGTACTTCCCAACATCTTAACAAAGGTTCGGCCAATAAAAATACTTATGCAATATTTCCACTGTTTTCTCTACGCTGAAATGTCCAATGACCCAACTATAGTGTGCCTCCCAAATCATCTTGGAACACTCGCTTGAAGGAACACAGATGTGTCCAGATGACATAAGAGTGCATCCTGGAGGTGAAAATTTGGACTTGCTTACCTTCAAGGATTGTCTGGTATGTGTTGCAAAATTATGGATCGCTCTTGTAAAGATGCAGTCACCCTGAAGTCTCATGCCCACAGGAGTCGAGCACAGTGATCAAAGCCATGACTGGTGGTTGGTTGAGGCAGTCTACAAAATTATTGGTGTTTCTCTTCTTGTACTTAATGTTCAAATGGAACTGTTGCAGGTCTGTGGACCATTTCTAATGGTGATCATTCTGCAACTTCCCTTATGTCTATATGAACTGCAGGGGTCGGTGGTTTGTGTGGATGACCATTTCCTTCCCCATAATGTATTGCTTCCATTGACGGCAGGCCTACATAATGGAATACATTTATTTGTCATAGATGGGATTATTTCAGACTGTATCTGAAAGTGTCTCACTATGCTAAGTCAATGGATGCCCCTGCTGAGTAAGAACTACACCAATAGCATAGTTGGAGGCATATGTCTCAATCTTAAATGGTTGTTGCAGGTCTAGTAATGTGATAATTGATGTGGAGAAGATGTGATGCTTCAACTCTACAAACGCCTTCTGTTGGGTTTTGAACCAAAATAAGTTTGCTTTCGCTCTGCCCTTGGTGACTTGACCTAAAGGCTAAGTGATATGAGAGAACCCCAACACAAACCTGCGGTAGAAATTAACAAGACCCTTAAAGTTACAGAGATGTATTAAAGTGGTTGGGGTTGGCTAATCCCGAATGACTTGTATCTTTGTTGGGTCCACATGCATACCCTTCTCATCAATGATGTACCCTAGATATTGAACCCAGGTCATGCCAAAAATGCATTTCTCCAAATTGGCACACAGCTTGCGTTGTCATAGGGTTTGGAGGATCTATCAAATATGGTGGAGGTGCTCTTCCCAACTCCGGCCAAAGATAAAGATGTCATCTAAATACACCAGCATGAATGCATTGGTGAAGGTTCGGAAGATGTTTTCCATCAATCTCATGAGGGTTGTGGGGGCATTCGTCAACTCGAAAGGCATGACCAACCATTCCAAAAGGTACTCCTTGGATTTGAAGACAAACTTCCACAATCAAAGGATTCAATAGGCACCTGGAGATAACCAGACTTCAAGTCAATCTTTCTTAAATATTTGGCCCCCTTGAGCTGGTCCAAAAGGTCATCAATCCGTGGGATTGGGTACCTATTCCGAGCAGTGAGCTCGTTCAACGTCTGATAGTCAATACAGAGCCTCAATGTCCCGTCCTTCATTTGTACCATTACAATTAGGCTCCCACAAAGTGATGAGCTTGGCTTGATGTTCCCTTTCTACAACATCTCATGAATCTGCCTCTTGATCTCATCATTCTCCAAAACGAAGTGTCGATAGATTGGTCCTTTAGGTAGCAGCACACCCGGGGTCAGATCGATGGATTGATTGACCTGATAGTGTAGAGGTACCCCCATAGGTGAGGTGAAAATGTCTCTGTATTCCTCCATGACCTTGTCCATCTACTATTATTGTGCGAAGGATCCCTGTCTTGAAGTCGTGGCCACAATCTTCTTCTTTCCCTAAGGGCGAATCATAAGGGAAAAAATTCCCTAGTTTGTGAAATGATCTTACTGCATTGCTTTGCAAAAATCAAAGAGATGGCAGTAGGCAAGGCTACCTCTAATATCCTGCGGTAGGCGGGGCTACTTCGAATATCCTGTACAACTTATTGCCCAAAGTAATAATCACAGAGCGGGGTCTAGACTCATATACAACATGTCACTTCCACAAGTATGGTTTTCCTAATAATAAATCGCAAACTTCAAGAGGAGCAACATCACACAGTACCTCATCCATAAAGGGCTTGATGTTGTAGGGAAGGTGGCACTGTTGGCTGACGCAGAGATCTCATCCTTGGTGAAGCCACCCGATAGTGTACGGCTGCGAATTTGTTGTAGTCGGTAAACCCAGCCGCTTCACAAACTCGGCTAAAATTAGGTACTTTTGGCTCTCGTTGTCGATAATGAACTACAATGGAGAACCCTTCACCCACATCTGTGAGTGGAATAGGTTTTCTGGTGGGTTGGTTGCAAGTGTTAAGGATAATTGTTCAAAACTAGAAACTACTTCTTCAAGTTCGGGTGGAACTTCTTCTCGGGTTTTCTTTGGAGTATCAGTCATCAACCTCCAAATTTAGCTATTCTGCTAAAATAGCAGACTTATTTAATTTACCTGGTATATGGAAAATCCTAAAATTTACCACAAAACCAAAAGGAAATAAAACCCCAGTTCATAACCTTATCGCGTCCAGAATTTAAATTAAATCACATGCATCTTCCGACGCGATCACCGTCAGATCTGACCCCTTCAAGTAGACGATCATGATTAACTGAGTTATTAACTCAGTTTTATAAATTATTGCATCCGATTTTTGAATTAACATTTGCGCTTGTTGGCACGCGATAACCATTATATTTGTTGGATATGTCCGATCAAACGATTCTAATCTTATTCTGGGTTTCTTGTGAATTTTTCAGGTTTCCTCGTTGTGCCAAACTTAGCACTTCCACCAAGTTTATTTCTCATCTATCAGATTTAGGATATCGCTAACTAAACTTTGTGATTTCAATATACATCCAAGTTATTTCAATGCATAGTGAGTGAAGATTTAGATGTGACAACACAAGATTATACAAAATCTAATTCTAAAGGACTCAAACTGGAAATCAACAAAACTCAGAAATATTTTGAAGGAAATTAAAACCTCCGGGATTTTACCATTCATGCACAATATTCACGGAGATACAGAGAGATTCCAAATTTTACATTCCAATCCTCCTCAGCTAAAAAGCCCATTCTACTAATTCAAAACTTACATAAATACCTGTACATACAACAATCAGATCCTAAATCAATGGATTGAATCTACCTAATCCTAGATAATATCTAATCTGCATGATATTCTCCTCAAGAATCTCAACTAAGCCTAAATACTTGAATTAATTACAAGATAATTCAAATCCCTGAATTCTAGCTCAAATCCTATCTAGAAAGCTTTGTAAAGTGACAGCTAAAGGATCCCACTCCTTTGCTTGTAAACTTTTTTGTATTTTTGGAATAAAATTCGAAGTCTTTTGTCTTCAAGCCTCATGCTCCTGCATCAGACTCCTGAGGACAAAATTATTCATGGGCTCCTGTCCATGAGCTCTTCTACAGAACTGCCCAACTTCTGTAGCATGGCATCTGTCATCCAGGTAGCATCAACAATTGGTTGATCCTTCCACTTGATCAAATACTGAAAATACTCCTGTCCTCTTGTATTTTTAAACAATCTCTTAACTAAAAACTTTTTTGGCTGCAATGCCTTTGATGTAGGTAACTATTTTACCCAGTCGACCTCTTGTTCTTCTTCATCTTCTATTGTATCATCTACATTTCTATTTTCAAACCTGTACAAATCAGCAACATTGAAAATTGGAGATATTCCAATGTTAGGGGGTAATTCAATTTCATATGCATTTGCAGAAAATTTCCTCAAGACTCTACATTTTCCAATTTTCTTAAATTTTAACTTGTTATACTCCATTTTTGGAAATCTTTCCTGCCTTAGGTGTGCCAAAACCAAACCTCCAACCTCAAAATTAACTTCTCTCTTCTTCAAATCTGCTCTGCTCTTGTATTTTATGTTTCTATCCTATAACTGTTGTTTTACCTGTTCATGTATTGCTTGAATCTCTGAAGCAAAATTTTTTCCTTTAGCACTTCTCATTTCAGCTTTTCCCAAGTCTCTTAATTCAGACACTCCTCTTGGGTGCATTCCATAAACTATATGGAATGGACTCTGCCCTGTACTCCTGTTAAGAGAATCATTATAAGCATATTCAGCCTGTGCCAAAATTTGATCCCACTGTTTTGGATGTTCACCTGCAAGACTCCTCGGAAGATTACCCAAGCTTCTTTTTACAACTTCAGTCTATCCATCAGTCTGAGGATGATAAGTTGAATTGAAATTCAGTTTAGTAACAATTTTATTCCATAAGGTCCTCCAGAAATGACCAACAAATTTGGTGTCTCTGTCTGAAACAATGCTCTTAGGTAACCCATGCAACCTTACAATCTCCTTAAAAAACAAATCAGCAACGTGAGTAGCATCACTGGTTTTATAACATGGAATAAAATGTGCCATTTTAGAAATTATGTCAACCACAACATAAATTGAATCATTTCCTATTTGAGTTTTTGGTAAACCCAAAACAAATTCCATACTTACCATATCCCAAGGTCTATCTGGAATAGTTAATGGAACAACAAACCTGTGTTTTGGCTCCTTCTCTTTGCATAATGACAAACTTTACAATTTTTTACATACTTCTCCACTTCAGATCTCATCTTCATCCAGAAATAAAACTGATTCAACTGTTCATAAGTCTTGTCTGCACCAAAATGCCCTCCAAGTCCACCACTATGTTTCTCCTTGATTAAATTTTCCCTCATAGAGCAATTTGGTATGCACAGTTGATTTCTCTTAAACAACAATCCTTCTTGCAAGAAAAAATCCAAACACTTACTTT
Source organism: Pinus tabuliformis (assembly GCA_031772625.1). NCBI lineage: Eukaryota > Viridiplantae > Streptophyta > Pinopsida > Pinales > Pinaceae > Pinus > Pinus tabuliformis. Next base: position 825,149,991 of record CM062805.1, read on the forward strand.
TGTCTAACAAAACAAGATTTTTACAAGCTTCAAATGCTTCTTTAAAATCTAAATCTTTCTCATATAATTCTTTAAGAAAATCAAAACCCAACACTTGAATTTGACTTTCTTGAACTAGGATACTTTTTCTGCTTAAGGCATCTGCTACTTTGTTTTTTTAGCCATTTATATGTTTTCATACAAAATTAAAACTTTGAAGATATTCTACCCATTTTGCATGTTTCTGACTAAGCTTTGGTTGTTGCATAATGTACTGCAATGCATGATTGTCTGAATAAAGTATAAACTCGTTAGACATCAAGTAATGTCTCCACTTTTTCAATAACGACACAACTACATAAAATTCCTTATCATAAGAAGAATATTTCTTCTTCGATTCATTCAGTTTTTCACTAACATAAGCTACAGGTATGTCCTCCTAACTTAAAACAATGCCAATAGCTTCTCCACTAGCATCACATTTCACTTGAAAAGGTTAATTAAAATCAAGCAAAATTAAAATAGGCTTTTCAGTGATCTTTCTTTTTAACGGCCGGAAGTTCTTTTCTATGTCAACAGTCCATTTAAATGGCTATTTATCCTTCTTTATAATGTCAATAATAGAAGCATTAATCTTATTAAAATTCCTTATGAATTTTCTATAAAAACTAGCAAGACCATGAAAAATTCTTACCTCAAAAACACTTTTCGATGAAGACCACTCTATGATTGCCTTTATCTTCTCTGGATCCATCTTTAATCCATCAGCAGAAACAACAAAGCCCCAAATATACCAACTCTTCCTTCATGAATGAACATTTCTTTAAATTTAGCAATAACGTTTCTTGTTGCAGCTTCTGCAAGACATAATTCAAATGTCTCATATGTTCCTCTTTAGATCTGTTGTAAACTAATATATCATCCAGATATACTATTACAAATTTACCAATAAATTCTTTCATCACTTCATTTAGAAGCCTCATAAATGTATTAGGAGCATTTGATAACCCAAAAGGCAGTACCATCCATTCATACAGTCCTTCATTTGTTTTAAAAGGAGTTTTCCATTCATCTCCTTCTCTAATCCTTATTTGATGATACCCACTTTTTAAATCCAGCTTTGTAAAATATCTTACACCACTTAAACAATCCATCAAATCTTCAATTCTAGGTAAAGGAAATCTATACCTGATTGTTATTTTGTTGATTGCTCTTGAATCAGTGTACATTCTCAAGCCTCCATCTTTCTTTTAACTCAACACTATTGGCACTGCACAAGGACTCAAACTCTCTTTAATCACTCCTTTATCTAACAATTCCTGAACCTATTTTCTGATTTCTTCATTTTCTATGGGAGTCATCCTGTAAGTTGCTTTATTTGGCAGATTCACCCCTGGAATCAAAATCTATATGATGATTGATTTTTCTAATGGGTGGTAACTCATTAGGAAAATCATCTACAATGATATCACAATAATTTTCCAACATCTCTTGAATTTCAATTAGAAAATCAGAAAGTTTAGTAGAAGTAGTTATTACCTTGGGTTTGCAAATCAATGCAAAATTTACCTCATTATCTTCAATTTGCTGCAAGTATTCTTTTCCACTCAGCAATAGAGTCCTTGAATCAGATTTTCTTGATACATCATCTTCTTCCATATGCAGCAATGTATGATTAATACCATCTTTACCAAATGTGTATGTGTTCTTTTTCCCATCATGCATAGCTCCTATGTCATACTGTCAAGGTCTTCCCAGCAATATGTGACACACGTCCATAGGCATCACATCTGTTAGGCCCCTATACTACTAGTGCAACCCCTTATTGTTATTAGTATAACCCACTTATTATATTGATGTACCCATGTAGTGCCCATATTGTTACTATTGTGCCCCATAGAAGCCCACTATTGTTATTATTGTGCTTTTATATTATTATTGTTAGGTCGGCTGGATTATATTGTGACTCCTTAGACTCCTATATATAGAAAGGAGGTTTTGTCATTTGAATCATCCAAGAATTGTTCATTTATGTAATATAAAGGAGGTTGACCCCTCGAAGAGGTTGAATTCTAAGGCGTTGATCTATCTTTTCTATCCTTTCTTGAGCTCGTTTCATAACATTTGGTATCAGAGCTTTGGATTCTAGGGTTTCGCTGCTCTAAACAGGTCATCGTGGCATTTTCGCTATAACTTTTTTTCTGTGATGTTTCAGAAGTCGCAAGAAAAACCCATTTGAGAAGAAATCGTGTTGAACCTTGGCTCTGAAGTTCAGAGCTTTTCACGCAATATTTGCGGAGATATGATCTGAGGAAGTTGGTCTTTTTGCAGACTCCTGAATTACATTTAAAACAGGTGACCTGGGGAAAATCGTCATAACTTTCTCTCTGGGGATCGGATTGAAATTTTGTAAGAAGGTACAGAAAGAGGACGGACTGTGGTTTTTTTGTATATCTTTTTTAGATCCAAAGGTCAAAATAGTGACACGTGGCACTTCATACAAGTTCGCTCTTCTAGAAAGGTCTATAATCAAGTCATCTTGGGAGATTGTGCATAACGTTTTCTTAGAGAATCCAATTTGGATCAGACTAGTGGCATTGGAAAGAGGACACAGAGGGCTACTATATCTCACAATTTTAGAACTTAAAGATCAAAAAGTACAGAATTACAGTCATTTCAAGGTCGAGCTCCTAAAATCAAGAAAAAGCAAGATGAGGAAGTTTGATGGCAAGGATCCGGTAAATTGGATACTTCAGATGGAGCAATATTTTGATCTACATGGTGTACAACTGTTACAAAAGGTATGTATTGCATCTTCATATTTAGAACCAGATCAATTTTTATGGTATGAAGGGCTTTGTTCTCGTAAACAACTTGTTACATGGTCAACTTTCACGGAGGAAATGATAGCACATTATGAGGATACAAAGAGCAACACCTTCTTTAGAGCAACACCACAACAATTGGAAAGAGTAAAAGGGCTTTATGACATAGTGGAAAGCAAAATTATGGAAACCAGGAAGCGTACCCCTCACAACTATAAAGATGGAAGTGTTGTTTCTCCTAGCCTTCCACAACCTACAAGGGTTACACCACAACAATTGGAAGAAAAAAGAGAAAAAGGGCTTTGTTACCATTGTGATAGCAAATGCACTAAAGGTCATAAGTGTGCTGAGAAGAAATTATTTTACATAGAATATGAAGAGGGGGAAGAAAATGATCAAGAAACATCAAAAGAAGAAGATATACGCCAGGACCCCACCCCAGAGAAAGAAGAAATGAATCAGACCATATCTTGTAAAGCATTGGCAAGAATTACCATTCCTCAAACTCTAAAGATAGAAGGACATATCAAGAAGAAAAAGGTGCAAGAAGTGAAAGATCACATCGAGAAAGAAGAAATGAATCCAACCATATCTTGTAATTCATTGTTCGAAATTACCACTCCTCAAACTATCAAGATAGAAGGACATATCAAGAAGAAAAATGTTCAAGAAGTGAAAGATCACATCGAGCATCAAGAAATGAATCCTACCATATCTTGTAAAGGATTGGAAGAAATTACCACTCCTCAAACTCTAGAGATAGAAGGACATATGAAGAAGAAAAAGGTTCAGGCAATGAAAGATCACATCGAGCATCAACAAGTTCTCCAACTTTTAAAGGATAACGTCACTTCGGTGCAAAATCAAACGAAACAACAGGTATATCAAAATCGTAGTGAAAAATGTTTTGATGTAGGTGATTGGGTATTTTTACTACTACATCTCAAGCAAGCTATTGATGAGAAGGAAATGTTGGCAATACTACATGCACTTAAAAAATGGCGACCTTACCAAATGGGAAGACTCTTCAAGGATGAGGATATGGAAGCATTGTTTTGTGCTATTTATATTATCCAACCAGATTGGATAAACGAAGCAAGGGAAGAATGGAAGAAGGATGAAGAAGTATGGCCACTTATTCAAAAGTTGCAAAAGATCCCAATTCAAACAATATTGCCAGAAATTGAAGAGGAAGGAAAAATCATATTAGAACCTGGAGCAGTCACAGAAACAAGAACTCGACAGCTACGAAATCGATCAATTTCAGAGTATCTCATCAAGTGGAAGAACTTACCCACTGAAGATTCCACATGGGAGGACAAGAATTTTATACAGAAGCATCAAGAACTACTCAAGTGTTGAGGACAATGCTTTTTGAAGGAGAGGGGCATGTTAGGCCCCTATACTACTAGTGTAACCCCTTATTGTTATTAGTATAACCCACTTATTATATTGATGTACCCATGTAGTGCCCATATTGTTACTATTGTGCCCCATAGAAGCCCACTATTGTTATTATTGTGCTTTTATATTATTATTGTTAGGTCGGTTGGATTATATTGTGACTCCTTAGACTCCTATATATAGAAAGGAGGTTTTGTCATTTGAATCATCCAAGAATTGTTCATTTATGTAATGTAAAGGAGGTTGCCCCCTCGAAGAGGTTGAATTCTAAGGCGTTGATCTATCTTTTCTATCCTTTCTTGAGCTGGTTTCATAACAACATCACACAGAATTTTGTCTTTGTAGTTGCCCAACTACAAATCCACTTCACATTGTTCATTCACTAACAACTGATGTCCTTTTTGAATCCATGACACCTTGTAAGGTGTTGGATGTTTCTTTGTCTTTAATTTCAACTTTTCCACCACTTCTGTAGAGACCAAATTATCAGTGCTACCACTATCAATTACCATTTGATAGCATTTTCCTTGAACCTTGCACACAGTCCTGAACAAAGTCTTTCTCTGCACTGGTTCAACAACTTCCTTTGTTGGCTTTAACAAAACTTTGTTAACTACCAAAGGTTCCCCTTTCTCTGGTACATTTTCTTCTTCTGGCACCTTTGTTGCTTCCTCTTTAGTATGAGCAACAATTACATTTCTCTTATTTGTCCCTGCATTTTCTAGGCACTCATAGGCTCTGTGTCCTAGCTTGTTACATCTGTAACATCTAATTTCTCTTCCTCTGCCTCTGCCTCCTCTTCCTCTAGAAAAACTCCTTCTGCCACTTGCATCACCTTTTGTGGGTGTATGCTGATTTGAGCTACTGCTAGCTCCATCTCTAGGTGTTGTAGATCTTCCTCTACCACCTTGACTTCCTCTTCCTCAGAAAGTACCTCTACTTCTGGAAGATTTCTTCCTCGTGAGTTTTTCTTCAGCCTTCAATACCATCTGATAAGCCTCTTCTATTGTTTTAGGAGACATCACACTTATCTCATCTTGGATCTCCATTCTGAGACCATTTATATATCTTGCAACCTTCTTGTCTGTATCTTGAATTTTTCCAGCTCTTATGCTCACTTTGTAAAATTCCTCTGTGTATTCTTTCACTGTCAAAGAGCTCTGTTTAAGATTCTTCATCTGTCTAAATAATAAAATTTGATAATCCCTTGGCAAAAACTTACCTCTCAACTTTTCCACCATCTTGTTCTAATTTTTAATTGGTTGCTTACCAAGTCTCCTTCTTTCTGCCTGCACTCCATCCCACCAAAGTGTTGCATGCCCTTTCAATTTTGTGACAGCAAATTTCACTCTCTTTCCTTCTTCCATTTCTTCATAATCAAAGAATTTATCTATGTAATTAATCCAGTCTATCAACTCCTTAGGGTTTAAACCTCCTGTATAAACTGAAACCTCAAGTCTGGGTTTAGAGATGGATCCCAACACTGATTTAAAGAATCTCATTTCAGGAGTAACTTCTGTAGGTTCCTCTTCTTCTGCAGCTTCAACTTCAGGCTCACTGACATCTCCAGCACCTGCATCTCTTTGATTTCCCATTTCCACTGCTTCTAATCTAGCTTGCATCTGTTGCATATCTTCCAACACTTCAACATTTTCAACTGGTCTTCCTCTTCTTTGACCACCACCACGTCATCTTCCAATTCTGAAAGCCATGTTGAATTTCTTTTTTTGATCTTTGAGATCTTTCTTAGTGTCAATAGGTGGCTCTGATACCACTAATGGTGGGTTGGTTGCAGGTGTTAAGGATAATGGTTCAAAACTAGAAACTACTTCTTCAAGTTTGGGTGGAACTTCTACTGGGGTTTTCTTTGGAATATTAGTCATCAACCTCCAAATTAGCTATTTTGTTGAAATAGTAGACTTATTTAATTTTCCTAGTATATGGAAAATCCTAAAATTTACCATAGAACCAAAAGGAAATAAAACCTCAGTTCATAACCTTATCGAGTCTGGAATTTAAATTAAATCACATTCATCTCTTGACGTGATCACCATCAAATCTGACCCCTTCAAGCAGACGATCACGATTAACTGAGCTATTAACTTAGTTTTATAAATTATTGCGTCCAATTTTGGAATTAACATCTACACTTGTTGGCATGCGATGACCACTAGATATGTTGGCTCTATCTGATCGAACGATTCTGATCTTCTTCTCGGTTTCTCATGAATTGTCAGGTTTCCTCGTTCCACTAGACTTAGCACTTCCACCAAGTTTATTTCTCATCTGTCAGATTCAGGATATCGCTAACTAAACTCTGTGATTTCGAAATACATCCAAGTTATTTCAATGCACAGTGAGTGAAGATTTAGATGCAACAACACAAGATTATACAAAATCTAATTCTAAAGGCTCAAACTGGAAATCAACAAAAACTCATAAACATTTTGAAGGAAATTAAAACCTTCTGGATTTGACCATTCATGCACAGTATTCACGGAGATACAGAGAGATTCCAAATTTTACATTCCAATCCTCCTCAGCTAAAAATCCCATTCTACTAATTCAAAACTTACATAAATACCTATACATACAACAATTAGATCCTAAATCAATGGATTGAATCTGCCTAATCCTAGATAATATTGAATCTGCATGATATTCTCCTCAAGAATCTCAACTAAGCCTAAATACTTGAATTAATTACAAGGTAATTCAAATCCCTGAATTTTAGATCAAAATCTATGTAGAAATATTTGTAAAGTGACAGCTAAAGGATCCCACTCCTTTTCTTGTAAACTTTTTTTGTATTTTTGGAATAAAATTTGAAGTCTTTTGCATTCAAGCCTCATGCTCCTGCGTCATGTTCCCCCTCCTCTAGAACTTGAGGCTTAGTCTTCTAGATCTTGGTGGTGGCCACAGTGGCATCGAGATCCACGTCAATGATCTACTTCCCTTTGTCATTTTCCTTGTCAGGTTCTGACTTAGAGTCAGAACACGTGTCTGATTTGGCATCCTTCAGCTTGGCCACCAGTGACTACTTGGCCTGACACTCACTTGTGTTGTGAGTGGATCTCTTATGGAACTCACACCATTTTCCTATGTCCTTCTTTGTCTTCGTTATGTTTTATTTGCTTGTGAATTCGATGGGTTTTCCTTGGTCATCTCGCCTTGGCATTGTCCTTTACTCTATGGTTTGGGGGCACCTTTCCCTTGCTTTGGATTTTTAGATCCAAAGTCTCACTTCTTTTGTTTAAACTTTTGCTCAATCTTGACAACATATCAGTATGTCATGCCAAGCAAGGAGATGTCTAGGAACTCCATCTCGTCCGGGATGTACTTGTGTAGATAGTCATGGTACTTGAGTACCAAATGTTTCTCAGAATCCTTGATACCCAACTTCGTGCGAAGGGTATGAAAAACATTGGTAAACACTGACTGTCTTGGTCCCTTCCCTGTCACAGTGTGGTCCACTTTATGTATTTATCCTCATAGCTCCTGATAGGGTAGCATTGCTCCTTGATGGAATCCTTGAACGAATTCCAAGTTGGTGCGACTTAAAATAGTGAGGGTGTACCTTATTCCTTCTTCTCAAAGTAGGTTTCCCCCTAGTCCTTGACGTGGGGGGCTGCTTTGAGAAGTGCAAAAGTAATATTTCCCCAGCTAGAAAAATAATGAACAGAAAAATATCCTTCTAGCAAATTTAACCACTTATCTATGAAGTTCACATCTATCTGACCTTCAAATATGGTCATGTCAAAGTTAACTTGTACCTTAAAGGGTGTGGAGCTTCCAGGGTGGCTGCTAGAAGGAGATGTGTCGCCTTTGGGTAACCGCTGAAGTATATGAGAAAAGTTGTCCATCATCGCGTTCCTCTGTCACTTGAGGACTTATTCGAGCAAGATTTGAAAGGATCTCCTGCACCCTCTTCTTTCTTCTCTTCTGCCATGGGAGGTCATCGGGATTTGAAAGGCTGTTCTTGCAAAGGTTCGACCAGTTCGAGCCCTAACTCCTTATATCCCAACCTCATTGGGGACATGCAAAGAAAAATAGATAAGGAGCATACTGGTTTGATACCACTGATCCGAACTTAAACAGGAATGCAAAAAAATTTAGATATAACCATAAATACATAGATGTAGCAGAAATAACACTTCATTTCATTAATATTAAATACTAAAATATGCTTTCAAACATAATGGAAATAAACTAGCTCAAGCGATGGTAACTTATCTCTGAGAAAAGAAATGGCAGCTACATGCCTCTGAACTATGTTACAATGAGGCTCAAGGGCCTATTTATTATTGAACAACAAATGAAACCCCTAAACAAAAAAAACCCTAACCCCAAGAGATGGAACACCAAGAGTTTGTGGGTCCCGTTGGGTTTAGTTGGGCAGCCAACTTCTCAGGGTCATAACTTGGTTATATTATATATGTTTGGCGTGTATGATACCTTGTTGGAAAGGTCTCTCCGAGTACTACAGGATTTGTGGCAAGCCCCTGCCTATGGCTATGGACTTGCTGCGGGCCTCAAAAAAATGTTGTTTAGGGGGTCAAAACTGCTCGGGAAGTTGAGGACCCGAAAAACTGCTAAAAATAGTAAGTGTTGCAATAAACAAGGAAACGGATGAAACCGGCTGGAGGTCTACATGGAATAGGCAAGTGGCCACCAATATCCACCTGGATCACCACACTTCTACTAGTAAGTCCCCATTTGAAACTTATTTTATATATTTTCCACCTTCACCTTTGGATGTTACATATGGGCAGCAAGGAGGAGAGAAGGAAGATCTCACCATGGATGCCTTAAGGGTAGAGAAATTTGTTGAGAAGATCAGGAATATCCTTATACAAGTACATGATATATTGAAGAGATCACAGGAAAAGTACAAGGATAGGCATGAACAACATAGAATAGAGAAGTCATTGAAGGTGGGAGAGAGAGTATGGGTTGGGTTAAACAAGGAGAGGCTACAAGGTCCTACTAAGAAAATCGTGACTTTGGGATATGGTCCCTTTGAGATGCTAGAAAAGGTGAGAGATAACACCTATAGACTTATTCTACCCTCATACATGCTTAGAACTTAGTGGTGAATGTACAAGATCTAAAACTCTATGAGCCTTCCATGCCAAATAAGGAAGAGGAACAAGTCTTACCTTTTGTAGAGGATTTAGCACTAGATACTCAAGTAGGGATGACAGAGGATGTAGTTTTACAAAATAGTTTTAGGCCTACAAGATAGGGTTAACATGGCCTTTGTAAAATTGGGTTCAAGATAGCTTCCGAGAAGGGCTAAATGGTACTCCAAGGAAATGGTAGAAGAAAAATTATGTCGCCCCATTCAGCAAACTCTTGTGGGGACAAAAATCCTCCCAAAATGGAGAGGCGTGATCTGAATTGGATGACTATATTATTTGGCATTCTTCTTTATGCTTGCAAAGTGGAAAATTTGAAGGAATCAACTCACCAAACCATTTTTATTAGTGGGTCCAAGTTTGGGCGAATTAGGGCTTGAAACCTTTTGAAAGCAGTTTAAAGCATCAAATTGTGTTTTTTGGAGGGGTAAATATTTTTCACTTTTGTCATGGAACTCAATAATTCTATTTTACACTAATACACCTTTCGAACACTGCAAGAAACACCTCAAATGGATTTTGTATGCAAAAGTTGTGCCACCCATAAGTTGACCTTCTTACTTTAAGCGCCATGATTTGAGAGGATGCAAGTTAGCCCCCATTATTCATAGAAAAGAGGCTAGCCACATGATAATGATGAAGAAGAATATATAAGACTCAATATTGTAACCCTAGTTAAGAGTTGAAAGAGTCAAACTTTACCACTAGTGTTAAGAAATTCACTGCATAACATAAATAATTACTGAGAGGAATAAATATAAAAATAGCAAGCAACAACCATAAACACATAAACACAAATTTTTATCTGGGAAAAACCCAAATCCAGGGAAAGACCAAACCTGATAAGATATTATTAGCATTGGCCAAATCCCTGGCCAATCCGACCAAGTGAGCCTTCACTGCTCACCTCCAGGTCTTGCATTACAACAAAGTCCTTCCAGCCTTTTATAAGCTCCATTACATATAATACAATGGGCAGAATACTATAGGTGCATAATACCATGTGCCCCAAAACCATCACTGTTTAACCTGGTCAACTTTGACTCTATCCTGAGTCAAGTTTACCTAACAATTCCCCCCTTCAACTTGACTTGGGGTTCCTTGACTAACTCTAGCCAAACCTGCTAAGTGAGACAATCCTGCTCACTCTAGCTCTTACCCCCCTCAGAGTTTTTACTCGGGGTATTGTTAATTCGACATCCCCCCTATTACCTAGGTCTAACCCAAACTTTTCCAGTGATCACCGAGGGGTACACATGCCTTACTAGGTCTTACAGTAGTATGCCCATTTACATGCAATAATTTTGACTTCATTAATTATTTTTTTGTTTATTGCTGCTGCGATTCGAATCCATCCTCTCTCAATTTGATTTTCTCAAAAACTTTTATCAAACCACTCCAACTATGAGCCTGACGAGAACCTCGTAGATTCCAGCACCGATGGCCTCACGTAGCAGAAAACGAACAATTTTCGAAGCCGCATGAACAATTTTCTTCTGCTGACCTACATGCAGCCCACGCCTACTCCATATTTCAACACGGCATAGAACACACAGGAAATATCCCTTATCAATTCCCTACAAAAAAAGCTCCGAACAAAATCAGCCTTGAATTTTAATATTACCAAAGGTATCTCTCAACCTTCTTTAAATAGCCGCTTGAATCCCAAACAATTCGTCAGCATGTTCCAAATCGGTAAATATCGCAAATGCACTGTGATCCCTGGTCGGCACTATCTTATGCACATTCTCCTTGAGGTTCTTCTACGTAAGATTGTTCCACCATTATTTTCAGACCCAAATCTATAAAAGAAAGGCTGCATTGATCTCATCAGGCACTATAAACCCCTAGCATCAAAGAATCCCTTTGAAGCCAATATCTGGCTCTGATACCAGTTGTTAAGAAATTCACTGCATAACATAAATAATTACTGAGAGGAATAAATATAAAAATAGCGAGCAACAACCATAAACACATAAACACAAATTTTTATCCGGGAAAAACCCAACCTGATAAGATCTTATTAGCTTTGGCCAAAACCCTGGCCAATCCAACCAAGTGAGCCTTCACCGCTCACCTCCAGGTCTTTCATTCCAATGAAGTCCTTCCAGCCTTTTATAAGCTCCATTCTATATAATACCACGGGAAGAATACTATAGGTGCACAATACCATGTGCCCCAAAACCATCACTGTTTAACCTGGTCAACTTTGGCTCTATCTTGAGTCAAGTTTACCTAACAACTAGTAGGCTATTGGGTTGTGTTATAACTGAGCCACTAGGAGGAAAAACAATTCCATTCTATTGGTGTACATTTTGTTCCATAAATTAGTAGAGTAGTGCAAAGTAGATAAAGAGAGAACAAATATAGAGGTTTTATTAACAGTAGCATCCCATGGGAAACATACATGTGTCACTCCTTCATACTCGAATACATTTCCATTTAGAGAAAGAGAGAACAGAGCAGCCTCACCTTCCAATTGGGTTTTCTCTTGTAAGGGTTTCACAAATCATATATTTTGTTCATTGTGGTTTGTAAGTTTTATTTAACTATTATATATTTCCATATCTTATATATTGCATGTGTTGTAACATGAAATGAACAAGTCAAAAATTTTGACTTCTCACAAACATTTTCATTAAACTTGTCAATTTCCTACCACTTCAAAACTTCAGACATCTTAATGGACTTTGTAGGTGGAAAGATCGTCTTGGCCTTAGAAAGTGGCCATAATGATCATAATGAACCGATAGGAAAGATAATCATCTTTTGAAAATTAGAAGTAACAAGGTCATAAGGGGTTCAATCTGGTTAGATAGACTATCTGAGGCTGAGAATTCTAGTCGGCACTATTACAATGATCAACATGTATTCCGCCATGATAGACAAATCTCCAACAATTTATTGAAACCATCATTTGATCCATGTTGTCTCACAATTTGGAATGACATCTGGCTATATCTCCCCACCTAAATGGTACATTTATAATCCCTTCTTAATACAACATATGCAAAACATTGCATATCTCTCTCAAAGAATCAACTAACAACTTAGTCATCATTTATGTTTAACTCTGACATCTTTTTTTTCTTATTTCTAGTCAGGCTCTACTTTTATTTCAATATATCGACAAAATCAAAGTGACTATGATTGTAGAGGGGATCAACAACCAATATGAATCCCCCCTCCATCCTTTACAACTCATTATGCAACTCATCCCTTTAAACATACATAAATGTTTGTTTTGGTTGGAAAGTAGTATGTTGATTGGTTTATTAAAACAGATTGTCCCACAATTCAAAGGTAAAATACAATCTCCATAGTATGGTGGCTTGGTACTATTCTAACTCCATTACCCAATGGATAGGCTTCTAATCTAAGATATTTACAAAACTTAATCCCAATCTAATTCCAAGACTCCTCAAACCCTTTCATCTTGTTCTTTAATTGTTTTGTATCTAGATTTTTGTGAAGTTGTTGTTTAGTGATAGTGGACAACAAGCTTCATTTCAATTATCAAAGGATCCCCCTCTAAACCAAGGGCTAGCTTGAGGTCAAAATTTGTTTTGTAGATGCATTGGCATATTCCCTAGGAAGCAAGGAAAAATCTCAAGGAAAAACATCAAATTGGTGCTATTGTTGGGGAACATAATTGAAAACATTTCCCTCAAAATTACAAATATCAGATTGTCCTTGAAGGTGGACGAGGATTAGGCACGAGCTATTTGGTTTTTCACCTAGGGACTCCAAAAAAATTCAAGACTCCGTTGGAAAGTGAGCCTTGTTAAAAAATAAATAAAGGACATTTGTAAAAATAGTCAGATACAAATGATGACTCTTTTTCAATCAAGTTTGGTCTTGTTACTTGGTCCTTTGTTACTTCTTCTTGTACATTTGAAAAAGATTTTTTTTCTACTTTGTATAATGAAAGAATGATAAATTCGCTTTATCTCCTTTCTTGGAAAAAGAAATCTCCATCCCTTCCTACATTCATGTGTTAGAAAAGCCTTGTTTGTTTATGCCCTTTGAAAATAATGTTGAGTATTTTACAAGTTATCTTGAAAAATAGACTTTTATTTCAATTTATGCAGTCAATGATACACCTTGTGACCAGCCTACAAGCATCCATCCATGGATTCTAAAAATACAACAGCCTCTTAAATTTTCATTTGTTTGTCATGACATGCCTTCAAAGTATCTCAAAAATCTTCCCAAGTTTAATGGAGAAGATGACATTTCAACAGAATAGCATATAGCAATTTTCCAAGACTTTACAAATTCCTTTGATATTCAACACGATGATGTCTTTGTGAGGTTTTTTACTCAGTCTTTTGAAGGAGAGGTAAGGATATGGTTTAGAACCTTCACAACTGACTCTATAAGTACTTGGAATTATTTCCATGACATTTTCTTGAAAAAATGGGCTAAAAGGAAAGCATATGATCAATATCCTTTTTGTATTTATGCTATGAAAAGAAGGAAACTATTACCAGGTTTAAAACGAGGTTTGAAAGGATTTATAATGGCATGCCTAAAAATATGAAACCTTTTGAATATGTTTCCATATTGTATTATTTGACTTCTCATTATAATTATATTGCCTTTTATCTCAAAGAGAGGAAGTATTCATTTGAAGACAAATGTTTTTTTATGATGATGAAGTAGAAAACAATTTGTGGGCTTGTGAAAAACTAGTTGATTATGCAGAAAAGGTGGAGTTGATTTTAGATAAGCAACAAATTTAAGAAGAGAAATAAAAACCATATTGTCATCTTTCAATAGTTCAATATTTTGAGAGTCAACTAGAGCATTACATCTTTAAATGAAAAGGAATGGAATATGTTCATATTTCAAAATAGCAAGTTCTCATTCCTCTTACATCTATAAATTATCTAATTAATGATAATTTTGTTATGAATTTTATTGATGAATTTTATGATGACAATTTTATTGATGTTCTTGATGGAGAAGAAGTTAATGTTTTCAACAAAGGCTTTGAGACAAAAGATGTTCTTGAGAATTTTCAAGATGAAGTCTTAAATATATAATGCTTCAACGATCCACAAATAATTATTCCCAAGAGATGATGAAAGGTATGCACATAACATTGAATTTTTCAACAATTCACCCATATATGATAAATGTGAAGTTTCATATGCTAATTTTTATGAGGATATATTGTTGTCATCAATGGTTGTTGAAGAAATTGTTGCCCCATACACCTATTAGGAAATTTCATTTGTTCAAGAAGATATTTGGGATACATATATAGAAATTTCAAATAACACACCACTCTATGATCAATGTGATGAAGAGTTGCAGTTTTTATCTAGTGTTACATGCCCAAAACTTAGGGTCAATCAAGAACAAATAAACAATAAAGCACTAAGGGGTTTTAATTATGACTATATAGAAATCCATAATAGAAATGAGCCTACATATGATGTAAATGAGCAAAAAGGGATAAAAACATTTGAAGTTTTCACAAGACCTGAAGACAGCTTATCAATATCCCTTTTTGTTCACAAGAATCACAAGAAGGAAAGTCTGATCTCAACAAATAATTGGAGATTTCATAGGTCATACAAGAGAAATTCAATGATCTAAACAATAAGCAAAGATTCATTTTTAATCAAAGGGTTTTCTTCCATGTTCTTGAAGATCCAACAACGGTTTGGATGGAGCCTAGCCAACATGAGCTTTCAAATATTTATAGCTTCATAAGTTTCAAAAATTTTCAATGTAGGTTTAAGATATTATTTTATTATTTTAAAACGTTAGGCCCTTTTTTACGTTTAAATAACTACATTTATGAAGTATTTTCAAGCCAACATTTTATCAATTGGTTATATTGGAAATTTTATATCAATTGATAGCAATCAATGAGTTGATTAAAATAGAAGTTTGTAGATAAATAATCTTGTAGTTCAAACATTCTTTTTCAGTTTGTAATTTAGCAGTAGAACTTGTTATTTTCATTTTGCAAAACAATAGATTTCAGTATGAATAAAGAAGGTTCATTTAGAGTCAAATGGTTACAAAATTTGTTCCAAATGAAAACTGCAAGAATAAATTTACATAAAATGTGACAAACACTTAGTTTGCTTGTTCTTAGCATCTTATAGGGAGATGTTATCTCCCATGGCGCTAAATGTTGTAACATGAAATGAGCAAGTCAAAAAATTTCACTTTGTTGACTTTAGATTGGGTTGAACCAGGTTCGAATCTTTTACTGCGCACCAACAAAACCCCCAATCATTGGCCCTTTCAGCAACGACCTGCAAGCATATCGTAGTCTCACTCGAAGTGACTATGGGAGGATGTAGAACCAGGTTTCTACAGCCTTGAGAGATGATGTGATGTGGCATTTTTGTGTTTCCTTGTACCTAACATTCATAAGTTGCTTTTCATTTATACATTACTTCGCCACATTACATTCATCACTTAAAACATGTCATATAAACCCTTAACCATTACTGCATTGTAATAAAATGCAACTGTAATAAAACTGCTATGCCACAACACATAATAAGCAAAGATAAAAATGAACACAAATATTTTATTGTGGTTCATCCCAATGTGGGACTACATCCACAAGAATTGTTGTTTATAATAAATAATTTGTACAACAAACAGTTCTTAGCCTAGCACTCAGCTACACGCTGTCCACGCAGTCCACGCACTCAGTTGCAGACTTAGGCTTTTGCACACTCAGCTATAGAGCCTCCCCTTCCTTCCAAAGTACCAATCAACAAAATACAACCATAACACTGATATGGATCATAAGATGATTCTTCTCTTTATTATTTTACCCTATTATATACTATTACATCGAGGGTCCATCCCTACAATACCATGGTCCACATACCATGGTCTCCGCGAAACAAGTAGCTAAAACCATTACATTTTACAAAATAGTATTCTTTTACAAAAAGGGAGGGGCTTCAACCTGCTCTGAAGCCCATATACTATGCAATATGTCTACTGCGCAGTCCTTTTTGGTGCTCTACTACTCAACTACGTGGTTCAATTCACGCCCTGTTGCATCCTTTACTTCGCACTCCACTCGCCAAAATGTGAAGTATTCATCAAAATCTAGGCCAAGTTGGGTCGCGCCCAATAGGCCCCCAAGATTCACTTGTGGCTCGTCACAAGTCACTAAACTGCTTTGCCTCTGATTTTTTCTACGATGTTGTTGTAGGCTTGGTTGAACTACTAGAGTGTTTTTGTCACCTACTTATCCTCACTGCTTGCTTCCTCCAACAGTGCCTCTGTCACATGTTCTGCAGCCTTTTGCACCAAATACGTTTCCCTTTGTTGAATCTCCTGAAGCTTCTCATCCACTGTCTCTAATAACTAGAGGGCCTCATCCTGCCAAGGCTAATTCCTCTCTGTCAAAATTTTCTCCTCCTTCTTCAGTTCCTCAATGTTCTTCTGGAGGGCCTTACTCTCATTAATCTTCACGAGCCTCTATGATATTGGTAATGTCTTCGCAGACGCCCGAATATCTTCTAACTGATGTTTCTTCTACTACATTTCTTCCTGTAGTTTCTATATATTTGTATCTTCCTGCGTCGAAGTCAAATTTGCAAACCTTCATCTAACAACTTCCCATAGCCTACCAATGCTGCATATATGTTGTCCATTATAGTCTTTAGGTAAATCTCCCATTGATCCCTTACTTCTTGTGGCGTAGTTAGCTACAGTTTCATTTGCAGCTCACTAATCTGCATTTCATACTTAAATTGCACTTAGGCAATTTTGTCCTTATACCCCTTCACTGCAAGGTCGAGCTTCCCAACCTTTTCTTCTACTGGCTCTTCCTCTCGAACATCAAGGTCTGGAATATCATTACATGTGGTTTCAACCACCTCCTTAATCTTCTGGAATTCCTCTATCATTTGATCCTTTGCTTTCATCACTTGCTCAAGCTTCTGCCAAAGCCCACCACGCTCTTTTTCTACCTATATATTTAGCTGAGATGTATGTTGTTCCCTAAGATTCAAGTCTTCAATTATTTCCATGTGCAACTTGTGTAGTCTTGGCAAGGGCACTGTTGCAATGTTCATGTTGATGTGCTTCCATTCTTTAGCCTGTTGTTGTAGTTCAACAGATTCAAACTATAAGGCTCCTGCAGGTATCTGTGCTAGCCTCGCTGCAAGCGTAAGCTCTATCTGCCTTTCTACTCCAACCCTTTCCTCTATCTGCATGGGTTGTCTAGCCATCTACGCCAGTATATTCAATCCTGTGATGCACTCTGCAACACTGGTTAGAAGTGCATCATAGCAATCTTCGACTCTATTCCAGGAGTCTATTGTTGCTTCATGTATCACGCTCCCGATTTGATTTAATTCCTCCTCAGTGAGGACCATGAGATCATTAGGAATGTTGAGGTCTAAAATGGGCCTTCTAATAAAAATGTACAACCAAAATAAACTTTTTAAGAAACAATAGGATTCAAGATGATGATGTCAACCATGGGGGATGATTCACCATTTTTTGAGTAAAAAAGTAAAAATATTAAAAAATAATAAAATAATAAAACTACTTTTTCAACTCGTATTTTGAACTTATCTCACTAAGGTTTTACTCAAATTTAGAGCGAGAGTACTCGTTAGATACAAAATTTAATTCCTCATCCAAGGAGTACCCATGTTGGATACTTTCGATGGACCTTGCTACATGAAAAAGGATAAATACATGAAAAAACGTGATTGCAATCACGTTTTTCATGTATTCTCATTTTTCGTGTAGCAGGGTCCATCAAAAGTATGCAACATGGGTACTCCTTGGACGAGGAATAAAATTATGCATCCAATGAGTGTTTCCGCTTGAAATTTGAGTAAACCCATAGGGCGATAAGTTGAAAATATGAGTTGAAAAAATATTTTTCCTTTTTTCCCTCTAAAATTTGATGATGTAATCTAAGCTTATTTTATTATTTGCGCTATTATTTTATAATTTCCTTAGGAGGCCCATTTTATACCTCAAAACTCCCCTAATGTGCTTTGTCTTATCGATGTCCTGCTTCTTCTTTTTCTTTGAAGCAGCTTCGCCCTCTGCCTTCCTCTTTTCCAGGGAAGTTTTTTAAGTTTCTGCCTTTACTATCTCCTTGGTCTACTCATTTCCCTCAGTAGGATCCTGCTGACCCTCATCATGTTTTTCATCCTCCTATAACTCATGTTGATCCTACTCCTTATCCTTTCCACTAGCTTTGCCATGCTGTGAAGTGTCCACCTCTTCTCCTTTTGTCTCATTGTCTCCTGTTACCTCCAACAGAGTCATCCATTCTTCGATCCATTCCTGTATCTGTGCCGCAAGATCGTCTTCAGCCACATTATATGGCAAGGCATGCCATTTATTCTGTGTATCCCTGCACACCTGTATGTGCACCTTATGAAAATCTACTTTGAAATTCGCCACAAAGCTATATTGCTCGTACAAGCTTGACGGGAGTCGGGGATGTTGGTTCACTAGCATGTGTAAATCCATGTGGTACAGTACAAAAAATATTATGTTTTCTTGTGCATGCGACGCGTTGGTGGTAAACCACAGTGAAGCACACCTCGCAGTTTCACAGGTATCTACAGGCACTTGAGGGAACTGCAACTCCCCTGGTTCTCTCCATGCCAACATAGCAATAATCAATATCAACCAAGCATAGTGGAAAGTTGTACCTTTCCCTTGGACCTCATGGCAGTCATCCAAGAACTCCTTGCATAGGTATCTTGCTCAGTTATACTGAACCTCGTTGGCACACTATGCATCTAATGACACCACCGATACAGGAACTTCGTTTGCACAACATTTCCTCATAATATTCCCAAACAATATGTGCATCACAAAGAGAACTTCTTGGTCGTTGATCGAATTTATGTCGTAGCCTCTCTTTCCTTTGACAGCGCGAAGTTTTTCTTCATATTTTCTGCTATAGCGCGGTCCCGATCCTTTCCAACAAACTCCTCCATGGGGTTCCATCCTTCATATGGAAATCTTGTGATCCTCCAGATCAGCATAAGGTCTATGAGGATCTTATTCTCCAACAATAAATTTTCATCATGCACCAGCATGAGCAACTTCCTCATGCACATTATGCTCCCTGCACTTCTGCCGAAGTGTGGCGCATTGTTATGAAACAGCTCACAAAAAGATAGAAAAGAGAGATCAACGCCTTATAATTCAGCCTCTTTGATGGGGCAACCTCCTTTACATTAAACAAATGAACAATTCTTGGATGATACAAATGAAAAGACCTCCTTTCTATATATAGGAGTCTAAGGGGTCATAACATAATCAGAGCCAACATAACAATAATAATGTAAGGGCACAATAATAACAATAGTGGGCTTCTATGGGGCACAATAGTAACAATATGGGCACTACATGGGTACATCAATATAATAAGTGGGTTGTACTACTAACAATAAGGGGTTACACTAGTAGTATAGGGGCCTAACATGCCCCTCTCCTTCAAAAAGCATTGTCCTCAACGCTTGAGTAGTTCTTGATGCTTCTGTATAAAATTATTTTCCTCCCATGTGGAATATTCAGTGGGTAAGTTCTTCCACTTGATAAGATACTCTGAAATTGATCGATTTCGTAGCTGTCGGGTTCTTGTTTCTATGACTGGTCCAGGTTCCAATACGATTTTTCCTTCCTTTTCAATTTCTGGCAATATTGTTTGAATTGGGATCTTTTGCAACTTTTGAATAAGTGGCCATACTTCTTTTTCCTTCTTCCATTCATCCCTTGCTTCGTTTATCCAATATGGTTGGATAATATAAATAGCACAAAACAATGCTTCCACATCCTCATCCTTGAAGAGTCTTCCCATTCGGTAAGGTCGCCATTTTTTAAGTGCATGTAGTATTGCCATCATTTCCTTCTCATAAATAGCTTGCTTGAGATGTAGCAGTAAAAATACCCAATCACCTACATCAAAACATTTTTCACTATGATGTTGATCTACCTGTTGTTTTGTTTGATTTTGCACTGAAGTGGCGTTATCCTTTAAAAGTTGGAGAACTTGTTGTTGATGCTCGATGTGATCTTTCACTGCTTGAACCTTTTTCTTATTGATATGTCCTTATCTCTAGAGTTTGAGGAGTGGCAATTTCTTCCAATCCTTTGTAAGATATGGTCGGATTCATTTCTTGATGCTCGATGTGATCTTTCACTTCTTGAACATTTTTCTTCTTGATATGTCCTTCTATCTTGATAGTTTGAGGAGTGGTAATTTCGACCAATGAATTACAAGATATGGTTGGATTCATTTCTTGTTTCTCGATGTGATCTTTCACTTCTTGCACCTTTTTCTTCTTGATATGTCCTTCTATCTTGAGAGTTTGAGGAGTGGTAATTCTTGCCAATGCTTTACAAGATATGGTCTGATTCATTTCTTCTTTCTCTAGGGTGGGGTCCTGGCGTATATCTTCTTCTTTTGATGTTTCTTGATCCTTTTCTTCCTCCTCTTCATATTCTATGTAAAATAATTTCTTCTCAGCACACTTATGACCTTTAGTGCATTTTCTATCACAATTGTAACAAAGCCCTTTTTCTCTTTTTTCTTCCAATTGTTGTGGTGTAAACCTTGTAGGTTGTGGAAGGCTAGGAGAAACAACACTTCCATATTTCTAGTTGTGAGGGGTATGCTTCCTGGTTTCCATAATTTTGCTTTCCACTATGTCACAAAGCCCTTTTACTCTTTCCAAATGTTGTGGTGTTGCTCTAAAGAAGGTGTTGCTCTTTGTATCGTCATAATGTGCTATCATTTCCTTCGTGAAAATTGACCACGTAACAAGTTGTTTACGAGAACAAAGCCCTTCATACCATAAAAATTGATCAGGTTCTAAATATGAAGATGCAATACATACCTTTTGTAACAGTGGTACACCATGTAGATCAAAATATTGCTCCATCTGAAGTATCCAATTTAACGGATCCTTGCCATCAAACTTCCTCATCTTGCTTTTTCTTGATTTTAGGAGCTCGATCTTGAAACGACCGTAACTCTATACTTTCGGATCTTTAAGTTCTAAAATTGTGACCTGTAGTAGCCCTCTGTGTCCTCTTTCCAATGCCACCAGTCTGATCGAAATTGGATTCTCCAAGAAAGAGTTATGCACAATCTCCCAAGATGACCTGATTATAGACCTTTCCAGAAGAGAGAACTTGTATGAAGTGCCACGTGTCACTATTTCGACCTTTGGCTCTGAAAAATATCCACAATAAACTACAGTCCGTCCTCTTTCTGTTACTTCTTACGAAATTTCAATCCGATGCTCAGAGAGAAAGTTATGATGATTTTTCCAGGTCACCTATTTGGAATGTAATTCAGGAGTCTGCAAAAAGACCAAATTCTCAGATCATATCTCCACAAATATAACGCGAAAAGATCTTAAATTTGGACCCGAGATTTAGCGCTATGTCTTCTCAAATGGGTTTTTTTTTTAGCTTCTGAAACGTCGCAAAAAAAAAAGTTATAGCAAAAATTCCACGATGACCTGTTTGGAGCAGCGAAACCCTAGAATCCAAAGCTCTAATACCAAATGTTATCAAACCAGCTCACAAAAAGATAGAAAAGAGAGATCAAAGCCTTAGAATTCAGCCTCTTCGAGGGGGCAACCTCCTTTACATTACACAAATGAACAATTCTTGGATGATACAAATGAAAAGACCTCCTTTCTATATATAGGAGTCTAAGGGGTCATAACATAATCAGAGCCGACATAACAATAATAATGTAAGGGCACAATAATAACAATAGTGGGCTTCTATGGGGCACAATAGTAACAATATGGGCACTACATGGGTACATCAATATAATAAGTGGGTTGTACTAATAACAATAAGGGGTTACACTAGTAGTATAGGGGCCTAACACGCATTCAACATATTTAGCAGTCTTGACTGTGCCAACACGTTCACCCATTGTTGTGGCTCTAACCTCATCACTCTTTTGTCCGAGTAGTGCACCTATTTCAAATATTGGTTTGGTGTGAACTAAGGGTACTTCTTCCTGACATTAAAATCATAATCCGCGAACTTGAGCAGTGGAATTTTTCCTAAAACTTCTCTTTTAAAGGGTACTCCTTTCGGCAACAAGGGTGTAAATGTGCCATACTTCACATCTTTTGATTATTTTATAGGTTTGGCATTTGGTTTCCTCGATGGGTTGTATGGTGGTAGGGGTGATAAAAATACTACACCGCCTTCCTTCACCTGTATCTCCTCCACTTATTTTTCACTGGCTTGGGTTTTTGCTGATTTTTAGTAGGTTTATTATCTAGTTTCTTCTTCCTTCTCACTTCCTTAGCCAGATTCTTCCTCAGGGATCTCCTTTGTTTCTACATTGATGGTGTTGTATATGATGCTATTGTGTGTGTTGCTACTATGTTCATCTGAATTGATGTTGCGGGCGTACCAACGGTTGTTGCGGCATCTCCTTCCATGACTCTTCCTATGCCTCTTTTGTTGAATATACGCACAAATTCTTCAGTTGATAGAACGTTCATGCGGGAATTCTCTATAATTTCTTCGCACTATGAATACTCGAGCTCTCAATTCGGTAAAGTTCTTAATCTAGATAGGAGGTGACTTATTTATAACAATTATGAAATTCGAACTCCATCATTAGATTTGATTTTGTCCATATTGTGTTAGATTTACTCATTAATTGCATATATATCCTTAAATTTTTCTGCTTTGTCCTCATAAATGAAAGTTTCTATGTATTTTTCCCTTTTAATGGTCATATTTCTATTTTCCAATGAACTTTGACACATTCCACATTATTGCACACATCCCATCTTCTTTTGTAGCTTCTGTGATCTTCGACATACCTCAGACTGTAGTGAAGTAACTTCCTACGTCGAGGCTCTCTACATCATATTTTATAGTCTAGTGCCCACTTTCAACTGCAGGTGACACTAAGACATTTCTCCTTTCTTTCTCAGAGTGAAGTTGTAGGGGCAGGGTTGTCCCTGTACAACTTCAACCTACTACCATTTACTTTTCCCTAAATCAATTCTCCATTTAACTTCGCTAACTGAACTGCACCTCCATCAGTAATATACTTGATAACATATGGGCCTAACCAATGCATTTTGAATTTTCCTAGGAACTTCAAAAATTTACTATCATAGAGGAGAACAAGGTCTCCTACCTAGAACTTATTTTGCTTAATATGCCTATCATGCTAGGCCTTTTCTCTTGCTTTTTGTACTTGTTGATGGAATCCTGCTATAAATATGTCTTCTTCCAAAGCAATCAATTGTGACATTCTTTCCTCCATTATGTTAGGCTCTACCATATTTGTAAAAGTTGCAATCCTTAAGATAGGTAAAATATATTCCACGGGCATCACAACTTCTTTCCCATAAAATAATATGAAGGGTGTTTGACCTGTCAACTTCTTGCATGTAGTTCTATAAGCCCATAATATTGTTGGGATTCTAAGGTCCTAGTCATATTTTTTTACATTGCATACCTTATTCAATGCATTCTCCAAAATCTTGTTAAATGCTTCCACAATTCCATTGGCCCGAGAGTGATAAGGATTAATCTTCTGATGATATACTTGAAATTCCTCAGTCAACGCTTCAATAGTCTTGTTTAGGAAATGTGAACCTTGGTCACTCATCAAGATCTTTGGACACTCAAATCTAGAGTATGAATTAAAAACTGAACTTTGCAATAGTCTCTGCACTGCAATCTATTGTTGGTTGTGCTTCTGCTCATCCTTTCAAATAATCAGTTGCAGTAATTATGTACCTCGCTCCAGTCCTCTTTCCAAGAGGATTGATAGGTCCAACAAAATCAATAGCCCATTTATCAAAACCCTGCAATGTAACTTTCGGTGCTAGTGTCATCTCATCCCTTCTTGAAGGTTTTCATGTTCTTTGACATACATCACAATCTCTTCAATACTCCTTTTCATCTCTATGTAGTGTAGGCCACCACAATCATGCTCTCAAAATATTCTGCGCAGTAGCCTTTCCTATTTAATGTCCACCAATTTCGCCTTCATGAGCCTTTGTTAGAATGATTTGCCTTTCATGTTCAGGAACATACCTGCGTAGTATCTCAATTGGTCCCATATTATACAAGCGTCTTGCTATCAATGTAAAAACAGTCGCCTTCACCAATAATTCTTTCTTCTACTTCGTAGTATATTCTGAAGGAGCCATTCATGTGTTCAAAAATTGAATAATGTCTACAAAATGATCATCTACAACCCTGATTACAAATAGTTGTGCATCAGGGAGATTTCTATACTAGTTGGTTCTTCACCTGTTTCCAATCTTGACAAATGGTCAAGTCCTGCATTCAGTCTTCCTGGTTTAATAATAATTTCAAAGTCATATTCTTGGAAAATCAATAACCATCTGTAAATCTCTCCTCTTAAAATAGGCTTATTAACCAAATAATTTAATTCATAATGATCTGTAAACATCTTGAAATGTGACCCCAGCAAATATTTTCTAAACTTCTGCAAGGCATATACCATTGCCAATCCTTCCCTTTCTGTAGTTGTGTAATTCTTCTCAGCTTTAGATAGTTTCCTACTTGCAAAAACTATAGGATGATCAATTTCTCATGTACCAGGTTGTGCTAGTACCACTCCTAAATATATACAAGATGCATCCACATGTACATGAAATTCCTTCTTCCAATCAGTGAATACTAGTATAGGAGTAGCTACCATCTTTTCCTTCAATATGAAAAGGCCCTTTTGACATTCTTCATCCCATTGAAAAGTGACATCTTTCTTCAACAATTTTTCCATAGGTGAAGTAATCTGAGCATATCATTTTTTAAACTTTCTTTAATATCATTTATGACCCAATGTAGTGTGAAGTTGTCTTGTTGTCTTTGGTGGAGGTAAGTTCACAATGATAGCAATTTTCGTGAGGTCCACCATCAATCCTTGCTTGCAAATAATATGTCCCAATAATATACCAAAAAGTACCAAAATATACACTTATTTAAGTTTAGGGTGATTTGATATTGTCTACATGTATCAAGCATAATTCTTAAACTTCCAGTATGTTTTCTTAACAACCCAATTATTTTCCAATCATCAAATTATACCTCTCGAAACTTGTGGATATATTCTTTGAAATTTGCGGCCACCACTCTTGAAAAAATAGCAGGGGCATTCTTTAATCTAAAATGCATCGATGTGTATTGATATGAACCCCATTCTCTAGCAAAGGTGGCCTTATGTCGATCTTCAGGTGCAATTCTATTCTGATGATATCCTGAAAATCCATCTGTAAATGAATAAACTTATTGACCTCCTACATTGTCTAACATTTCATCTGTGAAAGGGATAGGGAAAGGATCATGTAAGCACGTATCATTTAACTTCCTCAAATCAACATAGACCCTGATTTCTCCTTGAGTTTTCTTTTCTTGTACCGCTATAGGACTTACCCATTCTGATTCTTCCATGGGCTCAATAACTCTCGCTGCTATCATCTTATCCAACTCAACATTTACTTTCTCCTTATATTACAGATTCAATCTGTAAGGTCTTTTCTTAACTGGCTTTGCATGAGGCTTAAGTGGGATCTTCATAACTCCTAAATCTCCTACTATACCCTTCATTTTTGAAAACTTAGGGGGAAATAGCTCGTGATATTCATGAAGCAATTATGTCATTTTGTTGATTATTTATTCATTCCAATAATCTCCAATAGTTGCAAACTTCGGTTCCTCTTCTGATCCTAAATTTACCTTCTTTGTCTTTACTAGCTTTATTATGTCTGATATCTCTAGCTCAGGTCCATTTACTTTGTGGTTTCCTTTTGATCCTTCTATGTTGATGTTGCAAGGATATTCTTCTTCTTCTCTAATAAGGTTGTAGCATTCTAGTGCATGTTCTATCTGTGCAGCCCAATCAGGTCGCCGCCATGTCCTTGAAGCTGAATTCTCAAACATCTTATTCTTAACTGTCTTAAGCATTGAATCTATATATGGACAATCATCTTCAAATCTAAATATCAATATAAACCCATCAACCATATCTTCCCAACTCTTAGTACCATGTCAAAGCTCTGTTTCTAATCACCAGTTCTAAGGAATTATCTCCAATGTATGAATGAACCCATGTACCCATTCTTGTTGTGGAATCTCCTTCCATGTTGTAGTACATAATCAGATATGCGCCTTGGGACTAGCTTCACCATCGTATTTCAACTCCATTTATGCATTTATCTGACCAAATATTATCCACGTTAACCTTCAACATTCTTGTCAATCTCCTATATTCTTCTTATGTGTACCCCACCATCTAGCAGGAGTAGCTTTTAGGGCTATATCCAAAGCTAACAATCTTTGACTTTCTGGAACTTGTTCCTCATAATCATCAAGAAAAATATTCACATCACCTAATCCATCATAATAAGGTAGGTTACATACCTCAGATGTCATGCAACGAACTAATTTAGTAACTCTTGCACAACACCTTGTAGATACTTCATGTAGCTTATTCTGCCAATTCTCCAATTCTTCTTCTGAGTCTGATGCATAAGAATTATCATGCTCCCAAGTTAACTTTCTCTCTGCATTAGGGTTAACAACATCATGTTCATTTGTTTTCAGTTGATAGATATTATCTATATCAGTTGTGCAGTCCTCTTCTCTAACCGGTTATGTATACCTTGCTCATTCTGATGGATCCAAGGTAACAATTGCCCTCATTTTATTCCCTTTGAATATCATTTGTCTCTTCTTTAGATTAATTATATCCATGTTATCAAATGCCCAATCAAGTCCAAGAAATGTAGGATAGGGGTTATTGTCATCCACAATTTCTATTACTTCAAAGTCAGCAGTAGTGTGAACTCCTTCAATGTCCACTGTCACACCTAATAGTCTTCCTAAGGGGAAGATCTTTTGTTGATTTTCCATCCTTAGCTGAATAGGTGACCATTATAACTTTGGCTTACCCATTAACTCCCATGTCTTCTTTGTCACAACATTAGCTTTAGATCCCAGATCTAAAATAACTTGATCCATCTCATAGTCTCTTATTTGCGCACTAAACCTCATTTCTCTTCATGTTCTCTTTTGCTAATGCAAATTGTTAACTACGCGCAACTCACTTCGCGGTATTTCTTTATATGAACATGAATCTATCAATTCCTGAAGTCCTTCTACAGCCTTTTGATCTCTTAATAACTTCATGCAGGTTTGTAGAAAATATTTAAAATATATTTTTGGTTCCCTGATTCTTGATCCTGGGTCAAAGCTTGTTTCTTTGTCGAAGTTGATGCTATGTCACAGTTACTTTTCTGTTTCGGCTATGCACTAGATGTTGAAGCTCCAACATCTATAAAGCTTCACTTAGATTCCATAAACACTTCTTTTTCCTTATGAATATCAAATACATGAGGCTTTTCAACAATATTTCTAACCCATGCAGTCTTAGATTCCTTCTTTTCATCTACTTTGTCATCATCGGTCACAACACCACTTCTATTAAATATATTGATTCGAGGATCATCATTACTTCTTTCCGCAGTCATCATTTGGATATTTTGTGTCGGTTGTTGGTTTCTCTTTTCTTGCATTTTTTCCTTAAGTACCAGACATTCTTCAATTACATGGTCAAAAGATTTACAATACTTAAATGTCATAGTGGGATTCTGACAATGTCTTACAAAGTGTCCTCGCTAGCTATAGTTATAGAAAATAATATGTCCACGTCCTCGACCAACTCTACCACCTCGACCTCTTCCTTGATAACCACCTTGAATACTGCGCTTTCAATTATCCTCATGTACATGTTCTTCTACTTGCATTCTATAAGTGTCAGTAGCACACTCCATCATTAGTTCATAAGCTCGACAATGGTTCTCATCATGTCTTACCGATTTCCAGAACTTGCAATATAAGTTCCTAGGGGTCTACACATATTTTTGTAAAAAATAACAATCTTTTGAATTATGTTTACCTGTAGTTTTGCATATCTCGCACCATAGGCTGGATCTAGCATTTAGAGGATTCGATGCTCCACTATCCATGTAATTCCTGAAGAGAGGCCATTATTCTTTAGAGTGGCCTTCTGGTTTGCACTTCATACACCACACTTCTTCTCTAACTTCTTTGATTTTCTTCATATCTTGTAACTGCAGAGTCAAATTTTCCAGTTGTATCTGAATCTGTTTCATACCTGCATTGGTATCTCCTATAGGCAAAGCTTCTAATTTCATCGCTATCTCTAGAGCTTTGGCTTGAGTCTTTATCTTCTGTTGCACCAAAGAAAATCTGATATGTGGCAGCATCGCAGCTATGAACAATTCCTTATGTTCTTGCGGAGCTATGTCAAAGCTCACCTGATCCAATAATACCTTGAATCTCTGGTCAAACTCCCAAACATACTCAGTAGGCCTTTGTTTGATTTCTTTTAACTCTATGATACACTGTCATTTAGACTTTAGTTTCTTAAATTATTTTACCAACATTGTTCTAATGTCTATGAATGATTTGATATGATTGCTTAAATACTTCATGTACCATGTCAATGCTCTATCTCAAAATTTCATGATGAGCTTCGCTTTCTTTATATTTTCATCATGGACCAGCTTCGTTGTCCATACTGCTTCGCATAAAAACTAAAATTGTTCTAGATCCTCCAATCCAATTCCTTTAAAAATGGGTAGCTTTATATCATTGACCATATTTTTTCTCGAAGGGAGAGATGGAGGGGGATTAGTAAGGGGAGGGGGGTGGTGGGTGGGGGGGTAGGGGGATAGGGAAAACAAAAATTACCCTGACTATTACTAGATTCCATCTTCGATGAACTTTCAGGCTGGAAGGGTGAATGCTGCAGGGTTACTTCAGGGTTCTCCAAAAGGCTTTCTTCACTTTTAGATTCACTTAAAAGACAGCTATAGCCATTTTCTATGAAATTTTTTGGATCTTGGCCATGAGATCTCTTTCTAGTGTCTATTCTATATATTTTTCCACTTCACGTTGTTCCATTCTCTTCTTCGAATCTTCTCCCAAACATAAGTAAACTAATAATCTGAATGCATTTGTAAAACTCCCTTTTCACACAAAAGCATCTTAATCCAAAGTTTCAAAGATCTCAAGTACTTACCTCGCAGTTCTTTAAAAATTTATCATTCTACTTCGTTATAGGACACACTCAAGTCTACCGCGAACTCAATAATGAATCCTCCCAAGATGCTATCAATCCAGAAATCAACAACTCTTGAAATCCTATTGGCGATGTTCCTGAGTCGATGTATCTGTTCAAGGGTCTACTCCTTAGGTTCGTCTCCTTTAAATCAATATTTTCTTTCGGACAACCTTGATATCCACTCATACAGCTCAACATGAAACGAACTGAATAACATTTTGTATTGATCTTCAAAAATATACTTCTATGACCACCTTCCATATGATAGATAAGGGCTTCTATTCTCCTGATATGTAAATTCTTGTTCGTTTTGCTCAATCCAATCTTGAATGTATTTCTTCGACAGATGCCACATATACATATCCCTCAAACAGATCCTGGTCCGAACTACGGAACCATTTGTTGGCTTTAAGTTAGGCTGACCCAGGTTCAAATATTTTACTGCACACCAACAAAACCCCCAATCACTGGCCCTTTTAGCAACGACCTATAAGCAGATCGCAGTCTCACCCAAAGTGACTATGGGAGGATGCAGAACTAAGTTTCGGCAGCCTTGAGGGATGATGTGATGTGGTATTTTTGTGTTTTCTTGTACTTAACATTCATAAGTTGATTCAAATTTATACATTACTTCGCCACATTACATTCATCACTTAAAAAATACATATAAACCCTTAACCATTACTGTGTTTAATAAAATGCAACTATAATAAAATTGTTATGCCACAACAGATAATAAGCAAGGATACACATGAAGACACAGATTTTATCGTGGTTCATCCCAATATGGGACTACATCCACAAGAATTATGGCTTATAATAGATAATTTGTACAATAAATAGTTCTTATCCTGCACACTCCGTTGTAGACAGTCTGCGCACTCAGTCGTGGACTTAGGTCTCTGCGCACCTAGCTGCAAAGCCTCGCCTTCCTTCCAAAGTATAGATCAAAAAAATACAACCATAACACCAATCTGGATCATAAGATGATTCTTCTCTTTATTATTTGACCCTATTATATACTATTACATTGAGGCTCCATCCTTACAATACCATGGTCCACATACCACGGTATCCACAAACAAGTAGCTAAAACCATTACATTTTACAAAATAATATTATTTTACAAAAAGGGAGGGGCTTCGACCCGCTTTGAATCCCATATACCATGCGATATGTCTATTGCGTGGTCCTTTTTGGCGCTTTGTTGCTCCATTGCGTAGTCCACTTTGCGCTCCGCTGCATCCATTACTTCGCACTCCACTCCCAAAAAAGCGTAGTCTTCATCAAAATCTAAGCCAAGTTGGGTTGCGCCCAACACACTTCTCACAAACTTTTGCATAAAACTTGCCATTTTCTTATTACTTCAAACCTTCAAACATGTTAATGGATTTTGTAGGTAAGAAGATTTTATTGGCCTTAGAAAGTGGCCATAATGATCATAAATAGTCCCTAGGAAGGATAATATATCTAAAAAATTTGAAGTAACTAGGTCGTAATGGGTTCAACCAAGTTGCATAGATTGTTTTAGGTTGAGAATTCTAGTTGGTGTTGTCAGAGTGATTAGCATGTATTTTACCAAGATAGAATCTCTAACAATTAATCAAAACCATCATTTAATCTAGGTTGTCTCACAATTTGGCAAGGAATTTGGTTATATCTCCCCTTGAGTTTGATGTTTCTACTCCCTTCTTGATCCAATATATGCAAAATAATGTATATCTCTCTCATAACATCAACTAACAATCATCATTTATGTTTTACTCTCACACCTTGTTTGCAGTTGGGTTCTACTTTTGTGTAAAAATATCAAAATTTCAAAGTGTCTATGCTTCTAGAGGGGATCAATGGTCAAGATGAACCCTCCCCCCCCAAAAAAAAACGTGGTTGACTATTAAAGAAGGGTGTGCGGGTCCTCAAAATTTAATTATGTTGGTTTTCTCCCATGCAATGTGGAAATCAATGTATGGATTCGGGCCACTTGGAGTGGTATTCCAAAAACATCAAGTGACCCTTCTTAAAACCGTTCAGTGGTCCATCTAATTTTCATTTGAAAAAAAATAAAAAGTGTTTTTATGTGGAGTCAAATGTCAACAACCATACTAATAGCTTAGTCATGAATCCAATCTTATACCAAATTACTCACACAACAACCTATAATGGATAACATTGTGCATGTTGACAAAAAACTTAAAGGTTGACGTATATAAAATGAGGCATGCCTCATCTCATAATCCATGTGGTATTATTCCCAATTGGAAGATGATAAAATGAACAACATCAAATTCCTAGAGATGTCTCCAACACCTTCATTTTATGGGTAATGAAATAACTCATCCAACACCAATGCCTTCCAAATGGGGGATCTCGAAGGATTTACCCTTCTCCAACACCTATCATTATCAATACAATTTGATGGTCTAAGATTTGTTGATCTTCAACTAGAGGATGAGGGGATAATTCAAGACATGACAAAGATGCTGACACTCTCTTTTTGGACTTTTAGTTATGATGGATGCCTTCATCTTCCAAACAACGTGGAAGTTGTGGAATGCCATAAAATAGTACATATTTCTAAACGTGTGGCTCCTAAATCTAATTTTTGGCTTCAAAATCTCATGGATTTAACATTAAAAGAGTTGGTAAATATCTTCATTGCATATCTTACAGGATTAGAAAGATTCCTAATATGAGAAAGCTACACTTTCAGGGCAGTGATAATCGTCATTTCATTGAATTTCCAAATTATTTTGGGGAATTTGGGGACTTTCTCAAAATGGAAGAAATAATCATAGGTTGATTTGTGTATTTTAAAAGCATTCCATCATTCCATAAGGATGCAATGTTGAAATTGAAGTGTATGAGAAAGGGCTTATTGTAATAGAACAAGTGGCAACAAAGAAGTTTATGAGAAGATAGATAAGATCCCTAGATATTGAGGAAGTAAACATCAAACCACATCAAATGTCATATAATCCTAGAA
The DNA here is from genome assembly GCA_031772625.1 of Pinus tabuliformis. NCBI lineage: Eukaryota > Viridiplantae > Streptophyta > Pinopsida > Pinales > Pinaceae > Pinus > Pinus tabuliformis. The sequence continues at coordinate 825,182,472 of CM062805.1, forward strand.
TATGGGGATTTTTTTCTATTTTAAGAATTAGTGCCAGAAGTGAAGGCACAATTTCATTATCGAAAGATCATAAAATCTAGTGAATATTTCTAGAACAAGGAGAGGGCCACTTGAATTTTTTGGAGATTTAGAATTTTATTGTATTTTTTCCTATGGACAATATTTTAAAATTAGCCATAACATATTCTATTTTTATCCATTTGAAATTTGTACTTGGTTATGTGTTAATTTATTTTGTATAATTCATAGTCTTTGCATCTATATGATAGCTTGATGTTATAAGAATTTCTCTTTGAGAGGCTAAATTTGAGTATCAATTTTCCCTTAGGTCAATTGCAACATCTCAATAAATAAAGAAATTTATGCTAGATTCAATTTTTCTATAACACATTGATGCAGGAGCATCTGAGCACCCTTCATTAAAATCGAAATCCAAAACTGTGAAAGGGGAAACGTGGACAATCATTGTAAACCGGGGCAAATTCTGTTCAAATAGGGCTAAATTGATGGAATTTATAAGGTTTGATTTAATGTAATTATCTGCCATAGAGATATTTAGGGGATTTGATTGAGCGATTGGTGGAGAAACTCATGAATCATAAATGATCCCTCCCTTTGTAATTTCCTATATAAAGAGAGTGTGTTGTGTGAAATAGGAAAAAAAGAGTACGCAATGTAGTCACAGGGAAATTTGTGAGTTAAGGCCTAGAGGCCTTAGCCTGTAATCAAGTTCTATATATAAATGAAATATACGTGTTATTATACATCTACGTGTTATTTGTATTTTGTGTGTCTGTGTCTTTATATATATGTTATTTCTGTAAGATTGATAAATATGCGTGTACGAGTGTAAAGGATGAAGTTCCTATGAGCTTCGCCTTAGATAAAGTATGGCAAAGATAAAGTGTGTGTAATGTGAATTCCATCGATAAACAAAAGAGAGAGTCGTTGGATAGAGAACATATCAATGGAGGAGAGGTGTTCAATCAGAATTGGAGTCGATTAAACAGCACAGCGGAAACCGTCAGATCAGCCAGATCGACGGACATTAAGCGCTAACCCTTATTAAGATGAGTTCCTTTAAGTTTTGATTTAAGCAAGTGGGTGGTATTCAGCCAGTGGTAAGCAGTTTCTCGCACATCCTAAAGGTGGGAAGATGTATTTCTGAATTCCACATGATTAACCTTAGCGGTTGACACGTAGCACTGGAAAACAATTTTTCTCGCGTGCTTTCGGATTATTAATCGTCGTGCTAGTCGAAGCGTGAGATTGTGCGACATCCGTTGGATCGAGTGGGGTCACGTCGATGGTGAAGATTGTCTAGCCTAGTTGACGAGTAGACGACGCGACAACCGTCCAACGGAAGAAGATCTATGGTGATCGCGTGGTAAACTTGCAAGCAAGTTATCTCGGTCAATGGACCCGATGAACTCATTAAAAAGAGTTAACAGTTCCGAAGGATCGGACCGTCCGTTGAATGGGTGGTTAGACGATGATCGCGCATGAATCATGTGCGTGGGTAAACGGATTTATTAGACCCGATATGTTATTAAGGAGGACTAAATTTTATTTGGGTTCCGGGCATAAACCTCAAAGGAGGACCAACGGTGATTGGTCGGGTTTTGTGTGAAGTCCACTAATTATAATGCTTCCGATATATACGTGTGCCCATAAGCCATTGGTCCATGCAAGTAAAATGTAAAGATGTAGCTTTGTTGTGTAAAAGCGGCTTAGCTGTCATCAGTTTTGATATCAGAGCAGGGAAAAGATTTTCTATGAGAGAGAATTTTCGTGCAGAAGGAGGTACAATTATGTTGAATATTGGAGAGTTTGTGGTCTTATATTGTCGTACAGGAAGCGGTAGAAGAAATGAGAAGGTTGTAGCAACCTAGAGCAAGGAGTGCTCATATGGTTCCAATGAAGAGAGAACCAGAGAGATGCCAAAAGACTAAGCTCAGAGGAGGGAAGCTTAGTGAGGCATGTGTAGTAAGAAGGAGACTTGTTACTGCAGAGGTTTTGTTGCAACTCACAGAAAGATCATAAAGGAAATTCCATAGAGGATGTGGGTAGAATTGCTAAGGGATGGAGAAAGCATATGACCAGGAGGTCATAAATTTTTTGTACCTCAAAATTCTGATGCTGGAGCATCCAAACACCCTTCATTAAAATCAGAATCCAAAACTATGAAAGGAGAAACGTGGACAATCATTGTAAACCGGGGCAAATTCTGTTCAAACAGGGCTAAATTGATGGAATTTATAAGGCTTGATTTAATGTAATTATCTTCCATAGAGAGATTTAGGGGATTTGATTGAGTGACTGTGGGAGAAACTCATGAATCATAAACGATCCCTCCCTTTGTAATTTCCTATATAAAGAGAATTTGGGTTGTGTGAAATAGGAAAAAAAAGAGTATGCAATGTAGCCGTAGGGAAATTTGTGAGTTAAGGCCAAGAGGCCTTAGCCTATAATAAAGTTCTATATATAAATGAAATATATGTGTTATTATACATATGCGTGTTATTTGTATTTTGTGTGTTTGTGTCTTTATATATATGTTCTTTCTGTAAGATTGATAAATATGTGTGTACGAGTGTAAAGGATGAAGTTCCTATGAAATTCACCTTAGATAAAGTATGGCAAAGATAAAGTGTGTGTAATGTGAATTCCATCGATAAACAAAAGAGAGAGCCATTGGATAGAGAATAGATCAATGGAGGAGAGGTGTTCAATCACAGCGGAAACCGTCAGATCAGCCAGATTGACAGACATTAAGCGTTAACCCTTTATTAAGATGAGTTCCTTTAAGTTTTGATTTAAGCACGTGGGTGGTATTCGGCCAGTGGTAAGCAGTTTCTCGCATGGCCTAAAGGTGGGAAGCTATATTTCTGAATTTATACATGATTAACCTCAGCGGTTGACACGTAGCATTGGAAAACAACTTTTCTCATGTGCTTTCGGAATATTAATCGTCGTGCTAGTTAGAGCGCGAGATTGCATGACATCCGTTGGATCGAGCGGGGTCACGTTGATGGTGAAGATTGTCTGGCCTAGTTGACGAGCGGACAACGCGATAACCTTCCGATGGAAGAAGATATACGGTGATCGCGTGGAAAACTTGCAAGCAATTTATCTCGGCCAGCGAACCCGATGAACTCATTAAAAAGAGTTTATAGTTCCAAAGGATTGGACCGTCCGTTGAATGGGTGATCGGATGATGATCGCGCATGAAACATGTGTGTGGGTTAACATATCTATTGGACCTGATATGTTATTAAGGAGTACTAAATTTTATTTTGTTTCGAGCATAAACCTCAAAGAATTAACAACGGTGATTGGTCGGGTTTTGTGTGAATTCTTCCAATTATAATGTTTCCGATATATATGTGGGCCCATAAACCACAGTTCCACGCAAGCAAAATGTAAAGATGCAGCTTTGCTGTGTAAAAGCGGCTTAGCTGTCATCACACATATTCTTCGTCAAATTTCTTTCTAAGTGTTTCATATAATTCCTATCTATTGAAGCATAAGAAAAATGGAATATTTTTCCATTATGTTTTCCTCATTGAGAAATTTGAGCATTAATTTAATGTTTTAGATCTTTCCATTCATATTTATTAGTATGCAACCAATCCCTTTAAATATAAATACATGTATGTTTTGGTTAGAAAGTAGTTTGTTGACTAGTCTATTAAAACCCATTGTCTCACAGTTCAGACAGTAAAATACAATCTCCATAGTTTAGTGCCTTGGTATGATTATGACTCCATTACCTAATTGATAGGCTTATGATCTAGGATATCTATAGAACTTAATCCCAATCTACTACCAGCCCTCCTCAAACCCTTTCGTCTCATTCTTTCATTATTTTAGATCTTTCTTTTTGTGTTCAATAAGCTATTGTTTAGTGACAATGGATAATGGGCTTCATTTCAATTATTAAGGGAGCCCCCTTCCGACTCAAGAACCAGCTTAAGGTCAAAAGTTAGTTTGTAGATGCCTTGGCATAGTTCATGGATAACCGGGAATAATCTCAATGAACAATAGCATGCATAAGCACAACACAAAAATTGACAAATCCAAAAACCTAAGAAGAAATTAACCCTCATAGTGTAGATTTCAATTTTTCAAACATATTTTAGTAGATTTGTTGTGATGAACTATCTGGTGCAATGTCCACAACAATTTACATATCAATATTATGGTATATTGGACTTTATTATGTTCATGTATTAACTTTTATTTTCAATATTAATAAGTACCAAGTTCAAATTATATTAATATCTATGATTAAAATTTTATATTTCTCAAATAACTATAATATTGAAATCACTAATTTAATTTGTGTTAATAACTATATGAATATATTTAACAAAATAATGAAACTTTAATATTCATTGTGAGGACCCATTTTGGGTCCTAAAACTATAACAAACTACCATAAATTCACAAAATAAAATAGAAAACAACATATTTAACATCTCAAGAAATATTTGTCATAACATATTAAAAGTATGTAAAAGAAATTTGATTTTGGATAATTTACATAACTTAAACAACAAAAACAAGAATACCTAGTTATAGTGGCTTGGTTATGGGGCTCTTGTTGGGACTACCCAATTGAAAATGTCGCCTTGCCAACTAGGAGAGTCAATCCAACTTCCCAACCTAGGTAATCTACACAAGTTCCATAGTCCTCTGAGCCAAAGTCTAAAACGCAGTCGTAACCTATCTAAGATCCTCGTGCCAACACCCATCTAGTGTACAACACCAAAATCCACCTCGTAGTGACAGCCAAGTCTCTCAAAAAAAAATCAATCCCAAAGTACCTAAACCAAATTCCTCCCAAGTTCCCCCCAAAGTTCCTCTATAATAATAATAATCCTCTCTCCCAAGCTTCCTGCAATTACCCCAAACCCCTCCCCCCCCAACAAAGTCAATGCCACTAACCCCACCATTAATGTGGCAAACCTCCATTCTTTTTCTCGAAGCACTCCAACCTATTCTCTTATCCTTGAATTAATTCAAAGGGATAAGACCTTGTCAGGCCAACAAATAAAATAATAATTCAATAATAGTAAAAAGATTAGTAATAAAATAATAATATTTACTTTTATGGTTAATAATAATAAAATGTTAATTTATAATCATGATTAAGGGTTACTTAATTAATTAAACACTAATCAATATTAACTATTAATCAAGCTTAATGCTAATCATAAGATACTAATGTATCCATGTGAGATATGGATATGTAGCTAGCATACACATACCTTATACATGTACTGATAATTCTTATCAGAATCAATCATAGAAGTCAATCACTTAGCAGGTACATTAATAACCTAATATAAGCTAATAGGATCAGGAAGTGGGTATTACATATACCCCTCCTTTGGAAACTTTTGTCCTAAAGTTAGAGTTAAGAGGATAAAATAGTCAAGATGCAATATGACAATAAGGCATAACAAAATAGGGAGAAGGATGTAGTAACCAAACTTAGGTAAATCAAGCAAGGATATTAATTCTCATCTAGATTCCCCAACTAACCGATAATCTCATATCCTCCCTAACCTACGTCCTCTCCCATCTTATTTGTTCCCTGCTACAATATACGACAGCATCAGTTATACCAATCTAACAACTAGTAGAACCAAAATGGTGGAAGGTAAACTGTAGCAACCTAACTTCTCTAACAAGCAATTGGAAATCCTCATCACGCGTATATGGGAGTGTGTCCATCACTGCCCTCCCACAATTCTAGCTTTGAAGGTTACATGGTGGGAAATTCCCCTACCCCTCCATAAGGACTAGGGTCAACACCCTATCACAGACCACACTATGACATTAGTTTGAATGATTTTCATCGAAACATTCAATGAGACGTTCATGTCACCTACAGTCTGCACCTTACCCTGTGTCATAATAGTGCAAATCAAGTAAATATAAAATATAACATAATAGTGTACATCATACCATTCCTCATTGGATGTCTCAACATCCACCAGTCACTGACATGGATCTCTAGCTATCACATAGCCCCCATCCAATCTATAGGTTAGTTCTCATCCATGCATATACATAACAACTATACACACACACACATGCGATCCTAGTCATTATATTATTAAATCTAGTATCCACGTACCAAAATATCTTAATTAACATCAACATGTTTTAATTAAACTGTTATCACAAAATCAGTACTAAGGGCTGCTACCTAGCAAGATCTCATGTAACTATTTCAACCAGACTTTAGACTAAGGATTAGCCTCCTTAGTCAGAGAGGGCTCTCTCACAGACTTTTGATAAGAATCAATTACAAAAACAGATGGCTAACTCTTCACACATTTCATGAAAATAAAGCTGGATGGAAAAACAAAACAACACTTCTTCCATTGGGCTCATGGGGTCAAATACTTCTGCAGTAAACTATTGATCACTCAATCATAGAAGCCAAGGCATATAACGTTTAACACTCAAAACATCTCTCAAAAAGGACTCAACTCATAAATAAACACAGGAAGTCTGAGCACTAGGTGAATTCAGAGTGATTGTATATTTAGTGAGCTGTAAAATACATAAAAGATAATGACAAAACCACACATGTTCTGAGCCTTGAACATATAATGAATCTTGGGAAGAAAAAAGTAATTCTTGTATTACTGTCAAAAGTCTTCTTACACAAGCTGATAAAAACTCTGTTTTTTTTATAAATTTCCAACCCTACTTACATCAGAGTTTTCACTATATATAGGAAAACCCAAAACTAAAACTATCTTGAGTCTCCTCAACAAGCATGAGGGGAGAACTCGTTGATCTACCATTAATTAACCTTATCTATTTCTAAACAAACTTATTAAATACATGAAGTGTTGGGCTGTAAATACATAGAATCCCAATTACATTGCAAGTCCAACTCTATCTCCTCGTATGCATGATTCTCCTTGGATCCTTGACAGCTGTACAATTTCTGTTGTGGCTGAGATATGTTGAGGAACATTCACTGAACGAGCTGACCTTCGGGTGCTAGCTGTGTAGATGGCTCATAAATTAGTAAACCTGAACACCCTATTTTCACGGTCCCTGTCTTCCATTCTTCTTTACCATTAAAAGACCACACTCCAAGCTCTTTAATCCTTTAATAACCACGCATAACACCATATGCCTCATGATCTGGATGCCTTGTGGAGTGAACAGGTGTGCTAGCCAAAATCTCGGTAACCCTACCAGAACCCTAATATTTCGGTCATAAAGTGCCTTTAAGAGAACTTTTAGCAAAAAACAAAATATTTCACTTTTTCTTCAAAACTCACACCTGTCACTATTTGAGCTGCTATGATATCCATGTATAATCTCCCTCCTGTCCTCGAGACATTCTTTTCAAAATTCGCTGACCTCATCATCAAATTTCATTATTTCTTTATAAAACAGCGTTCTACAGTAGTTTCGTAGCGCGCTACGAAACTACTGTTTCTTGCCAAAACAAAACATATTCATCTTGCAGCGCTTTCAGCTTAAACTCATGACTTCTTCAGATATTTGTACAGGTGCATAGGGACCTACATAACTTCAAAATGATAGAAGTTGAACCAAAATTTATCAAAACTTTGAAAAGTACCTTTCTTCTTAAGTCAGTGAGCTAGTTTACCTAGCTTCTTCTTCAAACTGCTAACCTCTTTCTTCAAAGCCTTATTTTCTGATCTCAGGCTCATGTTCAGCTTTCATCAAGGGTATCTTCAACAACAGCTTTATTAGCACTATCATTTGAGAAAACTTCCTTCACTTCAGCTTCATATTTAACCCATAAATCTGCAATCAAACCAACTACTCCCATATGTTCTGGCTGAAAAATATGTCTTGAGACAGAGCTCGTAATTTCTCACAGAAGACGTATTTGGAAAAACTGAAGGATTTTTTTGCGAACCCATCCGTGCTTAACAAAAACCTCTTTTCGTTTTTTGAAAAACTACTCCAGCTGCCCAGAATCGATCCTTGAAGAAGATGTGTAAAACAGGAAATTAAAAACTGCATCTACAGCAGTTTCGTAGCGCAACCTTTAGTCACTCGTTTCTCCCAGCTCATAATTAATTTCAAGAAAATGAAAGAGGTTTTTCTAGTTCAGTATGTTAGGAATAAAAACCTCTTTCAGTTTTCGAAAATATTCTTTCAGCCGCGCTAAATACCTCCTGGAAGCTGACTGCTTAAAACAGAGAAATATGCCTTATTTGCCTTGTTTCAATATCATGATGACAGGACCTTGAGTCAACACATGAAGCCTGAATGCAAACATTTGTTACAATATAATCTACTAGTTCAGTGCCAATGGCAAAACTCAAGTTTTCTTCACGTTGTCTTGGAGAGAGAAAGCATGTGTGCTTGAAATCATAATCATTGTAATACAATGGTGAACCTTCCAAAATGCAGAGAAACTTGGGCATGTCTCAGCAATATCACGAAGTGATGATGGCACCAAATGGTGGAAAGAAGACCACTCCTGCTCAAGCCTAGGAGCAATTGAAGCAAAATCATGTGTCTAAGTTGTGAAGATCTCATTGCCAGCCACTTGAATGAGTCGTTGCAATCGATGCTTGTCCTTCAAAATCCGTTGCCAAAACAGAATTGCACAAAAATTTGCCATAAGAGTCTTTGTATGATATGAAGAACCAACAGATCCATTAGCATCATTATAATAGTTGTCCACATATTTATTGAACAAAGATCGCTGCCCAAATGGCTGTATGATAGGCATTGGTCGTGCATCCATCAATAAACCAATTATTGCACCCTCTCTAAGAAACCCACACTGACCAAACTTAATGACAAGCATTGATGCCTCCAAAGAAAGGGGAAGACTCCCAAGCAAATTGCCATATAATGTTGGTTCATACTTTCCCCTATGATGAGATGGTGCCTTCAGAGCATCTAAAGAAACCAACAAATCTAGTGCATCTTGAAAAACAGAACGCTGCACTAAGGAACTCGGCAGTGCAATCACTTCAACCCTTTCATTCTTACCAAGATCTTTAATGTAGTCCCTGTATCTTGTTATATCTGCACCTTTGGGGATTAGGTTGTTTTGCAGCTGCAACACTTCAGACTTTTCCCTTGTCTCTGCTTGGCAACAGTGGTGGATGCAAAGCATAAAAGTTACCATCCCACTCAAAACACTCCTTCACCTGTAATATTTCCCTTCAGATTCAGAACTGATGACAAGCATACATGCAGGAGCTTGAGAACATGCCACCTGTAAAATGCATCCACCCCAGAGCTATTTTGCATGACAGTTGCTATGGATTCGAACAAATCCCCAATTTCGTAGCGCAGCCAGTGCAAAATATGGATTATGCGCTACGAAATCACCTAGAAGATGTTGCGCTGCGAAACTGTCTTCAAGCTAGTCTGAAAAATTTTGGCAACAGAATTTTCAGTGATAACAGTGGCTCCACTTGGGATAGTGCGCCCTTGTGGTACACTAAGAACATGCAGCTCCAGTGCCTTATCCATTTGTGACAAACAGAAATTTGCTTGACAAGCATGACTGTAGGAGAAAGAAAGCTACATCTACTGAAAAAAGAAATGCTCAGTCAACCTTGAGCTTATTTGCATTTACCTACCTACCTATCCTAACAATTTCAAACTTCATTCAGCTCAATCAATGTGAAATTTCCAATGCAGCCAATCATTTGTCTTATCTGATATTTGATTTCTTTGACTGCATCGGAGTTCAGAGCCAATATGACAGTGTGATGACCACTGCCACTGAAATTGTCTCTGACTGCATCGGATTTCAGAGCCAATGTGATAGTGTGATGACCGCTGCCACTGAAATTGTCTCTGATCTTCTTTGAAAAACTGAAATACTGGAGAGTAAAACTCTTCCATGTAATCAGCTACAGGATCCCAGAATACATGATCAGCTTGATTTTTCTTGTACCTTTCCGGCTGTGCAAACTGATCTTCAACAACAGTGTTAAGTTCCTCAACCGTGAAAGAGAAAGGAACCAGCATTGTCTCCTTATGTTCTGCCATAGAAAGCTGCTGAAAATAATGATCATGATCATGAAAACTGTATGCCTGAATTTGTCCTTCTAAACCTTCAATTTCTTTTTCAAGGTCCTCAGCAAATTCATCCAAAAATCTCATCCTATCCTCTGCCTTGCAATCAAAGGATTTTAGATATGAGGATAAGGACAAAGAAAAAGATTCATTTGTTTCTTCTTTACTATGATCATCATTCCATTGTTTGAAACCCTCAACTGAAGGAGAGTTTACCACCACCTCTGACCTATCTATCCATTCCTCCAAAAACATGAGCCAAAGGTCTTGAAATGACTTAATGGATTTGGCAGGAAAGCATTCAACCCACTGTTTGCACTTCCCTTGAAGTGAATCATAGAATAACCTTATACAAACATCCTCATGTTTAACTCTCAGAAGCTCTAAAAATTCACAAAAATCTGATATATAATTCAAGGTTAAACTCAAATCTTCTCCGTTGTATTTGGGACCATTCCTTAGAAAATATGCATCCTTGGGAAAATGATTTGGGAAACCATGAATTCCTGAGAAATCTATGCATGCATACCTTGAACAAAGAATGGGAGCTTCTGGGTCCTTCATAACTCCAGTGGAATCACCATGAATGTATAAACCTTGAATTCTTCAACAATGGAGTCGCCAAGGTAGTTTTGCAGCCTCGAAAATCATTTTGAACTCCTGCTACCTTCAGAAATCCAATCTTCAAATTTCGGGAGAGAGTAAGCTTTAGGCTCCCGGCAGACGCACCAAAATGTTATCACAAAATCAGTACTAAGGGCTGCTACCTAGCAAGATCTCATGTAACTATTTCAACCAGACTTTAGACTAAGGATTAGCCTCCTTAGTCAGAGAGGGCTCTCTCACAGACTTTTGATAAGAATCAATTACAAAAACAGATGGCTAACTCTTCACACATTTCATGAAAATAAAGCTGGTTGGAAAAACAAAACAACACTTCTTCCATTGGGCTCATGGGGTCAAATACTTCTGCAGTAAACTATTGATCACTCAATCATAGAAGCCAAGGCATATAACGTTTAACACTCAAAACATCTCTCAAAAAGAACTCAACTCATAAATAAACACAGGAAGTCTGAGCACTAGGTGAATTCAGAGTGATTGTATATTTAGTGAGCTGTAAAATACATAAAAGATAATGACAAAACCACACATGTTCTGAGCCTTGAACATATAATGAATCTTGGGAAGAAAAAAGTAATTCTTGTATTACTGTCAAAAGTCTTCTTACACAAGCTGATAAAAACTCTGTTTTTTTTATAAATTTCCAACCCTACTTACATCAGAGTTTTCACTATATATAGGAAAACCAAAACTAAAACTATCTTGAGTCTCCTCAACAAGCATGAGGGGAGAACTCGATGATCTACCATTAATTAACCTTATCTATTTCTAAACAAACTTATTAAATACATGAAGTGTTGGGCTGTAAATACATAGAATCCCAATTACATTGCAAGTCCAACTCTATCTCCTCGTATGCATGATTCTCCTTGGATCCTTGACAGCTGTACAATTTCTGTTGTGGCTGAGATATGTTGAGGAACATTCACTGAACGAGCTGACCTTCGGGTGCTAGTTGTGTAGATGGCTCATAAATTAGTAAACCTGAACACCCTATTTTCACGGTCCCTGTCTTCCATTCTTCTTTACCATTAAAAGACCACACTCCAAGCTCTTTAATCCTTTAATAACCACGCATAACACCATATGCCTCATGATCTGGATGCCTTGTGGAGTGAACAGGTGTGCTAGCCAAAATCTCGGTAACCCTACCAGAACCCTAATATTTCGGTCATAAAGTGCCTTTAAGAGAACTTTTAGCAAAAAACAAAATATTTCACTTTTTCTTCAAAACTCACACCTGTCACTATTTGAGCTGCTATGATATCCATGTATAATCTCCCTCCTGTCCTCGAGACATTCTTTTCAAAATTCACTGACCTCATCATCAAATTTCATTATTTCTTTATAAAACAGCGTTCTACAGTAGTTTCGTAGCGCGCTACGAAACTACTGTTTCTTGCCAAAACAAAACATATTCATCTTGCAGCGCTTTCAGCTTAAACTCATGACTTCTTCAGATATTTGTACAGGTGCATAGGGACCTACATAACTTCAAAATGATAGAAGTTGAACCAAAATTTATCAAAACTTTGAAAAGTACCTTTCTTCTTAAGTCAGTGAGCTAGTTTACCTAGCTTCTTCTTCAAACTGCTAACCTCTTTCTTCAAAGCCTTATTTTCTGATCTCAGGCTCATGTTCAGCTTTCATCAAGGGTATCTTCAACAACAGCTTTATTAGCACTATCATTTGAGAAAACTTCCTTCACTTCAGCTTCATATTTAACCCATAAATCTGCAATCGAACCAACTACTCCCATATGTTCTGGCTGAAAAATATGTCTTGAGACAGAGCTCGTAATTTCTCACAGAAGACGTATTTGGAAAAACTGAAGGAGGTTTTTGTGAACCCATCCGTGCTTAACAAAAACCTCTTTTGGTTTTTTGAAAAACTACTCCAGCTGCCCAGAATCGATCCTTGAAGAAGATGTGTAAAACAGGAAATTAAAAACTGCATCTACAGCAGTTTCGTAGCGCAACCTTTAGTCACTCGTTTCTCCCAGCTCATAATTAATTTCAAGAAAATGAAAGAGGTTTTTCTAGTTCAGTATGTTAGGAATAAAAACCTCTTTCAGTTTTCGAAAATATTCTTTCAGCCGCGCTAAATACCTCCTGGAAGCTGACTGCTTAAAACAGAGAAATATGCCTTATTTGCCTTGTTTCAATATCATGATGACAGGACCTTGAGTCAACACATGAAGCCTGAATGCAAACATTTGTTACAATATCATCTGCTAGTTCAGTGCCAATGGCAAAACTCAAGTTTTCTTCACGTTGTCTTGGAGAGAGAAAGCATGTGTGCTTGAAATCATAATCATTGTAATACAATGGTGAACCTTCCAAAATGCAGAGAAACTTGGGCATGTCTCAGCAATAGCACGAAGTGATGATGGCACCAAATGGTGGAAAGAAGACCACTCCTACTCAAGCCTAGGAGCAATTGAAGCAAAATCATGTGTCTGAGTTGTGAAGATCTCATTGCCAGCCACTTGAATGAGTCGTTGCAATCGATGCTTGTCCTTCAAAATCCGTTGCCAAAACAGAATTGCACAAAAATTTGCCATAAGAGTCTTTGTATGATATGAAGAACCAACAAATCCATTAGCATCATTATAATAGCTGTCCACATATTTATTGAACAAAGATTGCTGCCCAAATGGCTGTATGATAGGCATTGGTCGTGCATCCATCAATAAACCAATTATTGCACCCTCTCTAAGAAACCCACACTGACCAAACTTAATGACAAGCATTGATGCCTCCAAAGAAAGGGGAAGACTCCCAAGCAAATTGCCATATAATGTTGGTTCATACTTTCCCCTATGATGAGATGGTGCCTTCAGAGCATCTAAAGAAACCAACAAATCTAGTGCATCTTGAAAAACAGAACGCTGCACTAAGGAACACGGTAGTGCAATCACTTCAACCCTTTCATTCTTACCAAGATCTTTAATGTAGTCCCTGTATCTTGTTATATCTGCACCTTTGGGGATTAGGTTGTTTTGCAGCTGCAACACTTCAGACTTTTCCCTTGTCTCTGCTTGGCAACAGTGGTGGATGCAAAGCATAAAAGTTACCATCCCACTCAAAACACTCCTTCACCTGTAATATTTCCCTTCAGATTCAGAACTGATGACAAGCATACATGCAGGAGCTTGAGAACATGCCACCTGTAAAATGCATCCACCCCAGAGCTATTTTGCATGACAGTTGCTATGGATTCGAACAAATCCCCAATTTCGTAGCGCAGCCAGTGCAAAATATGGATTATGCGCTACGAAATCACCTAGAAGATGTTGCGCTGCGAAACTGTCTTCAAGCTAGTCTGAAAAATTTTGGCAACAGAATTTTCAGTGATAACATAAACTATACACAATATAAATCATACATTAAACATTGTAATCAACATAAACATAACTCATCGAGTGTTTTATATAAATAAGTTTATTTTTCCAAATTGAAATGCATCAATATTACATAGCATTCATAAATAAAAAATCATGAAAACACATGTAGGACCCCAGTATAAGTAGTCATCTTGGTTAAAATGGGCATCACATATGGTCAAATAGTGAGGGGTAGTCTCAACGTATAGTATCTGCATCCTCCCAAGTACCAAACCCCGAGTTATACTTGTCCCATTGGACCTTAACCTAGTCCACCAAAAGACACCTCAACTATCACACTCTACGGGATTTCAATATGCATATCGTTTCAACCATAATTACTCCCACATTCTAAACCTATAATTCCCTCCAACCAACTTTGTGAGACTCATTAGAAACATAATTTTGTAGAACATATACATGAAAAACATCATGATTTTTATGTAAGTGGCATGGTAGTACAAGACGATAGGAAACTAGTTCAGTTTTATATTTCATCCTAAAAGGTCCTATAAATCAAGGTGACAAGCTCGTCCCTTTCCCGAACTAAATGGTTCTCTTGTTGGGTTGGATACTAATAAAAACTTTCTCTCCCACTTCTTAACTTCAATCGATCCTATGTGCATTGGCATAAATCTTTTGTCTATAGTATGCTTCCTTTAACCTTTGTCGGATATTCTTTACCTAGCTTGATAAGGAAGCATCCTGATTAAACTACAGTAACTATGATTGTAGCCAAACTCTACCAATGGTAGGTACCTTTCCCACTAAGTCCATTTATCCATAGCATACATTCTAAACATGCCTTACATAACTTGAATTACTATTAAAATATGCCCATCTATTTTTGCATAATATCCAATGCTCAAGTGCAACTAAGTCCCCAACACTAACTACAAACTTATCCAAAAACTAGATGTAAAGCAAGGGTCTCTATCTGAAATGATCTTTATGGGTAACCCATGAAGTCGGTTAACTTCACTTATAAACACTCATGTTAGGTCAGGGACATTGTAAGTGTCTCTCACTAGGATGAAATGGGAACTTTTGGTCAACTTATTGATTACAGCCAATATGGTGTTGTTCCTTTATGACATGAGTGGAAAACCCACAAGGAAATCCATTTAAATGTCCTCCCATTTAGACATAGGGTTGTTATGTGCTTGTAGGAGTCATGTTGGGTGGTGATGGTTAGCCCTCACCTGTTAACATTCAAGACACTTCACAACAAACTAGACCATGTCATGCTTCATGTCTACATACATCTTCTTCATGCTAGAATGTGCACAGTAAAGTGATTTATGTGAATTTTCAATGATGGTTCTTTTTATACTCTCTTCCACTAGGACGTGTATTCTTCCTTGATATCTCAATAGTCCATTTGATTTAAGGATATAGCCCTCAAACTTTGCTCCTATCTCCTTCCCACTCTAGAATACTGATGTAACCTTTAGATACCGAATATCTTCAAAGGTTTTTTCTAACACAAACTCCTTCAAGTTTACCCTCAAGGATACTAGGAGGAAGTTTTGTGCTCTTTCGCTTAGCGCATCAACTACCACGTTCTCTTTTTATTTGATGTACAAAATCTTAAAATCGCACTCACTCATGAATTCACTCCATCACCTTAGTCTAGCATTCAGGTCCCTTTGAGTGAAGAGAAGCTTTAGGTTCTCTTGATCATTCTTCATATCAAAGATCCTCCTAATAACGTAGTCTCTTAAAAGTTTCAAAGGTAGCATCACAACCACTAATTATAAGTCATGGGTAGCATACAACTCTTCATGTTTCTTTAACTCCCTAGATGATAAAGTTATTATTACCCCTTATTCCATTGACATAGCTCCTAATCCTTTCTTTGAAGCATCCATACAAATTGAGAAGTCCTTCTCCATGTCAGGCATTCGAAAGATTGGTGTACTGGTGAGTAATCTCTTCATCTTGATGAATATGGTGACACATTGATCTGTCCATTCATACCTAACCCCCTTGCACTGTAATGTGGTGATGGGTTTCATAATATTCAAAAACCCTTCCATAAATCTCCAATAATACCTCGCTAGTGTCATGAAGTTACACACCTCATGAGCATTTTTCGGCACTAACCAATCCATTATGGCCCAAGGTAATTGTGATATCCCTTGGCTTGATAAATTATGTAAATAAATGTGCATATTTGTATTATGGTTTAAGTATGTTAGTCTGAAAAACATTTGAAATTTTAATTATCAGTAGATTATTACTGATAATAACTGACTATAAAGTTGTAATTAAAATGTTTAATTTTTGTAAATAAATAAAAATCTAGAAAATTGGTTTTTGAGTACAAATGGCTAAAAAAGATGACTCTGCAAATTATTGTGGAGTATTATTACCCATCAATAAGTCTTAGGCGTTTATTATGGATGATTAGATTTAATTGAGGAATTATGATATTGGTCAATTAATTGTTTCCTAGAAGACATGGAGTTTTCCTCAAGAGTGGGAAACAAGAGCTCATTAATGAGAAAATAACCACCTGCCACCTATTGGTGAGAGGGAGGCAATTATTAACCACCAAAAGAGTGGTAGATGGGTGGAATAAAATTATTTTGTCCCTCTGCTTTTGTCTTGTTCTAACAGTAGAAGAGATTGAAGAGAAGCAAGAATTAGAAGACAGAAAGAAAATTGCATACCTAGTATGCTCTGGGGGACACTAGTTGTTTTGTTGTGTCAAGGTTGGGAGGAGCCAAGTACTTGAACATTAATTTTCCAGATAATGAATCAAGTTGGTATCTTTATCTACAACATGTGTTTGTTTTCTCAAGTAAAAGAAAATGTTTAAGTTTATTTTAAAAATTATTTTACTATATAGCGAAAAAAAAAAAAAAAATGGTATGGAAATGAATTGTATTCGTAAATTTAGAGTAGAGAATGTGGAGTAGAGAATAGAGAAATGAGAATATCATTTATAAATTTTGTAGTTTACATAAATATAATACTCATGCAAACATATTTGTATATAGATATATTTCTGTTATTTTCATTTGAGCATTAGTGGAAACAAAGGAGAATAAACCTTTTTGAGTTAAAGCTCATTTTTTGTGAATTATAAGAATGGGATTAGTAAACAAATAAGATGTTTAAGTAGAAGAAATAAGGTTGGAATAGTATATTATTATTAGTGGTAATATATGTGTGTGTGTGTGTGTGTGTGTGTGGGTGTAAGTCATTCCAAGTATTAGTTAATACACTAAAAATGAAAAACTTAAGTACACAACAAATGAAGTAAGTTATAGTTATAATTTTTTAATCATTCAAACAAAATTGAGTCAAAGACTCATGTACAATGCAACATGTTATATTGAAGGGTTGCTAGAAAACCCTCAAAAGAAAGGAAAACAAAGGTCCATGTACAGTAGATACTCGAACTGGTGACGGAAAATAAACTCCATATGAGTTGAGGATGACCAATACTTTAGAATCATCAAAGGAAAGTTTACCTTGCAATAAACGAGTAATAATACCTTGAGTGAAGCAATATAAAAGTGTAATTCATTAATAGTAATTTGAATAGGGGATTGCTAGCACAAAATGATATGTATGATACAAAGATAAGAATGGAAATTTAAAATAATAATAAAAAAAAAAATACTTGTGATTCGGGTACTCCCTCCACCTACATAAAAACAACAAAAAACTCTGTGAAATGAATGAGGAAAATAAAAGAACATAATTCATGCAAAATATTATAGCCACATTACCAATAATTTAAAAATGTCTTTAATATTTTGAAAAGTGGAGTATTACTTTAAATAACAAACAGAGAGTTATAAACTAAACTGGAAATATTACCCAATTTATGTG
Organism: Pinus tabuliformis; assembly: GCA_031772625.1. NCBI lineage: Eukaryota > Viridiplantae > Streptophyta > Pinopsida > Pinales > Pinaceae > Pinus > Pinus tabuliformis. The sequence goes on from CM062805.1 coordinate 825,200,386, forward strand.
TGTAGAAAGCCAAACTTTCAAAATAGATAGAAAATCCTACAAGGAAACATGAGTCGAATGTACAAATTTTCACAGCGTATTGTTTCTACCTTGTTAAACTCGGTAGTTATAAATCTAGGCAAATAAAGTATGAAGTAAATTGCGAGAGAAAACAACAATAACAAAGAGATATCAACATTAGCTTCTATATAAAAATAATATTACTCGGAAGTATAATAAACACTGAAATAAAATCCTCATTATTATTTGGCGCATAGGTTTGAAAGAAAAACCCCAAAATATAACAAGTGACTACAGTTTTGTTCTTTAAGACAAACATCAGACAATAACCTAGTTAGGGTATGAAAGAAAACTAGAAAATAAAGTCTAGAAATATCAAAACCCTTTCACAATCCTTTCTTGTCAACCCAATTCAAAAACAATATAACTGAAATATACTGGACAAAGGAGTGGCTTCATACATCCATCCATTACCATACCAAAATTTGTATTGAAAAAATAACCAAGAAGATTAAAGGATGAGATAGAAAATATCGAGAAATAGTTTACCTGAAGTCAACGTTGTCCAAAACGAGGGAAATTTGAAGGTAATGTAAGCTTTTGAGCCAAATTTCCATTTCTACAAAAGAGAAAATGTTGCCTCTAGTAAAATCACGAGTGGTTGTAAAGAGATAAACAAAAATATCGAATTAGAAGAGTTATAGTTAGCAGACATAAAGAAATCTATACTTTAGATAGACACAGTTATGAACCATTTTTGTACCTCCTGATTTAAAGAAAATATGATGACCTTCTAGAGAAAATGTCCCATGACCTATCATAAAATAAACAATCAACAACTTGAGTCTGTCGAGCTGTTGAAATCCGAGACAGAGAAGGAACCTTGTTATCATATGCACAATTTTGGAAGGAAAACACCATAGTGATTTTTTTAGAGTGGTTCACGGACACCCTATTCAATGGGTGGCGCTACGTCCACAGAAAAATTTGGGCTGATGCCCCTCAGCCTACTGCAAGACCTGACCCCAAGGGCTTCGGGGAGAATGGACCCTATGACCTCCCGATGGCGAGGCACTGATTTTGACCAACTGAGCTAACCCTTGGGGCTAACACCATAGTAAACTTAATTAGTGACAAATGTGAAATAAAAACCTGAATCTAGAAACTTGAATTAATAATAACAATAAAATGTAAATCCTTCATTACCTTTAATGTTGAAAACTAAACTCGAGAGCAATTATGGAAATCAACAAGCCAATGTCAAGGTCAATTGGGAATTGAAGTCAACAACCCTCAAAAGAGGAATAAAGAAAAACTATTATAAAAACCCTAGTTCAGTAAAAACGAAGTTGCATAAGCGACGAACATAGTCACAAAAATTAAATGAGGGTTTGGTAAGCGAGGTAGTCATCAAAACTTCTCAAACCCTAGTTTGTTTATCCATCACAGATCTTACGCAAACAAATCCCAACCGTCGGATGGGTAGGTCAATAGTACTACAAGTGGTAACGTAATGTTATCATTAACGCAGAGAAGTCGTGAAGGTTCTCGAATATAGTCATTAACAACTTGGTTAACCATACAATGAATTAAAACTATGATATCCCACATCTATACAACAAATCCACGGTGTAAACATACATTAAGTTAACGATTGTTTTGCAAATGGGATCACATATGGTGTCGATGGTTGTGTGATTGGAAGCGGGATATATTTATGAATGATTGATATCAACGGTGTCAGTGTTAATAGTAAACCATAGTAATTATGATAAACAAAAATAATTATAGACTCATACGTTAAATAAGGATTGTTCTAATCACCATATTTTGGATAGTAATGGGCTTGATATATAGTCATTATCAAGTGATAAACTATTAGGTGTTTAAGTTTTTCCCCATTAAATCTATTAAATTAATAAATGAAGGGATAGATAAATCTATGGGAAAATAAAGAGATAGTACATATCATTAGTCCACAACATAAAAAAATGTATTGAGATTAAAAGCTCAAGTAAAAGCCATAGACTAATTATTGTAATGAGGGATGAGGTACAATAGAAGGAAATATCACAGAAGTTTATGTTCATGTAGATATGACCCAAAGAGAAAATAAATGTCAAAGTAAAATAGATTGAGAGATGAACACTCATACGTTTATAAACACACACACGTGTGTGTGTGTGTGTGTGTGTGTGAGGTACATTACAAGTGGTGTGTGTGTGAGAGTGAGAGAGAGAGAGGTAAATTACAAGTGGTATCAAAGTTGTAGGTTTCAGCAATGGGCTTTATATGGGTCCTAAAACTAAAACAATTATATATCTCATGAACAAATTGTTAAAAATACTATTAGGAGTTCAAAGTATGGCTAAAGAATTTAATGGACAGTGTTATAGACATTTTTGGGCACTGCAACCCCAATCATAAATGTCCATAAACCAAGGGCTCCTAAGTCCCTAAAGGTGTTTTTCCAACCCCTAAAAGAACAAGGTCAACTGATTACAGCATCTCCCAAAAGTTCTCCATGAAAAACTACTCAGAACTGGTCAAAACTGGACCATTTCACCTGCTCCTTGGTCAAAGTGCGTTGCATCCCACCTGAATACACACAGTAGGTGCAATGCATGTTGAAAAACCCTTCTATGGGGTGCGATGGGCGAGAGTGGACAAATGGCAAGGTCAATCCGCAAGGTGGAGGAGCATGGAATCTTCCAGAAACTTCTCCTGTGACACTTGTCTCTCTGCATTCGACCAGGGATGAGTAAGAGATCATCAATCTCCAAGTGGAATCAAGAACTATCAGAGAGAGGACACTAATCAAATCTCAAAATCTGACTCATTCCCCTTGCAAACATCTATATATGGATCCCTCATCCCAGAGATCCGGAGGCTGGAGTTTTGTATCTTGTAAGGAAGTGTTGTTGGTTTCTTGGTGCAACATCATAGTGTTGGGTGATCTAAGCTTTTCATGAGGTGAAGAAGGGCTTTCTTGCTGAGAGGATGATGCTGGGTCAAAACAATTGGTTGTAATCCTCTTTGCTCTTTCTTGATTATCAATAAAGCTATTCAAGTTTCCCTCCACATTCTTGTATGATTGATGTTATATGCATTTTTGTGGTCAATATACATCTGGTCCTATATTGTTTATGATAATAGATCTATGTTCTTGGATAGTGTTATGCTGCTTTGATTCTACAGGTACTCTTTGAAGTTGGGTAGACGAGGAAGCAAGTGGCGAAGACTTATCAATAGGGAGAGGAACCAAGCAAGGAACCAAGCGCAAGACAGAGGTTGGTCTCCTCATTCCTCTCTTATCTATTTCTCATAAAGGAAAACGAAAGTAGTTTTTAGTTTGTTTGTTTCTAAGGTAGCTACCAGCCTTAGTGGGACTAGCAGCTCTGCATAGACACTAGTTTTCCCAATAACAAAATGGCGACTCCACTGGGGAGTGAATAGATTGTTTGTCTATATTTGTTTACTTTATAAACTTACGGACGGAGCCTGAAGTCAAGCCAGCTGGCCTTCGAACTGCATTTGCTATGCAAGTGCAAAGTAGATCAATGTTGCTTCAGTCTATCTCTGGGTTTTGTTTATGAACTAAACAATTGATTTACAAGCTCTCTAATTGCCCTCGTGGTGGCTCTAGTAACCTCCTTAGATCTACCCCTGTGATTTATTTACTGATTACCACTTGCTCGGCCTAAATCCCTGAACTGAGCTACAAACTGTGACCCGGAACCCAGTTGAAGTCTCGTCCCTGGACCATCGCACTGTCTCTTCTTTGGAATCTGGATGCATCGCACTTCCCGAGTGTAGTAGGTGCGTTGCATCTCACTTTCCTTGTGTTACAGGTGCGCTGATCAGACAAGGCCTCTTCTGCTCTTAGATTTTGGTTGTTGTGTTCACTCTTTTCAGCTCTATTTAGGAAGTTTGTTGTCTGTAGTCAGTATACCTCTGTTGAAACCCCCTTCCTTTCCATTATTCCACCTCCATTGTGTAATGAACTGTAAATGTTTTTATGTATTGTGATCCATTTTCAATTCTCTTTACAAAGAAGTAGCGTAATTGAACTGTTGTTTCTTGATTTGAAAGTGTCGCAAGTGTCGTTTTCAGTCATAGAAGAGAATCTGTTTGTTCTTGATAGTCGATTACACTGTTACTCTTGTATTTGATTTGAATTAGTAGTTTTTCAAGTGTCGAGAGCAAGTTTTGAATTCCAAATCGCAAAGTGTCGTCATTGTCTTCATTTTGTCTTGAAAAGAAACTTGTTAGTAATGTCGCTTTGAAAAATAATTTAGATTTGCGCTTAGATTTTTTTTTATAATTCACACATTAAGAAGGCTGAAAAAAATACATGCATGTGCATTTGCATTCAGACTGTTTGTTGGTTTGATTTAGGACAGTGCATATAGTGTGTGCTCTCTGCTCTATGTTGAAAGAATATCATCTCTCTTTCCTTAGTAGCTAGGATTTTCATTGCAAAAAGAAGATTAAACGATTGTTTATCATCTTAGATTGCATTTTAGGAATTGTACATCTACATCACGCGGTGAACCTGAAAGGTAAATTTCTTAAGCAAGATCAACTGTAAAATAAATTCAATGAATCTAAAAACGCTTTGGAACCTAGCGCACAACATTTAGAATTCTAGGCTAGAGACGTATTCCGGCGTCGTAAAGCCTGGTAATTGTTGTTTTCATTGCTGGTTGGTTGATTCCTCCACTTTGAGACGATAAGTGCCAGTACAGACTTGTGCTCCCACGTACCGTCGAGTATATATTGGGAGACCACAATAGGCTTTATCCTTTATCCATAGGAAGCTGTGTCTGCTGCCCTATCAATCGCAATGCACTGAACACAGCATTCGGGAAGATTTACTGCCGTACCGTAAAAAGTATTCTACAGTTTTGCGATTGGTTTGGTAATCCCTCTGTCTAGATTTCCAGAGTAGTCTCTTTCATTCCTTTTCAGACTCCTTAAAGGAAAAGGTCCATCTGAGCACTTGTCACTTAAATCTCATTAAAAATCGAAGGCGACTAGAGTCATCTTTTGTTTTTTCTCGACTCTTAAAAAATGAAAAAACAAGTTGTGTCAAAGCGTCTAAAATTCATTTAATTCGGAAACATATTTCCCCTTGATTTTTAGTTGATCGAGTAATCCGCAATCGCGAAAGAAAGTCAATTGAAATCACTAGAAAATCTTTTGGACAGACCAGATATGTCTGAACAACCGTCGACATCCAGGACTGTGTCATCCGACGCAGCAGCGGCAGAGCCTCCTGCTGCTACTCCAACAATGTTCGCCAGTATACCATCTGTCCCGGCATGTTATCAACAACAAGCCGGAGTCCAATCAGGGACTGTTTCAACGACATGGTCAGTTCCTATTTCTTCATCCGAATTATCATCTGGTATTTCTTATGTTGAAACTCAATAAATTGATCCAATGTGTCTTCAAAGGCCAACCTACCCTTTAAGTACTGGATTGCCACCATATGGAGGGAAGTATGCCTTTTCATTGTTCCCTCCTGGAGAACAACCATATGGGAGTTTACAACAAAGTTCAGGTCAAACTGGAATTACATCCAGCGGTTGGGTACCAATACTGCCTCAGGAACCAAGGGTTGTATATTCAATGCAACCAGTCCACCCTGTGTCGAATATTCCCACTATACCTGCTATGGTGACTGCATCGCAAGTACAAGCGCTACCTGTTGTATGTCAACCCCAAGTTTCTCAGGTTGCAATACAACAGCCTCTTGTCTCAACGACTCAATCACAACCTCAGGTTAGTGCCTCCTTATCTGGAGTGACTCAGGCTCAAACAAGTACTATGACTCCTCATCTTGGTCAATCATCCGGTATTGGACAACAGCAAATGGTCCAACAACCATGGCTGGTTCAATCTCAACAACCGCCATTCCAGCAATCATATCAAGGACCTGAGCAAAAAGTCTTTGTAAGTAATGGGCAACCCTATCAAATATTATAATGGTTATGCCCATCAACTTTATCAAAGTTACCAGCATCAAATACATTATGCTGGTATGCAAAGACCCACTGCTCAGGCGATTCCATCTTATCCTGGGTATGCTTCGCCTAACCTGAATCAACAGTTTCCCTTTGTAGCAACTCTAGAACTACTAGATCTAAACCGGCTGATGAATGATCCAATTTCTTACGCACCTTGGTGGCCGGTGATTCCACATAAACTTCCGTCAGATATTCCTAAATTTAACGGAAATCCGGGTGAAGACCCGTCGAATCATGTGATGACCTTTCATCTGTGGTGTTCATCTAACACTCTAAATGATGATTCAATTAGGCTTCGCCTTTTTCAGCGAACGTTAACTGGTCCGGCAGCAAAATGGTATATCGAATTTCCTAGAGCTTCATTCGATAACTTCAGCACCCTAGCCACAACCTTTTTAACCCATTTTCAGTTACCAATAAGGTACAAAACAGGAATAGAGCTTCTTACCAATTTCAAACAGACAACGGCCACTCACATATCTGATCATATTCATGAGTGGCGACGTCGTCGCAGAATGGTAAAAACATATGTTCCTGATCAGCTGCTAGCTGAATGGTTTATTAAGTCATTATTACCTTCTATCACAGAAGATGTGGCAAAGGGAGGAGTCGTCACTGAAGAGCAAGTTATTGCTCATGCACAATATCTAGACTTGATCTATACTCAGTCTGGCACGCTCTACGATAAAATCCCTGATGCTCCTAGACCAGAATTCTTCGTTCCTCCTCCTCCTAAATCAAACAAAGACTCTCATGCCGGCGATGGCGTGATAGGTACGACAAGCACGAAATTGACAAAGGCTACATCTAAGAAAGCCTATAAGATTTCTGATCAAAATGCAAATGAAGAACTTCTCGCCTCGGAGGTAAATGTCGTGTCGACTGACAAGGGAAAACAACTGAAGCAACCAGGGGGCAAGAAGAAAAAGAAAGGGAAGAAGAAGAAACAGGAGGAGTCGTCTCCTAAAAAATCTTCTGTAAACCCTTCTGGAAATAGGAAACCAAATCATCCATGCTTTATATGCAATGAGGATCATTGGACATCAGATTGTCCATATAAAGTTGAGCTTAGAAAATTCTTCAAGAATACAAAAACCTCAGTAGTATTAACTGATCCGTTTCCGAATCCAGGAACAAATATGGTTGCTAGTGACAATGCTTTCCGATCCCAAGTACTTATGCTATCCGTTTCGAAGCACCAAAATGATGCTTTGGTATTGACAAGGAATAAAGATTACGGGAATCCGCAACTGTCAAACAACAAGGCTAATGATCAACCTAGTAGTTCGACAACAACTTCGACCGAAGTTGTGCCACCCATCATTCCTAAGCTAACGATAAAGCCGCCAAAGGGAGTAGTACACAAATCGACATTTAATCCTCGTGCTAAAGTAGCACAGAATTATAATATAGTAGAGGACCTGGCCCAATCGTCGTCTGCTATGTCGACACTTGAGGTACCGCAAAATTGCCCCTCCCAAAAGCAGTGTCTATTATCAGTAATAGGTGGGATTGAGCCAACGGATTCCAATCTGGTATCCTTTAATCACAAAGGATATGACCCTCAGTTACCAGCTCAACTAGCTTTCCTTATTCAAGTGAAAGCCCTCAACAAAACTGTTCATCGAACAATTATTGATGAGGGGGCATCTACATGTATTATGTCGATGAGTTGCTAGAAAAATTTAGGCTCACCACCCTTGTAGCGATCGTCAACAATGTTAAAGGAATTTGATGGACAATCATACAATCCATATGGGATTTTAAGTAACTTGCAAGTTGAACTGGGGGGAAAAACAGTAGAAATTGATGTTGAAGTAATCGATGGAAACCTCGATTACAACATCCTACTGGGAAGGCCCTGGATATATGCCATGGCCGCAGTTGTTTCGACCTACTTCAAGAAGATTGCATTTCCCTTCCAAGGAGGAATTACAATCATCGACCAACAAACATTTCTCCCCAACAATTCACAAGTTACGGGAAGCATTCTAATGATCCATGGAAGCATTCAAAATATTGGAGTAGGCCTCCTAAAAGACCCTACCTTAATGGGTAGTTTTGCCCTACCGCCTCCGAGTAATCTGGTGGAAGTGGCCAAAATGGAAACCTCCAATATGAAATCTTCCAATGGATTCAGAAGATTCCTAAACATTTTGTCAGCATGGATCATCGCCATTTTAGAAATATTGTAGCAATCAATTTTCTTGGCCTGGGGGGCAAACCCAAATCAACGCTCATCGAGTGTTTGGATAGATAGGTCTAAGGAATATGGCACCTCTTCAGATCCTTGGTCGCATGTACATTCTATAGATCAAGGAATCATTCAATCAATGATGATAGGAGAGGCACCATGGGAAGATTACCACCATCGCTCCCATCTTCCGGATTACCACGAAGATTATTCCAGCAACCTTAATCATCCTTCAGTTTTTGATTTTCTATCAAATACTGTAAATATGGTGGATTCTGGGGATGTTTCTTATCTCGTGTCGACCTCGTTAAAAAATGAAACAAGGAGTCATGAGGATAGTTCTTTTACTGTGTCAACCTCATTAAAAAATGAAACAAATCCCTTTCCAAATCTCAAAGGTAAACCTTCATTCCAACCACTGAGTTGAATGCAATGAAGCTTGGGGGGCATGCACCTAGATTTGTGCTATTATGCTGGGGGCATGCAAACTTATCACGAGCAGTATTACTGCAGGGTTCAATCTCGTTAAAAAATAAACCTGCCTCGAGCAATTTTAACGTGGAATTCAAGCTCGTTAAAAAATAAACATAAGCAATGAGCAAGTGTTTCCCCCAACGTTTAAGCTCATTAAAAAATGAACCATTTTTCTAGTAAATAACCATCGTGAATGTATTATCATCAGCCTTTGAAGCCTTGGTCGTGTTCTCATCATCACCTCCACTCTGTATGGCCAATCATTCACCTCCACTTGATTGTTTACCCCTTTTGAGGAATAGCTGCGAAGAGTGATCCTGTTAGCCATCCTTGTGACACTGTCGTGATTGGAAAATTCCAACCCTTACCTGGAATCAGCTGCTACCCGAATCTATCACTCGTTCCTCAAAGACGAGTCTCCTTTAAGCTCTTTTCAACTGACTCATAAAATATGAAAAGATTGCCGAGCCATTGGCCTCTCCAGCTCGTTAAAGGGACTGGAAGTGTTATCCCTCCTTTAGATTTTAATCTTTTTGGACCTGAGGGATTATTACACAAAAAGATCGAGCGCTTGTTTTGTTCGGCTCATTAAAATTATCGAAAATTCATCCCTTTGGTATTATTTTATACTTTTTCGGACTTAAGGGATTAGATGACGAAAAAGGATTTTTGGATTTTCCTCTACGTCCCTTTTCAGAATCTCTAAAATTGAAAAGGATCGAATTATCTTTGTCGTTAAACTCGTTAAAACTAAATAGCGACAAACTTGTCCATAATAGACAAGAACGAGTTTCACTATCGCTAAGCTCGTTTAAACATAGCGATGGGTTTGCCCGAAGGGCAAATTATAGAACAAGCATATGTTATCATCCTCAAGCTTGACAAAAATAAAGAGGTACTGGTCAGCAATGACTGGGGAAAATTTGGGAAGAAAACTTGAAGAAACTTTGTTGGTAGCAAGTCGCTCGTGAACATGACACTTTCACTCCGCATCCAAGTCGGGTTGGGTTGTTCCATTCACTGGTCACATCACCATGGTTCCATCACACCATCCATATTTGGGGTTAATGCTACCAATCCATCATGTCAGTGTCGCTGATATGTTCAAGAGAAGTCACTCAGAGAATTCACCTGTGTCTCACCTACTGCAATACATTTACGCTCCATTCTTTCATGACCGCCATCCTGAACCTTATATCACCAGATCGCTTTCACCTCCATTAAAATCATTTGCTCTGTTCCGTGTCATTGATGTGGGATTCACTAAGGCCTTCCTATGATGGATTGCTTCTTGTCGACATCAGCTCATTATCCAAGAAGTCGATCTAGGAACAACCCTTTCAGTACTTTGAAGCTTGCATACCTCAATGGCAAGTTTCTCCCTTCCGGCAACAGGTTTACATCAATGGCCTTCTACCGAAATATTTTGCATAGTGTTCGACGCCAAGTCCCTTATTCACACCACGTGAATTGTACTGTAGTACCTTGAGGGTCATCATCATTATCGGTGATTCCTCCCGCGCCTATTAACCGCTTACATCATTGGCTGGTAATCAGGCGATATCTTTCCATGTTTGACTCCAGAACATCTCTCACATGGATCGACTTGTACTTTGAGTGAAGATCGAACAAGATTGAAGACCCCGGATCTAGTTTCATCCATCCGGGCTGTGAAATATATTCAGGAAAATAAAGACATCAAATGCACATCACTATTGCACAGATAATAATCCAATCTAAGGGATGATGGCTCTACCAGAATCATCAGTCTACACTCAGACGATTGTCTGTCCTATGTACATGAAAATGAATTTATAAAGCTGAGCATGGGAAATGCCTGCCTCAGCTAGATCATGAAAATATTATGAAGATAATGTATTGTATTGTATCTTATTACAGGTCGCCTTCCAGCTTGAAAAAACTTCGGATCCTCATGGTAAAGCATTTCACCCGACATCAAAAGATTAACGACCTCATGCTTTAGGGGGAAACTGTTATAGAAATTTTTGGGCACTACAACCCCAGTCATAAATGTCCATAAACCAAGGGCTCCTAAGTCCCTAAAGGTGTTGTTCCAACCCCTAAAAGAACAAGGTCAACTGATTACAGCATCTCCCAGAAGTTCTCCATGAAAAACTACTCAAAACTGGTCAAAACTGGACCATTTCACCTGCTCCATGGTCAAAGTGCGTTGCATCCCACCTGAATACACACAGTAGGTGTGATGCATGTTGAAAAACCCTTCTATGGGGTGCGATGGGCGAGAGTGGACAAATGGCAGGGTCAATCCGCAAGGTGGAGGAGCATGGAATCTTCCATAAACTTCTCCTGTGACACTTGCCTCTCTGAATTCGACCAGGGATGAGTAAGAGATCATCAATCTCCAAGTGGAATCAAGAACTATTAGGGAGAGGACACTAATCAAATCTCAAAACCCAACTCATTCCCCTTGCAAACATCTATATATGGATCCCTCATCCCAGAGATCCGAAGGCTGGAATTTTGTATCTTGTAAGGAAGTGTTGTTGGTTTCTTGGTGCAACATCATAGTGTTGGGTGATCTAAGCTTTTCATGAGGTGAAGAAGGGATTTCTTGCTGAGAGGATGATGTTGGGTCAGAACAATTGATTGTAATCCTCTTTGCTCTTTCTTGATTATCAATAAAGCTATTCAAGTTTCCCTCCACATTCTTGTATGATTGATGTTATATGCATTTGTGTGGTCAATATACATATGGTCCTATATTGTTTATGATAATAGATCTATGTTCTTGGATAGTGTTATGCTGCTTTGATTCTACAGGTACTCTTTGAAGCTGGGTAGACGAGGAAGCAAGTGGCGAAGACCTATCAGAAGGGAGAGGAATCGAGCAAGGAACCAAGTGCAAGACAGAGGTTGGTCTCCTCATTCCTCTCTTATCTATTTCTCATAAAGGAAAACGAAAGTAGTTTTTAGTTTGTTTGTTTCTAAGGTAGCTACCAGCCTTAGTGGGACTAGCAGCTATGCATAGACACTAGTTTTTCCGATAACAGACAGGGCTCCATAGGATCACCAAGGGATGTTGAGGAACTTGATACTAAACTAGGAATGATGGGTGGTGGAACTAATAATGCAGAAAGACAAGAATCGGAATTACTACAAGTAATATGAAGTTTAAAGACTATCATAGATGATATTAAGGCAAATCAAGAAATGTGGTCCAAAGCCAAATAAGAACAAGAATAAATTAATGGCTACAATTTGAGGAAATTGGAAGAGAACGGAGTCAATAAAAAATATTCATAAGAAAATAGTTAGAAGTGAATCAACAGATATTATTGATTCTATAACTTCTAGTGGAGATGAATCTCATGAATTTGAAGAGGAAGAAGAACATAACTCTGAGAGTATCACCTCCATAACTAGAAGGAAGAGGATCTCATCTCAGTTGCAAGGAGAAATTAAGAAAATTAGGCCTCCTAATTTTTATGGTGAATCTAAAGGAGCATAGGCATGACTGCTCAATATGTCCAAATATTTTGAAGTATGCAATTATCCAAGTAACCTGAAATCAAGATTGGAATATTACCAATTGACTGGAAGGGCAGCTTTATGATGGGAAGAAAATAAAGTTGTAAAAATGATTAGAAGCACAAATTTGACATGGAAGTTGTTCAAGAAAGAATTCAAAAAGAAATATTTGACTGAGACGTACTTTGATGAAAAGGCTAGAGAGTTCCATGAACTAAAATTGGGACAGTATACCATGGGTGAGTTTATTAATAAATTTATGAGTTTATTAAGATATGTACCTTATCTGAAAGAGGAGAAGGAAAAAATACAGAAATTTATCAACTGCCTACCTTTTTCATATAGAGAAAGGATTGAATTTGACAACCTGAAGACCATGGATGAGACCATCAGAAAGGCAAAGTTATGTTTCAATTAGAGCAAACAAAAAGGAGAAATTTCTAAGGGATGGGTGGCAAAGAAACATGACAGATTCAATATTAAGAGAAAGGGGTTTAAGAAACTTGCATTTTCTAAGAGTATGCAAGCAGGAAACTATAACAGAAATGTTAGCAAACAAAAGAATTTGGGGCGGAAAGGAGGATCAATAACAAGAAACAAAAATTTTAGTGAATCAGTGAAACCACCAATAAAATGTTGGGGTTGTAGTGAAAATCACTTATGGAGAGATTGTCCACAAAATCCATTAAATAAGAAAGCAACATTAAACAATATTCAAGAAGAATCTACTATAAATGTTGTGTGTAACATACCTAGAATCAATGTTGCATTGGATGGGAGATAAAAATATTATCATTCCACCATAGTGGAATTTCAAGGTAAAATTCTTGAAAAATATGTGTATGTACTTATAGATCTGGGATCTACATTAAGTTATATTTCCCCTAATGTAGTTGAAATATGTAATCTTGTAAAAGAGAAATAAAGCAAGCCTAGGTTAGTACAGTTGGCCATAGGAACTAAAAGAAAAGTGATTGAAATCAGTCAAAATTTCACAGTAAATCTCAATGGAGTGCACACCACATTAAATCTGAATATATTGCCCTTGGGATATTGTGATGTTCTCATAGGTATGGACTGATTGGAATCACATAGAGTGATATTAAATTGTTTATATAATTATTTTACCTATGTTGATGATGGGGGGGCAGCCTGCCTAGTCCAAGGATTACCAAGAAGGATTTTTGTCAAGAAAATATCTGCAGTACAAATTAATAAATGTGCTAGAAAATGATGTCAAATGTTCATTGTCCAAGTGAAAAATATTTTTGAGTATAATAAAAAACCATCATTAGAAGAATATCCTATACTGGAACACTACAAGGATGTTTTCCTAGAATAAATACCAATACTTCCTCCAAGGAGGGATATTGATTTTACCATTTATCTTATACTTGGAGTTGTTCCAATATCAAAGGCCCCATATAGAATGAGAATTCTTGAGTTAATGGAGTTGAATATTCAATTATAGGAACTTTTGGATAAAAAGTATATAAGGCCAAGTGTGTCTCCTTGGGGAGCACCAGTTCTCTTTATCAAAAAGAAGGATGGTACTCTTAGGTTGTGCATAGGTTATAGACAACTTAATAAAATGACTATAAAAAACGAATATCCCTTACCTAGGATAGATGACTTTTTTATTCTATTTTTTCTAAAATTGATATAAGATCAGGATACCACTAGATAATTTAGAATTAAGGATGAAGATATTCACAAAACAATATTTTGCACACTTTATGGGCATTATGAATTTCTGGTACTTCCATTTGGGTTTACTAATGCACCAAATACCTTCATGTGCCTTATGAACAGTGTAATTAGACCAATCCTAGATAAATTTGTAATAGTCTTTATAGATGATATTCTAGTATTCTCAAAGAGTAATGAAGAGCATGACCAACATTTGCGTATTTTCCTTCAAACTCTTAGAGATAATGAATTATATGCTAAATTCAGCAAGTGTTGATTTTACCAAAAACAAATTCATTATCTAGGACATGGTATATCAAAAGAAGGAATTGTTGTGGATGCCAAAATGATAAAGGCAATAATGGAGTGGTCGATGCCTAAAAATGTAGAGGAAACCAAATCCTTTATGGGAATTACAAGCTACTATAGGAGATTTATAGAAGGATTTTCCAAACTTGCATATCCAATAACTTCTTTACAGAAGAAAGGAACCAAATTTGAATGGAGTCAAAAGAGTAAAGACAACTTTGATAAGTTAAAAAAACTCTTGAGCATAGGTCCAATTTTAAAATTGGTTGATCCCAACAAGGATTTGTGGTACGTAGAGATGCAGGTAAGGAAGGTTTGGGAGGAGTCTTGATGTAGGATGGTCATGTTATTTGTTATGAATCAAGAAATTTGAAAGAGCGTGACAAAAACTATGCTACTCGTGATCTAGAATTAGCAGTTATCATTCATGCATTCAAAATGTGGAGACATTATCTTATAAGAAGAAAGTTTCAGTTGAGGACAAATAATGTTAGTCTCAAATATCTATTTGATCAACCTAATCTAAATGTTAGACAAGCAAGATGGTTAGCATTTATTAGTGAATATGATTTTGAGATTACACATATTAAAGGAAAGGAAAACAGAATAGTTGATGCTTTAAGCAAAAAGCTTAATCAAATGTGCTACATCAGCAACAAGTTGGTCAACGAACTTGTAGATAAAATCAAAAATGTTTGTAACTTTTGATTCATAATACCTAAAAATCAAGGAAAAAATTTAGAAAATTGAAACATTGGATGAAGAAAGGACTAATTTTTAAATAGATAGGAAAGACATATTGTTGTTTAAAGGCAAAATTTATTTGCCTGATGATATAAATATTTAAAAATTTCTTTTAGATGAGTTGCACAAAAATCCAACAATTGGCCATCTTAGCTACAAAAAGTTAATTATTGTGTTGAGAAAGGATTTTTACTAGCCAAATATGAAAAATGAGACAGTAGAATATGTGGCTAAATGTCTTGAGTGTTGAGAAGTTAAGGGTTCTCATCAACACTCTGCTAGGTTGTTGCAACCCCTACCCATTCCAGAATGGAAATGGGAGACAATTTCAATGGATTTCATTACTAGACTACCAAAGAATAGGAGGCAACATGACTCCATTATGGTCATGGTTGATAATCTCTGCAAAGAAGCACACTTTCCCCATATAAAATCCACTTTTAAAGCCATAGACATTGCAAAAAAAATTAGGAGAGAAATTTTCAGACTCCATGGAATACCTGAAAGTGTAATCTCAGATAGGGATGCAAAGTTCTCATCCAAGTTTTAGAAAGCATAGTTTGAAGGTATGGGAACAAAGTTAAACTTTAGTACATCTTACCATCCTCAAACTAATGGTCAAACAAAAAGGACCAATCAAATATTGGAGGATATGTTAAGGATGTATATTAAGGAAAAATAGACTAAATGGGAGGATTATTTGTACTTAGCAAAATTTTCTTATAATAATGGATACCAAACCTCCTTGAAAATGAGCCCTTTCAAAGTGATGTATGGAAGAAGATGCAAGGTACCCTTAAGTTGGGATCATTTTGAAGATAGAATAATGTTGGAGCCAAATATAGAATAGTGTTGGGGCCAGATATGTTAAAGGAAATAGAAGAAGTGGTCAAGTAGGTTAAATAGAATTTGAAAACAACCCAAAATCGTCAGAAGATCTATGCATACTTTAAAAGAGTTCTGAAGGAGTTTAATGTGGGATATCATGTATGCTCAAAAGTTAAACCCAAGAAAATCACACTCATACTTGGCAGATGTGCCAAGTTAACATCTACATATTGTCAACCTTTTGAGGTGTTAGCCAGAATTGGACCTGTGGCCTATCAGCTAACCCTACTAGCCAAAATTAAAAATCATAATGTGTTTCATGTATCTATGTTGAAAAAGTATGTACATGACCCATCTCATGTAATTGGTTGAGATGTTGTATAGGTGGAACCAGAGGGAGAATTCCTAGCATAGCCATTGTATATTCTAGACAAGAGGGTAGTCACACTTTGGAATAGAGATGTAGCGCATCTGAAGGTTCAATGGAAACATTTCAGTATAGAGGAAGCAACTTGGGAGTTGGAGGATGCTTTTAAAGAAGCATATCCTTCTCCATCTAGTTGAAAGACTAGAGTGCAATTCCAAAAAGACATTGATTAATACGTCGGGACAGTGTCAAATATAACTCGGGCAGGATGTGATATCTCTTAGCTTGATAAATAATGTAATTAAATGTGCATATTTGTATTTATGGTTAAACTATGATGATATAAAAAACATTTGAAATTTTAATTATCAATAAATTATTACTGATAATAATTGACTGTAAAGTTGTAATTAAGATGTTTTAATGTTATTAATAAAGAAAAATATGGAAACTTAGTTTTTGAGTACATATGGATAAAATAGATGAGGCTACAAATTATTGTGGAGTATTATTCCCCATCAATAAGTCTTAGACATTTAATCTGGATGATTATATTTAATTAAGGAATTGTGATATTGGTCAATTAATTGTTTCCTAGAAGACAGGGGGATGTCCTCAAGAGTGGGAAACAAGAGCTCATGAATGAGTAGATAACTACCTACCACCTGTTGGTTAGGTGGAGGTAGTTATTAACCACCAAAAGAGTTGTATATGGGTTGGAATAGAAATATTTTGTCTCATTTTGACAGTAGAAGAGACTGAAGAGAAGAAAGAATTAGAAGGCAGAAAGGAAATTACAGGCCTGGTATGCTCGGGGGGACAATAGTTGTTATGATGTGTCACGGTTGGGAGGAGCCAAGTACTTGAATATTAATTTTTGAAATAATAATCAAGTTGGTATCTTCATCTATAACATTTGTTTGTTTTCTCAAGTAAAAGAAAATGTTTAAGCTTATTTTCAAAATTATTTTTTCCATGCAGTGAAAAGAGAAAATGGTATGGAAATGAATTTTATTCGTAAATTTAGAGTATAAAATGAAAAGAGTTTTATGTTTTCTGAATCCCAAATTTGATGCAGAGTAGAGAATAGAGAAATGAGAATATCATTGATAAATTTTGTAGTTTACAAAATTAGAATACTCATGTAAAATATTTGTATATAGATATATTTATTTTATTTCCATTTGAGCATTAGTGGAAACAAAGGAGAATAAACATGTTTGAGTTGAAGCGCATTTTTTGTGAATTGTAAGAATGACATTAGTAAGCAAATAAGATGTTTAAGTAGAATAAGTAAGGTTGTAATAGTATATTATACTCAGCGGTAAATTATAGAGGATTAATCATGTGTATATATATATAGATAGATAGATATATAAAGTTAAACAAGTTGACAGCTTCGTGGATGGACTAAATATCCAAAAAACAAAGAAATAATTATGTTTATGTAACTTCTTTTATACTATTGGGATATTAGTAGTTACCAAGTTACCAAGAAAGAAAAGAATCTCCAATTTAGAGATGCTTGATGTCTGCATACATCTTCTTCATGCTAGGATGTGCATAGTAAAGTGCTCTATGTGAATCTTAAAGGATGGTTATTCGTATACTCCCTTCCACTAGGATGTACATTCTTCCTTGGTATCTCAATAGCCATCTGATTCAAGGATATAGCCCTCAACCTTTGGTCCTATCTGCTTCTCACTCTGGACCACTGGTGTAACCTTTAGATACCAAATATCTTCGAAGATTTTTTCTAACACCTACTCCTTCAAATTGACCCTTGAGGATACTAAGGAGAAGGTCTGTGGTCTTTTGCTTAGCACATCAGCTACCACGTTCTCTTTTCCTTTGATGTACAAAATCCAAAAATTGCACTCACTCATGAATTCACTCCATATTCTTTGTCTATATTTCAGATCCTTTTGAGTGAAGAGATGCTTTAAGTTCTCTTAATCATTATTCAAATCAAAGCTCCTCCTAACAAGGTAGTGTCTCCAAAGTTTCAAAGGTAGCATAACAACTATTAATTCTAAGTTATGGGTAGCATACAACTCTTCATGTTTCTTCAAATCCCTAGATGCATAAGTTATTATTCCCCCTTCTTGCATTGGCATAGCTCTTAATCCTTGCTTCAAAGCATTTGTGCAAATTGTGAAGCCCGTCTCCATGTCAGGCATTGAAAGGATTGGTGCACTGGTGAGTAACCTCTTCAGCTTGATGAATGTGGGGACACATTGATTTATCTATTCATACCTAAATCCCTTGCACTGTAATGTGGTGATGGGTTTAATAATCTTCAAAAACCATTCCACAAATCTCCAATAATACCCTGCTATCCCCATGAAGCTACACACCATATGAGCATTTTTCGGCACCGACCAATCCATTATGGCCTTTATCTTTCCAAGTCAACAAAAATCCCTTTTCCTGAAATGGTGTACCCAAGGTAATTGTGATATCCCTTGGCCTCATAAATTAAATCTTGTATTACCATTGTTCGGATTTGCTTGAGAATCGATTTCTAATGGAAGGGCCACCATTCCAGCTACACTAAACATTGTGAAGATGGAAAATGAGAAGAAGCATTCACATGTGAAAAGGAAGTTATTTTATTGTCAACTACAATGCCTATATTTAGCTATAGTGTAGTGGAGTTATGGAACATACATTAATCATTGACTTTGCATACAGGGTTTTCACCACCTTAACCTCGTGAGGTTTAATTAATGGATAGAGCTTTTTGGGATTTCAAGTTTACCTTTTTTTAAGTCACAAATAAATAAAATAACCAATAATGAAAATTTTATTTTATTTTTTTATTTTTAAGATGGTAAAGTAAAGTATAATTTAATTAACAAATCAATGATTTTTTCTAAAATATTTGTAGTTTTAATTATTTAATTTACAAAGTTTGAATGTCTAGAAATTAAAAAAATAAATGTATCTATACATCCAAAAATACATTTTAAACAATAAAACATCACAATTTAGTTTATTTTTACATTTTAATAAAAAAAATTGTTTAACTAAACCACACCCAGTAATATTATTCTCAATTTAGTTCCAAAATATTTTTTAAAATTTGAATTAAAAAACAATTTAATAAATCACATCAAGTAATATTATTATATTCTACATGAATCAATATTAGTTTACGTTAGCATTTTCATGTTTTGTATTTATGGTTAAAGTATGCTAGTCTAAAAAACATTTGAAATTTTAATTATGAGTAGACCTTTACTGATAATAACTGGATGTAAAGTTGTGATTAAGATGTTTTATTTTTGTAAATAAAGAAAAATCTGGAAAAAGAGTTTTTGAGTACATATGGCTAAAAGAGATGAGGCTACAAATTATTGTGGAGTATTATTACCCATCAATAAGTCTTAGGCATCTAATGATCCCGAAAATTTTTGTGAATGTTTTCAAACAAAAATCCCCATTATACAGGACCTTTTATTGAGATGTACATTTACTTGTGAAATCATGAGCAATGCATATTCTAGCAACACTTCAAAAAACATCAACATGAAACAAGGAACCAATAAGAAGCAATAATCATGAACCACCATAACTCAACGATATGATAATGGAGTTCGTCCAACGTGGACTACATCTCCGGGCCTGGTGTCAACGGTGAGGAGGTCGCTTCATTAGTTGCTGCAAGAAGATGGTGAGTACATGATGCAAGATTTGTCAATACAAAGATGAACCCCCTTAGCTAGAGCGGCATATCTCTCCCAGGAGACGTTCATCTATAAGAACTCTCACTCATAAAATCTCTCCTTTAGTATGACAAAATTGCAATCTCTCACATAAAGTGGCATGTAAGGATTCTCTCACAAAGTGGCATACATGGATCTTGGAAGTAAATCATCATCTCAACAAAATGAAATAAAGACATGGCAACAATGTACCTTATACCTCCAAGTCTGGGGATGGCCTGAAAATCGGCTACTTGAATGAAGTAACTGTGTGCACCATTGCGTTGCTTATGGAAAAACGTGAAATTCGAGTTTAAACACTACCCCTTTATGTCTCGGTCAAATTTGGACTCCCTGAGAATCTTTTAGATTCCTCATAAGATTCTCTTTTGGAGACAGGCAAAAAATATGCTACTCAGATTAGAAAATGGATGGCACCATCAAACTCCTAGTGAAAAAATGGTGCGTTTGAGTATAAACTTGACATAATTCTAACACCGTCAAAAATTAGCTCCAAGGGAGTCTCCAAGATTCTACATGGGAATATATTGTGGAATATTCTAAAGAATATTCCCCTAAAATATTCTAGAGAATATTCCCATGGAATATTATCCATCTCAAAAATAGTGCCTCACCTAGGTGCAGCTCCCCTATGTTCCTAGTTTCGCTGCTTGTTCTAGATCTCTGTTTTCTCCCCAGTCGAAAGGAGAAGTTTGGTTTTAATAAACATTCTCGGGCGTATATCTCAAAGCCAACCTTGTTGGCATCTCAGTTGGAAAAATTATATAAAGCACTCGGTGATTAAGAAGGTCTCAGGGTAAAACCCTGCGGGACCCCCAATTTTGGCATTTACCATTTTTTTAAATGGTGGGTTTTGTGAATTTGGGGGCTGCCTGTTGGGCCGGCCAGGGGTTCGATCCTTGTCGACCCCATTACATTTGGTGTGTCGTTATATAATGGTTTACACTTACATATTGGGGCTTCAGGTGGCGGGTACGCAATTTTTGTGGCCCGCCCCCATTTTAAATACATATTTGTTTTATGTTGGGGAGGGGTGGCGAGGGTGGTGGCCCGCCACCTCTATTTTAATATTTTTATATATTCATTTTTGTTAAAATAACAATTCAAAAGTTGTTAACTAATTTTTAAGGGTAACTAGACAAATTAAAGAGGCAATCATTTCACCATTTCTGACAGCTTATAGCTCCAAATTGTAGCTTCTTTAGTGGCCTCCAAATTTAGCTAGAACTCCAAATTTAGTGAACCTCCAAATTTAGTTAGTGAGCTGATAAAAGCTAATGGGGGGAAAATGACCAAAACTTTGACTATGAACATATTTAGCATACGAGGTCAGATTTGAGTGTTGTCTGAATCATTGGAATGAGGACGATGAGCTCTACCTTCTAGTCTTGGTTTCGATGAAGTCTAAAGACTTTGATTTTTGAGATTTTCTAGAGCCACTTGGATCATTCCTCCCTACTGAGGAGCTTTTGGTCCTCCAAAAGCATGAACACAATCTGCAATATATTGTACTCCCCCATCTGCACAACAAGTGCCCTAATAGGCCATACTTCCTTCTCCTTCACCTTTACACTTCAGAGCCATAAGTGATGAACCGACACCTATATCATGTGCAAACTTGTAGTACAACTTGCAAAATACATGTTCCCTTACAAGACCAAGCATGACACAAGAAAACCCCATAATTTCCAAGAGTTTATAACACACTCATTGGTCAAGTTTACATCATAACCATAACAGAAACTATACCCAAGCTATCAACAAAAATACCAAAAGGATCACAATGTTGTATTCACAAGTGATTGCAAACAATTCATCACTTTTACAAATATTTCACAACATGTGATTTACAAAATGTGGCATGTTCAACTACTTAAAAATGCCACCCATTTCTTACTCAACAAAGTGAATAGGTCATCTTCCCATAGTTTTTTCATTTTTTGATCAGCTTCATTAACTGGTTCCTTCACAAGTTCTTTACAGTCCCCCTTCGATCGCTGCTCTGAATGGATCTCCCAACATGTGGTGCTCTGATTTCCATGCTTGTTGCAATGGCTGCAAAAATCCTTCTTCCTCCATACTTGCCTAACCTTCTTCCTTTTATGATGTGGAGATGGGTCTTCATGTCTTATCCTCTTCCTTGCTACCATTCTTTTCCAACACTTCGCAATAACATGGTTATACAAGCCACAAAAAGTACATGGTCTTCTATGCAATAAATTTCATTCATCATTAACAATATTCTTGTAATCAAAAGGAACATTAAAATATGAAGACCTTTTATACCTTGCTTGGTTGTCTCTGGTGCAAGCCTGATAAGAATAATGTGCCTTAGTTCTTCCTCTGCAAATTCTCACAATCACAAGAAGATCATGATGTGTTTTCAGCATCCTCTTCCCTTGATGGTTTCGGCAATGGCTTGTATGCTTTCGTTGCCTTCAAAAATTCTCCCTTAATGTACCCCAATCTTGCAAATCGAGACCTCTATACAACCTTCAAGGGTTGATTCATTCCTTGGCCATTAAAACCAAGTCCTCCTCCTTTGTGCTCCATCTTGGTAAAGAGTCTCATGTTGGTTCCTTAAATGGGTACCTCAATTCTTCCAATAGAAATAGCATCATGTGAAAATGAAACTGAAGAACTACCAACATTGTTTACCTCAATTCTTGATTCTCAAGGAGGTGATGATGGTTTTGTTAAGCCTTCGTTGCACTTCAACTTTTCCAAGGCATCTTTCGTGGCTCTAATTGAAGCTGCAATCTCTACTTCTCCTCTTTTGCTTCTTATAGAAGTCTCCTCAATTCAACATTGTTTTCTTGAAGTCTTTCATTGATCTCTTCATTGGAATGATGAGAAGAAGAAGAAGAATATTCACGCGAATATGGAGATGGAACATTTCCCACTGCTCTCTCTTTCTCTTGTTTCATTTTTGCCATTTTCTCCTCATAATCTATAAATAGTATATCTACCATGTTTTCCATCTTGTATAAGGCCTCATAGAGATCCTGGTTCTTCTCAATTTCCCTTCTTGTTGCATGCTCAATTCACAATACTTGGAAAAAAGGTCAGACCACTCTGATACCACTTGATCGAGGAAATTATCATGAATGATTTCAAACAAAAATCCCCATTATATAGAACCTTTTACTAACACTTACATTTTCTTGTGAAATCATGAGCAATGCATATTCTGTTGAAAAGTGTGCAACAAGAAATGCTTGTTGAGAGTGCAACAAGATGATGGAGCTTAGTGAAAAGAGTCGCCTTCACTAAGTGGGCCCGCAGGCTATTTTTGGCGCAAGTCTATTTTTAGACTATGTCTATTTTTAGACATATGGATCATGTCTATGGATGATTGATCAAGTTGGGAAAAATAGATGGACTTCTATTTTTGATGAAAGTGTGAGTGATCACAGTGTGAGTGATTACAGTGTGAGTGATCACAGTGTGAGTGATCAAAGTCAAAAATAGAAAAGTCAAATATTATTATCTCACAATAATATTTGGACTATAAACTTAATCTTATTCTCTTGGAGCACTTCAGTTTGAGCTACGGAAGTGGCACATGCAGCTGTCAGAAGGAAATTCGTTTTTCTTATGAGTCAGTTGAGTTGTTGCATGCATGACTTCAGTTAGAACTCAAGTGAGTTGAGTTTAGTGGACTGGAGGTACAGTTGATGGAGTTGTGTTCAGTTTAGCTTTGTTAAACTGGTTGTATTTAGTCTAACTGATCAATAGACTAAAGATGAGTTGGGTGAATTAGTTATTAATTAATTCACAAGTTATTAACTCATAATGCAACTATAGAATACATCAGTTAACTCAGTTGCATGTCAGTGCATGTTCAGTTCAGCAGGGACAGGTGTTAGAGGATCAGATTGCTATCAGTTGTGACTATAGCTGTGCATGATGATTTGCACAATCAAAGGATTGAGTATGCCAATGAGTTTGCTCACGTATCTTCATGATATTATAGCTGTTGCTCACGTCCAACATAGTGTGGGTGACTATTTTGCAGTGTAAAATTGAGTTTGGGAAGCTATTCTCATCAGTTCTCGAGCAGGTTTGAGCAGTGGAGGTAGGCAAGCAGCGGGGGAGATTTGGAGATCAAATCTGAGCTGTATTGTGTGTAACAGGTGGAGATACTTGTGAGAAGTATTATGCTTTGTAATGTTACATGATTCAATCAATATAATATACAGATAGTATGGGGTTTTTAGCGAGATGCTTTCCCCGGGATACATACTGTGTTTATGAGTTTGATTGATGCTTCTATCTGTGCCTGTGAATGTTTCTGCTTCTGTAAATTGATGATCAACGTAGAGGAGATTATGTATTATACATGTTCCGCTTAAATTGTATGATCAGGATAATCTCTGTTGAATATGTGTCATATTATTCAAAATTTCTACATGGTATCAGAGCTAGATAATTGTAGAAAAAGTTTCTACATGGTATCAGAGCAGCTTGATTTGTAGAAGAGATTTTTACAGGATATCAAGCGAGGATTGATCATCAGATCTACTATTCAGGAAGTGGTTACATTCTATTTCTTCAGGCAGAGTCTGTAATCGGGCCAGGTAGCCTCTGGATTCATCCTTCTTTTGGAAGGTGAGATATCCGGTGAATGGCCATACAGTCAATCTCTGTACAAGAAATAATTTGTTCTCACGAATTCTAGATCGGAAGCAGTTGAGTTTTGTGCTGGTGGAATTCGAATTTAATTCCAAAGCAAGAGATAAAACTCAGAAACATTCAGTTCAAGAACGGAGATAGTATGCCCCAGTATCTCACGAGGTTCACTCAGTGTCGAGATGAGCTGGGAAGTGTGGGGGTTACTGTTGATGATGAGGATGGTGAGTCTAGGACTCCTTGACCTTCCTAAGAGTTGGCATAGCTACCAGGACTCGGTGAATGGAAGGGAGAAACTGCCAAATTGGGAACGACCATGGTCGGATTTGATGCAGGAGGAGATTAGACGGAGCACCAGAGACGGTTCTTCATCCATGCAGGATGAGGAGAACTGTGCCTTAGCGAGTAAGGCGAAGAAGGGGAAGGAGAAGGTTTCTCTTTTCGAATCCAGTTCTTCCAATGATGGGAAGAAGGTTGACAAGTCGAAGGTGAGATGCTTTCGTTGTCATGAGATTGGTTCATGGGTCAGGAACCTGTATGCTCTTGAGGTTCAAGATGCATGCAAAGCCTTGAGCAGCAAGGCAACTGATGGAGACTTGGTGGTTGAGAGGGAGCGTATATTACCTCTCAACATGCAGAGCCAGAAGAAGTCTCAGACGATTGTGGAGGAGCCACGATTGGTGCAGCAGCTTCAGGAGGTTGTGGAGCAGCCACAACAAGGGAAGCTGAGAGGAGATCGAGTAGAGACATCTACTCATCCAGAGACCTCCAGTAGGGGGAAACTTCGAGCCAGGTGGGCTGAGGGATCGCATGCAGCCATACCTCCAGGTAGGAGGTGGGGTGATGTGGATTGATTGTCCCAAGGAGGAGGGGTAGGATCCTTGAGGTACCCAACCTCTTGGATGAGACCTTGCTACGGGAGCCCCGATGCGTAGTAGCAGGAATTGACTGATTGGGTAGAGACAGATGCGGATGGAGCGGTAGAGAGAGCGACAGTGCAGGGAATCCCAGGACAGCGCATAGCTAGCAGGCTGTAGCAATGAGAGAGGCACAAGTGTTTTGCACAGTGCTAGGTGGCACAGAGAGGTGTGCAATGGTGCGAGATGCATGGAGATGTTGCAGTAGCGCAGATGTCAGAGAGGGAGCACTTGTCAGCAGCAGGTAGAGCTTCAGCATCAGAGGATGTTTCTATCCCAACAGGGAGGTCAGTTGGGAGGTGCAGTGCGGATGCAATGCTGGGAGATAGAACCAGCAGCAACACGGATGCAGTCAGAGATCAAAGTGACAGAGGCTAGAGCAGTCAGATACTGAAGAGCACAGAGATGCAGAGTTTCAGTCGACAGAGGCAATAGCAGTCAGAGACTTTGATGACAGAGCAAGTGGACCGGCCAGATGTGTTGCATGGAGAACATTCCAGAGTTACAGGATCGGGTTTGAGAGGAAGCCTTTCTTGTTGAGAGGGAGTGTTGAAAAGTGTGCAACAAGATGATGGAGCTTAGTGAAAAGAGTCGCCTTCACTAAGTGGGCCCGCAGGCTATTTTTGGCGCAAGTCTATTTTTAGACTATGTCTATTTTTAGACATATGGATCATGTCTATGGATGATTGATCAAGTTGGGAAAAATAGATGGACTTCTATTTTTGATGAAAGTGTGAGTGATCACAGTGTGAGTGATTACAGTGTGAGTGATCACAGTGTGAGTGATCAAAGTCAAAAATAGAAAAGTCAAATATTATTATCTCACAATAATATTTGGACTATAAACTTAATCTTATTCTCTTGGAGCACTTCAGTTTGAGCTACGGAAGTGGCACATGCAGCTGTCAGAAGGAAATTCGTTTTTCTTATGAGTCAGTTGAGTTGTTGCATGCATGACTTCAGTTAGAACTCAAGTGAGTTGAGTTTAGTGGACTGGAGGTACAGTTGATGGAGTTGTGTTCAGTTTAGCTTTGTTAAACTGGTTGTATTTAGTCTAACTGATCAATAGACTAAAGATGAGTTGGGTGAATTAGTTATTAATTAATTCACAAGTTATTAACTCATAATGCAACTATAGAATACATCAGTTAACTCAGTTGCATGTCAGTGCATGTTCAGTTCAGCAGGGACAGGTGTTAGAGGATCAGATTGCTATCAGTTGTGACTATAGCTGTGCATGATGATTTGCACAATCAAAGGATTGAGTATGCCAATGAGTTTGCTCACGTATCTTCATGATATTATAGCTGTTGCTCACGTCCAACATAGTGTGGGTGACTATTTTGCAGTGTAAAATCGAGTTTGGGAAGCTATTCTCATCAGTTCTCGAGCAGGTTTGAGCAGTGGAGGCAGGCAAGCAGCGGGGGAGATTTGGAGATCAAATCTGAGCTGTATTGTGTGTAACAGGTGGAGATACTTGTGAGAAGTATTATGCTTTGTAATGTTACATGATTCAATCAATATAATATACAGATAGTATGGGGTTTTTAGCGAGATGCTTTCCCCGGGATACATACTGTGTTTATGAGTTTGATTGATGCTTCTATCTGTGCCTGTGAATGTTTCTGCTTCTGTAAATTGATGATCAACGTAGAGGAGATTATGTATTATACATGTTCCGCTTAAATTGTATGATCAGGATAATCTCTGTTGAATATGTGTCATATTATTCAAAATTTCTACATATTCTAGTAACACTTCAAAAAAACATCAACATGAAACAAGGAACCAATAAGAAGAAATAATAATGAACCACCATAACTCAACGATATGATAACAAAGTTTGCGTAGTGTGGACTATGTCTCCAAGCCCAATGTCAAGAGTGAGGAGTTTCCTTAATTCTTTTTTGCAAGAAGATGATGAGTACATGATGCAATATTTTTCAATACAAGGATGAAACCCCTTAACTAGAGTGACATGTCTCTCCCAGGAGACGTCCTTCTATAAGAACTCTCACGCATAAAAGATATCCTTTAGCATGACAAAATAGTAATCTCTCACATAAAGTGGCATATAAGGACCCTCTCACAAAGTGGCATACATGGATCTCGGAATCAAGTCATCATCTCAACAAAATGAAATAAATACATGGCAACAATGCACCTTATACCTCCAAATTTGGGGACGGCCTGAAATTGTCTACTCGGATGAAGGAACTACCTACACCATTATGTTCCTTTTGGAAAACCATGAAATTTGAGTATAAACACGAACCCTTTCTGTCTCGATCAAATTTGGGCTCCCTGGGAATCTTTTAAATTCCTCACAAGATTCTCTTTTGGACATGGGTGAAAAATATGTAGCTAAGATCAAAAAATGGACTGTATCATTAGACTCCTGGTTAAAAGTTGGTTCATTTGAGTATAAACTCGACATAATTCTAACACCGTCAAAAATTGGCTCTAAGGGAATCTCCAAGATTCTACATGGGAAGATATTGTGGAATATTCTAGAGAATATTCCCCTACAATATTCTCTATCTCAAAAATCATGCCTCGCCTAGGTGCATTTCCCCTATGTTACTGGTTTTGTTGCTTGTTCTCGGCCTCCGTTCTCTCCCCAATCATATGGTGAATTTTGGTTTTTATAAAAGTTTTCGGGCAGATATCTCAAAGGAAGCCTTACTGGTATCTCAATTTGTAGAATTATATAAAGCACTTGGTGGTTGGGTAGGTCACAGGGTCAAACCCTGCGGGACCCCCAATTTTGTCATTTACCATTTTTTTAAAATATTTTGGGGTCCGACCATTTTTTGTTGGGTCGGTTCAATCCTTGACGGCTCCATTACATTTGGTGTGTCATTATATAACGATCGGCCATTACATATGGGGGCTTCGGGTGGTGGGTCCGCCATTTTGGTGGCCCACACCCATTTTAAATACATATTTGTTATATGTTGGAGAAGGGTGGTGAGGTTGGTGGCTCGCCACCTCTATTTTTATATTTTCATTTTTGTTAAAATAACAATTCAAAAATCGCCAGCCAATTTTTAAGGGTAACTGGACAAGTTAAAGTGGTGACAATTTTTCCATTTCAAGCCGTTCATAGGTGTCAAGTTATCGCTCCATCAGTGGCGGCCAAATTTAGTTGAACCTCGAGATTTAGCAAACCTCCAAATTTAGTTAGCGACCTACTAAATTTAGCCAGCATAGACAAGTTGACCAAAACTTTGACTGTGAATATCCTGAGCATACGAGGTAGGATTTTGGTGTCGTTTATGTCGTTGGAATCAAGACAACGATTTTTATGTTCTTGCCCTAGTTTTGATGAAATCCAAAGATTTTGATTTTTGAGCCTTTCTAGAGCCACTTAGATCATCTATTATGGATGATTAGATTTAATTGAGGAATTATGATATTGGTCAATTAATTGTTTCCTAGAAAAATGGTAGTTGTCCTCAAGAGTGGAAAACAAGAGCCCATTAATGAGCGGATAACTACATGCCATATGTTGGTGAGGTGGACATAGTTATTAACCACCAAAAGAGTGGTAGATGGGTGGAATAAAAATATTTTGTCTCCTTGCTTTTGTCTTATTCTGAGAGTAGAAGAGATTGAAGAGAAACAAGAACTAGAATACAAAAAGAAAATTGCAGGCCTGGTATGCTCCAGGGGACACTAGTTGTTTTGTTGTGTCAAGGTTAGGAGGAGCCAAGTACTTGAATATTAATTTTTCGGATAATTAATCAAGTTTGTATCTTTATCTACACTATTTGTTTGTTTTCTCAAGTAAAAGAAAATGTTTAAGTTTATTTTAAGAATTATTTTACTATATAATGAAAAGAGAAAATGGTATGGAAATGAATTTTATTCATAAATTTAGAGTATAGAATGAAAAGGGTTTTTTGTTTTCTAAATCCCAGAGTTGATGTAGAGTAGAGAATAGAGAAATGAGAATATTATTTATAAATTTTGTAGTTTACATAAATAGAGTACTCATGTAAAATATTTGTATATAGATATATTTCTGTTATTTTTATTTGAGCCTTAGTGGAAACAGAGAATAAATCTTTTTGAGTTAAAGCTCATTTTTTGTGAGTTGTTAGAATCACATTAGTAAACAAATAAGATGTTTAAGTAGAAGAAATAAGGTTGTAATAGTATATTATACTCAATGGTAGATTATAATTAGAAGAGTTATTGTTAGCAGAAATAAAGAAATTTATACCTTAGATAGGTAGGGCTATAAAAAAAAATTGTACCTCCTAATTTTAAAGAAAATTTGATGACCTTCTAGAAACAATGTCCCTTCATCTATCATAAAACAAATAATCAACAACTTTAGTATGTCGAGATGTTTAAATCTGAGACAGATAAGGAGCCTTGCTATCCTTTGCACAATTTGGGGACGAAAACACCAAAGACAATTAATTAGCGACAAATCTGAAATAAAAACATGAATCTAGAAACTTGAACTGAAGAAGAAGAGGAAGGAAAAAAAAATAAGTTTTTTAAAACCTTCATTACTTTTATTGTTGAAAACTAAACTCGGGAGCAGTTATGGCAATCAACAAGTTAGCGTCTATGATAAAAACCCTAGTTCAATAACAAGGAAGTGACATAAGCGGCAAACATGGTCACAAGAGTTGAATGAGGGTTTGGTAAGCGAGGTAGTCATAAAAACTCCTCAAACCCTAGTTTGTTTATATATCATAGATCTTACGCTAACAAATCTCAATTGTCGAATGGGTATATCAAAAATACCATAGGTGGTAACGTAATGTTATGCCACGTATTAATACAGAGAAGTCTAGAAGGTTCTCGAATAGAGTCTTTAACAACTTGGTTAACTATATAATCAATTAATAGTACGATATCCCACATCTATACCAAAAATATGTGGTGTAAACATATACTAAGTTAACAATTGTTTATCTATAGCAAATGGGATCACATATGCTGTTGATGGTATTGTGATTGAAAGTGGGATATATTTATGAATGATTGGTATCAACGTTGTCAATGCTAATACTAAACCATAGTAATTATGATAAAAATAATAATTATGTACTCATAAGTTAAATAATGATGGTTCTAATCACCATATTTTGGATAGAAATGGGCTTGATATATAGTCAATAATGATGGTTCTAATCACCATATTTTGGATAGAAATGGGCTTGATATATAGTCAATAATGATGGTTCTAATCACCATATTTTGGATAGAAATGGGCTTGATATATAGTCATTAACAAGTGATCAACTATAAGGTGTTTAGGGTTTTCAAATCTATTAAATTAATTAATTTATGGGAAAATTAAAGAGATAAATTAATAAATGAAGGGATATATAAATCTAGGGGAAAATTAAAGAGAAAGTACATCACATTAATAGTCAAAAACATAAATAAATGTACTGGGATTAAAAGCTCAAGTAAAATCCATAGACTAATTATCCAAAACATAAACAATAAATGAAGGGATATATAAATTTATGAGGAAAATTAAAGAGATAGTACATCTCATTAATAGTCCAAAACATAAACAAATGTATTGAGATTAAAAGCTCAAAGTAAAATCCATAGACTAATTATTATACATTTAGAAAGGTATGTATATACATATATATAAAATAAAAATAACAATTAAATTTAAATATTATATGAGAGGTACATTACAATAATGAGTTTCCTTCTAAAAGAAAGAGCATTTCACTAATTTTGCATACAACTTATTTTCCCTTGAGAATTTCAACACAACCCTTGAGTGCTCTTCATAATCTTTTTCATTCTTGGAATACATATCTTGCACAAATACTTGCACAAACTGATCCAGATACTTACAAAACACACCATTAACAAGGCTTGTGAACATTGCTAGTGCATTGGTAAAACCAAATGGCACTACTACGAACTCGTAGTGCCCCAATCAAGTTTGAAAGGCAATTTTTAGGATGTCATATTCCTTAATACTTAACTGTTGTTGTCTAGATCGAAGACCGATTTTCGAGAAAGCCACTTCTCCCTTCATTTCATCGAAGAGACCATTTATTTTGGGTATCAATTACCTATTCTCTACCCTGGCTCGATTCAAGTCCCTGTAATCTATGCACAATCTTAAGGATCCATCTTTCTTTTTGACAAAAATCATTAACACACCCTAAGGTTAAATACTCGGTATTATAAATCCCAAATTTGACAGCTCTTTTAACTACATATGCAACTCACATGTTCTAGAGTCATCATTCTATACAGTGTCTTGGATATTGAATCTGCACTAAGTTTTAATTCGATTGTGAAATCAATCTCTCTCTTAAGGGGTAATATTGTCGAATCTTTGGGGAAAACATCCTCAATTTATGACGGAATTGGGTGTTGATGTATGGAGGATCCCTTCTTGTCACTTATGGCCTTGAATACATATAACTTACAACCTTTCCTTGGGCAGTGTTTTACCTTCAGCGTCGAGATGAACTGCGGGGACACTTCTCTCTTGATGCCACAAATATCAATTGATATACCTTCATCATTTAAATAAATCGTTTTATTTGTCAAACAATCCATAAAAGATCGATAAGCTTCTAGCCAATCCATTTCAATGATTACGTCATACGTCCCTAGTGCATATTCGTATCCCTTCAACTTAGTTGTGCACACCCCGAGGTTTATCCGACATTACTCAACACTAGGTCTTATTAATTGTTTTACCCATAAGCCATCTCGATTTGTTTAAAGTATTCACGCCCATATATTTCCAACCCACATTTTTCTAATGCAAATGGTGAAATTAAATTATCTGCAGCACCAAAATATAACAAAATTTTAACTTTTACATTATTTCTCATACCTAAGGTTTCTACTATAGCATATTGGCATTTAGATTGGTGGTTATCAGCCATTTCATATATTTTATGGTGGTTGCTTGTTTTTCACATTGGTGCCTTTCCTTCTCTATGGGTGTTATCGGGTTGTAACTCGGGACAATCACGTTGGTAGTCATGTCCCTTATATCCCCAATAAGAAATGTGTGGTAGACTTTGAATATAATGTCATGGGGCCCTCTGGAATGAGCTCCTTCCTTAGGACCCCATGCATCTGCTTGTAACTCCATGCATCTATCCTTGACTTGAATGAGTTCCTGAAGGTGCTAGCAAAGCTACAGTAGTAGCCATGCCATTGAAATCCCTGCTACCATTACTCTGGGTACAACTATATTTCCATATGGTGGTGACCACAAACTTCCTCCCCTGAAGGAGATCTGAGGGGCCTTCCCCACAAACCTTGGTTGTTGTGGAAATATTACTTTGTTTCCCCCTTTCAAGTTTAATTTCTTTTCTACGTAGGAGTGTTTTCAATAGTTTTCACAACAAAGGATTTTTTCCACATTTGAACTTGTGCCCTATTCTTACAGTTTCATCCTTAGATGAAACAATTTGCCTGGCATTGATCAGTGTCCATGTAAGAGACATACTTAACCAATTTCGTGAATCTGATATCATATTCTTCTATTGTGTGATTTCCTTGCACCAAAGCATGGAAGGCTCCTACTTATTGTTCTTCATAATATGTTGGTAGGTACTTCTTCCTTAACCTTTCCTCAAATAACTACCATGTGATTGTGTTGGGAGTGAGGTGCAATTTTCACTCTAGGTTACTCCAACAATTAAGGATGTTATCTCTAAGACAAAATATCATTATCTTAGCTTTTGAATTGGAAATATACTTTCTTAGTGTGAAACATCTTTTGATTCCTTCCAACCAAGCTTTTGCTCGTTTGCTAGCACAACCTTCAACAAAATTCGGAAGCTTAATATTATA
This sequence comes from Pinus tabuliformis, assembly GCA_031772625.1. Taxonomy (NCBI): domain Eukaryota; kingdom Viridiplantae; phylum Streptophyta; class Pinopsida; order Pinales; family Pinaceae; genus Pinus; species Pinus tabuliformis. Next base: position 825,233,628 of record CM062805.1, read on the forward strand.
GAGATCCCTCGTAATTTCCTTTATTGAAGGTCCTCTATCAAAGTCCCTTGATCCTTCGGGGTTGCCGACTCTTAATGGAGGGTGATTTGCCTCCACCTCAACTATTTGGAACCCTCTTAATGTTTTATTAGTTGCCTCTAGGGAGTGGAAGATGAGAGCCAACCTTGGTGAGAGCGGTGGTGGATTTGGTGGAGGTGGTCCTTGTGATGACCCTCCCTAACCCTGATTTCCTCATTTCCTTACCATTTTGAATGGGTTGAATACATGCATGGCACATAAGTCTCATTAGTATAGCTCAGGACAATTATGACTCTTCTTTGACTCACACATGCATACATAAGGGTGGGCGTAAGTTTCCCTTTAATTATGCCTGTAAACAAGTGTTATTGATATTGAGCAAATCCCCATGGATCTACTAAATCCTCTCGTGTACGAGCTCTATGTAACTTCTAACTCTCTATTAATACTAGCTAGGTTAGCATTGCAATGCACTTATCAGTCATCCTTTCACATCTTCCTAGCATTAAATTTTCCCTTTTTGCGATCTCAATTAATTATTAGATCATTTACATGGAGGTTTAAACACAAGGTAGTAACCGTATTTTAGTTAGTTAAGGTCCCCATTAATTAATTATTCTTAGCCATATAAATTTAATAAAAAAATATTTAAGAAGAAAAAATAATAAAAAATAATTTGTTGATTTTATGATTATGTATAATAACTCAAAAAAAGTAAACAATAAAAATTTTAAATAAAACAATAGAAGAAAGCAAATGACTAACACATATATAAAAATATATTGAATAAAATTATAGTTAAATATATATATAAGAAGGGTCCCTACACCTAGAGCTCATGTGGGTCAGGGCCTTACACGAGACCCATGTGCCACCCTTCTCACTCCTCGAGGCTAAACCACCCACGCCTACTCTTTTGTTGATAATCATACTCCAGACATTGCATTGGTAGCTCAAAACTCTTTTGTAATGCAGTGGGATGTAGCTCTTCTAGTAGATTACTCGCTTTGTATTTGCTTCATGTTATAATGTTTCCTAACTTCAACCATGAATATTGTTGCTTCTAGATGGTGACATTCACTCAAGTTATTGTGAATCACTTAGATGATGCCCATGAGCTCATTAACTATGTAATTTACATGGCACTTCTACATAGAAACCTTGTATATATCGATGATGGTCACAATCCTATTGACATTCAACACCCCACTTTTAGTTAGAAACCTGTTCCATTTTGTCTATTGCCCAAGCCAAGCAATCCGAAAAGTTTGGAAGCAACGATGAACATGACAAAATAATTCCTAAAAGCAAAAATAAATTTAGTGATGGTAGGTGGGAAAAATACGAGGGTTGCTAAGGCAAAAAGTGCATTTGTGGAATCCATAGATGCATCAGGTTATATTGTGGTTGTAATGCCATATGTTAAGGGATAGGTTCCTGAGACTCATTGTGTTGCCTCCTCCCACATTTATCAAAATTCACAAGCTCGTCAGGGTAAACATGAGATGAGTGTCCCTATGACATGAACAAACCTCCAATTTCCAATTATGAAAGTGGGGTTGACACACCTACAACTTAAAGACATCCCTCAGAAACACGAGATCACCCAGAAGTTAGTCCACAACCTTTGATGACCAGATCTGAGTTGGAACTGCTTTTCCACAAGCTTAACCCCCAACCGCACACACAACACAACATACATGTAGTAATAAACCTCCAATCACACTCATAAACTAGTCTTCATGCATTTATGACCTCTTGTTACTTACTGCAAAATGTGTTTTCAATTGTCCAAAGAGTAAATGAGAAGAGAAGTTTGTAGTCATTTTCCAAGTAGCAGAAGGACTAAAAGCCAACATCAGACCCTCTCCATTGGAAATGTCTCTGAACAATATTTCCAATGATATGTGGAAGTCCAAAAATGGACTCCTGGATCAAAATATATGGTATGTTGAAGTTTCAAGGATTAAAGCCTCAAGAAGGAAAGAATATCGACAATCGCATATCAGAGGTCCAGAATATCGGAGATCACATATCGGAGGTCCAGAGATATCGACGATCACATATCGGAGGTCTGGCATACAAGTGAACCGACCAAGTAGCTGAAGCAGAACATCATGGCAAAGACGTGGTCTGATCAGAGGCAATCACGGGAAGTGGCATGGATATATTTTGTTATGATTATCATCTAGTTTTCTCATGTTTTATTAAGCTGTAATTTTTGTATTTTAAAGAAAGGAATCAAATTTGTTGTAATGATTTGGGTGGCAGATCCTTCGCATGCTGAGACAGCTAGTCGATCAAACAACTGGAACTCAACTAAGATATTTTTGTAACTATTTTTCAAGCTCTCTCTCTCCTTATAAAAGGATGGAAGAAACGCTTAAAGAACGTTCAGGATTTTTGGAAAGAACTATTGAAAGGGCCTTTTCCTGTTTTCATGGAGCCAGTGTTATGAATCTTGATGTATGCACATTTCAAAGAATATTAATACGAGATTTCTGGTGATTCCAACTTATTGGATTGCAATATGTTCATCTCCCTTTGTGTTTTCATATATGTTAAATATTCTTCTTAGATTTCATGTCACGTAGATGTTAGACATATTTCTCATTAGATGGAGATTCGTTTCGATCAAGTTATTGATGGAAAATGCATGTATCAGATTCATTTCGATCAAGTTATTGATGGATAATGTTTGTATTGATATGGAAATTAAGTCTTTAAAAAGCGCTCCATGTATCTTAGCATTCATAAACATTTCCTTTCTCTTGTTTATCTATAAATCAAGATATATAGAATTCTTAAAGTTTAAGCTATGTATGATTCATTTCTCCTCTACTGTCTTCTACCATTACATATGTCTTAACAACTGATTTGTTGCAAGCTCTCAATCTGATTTGGCCACCACAGACTGAGGATTATTTCTTGTGTATTCATGTGTGTACGTTGGTTCATACATTGTATCTTTATGAATGGTTCTAAACCAATCCTATTTGAATTCCTTGTGACAAACTATGGTGCTACAAGCCCTTAAGACAATTCTGACAACACTAATTAAGATGTCCTAGGCGTTGGTCTCCTATCAGCCTAGAGGCTATCTCTAAGAGTGACAACATCTTTCTAGCGCCATTGTCAGGGAACGAATCAAAATAATTTTCCCTGTGTACGATAATTTTTACATTCCCTACGTTGGGTGATCAAGGGAAATGTGGGTTGAAGATATCTCACCTTGGTGAATCCACTATTTGAATCGTATTGTAAACACCCTCGAGACTCCATTGGCTATATCCTTATTTGGTCATCCTAGCTTTAAGGAGACATGATACTCGCTCTAATTCTAAACAACATAAAACTTCCCCTACATTTGAACATGAGATCACTCACCTAAAGGGGTTTTCAAAATGGTCTTTCCTACATTCTTGGCCAACAAATTTGCCCCATTAGATTTTTCTTTTGTTGTCGGTTATCCCCATCATGTTCCTTCAGTTCATGAACGGTATACCTATTTGCCTAGATTCAGTGGAAACATGGATAGAAGGTTGGACCAGCACCTCAATGATTTTCATGAATGCATGGAAAAACAAAGTATTGTTTTTGAAAATGTGAAAATGAAATTGTTCATGTATTCTTTAGATGAATATGCTAGAGTTTGGTACAAAACAATACCTCAGTGCAGCATATCTTCCTAGAAGAGATTTCACATAGCATTTAATCTTTTTTGCAAAAGATTATATCAACCAGGTGCTCTATTTAAATATTTTTGTGCACATTTTAATGTTGAAAATATTTCTGAAGTTAATGATCATGCTCAAGATGTTTGTGGGGCTCAACTCCAAGAAAACATATACTTGCATCAAAAAGAATCACTCAATGATCAAGAAAGGGAAGAAGGAGACATTATCAAGATGAAAATAAACCCTCGGAGATCTTATTCTACCGAATTTGATGATTCTCCTTCTTATGATGTGTATGACTCCAATGGGGAGTCGAGCGATGCAGAACCACAACCATCTCAGTCATGGGAAGTTGCACAAAAAGAGGAGGCCCACCATGAGGTTAACAAGGAGGCTCCAATTTATGATTCACATCCTTCACCTTGAGAACAAGTTCAAGAACCTTCTCCAATCTATGATTTAGATGATTCAGAGGATTACAAGATGGCTGCATACTTTCAAAGGGATTTTCTTACAAATAAGTGGGGAGAACATGATCAAAAAAAACTTCTTCAAGAGGAGACCAAAGTTGAAGAGCCAATAAATGTTTGTGGTTTCTTGTTGCGGAAATATTCCTCCCTAAAAATTGTTCAAGAAAGGGAGACAACTATAAATTTTTCTCATCAGTTCCATGATCTAGTAGTCGACTACATGGAATATTTCTTTGGCCTTCAACAGTATACATAAATTCCAAGGTATGTGTCAAATTTTTGGTCTGAATTTCTTATGGGGTGCATGCCTTTTTTTGTCACTGGTTTTCAAGAACACAACCGATTCAGAAGGTTCATGGAGGAGATTAAAATAGTTGGGCATCAACTATCAAGTTGGGGGCACATATCAAAAAATTTGTCCAAATATTTTATGTGGTACATGCTTGTTTTAATTGTTCAATTTCTAGAGAATGATGGCATAAGGTCCAATACTCTGATATTGAGATGGTATCATAGGAAGGTTGAATTCACTTGGGTGAATTGAGCCTTGTACATAAGTAGGAGTTGTACATAAATAATCTCACCAGGTGAGCATTTAATTTCCAGTTTCTAGAAGTGATAGTTTTGCATTTTAGTATTATGAGGAAAGGACTCCCAACAAATAAATTTCCACGGATATTTTCTAGTTTTATAGGTTCAATGTATTTTTTGACTCCATGCCCAATGGTGAAGGCTACTAGTTTACAAGTTATTAATACCTTTCCAGCAAGGCATTGTCCCATATTGGAGCCAATGTTATTCCTTACTGCAAAATGTGTTTTTAGTTGTCCAAATAGTAAATGAGAAAGAATTTTATAGTCATTTTCCAAGCAGCAGAAGGACTCAAAGCCTACATCGGACCCACCCTATTGGAAATCACTCTGACCAAGCTTTCCAATGATATGTAGAAGTCCAAAATGGACTCCTAGATCAAAAGATATGGTCTACTGAAGTTTCAAGGATTAAAGCCTCAAGAAGGAAAGAATATCGGCAATCGCATATCAGAGGTCTAGAATATCAGAGGTCCAGAGATATCGGTGATCGCATATCAGAGGTCCAAAGATATCGATGATCGCATATCGAAGGTCAAGCATACCAGCGCATTGCAACACCAGAGCATCAAGCGTATCGGCGACTGGATATCAGAGGTCCTGGCATATCGTAAATTGAAGAATCAGAACTTCTAAAAGTGTAAACCTTTTGAAAGTTGCGATATTCAAAAAGTTCTGATAATGTTAAAAACTGTCAAGAATGCCAATAAAGGATTAACAAAGGATTTCATCGCAAAACTAAAGGTGGGCGATATTTTTTCTCTCTCCTCTAGTCGGACATGTGGTGACATATGATTGGTTCCAATAAATCTATAGTGGCATCTAACATCAGCATGACATGGTGGTACGTAAGGACACGTGGCAGGAAATTTTGGTGTTTTGAGAGGGCCTAAGGGGGAAAATCTAGGTGACACATGTCACCACTCATAAGGTGCCACGTGGAAGTGATGATGTCATATTGGAGATCGCATATCGGAGGTTGAGGATGTCAGTGCTTTGTAACACTTGATACTTGACAAAGTTTCAATAAGGGGGCTCTGATATTTGGCTGGCACATGGTCAAGAAGAACTTAAAGAACCAAGGTTGGAGAGTTGTTAACAAAGGGAGAATGGTCCCCGACAGGAGTTTGAAGGCCTAGCACCTTAAGGCTAAACAACGGGTCATGACCCTCGGTCTTATGGGATGCACTTTTCAAGGAGCAATGGAAACAGGGCCAAGGGCATCGAAACTCATTTTTTTCATAATGTCTTTTAAGAATAAAGTTCTGATGAATTGTAGCTCCGAAGTGGAATTATGGAAATGTTATAGGACATAGTGGGCTCTGATAGTGTAACGCATATGTGTTAAAAGATGGATAAGTTGGAAATTGTGTTATAGAACACCACTAAGTCCATCACGGGTGATTGGTCCCAACTCCATAAAATGGGGAGTTCAAGCAGTTAAGGTGAAAATGACAAGTGAACCGGCCAAGTAGCTGAAGCAAAACATCATGGCAAAGACGTGGCCTGGTCAGAGGCAATCACAAGAAATGGCATGGAGATATTTTTCTATGATCATCATTCAGTTTTCTCATGTTTTGTTATTCTGTATTTTTTGTATTTTAAAGAAGGAATCAAATATGTTGCAATGATTTGGGTGGCAAAGCCTTCGCACACCGACATAGCTAGTCGATCAAATAGATGGAAATCAGCTAAGATATTTTTGTAATTGTTTTTCAAGCTCTCCCTCTCCTTATAAAAGGAGGGAAGAAACACTTAAAGAAGGTTTAAATTTTTTTGAAATAACTCTTGAAAGGGCCTTTTCCTGTTTTCATGAAGGCAATATTATGAATCTTGATGTATGCACATTTCTCAGAAGATTAATACGAGATTTTTGGTGATTCCAACTTATTGGATTACAATATGTTCATATCCCTTTGTGTTTTCATATATGTTAAATATTCTTCTTAGATTTCATGTCACATAGTTGCTAGACATATTTCTCATTAGATGTGGATTCGTTTCGATCAATTTATTGATGGATAATTATTTTATTGATGTGGAAATTTTAAAAAGCGCTCCATGTATCTTAACATTCCATAAACATTTCCTTTCTATTGTTTCTCTCTAAATATAGATATATAGAATTCTTAAAGTTTAAGCTCTATATGATGGATTTCTCCTTTACTGTTTTCCACCATTACATCTGTCTTAACAACTGATTTGTTGCAAGTTCTCAATCTGATTTGGCCACCACTGCCTGAGTATTATTTCCTGTGTATTCTTGCATGTACGTTGGTTCATACATTGTATCTTTATGAATGGTTCTGAATCCATATTATTTGAATTACTTGTGACAAACTATGGTGTTACAAGTCCTTAAGATAAATCTGATAGCACTAATTAAGATGTCCTAGGCACTGGTCTCCTATCAACCCAGAGGTTATCTCTAGGAGTGACAACATGACCTAAAATCCTCAGTTCAGTGCCAATGGTTCCAAGATCTAAGCCAATTTTTCAGGCTAGCCTTTAGACCACTACCCAGAACTGTTTGTAACTTTCCAGAATGTAATCAAAGGTAATGACAAGCCAACCAATAAAAAATCAAGCAAGAACTTGAGCCAAATATGCATAACACATAACAAACATTTCGTCAAACATATGGAAAACATGTAAGCTACAGGTGATGAATGCATATCTGATCATAAACTAATTGTCTTCATATGATAATCACCAAGAAAGCTCCAAGCCATCTCTAGCTAGCTACAATAGCACTTGCTTGTCCATGCATTCATCAACCATTCAAATTTTCATCAAAACATGTCAAGAGCCATAGATAACATACATCATATAACTAGCATATAAACCAAATCGAAACCATGGAAAATCAACCACAAAATCATGAGCATAATCACCACAAATGCTCATATATCACATTAGGAAAATATATCATATTAACATATTAAAATTCCAACCAGGTCGGGGACTTCCATGTACCACCTAACAAGAGATTGGGTTGAACCAAATATCTCTTTCATCCAATCACCCCCACACCATATTCCAAGCATGAATGTGGGATCTCATGGAATAAACCAAGGCAAAACCAACCAGGGCTTCTAGAGGCCAAACAACCTCAACCCTCAACCATAGTGATTCCACCTCTATAGTCTGGAAATCACTAACATCAACAAGATCGGTCTCTGCCCAAGTTGTCGATGGCTCAAGGAACTAATAACCCAACCCACAACCTTCCAAGGCTTCAAAGTGTTTGTTCCAAATGCAGCTCCAGGAACTAGTAACTCAACCCACCAAGGGCTCAAGAGTGTTTATCCCACCTACGACTCCAAGAACTAACAACTCAACCCAAGTTGTTACGAGGCTTCCAAAGCATTTTTTCCAACCCACATTCATAGATAACCTGAGCACCAATAAAAAAACAAGTGGAAAACCCACAAATTCATAGTTATCCAGGAAATGGCAAGGCAAGCCTAAAACCACTGTCAATCAAGGAAAATATCCATGTCAATGACAACACATAACCAAGGAATCACATGCATCCAAAAATCAGCAAGGAAATCACAAATGCAACCTATTACCTACAGAGTATCCCTATTGTAGTTGTTGATCCAACTGTCCCCTTGCACTCCCTTGCTTTCCTTTGCTTTCTTTCTCTAAACCCAATGAATGCTAGAGTGCTCCAAGCATGGGGGCTTCACTAGGGGAGCAATACCATACCACGTGGGTTCATATTGGGGGATATATATTGAGGAAAAATGGTATAATATATTGGGGGATATATAGGGGATAAATGGTTTTTATATTGGTAGGTATAAAAAATGGAGCTCAAAGTCAATGAAAAAATATAAAGGGGTATAAAAAATGTTAATGAAAAAATGGATACCCACAATATCTAGTGGAAATAGGGGTTTTTTAAATTGGGAAGGCATATTGGGTTTGTCTTGGTAGGGGGTTAAATAATGTGACTGTTAGGGGTATTTTCCAATATGTAGTCAAATTAGGGGTATTGTTTAATATTCCACAAACGCACGTGATAAGTCGGAGGTTCATTGAGTGAAGCCCCCATGGCTCCAAGCACACTCCAAAAATTCTCTAAGTGTGCAAAAGCATGAGAGAATGAACTAGAACTCCACCACAAAACTATCAAAAATCTTTAACACTAATCAGAAGTTGTGAATTGTTTCTCTGGTGCCTTTTTATCATTGATGTCTCTATTTTCTTCATTTTCCTTCATTTTTCCTCTAATTTCCCTTGCATGCAAATCTATGTCCCTTCACCTTCCTTTTCTCCTATTTTCCTTTATTTTCATAAAGAAAATTCCAATTATTGTCTCTTTTCCTTTACCAATGATTTTTCCAATTTCCATACCCATAAATAATCTGGAAGTGGTGCCTACTAAAGTGTTTTCCCAACGTTTAGGTTGTAATATGTGTCCCATGACCTTGGTCTTATTTTATTTACATTGAAAATCAACCATGGGTTGTTACAAACCCCTCCCCCTTAGGGTAACACCGACCTTGATGTTTAATTACGCTTATATCCAGCAAAACATGTTGCCCATGGAGATTTATAACCCATCTCAATGAAACATTTACATCATACCAAACCACTGAAAACATGAACACCATACTACTTATTAGAGTTGTATAACACAGCTCGATGCAGTATCTATAACACACTGGTTATTGGAGCTTTATAACACAACTCATTGCAATATCTATAATACACATATGTATAAATAAATATAAACCAAAACACATAAACCAAACACATCTTGTCAACCAGCAAATAAAGAATGATACATAGCCCACATCTGATCAGTGATCTCCCATGTAACTTCATTGGGCCCAAAGTGCTTCCACTGCACTTTAACCTACTCGATTACTTTGTTCCAAAGCATCAATTGTTCCTGCTACAAAATGCACTAAGGTTCTACCTGGAATTCTCCCTTTGGTTCCACCTGTAATACAAACCAATCAATCACATGATCATCATCCTGGACATACTTATTAAGCAATGAAACATGGAAAACATATGAACTTTCATTGTTAGTAGCAGTGCAAGTCGGTAGGCCATTGGTCCAATCCTCTCAAGGATCTCAAAACGCCCACAATACTAAGGTGCCAGCCTGACACATGAACCAATCCTCAAGGAACTCCTCTTGGGCTTGATGCCCAAGTACACATGCTCCCCAACATGAAAGTCCTTGAATTCCCTATGTTGATTTGCATAAATCTTCTACATGTCCTGTGTTGCCTTCAAATTCTTTTGATAACCTGCATCTTTTGCTCCATTTTAGCCAACATATATGGTCCAATCAATACCATGTTCATTGTATCACTCTAGCTAATATGAGTATTACAACTCTGCCCATAGAGAGCCTCAAGTGGACTCATCTTCAAGGACTCTTGATACCCATTATTATATGCAAAGACTACCAGTGGAAGGTACTCCTCCCACTTCCTCTGTTGATGCATGACATACATCCTCAACATGCCCTCAAGAATCTTGTTAGCCCTCTTTGTCTGTCCATCTTTCTATGGATGATAAGTTTTACTAAAGGCTAACTTTGTCCCCAAGCCTACAAACGACTCCTTCCAAAACCTGGAAATGAAGTTGGAATCTCTGTCTGATATAATCTTCTTGGGAACACCATGCAATATCATTATCTCCCTTATGAAGATTTGAGCTACATCACTAGTTGAATTCACATATTTTACTGCAATGAAGTGAGATACCTCACTAAACCTGTCAACCATATCCAGATGGAATCATGTTGTCTTGATGTCCTTGGAAAACCTACAATGAAGAGAGCTACCTTACTAAACCTGTTAACCATAGCCATGATGGAATCATGTTGTCTCAGTTTCCTTGGAAAACCTGCAATGAATTCCATGGAAATGACATCCCATTTCCACTCTGAAATCGAAACAGTCTACAATAAACTAGTTGGGTTCTTTCACTCTGCTTTTACCTATTGATAGTCCAAACGTCTAGTAACAAACTCAACCACCTCTTTCTTAAATATCAACCAATGATAGAACTTCTTAATTGTTGTAAATGTCTTATGATATCCTAGGTGACCTAACTACAGATTGACATGAAACTTCCTCAAGATAAGCTTCTTGAACTCACTATTATCCAGCAGATAAATCTTGTTCCTGAATCTCACCAAACCATTTTCCATGAGGTGATACTCCTCATCCCTATCACCTTCATCCTATTGTTGTAACATGTGCCTTAGTTGTTGGTACCTATCATCATTTTGTCCTGCTTATAAGATCTGCTCCTATAAATTTGTCCCATAAGAGCTCACAACTGAAATATGAGTTACCTGCACTCTTTTACTAAGATCATCTGCAACCTTATTCTCCTTTCCCTTGATGTGCTTAATCTAAAAGTCAAACTCACTGAGGGTAGCCAACCATCTAGATTTCCTAGCATTTAGATTGGTTGGTCAAATAAGTACCTCAGTCCACTATGATCACTCATCAGAATAAACCTTGTGCCAAGGAGATAATGTCTCCACATCTTTAGTGCATAAATGATAGCTACAACTCAAGATCATGAGTCACATAGTTCCTCTCATGCTCATTCAGTTTACTTGACTCATAGAATACCACCTTCCCTTCCTGCATCATGACTCCACCAATTCCTTACTTGCAAGCATTTGTACAAATTACAAACTCCTTATCAGGACCTGCAATCTTCAAGACTAGATAATTTGTATGCAAATGCTTCAATTTCTCAAAACTAGTTGCACACTCTTTGATCCATTCAAAATTCTTCGGTTTCTTATGCAAATATTTAATAAGATAACCAATATATGAGAAGTTCATAATGAACCTCCTGTAATAACCTGTTAGTTCCATGAATGGTCTCACCTCATCCAAATTCCTAGGAGTTGGCCACTCCATGATAGCTTTAATCTTTTCTGGGTCCACTGTTATACCTTCCTTGGAAATAACATGCCCCAAGTAATGAACTTTAATCTAAAATAAATTTCACTTCCTAAGCTTGGCATGCAAGTGATGCTCTCTCAACAATATCAACACTGTTGCTATGTGCTCTTCATGCTCTTCCTCATTCTTAGAATATATCAATATATCATCAATAAACATTATCACAAGCTTGTCTAGATAAGGACACAACACATTGTTCGTCAAACACATGAAAGTAGTTGGAGCATTAGTAAGACAAAGTGAAACCACCACAAACTCATAATGCCCATACCTGGTACGGAATGTGGTCTTGTAAATATCCTCTTCTTTGATGTGCACCTGATGATATCCTGATCTCATATCAGTCTTTGAGAACACTACTGCTCCCTTCAACTGATCAAATAAGTCATCAATTTGCGACAAAGGATGCCTGTTCTTGATAGTCACCTTATTCAACTACCTGTAATCAATGCACAACCTAAGAGTATTGTCCTTCTTCACAAACAACATTGGTTCACCCCAAGGCGATACACTTGGCCTTATGTATCCCTTATCAAGAATCTCCTTAAGCTACAGCTTCAATTCCACCAATTCTAGAGTGATCGTCATGTACAGTGCCTTGGATGTTGGTGTTGCTCCCGACATAAACTCAATAGAAATGTCCACCTATCTATGAGGAGGAAAACCCGAAATGTCTACGAGGAAGACACCCTGAAATTGCTGCAAAACATGATACTTCTTGAAGACATCCTCATCCTATACATCCTTCCCTGCAAGATTTTCCTGCATATCTATGATTGTTCTCACTGATGTAGGCTTATTCTTTCCCTGCAAGATTCTTCTTTTCCCATCATCATACAGGCACTCATAGCCTAATCATGGTAGTCCACTTTAGTCCTGTGAATGAACAACTAATCCATGCCCAAAATCATATTGTATGAACGCAAAGGAAGCACATTTAGATGTGTTGATGTAGGCATACCATTCAGCTCAAATGCACAAGATTTCACCCAATGATGAACTCTTCTCTTGGTCCTTGTAGCCAACTACACCAACCAAGATTTTGCATGCACTTATTTATTCAAGCAACACTTATCCACCAATTCTAGACTGATATAACTATAGTTAGATCCAAGGTCAATCGAAATGGAAACAACTTGATCAGAAAACTTACATTTCATCTCAATAATGGATGCCTAATGATCAGCCTACCTATTATCCACTATTGCATAAATCCAAGGAATACTCTGCCCAACATATCCAATTTTCTATGCCTCCTGAGCAGTATAAATGTGAGGTTTTTTACCCTGGTGCAAAAAAAATCTGTTTTGCGATTCTCTCCACCACAAGTCCAACACTGCAAAGGCTTCATGCCATCACCCTTATTCTGCTCCTCATGCTAAAATCTATGTCCTATATCAATTGCATTGAACTTCTTGTAAGGTGCCACATTCTCCTTATCACCTACATCCTGAGGTCTTCCTCGCTTCTTAGCCCACTTTCCTTTAGTATTGTCATTACCTTTCCATTCCCACGTAGGCTCAGACTTATGCTTAAACTACTCAGAACAATGCTTCAACTTCCCGATGACTCCCTCTAATGACCGAGGCTCATCATACTCAATACAATCTTTAAATTCTAAAGGAAATCCATTGATGAACATTTTAACCTTCATCTTCTCATCCTTGATAAGGCACATACCTCAACAACTCCAAAAACTTAGTCGTGTACCCTTCATCTTCCATAAACCCCATATTCAACTCATAGAACTCCTTAGCCTTTCTATCATAATATCTCTTTGACAAGTGATTCTTCCTAAAGAGTATTTTAAACTCATTCCAGCTCAACTCCTCCATCCTGATGTCTCTGACACGCTTCACATCTTCCCACCACATATTCGCTCTTCCCTTGAGACTGAAGACCACTATCTTGGCTTTCATATTCTTTGAATATTCATACACTTCAAAAAACTTCTTGATCCCAAGCAACCATGATTATGCATCTTATGGTTTCTTCACATCCCCGTCGAAAGTAGGAGGCTTGGCTTTCTTGAACTCTTATAGAAAGTATTGCTTATTACTCCTCCTACAAGGATGTTGGTAGTAATTATGATGATGATCTCTCTCTAAACCAAAACTAGAATGGAACCCATAAGCACAACCTCTTCTGTCAGGTGTATCCAACCATCTTCCACCTATGACTGTGTCATCCCTATTCAACTTGTGTCCTAATTAAGACCTGCTACCATATGCCCCATTAGTTATTTCCTCTTGTGCATAACTAATTCTTGGATGTCTACGACTCTACAAACCTGATAATATCTTAAGGATCACTGCATATACCTCTTCTTGCTTTTCTATAGCTATGGCAAGTATTTCATATGATTCAATCAACCTGTTATCGTATGTCTTGCAACTTTTTATTTATGCCTTCAAACTTCTTAGTGTATCTTCTATATCAGGAGAGTACACATCTCCTTGTTGCTCAACTAATCTATAAGGAGACTCATGAGAACTACAGTCCACCATTGTGCTCATCATCTATGATCTTTTATTTCCTACAAACATGTCATGTTAGATAAACCAAATATAGATATAATCGAAATCATACCTCAGTGAAGTCCAAGGCAAGGTATCACATCTACACAAATCAGTCCAAATTAGCACAACATACATGTGTTTGTGTTTATATATATATATGTGTGTGTGTGTATGTGTGTGTGTGTGTGTGTGTATAATGACACCAACATATCAACCCATTGACATCATGCATGATAATTCAAACTGTAACACCGACTATATACGTGACGACCATAGTTACTACAATGCATGGATACGACTGACATGCATGCATAACAATCACATATAGCCCATCCAGTCCAAGTGTTTGAACCTAAAAGCTTTGATACCACCCTATAGCATCAGATATCACCCAAAGAGAATGGAGACCTGCTTTGATAACACCCTGTAACCACCCCTCCCACATTTACCCAAACTCACAAGCTCGTCAGAGTAAACATGAGACGAGTGTCTCTATGGCATGAATCGACCTCCAAGTTATAGTTATGGAAGTGCAGCCGACACACCACCAACTTACTGACATCCCTCAAGAACACTAGAGCACCCAGAAGTCAGTCCACAACCTTTGATGGCCAGATCTTGAGCTAGAACCACTTTTCCACAAGCTTAACCCCCAACTCCACACACAACACATTATGCATGCAATTATGAACCTCCAACCACATGCATAAGCCAATAACCATGTGGTTATGAACTAAAATTATAAGTTCAATGCCAATGGTTTCGAGATCTGAGCCACCTTTTCAGGCTAGCCTCTAGACCACTGCCCAGAATTTCCTGTAACTTTCCAAAATGTAATCAAAGGTAATGACAAACCAAACAATCAAAACTCAAGCAAAAACTTGACCCAAATATTCTGAATCCATAAGATACATTTCGTCAAACATATGGCAAACATGTTAGCTAAAGTTTGTGAATGCATATATGATCATAAATTGATAGTCTTCAACTGAGAATCACCAAGAAGGCTCCAAGCCCTCTTTAGCTAGCTGAAATAACACTTGTTAGTCCATACATTCATCAACTATTCAAATATTCATCAAAACATGTCAAGAGCCATAGGTAGTATACATCATATAACCAACATATAAACATAATGGAAACCATGGCAAATCAACCATAAAATCACCATCATAATCACCACAAATACTCATAGATCACATTAGGAAACTATCTCATATTAACATATGAAAATGCCAACCAAGTCAGGGACTTCCACATACCACCCAACCATAGATTTTCCTGAACCAAATCTCTCTTTCATCAAATCACCTCCACACCATATTCTAAGCATGAATGTGGTATCTCATGGAATAAACCAATACAAAAACAACAATGGATTCCAAAGGCCAAACCACCTCAATCCTCAACCAAAATGATTCTACATTTACGATCAAAAAATTACTACATCAACCAGATGATTCTCTACCCAAGTTGTCCATGGCTCCAAGAACTAGTAACTCAACCCACAGCCTTCTAGGGCTCTAGAGAATTTGTTCCAAAAGTGGATCCTGGAACTAGTAACTCAACCCACCAAGCGCTCCAGAGCGTTTGTCCCAACCTGCGACTCCGAGAACTAGTATCTCAACGCAAGTTGTTCCAGGGCTTCCAGAGCGTTTGTTCCAACCCACATCCATAGGGAACTGAGCATCAAGCACAAAAACAAGTGGAAAAACTACAACACCATGGTTATCCAAGAAATTCCAAGGCAAGGTTGAAACCACTGTCAATCCAGGCAAATATCCATGCCAATGACAACACATAACCAAGGAATGACATGCATATACCATGCATCCAAAAATCAGCAAGGAAATCACACATGCAACCTATTACCTGCAAAATATCCCTATTATAGTTGTTGATCCGGTTGTCCCCTTGCGCTCCCTTGCTTTCCTTTGCTTTCTTTTTCCAATCCCAATGAATGTTAGAGTGCTCAAAGCATGCTCCAAGAATTCTCTATGTGTGCAAGAGTATGAGAGAATGAACTATAGCTCCACCAAATAACTAAAAAAAAAAATCTCTAACACGTATCAAAAGTTGTGAACTGTTTCTCTGATGCCTTTTTATCATTGATGCCTCTATTTTATTTATCTTCCTTCATTTTTCCTCTAATTTCCCTTGCATGCAAATATGTGTCTCTTCACTTTCCATTTCTCCTATTTTCCCTTATTTTCATAAATAAAATGTCAATTATTACCTCTTTGCCTTTACCAATTTCATAGCCAGAAATAATCCACAAGTGATGCCCACTTAAGTGTTTTCAAAACATTCAACTTGGAATACGTGTCCCATGACCTTGGTCTTATTTTATTTACGTAGAAAAACAATCAGGGGTTGTTATACTCATCCTCATTTCAAAGGGACATACTGGGGTGCAACAAGTATTACATTATGTGCTAAGATAGTTGAGTCTACATATGCATATTTACTTGCAAGGCCTATTTTCAATGACTATAGTTCCATGTTCCCATTCTAGTTGCATGTTTAGTTCCATGTTCAAATTTAGTCAACGTCCACTTTTCAAATCAATTGACTTTCTTATTGTTTTTTTTACAAGAACGGGTATGGGATTATATTAAACTTTGGCCAAAATGCCTTTCACCGATTACATTTGGTCGAGCATAGCCCTTAAACTTTCTTCCACTAGCTGATCAGAGGTCCCAAATCCTGGGTACCCGCGAGCTTTATTCAAGACTATCGATTCTATCTATGTTATTTTCCCTATCTTAAATAGACCAATTGACTTTCTTATTGTTGTGGTCACTTTCTATTCTAGTTTGGTGTATTAGTAAAGGATTTATTTTTACAACTAAGATAAGTTGAAGGTTATCGATATGCCTGACTGAAGAAATATGTTATAATAAATCATGTCCACATACTAAATATCTCCATGTCTCCTCTTCCACATGGACTTGTTATATGGTCCTGTAAATGTTTGATTGTTACATACATTTATAAAATATCAATAATTGTTCGAGTCTTAACTATCATCATCATTATCTATATGCTAGGGTTATGGTATTCAAACTAATCCCACCTTACTAAAGCAAGAGATGGTTAAAAGGAAAATAATTATCGCAAGAAAAAAGAGTGGTAGTAGCAATGTTGCTTCTACATTTGGTGTTGGTGGGAGGAAGAGGTGAGCACAAAGGCTCCAATGAGCACATCTACACTTGGAAGTGCTAGCAGCCCATCGTCATCTTACGCAAGGAAACCCCATCACTTTAGACCTAGAAATGTTACTCTCAGGGAGATTGAGTGCTACTAGATTAGCTTCAAGCTCCTCATTCCAGTTCTACCATTTGCTAGAAGTTGATTATCTATTATTCTCTAGTGGTGAAGCGATGGACTATGGAAGCCTTGGTAGCTTTACTAGAGGATTTTAAAACTTGGTAGGTATGGATCTTACAATTATAATAGGTTTTGGTAGTCGAAGACTATATTGTCCACCTATTTAAGGGCACAAACTTGTGTGTGTTTCATGCATAGTATGTTACAATGTGTAAGTTGAACTTGAAGACTTCTAAAATTACCAATTACACACTTTAATGCTTTATACTTTCTTGGAATATTTTAGATTAGTTTGTGGTCTTATGTTGCAAACAAAAGTGTCCAATCATCTATTTCCATCGTTTTTACCATAATTATGATTATTATAATCTTATAAACTTTTAGAGGTGTATTTCTCACAGTGTGTGGGTTTATCATGGTATATCCATATTGCTATCATGGGAAAACATAATTGCATGGGAACTCATCTATTATGTTTGGAGGGCCATTCCTCGAGTTCCCACATTTCAGGGAACTTTAGGACAAGTGAGGAATGATCCTTTTGAAAGGGAATGACATTGATCTTCCCTTCGATTTCTTGCCTAAAAAGGGAGCACAAATTTTGAGTGATTCCTAAAACTTGTACCCTAATATCTCATGTTCTCCTTTCTAGAAATTCATGCTACATAGGAATGTTGTCAATGCTACTAAAATAATAAATTACACTTAAACATATAAGTTTTGTAGAATTACATGTTCCATCGAAATCGCAAGAAATATTGGGTAACGCCCCCATATGGTTTGATTTTTGTTTCAATTATGATTATACACCTTGTGTTCATGAATATGATGCAATGGAGAAGCATTCATGCATTGTTGCATGCATTAATGTAAGTAGACTCTAGAGATCTTCCATAAGACTTATGCATCATCAGTGTGCTACAGGAATATATACAATGTTGTCTAGGTAATAGGTTGTGGGATGACAACATCTCCTTAGCTATAATGGTGACACAAATTTGCAAAAAAAAGCATGCAAAATTGCCTTTCACAAGGTCATATTTCTAATATTGTTTGATTGGGTCAGGTTTTTGGAGTTTTTTTTTTCAATACAAGTCATCTATAACATATTGTAAGCCCACCTTGGAAGGCAATGCATCTTACTAGTAGGATTGTTTTGAAGCTCAGTTTTTGCATATATATGCACCTTAGGAGAAGGCTATAGCATGTGTGAGGACCTATTTTGGGTCCTCAAACTATAACAAACTTCCACAATTTCACAACATAAAGAAAACAACATACTTAACATCTAAAGATATATTTGTCACAACATATTAAAAGCATGTAAAAAAATGAATTATGGAAATTTACATAACTTGAACATTAAGAAGAATACCTGGTTACAATGGCTCAATTGTGGTGCTAATGCTAGGACCACCTAATAGAATATGCCAACTTTCTAACTATGAGATTTTATCTTACTTCCTAGCCAAGAGAATCTCCATAGGTTCCTTAGACATCTAAACCTAAGTACAAATTGTAGCCTCTCAGATCTTCATGTCAATACCCCTCAGTGTCCAACACTAAAATCCACCTCTCAATGACATCCAAACCTTTCAAAACAATATCAACTCCAAAATTCCAAACTAAAATCCTCCCAAGTTTCCCCCAAAGTTCCCCTGTAAGAATAATAATCCTCTCTCTCCCAAGCTTCACGCAATTATCCCCTTGAGTTACTACCAACAACCCACCATTAATGTTACCAACCTCCATCCCTTTCCTTGAGCCACTCCCACATATTCTCTTATCCTCTAATTAAATTAAGGATCTATTTAGGCCATAAAGATAATAAGCAAAAATAAAAAATAATTCTATAATAATAGTAGTAATAAAATAATAATATTCACTTTTACAGTGAAACAAATCAAAATGGATTCGTGATAATCCTAATTAATTAAATATTGAATTCAAGATAAAATCATTAATTAATTATTACTAAGAATCAAGAGATAATGAATAAATTAACCACTAATCGAGCTTAATACTAATAATAGGATATTAATGTATTTGTGCTAGGTGTGGGCTACGTAGCAGAATCCTGGTGATAAGCATCTCATTGTGGCTTGATCGTTACTTCTTCCATCTAATAAACTCATTAGTTGATGCCGAGCTCAACATAATCTCAAATTTTATTAAGGATGGCAACCTAATTAACAGGGACACGCACAAACTTTGTATTGGCAGTCCCACTTTGCCTCCGCCAGTCAATGATCGATCCCACCTTGATTTGACCAATCATCCGTCACTTTAATTCTGGAATCGTCGTGATGGAGTATCCACTAGCAATCTTTATCAACCTGATCCAATGGTCTTCGCGCAATATCGCGCTCCAACAAGCACACTAGTTATTATTTTGAAATCACGCGATATCGGTGGTTTTGTGTGGGCTACGTGGCTACGTTTTGTCGCGTTCACAAAAATATTACCACTTGTGGTTTTGAACTCGTGGAATAACCACTTGCTATTTTAAAAAACCACTCCTCATTCCATCTCACGGTTCCACAACCGTCATAGTTCCATGCGCTCTTCGTTCTGTTGACAATTCACTGCTCTGTGCACTCAACATTCCATAGTCTCCTTTTGATTCATGGTTCTGCCGATTATGACTCACCGTCCTGCAACCCTTCACTGCTCACCGCTCCATTGGTCTATGATCAAAAGGGTTTCGACACATCCAAACACAAAACCTTTAAAATAACAACCTCGGCATTGTTCTATCTATATTCTTTACGTTAATACCTCATAACCATAAGAGTAACACCATAGATGATCGTGAACATGATATGCAATTACAAAGGGAATTTGCACCAGGGACAATAATACACACCATGATTCAATCCTTTATTCCAATAGATTAAAAAAAACACAGAGTCATGCCCTTTCGGCTTGATTTTTTCAAATTCTGCTCTCTATCCCATCTAATTCTCAAAGCTCAATTTTTTTTCTTCATCCCCTCGATCATTACATCTTTTCTGTTTTATTAATCAAATCCTACTTTAACTACATTCGACAACTCAATCTCCATTTTTATCAGGCTAACAATTAAATCCCTATTCTAAAGCCTCGATCCACACCTATTCTAACAAACATATTCCCTATTCTAATAAAATCAAAATATGTCGATTATTACAATAATTGAAATAAAAAATAGATTTGAGAGTTTCAACCCTCTCTACTAAAAGATGATCTGAACACTTAGGCCAATGATACTCATTTCATGTGATGCTCCTACATCAAACTCCCGGGAAAGAAAAGAATCATCCATTAGACTTTCATGGTTTACTCCATACTTATGCATCTCTACTACTGTCAACCAACTCGCATCCTCTATTGGTTGTCCCTTCCATTTGACTAAGTATTTAAAATAAACTTTTCCTCTGGTTATTTTAGTTACTCTTTTCTCCAGAACAGCTTCCACCTCTTTCTTGACTGTTTTAGGCATTTGTTCTTCCCAATGTATAGTCTGTTCTTCATCTTCTGCAGGTTCATCATGTAGCTTTGACTCTGTCTCCTTGTATGGGTACAAATATGCAACATTAAAGATAGGCAAGATTCCAATCCCTTCTCGCAACTTAATTTCATAAGCATTGGTTGAAAATTTTCTCACAATTCTACATGGCCCTATCTTTTTCAATTTCAGTTTGTTATAAGTCCCAACAGGAAATCTTTCTTTCCTCAAGTACACCATCACTAGATCACCCACTTGGAATTCTTTTTGCTTTCGCTTCATGTCAACTCTTTGTTTGTATTTTCCAATGCTTTCCTGCAATCTGTCTTTGACATCTTCTTGTAGTCTCTGCATCTGCTATGCAAACTCTTCAGACTTTGCATTTCTTGTCTCCTATTTACCCAAGTTCCTGAGCTCATACACACCTCTTGGATTCATCCCAAAACAATCTTGAATGGACTCATCCCAGTACTCCTGTTAGGAGTGTCGTTATAAGAAAACTCAGCTTGAGCAATTGCTAAATCCCATTGCTTAGGATTTTGATACACTAAACTTCTCAATATGTTCTCCAAGATTTTAATTACCACTTTGGTCTGTCCATCTATTGGAGGGTGATATGTTGAACTCAAACTAAGGTTGGCACCTAGTTTCTTCCAAAGAGTTCTCCATAAATGCCCAACAAGCTTTGTATCCCTATCAGACACAATACTTATAGGCAATCCATGTAACCTTACAACTTCTGAAAAAAAAAAAAAAACAAAACAAAACAAAACAAAACAAAACAAAACAAACAAACAAAAACAAAACAAAACAAAACAAAAACAAAAACAAAACAAAACAAAACAAAAAACAGATTAGCAATATGTGTTGCATCACTAGTCTTTTTACATGCAATGAAATGTGCCATTTTAGAAAATCTATCTATCACAACATAAATGGAATCATTTCCTCTTTGAGTTCTAGATAATCCCAAAACAAAATCCATACTAACTGCATCCCATGGTCGGTCTGGTATTGGTAATGGTTGGTACAACCCTATATTTTGGCTTCTCCCATTAGCATGCAGACATATCTTGCACTTTTCAACAAATCTCTTAACATCAGTTTGCATCTTTGGCCAGTAGTAAAAAGCATTTACCTAAGCAAAGGTTTTCTCTTGTCCAAAGTGCCCAGATAACCCTCCACTGTGTTTCTCCTTGATTATGTTCACCCTCATAGAACATTTGGGAATGCACAATTTGTTACCTTTAAATAGTAAACCTCCTTGGATAATCACTGGATTCTATTATAAACTGTTGGAGTTTGTACAACTACATAAATATCTTTAAATTATGCATCATCTTTATACATATCAACCATTTCTTCAAATCCTACAACACCAACTTTTAATTCTTGCACAATGAAATTTACCTTGCTTAAATCATTAGCAACTTTGTTCAACTTACCACTTGTATGTTTTATCACAAAAGTGAAACTCTATAAAAAGTCTACCCACTTGGCATGCTTCTAGTTTAATTTTGGTTGGTTGTTTATGAACTGTAATGCATGATTATCAGAATACAATACAAACTCTTTTGGTAGTAAATAATGTCTCCATTTTTTTAAAGCTTGCACAATAGCATAAAATTATTTATCATAAGAAGAATATTCATTCTTAGCTTCATTTAGTTTCTCACTAACGTATGCTATTGGTCTCTGTTCCTGACTTAAAATTGCTCTAATTGCAACTCCACTAGCATCAGTTTCAACTTGAAAAACTTTTCCAAAATCAGGCAAAGCTAAAACTGGTTTTTCTGTAATTTTATTCTTCAACAACTTAATTTTTTTGTCTGTTGCTTCTATCCACTTGAATGGTTGATTGCACTCTTTGATTGTTTCAATAATTGGTTCACAAATCTGACTAAAACTTCTAATAAATTTTCTACAGAAACTCGCAAGACCGGGAAAACTTCTTACCTCAAATATGTTTCTTGGAGTTGGCCAGTTCAAGATTGCTTGGACTTTCTCTTGATCCATTTTCAGGCCTTCTTTAGAAACTACGAATCCCAAATAGATCAACTCTTCTTTCATAAAACTGCATTTCTTCAGATTTATTAGTAGTTTCTCTTTCTGCAGAGTCCTCAGAACCAGTTTAAGATGCTCCAAACTCTCCTCTTTGCTTCGACTGAAAAACTAGAATATCATCAAGGTAAAGAATGACAAACTTGCCTGCATAGTCCTTCAACACTTCATTCATCAACCTCATGAATGCACTAGGTGCATTAGTGAGTCCAAAAGGCATCACATACAAACCATTGTTTGTTTTGAATGCAATTTTCCTTTCATCTCCTTCTCTAATCCTTATTTGATTATATCCACTCTTCAGATCTATTTTAGTAAAATAATTTGACCCACTTAAACAATCCATCAAATCATCCATGCATGGTAAAGGAAATCTATACTTTATAGTAATCTTGTTTATGGCTTTGGAATCAGTACACATGCGCCATTCACCTCCTTTCTTTGGACTAAGTGTTGTTGGTATAGCACATGGACTAAGACTCTCTCTGATTAATACCTTATCCAGCAATTCTTGCACTTGTCTCCCAACTTCTACATTTTATAGGTGTTAACCTGTATGCTGCTTTATTTGGCACTTTGCTCCAGGTATTAGATCAATGTGATGACTAATACTCTTGATTGGTGGTAATGGATTTGGTAGTTCATCCACAATAATATCAGCAAAATCATTCAACAGAGTTTTGATTTCTTCAGATAAATCATCCAAGTTTGTAGAAGTCAAAATTACCTTAGGTCTCCCTATGACAGAAAAATGCATTTCTTCACCTTTTCCAACTCCTTTCCACTCATTAACATAACACTATTTCCACTTGTTCCTTTGTCTGCTTCATCCTTTAATGATAGCAATGTATGCTTCACTCCATCCTTCTCCAAGGTATAGGTGTTTCTTCTCCCATCATGAATGGCTTTTCTATCAAATTTCCAAGGTCTTCCCAGCAATATATGGCACACGTCCACTGGCATTACATCACATAATATCACATCCTTGTAAGTACCAATCTGGATTTCTACTTTGCATTGTTCTGTCACAATAAGCTGATGTCCTTTTTGCAGCCATGATACTTTGTAAGGAGTAGGGTGTACTATTTTTACTAATCCCAACTTGTCCACCATTTCTGTAGAAACAAGGTTATCAGTGCTTCCACTATCAATTATCACTTTACAACATTTTCCTTTGGACTTGCATGTAGTTCTGAATAAACTCTTTCTTTGAGCTAGTTCTCCTGTCTCTTTCTCTGCTTTAAGCAATACCCTTTTCAATAACAAAGATTCTCCTACTTCGGGTGATTCTTCCTTATTTGTAATTTTAGGTTTTTCTTCCTTTGCCTCAGCCACATTCACATTTCGTTGATTTGTTGCTTTATTATGAGGACAGTCCCATGATCCATGTCCCCATTCTCCACATGTATAACACCAAATTTCTCTTCCTCAGCCTCTTCCTCTGGGTGCAAATATCCCTCTACTAAAGTCTCCTCTCTGTGGTGGTCTACTACTTGAACCTCCTGCTTCACCTTAAGGGTGCTGAAATCTTGATCTAGTAGTTCCTCTACCTCTTGCTGAACTTTTCCCTTTGTTCCTCTGATTTTGTTTTCTCAACATCTTCTCCTCTACTTTCAAAGTTGCTTGATAGGCATCTTCAATTTTCTTCAGACTCAGCAAGTTGATTTCATCCTGTATGTCATATCTCAAGCCATTGATGTATCTGGCTACCTTTTCTACGTCATCCTCTGCATGTCCTGCTCTAATGCTCAGTTTATAAAATTCTTTTGTATATTATTTGATAGCCATCCCCTTTTGTCTCAAATTCTGTAACTATCTAAAAAGATTTAACTAATAATATTTTGGCATGAATTTACCTTTAAACCTACTCACCAATTTATCCCATTGTTTGATCTTGAGCTTCCCCTTTCTTGCTTTGAATGTTTTTAGTTCATCCCACCAGATAGTTGCATGCCCCTTCAATCTGGTAACTGCAAAATTCACCTTCACTTTGTCATCAACCTCCTCATAGTCAAAATACTTGTCCAATGAATTGATCCAGTCCATCAACTCTTCTACTTTGAGATTCCCGTCATACAAAGGTATTTCCACCTTTGGTCTTCCACTTACTTTGGCCAACATTTTGAGTACTTTGGTAGCTTCGCTTTCATCCTCTTCTTCTTCCTCAGAAGATTCCTCTGCAGCACTAGCATCCCCTTCATCAGGTGCTCTCCTTTGACAAGTTTCCATTGTCTCCATCCTTGTACGCAAGTTTTGAATTTCTTCCAGTGAAATTGCATTCACTATAGGTCTCCCCCGACCTATGCCAGCTCCTCTCCTAGGTGGTATGTTTACTGTATCATAATCTAACCCTTCGATTTGATACCAAATGATGTCGAGCTCAAGAGAATCTCAAATTTTATTCGCAGAAACCCAAAGGATGGCAACCTAATTAACAGGGACACGCGCAAACTCTATATTTGCGGTCCCACTTTACCTCCGCCAGTCAACAAACAGTACCACCTTGATTTGACCAATCACCGATCACTTTAATTCTGGAATCGTCGCAATGGAATATCCACCATCGATATTTATCAGCCCGATCCAATGGTCTTCACACTCCAACAAGCGCACTAGTTATTGTTTTGAAATCACGTGATACCGGTGGTTTTGTGTGGGCTATGTGGCGCTCCCACATTTTATCATGTTCACAGAAATATTACCACTTGTGGTTTTTAACTCGCATAATAACCACTTGCTGTTTTCAAAAAACCACTCCTCGTTCCGTCTCACGGTTCCACAACCGTCACAGTTCTATGCGCTCTTTGTTCCGCCGACGATTCACTGCTATGTGCACTCAACATTCCACAATCTCCTTCTGATTCATGTTTCCACCGATTATGACTCACGTCCTGCAACCCTTCATCGCTCACCGTTCCATTGGTCTATGATCAAAAGGGTTTCGACGCGTTCAAACACAGAACCTTTAAAATAACAACCTCGGCACTGTTCTATCTATATTCTTTATGTTAATACCACATAACCATAAGAGTAACACCAAAGATGATCGTGAACATGATACACAATCACAAAGGGAATTCACACTAGGGACAATAATACACACCACGATTCAATCCTTTATTCCAATAGATAAAATATATATATATATATATATATATATATATATATATATATATAGATAGATAGATATAGATAATATAATAATAATTAAATTAAATTTAAAAAATAAAAATAAAAAATCACAGAGTCATGCCCTTTCAGCTTGATTTTGTCAAATTCTTCTCTTTGTCCTATCTAATTCTCAAAGCTCAATTTTTTTTCTTCATCCCCACAATCATTACATCTTTTCTGTTTTATTGATCAAATCCCACTCTAACTACATTCGACAACTCAATCTCTATTTTTATTAGGCTAACAATTAAATCCCTATTCTAAAGCCTCGATGCACACCTATTCTAACAAACTTATTCCCTATTCTAAAGATCCAACCCTCTCTACTAAAAGATGATTAGACCGCTTAGGCCAACGATATTCATTTCATGTGATTCTCCTGCATCACTATCCCTAGCTGAGACTCGCTCTCTCTTATAGACAAAATAACATTTTTCACCAAAATCCGATGATACAATTTCAAGCAAGATTGCGATTTTTTGTTGTTTAAAATACTTTTTTGAATGCATAAGTGGATTTGAGACCCTGAAAAACCTTGGGCCTCTCAAACTCTACTGATTAAACAATTTAAACTCAAGTTTTTAAAAATCCTTGTTAGAATTCGCTTAAAATTAACCACGAAAACACCGAGCTTGAGAGGTGAAGAAATGGAGTGAGATCAAAAATGTGGTGGACTGGCCACATGTTAATGATGGCAAACGATTTGGCTATTTTGTTAGAGCTGTAAATATTTAATTTAGGGGAGTTTCGATTTTTGTTAATAGGTGGAGATATTTTTGTGTTGTAAATATGATTTTAATTTCCTAGCTTCTAGAGAATATGAAACAATTCAGATTTGTCACCACCACAAAGAGCATTGGTTATTTCCAAATGTCAACGACGATAACAATACCCCAATCACTGGTAGGAAGCTTGAGAAATTCTATAATAAATGGTCAGTGGAATGAATGGATCAAGCTAGGCACAAAAGTAAATTATTGAGCATATATGGAAGCTTCAAGAATGATGAAATCCTAAATGCATAGATGATAATAGATTGCATTATGTAGATTGGTGATGTAATTTTCATGGTGAACCTAGTTTACAAATTTAAGCAACCTCCATCAATTTGCTATTTCGCAGTCATTCCCTCATATATTTGCAACTCCTTGCGCATTGCAAGAAATGGGTGTGTAAGTGGAGGATATGTAGGTTTTGTTGTCGCATGTTGGGAGCTTGGGCATGTTATAAGATGGAGTAGGTTGGAGGGATTTGCAAAGGCTCGACATGGATTTTTTATTTGAGAAAGGCTACAATGGTGCTCATAATCATGGGAGGTTTGGTTGCTCGGTATAAATTTTATAGGGTATAGGTATCGTAGGACAATATGTTTAGTTGCGAGCTTGTTGGATCTAAGTAGAGATCCTCAGCACAAGTTTGTTTTAGGATGTTCTGCACTTGGGGGGAGGAGGTTCCTGATAACCATGAGGTAATTTCTAAGGAATGTATTGGATGGAATTGTTGTTATTTTTGGCTATGGTTCAGCCTTCGATGGTTTTGGCTATAGAGCATGATATTTCGATAGTAAATAAAACAGAGATGCAATAACACAAGAGTAAAGAAGACTTATTGATCCATGCATTAACACGAGAATTCTACAATATATCCTTCTGCCATTGATTCCATAACGAGCAAATTCACCAGCAAAGCATTCCAGCAATCTTTTATTTCAGAAGAGCTCTCAAAACATACAGCACGGGTCCAGAATGATATTCACCAGCCAACAACAATACATACCTTGGGGAAGTATTTATGGAAGAGTTTACAAAATATCCCGTAGCAAGAAATATCAGGTAATAAATTCATCCATCTACTCTGGCAAAGGCAATAACTGATGTGGAAAAAACCATGCAAAAATGAATGAAGGAATAACTATGCTTGTACAGGCCGGCTTAGGTGTTCCGCTATTGTTGACTTTTTGGCTTAAGTAGTCGGCTGATAGCCGTTTCTTTGATTTGCGTCCCTGATGTGCTGTCATTTGCCACCTGTGCCTGAGTTTGTCTCAGCGCCTTTAGCGCGAATTCCTTCCTTTATCGATTTGATTTTCTGATAGGTGACTTCTGTATTTAAATTTGCTATTATGCAGCAGATAAAAAAAGAGTATTTGAATTACCTTGGCAAAACCTCAAGAATGCTCTCCCACCATTGATCTGTAGGCAGTTGGTGCCTTTGTAGCTTAACCAATGTTTCATCAGCTTCAGTGTATGTGTAGTAATTTGGCTGGACCTCAAAAAGATGGTTTATTTCATGTTCAATATAAAACAAATTTTCCAATTTGTCATACAAAACCTGTCCTGAGGGAGGTGTTGTCTCTTCTGTGCTGCTTGATGATGCTATGATTTGATTTGTGATATAGGTATTTACCCTTCGAGCATACTGTTCATGTGTTAACAGTCTTCCACTGCTGGTCAGTAAACTGGGCAACCCCTTGCTTTGCAACACTACAAACTTTTGTCTGAAGATATTTATTTCTGCTTGCATCTCTTGGCACTTTCTTTCCAAAGTCTGCACAAAATTCCTCATGGTCAGCACCTTTTTTACTAGCAGAATTGTGTCTGTTATGTTCCTGATATCCCAGAGCTGCTAATTGTTCCCTAGTATGATTATTCAAAAAATGGATCATTTTGTTGGCCTCTTCGGGCTTGTTTGCCAATAATGTTCTGGCCTTTTGAGTCTCAAACTGAGCTATCCAAATCAACTCAATCTGGTCATGAATGGTCTGGATTCCTGTCCATTGATCAGTGATGAACTGGCCAATTTTACTCCACAAAATTGTTTTGATTTCTGTTAGAGTCTTGTGAAGAGTAAGGTCCTTCTCCAGCTCCTTCATTCTTTTCTCCAAGGCCTTTACTTCCCTTTTCTTCTCAGCCACAGCCATTTTTTATTTGTCATAATTTACCTCAATCTTGGCTAATTTTTCTTTGGCTTCTTTTAATTCTACCATTTGCAGTTCCAACGCTTTTATTTCTTTCATCATTTCCTCCATACTCAGGGTGGCTTCTTGTTATGCTGCTGCTGTAGTTGTTGCTGTAACTGTTGTTGAAGTTGAGGGTGGATCTGAGGCACCTGCTGTTGATGTTGGATCAGTAGGAGGGACTGCTGTGGTGATTGTAGGAGGAGTAGTTCCAAGAGTTAAAGTTGTTTGAGCCGGCTGAGAGGCCAACTCTCCCTGTTTTCCTTGCAGTGCTGCCCCCAAGGCTTTCTCTGTTTCTAGCAATCTTTCATTCATCCTCATAAGTAAACTTACTACATCCTCCTCCTCTTTTTGCTAGGCTACTTCTGTGGTTTGAGGATGCACTGTAGCTGACAGCCTGAGTTGTTTTCTGAGGGCTACTATGTCCTCTTCTTTCTTCTTAATTAAAGCTTGTACGCCCTTAGGATCGTTGGGATCATGTCCCAGCTCCATAATGATCTCCTCCAATGATTTGATTCTATTGTCCTTGGCTAATGATGAAGCCTTCTCCAATTCAAATTGGGCAAAAGTATTATGAAGTGAATTCTGCAATCTGTGGGCCAATATTGCCTTGTCTGCCAAGGTGGAGTACACCATTTCTCCAGTTTGTTTGTGTAACTCAATCTGGTCCATTGGGTGGATGTCTTTAGCAAGGACTTCCAGATTGGTTCTGATATAATCAGCAGCTGACTGGGGCTACTGTACTGTAGGCATGAAATGACTGAGGGTCATTTTTCCTTCTTGGATATATAGGCTGCCATTAGCCTCTGTTGATTAGTGGGAGCCATTCTTAGTAATTGGTTATAGAGCTGGAACCTTACTAGCTCATTTTTGGCCTTGATTTCAGTAAATTCCTTCTTGATGTCAGAGCCTTTATTGCTCTGTTGCTTGGTGGATGTAACCTCCACACCTTGTTGCCTCTCTTGCTCCTGCTGAAAGGAGCTAGCTGATGTTTCCATGCTTGGAGGAATCCGTTGTTCGGTTGTTTCCTCACCCCTTTGATTGCCTGTTGTCTCCTCTGTAAGTTCTTCCTCAGAGTAGGGGTTCAACCTTTTTCTTTTCCCTCCTTGTTGTTCTGTGGATGCCCCAGTGGGTGTCTCTTCCTGCCTGTCTCTTTTCTTGGCTCTTTCCTCATTGAGAGGAGTTTGTAAGACAGGGACTTCAGGTGCTTTTGCTTGTGTTGAAGGGGCTTGCCCCTGACTTTGTTCTTTTGTTGTATCTGGCCGACCTGCCATTGTCTCTTGTTGCTCTGAATGTTGTACCTCCTTTCCTTTAGATGTCCCTGCAGGTGGAGCACTTTCTTGGGCGGGTTGTTGGAAAGTTGTGGCAGATGATGTGCCCGCTCCAAGGTGTCGAGGCAATGTGAAAAACACCTGTCCAACAGAGTCTAGGTCAAGTGTCTTTTCAAACTCTTTCATTTCTTTTTCTAATCTCTCTTCTTCAGTAAGTTCCTCAACTAGTGTGCCTTCTATCCACTCCTGTTGATTAGCATATTGTTCAATCTGAGGGATACCATAGGGCACATATCCTGTAAGCTTGTGTTTGACTCTCCTAAAGCTTATGAAATGTTCAGGGTCATATGGTGACCAAAGAAAACTTTGTTTTAGCTTAAGTTTGTCTCTCAAAATAGTGTCAGCCTCCTTCCATGCTTCTTCCCTTTTATTAAAGATAAAAGGGCCCAGTTGGTGCCTTATCTTGAGCTGTGCTTTTTTCCTAGCACCATAGAAATGAGTCAAATCTGAACTACTGAATTGCCGGTAGTATTCCAGGGAAAGGAGTCTCATAGGGACATACTTTGGCAGCTTGTAGGGAGCTAGTTGATAGCCATAGATCCTTATCACTGTGTGGTTTTGGTAAAAATACCAATCACCAATACTATATTCTTTTGAGAGGTGTAATATTTTCTGCATTTCAGCAGAGAGCCTGGCAGGAGGAGTTATTGACAATAAACAGGTGGATGGATATATGAAAAGGTCAATAAACTCACAGTATGTATATGGGGAGCTACTAACATGATGGAATACTGAGGACCAAAATATTACAGACCTTCGCTCCCCCTTAGCATCCAATTTTTTAAGGGGAACTGGGAAACTATCAGGTTGATAGTACAGCATCAAATGGTATATATATGCAGTGTATTTGAACACTCTCTCTCTCTCTCTAAGTTCATGAACTGCTCATGAATTTTGTTAGCTATATAGGTGGCATAATCATACTTGACAGCAGGGGGTTGTCCTGGAGCAAACATGGACATCAGAGCAAAGACAGTTTCATCCACAATCTCACTTGTTCTAAATCCCAGGATGTAGGAAATCATGTCTATGAGCATTTTTCCAGCCTCACTAAACCAGGCATGGTTATAGGGAATTTTGTATCTGGATTAGCAATCTGGTGGCATAAACAGCTTGGAAATTCGGTCAACTTCTGCAGAGGACAACCTGGAGGCTTGATCCAACAAATTTTTCATGGTGAGAGGGACCAAAGGCTGAGCTGGCTCGAAGTGCAGCATCTCATTTATAGACTGAGGGGTGATATAAAAGAGGACATTTCCATAAGGGTCCATCACTGCCCTTTGAGAAGGCTCATAATTAGCACAACATTGATGGATGAGGTCAGGGAAGACATTGACTGAAGGCAGGTAGTATATAGGCATATTAGACTCCCAGATTCTAAATATGTCAGTTTTGTTCTTATGACTATTCCTTATTTCACAAAAAGCTTGCAGGTGAGGCTTTTGACCCTCCATGTCATCAATCTGGAAATCCCTATCAGCAAGAGGTAACCACTCCAACTGCTTATGAGGTGCATTCAAGGGTGCAATGTTTAGGGCTACTAGAGCCTCCATGATTCACTGTGTTTATAATTGGATTTTGAGTCTGTGTCTCAACAGGAAAGAGAGTACTGACAGTGGGTTTTTAACAGGAATTCTACAATTCGAGTTTTATATGAAAATGGGCTTACTAATTAAAACTCAAAGGGAAGACAGAGTTTGCGGAGTTTTTCAATGAGGAGGCTAAAAAACAGTGGAAAAAGCACGGCTTTTGCAGGTGTTTTTGGTGGTTTTGGAGGTGGACATGAGCGCGACTTCAAGTTTTCATGGACAATTTATGAGAGGGCTATAGAATTAGCAGGTTTTGCTCGAAAACACAGTCAAACAGTGAGTTAGAGCGTAGAGGCTTGCGGGCAACAGAGTATTCGAGTGGAATTTAGCTCTCCTGGTGATCTTAACAGAGAAATAACATTATAAATAGGGTTTATGGGTGATTGACGGGTAAATACTTGTTTTACGAGAGTTTGGTGCGAAATGCAGTTGCAAAGTGAGCTAGGGAGTCGGTTTTGCGGGTTGAGCTTGCTTGGGTGGCGAACTGGAGTGCTGGTGCGAGTTTGAACGTAATTCCCATGCACATTCGCCGCAACCAATAAAACAAAAATAAACCAAAAATCGTGAATATCGCTTTGTCGGGTAGCAGGGTACAGGAAGTGACGTGGCTGATGAGGTGGATGGGTGACGGGGCAGATACGGCGGAGGACATAGTGGCGGGGGCGCTGACGCAGGCGCAGACATGGTGGGTGACGTGCACGGTGGGGACAGAAGGCGGTAAATGGTTTCCATCGGACCGCTTTTGGTACGGGGGTGGTTTATGTCAGAGCGGGCCCGATGCAATGGGAATGAGACACGCATCCCGGGGTACGGTGGGAAAACCGCTTTCCATCGAGCACTAACTCTCGTACACCGGGGTGGCTCCGATATCAACGCGGGCCGTTGGATCTACACCGCCGGATTGGACGGTTGACGAGAGGGGTAGGTGATGGGGCTTTACGACGGGGGACCCGCACATCATTTTAATGCTTAATAAAGTTTGGCGGGGTTATAAACTTTGGGTTAAGAGTTTTAATACTACGGTTATTTGATTAATCAAATATTAATCAAATTCCAATGTTTCTTGCGTGGCGACTATGGTTATTCGTTCAACCAAAGGTCAACGAATCCCAGGGTGACAAGTGGCGGGTTGTTATTGGTCCCAGGTGGACCAATGACTCCCGAGAGAAATTTTATAGCCATATTAGGCCGGGGCGGGGTATTTACAATATTTTTAGGTTTTTGTGGATTTTTATATATAGTAGGGGAGGGGAATATAAGGGGGATTTATATAATAAAGTTAGAATATTAATATGAATATGAGGGGAGGCACTAGGTGCATGAAATTGAATCACCTAGGCTTTAGGGTGTTAGGAGAAATAAACTTTACACAAGAAATGTGGCTTTTAGCTCTTAAGTAAACATGACGTTTTACTTAAGTTTTCTGAAAATGGAGTGAAGTTAAGAGTTTGGGCAGATCCCAATCTCTTTAAGGGATGTTAGTGAATATTTGTTGTGAGGGAGGAGAGGGGAGGTTAGACATGCAACATCTGATCTGTTATCATACCTTTGCCATGGCCCTTGAGATAGCCATGAAGTAGATCATATTGAAAAAGATGACACTGCTGATAGACTTGTTTCTGCAACTTCAATCTACTTACCCATTCTACAATTCCTAACATTTTTTCTTCATTTTGATTGGGTGCACTTGAACTTGAAAACCCTGCTTTTGCTCTTTTCTTTTGACTACCCTCCTATCTAGATCTACCCTTATCTCTTCCAAGGCTCAGATTAAGCAGTTGAGACCCTTTGCTTCTCTAATTAGCTTGTGATCTGCCAAGCTTGAACTATTTGGACAGACCTTCATTCTCAATTCTACAACAGGAAATTTAAATATGGACTGGCCCAGATTGAACTGTTGGGCCATCCATAAAGTGTGATAAAACAGTGTTTGCACTTTATGAACTTACTTTGCACAAATAAGATGGTAGTGGCATTTTTGAATGGCCACTTTCCTGGTCTTTCTTTGGGGTTCATTTTCTTTTTCTTTTGTTGACCAATTCATTCTTTTTGCCCTTTGATTTTTCTTTTAGGGCATACCCTCTTTACATTTTTTAATTTTCTTTATCTATATACAAAATATGGAACCTTTGCAGCATGGAAAGGACGATCATATTTGGCACTTCCGTAGTCAATCATGAGAAATGATACCTATTGGTATAGGAACCTAACGGTGGCTCCACTTGGGGATGGCTTTTCCAGATGAAAAGCCAAGAACAACAGGTCAGATGGCCTTATTTTTGGTTCTTGCTTTAATCTGAAACTTCCTTCTCCTGGAGACCAATAATCTGAACCTTTGTAGCATGTGTGCACTTCTTATGAGCTGATTTGTGCAAAATTACAGCTCTTTTTTTGTTGGTTTCTCTGAGTGTTTGTCATCATCTTTGTAATTCCCAAGTTTTCTTTTTGATCTCTTCTGATAAATTCAAAGTATACACAAAGGTGGTATAATTCCTTGATTTTTTTTTTTAAATCTGCTGCATCTTATCCCTTATCTAACTACTGTAAATAAAAACTGCTAGAAAGACAACTATTTATATACAATATACAGTTGTGTTATGTTGATTACAAAGAATCAAAATAATGCTTGAGCATTCGCCCATTGACCGGACCTTCCTCCCCATCCAAACTCTTCAAAAAATAGGTGTTGTTTCCTTGTACAGCCTGAATGACATAAGGTCCTTTCCAAAGGAAATCAAATTTGCCATTATTCCCTTTGTCTTCCCTCCTAGAGTCCCACCTCAGCACTTTGTTTCCTATGAATAAATCTTCAGCTTTTGTTCTTTTGTCAAAGATCTTCTTGAGTCTATCTTGTAGAACCTGGATTCTCTGATATACTTCCTCTCTCGTTTGTTGCAAGTGGATAGTTTGATTGATTCTCCTTTGAATATCATTAGGTTCTGCTTGTATTTCTTGCAGCAATTTGATCACAGGGATTCCCAAGGAGGAGGGGAACACAGCCTCCAAGCCATATACCAATTCATATGGGCTGGTTCCAATAGATCTTTTGGTGGTCAATCTGTCTGCCCACAGTGCATTTACAAGCTTTTTATGCCAATTCTTTTTATTCTCCTCCAAGACTTTTTTGATGATGTTGATCAGGCTTTTGTTAGAGGACTCGGCTAGGCCATTACCTTGAGGGTAGTATGTTGTGGAGTGGCCCAAGGTAATGTGATACTTATGACAAAAATTGATCATTCTTTTAGATTTAAAGGAAGCAGCATTGTCAGTAATAATCTTCTCTGGACAGCCAAATCTAGACAAGATGTTGGTTTCTAAGAATTGCATGATGATTGAGTCATTGGCTTGCCTACAAGGGATGGCTTATATCCATTTGGTAAAGTAGTCTGTGGCAGTCAAAATCCACTTGTGTTGGCTAGAAGAGGAAGGGTGGATTTCCCCAATGAAGTCTAAACCCCATTGTTGAAATGGTCTTTCAGTTGAAATGGGCTTGAGGGGTAAAGGTAACAGCTTTCTCTTGCCTTCAAAGATCTGGCATTTGTGGCATGAAACTACAAATTTTTTCACATTAGCAAACAGGGAAGGCCAATAAAAACCAGCCCTTAGAATCTTATCAGCTGTTGACTTCCAATACAAGTGTCCTCCACAGTCCCCTGCATGAAATTCCTTGAGTATTTTGTCAATTTCATCCTGAATTAGGCAATTCAGCAAAATACCTTCATGGTTTTTCCAAAATAAAACATTGTCCATAATACAAAACTTTGATGCCTTCATTTTCAAGAATCTCTTTTTAGTCCTGGATAACCCTGGAGGAGCTTGCAGGTTTAACAATACAAAACATATGTCAGCATACCAAGGTGATTGTAAAAAGGCTTGATTGATCTGTGGAGTCGCCATCTCCTACTCGTTATCCAGTTCATTGATATCAAGGGCTTGGAAATTGGCTTCAGTCATTAATTTGGCTAATCCTTGTCCTTTTATGAGTTTTGTAGGTTTGATTTCAATGTCATACTCTAAAATGTTGGCTATCCATTTGCCCCTTTTACCCTCAATTCCTTTTTGAGTTGAATGTCTTTGACCACAGCATTTGGAACATAGGCTATTACATGAGAGTACAAGATATAAACTCTGAAATCCTTGATGGCTTTTACAAGGGCATAAGCTTGTTTTTCCATGATCTGATATTTTAAAGGTGCATCTCTAAGTGCTTTGCTGAAAAAAGCAATGGGCTTCTCACACCCTTGGTCATCTTTTTGCAATAGGACAGCAGCAATAGTATGCTCAGATGCAAAGGAAAAGATCATGAAATCTCTATCAAACTTGGGGCTGGTGAGGACTGGTGTTTTTGTTAGAGCTGTTTTGATGTCCTCAAAGGCTTGTTTAGCTTCCATTGTCCATTTGACTTTAGAATCTTTCTTCAGCATATTATTCAACAGTCTTATCAGTTCGGCCAAGTTGGGAATGAATCTTCTTAGGAAATTGATCTTCCCTAAGAAAGCTTGCAGTTCTTTGATGTTTCTTGGGTGAGGCACTTGGAGGATAGCCTGAATTCTGTACAGGTAAATTCTAATGCCATCTTTTGAGATTATGTGACCTAGGAGTTTGCCTTGTTCAAGACCAAACAGTGATTTCTTTGGGTTCAGTGATATGCCATATTTTCTACAAATTAGGAATACTTGCCTCAAGTGTTCTAAGTGTTCTTGGTCTGATTTTGAAAAAGCAGTGAGGTCATCCAGGTATATGACTAAAAAATCATGGATCTCCTTGGCAAATGCTATGTCCATTGCTTTTTGAAATGTGGCCCCTGCATTTTTGAGTCCAAAAGGCATTTTGACATATTTGAAGGTTCCCCAAGGTGTTGTGAAGGCAGTTTTGTCTTGATCATCCGGGTGGACCAAAATCTGATTGAATCCGGAGAATCCATCTAACAGTGAGATCCTAGAAGCTCCTACTACCCTTTGTAGGATATGATCCATTTTTGGTAAGGGGTAGTGGTCTTTGAGAGAGACTTTATTCAAATTTCTTAGGTCAACACACAGTCTTATCTCTCCCGTTTTCTTTCTAGTAAGCACTAGATTTGAAATCCACTCTGAGAATCTAATAAGTGCAATGATTCCAGCTTCATACATTCGTTTAACTTCCTTTTCAATCAGGGGAAGGAGGACAGGATTCACCCTTCTAAGCTTTTGTTTAAAAGGTTTTTGATTCTCTTTCAAAGGTATAGTATGTTGGATGACCGAAGTATCATAGGACTTGAGGTCCTCATAGCTTCAGGCAAAGACATCTTGGAACTCTTTAAACAACTCAATGTATTTCAACTTTTGATCAGGAGGCAATGTTTTTGAAAGTTTTACCATTTTGGGATTTTCTGTGGTTCCAATGTTGCAGTCCTCAATTTCTGCATTCAGTGGTTGCATTTTTGGCTTTCTTGGAATATCATTTGAATCAAATATATCCTCCAAAGGAGTTAAGCCCGTGGGCAGAAAATTATCCTTTAGTTCAATTATTTCAGATTCTCCCTCAGCCATTTCATCAAGGTCCATTTGCTTCAGTTCTTGTAAATTTTACAGTCAAAGGTTGTTGGATGTAGAATTAAATTTGTTGTTTCCGCTGATATACTTTGCTCACTTTTGTCTATTTGTTGTTGATCATCAATGGTGCTTGTGTCAATGTTTATACCTGAGAATTCCTCTTTCAAAGTCAGAAAATTATTTATTTGTGTATCATTTTCAAAAACCTGCCAATTTTTGACATTATCTGGGACAGTAGGTCTGTGTTTGATTTCAGCAATGAAGTGGTGGTTGGGCTCAAAAGGCAGTTTGCAAGTGCTGGCAAAAGTTGCCAAGCTATGTGCATGTAAATTGTGCTTTCTTGGAATTTTGGTGAGCTGAGATTCTAAGAAGGTGTTAAGTATTTCAATGGCTGCCCCTTTGTAAGCTTTCAACCTAAGATCGTTGGTAACAAAGTTTCCCTTCATCTGTTGTATAATCAGATCTGAGTCCCCTAGAATTGAAATCCTAGCTGCCCAAAGACTTTTAATTAGCTTGAGACCCAGTAAAAGGGCCTCATACTTGGCCATATTGTTCGTGCACCTGAAATTTAGCCTATATGCATGACCTTCAGCATGGTCATTTTTCCTGTTGTGTATCCAAACCCCTACCCCTCCTCCTAATTTGTTCACTGACCCATCAAACTCTAAGCACCATAAGATTTCTTGGTTATGACTAGCCTTAGGAGTTTTGGAACTTTGTTCAGTGGGAAAATTTGGATTTTGCAACTCATATGATATGTCAAGTTCATTTGTTTCATCAATCACATCAAAAAGTTTTTGATCTTGGGCACTAGATTGTTCATTCATTCTTTTTGTTTGTGTTGTTTTCAGGGGTTTGACATCAGTTTTGGGACATATCTCAGCATTGTATAAAATGAATGAATCCATATCGGAATGCATCGAGTAGATGGGGAAGTTCTGGGGTTTCTCTTTACTGCTGACCACATATTTCATTAATGTTTCCCGGTACAATCTTTTTGGCTGTCCAAAGACTGAAATAGTGGCATAGGACATGTCTAGTTGCAAAGGCCCTTGGAGTTTTGCACCCCAAGATCTGGACAAAAGCATACCATACTTAGGTGGAATATCAGCTACCACCACATCCATCAAGATTGTTTTGGCTGGATATTGGACCAAGGATACACAGAGGTCTTTAATTAGGCCTAGACATCTGACCTGGCTGGAATTAAATGAGAACAAGTCTTTGTATGGCCTTGTGATATCTAGGTCTAGTCTTTCCATCACAAACTTAGGCATTAGGTTATGGGAAGCTCCTGAATCAAACATTGCATTATGCAGCACTTTGTCGTGAACGTTTAAGCTTACATAGAATGGGGGAACACCTCCATCTATTGTTTTACCATTGACTTCAGGACCAAAAATCAGTTCTGGTTGGTCATCTAAAACATTGATTGCATCCCTATTCTCTGGTATTTGGAGTGACCTTTTGATTTGTTCCCTATAAACTTCATGTCTAGCCAATTCGAACAGTGGAATAGCTATTTTCAGCTTGCCAATTTCTGTCTCTAAGTTAAAAGGTTTTTCTATTTGAATTCTTGTGTTGTGGACAACAAGCTTTTCCTTTTCTACTGTATTTTCAGTGATCTTCTCTTCATCATGAGTGCTATTTTGAGGTACATCTCTTTTGAAACTATTTTCAGGAGGGCATTTTAGATTTTCTTTTGAAGGAAAGGATGTGGATGATTGATTTTTTGTGGGATGTACATCAGATATGTCTTCCACAGTGGCTTCCTTAAGGTTGGGATCTGTTCTAGCAGGGAGTTCTGTCATAGCAGCTTTATCCTTTGTTTTCTTCGGCTGCTTGGTACATTTTAGCTTGCTAGGTTCAGGCACATCTATGGTTCTGCTTCTTAACTTGTATTGTTTATGAACCTAATAGACTGCTGCATCATAGCCTTCCCTGAAATCAAATGACTCTCCGGATTTAGTTTGAAATTGATTGAAATTATGAGCTTCTTGGTCATCTTGGGTTAGGAAGATTTGTTGCTCACTGTTTAACCCCATTATATTGATTTTGGTGTCCTCTGTTGGTTCACTAGATGTTGAGGCTTCGGCATAGTTCTCTTGAAATGGAGGTATGATGTTTTGGTCAGGGCCAGCCCTTCCAACATTTGGATTTTAATTTTTTCTAAATTTTGGGTTTCTTGCAGTGTTACTTGGTTGACCTTCCCAAGATGATTTCCTTTCAATAGTTTCCACTCTATCTCCAAGTCTGTCCATACCTTTGATGATTGCATCCAGTTTCTGTTCAAATGCTGAAGGCTCTTCTTTGAAAGTTGTTCTTCTTTCAGCTCTTGCCTGATTTCGTTTAGCAATCAGGTTTGCGTCTACACTAACAGCTATATTCTGCATGTCTGCTAAGCTTGGAGGGGCTCATTCCCTCAGTTGATATGCCATGTCAGAATCAAATCCATCAGGGAATTTGATCAAGGCCAAATCAGGTGGAGGTCTAAGGTTCTGAGGAATAGCATTAAAGACATTGTTGAACCTAGCACAATAGTCTTGGACGGTTTCTTGTGGGCCTCTTTTCAAATTGTCATATTCTATTAAAATGTGTAAAGGGTCTTTCTTATTTTCCCATCGGTTGAGAAAGTTTTGGTAAAGAGCATCTGGATCAGCAATTGTGTTTGCACCAAGTGCTCTAAACCAAATCCTTACATCACCAGTTAGACTTTGGACAAAGATCTTCATTCTCACATCATCATCATCAATTTCATAATTCTCAAAATAATCTTGCATTTTCTTAGTGTGTTGTTGGGCTGTATAAGAGCTAGTACCATCAAAATATGTGATTTTGCTCTGATAATCCGGAGGCATAGCCCCTGGATTTCTAGGTAACTGCAGAGGAGCATAACGATTTGCCATATTTACAGGGATAAATGGGACAACAGGAAGAAATAAGACAGCTGGAACAGCAGGGACAGTAGTGGAAATATGTGTAGTTGATGGGGGAGTGGAAAGGATACTTTGAGGTGTGGATGAGGAACTAGGAGAGGCTGTAGAAAGGACTGGTGCTCTCCCAGGGGTGGGCTCAGATTTTGTGGGACTTTGCTGAAGTATATCAAGGTCTAAATCAACAGATTTTTCTAGTTTTTCTTGTTTTCTAAGGGTCTTAGGGATCAAGTTAGGATTTTCAAAAATAGCTGGAGGATTTGGGTCAGGGTTTGACCTGGTGTAACGAGTTTTCTTCTATGGAGCCAGCTTCTAAATGGGTTTTTTGGTATTTTCTGGGAATGTTTAGGGATCACAGTTTTTTTTTTTTTTTTTTTTAACAATATTCTACAGGAAATTTTTTGAAATATAGGAGGCCTTGGGCTTTGCTTTGAATTTGTTGAAACAGGGAAACTGATCAAATATTTGGGACAGTTGTTTAAAGCCTAAGGCTAGACTGGAGATTGACTGAAGCAGCGTTTATTTACTCCTGTAAATGCAAAGCAAGAACAATTTCAAAGGCTACCTGGCTAACTTCAGGCTCCATCTGTAGCTTTAGAAAATAAACAGCAGTAACAAACAGTCATTCAGGTCCCCAGTGGAGTCGCCAATGATGTTATCACTCAGGTTGTTCCCTGCCTCCAGAAGGGAATACGGCCGAGGTAACCACTAACCAGTCTTTTAGTTGCAGATTCTAGCCAATCTGCAACCAGAGAGGGCTCTCTCTTTATAATTTAGATTTGTTTTGTTATATTTTAGGCTAGTTATTAAGCATAAGTTTTGTTTGGTGTTTGGAAGATGACATTCAGTAGAGCAGGGTTGTAATGTGAGAGAAGTTCAGACCATTGGGTTGATGGAGTCTAATGGAAATAAACCTCTGGGTATGGTGTCTTTGGCAATAGGAGAATTACAGAGCAAGATAATCAAACACAGAAACAATTTTCGAACTGGATTAAGGTGAAATGAAGTCAGGGAATGAAAGGCAATTAAGAATCTTTTATTATGCTAACAGAGGGAGATTGTATGAAGATAATCAGGGAGCAATTAAGAATTCCTTAATTATATTTAAAATGAAAGAACCAGGGAGACAAGAGCAGTGAAGAATTCTTGCATATGCTAGTCCTGTGGAAAACATAAAAAAAAATTACAGGAATTGAACACAGAGTACAG
Source organism: Pinus tabuliformis (assembly GCA_031772625.1). Taxonomy (NCBI): domain Eukaryota; kingdom Viridiplantae; phylum Streptophyta; class Pinopsida; order Pinales; family Pinaceae; genus Pinus; species Pinus tabuliformis. The sequence goes on from CM062805.1 coordinate 825,275,456, forward strand.
CAAAGTAAATTCAGTGTTATCCTTCTTTCCTGTAACTTAGAGCATGATATTTCGATGGTAAATAAAACAGAGATGCAATAACACAAGAGTAAAGAAGACTTATTGATCCATGCATTAACACGAGAATTATGCAATCTATCCTTCTGTCATTGATTCCATAACGAGCAAATTCACCAGCAAAGAATTCCAGCAATCTTTTATTTCAAAAGAGCTCTCAAAACATACAGCACGGGTCCAGAATGATATTCACCAGCCAACAACAATACATATCTTGGGGAAGTATTTATAGAAGAGTTTACAAAATATCCCGTAGGAAGAAATATCAGGTAATAAATTCATCCATCTACTCTGGCAAAGGCAATAACTGATGTGGAAAAAACCACGCAAAAATGAATGAAGGAATAACTATGCTTGTACAAGCCGGCTTAGGTGTTCCACTATTGTTCACTTTTTTGGCTTAAGTAGTCGGCTGATAGCCGTTTCTTTGATTTGCATCCCTGATGTGCTGTTGTTTGCCACCTGTGCTTGAGTTTGTCTCAGCGCCTTTAGCGCGAATTCTTTCCTTTATCGATTTGATTTTCTGATAGGTGACTTCTGTATTTAAATTCGCTATTATGCAGCAGATCAAAAAAGAGTATTTGAATTACCTTGGCAAAACCTCAAAACCTCAAGCATGCTCTCCCACCATTGATCTGTAGGCAGCTAGTGTCTTTGTAGCTTAACCAATGTTTCATCAGCTTCAGTGTATGTGTAGTAATTTGGCTGGACCTCAAAAAGATGGTTTATTTCATGTTCAATATAAAACAAATTTTCCAATTTGTCATACAAAACATGTCCTGAGGGAGGTGTTGTCTCTTCTGTGCTGCTTGATGATGCTGTGATTTGATTTGTGATATAGGTATTTACCCTTCGAGCATACTATTCATGTGTTAACAGTCTTCCATTGCTGGTCAGTAAACTGGGCAACCCCTTGCTCTGCAACACTGCAAACTTTTGTCTGAAGATATTTATTTCTGCTTGCATCTCTTGGCACTTTCTTTCCAAAGTCTGCACAAAATTCCTCATGGTCAGCACCTTTTTTACTAGCGGAATCGTGTCTGTTCTGTTCCTGATATCCAGAGCTGCTAACTATTCCCTAGTATGAGTATTCAAAAAATGGATCATTTTGTTGGCCTCTTCGGGCTTGTTTGCCAATAATGTTCTAGCCTTTTGAGTCTCAAATTGAGTTATCCCAATCAACTCAATCTGGTCATGAATGGTCTAGATTGTTGTCCATTGATCAGTGATGGACTGGCCAATTTTACTCCACAAAATTGTTTTGATTTCTGTTAGAGTCTTGTGAAGAGTAAGGTCCTTCTCTAGCTCCTTTATTCTTTTCTCCAAGGCCTTTACTTCCCTTGTCTTCTCAGCCACAGCCATTTTTGATTTGTCATAATTTACCTCAATCTTGGCTAATTTTTCTTTGGCTTCTTTTAATTCTGCCATTTGCAGTTCCAGAGCTTTTATTTCTTTCATCATTTCCTCCATACTCAGGGTGGCTTTTTGTTCTGCTGCTGTTGTATTTGTTGTTGTAACTATTGCTGAAGTTGAGGGTGGAGCTGAGGTACCTGTTGTTGATGTTGGATCAGTAGGAGGGACTGCTGTGGTGACTGTAGGAGGAGCAGTTCCAAGAGTTAAAGCTGTTTGAGCCGGCTGAGAGGCCAACTCTCCCTGTTTTCCTTGCAGTGCTACCCCCAAGGCTTTCTCTGTTTCTAGCAGTCTTTCATTCATCCTCATAAGTAAACTTACTACATCCTCCTCCTCTTTCTATTGGGCTACTTCTGTGGTTTGAGGATGCATTGTAGCTGACAGCCTGAGTTGTTTTCTGAGGGCTGCTATGTCTTCTTCTTTCTTCTTAATTAAAGCCTGTACGCCCTTGGGATCATTGGGATCATGTCCCAGCTCCATAATGATCTCCTCCAATGATTTGATTCTATTGTCCTTGGCTAATGAGGAAGCCTTCTCCAATTCCAATTGGGCAGAAGTATTATGAAGTGAATTCTGCAATCTGTGGGCCAATATTGCCTTGTCTGCCAAGGTGGAGTACACTATTTCTCCAGTTTGTTTGTGTAACTCAATCTGGTCCATTGGGTGGATGTCTTTAGCAAGGACTTCCAGATTGGTTCTGATATAATGAGCAGCTGACAGGGGCTGTTGTACTGTAGGCCTGAAATGATTGAGGGTCATTTTCCCTTCTTGGATATCATAGGCTGCCATTAGCCTCTGTTGATTAGTGGGAGCCATTCCTAGTAATTGGTTATAGAGCTGGAACCTTACTGGCTCATTTCTGGCCTTGATTTCAGTAAATGCCTTCTTGATGTCAGAGCCTTGCTTTCTCTGTTGCTTGGTGGATGTAACCTCCACACCTTGTTGCCTCTCTTGCTCCTGCTGAAAGGAACTAGCAGATGTTTCCATGCTTGGAGGAATCCGTTGTTCAGTTGTTTCCTCACCCCTTTGATTGCCTACTGTCTCCTCTGTAAATTCTTCCTCAGAGTAGGGGTTCAACCTTTGTCTTTTCCCTCCTTGTTGTTCTGTGGATGCCCCGGTGGGTGTCTCCTCCTACCTGTCTCTTTTCTTGGCACTTTCCTCATTGAGAGGAGTTTGTAAGATAGGGACTTCAGGTGCTTTTGCTTGTGTCGAAGGGGCTTGCCCCTGACTTTGTTCTTTTGCTGTATCTGGCCGGTCTACCATTGTCTCATGTTGCTCTGAATGCTGTACCTCCTTTCCTTTAGATGTCCCTGCAGGTGGAGCACTTTCTTTGGCGGGTTGTTGGAAAGTTGTGGCAGATGGTGTGCCCACTCCAAGGTGTCGAGGCAATGTGAAAAACACCTGTCCAACAGAGTCTAGGTCAACTGTCTTTTCAAACTCTTTCATTTCTTTTTCTAATCTCTCTTCTTCAGTAAGTTCCTCAACTAGTGTGCCTTCTATCCACTCCTGTTGATTAGCATATTTTTCAATCTGAGGGATACTATAGGGCACATATCCTGTAAGCTTGTGTTTGACTCTCCTAAAGCTTATGAAATGTTCAGGGTCATATGGTGACCAAAGAAAACTTTGTTTCAGCTTAAGTTGTCTCTCAAAATAGTTCAGCCTCCTTCCATGCTTCTTCCCTTTTATTAAAGATAAAAGGGCCCAGTTGGTGCCTTATCTTGAGCTGTGCTTTTTTCCTAGCACCATAGAAATGAGTCAAATCTGAACTACTGAATTTCCCGTAGTATTCCAGGGCAAAGAGTCTCATAGGGGCATACTTTGGCAGCTTGTAGGGAGCTAGTTGACAGCCATAGATCCTGATCACTGTGTGGTTTTGGTAAAAATACCAATACTTTATTCTTTTGAGAGGTGTAAGATTTTCTGCATTTCAGCAGAGAGCCTGGCAGGAGGAGTTATTGACAATAAACAGGTGGCTGGATATATGAAAAGGTCAATAAACTCACAATATGTATATGGGGAGCTACTAACATGATTGAATACTGAGGACCAAAATATTACAGACCTTCGCTCCCCCTTAGCATCCAATTTTTTAAGGGGAACTGGGAAACTATCAGGTTGATAGTACAACATCAAATGGTATATATATGCAGTGTATTTGAACACACTCTCTCTCTCTAAGTTCATGAACTGCTCATGAATTTTGTTAGCTATATAGGTGGCATAATCATACTTGACAGCAGGGGGCTATCTTGGAGCAAACATGGAAATCAGAGCAAAGACAGTTTCATCCACAATCTCACTTGTTCTGAATCCCAGGATGTAGGAAATCATGTCTATGAGCATTTTTCCAGCCTCACTAAACTAGGCATGGTGATAGGGAATTTTGTATCTGGAGTAGCAATCTGGTGGCATAAACAGCTTGGAAATTCGGTCAACTTCTGCAGAGGACAACTTGGAGGCTTGATCCAGCAAATTTTTCATGGTGAGAGGGACCAAAGGCTGAGCTGGCTCGAAGTGCAGCATCTCATTTATAGACTGAGGGGTGATATAAAAGAGGACATTTCCAGAAGGGTCCATCACTGCCCTTTGAGAAGGCTCATAATTAGCACAACATTGATGGATGAGGTCAGGGAAGACATTGACTGAAGGGAGGTAGTATATAGGCATATTAGACTCCTAGATTCTAAATATGTCAGTTTTGTTCTTATGACTATTCCTTATTTCACAAAAAGCTTGCAGGTGAGGCTTTTGACCCTCCATGTCATCAATCTGGAAGTCCCTATCAGTAAGAGGTAACAACTCCAACTGCTTATGAGGTGCATTCAAGGGTGCAACGTTTAGGGCCACTGGAGCCTCCATGATTCACTTTGTTTATAATTGGATTTTGAGTCTGTGTCTCAACAGGAAAGAGAGTACTGACAGTGGGTTTTTAACAGGAATTCTGCAATTCGAGTTTTATATGAAAATAGGCTTACTAATTAAAACTCAAAGGGAAGACAGAGTCTGCGGAGTTTTTCAATGAGGAGGCTAAAAAACAGTGGAAAAAGCGCGGCTTTTGCAGGTGTTTTTGGTGGTTTTGCAGGCGGACATGAGCGCGACTTCAAGTTTTCATGGACAATTTTTGAGAGGGCTACAGAATTAACAGGTTTTGCCCGAAAACACGGTCAAACAGTGAGTTAGAGCGTAGAGGCTTGCGGGCAACAGTGTATTCGAGTGGAATTTAGCTCTCTTGGTGATCTTAACAGAGAAATAACGTAAAAAACAGGGTTTATGGGTGATTGATGGGTAAATACCTGTTTTACGAGAGTTTGGTGCGAAATGCAGTTGCAGAGTGAGCTGGGGAGTCGGGTTTGCAGGTTGAACTTGCTTGGGTGGCGAACTGGAGTGCTGGTGCGAGTTTGAACGTAATGCCCATGCACATTCGCCGCAACCAATAAAACAAAAATAAACCAAAAACCGTGAATATCGCGACTTTTGACAAAATTTGGGCCTTTTTGGTGCTTTTTTGAGATGACGTCATCATGACGTAGCTTTGTCGCGTAGCGGGGTACGGGAAGTGACGTGGCTGATGAGGTGGATGGGTGACAGGGAAGATACGGCGGAGGACATAGTGGCGGGGGCGCTGACGCAGGCACAAACATGGTGGGCGACGTGCGCGGTGGGGACAGAAGGCGGTAAATGGTTTCCATCGGACCGCTTTTGGTACGGGGGCAGTTTATGTCAGAGTGGGCTCGATGCAATGGGAACGAGACACGCGTCCCGGGGTATGGCGGGAAAACCAATTTCCATCAGGCGCTAACTCTCGTACACCGAGGTGGCTCTGATATCAACGCGGGGCATTGGATCTACAGCGCTGGATCGGACGGTTGACGGGAGGGGTAGGTGATGGGGCTTTACGACGGGGGACCCGCGCATTATTTTAATGCTTAATAAAGACTGGCGGGGTTATAAACTTTGGGTTAAGAGTTTTAATACTGCGGTTATTTGATTAATCAAATATTAATCAAATTCCAATGTTTCTTGAGCGGCGACTATGCTTTTTCGTTCAACCGGAGGTCAACGAATCTCAGGGTGACAAGTGGCGGGTTGTTATTGGTCCTAGGTGGACCAATGACTCCCGAGAGAAATTTTATAGCCATATTAGGCCGGGGCGGGGTATTTACAATATTTTTAGGTTTTTGTGGATTTTTATATATAATAGGGGAGGGGAAATATAAGGGGGATTTATATAATAAAGTTAGAATATTAATATGAATATGAGGGGAGGTGCTAGGTGCATGAAATTGAATCACCTAGGCTTTAGGGTGTTAGGAGAAATAAACTTTACACAAGAAATGTGGCTTTTAGCTCTTAAGTAGACATGAAGTTTTACTTAAGTTTTCTGAAAATGGAGTGAAGTTAAGAGTTTGGGCAGATCCCAATCTCTTTAAGGGATGTTAGTGAATATTTGTTGTGAGGGAGGAGAGGGGAGGTTAGACATGCAACATCTGATCTGTTATCATACCTTTGCCATGGCCCTTGAGATAGCCATGAAGTAGATCATATTGAAAAAGATGACATTGCTGATAGACTTGTTTCTGCAACTTCAATCTACTTACCCATTCTACAATTCCTAACATTTTTTCTTCATTTTTATTGGGTGCACTTGAACTTGCAAACCCTGATTTTTCTCTTTTCTTTTGACTGCCCTCCTATCCAGATCTACCCTTATCTCTTCCAAGGCTCAGATTAAGCAATTGAGACCCTTTGCTTCTCTAATTATCTTGTGATCTGCCAAGCTTGAACTGTTTGGACAGACCTTCATTCTCTATTCTACAACAGGAAATTTAAATATGGACTGGCCCAGATTGAACTATTAGGCCATCCATCAAGTGTGATAAAACAGTGTTTGCACTTTATGAACTTGCTTTGCACAAATAAGATGGTAGTGGCATTTTTGAATCGCCACTTTCCTGGTCTTTCTTTGGGGTTCATTTTCTTTTTCTTTTGTTGACCAATTCATTCTTATTGCCCTTTGATTTTTCTTTTAGGGCATACCCTCTTTACATTTTTTAATTTTCTTTATCTATATACAAAATATGGAACCTTTGCAGCATGGAAAGGATGATCATATTTGGCACTTCCATAGTCAATCATGAGAAATGATACCTATTGGTATAGGAACCTAACAATAGGTACACTCTGTGTCGTAAATGTGCTTGCATGATTTAAGTCGAATTTATAAAACACTCTCTTTATTATGCTTAAAAAAAACAACTACATGCACATAAGAAAGTTTACATATACAAGTCATCGATCAAGCTTCTGAAATCAAAGCTCCCATAATCAATTAAGTTCATAAGCACAAAGTGTCACATCATCGACTTAATAAAAGTAATATTCTGCAACAACATTTCACAACAACTAGTTCACGCCATCAAGTTAAGGATGCTACAAAATCAAGCATTTCAAGCCAAGATGACATCAACATCATCAACACTTTTTATATCACTTGCACATAAACATTTTTTAACTGAATTTTATGGGTGCATTTTCAGTTGTAACTGACACCTTAATTTGAATTGTTAAGGTGAATACATTAATTCAAGTAAGTCTTCAACGGAGTCATCTAGATTTAACTTGTCATTTGTCTCTTGGGTGCATTTTCGACAGTGTTCGACACCCTTCCTTTCTTAATCAACACATTCAGTGAGTACATTCAAGAAAACACAAAGTGTCAGTGATCAATCAAGCAAGTTGAAGCAAGCCATATAACAAGCAATCATCATCAAACAAGTGTATTCTATTCTTCAAGTGAGAAATAAACAATAAAGCAAGCGAGCGTGTCATTCAAACAACAAAGCAAGTGAGTGTGTCATTCAAACAACCAAGCAAGCGAGCATGTCATTCAAACAACAAAGCAAGTGAGCGTGTCATTCAAACAACCAAGAAAGCGAGCGTGTCATTCAAACAACCAAGAAAGCGAGCGTGTCATTCAAACAACAAAGCAAGGTGTTAGTGAAGCATTCAAGCAAAGTGATCGTCATCAAGCGAGTGTGAAATCAAGAGTTCAAGCAACCAAGCTATAAAAATCTAACAAGTGTTTAAAGCATCAACAATAAGCAACAGTACAAGTGAGCCTGAATTCAAAGTGAGCAAGCTAACATGGAGACACACATTCAACTGTCCCAAATCCTTAACAATTTGATTTTATCATCAGTTGGTGACATGGTGAACATCAGCAAAACAACTCTTGTTAATATTCAAGTGCATCTTCAACATGCACATGAAATGATTGAGTTTCTTCAACTGTAGTCGCAACTTCAAAGAGATGAGTTGCAACGGAAGAGTGATGTTTCCAAGTCTTTCATCTTTACAGATGAAGATAAAGATGTTGATTCCAAGTCACTGATCCAACCAACTTCAAGTGTCGAAGTGGTCCCTGATACAGTTCAACTTTCTTCCAAACCAATCATCAAGCTATGGGAAGAAATTCAAGTAATAAAAATCGACGAGGATTAGGATATGACAAAGATGAAAACAACTTGCATATCCCCAATTATTCTAAGTGGATCAAGTTCATTAGTGCAGGGTTTCTTGATCAAATACAATCAACAAGCCATGAAAAAGTTGTAGACAAACAGAAATGCAGACAAAGTCAAGTTGCAGACAAACCAAAATGTTCTCATTGTCAAAGAACCAGTCGTCTGGAAAATCAATGTTTTGATCTCCATCCTTGTAGCCATTGCAACAAGTCAAATCATACATCATAGAAATGTTGCAACCAACAACAATCAAGCAGATTGAAGATATATTATCCATGGATTGATCCCTGGGAATGTTCATCCACAGCTAGAAGATAGTATAAGTTTTACAATCGAATTCACTCACACATATTACAACCAAAATGAAGATGGTACTCTCGTGCAGTTGAATGGGGGAGTACACCAATGAAATACTCCTCCACCTACAGGGGGGAGTTCAGATATATTTTGGAGAAGATTGCCTCTCCTTTCAGCTGACAAAGGGGGGAAAATGTAAATGAAATTGACAAATGGTTGTCAGACTGAAAGTCTCGACAACATCAATGAAGCAGCCAGTGGGTGGTCATCATCAGAAAATATGCTAATGGGCGTTCATCAAATTGTGTCAGTGGACACCGGATGTTGTTTTCAATCAAAGGATAGTTGGATCCTTTTGTGGCTTGGCACATGATGGAGTTGTCAAGCGACATTCAGAGATGAACTAGTCATGCAGCTGACTCATGGTCTCTTCATATTGTATTTTCTTCAACATCCAGCTTTGGCGGTGTTTCAGGCAAATGGTTTTTGAGGATCAACTTGAGAACTTGGAAGATGTTTCCTTGTTCGTTTTGGATTTATCATATGGGTGGGGGGGGTGTTAGCCTCACTCTCTTAAAAATCAATAATAAATCCAATTATTAAATTAAGTAAATAAAATCATGAGAATTCCTCAAACTAAGGAGTCTAGTTTGGATGAGAGATTCTCTCCAACTAGCTCTCCTAAATTAGTGTGTAAGTTGAGAAATTGTCTCAACCAAGTGAGTCTAAGATAGACACACTATCTTAAGACCACTTACTCGTGTATTTAAATGTATTATTAGATTTTTTGAATAACGTGAATTACATGAGCATGAGAGACCACATGATGGCTCTCTGCCTTTTCCGCCAGTTTAATTTTTGTGTGTTAATTTGTTGTGCATATGGTTATATGGCTTTGTTCATGTCCTTGAATTACATTAGGAATTAAATTGTAATTCCATATCTCATGACAACTTGTAATCGTTAACTAAGTCAATTTGACTTGGTTAGATCAGTTAAATTCGAGTTGGGAGTCTAACTAGAGTCATGTAGAGTGTCTCCTACAATCAGGAGCACTATTTGAGTTTATTTTGAGTTGTAATTATTTAATTCAATCTAACTAAGTTAAATTCAATTAAACTAGTTCCAACTAATGGAGGAATTAGTGGGAGATTAGAAACAGTGGGGTGTAACTAGTAGCAGTGGGGTGTAACCAGCATCATTGGGGTGTAACTTACTGTAGTGGGGTGTGACTTATTGTAGTGGGGTGTGACTTACTATAGTGGGGTATAACTTACTGTAGTGGGGTGTCACTTACTATAGTGGGGCGTGACTTACTGTAGTGGGGTGTAACTTACTTTGGTGGGGTGTAACCTGTGGTAGTAGGGTGTAACCTGCAGTAGTGGCGTGTAACCAACACTAATTAGTAAATTGAATATTCACTCATAATTAATTCATGCATGTCAAATTATATAAATAACAAGTTGAGATTGTAGTTCAAGGAAAGTGTACAATCAGTTGTATAATCATCCGAATTGTACAGGTGGTGCATGCAATAAGAGGAAGGCCTATGAGGATTGCGCAATTCATAATTGTGGTATTTCCCAACTAAATATGGGCTAATTCCCAAGGGAACAACGCAATAAAATAAGAGCATGAGAGACAGCAAAATTGGCTAAGTATTGGCTTGAGCTTGTCTAGGAAGTAGTGATAAAGATAGAGATAGTGCAGAGGTTGCTCGAGCTTGAGAAAAGCATTATAATCTTCTCATATTTTCTAATTAATGCAATATTCAGATAGTAAGGGTTTTTGGTTGTGGTTTTCCTCGTAAAATCATTGTGTTATGTGTGATTGAATTATTTCTCTTATATGCTTAATGATTTCATCAATCGTTTATTGTTTCTGTTGATGAGTAGAGTAGATTCAAGTCAATTTTTTTTATCATATTACAATCTACAAGGAATTTCTACATGAATTCTTTGATAATTATAGGGGACCTAAACTTTTCATGGGGGACGAGGGAGACATGGGGTTGCAATTCTTGGGAAGATTATATGTCCTCATACTTCATAGATATGCTGGGAGCGAATGTCGTTATAAACGTTTTACCAGATCCCATGGACCCCACATGGAGGAACGGGTGGTCTGGAGATGAGAGCATATCCAAGAGATTAAATAGATTCTTGGTGAGTTCATCTCTATTCAATAATCTTGTGGGAATTAAATCATGCATTATCCCTTCTTTTATATCTAATCATCAGTGGATTATTCTTACATGGGAAGGGGAAGATATGAGGAGGACATACCCTTTCAAATTTAATCCTAGATGGATGCAAATGGAAGATTGTAAGTTTCTAGTACATATTGTATGGAACAAACCTATGACACCTCCCCTGCCTAACCGTATGACATTTATTTGTCAAAAATTAAAAGCATTGAAGAGGGAGGCTCATACATGGATTAAAGGAAGAAAGATGAAGGAACTAAAATCATTATTTGAGATAGACAACATTATTCAGTCTTATAATGATCCTAAGGACCCTTTGTACTTTTTATAATCTTACCAGTCTAAGATTATCGAGTTGGAGGCAAAAAGGAATTTGATTCTATTGTCACAGGAAGAAGATATTCACCTGAAAAGTCAAGAAATTTGGGTAAAAGCTGGAGATAAAAACTCCAAATATTTCCACATGCAATTTAATCTCAAGAAACAATTCAACACCATAAGGAGGGATGCAGCAGGTAATATATTTACCACTCAAAAATCTATAGAACAGGAAATTATTGCTCATTACAAAGGACAATTCATGGCTCAAGAATATATTTTTTCCTCTCAATTAGATTGTATCTCTCTTGTCCATAACATGTTTATTGAGGAGGATGATGATAAATTGGGTCAACCAATATCAAGGGCAGATCCGACAAAGATTCTAAAGGATTGTAAGAAGGAAAAGAGCCCTGGTCCAAACTGGTGGGGAGTGGAATTATTTCTACAATTCATTGATTTGATGTTACTTGACCTTTTGGGAGTTGGTGAGGAATCAAGGACCTATGGTTTCATTTCCAAGCTTATCAATGCCACATTCTTAGAATTGATATAAAAGAAGGAGAATCATAGGAATTTTGAGAATTATAGGCCAATCTCCCTCTGTAATTCAGTATATAAAATGATTTCAAAATTGATTGTCTGTAGAAAGTGTCTAGATATCATACTTGTTGGGCCAGAGCGACACAAGAATTATTGTCATGGCTAGGGTTTTAGATCGAAAACCCTGACGCCCCTGCAACAAAATCTCGAAATAGAAAGAAACATCTTATCGTACCTACCACAAGCAGGCTTGTTCACAAGACAATGAGCACAACAACAAGGGTGGGGATATCCCCTCCTACAAGAATGCAGCGGTGGGAGAAACTAGTAATCATGGAACAACGACGACTGACTATCAATGAGGTAGTAGCAAAGGACCTCCGGTTCTGAGTGCCCAATGGCAGGCACGTCTGAGAGGTCAGTGTCTGCCAAGGGCCACAAAAAAGCCGTGATTCATCATACCCAACAAAAAACTAGAAGCATACAAAAAATACATGAAATACCATGCCCTAATATGTAAGTTCATTGGGGTTTGGTCAACAAAATGGATCTGGGCAAATGGATCCACTATAAATGGTAGCTAAAAGGCCACATTGAGCTGAATCTAGGAGCTAAAGGCTTCTTCACAATAATCTTCTCCAATCTGGAAGACAAATGACGAGTTTTTGAAGAGGGCCCCTACTTTTTCAACAAATTAGACCTCTTTATGAGACATTGGGAGGAGTGTTACAACCCAAATTAGGAAAAACTCCTAGCAACACCAATTTGGGTTTGTTTATTTTCTCTATCGGTTGAATTTTGGGATCCAAAGATCCTTGAGGGGATTGGAAACTCCATCGGGAACTTTGTCAAGGTTGCAGACTCCATAAGGAAGGGAAGGTACACTTCATACACCCAGATCTGTGTCTACATGAACATAACAGAGCCATTACCATAATACATAGAGCTGGAATACCATGATGAGGTTTGGCAACAACCTCTGGATTACAAGAACATACCCTTCAGATGTCGCAAATTCCATGAGCATGGGAACATGTTTGGTGGATACCCTTTGAACAAGAAAGAATCGCCAAAAGCATCTACTCCCAATGGTTAAAAAGAAGAAAAATAAGATGCAGAGGGATTCCAGGCAGACCACAGAAGGAAACGAAATTAGAAAAATTCGCCAATCCCCAACCATGGTCCAAGTGGAAAGGGTCTCTGCAATCACAATCGTTATGAGATCCTACAGGAGGATGAGGAAAGTGTCGAAATCCCACAACAGAAGACGGCCCTAGAAATCCATCCAAACCCTCAGAGGGGAGGAAGCAACACCAAATGAAAAGCAGAGGAGGAACCTCAGGAAAAATAAGTAACCATGCAAGTAGAGGACCAAGCCAATATGGAGATCGACAACCAGAAGGAAGATCTCAGCATGGAAGAACAAGTGATGAAGCGACTTTTGAGCGAATGGAGGCATCTTGATGAGAGATTCATCCCAAAAGACCAGAAACAGTTGTACAAAGACACTTTTCAACAATATCAAGCCAAGTAGGGAAAGCTAGTGGTGGACCAACCAGAGCAGTTGGGCTCCCAAGAAATTCAAGTGATGGAGCAAGGAAAACAAGGGAAAGGTGGGAAGAAACGAGGTAGAAAAACTTGAGCGAATCCATTCAAATGGTAGGGGAAATGATGGTAAACTCAGGAAGGATGGTGTCGCTGTCAGCGGTGTTCCACCAACTCAATAAACCTTTGAAATCATAATTATATCCTAGAATGTATGAGGCCTCAACAACAAAGGCAAACAACAGTACTTGAAGGAAAAACTGAGAAAAGATAAGTCGAGCATCATGATACTCCTAGAGACAAAGATTTTGGAAGACAAGCTTAAAGAAATCATAAATAGTTATAACCCCTATTATGAAGTAATAACTCAAGACTTTAGGGGTAGTGTTGGAGGCCTGGCTATCCTCTAGAACCCGGTGAAGGTAACATTTGAGGATTGGGTTAGTCTACCAAGGATGATATCAAGTAAATTCCAACATATTGGATTTAGATATTAGGTCCTCCTGACAAGGGTTTATCGGCCTCACATTCTAGGAGAAAAATGGGTCTTCCTACAGAACCTTGCCAAAATGAGAAAGGTATACCCTGAAGGCCTTTGGCTAGTAGGCAAAGATTTTAATATGATAACATCGTTGGAATAAAAGAGAGGAGGTATTTGTCATACATAGATAGATATGGAACCATTTGGGGATCTCATAGATCTCCACCTAGTGGACCTGCAGATGAACAATGGAGTCTATACATGGAACAATCGCCAGGGAGGAACTCATCAGGTTGCCTCCCAGTTGGACAGGTTTCTGATCTCGGAGCAAGTCATTAGCAGGGACATTTTCTTCGAAGCCTCGATTCTCCCATGCATGGGATCGGATCACTGGCCCATCTAATTGGAAATAGATTTGAAAATCAGACCAAGGAATCAACCATTCTTGAAGCCTTTTGGTTATGAGATCCCAAAATAACGAAGAAAATTGAGGAATGGTGGGGTAACAATGATGATAAAGGAAGAAATTACATGCATACCTTCCAACTAAATTTAAAGGAGATTAAAAACAATACAAGAAATGAAATCGAGAAGAGTTTGGACATATCATGAAAGACCAACAACAACTGAATAACAAAATCCAGGATTTACAACAACAGATCATCCAACATGGTCGAACCGATAACCTAGCGGTGGAGGAAGGGAATCTAATCAATCAGTTAGAAGAAAGGGTAAAACAAGAGGAGATTCTATGGAAGCAAAAATCCAGTGTCAGTTGGTTGCGAGAAGGAGAACGGAATACCATATTCTTCCACAAAACAATGATCCAGCACCGATCCTCTGTATGGGTACAACCATCCGTATAGAAGGGATCATGTGCAAAGATCCTCGGTATTGTCGCAGCCATCTAAATAGAAAGGATCATGAATATGGACCCACGGTATGGTCGCAACCATTCGTCCAGAGGAAACATGTGTACAATCATGAATGACTTGTAACTCCACGCAACCCAAATTTTATTAGACAAAATCCAAGGTCTTGCGCTCCATCTTGACCCGATCAATGTACAAATTCTAACATGTGAATAGATGTGTCAAATTCGAACATGATAGAAAACCACCTAATTACCGATCAATGATGTAAATCATTAATAGGCACATGAGAAACCACCAATTATGACAATGGCTCTCAAGGTACAATTAGCACAATTCACAATTTTGAATAGTGAAACTGAAGTCAAACACCTGTGGAATCATTTGATCAAAGGTCAATGATGTAAACATGTCGTCGAATGCGAAGAACTTGCCATTGAGGCATGCAAGTTCTAAGGTACTGGAAGGGAGTTTCTATATCATCTTCTCAGATAATGAGTTGAAGTTGACATGAAGTGATCTGTCGAAGGAGGGCCATAATGAATCCTGCATCATCGACACGAAACAAGAGGGATGTAGTAGAGTAGTTAAGTGTGATCCAAGACTGTGGAAGAAAGTCATACAATGTACATGCGGTAAAGAATTGCAAATAGGACTTCTCTTGAACATATCAGCAGCATGACCCCAGAGTTTGGCATCATTTGACTCAATATAGGATCATAGGTCATGATGATGGAATGGTATGATCAGATGAGAGGCAAAATGGATTCCCCAAACCCAAGAAGGTAAGTGACCGAGTGAGGATGTCCCAAACCTGACACAAGTAATAGATGAGTGTCATGTTCAAGAGTGACATGTTGCCTTTACAAGATACAAGAGATGAATTCTTTCACTTTTTCACCCACCATTTCTGGTGAGTACCCCATATATTTTTTATCGCAAGCTTGAAGGGGATATCATATGCTTTCCATATAAGTTCATCCTTAAGATGAATTCATACTAGTAATTTTTACGAGCCTTAGGAAGGAGGAACTTGGTCTCATCATGGCGACATGTCTTGTGTCATTTAAGTTTTATGAGTCCGATGGAGGTGAAACTCGACATTCTTTTCATGTTTAGAGAGTTTGAAAAAGAAGCGAAGAAAAAAAAAACTCTGAAGAGCCCTTTTCGTAAATCGTCTCTTGAACTCGAAAAAGTAGAAAAAAATATTCAAGATAACTTCTCATCCATGTTCGACTAAGGTATTCCTTTTTCGTACAATAGTCTATCTCAGTCCGAAAAGGGTTAAACTTATACTGAGCAGACGTCATTTCATTTACATTTACGAGTTCAAAATGACAAGTAATCGACGATATTTTCATTTTTTGAGAGTCGGAAAAGATTTTAAAGATGACTCCAGGGGGTCATTTTTTGGTTTATTTTTGACAAGTCCGAAAAAGTGATAAAATAAAACTCGTTGAATCAATCAATATAAATCACCGTCGCCAAGAACATATGACCTGTCTCTACACAAGGAAATGCACATTATCGATTTCGAGGAAAAATATTAAAAAAATGAGTGAAATATGCCCTAATTGGTAAAAATATTATTTAAAAACTATAAATAGGGGGAAAAGTAAGTCATTTTTACCTAGATTTACCTCGATTTTCAGGCAAGGAGCACGATTAATCTAGGAAACCATTTGTCGAGTCGCTTGTTCCAGGTAATAGATCTGTCCTTTCTCTTCATTTTAGTAGTCATTTTATGCATTTCATCCATAGGGTAGGTTGCAAGGAAGATTTTCAAAAATTTACATCGTGGGTGACCAGCGCGGTTTTCACCCATCGGACTCGCGCTGCTCACCCTAAGGTCAATGAGGCACTCGTGCTGGTAGCGCAAAAAAATTCCTAAATAGACGCTTTTGCACCAAAGTAAAAAATTTGAAGTGAAATCTTCCTTGAAAATAGTTAATCTTGATTTTTCTCTCCATGGATGCTCATGAAATGTTGGCTTGTTGATGTTTTTCAGGAAAACTAGTCCAAAATGGTGATTGAATGGAAAGAGAGGGGTCATGAAGTTGAATACCATCAATCTATGCGGCATGAAGACTATATTGATGCCCTTTGAACATGTGGATTACTCAAGTTCTTCATGATTCTTGGGATCAGATCACAACCTGAGTTATTGTAGCACTTAATCAGTTGGTGGGATGTAGATCGCCAATTATTCATGTTTGGGGATCAAGAGCTCGAAATAGAGGTCGTCAACATTTACTTCATTACTGGGTTGTCCAAAAAGGGACAATGGGTGCAGTTATCTGGATAACGTATTGGAGGAGAGAGCACAAATATGCTCAGTGTGAGGCATTGTCTAGGAGCAAAAAAGGGTAACAGTGGGAAAATTGACATAAAGACCATTACCAACCTCCCACTGCAAACAATCCTACACACCATGGCCCGAATAACTTGGGAAAAAGCATTGCATGAGGCATCACGATTTTCAATTGGTGTGAAGGTTTGTGTTGTGCATGAAGCGCCAACTAACCAAGTACAAGAGGGGGAATCTGAAACAATTGGTTTTGGATCTATTCTGGTAGCATTCATCCTGGAAGGTGTGCCATTGTTTCACTCTCTGTGGTTGGAAGTGGACCCGCCAACGCTTAGAGATCCACAATTTCTCAGATGGGGAGAGTTGATGCCTTGACATGGGGGTAGTCAACATATGTCATTCCCTCCAGCATTTTTTAGATGGTTGTGTCAGCAACTAATCATGGTAAATGATTGGGCGTATGTAGGGACAAATTTCTGAAAAGATCCGGACCTTCCACTCCCTCCAGGGGAACAATGGACCAATTTAGGTAAAAAGATATCTTTGAAGTTTTCTAGAGTTTTTATCATTTTTTTATATGTTTGTACTGAGACATGACTTATAATGTCGTGCATATGTTGGACTAGAGAGACCTCCAGTGGTTTCTTCAATAGCCAGGCGAGTGGCACACCAGATCGAGGATGCTCCTCCATATGTAGAGGGAGAAGACCCTATTGTCGAGGTAGAGTGCAACCTGCAAAGTTTGACCAGGGGGATTCCAGAGTATGCCTCGATCGATAAGGTGCCATTACACTACTAGAGGCACACAGTAGGGGTATCCTCCAGACTGTGTTGGTTGCTGGGCCAAGTCATTAGGGTCTCGTGCTATCATGAGCACAATGTGGGCGAATATCCAACTTCTAGTTTATTTTCTGCACTATGTAGGTTTATAAAGCCATGTGTATCAGAACAAAAAATTTGTTATTTTGATGTAGAAAACTCTTTTGCAAACACTCACTATATATATATATATATATATATATATCTGTGTGTGTGTGTGTGTGTGTGTGTGTGTGTGTGTGTGTGTTTTCATGTTTACCATATCTGATATGTGATGTTTTATGATTTACAAGTTTCGCAAATGTCTATCTAACACATAATTAGCCAATTCATTTGTTAATGTGTTCATGCGTTTGGGAATGTGATGATAAGTAATAAAATAAAATTCTCATTCCAATAAACGAACACGCAAATACATTCTCAAAATTTTGAGGGTTTCTAACTGAATACTTTCCATTAATTTGTAGTACAATGAGTTGTGAATCAAGTTTTACAATTAACTCTCTAATGCCAAGAGCGGTAGCTTTTGACAAAATTTCAATGACCGCACTATATTCGGCAATGTTATTAGTCATCTGACCTAAATATATACCTTGTAAATTCACCAATTCACCATTAGGGTCATAAATTGCCCATGCAGTGGAAGATAGATTCTGTGTCCTACGACAAGCACCATCAGCAAAACTAGCGTAACTGTTGGATGAGATCTGCAAACCAAGTAGAACACGATGTAAGCAGAGGAAAAGGCTTGCAAAAGCAAACTAACACACCAAAACCACAATGCACACTAATGAAAACACACTAATGTACATAAGTATTTACACAGATTATCACGCATAATACTTCTTCAGGTAAAGCCCATTCCAAGGCTCAGCAAAATAATTTCCTTCATAGTCTACTAACTCGTAGGCACCCTTTTGTAAAACTTGTTTGACAATGTAAGGCCCATGCCACATTGGTTCGAATTTACCAGCTCCTAATTTATCATTGGCTTGATCATAAAGCACGACCAAGTCACCTTCAACAAAAATGTGAGGAGAAATAATTCTATCGTACTGAGCTTTAACTCGTTTCTTTTGGGCTTCAATTACTAATTATGCAAAGCGTCGAGTTTCATTGAGCCATTCGAGGTAAAGTAAACATTCCTCTTCAGACGAGGTATCAGGGAGTAATTCGACAACTAGTTTTAATGAAGGATTTTCACACTCAATCCGAAGAGTTGCTTCCAGACCATACACCAACTAAAAGGGCGTAAGTCCAGTGGCAGTCTTAGTTACAGTTCGGTCAGCCCAAAGAGTCGAAAATAACACAATATGCCAATTTGATTTATGCATCGTAATGGTGTGTTGAAGCATAGTAACCAGGACCTTGTTGATTGCCTCAACTTGGCCATTAGCTTGTGGATAATAAGGAGTTGAGTTGTCGTGACGCAAACCCAACCGAGCAGTAAGCTTCACGATCGTGCAATTTCGGAACTGAGATCCATGATTAGTAATGATGGCTTGAGGGACACCAAATCAAGCTATGACATGGTTGAAAAGAAATTGAGCAATAGTTTTACCGTCAGCATCATGTGTGGGCATCGCCTCGGCCCATTTAGTGAAATAATCAACGACGATAATGATATAACGATGCCCCCCGACCGAGAGAGGGTTAAATCTCATGAAATCAATCCTCCATTTAGCAAACGGTCTGACGATAACAACTAGGTCTACGGGTGTGAGCAGGGCATGCTATTTACGATTATAAATCTAGTAGTCATGAAATTTTTGGACTACTAAAATGTAATCCTTAAAGATGGATGACAATAAATAACCAACACGAAGGAATTTCTTAGCAGTAGCATACCCAGACATGTGATCACCACAAGCCCCCGAGTGGCAGTCATTGAGAACTCTCTTAGCTTCTTCGAGTGTCAAACATCTACGAAGGATAGAATCGACACCAACACAGTACAAAGTATCGCCAATGATTCGATATGGTCGGCATTGATGTCGAATACAATGATGTTCAGAACTAGACAACTCTAATCGAAAAGTTTGGGTCTAGAGATAGACAATAATATCCTCATACCATGGGTCAAGACTATTGATGAGAAAGAGAGTCTCGTCAGGAATGAGCTCATCAAAATGTGTAGATGTGGTTGAAGAGGGAAGGTCACAAATAATTTCAGCGAAAACCAACGATTTCTTTGATTTGGTTGTAGCAAACTCCAAATCAAATTCTTGAAGGATAATAATCGACTTAAAAATTGCCCCCCCAGCAACTGACGAGTCAGAATGTAGGTCATGCGGTTGTAATTGGAAATCACAGTGGCTTTTTATAAAAGAATATAGTGTCGAAAGAGTTGAACAACGTGAACAGCTGCTAAAGCAAGTTTCTCAACATGGGCATATCGATTTTCAGTATCGATAAGATTATGGCTTAAGTAGTAGATCATGTGTTCATTTCCATCATCATCATCTTGCACCAGTACCATGGCAATAGTACTATTGGTTGCGGCCAAGTACAAGAAGTAATCACAGTGATAATTGGGAGGATGCAACAAAGGAGCACTAATGAGAGTGTTCTTTAATGCATCGAAATATTTTTGAGTGATTTCATCCCAAATAAATGGGATTCCATTTTTTAGCAAACAAGTAAATCCCTTGGCAAGCTCGGCATAAATAGGTACAAAACGATGAAGGAAATTAGCTTTCCCTTACAAGCTCTGCAATTGATGTAAAGATGACGAAGGGGGTAAGTTTACAATGGCCTCAACTTTGAGGGGATCAATCTGGATGCCTTCCTTTGATACTACAAATCCTAGTAGATGACCAGTTTCAATGTGGAAGACACACTTATGCATATTTAAACGAATATTGTAGTGTCTGCATCGAAGAAAAATCTCTCATAGGTGGTCAGGATGATCATGATGCTTAGTAGAATGAGTTGGTAAGTCATCAAGATATGGTTGAACAATGTGTTTGATGTCATGAAAAGAATAAGCCATCGCTCACTGGAAGGTAGCACCAACATTTTTCAAATCGAAAGGGGGTTTCTTGTAAGAAGATATTCCCCATGGACAGATAAAAGTAGTTTTCTGTTGATCGGCAAGAATAATGTTAATCTGGTTGTAGCCAGAAAAATCATCCATAAAAGAAAAGTCTTACTCTTGGCACATTCATCAATGATTTGATCGATAAAAGGGGTTGTATGATTGTCTTTGGGACATGCCTGCTTGATATTGTGGTAATAAACACAATCGTGGATAGTTCCTTCTTTTAGTCACAGTGACAATGTTCGAAAGCCAATCTATCAATGGAATGGGGTAGATGAAACCAACCATTAGAATTTTTTCAACCTCTCCCTTAATAGCGGTTGCCTTTCTAGGGTGCACTGGACAAAGTCGTTGACAAACAGGCTTCGCATCTAGATAAGTAGGAATTTCGTGCACAACTATACTCAAATCAATGCCAGGAATTTCTTCATATGACCAGGCAAAGACATCATGAAATTCCTTAAAAAGGACAGTGTAAATCTTGATCTCATTAGGAGAACAAGAAACCCCAACATGGATGTTCTTGACAATTCCTAGCTTAACAGAAATTTTGATAGGCATGGTAGCAATGATGTTCCCCATGTTTCCCTCAGACAAAACTTCATGCACCAACATGGGTGTTTGAAGTGGATGGGTAAGCATATGGGAAACAAAGGTATCCAGACACGATGAAATCTCTCCAAGACTCGAGAGAAATGAGGAATGATGATGAACATCATTCTAGGGAGTTTCCTTAAGAGACATAACCTCGGCGATACTCTCGTTAGTGGGAAATGTCTCGTTCAAGGGATCTGGAGAATCCCAAGAACCAAGCCAATAATATTGTGAATATGCGTCTAGATGCACACTAAGAGTAGTATGACTTTCAGAAGTGGTTGCCGAAGCCAAAATAATGGCTTGATAAGCTTGTTCCGTTGGGTTGAGCAGCATAACATCGATAAAAGAATCAACCTGATCGGGAGAAGGAACGATCCAAGGATCGTAAGAAGTAGAGATCATGTTGACAGAAGTGACATGAGGAGGTGGGAGGGAAAAAGTTCCCATAAGAGCATAGTCTTTAAAAAGAACTACCCTAATGCTCTCATAAGGAATGTCGGTATTTCCCACATATGGCACGTTGCCATTCAAAGAACCGACAGAGAAAATGCTAATTGATCAACGGTGACTATTTTCCCTTCATGAGGAAAATGGAGCACGCAGAACAAAGAAGAAACCACACAAAACATAACATGAGTCCAACTTCGTCCGAGTAGAAGGTTATAGTTCAAAATTGCATCAACGACTTCTAATTCGATAGTTTTCCCTTCCAACGTGATGGGCAAACTCGTGATAATACCGCAAGGACGAAATCCTCTGCCATAAAAGGCTTCTAAGGTGTTCGGAGACTGATTGAGGGGTGGAGAGCTTATAGATTTCTAGCATGAAACATACATGATGCAGGTGGAAGAACCCTCATCAATCACAGTTCGATGAATCGTCTTCCCTTTTATAATGACTTGGATTAAGAACACAAGTTGATGGGCAAGCCGAGGAACATGATTTTCGAGGTCAAAAGTGATCAAATTCGAATCTGTAGGGTCAATTCCTCCTATAACGGATGGTAATGCTTTCTGTTGTGTTGGACAAGTTTGGAGAACTTCCAAGGCAGACATCATCAAGGGCGCTTGAGCTAAATCTTCAACAATATTGTAATGTTTGGTAGCTCATGCATTCAGATTGTAAGATGATTTCCAAAGAACACCCTTGGGAGACGGTCGGATAACGAAGTCATTACTAGGTATCTCAGTATGAAGAGGACCGGAACTGAGTGGAGTAGAAGTAGAAGGTGCATCAATAACTTATTTCCCCACAGTCTGTTTTTGAGGAGTTTGATAGTCTTTTGACCAAGTGGCAACAAAAATAGGCATTATTCCACTCATGTAAACCTGAGAACCTAAAGATGTAGAAGATTGTGGTTGTTCTACCAATTGGGTCTGTTGTGATGGGAAATATTCTTTCAGTACAGTCGGTGTCCCTTGAGTGCCTTTTAACAAGCGACTAACTTTGGCACGACGGGGACAATCCTTAGTATAATGATCTTCCTCACAAATAAGTCAAAGATATTTGGGCTTACGCTTAGATGCATCATGAGTAGACGACTTTGGAGGATCTCGTTTTGGGGTATCAGATTTTGCTTTTCCTTTACCCTTCTTTTTACCTTTAGAGGCTTTGTCTGTCGTGGTAGACTAAATGACATTAACCTCAAAGGTTTTACCAGGATTAGGAGAAGATTTCGAAGGAGGACTAGATGTGGCATTCGAGACGAACTTTTTTTTGAAGAAGATTTATTGGAAGTTTGAGTCACTAATCCAATAATACCATCAACAAGTGGTACATCTGGAGGCTTAGAAGATGTTGGATCTGTATATGGTCTCGGAGCATCAGGTAAGAGATCATATAATGTGTCGAATTGGGAATACACCAAATCTAAATATTGGTCATGAGCAATGGCTTGATCTTCGATTACACAACCTCCCATCGCTATGTCTGCAGCAATTTTCTTGACGAATGACTTGGGGAACCATTCAGTTAACAACTCATCAGGTATATCAAAATTGATAAGGTGACGCTGACGTCTCCATTCATGGATATGATAAGAGATGTGGGTAGGAGATGGGTACCAGTTCCATAGTGAACCGGTAACTAGAAGTGAGTAAGGAATGCCATTACCAAAGAATTGAAGTCTTGATAAGCACCTTGAGGCAACTCAATGTACCATTTCGCGGCATGACCCGTAAGGGTGCGCTGAAAAATATGTATACGAACAGATTCATCAACCCAGGAATTAGATGAACAACATAAATGGTAAGTCATAACGTGGCCCTGGGGGTCTTCTCCAGATTTTCCTTTGAATTTCAAAAAATCGCCAGGAATCTTAGTAGGAACCGGAGGCCAATAAGGTGAATGAAGTATTGGATCATTAGTGAGCCTTGACACATCTGGCAGTTCCAACGTTGCTAGAAATGGAAATTGTGGGTTGAAAGGAATGGGAGTCCTTTGATAAGGCCCAGCTTGTGGATTCAATCCTTGTTGGTATGGGTTCTGTCCCCAAAGTGGCGAATTTTGACCAGAAGGAGCTTGATATTGCCCCCACTATGGGGTATTCTGACCATACAAAGGCGGATTTTGCCCCCACAGAGGTGGGTTTTGACCAAGGTAGGGATGATATTGACCTACCATAGGGCGTTGAGAACCATAAGGTGGATAAACATATTGTGCGACATATGGATTATAAGTTTTTTGTTGAAACTGTTGACCTTGGTTGTAAAACTGTTGGCCCTGTTATTGCATGGGTTGACCTTGTGACTGCGAGGGTTGTCCTTGTTGCTGCAACGGTTGTTGGTAAGGCCCTTGGTGAGCATAAGATCCTTGTTGTATAAAAGGTTGTTGTTGTACATAAGGTTGTTTTTGTTGAAAATTTATTGTGGAATTTGTTGAGTTCCAAGTTGGTACTGATAAGTTCCAGCTTCAATTTAACCAGATGCCCCAAACGAGGGGTTTGAACTAGGCTGCATTTGGGGACCTTCCTTTTGAGTAAATAGTCGATTTTGAGGCTGTTGAGAGCCATACATAGGGCACGGTTGCTGGTAAGGTATCTGAGCCGAAAGAGGTTGTTGATATGAGATCTAGCCTGCTCCAGATGGAATTGATGATCCACTAGGATAAGGTACACTGCCAATATTTTGACTAGCTCCAGTAGCATGAGTTTGAGGTGCACTCACATAATCTCCACCCAAAGTAGGAGGTACATAAGGAGAAGGTGGTTGTTTCCCCCCATATGGTGGGATAAGTGGTGGTACATATTGTCCACTTAATGGAGGACCTTGGGAACTTATTGGGACATTAATTTCCCCAACCCTAACTGTTGGTTGTACAAGAACTAACAAAACTGCAATTGGTATAGGAATTTAAGAGGCCACGTTTGAAACAAACGGACCAGAAGTAGGCATGGTGCTCGATGACCAAATGGGATTGTGATAAAGTGAAGACACACTTGGAGTACTTGAAACCAATTGAGCCAAATATGTATAACCAGCTCGAAACAAAGGCTCATTGTTTTCAGGGGGTGGTGGAGGTGCAAGACTTCCCACATATGGATAACCTTTAGGTGGAAAGTCATATTCAGGATCATTATCAACAGTAGAACTATGAGTAGCTGAGACTTCTGGAGGACCTTGAGAAGAGGCTGGAAACTCACCTTTTGAAGCCATGGGTGGAAACAGTTGGCGAGGAGGAATCTGAGATGGTCGTGGAGATAACTCCAAAGGTACACCAGGATTATCGTATGGACTATAAGGTTGTTGAGGATATATAACCAGTGGATCAAAAAGTGGATTCAGAGGGAATAAAACAAACCTTTGTGAAATCACAGTGGTTTCTGGATCAGATTCCTGATATGATGATGAGTATCGAGGTGGAGGACGAGAAGCAAGGGCTTGGATACTTGGGACAATTTCAAGTTCAAGACCTTGGACTTCAAGTAACTATGAAAAATCAGGATGAACTCCTTGTGATGACCCTTCAGTGTCAGATAATGAAGGGGAAATGTAAGGTGAACCTGGTGTTTCAGTGATGATGAACTTTTCTAAAAAACAATAACGAGTGGTTGATTGAGCCTATAATTAAAATTTACTATTAATCAGGCAATATGAGGCCAAGGATAACTACATAGGTAGGTCATGTTATCGTGGGCAGTTAAATTTTAGAACTTAAAAACAAGAAATAAATAAATAAAATGGTGTACTAGGCAAGAGGATTTAACAAGTATCTGTGAACCATTATATACACCTTAGTCGAAACCAAGGACTTAACATACAACAACCGATCTCCCTGAATGTTGTGTTCGGTCTATCATGTTTACAAGGGGGATGACTCAGTTACCTGTGGCTAAAGGATAGCAACCTAGAGGGGTCTCCTAATATATACTCGACAATACGGGGAGCACAAGTCTATGTTAGCATTGTCTAATGCATAACCGTTCGGTGAGAGCGTTCTCATATACTTACCATATGCGAGTGCCTCTGATATACCCTAGAGTACTAGAGAACCTTCGATATATTTCAATATTGGAACGAGATTTCACCCTCAGGATACAATGCAGGCAATTAACGACAACTTCTAGGTTTATAGACCTTGAAACACGTCTCTAGCCTAGACCTCTAAATGTTTGCATTAAGTTCCAAATGCTCCTTAGGTTAATTCAATAAATTTTAAAGTTTTTCTTGAATTAGGTTTCAATTTTGGGCTTAAATGATGTCATCTGAATCCTAGCATGCAACTATATGAGAAAAAGGAAACCTTTCATTTCAATGTTATATGCTAACAAGGGTAGAGAGTTCAAGCAATTAATGCATCAAACAAGTGAATGCATGAAACAATGTGCCTCCACTAACTTTTTCCAAATGCAAAATGCAAGAGCAAAACTAAACTTCACTTTCACTAATGAATATTCAATCTATTGAACGAAAAAAATGATCTTCACTTCTCTAAGATGCACTTTTACTTATATGGTTCTCTTTGATTTTCATATGTCTATATGCAACTAAGCTTTAACTAAAGCAAAAAATGAAGATTTTAATCCAAAATACTCCTAAATGCAATCAAGGCATCAATCAAAGTAACACCAAATTCAAAGCACTCAATGAAAATATCTTCCATTTTCTCTTTGAAATAGATAAGCAAATATACTCATTTTAGTTTGCAAACTAAAAAATGTAATCTATGTTTTACAAATGACAAAGATGGATTTCAAATGCAAGATGACCTAATACACGTGAAAAACAACTTTGCACACGACCAACCGAAACCATTGTAAGTCAATGTTTCAAGTGATTTTACCAGATGAACATACCTAATCATTCAACAAACCAGAGGCCCAAAGACACTCACAAGCGACAAGAGACAACCAATCGACCTATAGACCCTAAAATCAATCCAATTGCACTCAAACACTTGAAATTTCAGAGTAATAATTTGCTAATAAAATGAGGTAATCAATCAAAACACCATCAAAAACCATTTATGTAGGACAAAACAGGATCTCAAGGGCCCAGGCACACTGGAGTTTGACAGAGAAACCTTAGATTTTGGCCAATCTAAAGGATCGACGCGACTGTTAAGGCCAAATAGGCCCTGAACAGGGATAAGCACGAATGTTTTAAGAAAAAGCACACTGGCAACGCAACTGTAAGATCAAAAATGCATTGGTCGAGGAAAAAGTCAAAAAGTAAAAATAATTTCACAAACACTTCCAGACTGAGCACTCTAAGACAGAAACCAATGATTATGCAGACCTATATCATCTCAAACTAACAGAGAACACGATGGTCAGTCAAACTAATCAAGGGATCAGATGAGAAAGGAGGATGAACAGGCTATAGCTTCCCCAGTGGAGTCGCCATTTTGTTGTGAAGGCAAATCTCCTCTGTGGATAGAGGTGATCCCTCTAGCCCAATGAGTGGGTCTAGCAACAAACCAAACAATCTAATACACACTTTCCTAGCTTATGCTTGACAAATGTAGGAAGAAGGAGGAACCTACCTCATTCTGATGCTAATCGCTCGATCCTTAGAGATGGCTTTGAATCTTTCGCTCCATGCCTCACTCCTTAGTTGTTCTTCACGTCCAGATACCTACAAGGAAGATCAAAGTACTATGCAAGATACGAGAGCATATATAACATACATCAAACATAAACTACTTAACAGATCAAGGAACATTAAGCTAATAGCATAAACATTTACACAATTATGGAAAGTGAACATCAGATGTATATATTAAGAAACTAAAAAGGGAAGCATACAACCTATGCCTTGATGTTGGAGCCCTCCTTTTGGTGGATGTCCAAGTCCAAGCAAAGGCTATTCAAACACTCCTTCTCCAAGCTAGAATGGGTAGCATGTAAGCAAATCTCAACACAAGGATGCAACAATAAATGACCAACCATTTTGCGCTGGAAGGGAGTGAATTTATAGGAAGGGAGAGGGAATTAGGGATCCACAAAAGAGGGAGGAAGGTCCACATCTCAATGTGAAAGCCCACGATGATAAGATCAAGAGGCTCAAATGAGAGAGCTCGACCATATCAACAACAACCACTATCTAGCTCGTTGTTCTCGAAGGTTCTAGTGAGCGAAGCTTCTCCTCCAATTTGGGAAAGCCTGCCAGAAGAGGTTCAACACGAGTTTATAACTAAGCAAACTACCATAAGCACAAGCAAGAATTGGAGCAAAACGTGCTGACCCCAAAAATTAGGTTTTTAGGAAACCTTCTCTAGAATGGATTCAGGGCAGTTTTCCTTTGATTCTTCAGGGAGGTTGTGGTCTGTATATCATGGTGGATACACTGCATAGTAGTCAATTTTTTGGCACTTCGGTATATGGCATGGGAAGTGGACAAGAGATATGACAAAATATTGTGTAAAAGGTAGAAAACTTGTGGCCAACTTGATAAGTGAAGTGGTCGCTGCATACAAGGAGGAGATCAAGCGATTGATAGCAGAATGGGAGGAAGACATAAATCGACAAGCGAGCATGGATGAAGTTGAGTTGGAGGATTGGAAGCTCCTAGTTCCAGATCCGGGCAACACGAGAGGAAGAGGGACTCAATTTAAACAAACCCTGCATCTTTATTGGCTAATGAAATGCCTCCTTGGCAAGGCTATGGAGAAAATCTGGATGATTGTTATCCAGGATTTCCCATATTACAAACAAGAGTTTCAGAAGCTGCAATTTCAATTGCAGAAACAGGACGGTTGCCTTAGCCGCATGGAGAGACACTTCCCTTGCATGTTCGCGCAAAGAGAGCTGCCAAGCTCCAGTGCTAAAGACTCGGCCCCGGTCGCATCGGCCTCCGCCAAGAAGGATGGATAGAATGCTGACTTTCAGTTATTTTTAATTAGTTTTCATGCAGATAGATTTTAATTTCTAGTTTACAGTTATATATATATACATATATATATATAGGCAAATATAATATGGATGTGGACATGACAATCAAACTTATCTAGCTTGGATAGATAGACTCAATATTTTTTGTTACTAGATGGCTTATCATGCGGTTAGGTGGTCAACAAACTTGGTTTCCCGCCAGGCATGTTGAGACCACCTAACTTGGTTCTATGTGGTTGTAACTTGCTTGTTTTATAATGAAAAAGAAGGATCTACCAAGCTTAACAAAAAAAATGATTACCTGTAGACTCAAGCTAGTTTTGTCAAAACACATCACTGATGAACAATTGAGTTCTTGATAGATTCAGGATGCCATTGGCATCACATAGAAGATGTTACACACTATAAAATCTCAGAAGTAGAATTTATGTCTTCTCAAGGTGGATCTAATTAAGGCATATGACTGTGTTGATTCGGAATTTCTTAAATTGGTATTGATCAAAATTGGTATGTCTCCTTTGAACATTAGTTGGATTATGGTGTGCATCAAGACCACAAATTTTGCAGTGATTATAAATGGGTTGTCGTCACAATTTTTCACTACACACAGAGGACTTGGACAGGGTTGTGCCCTGTCCCCTCTGCTTTTCCTCCTTGTCATAGATTGTTTGAGTAGAAAAATGCGGCATGCGAGGGATAGAGGAATTATTTATGGGATAGAGGTATCCAGACAATATGTTGTTTCTCATTTAATATTTTTTGATGATCTTTTATTCGGTGGGGAGGCAACAATTGGGGAATGGATGAATATTCAAAGAATCATCAAGTATTTTGGAGACGCTACAGGTTTATATATGAATGGTTCAAAATCAATCCTGGTTCATGATGGCAGAGAGGATGCAGTGGTCAAGGACATCAGTGATATTTTTGGAGTTGCATCCAACCGTTTTGATGAAGGATTAGAATATCTGGAGTTCACGTTGAAACCGAACAAGTATTGCAACACGGACTGGGACTAGATGATCGAGACGTTACACAAGAAGTTGGATTATTGGAAACACAGATGGCTAACGATGGGGGGGAGATTGATTATGTTGAAATTGGTGCTCCATAATATTTCGGTATAATGGATGCACCTATTTTTATTGCCTCGTGAAACAATTAACATGATACAAAGAATCATGGGTCACTTTTTATAGGCAGTGTCTCAATTCACAGGGAAGATTCATTTGGTTCATTGGGAAACTATAGCTAGGCCAATTAAAGAAGGAGGATGGGGGATCATAGACCCATCTACTTTGAACATGGCATTGATTATCAAAAATATGTGGAGGGTTGTGTCTGGAACCAGTTTGTGGTCACATATTATTAAAACAAATATATGTATGGGAAATTTTTCACACTAAGGATATGCAATGGGGCTAGAAAGAAAACATGTGTATCTTATATCTGGAGAAGTATGATCAAAATCTTACAATGCCTTTTGAGTTTTATTCGTTGGGAGGTCGATGATGGCACCAAGATAAAACTCAGTTTAGATGTTATCAAGGGTATGATCATGTTTTCATTCATTATCGATTCAAATTATTAACTTCATCCATGAAAAATATATTCACTTCCTCATTCAGATCTTTCAACAAACTATACACAATATCGACCAACAATCCTGAACCAGGGGGGAGGATTTAGGGATGTCAGATGCATATGTATTTGAATGGGAAAAATATATTACACAACTTCGATCTGCAGGCGTCACTCTCAGTGATCAAGAGGACCAAATGACATGGGGAGGCTCAGTAAAAAAGGGTCTTCTGATGGTCAAAGACATATACATCAGACAGACCAAAAACGCGAGGGAATTCAATTTTCTCAATTGGTTCCAAGTCATATGGAAATGGGAACTTTCCAAATAAAATTAAATGTTTTAGCTAGTTGGAAATACATGACCGTATTTTGACATGGAGCAATCTACAATGACGAGGATTTACAGGCCCATGCATTTTCTTTTATGTATGAGAGGAATAAAAGACGTTGATTATCTATTTCTCCACTATTCATATGCGAAGGCACTGTGGGAAGGGGTTACAGATATTTACAACATTTCACCAACGAGACATGAGACATTATTAGTGTTTGGACTCTTATCTGCACTCATGGATCAAATATCACAAAAGATATAGATCCCTCCCTTTATATATCATGTGGTCCATCTTGCACAACCGTAATACACTTGTTTTGGACAAAAAGGAGCAGTGATATGGGAAAATATCATTAATACTATTGCATATTACAATGAAATAGGACCAACGAAGAAGAGAAACAATTATAGAAAATACAAGTACAAAGATATATGGCAAGATTTTCTTGTGGGCTTCTTTGATGGAGCATGTTCTAGGAGAGAAAGTGGGTGCGATGCAATCATAGTTATTGAGCGAGGCAAATTCTTCCACTTCTTAACAAAGTAGACCTCATCGCTTTATGGGGAGTTTTGATAGCTGCAATATGGCTTAGTTAAGACATAATTCAAATATATGGAGATGTTAAGGGCATTATAGACTTGGTGAAGGACTACACTCGTTTCAGCCCACCCGTTATATCAAACTGGATGAAGCAGATCTAATTCCTAGTAAGCACCTTCCAACACATTCAGTTTGACCATATTTACAGGGAACAAAACAAGACTATTGATCTACTATCAAAGAGAGGTGTCACTAGGGAACCTGGTAAGTTCTTTTTTCTACTTTTGAACATGGTGTCATGGTTAATTCTGGCAATATTAACTACTCATAAAATATATTTTTTTTGGAGTACACTTCAAGGACTTTGTTGTAATTTTTTGGGGTATATGTAATGCTAAAATAGAATAGTTGTAAGAAAGTTTGATAGTGGGCTACTTAGTACATAAAATTTTAAGGATTTGATTATCAAGTGAGAACTTTTCAGATACATTTTGTAAAAGATGGCATATAAAGAAATAATCGATTATAAGCATATGTACTATCTTTTTTATTTTAATATAAAGAAGAAGAGTTTCTTTCCTCTGAAAAAGAGAATATGAAACAATTCATCACTGGTGACTATTGTTTGTCCCATGTGGGTTTTTCAAAAGAGAACGAATTCCTGGAGAAAACAAGAGAGGGGAATTAGAAGAAAGGGCTCGTGGTTCTCTGTGCATTTGCAGTGTTGTTGTTACATTTCGATATATTTTCCTTTTTGTGAAAAAAGAGAGATCTTTGTTCCTGTGTGAATGACATAGTTGTATAGCAATGGGACTATAAGTGATACAATTCGAGTTGAATCGAAACTAGAGGTTGAATCAAATTGTTTTATGCTATGAACTGTGATTAATATTAAATCCATTCCTATGTGTTGTTTACCTTTGGAAAGCGGTACTTATTCCATCTATTTAGTTAATGATTTGTGCATGAATCTTTAAATCATTTTGCTTGTTCATATATCTTGTATGTCTGTCGAAATAGTCACCCAACCTACAAATGAATGTGCCATGACAATTAGGAGTAGGGATGTGTGGGAATCTGAGTAAGTTTGAGCGTTGAAACAGAGCCTTTGGTCTGAATGTTGTCACGCCTTTTTGTTGGGAGTGTGAGCATAATCCTTGGTAAGAGAGATGAAGCAGATCATTCCCTGAGCGTGGGAGACGTGTTTAGACAGTGAGAGATCATTTTGGCAAATAAATGAGTTGCTTCACCTTCCGAAAAGCCAAAAAAAAAGTTTATGGAAGCACTACAAAAATATTTCACAGCACCTACAAATTTTTAAAAGGCCACTACAAAATATTTCGCAACACCTATAACTAGTTTTCTTTGGCCTGTGGTTGAGCCAATTTCACCTTTCATTCTACCCTATGCCATCAATTTTTTGGTATCGGAGCAAGTTTGAGGCACATCCACGTATGTGGTAGAGTTGCATTTGACTTTGGTGGTGTTTTCTATGACAAATGGAGATGGCAACGCGAGCAAGAAGAGCACAAGGTCGTGGAGGGAGGCGTGCAGCTAACGCAAAACTCCAAGAATATATACAGAGGCTACATGCTCGCTTAGATGCCATCGATACCAGTAGGTAGCAAGACCCTGAGGTTAGAGATGAAAATAGATTGGAGGAAGAAGCTACAGCAGAAAGAGCAACATTAGCGGATGAAACTGCATAAGTTAAAATATTGAGGTCAATGTTAAGCTCAAGTTTGAGACCAAAAACTAATTTGTCTACTTATGATGGCAATATGATAACCAAGAATTTGATGGATTGGATTAGTGAGCTAGATAAGTATTTTGAGTATGAGGAGATTGAAGAAGCTAAGTGGGTAAAATTTATCATAACTAGGTTGAAAGACCATGTTGCATCGTGGTGGGACAATGTGCAGGTTGAAAGAAGAAAACAAGAGAAACCATTGATAGAAAGTTGGGACAAGATGATAACAAAGATGAAGGGGAAGTTTTTGTCGAAATACTATCAACTATCCCTCTACAGACAAGCGCATAACCTCAAGAAAAGGTTGTTGATAGTCAAGGAGTATATTGAGGAGCTTTACAGGGTGAATTTGAGGGCGGGTTATGTAGAAGACACCCCGAAGAAGACAACAAGGTATATCAATCAATTGAAGCTGTAGATTAAAGATTAAATCAACATGATTTATCCCAGGATGATGGAAGAAGCATACAAGTTTTCCTTGAAGGCAGAAGAGAAGATAATGAGGAGGCATAATTCAAGTAGAGGGTGTGGTTTTGCTAGAGGAAAAGGACAAACAACTGGAATAGGCAATATTTCAGCTCAAAAGAATGATGCTAGTAACCTAAAACAACAAGGAAAATAAGAGAAAAAAGGTGACTCCAAAGGAGGAAGACCTTATCGGAGAGGTAGAGGTAGAGGAAGAAGCAGAGAGACTGTCTATCAGAGCTATAAATGTGGGCAACTATGTTATAGATCTTTTGAGTGTCTTGAGAATGAAAAGGAAAGACATAGAGATGCATATGTAGCTCAACCAGAAGCAGCAGAAGCACAAGCACCTATGGCAAAATATGCAACAGAGATAGGAGAAGCTTTAATGATGAATAAGGTCTTGTTGAAACCAACCAAGGAGACTACTGAACTAGCATAAAGAAAAGCCTTGTTGAGGATTGTTTTCAAGGCCGGAGGAAAATGCCACAAAGTGATGATTAAGAGTGGAAGCATTGACAATCTAGTTTCTACAAAAATGGTGAAAATAAATGGATTGAAAAGACTTAAGCATCCAACACCATATAAAGTGTCATGGTTACATAAAGGTCACCAATTGTTGGTGAGTGAGTGGAGCGAAGTGGATTTCTAGATAGACCGATATAAGGATAAAATAGTTTGTGACATCATGCCAATGGATGTATGCCACCTTCTTTTGGGACGACCTTGGAAATTTGATAGAAAAGTGGTGCATGATGGAGAGAACAACATCTATAAGTTTGAAAAGGATGATATCAAGCACACTCTTGTACCATTGAAGGAAGAAAGTACAACCGGGATAAGTAGCTCAAAAGCACTATTGTTGGGAGGAAAGGAATTTCTACAACAAATGAAGAAATAAGAGATCAACTATGCAATGGTCTGCAAACCAAAGGTAATACTTTTGCACACTGAAATTGCAGATTTACCTATTGAGATTCAAGAGATGTTACATGAGTTTAGTGATATCGTGGTAGATGATTTTCCAAGTGAGCTACCACCTAAGAGAAGTATTAACCATCACATATACCTAATACCAGGAGCAAGCCTTCCAAATAAAGTTGCTTACCGAATGAAACCCAAGGAGAATGCATAGATAAGGAAGCAAGTTCAAGCACTGTTGGACAAGGGGCTGATAAGCGAGAGCTTGAGTCCATGTATTGTCCCTGCAGTAATTAGTCCAAAGAATGATGGAGAATGGAGGATGTGCACAGATTCCAGAGCAATCAACAAGATTACAATTAGGTACAAATTTCCATTTCCATGGATGGATGACATGATGGACTGTTTGAGTGGAGCAACCTTATTTTCAAAGGTTGATTTAAAGACTGGTTACCACCAGATCCGAATCAGAGAGGGGGATGAGTGGAAGACAACTTTCAAGACAAATAACAAACTATATGAATAGTTGTTCATGCCATTTGGATTGAAAAATGCACCAAGTACTTTCATGTGGTTGATAAATGAGGTCTTGAAGGAGATCATTGGTAAGTTTGTTATTATTTATTTGGATGATATTTTGATTTTCAACTGTTATAAAACCAACTCACAAAAACATATGAAAGAAAGATCAACGACTTCAAAATCAGCCTCTTCGAGGGGGAAACCTCCTTTACATTACACAAATGCATAGTTCTTGGATGATACAAAAGACAAGACCTCCTTTCTATATATAGGAGTCTAAGGGGTCATAATATAATCAAAGCTAACATAACAATAATAATGTAAAGGCACAACAATAACGATAGTGGGCTTCTATGGGGCACAATAATAACAATATGGGGACTACATGGGCACAACAATATAATAAAGGGGTTGCACTAATAACAACAAGGGGTTACAATAGTAGTATAGGGACCTAACATGCCCCTCTACTTCAAAAAGTGTTGTCCTCAACGCTTGAGTAGTTCTGGATGCTTATGTATAAAATTCTCGTCCTCCCATGTGGAATATTCAGTAGGTAAGTTCTTCCACTTGATGAGATACTCTGAAATTGATCGATTTCGTAGTTGTCGAGTTCTTGTTTCCATGACTGCTTCAGGTTCCAATATGATTTTTCCTTCCTCGTCAAGTTCTGGCAGTATTGTTTGAACTGGGAGCTTGTCACCTATAACCTTCTTTAAGCATGAAACATGGAAAATTGGGGGAACTCGGAAAGATGTAGGAATCTCCAATTTGTATTCCATAGTACCAATATTTTGCATCACCTTGTAAGGACCATAGTAATTTGGTGATAATTTATTGTCCTTCTTATCTTGCTTGAGGGACATTTGTTTGTATGGCTATAGCCCTAAAAATACCCAATCGCCTACATAAAAAATTCTTTCAGTGCAATGTTGATCTACCTGTTGTTTCATTCGATTTTGCACCAAAGTGGGGTTATCCTTTAAAAGTTGGAGAACTTGTTGTTGATGCTCAATGTGATCTTCCAATGCTTAAACCTTTTTCTTCTTGATATGTCCTTCTATCTTGAGAGTTTGAGGAGTGGTAATTCTTGCCAATGCATTACAAGATATGGTCAGATTCATTTCTTGATGCTCGATGTGATCTTTCACTTCTTGAACCATTTTCTTCTTGATATGTCCTTCTATATTGAGAGTTTGAGGAGTGGTAATTCCTGCCAATGCATTACAAGATATGGTTGGATTCATTTCTTCTTTCTCTAGGGTTTGTTCCTGGTGTATATCCTCTTCTTTTGACGTTTCTTGTTCCTTTTCTTCCTCATCTTCACAATTTATGTAAATTAATTTCTTCTTAGCACACATATGACCTTTAGTGTATTTTCTATCACAACTGTAACAAAGCCATTTTTCTCTTTTTTCTTCCAGTTGTTTTGGTGTCAACCTTGTAGGTTTTGGAATGCTAGGGGCAACAACACTTCAATCTTTATAGTTGTGAGTGGTAGGCTTCCTTGTTGCCATAATTTTGCTTCCATTTTTCTTGCCAACCTGAATGCCTTCTCCAATGAATCAGGCTCCCAAAGGCGAACCTCATGTTGGATGTTATCCTTTAAAGTCCCTATGAACACATCAACCCTATGCTCCTCTGGAATATATTTTACCCTTATATTCAATTTTTGAAAGTCCTCAATGTGCTCCATCATTGAACCCTGTTTGAGGTTTATCAATTGGCTAAAAAAGTGTTGCTTTTTGTATCCTCATAATGTGTTATCATTTCTTTCGTAAAAATTGCCCAAGTGACAATTTGTTTACGAGAGCAAAGCCATTGATACCATACAAACGGATTTGGTTCCAAATATAAAGTTGCAATGTGTACCTTTTGTGTGTTTTGCACATTATGGAGATCGAAATATTGCTCCATCTGTAGTATCCATGTTACGAGATCCTTGCCATAAAACTTCCTCATATTGATATTTGGAACATGGTGGGTCTTTGTTCCAATGTTAGAGTCTATGAAATCATGATTAACATTTCTTTTGTTCTCATCATGAGTTTCCTCTACTACCTTTTCGCCATTAAGAAGCCTTTCTTGTAGCAACTTTGTCAAACCTTCCTTCAAACCTTCCATGTATTTCTTCAAATATTCAATGTTTTCATTCTTCGAATCATGATTAACATTTCTTTTGTTCTCATTATGAGTTTCCTCTACTACCTTTTCGCCATTAGGAAGCCTTTCTTGTAGCAACTTTGTCAAACCTTTCTTCAAATATTCCATCTTAGCATCCATGCCATTCATCTTAGCTTCCATGCCATCCATCTTAGCTTCCAAGCCATCCATCTTAACTTGTACGCCATTCATATTAGCTTCCACGCCATTCATCTTAGCTTCTATTACCTTTTGTGAGAGTGAAATTTGTTGCATTTGGTCTCGTAATTTTGATATATCATGTTGCATTTCTTCCTCTTCTTCATGAGTCATGCTAGAGCTTTCAGGTTGCTTACTAGGTGTTTCCATTTTCTTTCTTCGGGGCATCAATTAATGATAATTATGCTTCACTATTCCCTTTGAACTTCAACCTAATTTTTTAACCCAAACTTATGCAAAATTTTAAAAACACTACACACCCTTTTTTTTCTTTGCTTTGTAGAAGCTCGATATTGAATCTGTTATATCCCTGTAATTGCGAATCTCCAAGGCCTCAAATTTCTTCCTGCGGTATCCCTCTAAGTCCTCTTTCCAATGCCACTAGTCTTATAAAAATTTGATTCTCAAAGAAAGAGTTATGCCCAATATCCCAAGATGACCTGATTATATAGTTTTTTTAGTAAAACAAACTTGTACGACGTTCCATGTGTCACTGTTTCAACCTTCGGATCTGAAAAAGATATAAAGAAAACTACAGTTCATCCTCTTTCTGTAACTTCTTACAAAATTTCAATCTAATGCTCAGAGAGAAAGTTATGACGCTTTTCCCAAGGTCACTTGTTTGGAATGTAATTCGAGAGTCTGCAAAAACCCTAACTTCCTCAGATCATATCTCTGAAAATATAGCGAGACAAGATCTGAAATTCGAACCTGAGGTTCAGAATGATTTTTGCTCAAATGGGTTTTTTTTAGCTTCTGAAACTTCACAGAAAAAAAAGTTATAGCGAAAATTCCACGATGACCTGTTTAGAGCAGCGAAACACTGGAATCCAAAGCTCTAATACCAAATGTTATGAAACCAGCTCATAAAAAGATAGAAAAGAAAGATCAACAACTTCAAAACCAACCTCTTTGAGGGGGCAACCTCCTTTACATTACACAAATGAACAATTCTTGGATGATACAAATCACAAGACCTCCTTTCTATATATAGGATTCTAAAGGGTCATAATATAATCAGAGTCGACATAACAATAATAATGTAAGGGCACAATAATAACAATAGTGGGCTTCTATGGGGCACAATAATAACAATATGGGGACTACATGGGCAAAACAATATAATAAGGGGGTTGCACTAATAACCATAAGAGGTTACACTAGTAGTATAGGGACCTAACATCAGCAGAACAAAGGAATAACACCTTAGGCATGTAAGGTATGTTTTAGAAAGGTTACGGTAAAAAAACTTGTTGATTAACCTGAAGAAATGTACTTTCATGATGTCTGAGTTGGTATATTTAGGCTTTGTCATTTCAAAGGAGGGGCTGAAAATGGGTCCGAAGAAAATAGAGGCAATTGTAAGTTGGCCTTCACCCAAGGACATTTTTGAAGTTAGGAGTTTTTGTGGTTTAGCTAGCTTCTATTGGAAATTCATCAAGAATTTCAGTGGTATTTATGCACCCATTGTTGAAACAATTAAGATGGATACGCAACCATTTTGTTAGACAACAACAACAGAGAAAAGTTTCCATCTCTAAAAGAAAAAGATCACTGAGAAACCGGTATTGAAGCTACCCGACTTCAATCACTTTTCCAAGTCACATGTGATGTTAGTGGTACAACCATTGGAGCAATATTGAGTCAAGAAGGCAGACCTATTGCATATTTTAGCGAGAAATTGAATGATTCAAAGTATAAATACTCCTCTCATGACAATGAATTTTATGTGGTGGTTCAAGCCTTGAAGCATTGGAGGCACTATTTAATTCCCAGGGAGTTTGCTTTGTTCTCCGACAATTCTACATTACAGTATATAATGCAACAACACAATTTGAACCATAAGCATGCCAAGTGGGTGGAATTCCTACAACTTTTCACCTTTGTTTTGAAACATGTGAGTCGGTAAGAGAACAAGGTAGCCGATGCTTTGAGCAGGAGGAGTTTGATCATGTAGGAGTGTCATGTACATATTTTGGGCTTTGACTATTTGAAGGACTTGTGATGCAGAATCATTCAGGCCAATAATGTCATTGTATTTTAGTAGACATAGGGGTATTGTGTTTTCAAGGAAGTTGGTTTCCTAAGTGGGAATTAATGTAAATATTTAGGCTTTTGAGTGATTTTAATGAGAATAGGACGTAATTGAATATTGTGAGGCATATTTGTAAATGTTCTCGAATTTAGGAGAACATGAGAGATTTAGGATAGTTGAGTGATGAGAGGTTTAATAATTAATTGTAAAACTCAGATTAGGAGTCAGTTCATGAATTTATGGATTAGAGAGGAGTTTTTGGAATGAGGAAGAGATTTAGGAATTTTGTTGAGGAGTTTATGGATCTAAACCAGAAATTGGTTTTAGAATCCCTTTGTATAAATGGAAGCCTAAAAGGCATGATCAGAAGTTAGTCAAAGGCTAGAAAGTAAGAAATTAGATAGGCTAGATAGATAGCTAGAGTGTGGTTTTAAGCCTATGGGTAGAGTGTAGACAGAGGCCACTGATATTAGAACATCAGACCCGAGAGACAGAGATCTCATTATGTAATCATTGTTTATATTTATTAATATAATCAACTCAATTCTGAGTTTGAATGTGTGTTCGAGTGTTGAATGATGAGTGATGACTGAATTGGAATTCAGTATAAATATGTGTGCAGGCAGAGTCGAGGTGAATACATAGAGGAGGAGAAGAGACAGAGGATCTTAATGGGCGTTGAACGATTGCAGAACCAAGTAATGGCCGAATCGTTCATAAAGAACTCACAGAGTTAGCTAGGAGGAGTGTGTAGCGGAATAACGAAAGGAAGAACCTTTGAAGAAAACCCAAAACCACAGAAGAACTGTTGGACACCTAATCCTCTATGGGTTAGTGTGGAAGCGGAATAGACTAAGGAAGTCCATGAGACCTTGGGATGTGGAACCCAACGGTCAAACCATGTACTATAAATGTATATCATTTGTTAATAAAAAATGTACTCTCATGTTTTATCTTTCATACGTTTTCTGCCATGTGCGTGTTTAACATGGTATCAGAGCAGGCGAATTCCTGCCTTTCATAATTTCTTTGAGCCATTTGTTTTATGGCCTTTCTGTGCAGGTCATTTCTACCATCACTTCTGCATTTCATGAATATTTTCTCAGCTAAATTCTAGCTGTAACCTCTGTCATTTCTCCAGCGCCATTTTTGGCCTCCCCCTTTAATTTGTAACTCCTTATTATGCCTATGTTTTGCCTTTCATAAAAGCGCTACTCCTCCTAGTTTTGACAGTCTAACGGCGCTCCTCTCTCGTACCTGCAATTTAGGGTAACAGTATTCACTACTATGGTCAGTCATCTGCTCATCTCTGCCATTCTCAACCCCTAATTTTAGTTTTTTTCTGCCTTATAACTCATATTTTCTCTGCCATTCTCTGCTACATGCTATCCTTCTGTCCCAAATTTCTGTGTGTTTGGATAGAACATTGAATTATCTCTGTGCTACATCCTCTCTCTCTGCCCTGAGTGCATTATAGATTTTTTGAAGTTTCTGTGGCTTGAGCTCTAATGCGGTGTGGCGTAGTGTGCGGTGAGCTCTACAACACCGACGAT
The DNA here is from genome assembly GCA_031772625.1 of Pinus tabuliformis. Classification (NCBI taxonomy): domain Eukaryota; kingdom Viridiplantae; phylum Streptophyta; class Pinopsida; order Pinales; family Pinaceae; genus Pinus; species Pinus tabuliformis. The sequence continues at coordinate 825,315,872 of CM062805.1, forward strand.
CTACTCCATTTGTTTTGAGATAATCTGCATGAAAAACAAAGTGTTATACCTGATCTTATCCCCTCGAATCCAAGTTAAGCTTACGCGGATCCTCTATCCCTCTACCAGAACCTGGTTGAATGCATTAAATCCATGAACTATGCATTGAAACCTGTGATAGCTAGTGCATTAAAACATCGGTCTCTACTTTGTTTAAATTGTATGGTGGAGAAACATATGGTGTGTTAAAATATTGTGTGTTCAAGACCGTTGCAACAACGTATGTCGAAGCCCAAGAAATATGCACAGTCTCCCATTAATTGCATGGAGAGAATTGGTGACAACGACTGTGTATACTTCCTGGAGCTGCATTGAATGTTCTCTGTGCATTGAACACTTTGTAAGCGTTGATCAACTGTGGCAATATTCTGTGCTGGAATGAAGCGCAATGGAACATGGTGCAACGTAATTGTGGCTTGGTGCAGTCTTGTGCTGTTGTTGACCAGTCGAGACTAGTTGGTTTGAGCTCCTTCTGTCCTTTTTCATCGGCATCCCCAGATTTTGTATCTGTAGTCATTCCTGAGCTTTTGGGGTCTATTCGTTGGACTTGAAGCCGGTCATGCTCCCAGCGATCACTGGACCATCACTTCTGCATTTGTAGCATGAACTTATGTTTTCTTAGCTTGGGATAGCGCGAGTATAGTGAATGTCTGCAGGATCCACGAAGATTCGGCTGTCGGTTGCTCGCTGAGTTCCGATTATCGATCTTTAATGTTTCTTTATTCATCTTTTATTGGTCAGTAAGAAGTGTACGGGTCTACCTCTAGTTCTTACACTGTCCGTAGAAAAGACAACAGATTTTTTGGTTCTATATTTTCAGAAGTATAGTGCGGGACCGCGTATGGTCTTCATTTGTCTGGTTTTTAAGTTTGGAAGAAAAATCTAGTTTAAGGCCGAGAACCGGGGTTCGATTTCCGGGAGCGTATTGTTGTTGAATGTAAAGGTCAGGTTTTTACTTGTAGAGTTTTGCTTTTGTCAGCAACAATGTTGGAAGCGTTTTTAAGCTTTTCAGCCGTAATACATCCGGATTTTGAGCAAACAAGCAGCTGGATTTCGTGTAATGTGTAATGTTTGAAAATTTTCAACAATAATATAAAATGCAGCTGAATATGAAGTATTTTAAGTTCTTAAGGCGGAATGCAGTTAAAGTATTTGAGAAATTTGGCATTATGATGGTTAATATGTTCAATACTTGAAGTTTTTCAGCTGTAGCGTTGCATGACTTATAAATATTTGAAGTTGAAGTGTTGAGTCATTGCTCCATTTTTATTAACTTTTTTTGGTTGAAGGGACGAGATTTTATCACTGTTGAGAGCCATATTGAATTCTAAGTGTGAAGCTGAACCCACCTCACTAAGGGACCGATATTATGAAGTGATTTATTGGTTGTGAAAAGCATACAAGAGGCTACTAAACCAGCTGCCCCAGCAAAGAAGCCAGTTGCAAAGAAGGTTGCTCCAGGTTATATACATTAACTGTCCAGTTATATACGTTGTTGAACACTGTCCATATACATTGTATTGTCTCATTCTTTGTGTGTCTGTTGCGGGACCTAGGCGTTCTTTGAAACTATATATTTATGTGTTGTTTGTTAACACTGGTCAATTCAAAGCGTTGAATTGGTTATGTGTGTTCTCAATGATATATATTGAATTGAATGTGGTGAATATATATGCCTTTAATTACATATATGTTGTTGATTCATAAGATGGCATACAATGGATCAGTTGAGATTATATGACTATATGTGCGCTGGTTATACTTTGGAGTTAAATATGTGATTTGATTTCAATAAGTTTTAAATGTGCATTGAAGACAAATTTATGTCAGTAGAAGAGTCACAGTTGTAGGAGCGGTTCTGAGTTTGAACATATTTATGCCATTCAAAGAGTGAATTCAGCAAATAAAAGGATTTTCTAGTAGGAACACATACTGGTATTTTGGCATTTTTTTTTGCAGCAAGTGTTGAGATATAAAAGTTTTCAATGAGAACCAATCTGCATTGTCTAGTTTGTTGGCTCCTTGCAAATTTTGGGAAAGAAAAAAATTATAGTGTTGAATGAATACTTAAACTGCCTCCTGGTATGCTTCAAGACATTATGGAAGGCTTAAAGTTTGTATACTTGTTGTATTTTCAATTAACATAATTTTATGGCGCTTGTGTGTCATGCGAAATACAAGCAACCTACAGATTTGGAGGTCGAAGGGATACAAACACAATATACATATATATACATTGATTCCTTGTTACTTTGACTACTACATAAAATTTTGGTGGGTTGTATAAAGGCAATGATTGTTTTGACAATTAAAAGTAGTCTTTTGTGGAGGAAAGTTTAGTCGGTTGTATTGTCAGAACATACTGTTGGTCATGAGTAAACTCTTATTTTTATGTAATGGATTGTAATTGGTGCTTGTTGGTTGCACATTGATCATTTGCTGCACATTTATAAAGGATATTGTTGTGTACTATGAGTGGGTATTACTTTTCTGCATTGAGTAGTAGTTGTGATCAGTTTTCAAGGTGTAATTCTGACATTAAAAAAAAATGGCCAGAATTAATAAAGTATTAGAGTTCCTCAAAACTCTGATATTGTCTACTACTCATGATACATTAAAAGTCAGCAAAGTTTCTCTCACAGACATTCAAGTCTGTCTACAAAATCCACAAGAGAAAATTGATTTTTTGCAGCTCGAATCTCAGCTACAACAAGAAGAATTAAAACAGAGGAGTCATTCTGAACATGTTTCTGTTCAGAAGATTGAAACAGACTCCCATAAAGCAGCAGTTGTACATGCAGATGCAGAAGTTCAGTTTGCACTTCCCAAGCCCATCATCAGACTTTGGGAACAACTTGTCCACAACAAGCACAAAACTGGTCTTGGATATGACAAGGACGTGTCCTTTCATATTTTAGATTACTCAAAGCCCATTCAGTTTCAGAGTGCTGGATTACTTCATGACAGCTCACCTCCAGCTGTTCCAGATTCTACCCCTCTTCCACAGCAATAGCAACAACAACAGGTTGTGAAATGCCAACACTGTGACCGAGTTGGACATTTGAAAGATCATTGTTTTGATCTTCATCCATGTAAGCATTGTCATAAAACCAATCATTCTTCAAAAAGATGCTTCAAAAACAAACCTCCTGCAAGAACAAAGATTCATCTTGGATGGATCGCTTCTTGGAAATGGGCATCAACAGCTAAGAAGATATTTCAGTCACATTTCAGAACTTGTTCTAGAGTATTGAACAGTCTTGCAGTTGATTTTTCTCCATCATCTCAACTTGTATCTGACGGGGGGGAAATGATGGTCATCTACAAGCTTCAAAGTCACATCAAGTGAGCCTGAGCCACAACTTGCCATACTAGATTCAGAGTTGTAGCCAGAGATAAAGATGCCCCTGAGCATGCCTTCAGTTGGTAATCTGGGACACTTCCTCTAGCAGAAGACTTTAGCTTCTTGCCAGTTTCGGAAGAATTTCAGGAATAGAATTGGGGACACTTCCTCTAGCAGAAGACTTCAGCTTCTTGCCAGTTTTGGAAGAGTTCCAGGAATTGCATTAAGCATTCCAAAGTTGGTGGTAATCCTTAAACCATCACAGGTTGAGACTTCCCTTTTCAGGTTGAAGTTCTCCCTTTTATGCGGGGTGAGACCTCCCTTTCATGGTTGAAGGTTTCCCTCCTCAAAACATCAGGACCACTTCCTCTAGCATAAGACTTGAGCTTCATGCCAGAATTGGAAGAGTTCCAGGAACTACACTAAGCGTTCCAGTGTTGGTGGTCATCCTTAAACCATCGCCCTTTGTACCAACATTTCAGAGAGCACATTCAGCCTAGTGTTGCCATGCATTTTTATCACATTTTGTATTACAACTCTCTTCTTGGACTCATACATAACCATTCGGATTAAGGGGGGAATGTTGGACACCTAATCCTCTATGGGTTAGTGGAAGCGGAATAGACAAAGAGTCCAAGAGACCTTGGGATATGGAACCCAACGGTCAAACTATGTACTATAAATGTATATCATTTGTTAATAAAAACTGTACTCTCATGTTTTATCTTTCATACGTTTTCTGCCATGTGTGTGTTTAACAAGAACTAAAGAAACGACGGAAAAACCAAAGTAAAGAGGCGGACAAAGGATGAAGAATTGTTGCACCGTAGCCATTGGATCTTATTGATCAACGGCCAGGATCATATCGCAGCGTTCATATCGCATCGCAACTTTTTAAGTGAACGAACCTCGGCCTTAAGCAATTCCCGATTGCGATCAAGCGATATCAAGTGTGGACCGTTGAATCAGGAAGAAGATCAATGATGGAGATTCAATCTAAGTACTGGTGGAGAGAGAAGACGAGTATCAATCTGAACCGTAGGATCTAAAGACCTCGTCATCCAACGGATATCGGGCCATAAGTTGATCGAGCATTAACCGTAAGGAGCGGACCCGAAATTTTATAAGTTGGGAGTTTATAATTTCCATCGGGTCCGAAAAGGCGTTAACCCTCGTGTAAGTTGTTCACCCGAAATCACTGTAGACCGTCGGATCAAGCGGATCTTGATCAACGGTTGTAAAGCATCGAGAAAATCTGTTGATTGGGAAGGAGTACAACCATCGGATCGGGTATAAGATCGACGGTGGAGAAAGGTCGCAACAAAGACATTGAGAAAATGGACCCGATAAGTTATAGGGGCGTAGTTAATAATATTTGAGATCCGACATTGTGTTATCACATATCGGATACGATAGAGCCCAGTGTTAACGAAACCCCTTGAAGGAGCAATTGCGATAAAGGGAGCATCGATATCTGTGCAAAGGTCGTATAAAGGCGGAAAAGGTATGTTTTATGGTTAATTCCTTTGTAAATGGTTTATAATGGAATTAAGCATGGATAAGGGGTTTATGTGTTAAATTATATGTAAGTCCAACATTATCAAAGGATATAAGGGTTTCATGCGATAAGTGCTATGTAACCAATGTTAAAGAGGGGGAAAGTTATATATATGCATTAAGGGTTAATGGAAGGTTTAGAAGGGTGAATAAGTCCCGATATTAACATTAATGAAGGTTATGAGGAGTTTTAAAGTCCCGATAGGAAGGATTTAATGAAAGGCTTTAATAAAGTCATATGTGAAGGCTTGAGGGTTGATTAAAGTCCCGAAAAGTGGATATTGCCTAAGGGTTAGACTATGTTGGGTTTTAATAAAACATTCCGCATAGAGATTTATTAAAGTGGGCCTTAACCTTAATAATGAAGATTTAACTCGGCAGAGAGTTAGAATTCCTGAGGCAGACAGGATTTATGCATACTGTTGAGCCCTGAAACTACATCTCTTCTACACACTTTTCTAGACTTTTCCCCTCACCAGTACCTCACAAGCTATCAAAGATCATTACATATTGATTCTGAGAGTGCATTTAAGTGGTTTTCTAACTATGTTTTTGTGTTTGATATTTGACTTAGATTTTTCTCATCAGCTGCGGAATGCAGCCACTTTCCGTAGCTGACTTGAGATTCTGAAGTTGTTTTTGTTGATCTCTAGGTTGCAGGTGTCAACAAGAAAAACAAGGCACGTGGGCAGTTCAGAAATGATCTGGACATGGACCAGGTCCTATTGGTTTAGCCAGATTCATAGAGGAAAGCCTTGGTCAAACGGTGGTCAAATGAGGAGTTCTACGGCAAACAGGTCTCTGTTTTTCAACACGTGAAGGGTCTGAGACCGTTCCTAGATCCAATGATTCATTTTGACAGTTGTAGACTGCCTCCACGATGCAAATCCAACAACCACCTTTTGGTAGATTGAATGATCATGGAAACCAACATGCTAAGCTCACGGATGTTGTCTTTTTACGTGTCCTCTGCTGAAGGTGTTCCATAGGAAAAACAGTTATGTAATTTCCTTTATAAATAACGCGTTTGCAAACGCATGTAGCTAGTTTTTTTAATGTAATCTTGCTGTTAGTTCATGTACTGTGCCGTGACATTGGTCCTGCTGTTGTAACGAGAGGATCCTTCCTCTGTTTTGCAATATAACAAGACTCTGTTTTATATGACTGTGTGAGCGTAATTTTAGACTGACAGCATGTTAACCAAGGCCGTGCAGAGGGCCCCTGCTGGCTAAGGTTTCGTTTCTTTATTTCTGTAAAGTTTTCATATGCTGTTGTCTTATTTCCATTGTAGATATTTCGTAGTTTGTTCACCTGTGTATATTTCATATTTCAGTTATGGTGTTAATGTTTCATTCTTGTACATGATTTTCCAAGCATTGTATATTTGTGCTAACACTGATCAGTGTGTTTCAGGATAGGCTAGGCTCGAGCATTTTCATACAATTTTTGCAATAAAATAGTGACATGAGATTGGCCTCTCTGCTGACTTTGTTTTTCTTAGCTTTCAATTTCAGTTATGCTTTGATTTCAGTCTTATTCATTTGTTGTTGATAGTTAGTTTAGATATCAAATTCTTCATGTCATTTAACGTTATCTCCAGAGCCATGGCTTAACCCCGAAAAGTTACTTGGCGAGCTATCGGATTATGAGTGAGGTGATTTGATTTTACTTTCATTTTTGCAATTAGATATCAGGTTCTTCATGTTATTGACCTTATCTCCGGAGCCATGGCTTAACCCAGAAAAGCTACTTGGCGAGCTATCGGACTATAAGTGAAATGACTTGATTTTATTTTCATTTGCAAGTAGATAATTTAGATATCAATTCCTCATGTTATTGACGGTATCTCCAGAGCCATGGCTTAACCTCTAAAAGCTACTTGGCAAGCTATCGAACTATAAGTGAAGTGAATTGGTTTTACTTTTATTAGTTTGCAGTTTTTGATTTGTTTGAGTGCAATAGCTTAACTTTTATTTCTGTATTTAGATGAGCAGCAGAGATAGTGATTTCATGATCAGTAGTTTATCATTTGTTTGATTTGAATAGCTGCACATTTACATTCTTGTTCAAGTACTAATTTCATCACTAGCATGTTTTGAGATCCTCTGAAGTGTTAAGTTCTGGAAGTCATCATAAAGGACATAATTGCCTTAAAATCTATATCCATACTTGCCTTCTAAAGTATTCTTAAAACTTAGGAATAGGATTTCCATTCGCATTAGGAGACAAACCAAGATAAAACCCCCAAAAACAAAATAAAATTGAAAACAATAAAAAGTAAGAAAGAGGTTGTCTTGGACATATAGTGCGACACACTTCATCAGTTTACGACTCCCGAATTGATAATTAATGTAGTAATTTAGGACATACTAAATTGACTAAACATTTTGGCGCCGTTTTCGGGGAAGTGTAACTAGGTAGTTGATCTCTGACAAAAAAAAAAAAAGGGAAAATTTGATAACTTCTTGAAGTATGCTCTCCTCTTGCACCTAGTGTGATCTGGAGGATCAGAAAAGAGAGTTATTAGTTCAATAATTTCTTGATTATGCTCTCTTCTTGCACCTAGTGTGACCTGGAAGATCAGAAACAGAATTATTAGCCCGACTTAAAATAAATAAATAAAATATAAAAAATGGCATGCATAGAGCAAGAGATTCTAGGGGAAGGTTTATAGCTAGGGCCAAAAGTTCGATTTTCACAACTCCAGCTACTTCAAGGCATAGACAAGATACACCTCCATCTTTGACTCATACTCCCAGCCTTAGGATTCCTGGAATTCAAGGGGCAGCAGCCGAATTAGGAGATTCTCCCACACTATCTACTAAATCTGATCTAGGAGAAGAACCTTTCTTCACTTCTACAGGGGAACATATTGTAATCAAAGAAGTAGAATCACCTGAAGAAGAGGGAAATGGAGAAACTCTCCCTCGTTCACCATTAATAGAAGAACCAAACTCTGAGGAAACTATCATGACAGAGGAAGTAGTAGATGGATTTGGAGGAGGGGGTAGAGGTAGAGGAAGAGGAAATAATGGAGGAGGTAGAGGTAACAATGGGGGAAATAGGGAAGTAGATAACTCATTTGGATTCCTTATAGTTGATGAGAAAACTCATACAACAATGAAAAACATTTCACCATCTTTCCTCCCAAACTTTTATGGGTTACAAAGAGAGGATCCTGAAACATTTCTATTTGAGTTTGAAGTCTTGCGCCGAACCTATGACTATATGGAAGACTCTCAAAAACTCAAACTATTTCCTTCAACATTGAAAGGAGCTGCTTTGAAATGGTTCATGGGATTAGTCACTCAATCTATTTGGACTTGGAATGATATGAAACAAACATTTTTGGATAGATACCTGGATTATTGTATGCCCACCAATCATAAGGATGAGGTATTCAAGATGATGCAAAAAGAAGATGAAAACTTGGAGGATTTACTTGAAATATTTCAATACAACTTAAAGAGAGCAAAAACGAGTAATTTAGATGAGGAAACCTTGAAAGCCCTACTATTGAAAGCCATTAGAGATGAATGGATAGATATCTTAAACATGATGGGGAAGGGAGACATTTCCCAACTTCCACTTCGTGACATAACATAATTATGTGTCCATCTCTCAAGGGAAAATCTAAAACTAGAAAAGGGCCGAGAGATCCTTCTCTTATTAGAGCAAACAAATCTGAAACTGGATTAGTAAGTAGGGCAAAGATTGGCAATATGCTTGATGAGTTCAAAACTGATATTCTAGGGAGCCTTAGTGAACAACTAGACACCCTTAAATTACAAAACAAGCAGAAAGCAGAAGCTAATGCCTTGGCCATCTTTTGTCCAAAATGTAGAAAGAAACATGCTCTAAGGGAATGTCCCTTGGATGCAAAAGTTGTAGAAACATGTATGATTTTCTCATAAAGCCATGAGACCAAAGATTGTCCTTCAATTCCTAGGCTCAAAGTTGTCTTTCAGGAAGATCCAAATTCAGTAGAGTCCCTTTGTTTTGTTTCAAGAAGACCATGGCAGGGGCAACAAAATCAAGGATTTAACAATCCTATGAACTTTCAGCTCTCGCAAAATTGGAATTCTTGGCAACAACCTTGGCCCCAACCTCAAAATCCATACCAATCTTGGGCACCAGGGATGCAAAATCCTTATGGCAGATTTGCTCAATTTTATCAATATCCCCCATCTTTTCAAAATAAACAAAATCCACAACTTCCAAATCAAAACCCACAACTTTCATTGCCATTTCCACAAGAACAACCTTCTCAACAAAATCCAAATTCTCAACTCTTGATTCCATTTCAACAAAAGACAAATCAAGTACCATCCCAGCCATTATCAAATCCCAACAACAAAAATCCTCAGAATGCTTACATGGTAGAAGGACAACAATTTCCTACCTATATGATTGTTCCTCTTAATGATGTTCAACTTAGATCTGGTAGAGTTTTAGAAAAACCTTCTATAGATGTTCAAGAGCAAGGTACCTCTGAGGAGGATTCTCTTAAAGTCAATAAAGGTTTTGAGGAAGCATCTCTTCAAAACCCAATCATTCAAAAAGAAAAATAAAAATAGTCAACCCCCACAACTCCTATAGTTGAGCAACCTGTATCTTCATCCAAGCCTCCTTTCCCTGAAAGATTACAAATTGACAAAGGGGTGGAAAAACAAATTTTGTTGCCTGACTATGATTTTCTAGATGAATTAAAGAATGTCTGTATCAAGATTCCCTTGCTACAAGCCATTAGAGATATTCCTATTCTAGCAAAAACAATAAAGGAGTTGAGTCTCAAAAGACTAGGAAGGAAACCAAGAGATACAAGAAGAATCCACATGGGAGGAAAAATTGCAGATATCATGTGGGGAAAAATTACCATGCAGAAGTATGTGGATCCAGGTAGTCCAATTGTCAAGACACATATAAATGGGATAGAAATTCCAAACACTTTGATTGACTTAGGGGCTGCTATAAACATTATGATTAGACAGACTATGGAACAACTTAAACTTCCTAATCTTCTTTTTACACCCACCTTACTGCAACGTGCAAATAGATCAATAATCAAACCAGATGGTGTACTAGAAGATATTTCAGTCTCCTTAGATTCTTGGGAATATCCAGTAGATTTCATGATTTTGACTCCCAAGAGTAATTTAGGAGGGCATCCACTCATCTTAGGAAGACCTTGGCTAGCCACAACTGATGCTTTCATTAGTTGTAGATCTGGGGATATGTATATTTCTGATGGTAGTTCGACAAAGAAATTCAATTTGTATCCTCCAGCAAAAGCAATTACAAAAGTAGGAGACAATGAATGGGTCAACAATGAAGATATTATACAACCTGTCTTTACCATCTCTGAAATTAGTGAAGATAGTCAAATTTTGAACACATTAGAAAATTTTGAAACATATTCAGAATATGAGCACACACAATTTCAGTTAGATTCTGATATTGAATATTTATCATCAAGACAAATGTCTCTTTACTCTATGGAAGAGTTTGGTAGCTCTACCATTGAAATTTTTCCAGGAAAAACATTGAATATCAACAAAAATTTGGAAAAGTCACAATAGGAAGAGCTAACCAAAATCTTGCAAAAACATTCTACTGCATTTGCATGGGAGTATACTGATATGAAAGATATTGACCCTAAGACTTGCATCCATCATATCTATATCGAGGAAAACAGTAGACCAATCAGAGAACCTCAGAGAAGGATTAATCCAAATCTTAGAGAGATAGTGAAAGAAGAGCTCCAAAAACTACTCAATGTAAATTTCATTTACCCAATTTCAGATAGCCGATGGGTTTCTCCTTTGGTTATAGTACCCAAAAAGAATGGTAAATGGAGGGTATGCATTGATTACAGGGAATTGAATAAAGCAACTTTGAAGGATCACTTTCATTTGCCCTTTATCAATCAAGTATTAGATACATTAGCAGGCAAAAATTATTTTTCATTTCTAGATGGTTTTAGTGGTTATAATCAAATTCAGGTAGCACCTAAAGATCAGGATAAGACCACATTTACCTGTCCATGGGGAACTTTTGCTTATCGAGTGCTTCCTTTTGGATTATGTAATGCACCCGCAACATTCCAAAGAGCAGTACTAGGAATTTTTTTCTGATGTAATCCATGATTGTGTAGAGGTATATATGGATGCTTTTACAGTTTATGGTGATTCATTTGAAGAGGCATTAGAAAATTTGGAAAAAGTCCTTATAAGATGTAAAGAAACAAACCTTTCACTAAGCCATGAAAAATGCTTTATGATGTTTACTGAAGGTATTGTTTTAGGACATCATATTTCAAGGATGGGATTAAAGTTGATAGATCAAAAGTTGAAGTCATCTCCAAGTTACCTATTCCAAATTGTCAAAAAGATGTTAGAAGTTTTCTGGGATTTACTGGATATTATAGAAGATTTATAGAAAACTTCACCAAAATAGCATCTCCACTCTTCAAACTGCTTACAAAAGACTGTGAATTCAAATGGGGTCCTGATTGCCAATCAACATTTGAAACTTTGAAAACAAGAATATCTGAAGCGCCTATCTTGAGAGGACCAAATTGGAAACTTCCTTTCCATATTTCTACAAATGCTTCAGATACAGCTCTAGGGGCTGTATTGGGACAGAAAGATTTAGTTCCTTATGCCATTTACTATACCAGTAAAAATTTAACTCCTACTGAGTTGAACTATATTGTGACTGAAAAAGAGTTCTTAGCTGTTGTTCATGCAATCAATAAGTTCAAACATTATATAACAGGCTATGAAACTTTTATTCATACTGATCATTCTGCAATTAGAAATCTAATGAACAAACCCATTACTAATGGCAGAGTTAGAAGGTGGCTCCTACTTTTACAAGAATTCAATATTACTGTGTTATATAGACCAGGGAAACAAAACACAGTAGCTGATTTCTTGTCTAGGATTCAGAATACTAAAGAAGATTCTCCTGTAGAGGACAAGTTTCCTGATGAATATTTATTTGCAGTAACTACTAAGACACCTTGGTATGCAGATATAGCTAACTATTTGGTTACAGGGAAACTACCTCCACATTTATTTCCTGGTGAAAGAAGAAAGCTTATTCAGGAGAGTTCAAAATATTCATGGATTTCTAACGAATTGTTTAAAACAGGGCCAGATCTTGTGATCAGAAGATGTGTTAGGGAAGATGAGATGCCTGATATTCTCAAAGCATGTCATGATGAACCATGCAGCAGACACTTTACTGACGAAAGGACAACCTATAAAATCCTCTCTTTAGGATATTATTGGCCATCCCTCTTCAAAGATGCAAAACAATATGTCAGAAGATGTGACAGCTGCCAAAGAGTAGGGAGACCTACCCTCTCAAATGAAATGCCATTACAACCACAGGTACTCATCGAACCTTTTGAAAAATGGGTTTTAGACTTCATTGGACCTATTAACCCACCATCTAAACAAAGGAAGTATATATTGGTATGTACTGATTATGTCACTAAATGAGTAGAAGCCAAAGCATTATTTTCTGCTACTGAGCATTCAGTTGTTAGTTTTCTTTATGAGGATATTTTTACTCGCTTTGGTGTTCCAAGAGAAATTGTAACAGATCAAGGAGGTCAATTCACATCCAAACTGGTGGAGAAGCTGATGGAAGAGTACAAGGTCAAGCACATAAAATCTACTCCTTACCATCTGCAAGCAAATGGTCAAGTGGAGTCTACAAACAAAGTTATTGAAGGTATCATTACCAAGACTGTTCATCTACACAAAAGAGATTGGGCAGAAAGGCTTCCTGAAGCCTTATGGGCCTACAGAACTACATGGAGGAATACAACAGGACATTCTCCCTATGAACTTGTTTATGGGAAAGAAGTTCTGCTCCCCATTGAGTTCCAAGTTAGAACCTTCAAGATGGCAGTGCAATTGGGAATGGATCTATCAGAAGCCCAAAAGCATAGAATGGAACAGTTGAATGAACTAGATGAGATCAAACAAAAAGCAATCCTAAGAACTAATATAGTTCAATATCAAAGAGCTAAGTGGCATGAAAAATACATCAAGGAGAAAAAGTTTCAAGAAGGAGACTGGGTATTGTTATTTGGTTCCAAGTTCAAAGATTTCAAAGGTAAATTTCAAACTCATTGTCTTGGGCCATATGAGATTGACAAAGTCCTTAGCAATGGAGCGGTAAGAATCAAAACCATTCATGAACATCAAACTCCTCTTATTGTGAATGGTCACAGATTAAATATCTATCATAAGCCACTCTCAAAGGAGGAATTTGTCAAAATCTTTCAAGATAATTCTGCAATAAGGCTGGTGAAGAAGAATCCTTCTTCTCCACCAGCCTAGTCTATGTTCTTTTCTGTTAAAAAAATTAAAAATTAAAAATTGTATAACCCTGAAAGCCAATCACTGATTGGCAGTCTTATACATAAAATACAGGGTGAAAATCAGAAACTTCTGACGCCCTATATTTTTCAAAAAAAATTCCTCTCGTTTTATTCATAGTTTCATGTCATTTCGCTTCACTTCATTTCATTTCATCATCTCATTCCGCCAATAAAATCCCTTTTATGACCAGTTTTCATATATCATTCACTTAGTCATCATTCATTTCCATCCATTTCCATTCAGTCATATATTCACTGTGTCAGTTTCCGCAACTAAAAATTGATTCCGCAGCTAGTTGTTGATTCCACAGCTAACACTCTGTTATTCAGCACTAACAGTCAGATGTTATCCAAATAATGATGAGATTCAAATGCAGGTATGACAAAGGAAAATATGTTGAAGATATAAAGCACCGAAAGTACCAACGGGAAGCAGCCAATCAAAGGTCAGTGGGCGGAAGTGGTAAGATTCTAAGGTAAGCAAAATTCATTTCAAATAGCATTTTAAAGCACATTCTATATAGTTATGAAACCACCGGCTCCATTATGTGTAATGATTAGCATTGATAACTTTCATAACCGCTCCATGGCCTTTACATGATTCCACCACGAACTTTGCATTAATTTTTAACAGCCTCATGATCTGCCTCTGAATTTAACTCGTGTTTATTTGTATGTTGGCATTCCACCTGCTGAATCGGGTAATTATGAGGACGTAATCTATTTGATCACAGCTCTTTCATGTTGCACAAATCCGCAGTCATTTTGAGAACATGCTCACGCCTATTTCGCAGCCTCTAGTTCAAAAGTCGGGCTCACTCTATTTCCATACTATCCCATTGAAGTTGCATTTGTTATTTCTGGCCTGTTTACATCTCCATGAACTCATTCTCATTACCTATTCTCTGCTCTTTCGTTTACAACTACTGGTTTTCCTCCACAAACCTTCTCCATTCCCCGCTAACACAACCGTTTCACCTCTGTCAATCCATTACCCACAATCCATCACTCACAGACGTATTTTAAGGCAGGAGTAAGGAATGGGTCTTCTGCTAGGAGCAGAATCGGAAGGGCCTAAATTCATGGAGGGGTATCCACAATTGAAAAGCATATTAAGGAAGGCACAGTGGCTGCAGTTCATCCAGAAATTCAGAGGTTACAATAAAGAAGTCACGAAGACATTTGCAAGGTCTTTTAATGGCGTGGAAGTTGAGGTTGGAGATCTTAAATTTTTAGTCACAGAGGCATCTATTGCAGCAGCAACGGAACTCCCACAGGAGGGGGAACGGTGGTTCAAAAACAAAAACTTTGATGAGAGGGCCTGGAGGATTATCTTACGCAATCCAGGTATGGATATAACCATTTTCAAACGTGGAATCCCTGTCTCTGCTCTAGAGGAAAAGTGGACTAGTTTATTATTGATAATCCAGAAGTTTATTACATGTGAAGGACGGTTTGGGTCCATGTACATGTACCACATCCGGTTGCTAATGAATTTAATATAAATTCAAACTATCAATTTGCCTTACTTTCTATTGAATAGCCTGAAAAAGATGTCCATAACTGTACAAAAGAATCTGGAGGACATAGAACCCCACCTTTACCATCACAGCCTTGTAAAAATTTTGATTGAAAAACAGTTGAAGGAAAAGAAGGACACCTGGGAACAGTTTTTGGTTAGAAAATTCTTTCAGAATCCACTTGAAACACCCGAGAGTAGCTCGGCAAGGAAAAGTAGGAGAAGGAAAACAAGTGCGAACATTCGGGACACTCCTACTAACATAGCTGAAGAAACTAATAAGGAATAAAAGCTGTTTGAAAGTAGGAAGGAAAGAACCGAGGTTAGGAAGCAAAGAAAACTAAAGGGGAAAAGAAATATTGAAGCTGTCTATCAAACCCCAAAACCTTCCTCAGAAGAGGACCAAATACTTTCTGAAAGACTAGTTTACCTTCAGGAACAACCAACTGCAGCAAAGAGAAAAGGGAAAAAAAACAGAGTGTGGAGAACGGAGACACTAGCTCACAGAATCTAAAGAGGAGCTCTAGACTTAAAGGAAAACTTAGGAAAGTACAAACTAAAGGGCCCCACTTCATTGATTTAGGAGGGGAAACACTGGAACAGCCTCCAGCAATCCCTCATGGCCGTAGCCCACACCATACTCCTATTTCTCAACCAGATTTTGAGATTAGTCCTTCTCAACCAGATTTTGAGATCAGTCATTCTCAGCCAGATTTTGAGATCAGTCCTTCTTAGCCAGATTTTGGGGACAGCCCAAGAAAGGCTACACCTGAGATAGATCCAACCCAACAAGAAATGTATGATTTTATTGAGTCGTTGGAGAAGACTGCCACAGATCAAGGCACTTCATCTGCCCAACCTAATACAGCCCAGGAAGCTCTAATCCAATCACTAAAACAGGAAGTTTTTGAACTGGAAGTCCTAAATAGACACATCAAAAGAGAAAATGAAACATTGAAATAATAGAGCAAGCTGGATAAGATTATTCACGACAACACCATGTTGCATCTTGGGCTGTGGCAGAAGAAAAAGAGCAGGAGGTTGAGCAGATCTCTCATCAACCTCAAATTCAAGTGCCTAATGAGGAAGCCTAGGATGACAGTGGTACCAAGAAAGAAGAAAAGAAGGCTGGATGTGTTAGCAGAGGTCTCAGAACACATGAACTGAAGGAAGGATGGTCACAGTTTTGGTTGCATGAGGACATGCAACACCTTCACAGTGGGGGTATGTTGAGCCTTGAAACTACATCTATTCTACACACTTTTCTAGACTTTTCCCCTCACCAGTGCCTCGCAAGCTATCAAAGATCATTACATATTGATTTTGAGAGTGCATTTAAGTGGTTTTCTAACTATGTTTTTGTGTTTGCTATTTGACTTAGATTTTGCTCATCAGCTGCGAAATGCAGCCACTTTCCGCAGCTGACTTGAGATTCCGCAACTGTTTTTGTTGATCTCTAGGTTGCAGGTGTCAGCAAGCAAACAAGGCACGTGGGCAGTTCATAAATGATATGGACATGGACCAGGTCCTATTGGTTTAGCCAGATTCGTAGAGGAAAGCTTTGGTCAAACGGTGGTCAAACGAGGAGTTCTACTGCAAATAGGTCTCTGTTTTTCAACACGTGAAGGGTTTGAGACCGTTCCTAGATCCAAGGATTCATTTTGACAGCTGTAGACTGCCTCCACGATGCAAAATCCAACAACCACCTTTTGGTAGATTGAATGATCATGGCAACCAACACGCTAAGCTCACGGATGTTGTCTTTTTACGTGTCCTCTGCAGAAGGTGTTCCATAGGAAAAACAGTTATGTAATTTCCTTTATAAATAAAGTGTTTGCAAACGCATGTAGCTACTTCTCTTTTTATGTAATCTTGTTGTTAGTTCATGTACTGTGCCGTTACATTGGTCCTACTATTGTAACGAGAGGATCTTTCCTCTGTTTTTCAATATAATAAGACTCTGTTTTATATGACTGTGTGAACGTAATTTCGGACTGACAGCGTATTAACCAAGGCCGTGCAGAGGGCCCCTGCTGACTAAGGTTTCGTTTCTTTATGTCTGTAAAGTTTTCATATGCTGTTGTCTTATTTCCATTGTAGATATTCCGTATTTTGTTCACCTGTGTATATTTCATATTTCAGTTATGGTGTTAATGTTTCATTCTTGTACATGATTTTCCAAGAATTGTATATTTGTGCTAACAATGATCAGTGTGTTTCAGGATAGGCTAGGCTCGGGCATTTTCATTCAATTTTTGCAATAAAATAGTGACATGAGATTGGCCTCTCTGCTGACTTTGTTTTTCTTAGCTTTCAATTTCAGTTATGCTTTGATTTCAATCTTATTCATTTGTTATTGATAGTTAGTTTAGATATCAAATTATTCATGTCATTTAAAGTTATCTCTAGAGCCACGGCTTAACCCCGAAAAGCTACTTGGCAAGCTATCGGATTATGAGTGAGGTGATTTGACTTTACTTTCATTTCTGCAATTAGATATCAGGTTCTTCATGTTATTGACATTATCTCCAGAGCCATGGCTTAACCCATAAAAGCTACTTGGCGAGCTATCAGACTATAAGTGAAATGACTTGATTTTATTTTCATTTGCAAGTAGATAATTTAGATATTAATTCCTTGTGTTATTGACGTTATCTCCAAAGTCATGGCTTAACCCCGAAAAGCCACTTGGCGAGCTATCAGACTATAAGTGAAGTGAATTGGTTTTACTTTTATTAGTTTGCAGTTTTTGATTTCTTTGAGTGCAATAGCTTAACTTTTATTTCTATATTTAGATGAGCAGCGGAGATAGTGATTTCATGATCAGTAGTTTATCATTTGTTTGATTTGAATAGCTGCACATTTACATTCTTGTTCAAGTACTAATTTCATCACTAGCATGTTTTGAGATCCTCTGAAGTGTTAAGTTCTGGAAGTCATCATAAAGGACATAATTGCCTTAAAATCTATATCCATACTTGCCTTCTAAAGTATTCATAAATCTTAGGAATAGGACTTCCATTCGCATTAGGAGACAAACCAAGATAAAACACCCAAAAACAAAATAAAATTGAAAACAATAAAAAGTAAGAAAGAGGTTGTCTTGCAAATATAATGCACCACACTTCATCAGTTTACGACTCCCAGATGGATAATTAATGTAGTAATTTAGGACATACTAAATTGACTAAACACATATTGTGGGTAAAGCAAGAGTTACCCTGCGTCAAAGTGGTATCAGAGCATAATTGTGATTAAAATAATTGATAGCAGAACAGAATAAGGGATTTCTATAGAAAAGGACTTAGAACAGAGTTGTGTTTGAAGATGTGTATGCAGGCAAGGGAGATCAGATTGTAATCTGATAAATAGTAGGCACACAGAGATAAAGTGCAACAGAAATTGCAGATGCAAGAAAAAAGAGGACAATCCATTCAAAGTATAGGTAAATGGTGGAACAAGATCATGTAGAGATCTTGAAGGTGAGATGACATGTTTTGTTTCATTTGAATTGAAGATGGAGAATGTGTGGGTTTTATATTGATGCACAGGTAACCACACAAGGAGGTGAGAAGATTGCAGCAAGCCTAGAGCGAGGAGTGCTCAATTGGTTCCAAAGGAAAGAACCAAAGAAATGTTGAAAGGCTGAGCTCAGAGGAGAGAAGCTTAGTGAGGCATATGTAGCAAGAAGGAGACTTGTTACTGCAAAGGTATTGTTGCAGCTCACAAAGGCAATTCCACAAAGGATATGAGTAGAGTTGCTAAGGGATGAAGGAAGCTGGTAAGACTTTCTAATTAAAATGAGAAGTGGTCAGAACCAAGTATTTCATGGTGATTGAAATACAAGAGGACAGTTGTGTTCTTGAGAAGGTGCAAATGAGTTGAAGCCTAAAGGAGCAGAGAGAAATGCTCAAAAGAGGTTCGAGAGACAGAGAACCAAGGGCTTGCCAAAAGACCAAGTACAGAGGAAAGCTTGGTGAGGTAAGTGGCAGCAGGGAGGACTTGCTGTTGTAGAGGCTTTAATGCAGCTCATAGTAAGTGAGTGAGGAGCTCACAAAGATAGAGAAGAAGATGGCTACTGATAGTCATAGCAGAGGTTCTGAAGAAGACCACAGCAGAAGAAAGGTGAAGAAAGAGAATGCCGAGGCAAATGGCAAGAGGATGAGTCAAGAGGAGCTTGACAAAGAGATTGCAGAGATGAAAGAACAACTCAATGTATTGATGATGATACTTGAGGAAAACCAGAGATTAGGTTGGGTCTTAAGGAAAAAGCCAGTGAGGTGGCATAAATTACAAAGGAGGCTACAAGAGAAGAGAAGTCAACAGGTGAATATGTAATTAGCAGAAGAACTAATGAAGCTTGAACAGGTACTGGTGTTCATTTGAGATCTGAAGGACTCAGAGAAGCTGAATCGGAAATGGAAGTGTCCATTTGTGAACCAAAGTAGGGTGAAGTTCTGGGTGAAGAAGAAGGAATTATTGATGATTCTCTAAACTGTTGGACAAATGCAGATCATCAGGGAAATGTAAAACCTTATATTGTTGAAACTAATAATTTTGATGTGATTATAGGTTTTGCAGAGGATGAGCAATCTTTTGAAGCTGTCAGAAGAATGGAAGAGTATCTTTCAAAAGATAAAGACTCTGAAGTAAAGAATGATGGAGAATGTCTCTTAAATGAGAAAAGCAGTGAAGTATTGCAGCAAAAAGAATTTGATAATGCATTGATATTTGAAACTGTGAAAACACAGGAACAATTTTTTGTGAAAGAAGGAGATGAAATTCAGTCTGAAGAGCTGATATGTGAAGCAACAGTTGCGACTGTTGAACCTTGTAATTTTCAGATTGATAATTTGTGTATAAATGCAGGAAACATAAGTAATGATGAAGCACTTATGAAGTGTCACAGAGAAATTGAATTGTTGGAGTATTTGCTAGGAAATTCAGAGTATGACAGTGTGATTGCGGAGGAAGGAGTTCACTACAGTATACAAGGGCAGAGAGACATCATAGAAGCAGATGGTATGGAGGAGAGACTAGTTGACAGTCTCGTGAATTCTGTTGGGAATTCAAATCAACATATTGATGTGCTGATAAAGGAGAAATCAGAGCAGCATACTGATGTTTTGCCAAAGGAAGAGGAGGCACTGAGGCCTTATGCTTCTTATTTTAACAAGTGTTTTATGAGTGCAGGTTTAGTTGCAGATGCTGGAGGAATTCTAGCACAGATGAACAGCCAAACAAAAATGGAAGAAGAAGATTCTATGGAAGAATTTAATCCATGGAACAGAGATGTTCAATTGCTAGAGAGAATGCTGGAAAGTTAGGATTCAGTGCAAACAGAGATAATCTTGACAGAGGGTAAGGATGAAAGGGAGGCAATCAGAATAAGCAAAGAACAAGTAAGAGTAAGTGATAGCATTCGACAACTCCAAGGAGAAGAACAACAGTTTGAAGAGTTAGTGGACAACAGCAACAACCTGAAGCAAAGAGAAAGAAATAGCAGTAAGTGGCAAAGTATGGACCAGACCAAGAATATGTTGGACACAAAGATTGAATAAATGTGGCAGTTAATGATGAAGCAGTCCATATGGAGGAAAATGATAGCACCAAGAAGCATGATCAATTAGAACTTGAACCTGGTTGACAAAGAAAGGAAGATGAAACATAAAATAGCAGACATACAACAACAACAAAGGAGTAAAGCATTTGGGCGGTTACAAACTAAAGTTTGGGACCCTGGAGGTTTTATATCAACTTATGAACACACATGATCAGGAGATCATGAAAATTTTCTACTTTGGGAGTTTTATGCATGAGCATTCAGCCCAACAATGTCATTGTATTTTAGTAGACATAGGGGTATTGTGTTTTCAAGGAAGTTGGTTTCCTAAGTGGGAATTAATGTACATATTTAGGCTTTTGAGTGATTTTAATGAGAATAGGATGTAATTGAATATTGTGAGGCATATTTGTAAATGTTCTCGAATGTAGGAGAACATGAGAGATTTAGGATAGTCGAGTGATGAGAGGTTTGAGAATTAATTGTAAAGCTCAGATTAGGAGTCAGTTCATGAATTTATGGATTAGAGAGGAGTTTTAGGAAAGAGGAAGAGATTTAGGAATTTTGTTGAGGAGTTTATGGATCTAAACCATAAATTGGTTTTAGAATCCCTTTGTATAAATGAAAGCCTAAAAGGCATGATCAGAAGTTAGTCAGAGGCTAGAAAGTAAGAAATTAGATAGGCTAGATAGATAGCTAGAGTGTGGTTTTAAGCCTACGGGCAGAGTGTAAACAGAGGCCACTGATATTAGAACATCAGGCCAGAGAGACAGAGATCTCATTATGTAATCATTGTTTATATTTATTAATATAATCAACTCAATTCTGAGTTTGAATGTGTGTTCGAGTGTTGAATGATGAGTGATGACTGAATTGGAATTCAGTATAAATATGTGTGCAGGCAGAGTCGAGGTAAATACACAGAGGAGGAGAAGAGACAGAGGATCTTAATGGGCATTGAACGATTGTAGAACCAAGTAATGGTTGAATCGTTCGTAAAGAACTCACAGAGTTAGCCAGGAGGAGTGTGCAGTGGAATAGCGAAAGGAAGAACCTTTGAAGAAAACCCAAAACCACAGAAGAACTGAAGAAACAACAAAAAAACCAAAGTAAAGAGGTGGACAAAGGATGAATAATTGTTGCACCGTAGCAGTTGGATCTTATTGATTAATGGCCAAGATCATATCGCATCGCAAATTTTTAAGTGAACGAACCCCGTCCTTAAGCAATTCCCGATTACGATCAAGTGATATCAAGTGTGGACCGTCGAATCAGGAAGAAGATCAACGACAAAGATTCAATCTAAGTACTAGTGGAGAGAGAAGATGGGTATCGATTTGAACTATAGGATCTAAAGACCTCGTCATCCAATGGATATCGGGCCGTAAGTTGATCGAGCGTTAACCGTAAGGAGCGGACCCAAACTTTTATAAGTTGGGAGTTTATAATTTCCATCGGGTCCGAAAAGGCGTTAACCCTTGTGTAAGTTGTTCACCCGAAATCGTTGTAGACCATCGGATCAAGCGGATCTTGATCAACGGTTGTAAAGCGTTGGGCAAATCTGTTGATCGGGAAGGAGTACAGCCGTCGGATCGAGGATAAGATCGACGGTGGAGAAAGTTCGCGACAAAGACATTGAGAAGGCGGACTCGATAAGTTATAGGGGCGCGGTTAATAATATTTGAGATCTGATATTGCATTATCGCATATCGGATGCGATAGAGCCCAGTGTTAACGAAACCCCGCGAAGGAGCGATTGCGATAAAGGGAGCATCAATATCTGTGCAGAGGCCGTATAAAGGTGGAAAAGGTATGTTTTATGGTTAATTCCTTTGTAAATGGTTTATAATGGAATTAAGCGTGGATAAGGGGTTATGTGTTAAATTATATGTAAGTCCAACATTATCAAAGGATATAAGGATTTCATGCGATAAGTGCTATGTAACCAATGTTAAAGAGGGGGAAAGTTATATATATGCGGCTAAGGGTTAATGGAAGTTTTAGAAGGGTGAATAAGTCCCGATATTAACATTAATGAAGATTATGAGGAGTTTTAAAGTCCCGATAGGAAGGATTTAATGAAAGGCTTGAGGGTTGATTAAAGTCTTGAAAAGTGGATATTGCCTAAGGGTTAGACTATGTTGGGTTTTAATAAAACATTCTGCATAGAGATTTATTAAAGTGGGCCTTAACCTTAATAATGAAGATTTAACTCGGCAAAGAGTTAAAATTCCTAGGACAGACAGGATTTATGCATTTGACATGCATACTGTGGATAAAGCAGGAGTTACCCTGCGTCAATTTGTATGTGGATGATGTTGATTTTTGTGAGGCCTTTGAAGCATGTGACAACCCCATGAGCAGAGATAACAATCCATGGAAGGAGTTTATGTTGTAGGATGGTTTGTTATTCAAGAACAATCAATTATGTATCCCTCGTTGTTCAATGAGAGAGAATCTGATGCAGGAAAAGCACAATGGAGGATTGGCAGGGTATTTTGGTGTGGACAAGACACTTGGGCAACTAGAACACTTCTACATTTGGCCAAAGATGAGAGATGATGTGCAAAAATATGTAGGCAAATGTAGATTATGTCAACATGCAAATGGGAGAAGTCAAAATGTTGGACTATATACTCCTTTGCCCATTCCTAACAAACCATGGGACTTAGTGAATATGAATTTTGTTATGGGTTTACCAACAACGCAACAAGGTAACGAATCCATACTTGTAGTTGTGGAGAAATTTACGAAGATGGCTCACTTTATCCCGTGATGCAAGACTAGTGATGTTACACATGAGGCTCATTTTTTTTCAATGTGATTGTCTAATCGCATGGCTTACTAAATAGTATAATCTTTGACAAGGACACCAAGTTCACGAGACATTTTTGGAGGACTTTGTGGAAGAAGCTTGGAACAAAATTGAATTTTAGCTTAGCCTATCATCCATAATCTGACGGGAAAACTGAATTTGTGAACATGAGTCTTGGGAACCGATCCAGGTGGCTCCAGACACATGCAGAAGTCCAAGAGGACTAAGGAAGGGTTAAAAATCAAAGTGTTTGGATTGTGCTCAAACTAGGTTCATGTTGGAGATCTCGTCGTCATGATCGCGATGGTGCGAATGGTTCGTTAAACCAAGTCCGTATGCGAAAGTTAGGAGCAGTCAAAGTTCAGGGTTGACTTGGGTCACTGGGCAAGCTTAAGGAGGCAACAATTTGGACAAAATCCAGCCACCAGATTCCGGCCAACCTGGGCTAGATTCCAAGAAAATTTGTGGCATGCTTAAATTGACTCCTTCGGTCAATTTTCTGAATTTACAAAAACGCCTAATAATTTTTTATCATAAAAGAAAAAATAAAAAATAAAAAATATATATTTTTGGTGGCGGGCCATGACCCCCGCCACCCCCATCGCACCCGGGACCATAGTATAACAAATTAATATTAAATATAGGTCGACGGGCCATGACCCCTGCCGACCCTCCAACCTCGAAACCATATGACTATGACATATTATATATGGTGGGGCGGGCCACCTCTAGTGGACGAGGCCCACGCCTCACCATTGACAAGTATTGAACCGAGGGTGGCGGGGCTCGAACCCGCTCAGCCGATGTGGCCGGCCCGCCTCCTGGGCACCCTCACATGTCAAACTCCAACCACCACCGTTTAATAACGCAACCACCAGCTTATCTGATGCATTCAACGAGGGTTAAGGGGCAGGCCACCCAATGTGGACCCGACCCCAAAATATGTTATGCCGTTTCAAAACCAAAAAACAAAATGGTGTTAAATATGGAGAGGTTGGGATTTGACCACCCGACCTCCTCCTTATAACTCAAACCTTTTACCAATCCGTCTACAACGGGACTCTTGTTTAATCCGCCCACCAAAATGTATTTAAACCTTTTTGCACAGTGCGCCGGGCAGGCAGGAGCAGGCACACATTTCTATGCAGGTGGAACCCTAAGCAGTGCAGAGAGGGGGCCAGAACCATGATATGAGCAATTTCTCCAGGGGCCAGATTTTCACTTTGTTAGTTTTCGACAAATTTTATATGGTTTCAGCATTGCTTGACACCACGAACTCAACGGTGCTATCCGTTTCTCCATCAGAGATCTGCAATTTTTGGGCTTCTTCAATTTTGGAGGTATAAGGTTGTGATTTTAACTTTTGATGTACTTTCATTATTTTGTCATCTAATGAAAGTAGGGCCTCCCCACTAATTCAAGCAGGGCCCGGAGACGTAGTCCCTCTTGGACGAACTCCGATATCAATCTTGTGTCTTCTATGCGTGACTTGCTATTCTTCTCTTCCTCTTCTTTTATGCACTTGTAATTTCATGGTTAAATGCAAGCTTAAAATGTAATTCTTTAATGCATCACAAGGAAAAGATTTTTGGGATCAAGTGGTATCAGAGCCGGTCGTTGTAAATGTGAATTGCATATTTGTATGCTAACAAGAAACAGGCGAAGGGAAACTAAAGTCTTTCGATCCCGAAGCGGGGCATGCACATCGAAGGAGGAGCATGGCAAATGAAGAGCCTCGTTATGAAGAGGAGCTCAATTTCTGCAAAACCTTCTATACAACGGCAGAAAATGTCGGTCAGTTGCTTTCAAGGCTGGAGAAAGCAAAAGGGAAAAAGGCAGAAGAACAAGGTTCAATGCATGGAAATGGTGGAGAAGAACCCCCCCCTTCTCCTTCCACGAGTGAAATTTCTTCTTCCTCTCATCACCATCATTATAGAAATTCAAGGGGTGAATCTAATAAACCTTTCTTTAAATTAGATGTCAAATTTGATCTTCCCATGTACAACGGTGAAAGTAATGCAGAAAAGCTTAATAACTGGATTAGGCAGATTGAGATCTACTGTAGGATTCAGCAGATCAAAGAGGACGAGGCAAAGATTCAGTTGGCCTCTCTTCGGCTGAGTGGTACCGCTCTCGTCTGGTGGGAAAGCAAATTACGAAGCAGTAAGAGTGTGGGTAATCTTTTTTCCTCATGGCCTACTTTCATTTCTGCATTAAAAGAACAATTTTATCCCTTGGGTTATAAGCAAAAAGCCTTAATGGATTGGCAATACTTAAGGCAAGGTAGAGGTCAGGATATCTAGAGCTTTACCGAGGAGTTTAGAAAACAAGCACTTAATTTGGGCATTACACTTGACTCACCTAAAGTAGAAACAAAATATATTGGATCATTACATAGTTACATTAGACATTCGTTATTATTGTTTGAACCTACTACCATTGACTTGGCTAGTGTAAAGGTCATTCATCTGGAAAACAGGAGAACACATGGACGAGATGACCACCCAAAGAGAACCGCAGCAGCCAAGAGAAGGGGAGCAAAGCCCTCTTGTACACATTGTGAGAAAGAGGGGCATGACGAAGAAAATTGTTGGAAGCTGGACCCTGAGCTGAGACCTGAAAGGAATGACAGAAAGGGGAAGTAGAAGGCCACCACCGCCGCACAACAAAACCAAGATTTCGAGTCAGAGGAAGATGAGAAGGTCATAGCTGCGGGATTTGCACGAGGTAGGCCCATTGACGTGGGGTCCGATTTCGGCGATGAAACGAAGTTTTCAGCCCTTGGTATCGCGACAAGAGGACCCCTAGATTTGGGGTCTGATTTTGGCAATGAATCAAGGATTTCAACAAACATAACGAAAAGGGCACTCTCTGAAGCAGGACTCCAAGAACTTGAGGAGATCAATCACCGCATCCAAGCAAAGAATGTTGAGCTAAGGAAGCTTCTATAGGAGGCAAGGGAAGAAAAACAAAGGTTACTACGCCAGTTGCAAGCCAAGGATGAGGACTTGGAAAAGCGGCAACATAGTTATCTGGAGGTAAAAAGTGATTCTCTGATTTCATATGATTTTCATGATGATGAATTCGCCACTTTTGAAAAACATACTGCAGGGATTGGAGTCAGACTATTGAAGAAGATGGGGTATCAAGGAAAGGGCCTTGGCATCAAAGGCATCGTAAACCCCATCAAAGTCCAGGAATTGTTGCGTCGTGCAGGACTTGGATACGCTGGAAAGGGAATGGAGAAAGCTCCAATACAACGAGTAACCAGCCAATGACAGACGATGAAACTCCTTCCTCACAGTCCAGCAATAGTGAGGGCTCCATGAACACTTATCGGAGGACACCAGGGGAAAGTGTGTTATATACCTAAGGGGGATAATATGGGGTACAAAGGGAGGTACCCAACGGAATAATGTAATAAATAAATAAGGTGGTTAACCAGTATCATGTAAGGGACCACAAGTAGTTAGTAATAATGTAATGGGCCCATGGTATTAGATAGATGGTATTGAGGGAACCATGGTATTGACCCATGGTATTGTATGTATGAGGCCTATATAGAGGCCAGAGACTCCACATTGAGAGATGTCAAGGAATATTGTATGAACAGACATATGGCTTGTGAAGTGTTCTTCTTCCTTAAGGAGTGAATGTATGGTGTTGCCTTACTTTAAGGGTTTGATATCAATAAAGAAACATTTATATCTATATTCAGATCTTGTTATTTTTGGTGATTATTTGCAGTTATTGGATATATTGGTATCATTTCATATATTTTCAGTTCAGATCTATAACAAGTGGTATCAAAGCACCTTCTTGGGCAAAAGTGGAGAATTTTTTTATTTTTTGCAGGAACTTTCTGGGGCGGCGAGTTTGCAAATCAGATCTATACGTTTTGGGGCAAAATATGCAAAATATAATTGTAGATCTAGATTCTTTGTGAAAAAATACCCGATTTCAAAAAGAAAATCGGCCAAATCGGAGTCCAGATGAAGGAGATATCGCTGATCTAAAAATCAGTGGTGTTGCAGATATTTTGTTGGGGCAGCGAGTTTGCGGCACAGATCTGTATGTTTTGGGGAAAAATCTACAAAATCTAATTATAGATCTGGATTCTTTGTCAAAAAATACCCGATTTCAAAAAAAAAACAACTGAATTGGAGTCCGGATGAAGAAGATATCGCTGATCTAAAAATCAGTGGTGTTGCAGACAATTTTTCGGGGCAACGAGTTTGCGGCGTAGATCTGGACATCCTGGTGCAAGATCTGCAAAATCTAATTGCAGATGTGGATTCTTTGTGAAAAAATACCCAATTTCAAAACAAAATCAGTCAAATCGGAGTCTCGATGAAGGAGATATCGCTGATTTAAAATCAGTTTTTTTTTTTTTTTTGGCCAGAAATTTTGGTGACGGCGGGAGAGTTGCAGCGTGGATCTAAAATTCTAGTGCCTAGATCGGGATTTCTACTACATAAGCAGATGCATAATGGTTGTTCCATTTCCGAAAACAGGTAATAATAGAGATTTTGTGCAATATTGACGGAATTGTGTCCATTTCAAATTTTCGCCAAGTAAGCGATTTGTTTTAAAAAACCCTCTTCATGGCCTATAACAGTAAGTTTTTTAAAGGAAAATATGATTGGTTTTCTATTGAAGATTTTATAGCATATCGTAAGTTGGACCGTCCAGGGTGTTGGAAGGACAAAATAGGGTCTTATTTGAAAAATGAGGCCTATATATGGTGGCAATCACTTGACAGTGAGTTTCTGAAGTTAAGTAGTGCTGATGAAATAGAAGAACTACTTTTGGACGAATGGTCTCATTCTAGAAAAGAGGAAACCAGAAAACTTAGCAAAGATTTTATTTTTACAGGAAAGAAGGAAACTAAGAAACCTAAAGGGTTATTTTCTGTTGGTATCTCCTTATTACAGGTTCATGGATTGATTCAGAAGGAGAAGATCGTTGTGTCTATAAATCCTAGTTGCAAGCATAATTTTATCAATGTTAATGTGGCAAAAAAATTGCAACTTCCAGCCAAACACATTGAAAACACACAGGTTGATGATGATGATGTTCAAGTTTATAAGGATTTGAAGCTTTCTATGGATAAGTATGTGTTGCATGATGATTTCTATACTTCAGATATGGATAACATGGATGTTGTTTTGGGATGCCCTTGGATGGAATCAGTGGGTACTATCAATATTAATGTGCAGAAGAAATTCCTGAAGCTCTGGTATAAAAAGAAGAAAATTACATTACATGATATTTCCATTAATAAACAGGTAGAGTCCAAGGAGGCTGAAGCAGAAGATGTTCCAGGGACTGATGTATCAGATGATGAGCTAGTGATGATCGACAATCAAACACAAACAGAGGCTGAAGCATAAAAAGTTACAGGTGTTGATACATCAGATGAGGGCTCAGTGGTTGAAGTAATATTGGAAGATAAGACACCACAGCAGGCACCACAACGTGCACCAGATAACAGTCAGGCTCCAGTAAGGGGTGAATTAAAGAAAAAGACACCATGGGTTAAAACTTCAACATATCATCACCCACATCACCTCGCATGACAACAACCAATAAGATGGCAACCAATTAGCCACAAGGACAACAACCCCCGCATGACAGATAGAGAAGAGCGAAGATCCACCTACTACACATCAACACAGAAGAGCTGCCACGGTCAACTTCCATCTCAAGCGAGTGAGGCACCAGCGAGATCGAGGGTTCACCTTTCTCTTGGATGGCTAGATGCATGTGCATGGTACCAGTGGACTACTCTTTTGAGTAGATCTTATTATTTGTGTTTTTCTCATGTTTCGGGGACGAAACATGTTAAGGGGGGTGGAATGTTATATACCTAGGGGGATAATATGGGGTACAAAGGGAGGTACCCAAGGGAATAATGTAATAATGGGATGGGCCATAGTAATAAATAAGGTGGTTAACCAGTATCATGTAAGGGACCATGAGTAGTTTGTAATAATGTAATGGGCCCATGGTATTAGATAGATGGTATTGAGGGAACCATGGTATTGACCCATGGTATTGTATGTATGAGGCCTATATAGAGGCTAGAGACTCCACATTGAGAGATGTCAAGGAATATTGTATGAACAAGCATATGGCTTGTGGAGTGTTCTTCTTCCTTAAGGAGTGAATGTATGGTGTTGCCCTACCTTAAGGGTTTAATATCAATAAAGAAACATTTCTATCTATATTTAGATCTTGTTATTTTTGGTGATTATTTGCAGTTATTGGGTATATTGGTTTTTCAGATCATATCTATAACAAAGTGCCCCAAGGCAGCCCCGAAAGTTTGGAGGAAAAATAATTGTTGTAGTCATTACAATAAAGAGGGACACCAACAAACCACGTGTCCGATGCTCCACGCTCTAGAAACATCGCTGGAGGAGCCGAAAGGTGAACATGTTCAACAAATGAACCCACCCCATTCACAGTGGTCTGCTTTATTAAGTTGGTTTTTTTAAGGTAGTAGCTTGTTATGGCCACCATTGTCAATCATACGTTGCAAGTAAATGTAAAAGTGATGTTGTGTTTCCCATCACTTCAAAACAAAACAAATGATATTTTGGCCTTTCTTGATTAGTAGTTGAGTTATTGATTACCTTTCATGTAATCCTTGGCCAAGGAGTGTGTGCTATAAACTCTTGGCAAGGAAGGGTTGTTAAGTCATGTGTGGTGTGCATGATTGCAAAGAATGTACCAGTTTCACGTGCAGGTGATTGAAAGTGTGGATTGAAAATGACACAAACATTGTGCTAAGTGTAAATGCTTTTGGGGTCCAAAAGCTCCTCAATGGGGAGGATTGAACCAGGTGGCTCTAGGCACATGTAGAAGTCCAAGAGGACTCAGGAAGGGTCAAAAATCAAAGTGTTTGGATTGTGCTCAAACCAAGTTCATGTTGAAGATCTCGTCATCGTGATCACGGTGGTGCGAACAGTTCATCAAACCGAGTCTGTATGCGAAAGTTAGGAGCAATCACAGTTCATGGTTGATTTGGGTGACTAGGCAGGCTTAAGGATGCAATAATTTGGACAAAATCCGGCCACTAGATTCCGACCAACCTGGGCCAAATTCCGGGAAAAATTGTGGTCTGCTTAAATTGACTCCTTCAGTGAATTTTCCAAATTTACAAAAACGCCTAATAATTTTTTATCATAAAAAAATAGATATATTTTTGATGGCGGGCCATGACCCCCGCTACCCCCATCGCACCCGGGACTATAGTATAACAAAATTAATATTGAATATAGGTCGATGGGCCATGACCCCCGCCGACCCTCCAACCTCCAAGCCATATGACTGTGACATATTATATATTGCAGGGCAGGCCACCTCCGGTGGACCCGACCTACGCCTCACCATTGACAAGTATTGAACCGAGGGTGGCAGGGCTCGAACCCCCCGCCTCCCGGGCACCCTCACACGCCAAACTCCAACCACCACCGTTTAATAACCCAATCGCCAGTTTATCTGATGCATTCAACGAGGGTTAAGGGGTGGGCCGCCCAATGCGGACCTGACCCCCAAAAATGTTATGTCGTTTCAAAAACAAAAAACAGAATGGTGTTAAATATGGAGGGGTCGGGGTTTGACCACCTGACCTCCTCCTTATAACTTGAACCTTTTACAATCCGTCTACAACGGAACTCTTGTTTAATCCACCCACCAAAATGTATTTAAACCTTTTTGCACAGTGCGTCAAGCAGGCACGAGCGGGCACGCATTTCTATGCAGGTGGAACCCTGAGCAGTGCAGAGAGGGGGCTGAAACCATGATCTGAGCAATTTCTCTAGGGGTCCAGATTTTCACTTTGTCAGTTTTTGACAAATTTTATATGGTTTCAACATTTCTCGACGACACGAACTCAACGATGTTGTCCGTTTCTCCATCAAAGATCTGAAATTTTTGGGTTTATTCAATTTTGGAGGTATAAGTTCGTCATTTTAACTTTTGATGTACTTTCATTATTTTGCCATCTAATGAAAACAGGGCCTCCCCACTAATTCAAACAGGGCCCAGAGACGTAGTCCCTTGTGGACGAACTCCGATATCAATCATGTGTCTTCTATACATGACTTGCTATTCTTCTCTTCCTCTTCTTTTATGCACTTGTAATTTCATGGTTAAATGCAAGCTTAAAATGTAATTCTTTAATGCATCACAAGGAAAATATTTTTGGGATCAGGAACATATTGAGGAGCCTTGTGGGAGAGCATCCCAAGCAATGGGATCATGTGTTAGCTCAAGTTGAGTTTGCATACAATGATTCACCAAATAAGAGCACCGAGAAGACTTCGTTTCAGATCTTGTATGGAATGCATCCTAGAGGAGTTTGTGAGCTGAGAGATTTGGGAAAACTTGAGCAGAGGAGTGTTGATGGGGAGGATTTTGCAGCAACAATGAGTGACTTACATGAGGAGATCAAACATAAGCTACATGAAAACAACTACAAGTACAAACAAAGAGAATATTTAAGAAGAAGAGAGGTAAACTTTGAGGTAGGGGACATGGTCTTAACACACTTGAGGAAAGAGAGATTCCTGAGAGGGGAATATAACAAACTGAAAATGAAGAAAATAGGACCCTATAGAATAAGGAAATTTTCTGCAAATGCTTATGAATTGGAGTTACCTATGGGCATAACTATCTCACGTATCTTTAATGTGTCTGATTTGTACCCCTATCGAGTTGGCAATGAAGGTGCCACTATAGTGAATGGGAGAAGTGTAGAAGTCCGTGAGCAGAGTTGGATGAAGCAGATGCCTTGACAAAGAATCCGGAGGCTGAAAAAAACTTAGACACCAGAGTTGCAAAGCAGATTAGGGGAAAAGACTATCTAGAGTTTTTGGTGAAGTGGAAGGACCGTTTGATGGAGGATTCTACATAAATGAGTGTTGCAGTCTACAGAAGGCAAGTTTCTATGTAGAGGACCTTATGAGCAGGAGCTCATGAGTTTTCCTTTCCCGGGGTGTCTGATGCAAGAGATTTAGACCGAACTTGAGAGGTGAAGAAATGGAGTGAGCTTAACAATGTGGTGGACTGGCCACATGTTAATGATGGCAAACGATTTGGTTGTTTTGTTAGAGTTGTAAATATTTAATTTAGGGGAGTTTTGATTTTTTTAAATAAGTGGAGATATTTTTCTGTTGTAAATATGATTTTAGTTTCCTAGCTTGTAGAGAATATGAAACGATTCATCACTGGTGACTCTTGGTTGTCCCATGTGGGTTTTTTTAAAAGAGAACGAACGCCTGGAGAAAACGAGAGAGGGGAAGGAGAAGAAAGGGTTGTGATTCTCTGTGCAATTGCAGTCCTATTGTTGCATTCTGATATATTTTCCTTTTTGTGAAAACAGAGAGATCTTCATTCCTGTGTGAATGGTGTAGTTGTATAGCAATGGGACTGTAAGTGATACAATTCGATTTGAATTGAAATCTAGAGGTTGAATCAAATTGTTGTATGCTATGAACTGTGATTAATAGTAACTTCATTCATGTGTGTTGTTTACCTTTGGAAATCGATACTTATTCCATCTACTTAGTTAATGATCTATGCATGAAGCTTTAAATCGTTTTGCTTGTTCATATTTTGTGTATGCATGTCGAAATAGCCACCCAACTTGTAGATGAATGTGCTATGACATTCAGGAGTAGGGATGCGTGGGAATCTAAGTAAGTTTGAGCATTGAAACAGAGCCTCTCGTCTGAACGATGCCACACCTTTTTGTTAGGAGCGTGAGCATAATCCTTGGTAAGGGATGTAGATTTTCCCATAGATTCACAAGCTCAAGTAATCTACTAAAGCAGGAGACATAAATCTACTTCTACTTTCAACCAGCGGAAGCCAATATATCGATGAAAATAATATGAATAAGAAGAAGACAAATCAATGGCACAAAACACAATAAGTTTTTATGGGGAAAGCCACTGCTCAAAACCCCGCCTATATGTATTTCATTAATCATAAATATGAGTGAAGATACAAAGCTTGTTCTCACTAGAACAATTATGCACAAGTATGCTCAAATCTCTGCCTCACAAGCCCGCTCTTAGCCAACACTTAGCCAATTTCCACTGCCTACCAAGCCCCTATTTCCTTGTGAAATTCCTAAGATTAATAACATGTATTTAAAGGGAATTCATGCTTCCAAAACTACATAATCCTATTTAGGTCCTCTTCCTGATTGCATGCATGATATTTACAACTCAGTAAATCATACAACTAATAGTACATTGTCCCTGCACTCTAGTCTCAATTGGGTCTTTCTCAGAACTAACATGCATGAGTTTTCGATGAGTGAATCTTCAATTATCTGGAGTAGCACTTGTGGATGCACCAGTGCACTAACTGACTGCTAATCCTTTACTAGTTCAACAAACAGTTAGAACTAGTTTAATTGACTATAACTCAGTAAACTGAGTTATCTAATTACAACTCAATCTAAACTCATACTAGACCCCTAAAATTTAGGGAGAACATATACATGACTTCTAACTCAAAATTCCTAAGCTAATCAAGTTAATTAAACTTAATTAACTATTTACAAGTTGCTATAAGAATAGAATTTGATTTTAATGCACAATTTAATTCAAGAACAAATTAAACTCTTTTCTTGGTGCCATTTCTCAACAAGGGAGAAGAGGGAGATCACTCCCTGAGTGTGGGAGACATGTTAAGATAATGAGAGATCACTCCCTGAGCGTGGGAGACATGTTAAGATAGTGAGAGATCATTTTGGCAGAGAACTGAGTCGCTTCACCTTCCAAAGTAAAAAACGAAGTTTCTAAAAATGCTACGAAAATATTTTATAGTGCATACAACCAATTTTCTTTGAGCTTTAATTGAGCTAATTTCACCTTTCAATCTCCCATGTGCCATCAGAAATCAAATCAATCACTTAACATGTAAGTTATAATCTTATATAACCTAATCAAATTATGAAATGGGCATTACATTCATAAATATTAATTTAGAAAATGAAAAACAAAATACATATATAAAATTTTAATATAAAATTAAACATGAAATATATAAACTTCCAACATTTTGTAAATTTTAAACATTGTTTTGATCTCGTTGGGAAAAAATCAAAATCGTATGAAATCAATGACATGGTTAATCCACCGCAACAACAAAGTGGAGAGCTAATTTATTAGACTTTCATGTTTGGTATTGGCTTAAAAACAAACATATATGCATTAAAATTTATTTATATCCACAATTATAAAGTGAGTTTGATTAGGTATTTTTTTTGTGTGGAGAGACTACTAGGTAATGTTACATTTAAAAATAATAAAATAAAACTTACATTAACAAATTAAAAATAATAATATAAAACAATTAATTTCAACCATAAATAAAATACTTCAATTTTATTTTTATTAAATTTTAAAGAAAGCAAAGTAAAAAATAGTTAATTTATGTATTAGTATGATGTAATATGTAATTTCTCCATTACATAATATGTAATATGGAGTTGACAAAAAATAATACTATGTTAGTTTATATGTAATATGTAAAACAAAATATATTAAAAACTAAAACTATTTTACTATCAACCTTAAGTAAAATATTTCAATTAAACAAATGTTGTTAGCCCTTATCACTTAAGTTAAAATTATGTTATGTCTAAAATTGCATAAATTTTTTTATAATTTACATTGGTCAATGCTAAATTAATAATACTATAAGTGTTGAGGAAAACTCAAATAATGGCGGGAAGTAACTCTTGGTAGGTATAATTATTTACCGAGTTGTCTTTAGTGAGAATTTTTGAAAGCTTTTCCAGTCTAATTTATCTAAAATCCCAAAAATATTTATGGTATAATTTATCTAAAATCACGTAGAAATTTATTGAAATCACAAGCTTGATGGGTAAACCCTACATAATCTAAGTGCCCTAGGGTTTTTTAGGGTGTTGAATCCATATATACAGTCAAAAAACCACAAATCAAGATTTCACCTCAAATTTTTCTGTTGGATTCCCGAAAAGTCCAAAAAGTTGCACTAAAGACAACTCCCTTATTTACATCTTATTCCTATCCATTTTTTATGCAAAGACTTGCTTAAATTGTAGTGGAAAATAAATGATGGTAAATATGTTTTTTTTGTAAGCTTGGTAGGACTACATCTTCATCATGTCCAACTTCTCACCCGAATGGGGGGTTAACACAAGATTTGAACCCAAGACTTCTCGTTCGGTGAGACTTCATTTCACCCAATTAAGCTACCCTAAGCCGACAAATGATGATAAATATGTTAATTAAACAAAGTCTTTCGGTAGAAATCAAATGAGAGAATTTTTTGGCCCATGCTTTTAGAACCAAGTGTGGTTCATCATAGGACCAGATATGTTATTTACCTAAGTAGCTATTTTCGATGATTTTATTTTTGGATGGTTTTCATGCAAAGCTAAAGAATAAAATATAATGCAAAAATATCTTTAACTCATGCATGAATATTACAAACATATCCATAAATTAGGGATGTGTGTATATATATAGGCTTAAGTCTAACTCATGGAGGAAATGACCTTTTTCATGACATTTTTTCAGAGTTTAAATTGTTTAATCTACATAATTCGAGTGCCCCAGGGGTTTTTCATGGTGCTCAATCCATTTATGCATTCAAAAATTCATTTTAAACAACATCAAATCTTGAAATTGTATCCACTAAATGACCTTTTTCATGACATTTTTTTTTTTTTTTTTTAATTTTATTTTATTTTTGAGTTTAAATTGTTTAATCTACATAATTCCAGTGCCCCAAGGGTTTTTCATGGTGCTCAATCCATTTATGCATTCAAAAATGCATTTTAAACAACAACAAATCTTGAAATTGTATTGCAAGATTTTGGTGAATTCGTGAAAAAAGGTTATTTCGTCTATAAGTTAGACTAGGCCTATATATATATATATACATATATATATAGAGAGAGAGAGAGAGAGTAATAAAACGTTTCTTAGCATAGATCCATCTAACCCCATATCTACCAACATGTGAGAGGAATAAAATCTTTTAAGGTGCAAAGACAATTGCATCTTGAGATACTTGATCCCTTGGGTAGAGTCAGAGTAAGATGGATCTATGCTTGTTTAAATAAATTTTGAAATAAGATTTGTATGTAGTTTAAATAAATTTATTTTTTGTCAAAAAAAATGTAAATTTCTTGAATTGGAAATTACATTTGTATATGCATGCAAGTGCAGTAAAAAAGGCTCTTTGGAAACAACCATCCCTCCAAACTCAAAACAAAAATAGCAGTCTTGTCTTGCTTATGCACGCTTGTCTTGCCTATTAGTAACATGTTTTGGGAATATCATTACTAAAAAATATACACAAGTCAAAATAAAAGGCATATTGCCATCCATAAATTTCTTAGAAATATACATAAGTCAAAATAAAAGTCATGTTGCCATCCACAAATTTATGAAGAGAGACCCACATTCAATATAACAAATATATCATCAAAATTATGAAGAGAGACCCACATTCAATATAATAGATACATCATCAAAATATGATCAGAGATCTGACTGCATGCCTTCTATAAAAGGCCTATGGTAGTACTCCTATTGTGTGTCTCTTGCTTGTTCCACAATTTTCCTCGAGCCCAAGTTCTTTTTCACGCTCGCCTAGGAAAGACCATCAACAATGGAGTTCCTCTCCCTGTAGATATGACAACATGAAATCTAACCAAAGCTTTTCTTTAATTCCATAATCTCATCAATGGGGATGAGTGTGTGCATGTGACATTTGGTGACCCAATTAAACCAATTTATAATAACCATAAAATTCTCAATATCTGAAGCTGCTTGCATCCCTTCTGAGTAGGAAAAAGAAATAAAAGCTTTAGACCACATAATTCAACATAATTATTGGTACCCTTGCTAAGCCCGCTTTGAAGTCTAAAGAAATGATTTTTATTGAAATAAAGAACCACACCCTCGTAGTTGCCTAAAAAAGGGAGCACTGTTAAAGAAATCCGAGGGGTGAGCATCATCCACTTCTTTTGGAGTGATATTCCGTGGCCTTCCGAGGGGTGAGCATCATCCACTTCTTCTGGAGTGATATTCCGTGGCTTGTGGGCAGATATAACATCAAAAAAACTAATTCATAAGTGGCTAAAACTCAAGCTGCCACGTTTTGAGGGATTGTAGTTTTTCCTGTAACATGACATTATTCCAAGCAATCCTAATGGCCTAGTTTATGATAGGAGGTTGATTTCTAAGTTTTTTTTTTTGGGTATGCTCGATCCCACCAAAGTTGCCAAGCTTCTTTGCAAGAGATATCTCGCCACAAAGAATTTAAAGATAATGATTTACACAATATTCTTGAATACGAGCAAGAGATACTAGAAAAAGATGTTCCACTATTTCCTTTGCATCTTTACACAATGTACACCAATTAAGAAAAAAAAAACATCTCTTTTTTAAATTTTCATTTGTGGAATTTTATTTTCTAAAATGCACCACAACAAAAGCTTCAAAAACTTCTTCCATCACAAGGCTAGAACTTTTGGCTCTTTGTCTACATTGATATATAAGTATCTCAACTTTAACAAGTATTCCCCATGAGTAAAATCAACCCAACTCAATGTATCCACCTTGTCAGGTTTACCTTGTCCCTCAACTTGACATGTGAAGAATTGAGAGCAACCACTGACCATGCCATCTTGGTAGATTCAGTTGAAAAGCATTAACCCATCTCTGTGGCCATATAGATGGTCTCTCTCGGTGAGCCACCTGGGGTCAGAGTGCACCTCTATTGAGCATTAAAAGATCCATCAACTCCTTTGAAAGACAATAAATTTCACCACATCCTACCTACACATAGACACTTATCGTAACTTTTTCACTCATCTTTCATCCTAACCCCTTTTTTTTAAGCAATATCTTAAATATATAAAAAATATACACTTTTAATAATTAAATAAATATTAAATTTATTAATTTAAAAATATAATTTTAATGTAAATATTTTACTTCATTTCCAAATTCTCATTTCTTCATAATTAAAACTCTCAAGTTTCCATAATTGTTTTAACCCAATTTTGACGTTTAGTTTCCATTTCTAGATTCTCAAAAACATTTTAAAGAAATGATAAAAACAATCACCGTTTAAATATTTTTTTATTAATTTATATTAAAATAATAATAATAATTTAAATACATTTTTAATTAATTTATATATAAATTGGAATGTATATTATTATTTCAGATATTTTTACATTTTCAATAATGATATCAAATATAACGAATTTCTGAAATAAATAATTCATCAAGGTTGGGAGAACCCTTGATTATGGTTATTCAACTATTTTGCTATTACTATTAATAAATAACGTGGCCTAATTATTTGTGCATGTGGGCATGAGTTGCAATGTACCAATTAATAATAAGTGATAAAAAAGCCCCAAAATTAGCGGCACACCAATTCCTCTAAATAAAAAGCATTCATTGGTCATTTTTAACGGTCTTTTGTCCACATCGTCGCGTGTCTTGCATTTTAATGGCATTAATTATCGAATTTTGATATTTTTAGATTTTGTTATCGGAAAATAACTCAAACGGTCCAATTGGACACGTGCCAACCAAATAAAGAAACCGAAAACGAGATAAAGTTTACCGGCGGTGACTAAACGCCGGCGACATTGACCCGACCATTTTACTGACCGACCAGCGGCGGCCCCTTTCCATTTGGTGTGAAAATCACTGTTTGATTTCGTCATTTCACTTCTCCGTTCTGATCGATCCATATGCGCAACTTCGCTGCTGCGTCAATTAGGGGGAGCGTGTTCAAATCGCCGCATTCTTTTACAAGGTAGCCCTCTGAAAGAAACTCCATTTGTTTTTTTTGGGTGCAAATTTTAATTTGAATGCAGTTTCGTTTGTTCTAGGGTTGATTTTGTTCACACTCCCTTTAAGGTCTTCTGCATGCAGCCCTTCATTTGCAAAATACATAGGCTCTCTTATGTCGCTGGACTTAGGTTTTTGCTTTATAATAATATAGGTTGAAGGCACAGAGGTTTGAGGTGATAGCTGCTGAAGAAGGAGAAACAGGGAGAAGGGTTTTAGTGTCGAGTTCGAGTTTATGGCAGTCATGGCCATGCTGACATGAAAACTTCAAAAATTTCGACGCAGTAACAGTTGGTGTCTTTTGTGCAGTGGGAGATGACAGCTTTGGGAAAATTAGTCATGAGAAGTGTGGGGTGTTAGGGTAAAACTTGACGTTTCGACTTTGGGACCCGCGCTTGTTCCTTTTCATGTCTGCCGTCTACCTTGCTTTTATTTTCAACGGTGGAAATAAAGGGCAGAGTTGCCCAGAAAGTGTCAACTCCTCCAGCGGGGTTGGGATTATTCATCATCATGCGTTTGATGTGTATTGTATGAATAAATGCTCCCCTTCAAGCATTTTTGTGGTAGGTGAAATCCACTTGAGCAGTCAAACCTTAAATTTTTAAGGGACTCTCATGTCATGAATTGGGGTAAAGAACAGGACTTTGAGTCGGAAGCAGGATTTTCAGGGACTGAAGAGAGCAAGGAAAAAGTAAGAGAGAGAGGGGGCATGGTAGGGGAGGATGCAGATGGCGATGGCGACAACAAGGGAGAACGACAAATTCCTAATGTTCGGAAGACGTTTTGGAGGTCTGTCTCATGGTCGTCCTCTCGCTCTGCACCTGCAAGTCCTGCTACCTGCAA
The DNA here is from genome assembly GCA_031772625.1 of Pinus tabuliformis. Taxonomy (NCBI): domain Eukaryota; kingdom Viridiplantae; phylum Streptophyta; class Pinopsida; order Pinales; family Pinaceae; genus Pinus; species Pinus tabuliformis. The sequence goes on from CM062805.1 coordinate 825,355,842, forward strand.
CCATGCAGATGTGAAGTCTTCTTTTCGGCTACCGGCAGAGGTGCCGAGCATTACAAACCGAGGACCTCCTCTTACTCCTCGGTCACAGCAACTCAATAAAGTGAGGTCGGCCCTTCCACCGCTGCAGCCCCTATCCATCGCTAGAAGAAGCTTGGATGAGTGGCCAAAGGCAGGGTCGGATGACATTGGAGAATGGTTGACTCCAGCTACCCCTCGGGAGAAGAAGGACGGCAGTAATTTGAGAAACGGCACAGATATGAGGCTTGATTTATGTTCTGTTCAAAGAAATGCAGAACCCACAGAATTTCAGGTCAAGAGGGAGAAATTCGCCTTCTTTGATAAGGATTGCTCAAGAGTGGCGGATCATATTTACTTGGGTAGTGATGCAGTCGCCAGAAACAGAGAGATTCTTGAAGAGAATGGCATCACCCATGTGCTGAACTGTGTTGGATTTGTATGCCCAGAATATTTCAAAAAAGATTTGATATATAAGACATTGTGGTTACAAGATTCTCCATGTGAAGATATAACGAGTATATTGTATGATGTATTTGATTATTTTGAGGAGGTAAGTGAGCAAGGTGGGAGAGTGTTTGTCCATTGTTACCAGGGTGTATCCCGCTCAACTTCATTGGTTATTGCTTATCTCATGTGGCGGAAAGGTCAGAGCTTCGAAGATGCTTTTCAGTATGTAAAAGCTGCACGGGGTATCACAAATCCAAATATGGGTTTCGCATGCCAGTTATTGCAATGTCAAAAGAGGGTGCATGCAGCACCATTGAGTCCAAACTCTCTGCTAAGATTGTATAGAATGGCTCCACATTCACCCTACGATCCATTACATTTAGTTCCAAATATTTTAAATAATCCTTCACCAGCTGCATTGGATTCCAGAGGTGCATTTATTGTTCACGTGCCTTCTGCAATTTATGTGTGGATTGGACAAAGTTGTGAGCACACGATTGCTTTAGCAGCAAAGGCTTCTGCATTCCAAGTTGTAAGATATGAGCGAGCTCAGGGGCCGATTATTACTGTCTTAGAAGGAGAGGAAAACCCTGAATTTTGGGATGCTCTCTGCAAGGCCCCTCGACGTTTAGAGAAACCTGGAATGGGTACACAGGAATCCGAGGATCTCTTAAAAGGTCATGCAAAAGAATTTAGGCTTTCTGTCGGGAATAAGAGGGTAGAATCATATGATGTAGATTTTGAGCTGTTCCGAAGAGCAACTGTGGGAGGGGTTGTGCCCCCTGTTCCCTCTTCAGGAGCTGTATGCGAAACTCGTCTTCCAACAAGAGAAAATGGTTGGGGAATTCTGCGTCGTAAATTTGTGGCAGGAAACATGAAAGAATTGGCTGCTACAGTTTCAAATACAGTTTCCCAGGCAGACATGCAAAATGGCATCGAGTCTGCCAAGCAGGACATAAAACTCTCGTCTATGGATCTTTCAACATCTTCATCTTCTCCTCAGTCTTCACCAAGTTCCATTTCCTCAGATTCTAAATTTAGTTCAAAATCTCCTTCACCCTCTCCATCGTCTCTTCCTTTTACTCCCTCTTCTAGTTCCTCTGTTTCTTGGTCCCCATCCTCTTCATCTCATTCACAGTCTCCAGTGCCAGATTCAATGGAAACCTTTGAGAGATCTCTGAATCCTTCGCAGATCAGTACAAAGACTTTTCCGTCAAAAGTCTCTCCAGTGTCATTGGCACAAAGGCGGGGGAGTGTTTCCCCTTCTTTACAACTGCCAGTGTTAGGCAAAAATTCTTTTCTTGGTTCCAGAGTTTTGTCAAAAGGGTCTCAAGTTCATCCTTGTATTGACGAGAGGGAGACAGTTCAGAAGGAAGGAAGTCAAAATTCTGGAGCTCAATATGATCTGCCTCATGTACCATGCGGTAGATCATGCCATGAGAGAGAAGATCATGGTTTAGACTCCTGTAATTCAAGGTTCCCAATATTTGGCCTGAATATAGATACTTCCTGGGAAGGAAATTCAGTTAGTCCTAGTGAAGTTATGATTGATGCTTGTATAGAAGAGAGCAAGTCACCTTGCCCTATTAAGCCAGAGCAGAAGAGTAGCTGTAAATGGACACGGCCAATGTTGTATGATTGGCCCAAGTTAGAAAGCATAGACATGTTTGATATAGTTGATCTTGATTCTAGTACAATTTTCCTTCTTCTAGTACCTAGCCAAGGACATGAAGATCCAGAATATGCAAATGAAGTCTATGTGTGGGTGGGTTGCGATTTGATTGCCGACAAACAAAGGAATGAAGTCAACAACAACAATGACGGGGGAGAAACAAGTGAAGTTTATTGGATGCAAATTGGACGTCAATTCCTCGAGCAAATGGATTTAAAGACGGATACTCCTATCAGGGTATGCACAAACATTCTCAAACTCTGCTTAGTATTTGCAATTTTTCAATTCCTTAGATTGTTGCAAGTTGGACATTTAGTGTTTTGTAATAATTTAAGATACTATTTCAAATCTATGGTTTGGTTGGTTAGGTTTTTTTCAATGCTCTGTTTTCACTCTTTACCCATAAGCATATCAGGGAAACTTTCCAAGTCTACTTATCTTCTTTGTTTTCTCCTTACCCCTTGTTTTGTGTTTTTTTTTAATCAAACTGGTGTGATTAGTCAAAACATTCGGCATTAACTAGGAAAGAAAGAGAATAAAACATGTTGCATGGCTCATTTTAGTACATTATAGATGCTAAACACTATTTTGGACTACCTAATCCTATCAAAACTTCAATTGATGAATCTGCTCGCTGTAGGGAGGACTATTATGCAGCAAGTTGTCAATTCTATGAAATGCAAGAGCTAATGCCAAATTTAAATAAGATGAAAAAATGGCAGTTTTAAACTTTTTGTTCCTGCATTTACAAAAGTCAGAATCTGTGGGTTTAGAACAGAAATCTAAGGGCAATGGTGGTTGAAAGGAGTGTGCTATATAAGCTACCATTAGCTACTTTAGGAGTAAGTTGGATGCCAGTTGGAACTATAGAAAGTGCCAGTCTAAGCCAATTTTTTCTATGAGAAATATCATTATATTTTCATATGATGCATATGCATGTTTCACTCCTCGAGGGACTTCTTGAAGCCATTTCAACAAAGCTTATTGTGTCACTTGTGGGAATTGAATCTGGGTGGGGAGGATGGCAATCATTCCTCCCAACCACCCAAGAAAAACCCAATGGACAAGTTAAAGACATTAGATTTGTACTCCCAACAATTTTGGGTATACAATGTTTGCAAAAACCAAACATGGCTTTTAATAATGACAATTTTTTTGAGGGAAAATTAAAAAAACACTCTGAATTAGCCAATATTATACCTATTCATCAAATGGACATTCGTATTGTTTTTCGTTCAGAGCTGATAGAAGGTGGCTGCTGTATGTAGTGAAGAATATTCATAGAGAGACTGAATCCTGAAGAACAAGAAACCATTGCATGCCATTTTCATGAGATGTGAGTCCCCCTCAGACATTGCACAAATTTCTTCAATGAGTTGCAGTCTGCCAGAAATTCCTTAAACTCTCAATTAAAATCTCTAGTCGATTCCAGGACATGTAATTTCATACTGTAAATTAAACATCTATATGTACTGCTAAAACTAAAGAAACATGAAAACAGTTGAAAGGCACTATTGACATGTGATTATTTCTTGCTAAGTGAAATACTGATGTAGATGCCATGCATTGTCAGTCTGATTTAAAAAAAAATTATGTAGTTTTTTATGCTAGTATTGATTATCAATATTTTTTGTCATATAAAATGTTATTGTTTCAATCTGTTGTGATTATGGTATTTTGTAAATATTTTTGTAAATAATTAATTTAGGAGAAATATGAAGAGTCATTGGACCTCTTGGAGGATGAAATCAAAGGTCACTTCATCTTGTATTTATATATGGCTCATTTTAATGAAAACTCTCAATGCATGGAGTTACTCATTCCCTGACATAAGGTTGTTGTTTTTGATAACTCCATGATTTGGAGCTGGTTTTCTTCCCTCTTCAGTTTGCTCCATGGCTATAGAGTGCCCCCTCCAACTCTCTGGGCATACTTTCCGACCTAAGAAACCTAGCAATATAGCCCACTAGGAACTGAAGCCTAGATTTGGAGATTTTCCTTTTTATACTCTTCTTTCTATAAACGCCACATTTGCACAAGGAAGTGGACCCTCTTTTGAAAGCGTTTGGACCAGTGTTGTGGGGGAGCGCCCCCCCTCGATCCGCTCCCAATCCGCGCTCCGAGCGGGAGCAATTTGGGAGCGGGTCGGGAGTGTGCTCCCTTAAAAAAAATGCTCCCTGCCTTTTCGGGAGCATTTAGACTTTTTTTGCAGTAATGTTCCAAATGCAAATTTTTTTCAAAGAAACAAATAAGTTTTGAGTGGGGCAACTTAATGATCAAGCCTATGGCCCTAGTATTGATATGCGATTCATGGTAATGTTAAATTCTTAAAGTAAAGTGACATTCTCCTTAATTTTCATTTTCATCCTTTTACTTAAATTTTTAACATTACCATGAAATGACTCAGGATGTTTGAGAGTGGTTCCGACCTCATTGGATTTCATATGGAGAAAGTAGAATTTTAGATTTCATTCAAAATCCAGTAGACTTATCAGTTTTTCAGGATTGTAATGTTTCCATTGAATTTTGTCATGTATTAGGGTATGGAACTCGTATTTAATCAAGAGCACCAATCCCTCTATGTTCCTTGATGTTAGTGACATTGGTTGTCGAACTCCTCTATCATGACCCTCCTAAAAATGTACGCATCACTCAAACAAAATCTTGACTTGACATGCTATGCTTTTTTCTATCTTATGTTAATGCTTAGAAGGTGATAGTAATGACAAAGATCCCTATACAAATACAGAGGTAATGACAAAGATACCTCTGGATATTAATGCTTAGAGGGTGATATTAATGACAAAGATCCTGATTTTCCAACAAGACTAAAAAACTAGACATTTCTCGTGGTGGCAAGAGGCCCAAGCATAAGCAATTGATAATAGATTTACTTGTCTTTTCTAGTTTCTAGCAGTTTTTATAACTATTGACTCTTTCATATTTATTATGATATTTTTTTAGACAATATATGACAATTTAAGTTTGAAGTTGGCAATTATAACTCTTTAGTAATGAATTATTTCGTGAAATTTGAAAGTTGTTTCATTTCATTTTATAACATTTCATTTCATGTTAGATATTATTTGTTGTAATGGTTACACTTAGCTTACAAGTACGACTTTGGTGATCAATGATGATAAATGTTATATTCCGGATTTATATGCCAATCAAGGGTAATTATTGAAGTTGAACGGGGCATTTGCTCAGGGACAAAATTCTACTTACCTTTTACACCATAATAGCTACACCCTCTTGCACATTCGATAGCAAGGCCATTTCATTCACACGTTGGATGGAACAATAAAAATAAGGAGGTGTTCAGACAATATGGTCATCATGATAGAATAGGAGGACGAGAATTTGTTGAAGTTAAAAGGGACATATGCTTGGGCACAAAATTTTGCATACCTTTCACACCAAAATGAAGGTACATTGTCTTCTAGTCTCTTGTAGCATGCTAGTTTTGGGCACATCAATTATGGCAATCTTTTGTTGAAAAAATAGAGTACAACGGATACAAGCACTATTTTTTTGGGCACATCAATTATGGCAATCTTTTGTTGAAAAAATAGAGTGCAATGGATACAAGCACTATTTTTGAACTATGGTAATTACTTGTGAATATATATTATAGTTCCTTTATCTTCATCAAGCAATCACACTTCAAAAATTCAACCAATAACCATGAAAGGAAAGTAGAGATCACAATGTTGAAAACTTAGGATATGTGAGATCACGCGTGTAAGAGAGAGATATACATGAGTGATAAATGAATTAATGTAAAATGAAAAATTTCAAGTGTATTTTACAACCAAGAGACACGTCTCTTAAATTAAGTCACGTCTCTTTGTAAATTAAATTCTAGTAAGTCTGCACATTTACACTTCCACTCATTTGTCGAAGTGTTGAAGAACACATAAATAATGGTGGGCAATAACTCTTGGTAAGTATATTTATTTACATCTTGTTCCTTATCCCATCTTTTACCCAAATACTTGCTTAAATTATGGTGGGTTGTAACTTATGGTAAATATGTTATTTACGTGAGTATGAGCTATTTAGGTGGTTTTGTTGATTTCCTTTCTTTTAGTTTTCTTTCCTCTAATTTAAGATTTACTATTCTTTCGTGTTTTTACATAGTATTATAAATACATAAAGTATTATGAAGACCGACCATAGCTACATTCTTCAACACTCCCTCTTAGCTAGGGAGGTATTCGTAAAGACTATCTGGATGTTTTCTCTTTCTAAAAGAAAGGTAAATCTCATTGATAACATCTTTATCTAGGTCAACATTAACATCATCATCAATATGTACCGCAACATAGGTTAGCTCACCTAATTGATGGTACTTACTCAAGTTATCACCATGATTCGATGAGCGCCTCACCTTATGGTACTCTGACTAGTTTAGGGTTGCCACCGCCCATTGTATAACCCTAGGTAAACTTATGTCCCAAATCCAAAGCCTCTCTCTGGGCCATGATGCTGAAGAGGCACCCACTACACAAGTGTCTGAGCCTCAGAGATAATTCCTTTCAAGAATTTCCACCTCTCATGCTATCTCACCAACAATTTGGGCCATGCTCTTGTTCTCACCAATAGTCTGAGCCGTACCCGTATTTTCCACCCATCAATAGTCCAGGCCAATCTCTTGTTGTTACCAACAATCCGAGCCATGCCCCTATTGATGTCACATCAATGCTCCCTCTCACTGATAGAGGAGTTCTCCACTAGTCCAAGCTTGTCTTTGAAGTATGCAAGCTTCACTTGAGATAGAGACTTTGTGAGAATGTTAGCCCTCTGCTCATTAGTAGAGATATATTGGAGCCTCACTGCCCCCTTTTGTATCATACCATGAATGTAGTGGTACTTGATATCAATTTGCTTTGTCTTATCATGAAACAATGGATTGTCTGTCAACTTCACACAACATTGATTATTACATAACAACACAGACGATTCTAACATCTGGTCGAATAATCCAGAGAGTAACTTTTGAATCCATACTCCCTCACAACATGCCAAGCAAGCTGCAATATACTTTGCTTCTGCAGTATTGAGTGTGGCAAATGTCTGCTACCTGCTCATCCAGGATATCATAACAAAACCCAAAATGAAACATACGCTAGATGTACTCTTCCTATCATCTGCAGTCCTTGTCCAGTTAGAGTCCGTATATCCCTACAGCTGTATCTCACCATTCGAAGCATATCTCAAGCAGTAGTCAACAACACCACGCAAATATCTCAATATATGCTTTGCTGCAATCCAATGCTCATGTCTCGATTCCATCTGGAACTGGCTCAAGGTGCTTACTGCAAAGCAAATACTTGGCCTGGTTTTACCCAAATACATCAATGATCCAGTCAACTTTTGGTACATGGGCAAATCCACCAAGTCAGACTCAAAATCTCTCTTAGTTTTCTCAGGTTCATCAACATAGGAGGAGTTGCCATATACTTGCACTCCATCATGCCAAAACTTCTGAAGGATATTGATGACATATTTTGTTAAAAAATGTTTAACTAGGTTCGGTCTTCATAAGTATGAAATTTATTCTTGTGAACTATAAAATGAAAAGAAATTATTATTATTATTGGAGCATGGGTTTCATGCTCAAGTTCTTTTATTTTATAGGTCAAGCACCCATTGAGTGCTTCTATGGTTTGTCCTAGGTTTAAGAGTCATTGTCATATATTGAAGAGCTTATGGGCACGTTGTCTCTTGTAAAGGAAAAATTATTTTGTCTTTAAAATGTCGAAATACCTTCAAGATTAAGTTGGCCTACATGAAGAGCCACGTTTACCTTTGAAGGAGCCTATATATAGAGGAACTCGTCCTCCATTAGACACACTCACTCACACTCATTCTATGTGAAGTAGAGGACAAGGAAGAGTCGAAGAAGAAGTCGAACAAGTTGAAGTGCTTGGGCTAGTTCTCTGTCTCTCTCTTGTGAAAGACGAAGCTAGGGTTTTTGCGGTGGGCTATCTTTGGTTTGATCTTGGAGAAAGGAGAGAAGGAAAACCAAGCGAAGGTCACTTAGGGTGTCTCACTCCTCAGGTCTCAAGAAAAGGCAAGCGAAGGAAAGAGAAGGCTATATGAAGGAGATCAAAGTCTCTAAGAGGTGTAGCAGCAGTTGTCGGGAGACAGAATTTCAGATCTATAGTATGAGGTCGAAGTCCTTGCAGTGGGAAGCCGAGTTGATCTTGATATTGGAGGGTATTTGTCCGAGTCATTAGGCAATGGTATTCGTCAATTGAAGATTTATAAGAAGAGAAGAGATTTAAGGGTTTTGTCCTCAAGAGGAGGGGTTTTGACCTTGGCCTGCAACTTATATTCCGTGTCACTGTTCTTTTGTTTTGGTAACTGTTTGATGTATCTCACACTATAATAATAAAGAATAAAGCTAATAAGGTAAAAGGTAACACAAGTAGTTATCAAGTTAAAGAGAATTAACATATTCACTGCCTTATTGATTCTCAACATGGTATCAAAGCTAAGGTTATCTAAGAGCATCATGAAGATCTACCCTACAGTGAAGAAGTTCATCAAGAAGATCGCAAGCCATCTCAAGAGAGGTTTCAAGGAAGCATGGAGTTTCCTGTCTTTTTCAAATAATGTATTAGTCAAAGAAACAAATGAAGGACTTTTCTCGGCTCTCTCTAGCACATTCCAAGATGAAGACATTTGGGTAATTAACAATGGTGCATCGAGGCACATGATTGGCCATTCCAATCGGTTTAGGACCTTATCAAAATGAAAATTCGCTTATTCAGTGGAACTTGGAGATAACAAGAGCTATTTCGTGAAAGGTATTGGATCGACCTCCATAAAGTTGGAAGATAGAATCAACATTCACCTTAACAACATTCTATTTGTTCCAAGTTTGCACAAGAACTTGCTTTCAAGATCAAGCTAAAGTCATTGGCATTCGAGAAGGAAGACTCTACAGACTGATATCTCCTCAGGCCCAAGCCGTAGTTCACATTGAAACTAGTCCATGTGAACATTGGCATAGAAGATTTGGTCATCTACACTTTAAAATCCTTCCAACTCTAAGTTCCATAGTAAATGGAATTCCTGATCTAAAGGAAGATCATGAAGGTGTTTGTAAGGGATGTGCATTGGGTAAGAATACCAATAGACCATTTGGAAGCAGTGCTTCATGGTCAAAAGAAATCTTGAATCTCATTCACTTTGATGTATGTGGCCCTATGACTCCCAAATCACTTGGAGGTCATCTATATTATGTCACATTTATAGATGATCATTCAAGAAAGATCTGGGTTTACTTAATGAAAACCAAGGACGAAGTATTTACAAAATTTTAAGAATTCAAAGCTGAAGTGGAGAAACTTACAGAAAGAAGAATCAAGATACTAAGATACGATAATGGAGGAGAATATACATCCAAAGAGATTATAGCATTCTGTAAGGAGTCTGTGATTAAGAGGGAGCTTATAGTCCCATATAATCCCGAACAAAATGGAGTTGCAAAACGTAAGTGTAGATCCATTGAAGAAAGTGTAAAAGCATTGTTACACGATCAGGATCTACCTAAGTTTCCGTGGGGGGAAGCCACGAAAACGTCTACATTCAGAATCAAAGTCCCCACAGATCTTTAGATTACAAAACTGCGGAAGAAGTGTTCACTGGAAAGAAGCCATCTGTAGAGCATCTCCATATACCAAAGAACAAAAGAAAGACGCTGGATCCGTCCGACATGAAGGTAACTTTTGTTGGGTATAACAACTCATCAAAAGCTTATAGGATCTACATGAAAGATGGACATCACATAGAAGTCAGTCGTGATGTCATAGTTGTTGAAAGCATAACATTCAAGAAATCAAAGAAACTTTCCATAGACTCTGATGATGATGAACTTTTGATATTTGAGGAGGAAGTTGACAAGGGGGAAGAAGAATCACATCATGAAGAAGAAGGTCCTAGTGAACCTGTTCAACCTGTGGTCATCCCTGAAACAAGGAAAAGACTTAATTGGTTGAAATCTACACTACTTGATGCAAAAGGTCATGGAGCAACAAAAGGCTCATTTAGAGAAAGCAAGAAACCCAAGAGATATTCTGGATATGTTGCATACATGACAAAACTGATAGAAGCAGAACCATCCACTTTTGAAGAGGCTGTAAATAATCAAGAAGGGAAGGATGCCATGAATGAAGAATGAAGAATAGAGTCTGGGAGATCGTACCTAGGCCTGAAGACAAATTTGTGGTTACTTCCAAGTGGATCTATAAGATCAAACATGTTGCTGATGGAAGTATAGATAAGTATAAAGCAAGATTTGTGGCTAGCGGCTTCTCTCAACTTGAAGGCATCGACTATGAAGAGACATTTGCACCTACAACAAGATATACAACGATTCGATCATTTGTCTCTTTGGCAGCATCAATGGGATGGAACATCCACCAAATGGATGTCAAGATTACGTTTTTGAATGGCACGATAGATGAAGAAGTCTACATAGAGCAACCCTTGGGATTTGAAGTTAAAGATAGGAAGACATATGTTTGCAGATTGAAGAAAGCATTATATGGTCTCAATCAAGCACCAAGGGCATGGTATGCTAGAATGGATGCATGCCTACAAAGAATTGGCTTCACAAAAAGTTTTGCTGACTCGAACCTTTATATTAAGGTTGTAGATGGTGAACTTGTAATTATTCTTTTGTATGTAGATGATCTTCTCTTGATAGGTGTAGAAGGTCGAATTGAAGAATGTAAGAAGCAACTAGCAGCGTAATTTGACATGAAGGCTCTAGGGCTAATGCATTACTATTTGGGACTAGAAGTCTGGCAAGGGCCTGATGAAGTTTATTTGGGTCAAGGAAAGTGATCAAGATGCTGAAGAGGTTTGACATGATGGACTGCAAACCTATGACCAATCTAATGATCATAGCCTTAGAAGAGACTAAAAAGTTCCTAATCAAGCCCTATGGATCAGTTGACGGTGCTGGACCCGCCAACATTCAGGGGATCTTCCCGGTATGAAGTCCCAACTAGACCTCACACCGTTTGGTATAGGAGTCCCATCCGGTACGATGGCCCATTTGCCATTATCTTAGAGGTTTTCTTGTTCAGCACATGAGAGTGTTATGGTTGTAACTTCAAGAAAGCGAGGTGAGTGTGCCTGGTGAGTGCTTTGTTGGCATTATGGAACAGGTTTGGCACTATGGCACAGTATTGTCCTTGATGGCAACTCGCTCAAAGGGCAGATCACAGTTCAAGCTCTCAGAATGAAAGAAAATGAGGTATACGCAGGTTCATCTTAACAAAATCGCGTATACACGTGGGTGTACCGATTAAAAGGCGCGTATACGTATGCACGCACTTTCATGCAAAGAAAAGCGCGTACATGTGGGAAAACTTATGATTGGTCCATGGTATTTAGTCCGTCATCTTTGAACCTATGGTTTTGGTCCTTGGTATTGCATCCAAAGTGTAGAACCCAGGTATTGAGTCCCTAGTATTGGATCTCTATGGTTTTAGGCCATGGTGTGAGTAAGGCCTAAGTCTATAAAAAGGGAAGGAGATCATTTGGCAAGGAGGAACTGAAGTATTGAATATCTTATGAAGAGCAAGATCGAGAATACTGTCATTGGGTTATGGTGCATAACTAGATCTGAATCAAGGAAGAACCTGAGCGCAAGGAGAAGGATAAGTTCTATTGATGTGTCAAGATCTTAAGGCGGTCTGAAGAGAAGTATCTTTGTGAAATCTTTGATCTGTTATTTTTGACGCATGGCGTGATCTATAAATATGATGATCTGGGTATAACTAATGGCTGAATAAGTAAAAAGATAAATTATCTTTATAGATCTGTACGCAGGTTCAGCGCAACAGAGGCGCGTATACACGCTGGTTCGCGAACGTAAAACAACGTATACGCTAGATGGCCTTGATACAGAAGCGTATGCATGCATGTTCCATATATTGAAGGAGCGTATATCTCATGAAATATGTTTTAGCTGCTTCTGTTTATTGCTGCAGTATTCTGGGTTCAGGATTGGTGTTTGGTTACTGGTACTGTTTTCTGGTTACAACATTCTGAGAAGTTATTGGTTGATTCAGTGTTTGTTTGTACAAAGGAGTTTGGTTAATGTAGATATACTTGATGTTTGATTGATATACATGGATCCAGTCTGAAAATGTTGAAATTTGGTACCGGAGGACAGGTGGTTCCCTTAGGCTTTGATCTTTGGCCTAGGGAAAAGTGTCCAAAAGAATTTAATTTTTCTCCTAAAGTGACTTTATAATTTTATAAAGTTAAATCTAATTTAAAAGTGACTTTAAGTGATAAAGTTATTAAGTCTAATTTTAAAGTGACTTTTATAAAGTCAATGAAAAATTAGAAAGGAAAAGTGACTTCGGAAATAAATGACTAAGTGGGTCTTTATTAAAGTGGGGTGAATTAAAAAATAGAAAGTGAGATTTAAATGAGCATTTAATCTCAACCATTGATCTAAATCTATTTTAGCCATTGGATTTAGAGATCACCCAAAAGTCACTTGGATCACCCAAAAGTCACTTGGAGTTATATTAAAGGAGGAAAAAGAGGAAAAGGTCATTCATTCTTTCATGAGCAGATTGGGAGAAGGAGAGCAAGAGAGCAAGAGAGATTTCTGAGCAGGAAGGAGAAGGAGACAGCAGCTTGGCACACATTCCAAGGCAGCAGTTGAGCAGATTGGTACAGCTGATTCAGCACATAGTGAAAGACAGATTTTTGCACAAAAATCGAGGAGCAGTTTGCTGATTTTTCTGCACACAAAACGGAGGCCGTACAGCATTTATTGCTGTCCTTTTTGCTGTAATTTCCAGATTGCTGTGAGGCACGGGAAAGGAGATAAGTTGTAAATTTGCTTGTTGATTTTTTGCTGAATAATTCTCGCTGTAAAAAGACAATTTTCAGAAATAAAGAAGAGCTCTCAAACTGGTTTTCCCCAAGAGTTGTAGGGGGTTTTTCCAGGGTCAAGTTGACCAAAAATATCAGTGTTTTAATGGCTGTTTTTAATCGCTGATTTTTATTTCTGCAATTTCCAGCATTCTGAAAAATTTCCAGAATTTGTGTTTTCAGCCATATTTATTTTTTTCAGTCTGTTAAATGTATGGTTATGGGAATGGGCATTTAACTACATGGGAGAAATAAGGTGAAACTGAAAACCGGGGTGGGAAAACATAAATTTTTACAGAAAATTTATGAAACGACGTCCCTGGAAGGAAAAAGAAGGTTGTAGCCTTCTGTATGTCAGCACCTACTTACTAGTACCTCAGCTAGTACAAGAGCTAAGGGGTTTGTAGCTCCCTTCCAAGAGAAGCTGGAAAACGAGAGAATGTTGTAGCCTGCGTAATGGTATAAGACTGCACCAGTACAAAAACATTGTAAAAAGAAGTTTCTAATTGAAAGAAGATAGAGATGAATTGCAGCAGCTGGTTTTCACCCTTATTGGGTTTCCACCTTATATCTTGTGCTCTTATGTGTGATTGCCTGTTTTGTTTTACTGTTCTTGGTTACTGTTCATATGGTTTGATGCACAGATTTTGAAGAATAATTTAAATTACAAGTCTGCTCATATACGCTTGTTTCCTTAACTGAAGTTGCGTACATACGCGGTATTTACTAACTGAAGTAGCGTATACAAATTTGATTGTGAAATGAAAAATAATTGACCTGATAATACTGATTCACCCCCCCTCTCAGTATTATTTCCAACAATTGGTATTAAAGCAGGTCTTTCAGAAGAAGCTTGATCGCTTGAAGGAAGATCTATCATCATGAGCAACTACGAAAAAGAAGCATCAATCAGGCCACCAATTTTTGATGGAAGCAACTTCGTCTATTGGAAGGTAAGAATCACTGCCTATCTTCAATCTCTTGGTACAGAAGTTTGGGATATTGTGGAAACAGGATACACTTTTCCATCAGCAACTCCTACAGATTCGGCTGGTAAGAAGCAGTATGAAACAAATGCAAAGGCTGTCAATACTCTATTAGGGACCCTATCTCAATCAGAATTCATCAAGGTTATGCAACTCAAAACCGCAAAAGAAATACGGGACAAGATCGTTCTGAGCTATGAAGGAGATGAATAGGTAAAACGAGCAAAATTACAAACTCTCAGAAATCAATATGCAAATCTCAAAATGTACAATGATGAAAGTGTGGTTAACCATTTCCTACGTATAGATAAGATTGTTAATTGTATGAAAAATTTGGGTGAAGAAATAAAAGAAGTTGTTTTGGTTGAAAAGGTTCTAAGATCTTTGTCTTCTAAGTTTGAATCACAAGTTTCTGCCATAGAAGAAAAACGGAATCTACAGAGTCTTACCATGTCACAGCTTCACGGAATCCTAACCGCTTATGAAATGAGAAAAGGGGGACAATCAGACAAGAGAGAAGCCGCATTCAAAGCCTCAGGAAAAGGAGATTACAATGACTCAGGACATATGTCGGAAGAAGAGGAAGAGTCAAATTTTGTCAAGAACCTTCAACGGGGTTCTGGAAGATTCATAGGTAAGCTACCTTTCAAATGTTTTGCTTGTGGAAGAGTCGGTCACTATGCTGCCAAGTGTCCTCATAAAGATAAGCTTGACAAAGGTAAGGAACCAGTTAGATGGAACAGAAAACAGAATGTAAGTAAGAAGAGCTATTACACACATGAAGACAGTGATGGACTTTCAAATAGCGATGAAGATGAACAAGGTAATGATTATAGACTTTTGATGGCTTTTGAAGATGATGATTTCTTGGATGCTATAGATGAAGAAAGTCTTTATGAAGAAATTTCTAAACTCAAAATTTGCTTAGAAGAGAAAAATATGATTATAGATACTCTGACATTCCAACTTGCTGAAATGGAGAAACACAATGAAAAGTTAGAATGTGAAATTGTGGGACTTAGAAAGGACATTGAGAAAACGAAAGCTCTTAATCTTAGATTTGCTAAAGGATCTGAAACTTTAGATGAGATTATCAAAGTGCAGCGTTCTCCTCTAATCAAGACAGGTCTTGGGTATACTAAAGAAACATCTCAAGCACAGAAGCCATCTACCTCCAAAAGTTATCTTGAAGCTGCAAGGAGAAGTGAACAGGTTGACAATCGACAGCAAAGGCCCAATGGAGATCACCAGGTAAATCAGGGACAATTTACTTCAAGAATGAACAAAAATCACCAAGTAAATCGAGGGCAATCTACTTCAAGGATGAACAAAAGCTACAACCAACCACAGGTAAATCATTCTCAATTTACCTCAAGAATGAATGGCTATTACAATGGAAGGTTTGATGATCGCAGGAATTTCTTCAATGGCCAATGTTTCTCTTGTCATAACTTTGGACATAAAGTAGCTCAATGCGTTGCCTACAAGACCATCATGACCAGAGAAGCACGAAATCAAAGGAGTGTGACTGGAATCATGAAAAGAACCTACAACAACTTTTCTGCTCTTGAAAATGAAATAGAATGTTCTATCTGTAACAACTTTGGTCATGAAGATTCTGAATGTAGGAGTAGGTTTCGGCAAACAACTCAAAAGGAGCAAGCTTCATTGAGCCCCAAAACATGGAGGAAGAAAGAACCGCAACCAGAAAGATGTGGTATAGCCTTATATGCGGAAGGACAGGAAAATCAGTGGTACATCGACAGTGGATGCTCGAAACATATGATAGGTGATAAAGAAAAACTTCAATCATATAGCGCCTTAGAAAAGGAAAAGAAGGTCTCATTTGGAAATGACACCCCTGCATTCATAAAAGGTAAAGGTTCAGTTCTTTTGAAAGAAAAGGTCAAAGCTGGGAATGTTATGTATGTTGATGGCTTAAAGCATAATCTATTAAGTGTCAGTCAAATGTGTGATCAAGGAAATGAGGTAATATTTCGATCAAATGGATGTATTGTTCGTGAGCTTGATACAGGAGAAACAATGATCAAAGGCATAAGAACTCCAAATAATTTATACATACTCAAGGGAGGACAACAACAATGCTATCTTAGCAAGAATGATGAACACTGGCTATGGCATAGAAGATTGGGGCATCTAAGCTTCTCTCAGATAAGGAAAGCATGTAAATATCAGGCGGTTCGTGATCTCCCTGACATCAGAATTCCAGACAATACAATATGCAAATCATGTCAGTTTGGTAAGAAAACCAGAACTAATTTCCCAGAGAAGGAAGGATCAACTAGCAGGCCACTTGAACTTGTCCATACTGATGTATGTGGACCATCTAGGAAAAGGTCACCTCGAGGAGAAGAATACTTTATTTTGTTCATTGACGACTTTTCCAGGATTTGTTGGTTAGGACTTATGAAGCATAAAGACGAAGCTTTCGAAAAGTTCAAAGCATTCAAAGCCTTAGTTGAAAACGAATCAGATCGCAAAATCAAATGTGTCATGTTTGATAGAGGTGGGGAATTTACCTCGAATGAGTTTTTCGATTTTTGTGAAGAACATGGAATAAGAAGGGAATTCTCTATTGCAAGGACTCCTCAGCAAAATGGAGTAGTGGAAATGATGAATGGAACGGTTCAACAAATGGCTCGTGCTATGCTTGATGAGTCTGGAACTCCCGCAACCTTCTGGGGTGAAGCCGCATTTGCTGTAGTTACTATTCTCAACAAGACAAACGTCCGGGTAAACAACACTCAGACTCCTCACAAACTTTGGTATGGTAAGACTCCCACGGTAAAATACTTCAAAATTTTTGGGAGGAAATGCTACATCAAAAAGACTGATGAAAACCTTGGCAAGTTTGAGCCTAGAGCAGATGAAGGCATTCTCCTTGGTTACTCTCCCCACAACAAATCATACAAGTGTTACAATAAATGACTTGGAAAAATTGTTGAAAGTATTGATGTAGTGGTTGATGAAGAAGGAAACATTCCAAGGCAAGTAAAATCTGAAGAGTTTGAAGATGACGAGGACTATCCTTCTACGACAAATCAGACTCATGATGAAGAAGAAACCCAGGAGGCACCAGAAGAACAGATAAGGATAGAAGAAAAGACTCCATCCAGGTACGTTCAAAAGAATCATCCAGAAACTCAAATTTTGGGGCAAAAGGAGGTAGGTGTACAAACAAGAAGAACCATTTCAGAAGCTTCAAGTTATCTAGCATTACTCTCCTCCACTGAACCACAAAATGTAAGAAAGGCATGCAAAGATGATTGTTGGGTAAAGGCCATGGAGGAAGAACTTGAGCAGATTGAAAAGAATAACACTTGGGAGTTGGTTCCTAGACCAAAAGATAAGAATGTCATAGGAACAAAATGGATATTCAAAAATAAGCTAAATGAAAATCGAAATGTGATTAGGAACAAGGCCAGACTTGTTTGTAAAGGGTATGCTCAACAAGAAGGCATAGACTTTGAAGAAACTTTTGCTCCAGTTGCCAGACTTGAGGCCATAAGGATGTTCCTTGCTCTTTCTAGCTTTCAGAAGTTCAAAGTATTTCAAATGGACGTGAAGTCTGCTTTTCTAAATGGAGACTTGGATGAAGAAGTGTATATTGAGCAACCAGATGGGTTTATCCTTGGAAATGATCCAAAGCTTGTTTGCAGACTCAAAAAGGCTCTTTATGGCCTTAAACATGCTCCAAGGGCTTGGTATCATCGCTTGGATAAGTACCTCCATCAACAAGGTTTTACAAAAGGTTCCACAGATAGCAATCTATATATAAAAGTTGACAATGATAAGTTTCTAATACTTGTTGTGTATGTTGATGATATCATCTTTGGTAGCAATGAAGAAGACATGAGTCAAAATTTTGCCTTGATAATGCAAAAGGAGTTTGAAATGTCCATGCTTGTTGAGCTCACATATTTTCTTGGTTTACAAGTCCAACAAAACAAAGACGACATTTTTCTATCACAACCCAAGTACCTCAAGCAGATCTTGAAGAAATATGGGATGGAGGATTCAAAACCAATATGTACCCCTATGGTAACAGGATGTAGCCTTAGCGCAAATGATGAATCAACAACAATGCATCAACCAACCTATAGATCCATGATTGGTAGTCTGCTCTATCTAACAGGTACCCGACCAGATATTATGCATGCTGTGGGAATAGTTGGAAGGTTTCGGGCAAATCCAAAGGAAACTCATCTTCAGGCAGTTAAGAGAATTTTTAAGTATCTTCAAGGAACTCAAAACTATGGCTTATGGTATCTTAGAAGTACAGATCTCACACTTCATGCATATACAGATGCAGATTGGGCAGGAAGTGTGGATGACAGAAAAAGCACTAGTGGTGGTGCATTCTTCATGGGTCCTAGGTTAGTATCTTGGTTCAACAAGAAACAGAATTCAATTGCATTATCTACAGCTGAAGCAGAATATGTAGCTGCTGCATCTTGCTGCGCACAACTCCTCTGGATGTTGCAAACATTACAAGACATGCAAATCATTTGTACTCCACCCATCCCCATTCTATGTGATAATACATGTGCAATCAACATTTCAAAAAATCCAGTTATGCATTCAAAGACCAAGCACATACCTATCAAATATCATTTTCTCCGAGAACAAGTGCTTGAACAAAAGGTCAAGTTGGAGTATGTTCCCTCTAAGGAACAGGTTGCTGATATACTCACCAAACCACTGCCTAGGGAGACATTTGAATAC
Organism: Pinus tabuliformis; assembly: GCA_031772625.1. Taxonomy (NCBI): domain Eukaryota; kingdom Viridiplantae; phylum Streptophyta; class Pinopsida; order Pinales; family Pinaceae; genus Pinus; species Pinus tabuliformis. The sequence goes on from CM062805.1 coordinate 825,374,628, forward strand.
CTCAGACAGAAGCTGGGAGTAGTTGATGCATCATCTTGCTGTTGAAACTTGTCTGTTCCAGAGAAAAGTGGTTGTACGCGAGTTTAATGAGGAGGATCCGCGTACATACGCCGGTTTATGTGAATACAGTCGCGTATATGATTGTTTGAAGGAAAGCAGTGTGGTCAGACTCAGGTTGGAAAGAGTCTGATATAGGTCTGGCAGAGACTATCTGGCACAGGTTCAGGGGGAGCATATATTCTTCTAATAATGCATTGTTGGCATTATCTTAGAAGATCTTGGTTTACATTCACAGCTGTTTTGGTTTCAGGTGGAGAGGGAGATTATGGTTGCTGATCTGAATGATGATTGACAAATGCTGCTGATGACTTTCATAGAATTGTTATAGATATTTCGTCTCTATGTCATGTATATCTTTTCTTATCAAGGTCATGTAACAGCCTATGTTGGTTTCCCCACTATGCCTGGGATGAATGATGTAATGTACTTATTTGTCATGTGTAAACTTCTGGTGTATCCCCACTTGGTTGGGTGGATGAGTCAATTCTGGAATATCCCCACTTGGTTGGGTGGATGAGTCAATTCTGGAATATCCCCACTTGGTTGGGAGATGGATGTATGTATGAGTATTTGGTGATAGGAAGGTCTTTTATAATGTATAAAGTCATGTTTCTTGTGTGGATCATCTTCTTGCAGACCTTGCCCACAGTCAGGGGGAGCTTGGACAGCACAGTAGAGCAGAGGATTTAGCATGTATTCAAGGGGAGCATAACCCTTTGCCCTTGATGTCAAAGGGGGAGAATGCTTTTGAGTGACTTGGGGTTGCCATCAAGTCCAAAGGGGGAGATTGTTGGCATTATGGCACAGGTTTGACACTATGGCACAGGTATTGTCCTTGATGGCAACTCACTCAAAGGGCAGATCACAGTTCAGGCTCTCAGAATGAAAGAAAATGAGGTATACGCAGGTTCATCTTAACAAAATCGCGTATACACGCGGGTGTACCGATCAAAAGGCACATATACGTATGCACACACTTTCATGCAAAGAAAAGCACGTACATGTGGGAAAACTTATGATTGGTCCATGTTATTTAGTCCGTCATATTTGAACCTATGGTTTTGGTCCTGGGTATTGCATCCAATTGAACCCATGTATTGAGTCCCTAGTATTGGATCTCTATAGTTTTGGACCATGGTGTGAGTAAGGCCCAAGTCTATAAAAAGGGAAGGAGATCATTTGGCAAGGAGGAACTGAAGTATTGAATATCTTATGAAGAGCAAGATCGAGAATACTGTCATTGGGTTATGGTGCATAACTAGATCTGAATCAAGGAGGAACCTGAGCGCAAGGAGAAGGATAAGTTCTATTGATGGGTCAAGATCTTAAGGCGGTCTGAAGAGAAGTATCTTTGTGAAATCTTTGATCTGTTATTTTTGACGCATGACATGATCTATAAATATGATGACCTGGGTATTATAACTAATGTCTAAATAAGTAAAAAGATAAATTATCTTTATAGATCTGTATGCAGGTTTAGCGCAACAGAGGCGCGTATACACGCTGGTTCACTAACGTAAAATAGCATATACGCTAGATGGCCTTGATACAGAAGCGTATGCACGCATGTTCCATATATTGAAGGAGCGTATATCTCATGAAATATGTTTTAGCTACTTCTGTTTATTGCTGCAGTATTCTGGGTTTAGGATTGGTGTTTGGTTATTGGTACTGTTTTCTGGTTACAACATTCTGAGAAGTTATTGGTTGATTCAGTGTTTGTTTGTACAAGGGAGTTTGGTTAATGCAGATATACTTGATGTTTGATTGATATACATGGATCCAATCTGAAAATTTATGAAACGAGGTCCCTGAAAGAAAAGAGAAGGTTGTAGCCTTCTGTAGGTTAGCACCTACGTACTAGTACCTCAGCTAATACAAGAGCTAAGGGGGTTGTAGCTCCACTCCAGGAGAAGATGGAGAACGAGAGAAGGTTGTAGCCTTCTGCAGGTAGCAGCCTGTGTAATGGTATAAGATTGCACCAGTACGGAAACATTATAAAAAGAAGTTTCTAATTGAAAGAAGATAGAGACGAATTGCAGCAGGTGGTTTTCACCCTCATTGGGTTTCCACCTTATATCTTGTGTCCTTATGTGTGATTGCATGTTCTGTTTTACTGTTCCTGGTTACTGTTCATATGGTTTGATGCACAGATTAATGATCAACATCTGAAGAATAATTTAAATTACAAGTCTGCTCATATACACTTGTTTCCTTAACTGAAGTTGCGTACATACGCGGTATTTACTAACTGAAGTAGCGTATACAAATCTGATTGTGAAATGAAAAATAATTGACCTGATAATACTGATTCACCCCCCCTCTCAGTTTTATTTCCAACATGCTTAATGTAACTCTATGTCTGAGTTCTCTTACTATCGAAATGGGGGAAAGTAAAGTGAGCCTCTTGATGAGAGGGAATAGTCCCAACCCAAGAAGAACAACAAGGGTCTGTCTAGCATCTAGCCAAATAGTCCACAATGGGTGCAGTGGTTGTGAAAACCAAAGTTCAAGGGAAAACACATACACCGTCCAACGAAATAATCCACATGAGGGTGACATTCATTAAAATCAAGACAACACAAAGATGGTCTGTCTAATGTCCGACGAAGACCACTTTGTGTGTGAGTGCGACTGATGTTGCCAGAGCGAAAACAACTCATGCACACAAAAACAAACCTTTGAAAATGCCAGAACAAACTTGCAAGCACGACATAGCGCTCAACATGCTAAGGGATGACTAGTGGTCAATCAAGTGAAAAAGGGTGTGTGAAGACTCGACAAGAGCTCATGGGATGAGCTTGAGTGTTTACAACCATCAAGGGGAAAAACCAAGGAAGGCTCTGAAATTTGGATGCAGGCCAAAATTTTGGAGGGTGTTGTAGTCGCTACAACATGATCCTTCCAAGTAGACAACTTATCGGCTCTCTAATGTACTTGGTGACTACTCGACCAAACATATGCTTTGCAGTAAATGTTCTTAGTCAATTCCAAGTGGAGTTGAAGCATGATCATTGAATAACAACAAAACATATTCAGAGATATCTGCGAGGAACCATCCACTTCTGTCTGAGGTATGATAAAAGGAATGATGTCCAACTGATTGGATATACAGATTCCGACTGGGGAGGTAGTGAGCTAGATGGAAGGAGCACTACGGGAGGATGTTTCAGTTTGGGATCCTCCATGGTCTCATGGATGAGCAGAAAGCAAGACACAGTTGCTTTGAGTAGTGCTGAAGCAGAATATGTTGCAGCCTATGAAGTAAGCAGAGAAGCAGTATGGTTGAGGAAGCTACTATCCGATCTGTTTGAAGGACTGATGAACCCTACAATGATACTTTGTGATAACACCAGTTGTATACATTTGTCTGAAGATCCAATGTTTCATGGAAAGACAAAGCATATAAACAACAAGTATCACTATATTTAAGAGCTAGTACAAAATGGCGTTCTGCAGCTACAGTATATCTCCACTGATGAGCAAGTAGCTGACATATTGGCAAAGTCACTTCCAAACAAGAAGCTTGTGTATTTGAGAGACAAGCTTGGTTTGGTTTATGTATCCTCCCTAATTGAGAGGGAGAGATAGACACTACATTCTTGTCTTCACTTCGGAAGAAAGAATGGAGGATTGGGTAACCATCTGGCATTTGATACTCTTTGAGAATGTGGTAGGGCATTCAAGACAAGAGTAGTCGTGGATCGATATTCTGTGAGGACTAGCTATCCAAGATAAGAGTAGTCCAAAGGAAGGTCATACTTGTTGAACACCCAGGTGGAGTATGTACATTGATAGACAATGATGATGGTATCTATAAATCATTGGTCTCGCTAGTGTTGTGTTATGATCTTGTGGAGAGATAGAGCTGTTAGTCAAGGCCTTGCTATGTGACAATGTTGGTTAAATATGATGCTAGACAAATGGGTTACCAATCCAACTCTTTTTATGAGATCTCTTCAGATTGAGAATGACCATGTACCTCGTATGGATACCCCCTAGTTAAGAGGGAGTGTTGAAAAATGTCTAACTAGGTTTGGTCTTCATAAGTATGAAATGTATTTGTAAATTTAAAATGAAAAGAAATTATTATTATTATTGGAGCATGGGTTTCATGCTCAAGTTCTTTTATTTTATAGGTCAAGCACCCATTGAGTGCTTCTAGGGTTTGCAGGTTTAAGAGCCATTGTCATATATTGAAGACCTATGGGCACATTATATCTTGTAAAGAAAAAAATATTTGTCTTTAAAGTATCGAAATACCCTCAAGATCAAGTCGGCCTAGAAGCTGTCAAGTCGGCCTACATGAAGAGCCACGTTTATCTTTGAAGGAGCTTGCCTATATATAGAGAGGAACTCGTCCTCCATTAGACACACTCACTCACAGTCATTCTTTGCGAAGTAGGGGACAAGGAAGAGTCGAAGAAGAAAGACGAAGAAGTCGAAGTGCTTGGGCTAGTTCTCTCTCTCTTGTGAAAGTCGAAGCTAGGCTTTTTGTGCTGGGGCTATCTTTGGTTCTTTCTCAGAGAAAGGAGAGAAGGAAAGTCAAGCGAAGGTCACTTAGGGTGTCTCACTAGCCCTAGGTCTCAAGAAAAGGCAAGTGAAGAAAAGATAAGGCTATACAAAGGAGATCGGAGTCTCTAAGAGGTGCAACAACATTTGTAGCAGTTGTTGGGAGACGAAATTTTGGATCTACAGTAGGATGTCGAAGTTCTTGCAGTGGGAGGCCGAGTTGATCTTGATCTTGGCGGGTATTTGTCTGAGTCATTAGGTCATGGTATTCGTCAGTTGAAGATCTATAGGAAGGGAAGAGATTTAAGGGTTTTCCACTCAAGAGGAGGGGTATTGGCCCTGGCTTGTAGCTTATATTCTGTGTCACTATTCTTTTGTTTTGGTAACTGTTTAATGTATCTCACAATGTAATAATAAGGAATAAAGCTAATAAGGTAAAAGGTAACACAAGTAGTTATCAAGTTAAAGAGAATTAACATATTCACAACCCTATTGAATTCTCAACATATTTTCCTTGTCCAAGAAGGATTTCACTAGCGTTCTGCCAAACTTCTAGCCCCAAATAGTAATGCATCAAGCCAATACCATTTTGTGTTTTGGCCCTGGCTTGTAGCTTATATTCTGTGTCACTATTCTTTTGTTTTGGTAATCGTTTAATGTATCTCACACTGTAATAATAAGGAATAAAGCTAATAATGTAAAAGGTAACACAAGTAGTTATCAAGTTAAAGAGAATTAACATATTCACAACCCTATTGAATTCTCAACATATTTTCCTTGTCCAAGGAGTTCACTAGCGTTCTGCCAAACTTCTAGCCCCAAATATTAATGCATCAAGCCAATACCATTTTGCCAAATTCATAGGTCAACTCCCTTTTACATTGAGTAATAAGATGCTTTCCACCGGTCAAGAACAATCATCAGCATATACGTTCCAGTATATGTTATGGTTTGACCGAAATGGTTCCCTCGTCTAATACCTGCAGTTCCTTCCATTGAAGGTTATGAGATTTGTCAGCTCTGTAATGTCGTAATATGGGTACATGAAAAACATTATGAACTTTATGCAAGTGGGTGGCAGTGCAAGGCGATAAGCGACAGGTCCAACTTTTTCCAGGACTTTGAATGGTCCAATAAATCGGGGTGACAACTTTGTCCATTTTCCGAATCGGATAGTGTTTTTATTTGGTCTGATGCGGACAAAAACCTGATCTCCTACTTCATAATTCCTATTTGTCCTATGCGCATCAACATAACTCTTTTGTCTATCTTGTGCCTCTTTCAATCGTTGCCTAATTTGTTTCACCTGTTCTTCCATCTCTTGAATTAATTCTGGTCCCACTATTACCCGATCTTCTAACCTGTCCCAACTTAATGGTGTTCTGCAAGGTCTGCTGTACAATGCTTCAAATGGAGGCATCCCGATTGAACTGTGGTAACTGTTATTGTATGCAAATTCAACTAAGGGTAAATACTTTTCCCAGTGTGTCTGTTGGTCCATAACATACATCCTCAACATATCTTCTAGTACTTGGTTCACCCTTTCTGTTTGTCCATCAGTCTCAAGATGATAAGTTGTACTTCAATTTAGTTGAGTTCCTAAGGCTGACTACATACAAGCCCAAAGTCTTGAAGTAAATCGTCGATCTCTATCTTATATGATCTTCTTAGTTACTCCATGAAATCTGAAAATTTCACTTATAAATACCTGAGCTACACTGGTCAAGAACAATCATCAACATATAGTATCAGTATCACCGACTTACTTTTTACAACCTTGATATAAAGATTTGGATCAACAACACTTTTAGAGAAACCAAGTCTCGTCAGATATCCATCAATTCTAGAATACCAAGCTCTCAGAGCTTGTTTGAGTCCATATTGGCCTTCTTTAATCTGGCAATTGGTGCAAAGACTTCATCATCGTCTCCTCCCTCTTTCTGGGAGAATCTTCTATTCTCGCATCCCTAGTCACAAGCAAGTATATTTCAAATTTGTTTATCTGCTTGCTCCCTCTTAAGCTCAGATCTTCAAGTTTCGATTCTAGGACAAATCCTTTTGTCACAAGCTTTGCTTCACTCTTCCACTTTTCACTTTGTTGCCAAAGCTATTGGCAACCTTCAATATGGCCATGCAATCCTCACTAGTAGGCCATGGAAGAACAACTTTCGAGAAGAATGTTAGTTCCCCCTGATCTTATCCTTCTTTCATCAACTTCTTCCACAATGTCATCATGATATCCATAGGTCTCATAGCCTCAACCTAAGGAAGATTGCCCATCATATGATGCTATACAATCAATGCTCCCTCTCTCTAAGAGAGGGGCTCTCAACAACTCCAAGTTGTTCTCTGAAATAAGCAAACATTATCTGGGACAACGATTTTGTCAACACATCAGCAACCCGCTCATCAATAGGGATATGCTTGAGCCTTACAACGCCCCTTTGGACAATGTTTCAGAGGTAATGATACCATAGTCTTAAAACTCGGACTCGGACTTGGAACCGACCGAGGGTCGACTTGGACTCAGACTCTGACTCGGTATCGACTCAGACTAGTTGATTCCAATGACTCGATCTTTGTTAAAAAGTACATATATATATATATATATATATATATATATTTATGAAAAACCTATTTCTAAATATTTTCATTATGTTGGAAATATTGAAGGGGGGGGGAATCAATGTTTTTTTTCAATTATAATTTTTATCAGTTAAAAACATTTATATTTGGAACATAGAAATAGATAACAGGGATAGATACTTTTATTAATGTGATCTTTGCAATAAACTATTTTTAAAGATTTTCATTATGTTGGAAATATTGAAGGGGGGGGGGGATTAGTGTTTCTTTTCAATTATTATTTTTATCAGTTAAAAACATTTATATTTGGAACATAGAAATAGATAGCAGGAATAGATACTTTTATTAATGTGATCTTTGCAATAAATCAAGTACATATATATATATATATATATATATATATATATATATGGTTTCAATCAGTTGCCAAGCACCAACTTGGACTCTTTGTGAGGCTCCAGACAGTTCGTTAGCTACGTTAAACTTTCCTTGTTCTCTGTTTTATATGCCTGATACGTCTGACCTTTGGCTTCTCCTTGCTCGCTTGAGCTTCGGCTTCCTCAACGCTCGCTCGACCTTCTGGCTTCCCTCCTTCGGTTGCTTGAGCTTCAGCGTCGTAATCTACGCTCGCTTGTCCTTTCGTCTTCTTTTCATAATCACAAGTTATGAACTACCGTTCTGTTCTGTGATTGATGCCCACAGTAGATCATTTGAAATGATACGTCTTATCGTAGATATATGAGTCTCACCAATGGAAAGACGTGTTTAGTGGAAGAAGACCGACCGACTTGAATATTAAAAACATAGACATTCACGAAAATCATATAGAATAGGCTATACCCATATAGAGGTCCCACATGCCACGTTATCCTTTTATCGCAATTGCAGCTTCCGGAGGTTCACACATAACATAGCTGATTCCCAACTACCGACGGAGTGGATGCGATATGGTATTAAACAATTATTAATAAGTCTGTCGGGTCCACACCCTTATTGCAATCACCGGTTTGACATTCCTTTGTACATTGCGATTGCTGCAGATGCGACATTTGATTAAGCCATGCTATAATGGTGTAGTCTGTTAATTTTAGGTATGTTCTATGCTAGAGCAATTATTTAAATTTTCACAGTTAGCAATCACATCAGCATTAAGATAAACTGCAGATAGAGCATAAATATAAATTGCGGAAGACAAGCCAAGACAAGAGGACACAAGATGTGGCGCCAGCTAGGGACAAACCCCACAATGTGGGGAAACCCTTGATCAATTCTTCTTTTATGTTCTTCAAAGTTCAGCAGAGAAAGTGAGATAGATAGTACATTTACAACAAAAGTCAACACTTTGACTTATCTATATTTGAGCATAGATCATCTCCTATAACGATGAGATCAGTTGAAGACATTCTGCTTCAACTGATTCTCCAAGGTGACGGCTTCACCTATTGTAGTGCTGCCTTTCGTCCATTTGCTGCACATAACTGTGTGACACCATGCTGTACTGTCACATGTGTTGAACCTTGATGACTGAGCTGCTCCTGCTCTCATCATCATGCTGCTCGTTATTTATCATGCCCACTGTTTCATTCATCTTCATGCTGTCCTTGCTAATGTGCATTATCATCATCATCATGCTGCCCTTACTAATGTGCATCATCATTATGCTGCCCTTACAGATGTGCATCATCATCAAGCTGCCCTTACAGAGATGGCATTCTATTACTGCTGTTCATTGTGTTAGGGCTGCTACAGGTATGCCATTCTATCACTGTTGTTCATCATTTACACCTCCTAGTTACGACTGTACCTTAGAGACATCTCTATGTTGAGATTGTCTATTTAATGACCTTGCTGCTCTCTATCACCCTTGAATGCTGGTCCCTGTACTTGAGTTCAGATCACTTCTTAACTGCGGCTACTATACTTGGAGGCCAAGTGTTACATGTCTCCTTTGACTGCGTTTTACTTCTGGAGAGCATATTAGGGCTTGTTCATAAGGCTTCGTGACAGCATGTTAGGGCCTGTTCATAAGGCTTCTTGGACAGCCTATTAGGGCCTGTTCATAAGGCTTCTTGACAGTGTGTTAGGGCCTGTTCATAAGGCTTCTTGACAGCTTGTTAGGGCCTATTCATAAGGCTTCTTGGACAGCGTATTAGGGCCTGTTCATAAGGCTTCTTGATAGCGTGTTAGGGCCTGTTCATAAGGCTTCTTGGACAGCGTATTAGGGCCTGTTCATAAGGCTTCTTGACAGCGTGTTAGGGCCTGTTCATAAGGTTTCTTGGATAGTGTGTTAGGGCCTGTTCATAAGACTTCTTGACAGCGTGATAGGGCCTGTTCATAAGGCTTCTTGGACAGCGTATTAGGGCCTGTTCATAAGGCTTCTTGGACAGCGTATTAGGGCCTGTTCATAAGGCTTCTTGACAGGGTGTTAGGCCCTGTTCATAAGGCTTCTTGGACAGCGTATTAGGGCCTGTTCATAAGGCTTCTTGACAGCGTGATAGAGCCTGTTCATACGGCTTCTTGGACAGCGTATTAGGGCCTGTTCATAAGGCTTCTTGACAACGTGTTAGGGATAAGGCTTCTTGGACAGTGTATTAGGGCCTGTTCATAAGGCTTCTTGGACAACGTATTAGGGCCTGTTCATAAGGCTTCTTGGACAACGTATAGGTGTCTCTGTTTGCTGTGTAGATCAACCTGCAGCTAAGGCATCTCCATTAGGGCAGCGTATTACTCTTGGTGTCTTACTCCTCCAAAAACCCAAGATGTGGAGAGGAGTGGATCACCTCAAGAATGTGTGTACCAAATGACATCAAGTTCTCTTCTATTTATACCAAAAACATATAGGTTGAATAGACATGATGTCTGGGCTTCTTGAGCCTACATTAGTTGCTGGCCGACTTAACAATTTGTCCATAACATAAATAAATTCATAACTTCATAAATAATTATCGGAATCGGATGATCTTTAGATCAATCCTACACTTCTCGATGAGAGGGATCCAATAAAAATATCAGCTGCCATAAATAAGCTGACCCACATGGAGTTTGGCCCTAGTTGCCAATTTTACATAGTCTGGTCCGCAATTATATCGCAATTGGTGGATTTCAATGTGGCAAAACTTTAACAAGGCTTGCGATATTGCGACGGACGCGATATACAATAGGGCATGTTATAACGTTGCAACGGGTTTGCCTACGTATTGCAATTGGCATTTTAATGTGGCAAGGCTTTTACAGAGGCTTGCGATATTGTAATGGTCTCGTGGGTCCATATATATATATATGCAATCGCATATTTTATCATGTCACGACTTTACACTCTTGCGGTATTCTTTAGCGATCCTCCACCGTTGATCTTCTCTCCAGATCTAACGGTCCCGACTTAACCCGATCAACCCAAAACCGTCCATTGGTCCTTCGCCGTCAATCAACTTGCGCTAGATCCAACGGCCTACATGCATTTCGGGTGAGCCACTTGCAAGAGAAATAAGCACCCGGAAAAGTGGTTTTCTCTCTCCACCCGAGTGCTACGTGTCGCTCGGTTAATGGAATCGGGCGCTCTCCTCTAAATACCACTTACTGCCTAACGTTCGCCCAATAACCACTGCCACTATTACAAACCCGCCGGTTAACTGTTGAACGTGGTTACACAGAGTAACGACTCTCTGCTCTTTGCTTCTCGTGGTTTCAAATGACTCTTCCTCTATGCTTCTCTTGTTCCTCTGATCGGTCTTCCCTTTGGATTTCGATAATTCTTCTTTAGCATATATTACATGCGATGCTCCTCTGTTAATTGCTCTTCCGCTGGCTTCTCCTCCTGATGCGTGTTCCTCTTTGTTCCTTCTAATGAACTTCTTCCTTGCTTTGATAGCTCTGCTCTGATGGCTCCTATGACTTCCGATATTCTCTCCAATGGCTTGACTGTCTTGGCTTTTCTCTGGTTTCTCCTCATGGCTTCTTGCTCCGCTTCTCTTAGAATATTGCCTTAATGACATCAATGACAATCTAGGTCAACACATTAATGTTTCCAAACTCAAAGCATTAGAATAATAGAGAGAAGACAACATATGGTCAAAGTATGGTAATGAATATATCTATTATATCAAAATGGCACCCAGTGCACTGTCCAATACATGTAATATATAGAGATCAAAACAAGAACACATAACCAAGGAGGCCCTAAATACAAAATACTATCTAGAGATCACTAGTCACTACTGCTAGACAAGGCAACATCATTTGGCTCAGACTTTGAATTGGAGTTAGACCTCTTCAACGCTGCCCCAAAAACCAACTTCAACTCCTCACAAACTCCTCACAAATGCTCACATAAATGAAATAATATAGCTGTGAGAAAATATGAGGGGGTTGGGTCACCTTTATAGACGTGAAACAGGGGTAGAGGGGTTAGGACATAATTAAAAAAAAATTGCTTTCAAGTCCACCCAACTCGCCTTTTTTTTCTCTTTGCCAAGGCCAACCGGTTTAAGTCGGGCTCTACCTGTTTCGCTGCTCCGGTCCGTTATCTCAATACATGCTTTTGCTGCCCCCTAGTGCACATGTCGGGGCTCAACCAAAAATTGGCTCATTGTGTTCACAACATAACAAATATTAGGCCTGGTGTTAACAAGATAATTCAACAAACCAATCAATTTGTGATACATAGAGGGATCAATCAAATTAGAGTCACAATCCCAAAACCTTTTCAAATTCGTCACCATAGGAGTGTCCATGGACTTATAGTCAATCATGCCAAATCTCTGAAGGATCAATATAGTGTATTTGCCTTGACCAACAAAGATTCCATCAGACTCTTGCCAAATTTCCAATCCCAAATAGTAATGCATGAGACTAAGATCCTTCATCTCGAATTTAGAAATCAACACCCTCTTACACTAGACAATCAGAACTTCAACCCTTGTCAGAAACAGATCATCTACACATATAACCAACATCAAGGCTCACCTCCAACAACTTTGAAGTACAAGTTCAGAACAACATTGCTCTTCTTGAAACCAAGACTCATTAGATAACCATCAATAAGGGAATGCCATGCACGAGGAGCCTACTTCAGTGCATATAGGGCTTTCTTCAAGTTGTAAACATGTGTTTCTCTATCGTGGACCTCAGAACCTTGAGGTTGTTTAATATAAACTTCCTCTTCAATGACCCCCTCCAAGGATTTGGAGTTGGATTCCCGTCCTCGATGGATCTGTCACCGATCCTTAGGTGGAATTGCGGATCCAAAAATCGGATCTGCGGCTCCGCATTTTTTCGTGGTTTCTAGAAAAATGGAAGCGCGACAACTTGATTTGCTATTATGGAACGGATTAGTTGCGGATTGCGAGCAGATCCAAGAGAAAGGCGTGTTGATTTTTGTAGCTTGGGAGGTACTCCAAGCCGTGAGGATCGAGGGTATGGAGGAAGGAGCTGCACAAGTGGCCTTGTGGGCTTGAAACCCAAGCCTAGGGTTTTGCACCCATCAATGTTTGGGCCAAAACGGTGACAAGACTTTGACATGTGATGGATGGAGATGATAGAGGATGTTGAGATGAATCCAACGCAACGAAAATCATCGAATTCTGAGTTGTCTATGTGGAGATATTAATTTTTAAACTTAATATGTGGGTTTGGTGAATGTCGGCTAGGCGTTTAGAGACCTTGTGATAAGTTGTCAAGCCCACACAGGTGAATTGATGGAGCCCTTATATTGTGTATAAATCCCTATAAACCTCACCCGGGGTTTCTATGCTTGCTCGCGACTGGATCCAACTTAATTCTAATAACCATGAAGAAGTGGTTTTGGTCTTAAAGAAGGTATGGAGGATAGATTCAACCCCACTCCTTTCTAAATTTTGGTTTCCTCTCTTTGATTGAAGCAGAGAAAGGTTGGATGTACTCTCGATCTGGGTTCGTTTTTCATGTTTACTATCAAACTATTGGGATAAGCATGTTTTCATTGACTTGGGGAACTCTCTGGGCACTTACTTGGAACACAATTCTTCATATGAGGAATCTGGAGACAAAACTATGGCTCACGTTCTAGTTAAAATAGATCTTCATGAAGGCCTGTTAAAGATGATTGACATTGACAAAGATGAAGAAAGGCTACATGTTCTAGACTACGAGGGGGTGCCTTTCAGTTGCAAACATTTGGCAAAGGAATGTAACTTGCCAATGCACAAAAAACCACAAATATACAAGCTAATTCTTAGAAAAAAGAAAGCAGTTTTGAATTCTTCTATATCTAGGGAGGCAGTGTTGATGGAAGATCAGGTTGATAGAGAGTTACAAGAAGTTCTCGCAAGATGTGCCACTTCTTAGATGATGGACATAAAGGTTGCAGTAGGAGGACATCCTGAGGCTTGAGGAACCAGTTTCCAGTTTCGATTTAGGCAGTCATCTATGAAAACAACTTGGTGATCTCCTTGGGTAATTCCATTATGCTTCCTTCTGTTTCTTTATTAGTTACTTCTGTTTAAGAGATTGGAAAACACTGGGTGAAGGTTTTGGTGGAAACCCATATAACCCCTCGTTGGTCGCATCCTTGTATCCCACCTCGACAATTTGTCCGTACTCTCACGCTGATCCCTACGACGCCTCCCCAATAGTATCAACCTTAAAAGGTCTATTTGATGAGGTGGTAAAAGGGGATATCTTGTACAACTTGAGATCTAGAATGATGTTTCCTCTTACTGAATTTTTGACGGGTGGCCTTGGGAAGCTTTCTATCTCTTCAATCGAGGTAAGTGGAGGGGCAAAAAAGCTCACCTCACGAAAGCAAAAGAAAAAGCTCATGAATAATTGGTTGTGAGAACTCAACAATCTATTGATAGGGCACTTAGAGAAGTAAAAGCCCCTAATGGAGTTACCAATGAAAGTTCTTTCCTTTAATTGCAGAGGTTTAACAAGTCCTTCAAAAAAACTTGCGATTAGAAGACTTGTTTAGTTATACAATTTGGATGTTATGATGCTTTAAGAAACCTTGGGAGATGGGGATGTTGCTTCGAAGGTGTTGGAATCTTTGTTTGGTGGTTGGATGTTCGTTGGTCTAGATGTAAGAGGTCGATTGGGAGGCTCGGCAGCTGGATGGAATCCCAAGTCCATCCAAGTCTCAAACTTATGGAGTATAGAATAATGTTAAGGCGTTGAATTTTTCTCTTAAGATCTTGGTATGTATTTGTTCCTAACAATCACCAACATCTATGGACCCTATCTTGACAAGATTGAGTTTTGGGATAGAATTTTTGCAGAATTATTGATGAGTTCAAACTCTGTGATTTTAGGAGGAGACTTGAACTTTACCTTAGGAGCTTCAAAAGTTTCCGGGCGTAGGGAAAGATCGGATCCTCTTGTTGATTATTTCTTTGACAAACTGGAAAGTAGTGAAATGGTGGATGTTGAGTGTACTAAACTAAAGCCTACTTAGAGAAATTGTTGTGTGGGAGAAGAAAGAATAACAAGGAAGCTAGATTGCTTTGTGATCTTTGAAGCTCTCCTAGATAGATTTAGTTTTATTAGAAAGTGGGTGGAAGTGGGGGGGGGGTGGGGATTATTGATCACTCTCTTTATTCATATTATGCTAGAAGTAAAAGGGAATGAGGCAAAGCCTGCAAGCTCGTTCAAAATGAACTCTTCTTCGTTGAAGGAGGAGGAATTCCTTTCTCTTGTAAAACAACATTGGAAAGTGTATGATCCACATGTAGGGGTCATGACAATAGGTTAGTCTAAGGAAAACCTAAAACTTATCAGAGGGCTTACAAAGGATTGAGCCTTTAAGAAAAGGAATTACGATAAATGGGAACTTTCTTTGGTGGAGACAAAAATATATCTTTTCTCAACTCGAAGAGGGAAGGTTTTAATGTTGCAGATTCCATAGAGGCTCTTCTTTGTTTGGAAGCCAAAGGGAAATCAATCCTGGAATTTATGGAAGTGACTTGGAGATTGAAAAGTCGGGCAATTTGGCTAGAGTGCGGGGATGAAAACGCCAAGTTTTTTCAAGCATATGCCAAAGGAAGGAAAATGTGCAACACAATTTGGAACCTTTAGGATCCTGAGGGAAAGGATGTCTCAAACTTTGAAGGGATGGCAGAACTAGGGAAAAATTGTTTTTGTGATCTCTTTAAGGAAGCAAAAGGGGTCACCATTACAGAAGCCATCAAAGTAGCTCAATTATTTCCTAGATTCGTTGAAGAGGAAGAAACTAGGTCATCAATGGAGGAGGTCTTAGTAGAAGAACTAAAAGAGGTGCTCCACAATTTCCAAAAAGGCAAGAGTTCTGGATGAGATAATTGGGTTGTGGAATTCTTTCCGAGCCTATTTGACCTGATCGGAAAATATTTTCTTTTTGTGGTAGAGGAATCCAGGTGAATAGGAAGAATCTTAGCTACTTTCAATTCTGCCTTCATTTACCTCATTCCAAAAGTGGACAACCCTCAGTCATTCGAGGACTTTAGACCCATATCATTATGCTATTGTATTTACAAAGTGATTGCAAATGTCATTGCAAGGAGGCTCAAACCCATCCTGACAAAAATATTCTCAATGGAACAATTTGGGTTTATAGAAGGAAGGCAAATCCATGAAGCCATAAGGGTGGCACAGGATGGTCTACATAGCATAAAGACTCAAGGACGAAAAGGGGCTGTACTAAAGATAGACTTGTCTAAAGTGTACAACAGGGTTAGTTGGTTATACATTAAACTTTTGCTGACCCATGTGGGCTTTAGCCAAGCATTCATAACGTGGATACTGAGCTGTTTGCAATCTGTGTCTTTTGCTTTTGTAATCAATGGATTGACCTAACGCTCTTTCATGATCAAAGGGGCCTATGTCAAGGATGTCCATTATTTCCTTTATTGTTCTCTCTAGTGGATGAAGGCCTTAGTAGAATGCTAGCAAAAGCCAAAAGAAGAGGTGAGTTTCAAGGTGTAGCGATAACTCATGCTTTAGCTATCACTCATTTACTTTTTGTCAATGATATCCTTAATTTTTGTAATGGTTATCAAAGAGACGTATACAAACTTCATGAAATATTATTTCTGTTTGGCAAGGCCACTGGTATGGTTGTAAATGATAGGAAATGCACTCTCTTTCCACAACTTGGAGGATAGAGAGATCCTTTACATTCCAACTGGGTTCCTATTTGAAGTGAATTATTTAGATGAGGGTCTCAAATACTTGGGATTGCATCTAAAATCCAATAGCTATTCGAAGGAAGATTGGCTCTGGTTAATAGCAATGCTAGAAAAGAGGTTGAAATGCTAGAGTCATAGATGGCTCTCTAGAGCAAGTCATTTGGTGCTGGTGAAATTGGTGTTGGAAGTTGTCCTAATTTATTGGATGTCTTTGGTATGGATTCCTAAGTGCATCTTGGAAAAAGCACAAAGGATATGCTTTAAATTCCTCTGGATTGGAACAAAGGACTAGTTTGTACTCCCCTAGGTAAAATGGAAAAAAACATAGCTCCAAAGCCATTTGGATGGCGGGGTTTAAAAAACATTTTTCTTTTCTCCAAAGCTTTGTTAGCTAAGAGTGGTTGGAGGTTGCTTTCTACAAATAGTCTATGGATGACAGTGGTGTACATAAATATGTAGGTTTGAGTTCTCTTGAAGATTGGATCAGGAGAGAGGAAAAACCAAGAACCAATATTTCAGTAATTTGGAGTGTGGTTTTAAACCCCTTTAATATCATCAACGTTGGGCTTGCTTGGAGGGTAGGGAATGAAAGTAGAGTAAGGATTGTTGCAGGAATAGACACATTGGTGTTTCTAACTTTCACATCTTGATAACCTTGCAAAAACATCGATATGGTGACAAGGTTGGAAGTTTGTTGATACCTTAGGCTTGGATGAACAGTTTCATGAAGTCTAGAATAATTACTTGGATGCTCTTCAAGAGGGTCACAGTAGGCTACCAGATAGGGAGGATGATTTAATCTGGTCTCTCTCAAGAGGGTCACAGTAGGCTACCAGATAGGGAGGATTATTTTATCCGGTCTCTCTCACCTTTCAATTCCTTTATGCAAAAACTTGGATATATCCATCTCAACATGCTACAATTGCAAGAGGAACCGCACTGGTAGTGGAGGGCAGTTTGGCATTCCGAGTGGTGTTTAATGGACAATAAAACCCCTACCTGGGACAACATAAATGGCATGATAAAATAGGTTTGGGTCAGTGCTCGCTTTGCAAACAAAATGAAGAAACAATAACACATCTTTTCATAAGCTGCCCATTCACTACACAAGTGTTGAAACTTCTCAATCTATGTTTGGACAATTCTGTGTTTGGGTAGGGGCAATGTTGTGAAAAGCGCGATCGGGATTAAATCGGCGCGGGGAACGAATCGGAAAAAATCGGGAAAAAATTGGAAAAAAGCGGGAAAAAATCGTTTGGTACAAAAATATTCATTTTTTTTCAATTTTTTTAATATCTAAACCATCTACAACATAAAATAAATACATTGACACATAAATATGATAAAAAAACTAATATATAAGATGTTTAATATCATTTCTAGCGCTAAAATCACACATAACATTGAATCATGTCCTGAATAGTAAGTCCCAACTCAGCCTCAAAATATCAACAAAAAATATGATAATGTATCTCATCATGTCATAATGTCATATACAATAAAATGAAAGTCTAATCCTATTGATTTCCTCTGCCCCTCTTGCGAGAAAATGCCACAGCTTTCCCTTTCCCTCTAGATGTAGATGCTGGTGCCCGTGCAGGTGGAAATGGCAGTGGAGTCTGATGTGCTCTAGACGTTGAAGAACTAGAAGTAGGAGCTATAGGAGGTAGACCACGTCCTCTACTGGTGGCAGGGGTAGCCCGGGCAGGTGGTGTCACCTGGAAACATTACAATCTCCCAATCCTGAAATCCTGAAAAACTGATAAGTCTGCTGGATTTTAAATGAAATCTAAAATTCTACTTTCTCCATATGAAATCCAACGAGGCTGGAACCACTCTCAAACATCCTGAGTCATTTCATGGTAATGTTAAAAATTTAAGTAAAAGGATGAAAATGAAGATCAAGGAGAATGTCACTTTTACTTTAAGAATTTAACATTACCATGAATAGCATATCCATACTAGGGCCTAGACTTGATCATTAAGCTACCCCACTCAAAAATTATTTGTTTCTTTCAAAAAACATTGCATGAAAAAACCCAAAAAAAGTTATAAAACTATGTTGTCCTGAGCCCCCACGATTTTTTCGTTAAAAATCGCGCTTTTTTCGAAAAAATCGCGATTTTTTGAAAAAAGCGCGATTTTTTCAGTAAAAATCGACAAAAAAAAGTAGGCGATTTTTTCGTATAAAAATCGCGATTTGATCGGCAAGCTGAAAAAATCGCGAAAAAATCGCGATTTAATCGCGCTTTTCACAACACTGGGTAGGGGTTATAGTGGGAGAATTGTGGAGATCTTGACACTCCTCTCCTGATAGTCATTTGTTGAAAGCTCTTCCATTAGTTATCTACTGGGGAGTTTGGCTGGGACGAAATAAGGCTATTTTTCATGAGAAGCCATCCTTCTCAGATTGGGTGGCTGCTGAAGGTTTGCAAATTTTGGTTCACTTACCTCAATCAAAGGATGAAACTACTCATAGGTCTATTGTTGCAAGAGAGCCTGATTTCTCAAAGCCATGGGGGTACTTCGATGGGGCATCTCAAGGGAGGACCATAAAAGTGGAGGCGAGGCTATCTCAAAGTTATTTGAGTCGCACTTCTTCAAGATAAAAATGGCTTTAGGTAATGGCACAAACAACCAAGAAGAACTCGACATGCAAAAACCTATTAGCATTAGCAAGGGAGAAAGGATGTGTTCAACTTCAAATTTATGGGGATTCTTTGCTTGTGGTCAATTGTGGGAATGAAGTACAACAATGTCAAAATCTTCTTTTGGTGCCTATTTTGGAAGAGATTGTTTGTTTAAAGCTTTCCTTTGTTAGTTTCTCTTGTTCTTACATCTATAGGGAGTGGAATCTATAGCCAACCAACTTTCTAAAGAGGGTGGAACAAAGAAACTCCGTATTAAACAACGTATATATGTATGTATGTATGTATTTAATATTAATGATTGAAGGATGATTTACAAAGTGAGAGGCTTAGGCTTAAATATAGCCCTATGTGCCTCTTGGTGAATGGGCATGATATTTGATCATGCCCTATGCCCTAATTAACTAATAGTTTTACAAAATACTAAATTTTTTATATAACATTGCCTTCCTCCCAAAAAGATGCTTTGTCCTCAAAGCATATGTAACGACGGATGTTGTTGACGAAACACTTCAGTCTCCCAAGAAGCTTCTTCTTCTGGTAAGTCCTTCCACTTGATCAAGTATTCTTTGATTACTCGTGATCATTGTTTCTTTTCCCTCGTGGATATGATAACTTCTGGTTCTAATATGACTCTTCCTTCATCATTTAAGGATGGAAGCATTGTTTGTGTTGATTGATGGTCACCAAGTGCCCTTTTAAGGCAGGATACATGGAAGACGTTGTGGACACAACTTTTATCCGAAAGGCTTAAACTATATGCAACTTGGTTGATCTTTTTGTTGATTTGATATGGTCTATAGAACTGTGGTGCCAATTTATTTTTCCCTTTTTGTTTTAAGGACCACTGTTTGTATGGCTGGAGCTTGACAAATACCCAATCTGCAACCTCAAATTCTCTCTCGGTTCTATTTTTGGTTAGCTTGTTGTTTCATACGATTCCTTGCGTTATTTAGATTTTCTTTTAGAGTTTGGACGACTTTTTGGGTTTCTTCTAACTGGTTTTTAATAGCTGGCAGCTTCGTCTCGATGATAGCAAAGTCCTTCCATTTCGGAGGTTCATAACCGTACAAAGCTTGAAAGGGAGTCATTTTGGCTGATGTGTGGTAAGTGGAATTGTACCACCATTTGGCGAGATGTAACCACTGAACCTACTTGTTTTGTTTGTTTGTGGCATAACAACGCAGGTAGGCTTCCACACATTTATTGACAACCTCGATTTGGCCATCTGTTTGAGGGTGGTAAGCGGAACTCATGTTGAGGTAGGTTCATGTATGATTGAAAAATTCCTTCTAAAAATTACCATTAAATTTGGCATCTCTATTGCTCACAATAACCTTGGGAAATCCATGTAATTTGTAAACATTTTTGCAAAATATTTCAGCGATTTGTTTTGCTGAATTTGATTTCCTCATTGCAATAAAGTGAGCACACTTGGTGAGTCTGTCGACTACTACAAGAATTTTTCCTTCACATCAGACACATGTAAACCTTCAATAAAGTCCATTGATATTTCCTCTCATTTCTGATTCGGAATGTTTAAGGGATGAAGTAGTCTAGGTGTCATAATATTTTCACTTTTATTCCTTCGACATTTATCACATTCTACGACATATTTTTGAATATCATTGCTCATTCCCTTCCAAAAGAATGACTGGCGTGCGTTGTAGTAGGTTTTAAAGTATCCTACACGACAGTGAATCATGCAACTCTTTAGGAACCTTGGCTTTAAATTTTGAATCTGCATTCAGATAAATTCGTCCTTTGTACCATAAAATATCGTTCTTTTATTCAAATTTTCAATTTTGAGAAGATTATTGATAATAACACTTGTTTATGGATTTTTTGCGTATTCACTTCGAATCTCATTAAGCCATTCAAGAATAACCACTGACACTGCGAGCAACGATGGTTATTCGTGTCTCCTCGACAAGGCACCAACCACTGCGTTATCTTTCCCTCTCTTGTGTAATATGCCCGTGTCAAAGATAACGATTTTTTCTATCCATTTTTGTTGTTCTGTAGATAGTGTTTTCTTTGGAGAAGATGTTGAAGACTATTATGATCTGTTCGTATTAATAACTTACTTCCCAAGAGATATTGTCTCCATTTGGCTAATGTGTGCATAATAGCAACCATTTCCTTGTTGTATGTAGACTTGAGACGTTTGTGCTTATTGAGCTTTCTGCTTTCAAACGCGATTGGATGACGATCTTGCATTTTTTTTTGCTCCTATGCCAAAACCCAAAGCATCACATTCAATTACAAATGGCTTTGAGAAGTCTGTGGTTGCTAATACAGGGGCATTAGACATAACTTATTTCAAATCTTCAAAACACTTTCCTGCTTCATCATTCCATTGAAATGAGTTCTTCCTTAGAAGGTTTGATAGGGTGCGGTTATATGGGCGTAGTTTTTAATAAATCTTCGATAATATCCGGTCAACCCTGAGAATCCTCTTAGATTGGAGATATTAGCTGGTTTGGGCCACTCCCTTATAGCCTTGATCTTGTTAGGATCTACTTTAACTCCTTTGGATATTATATGTCCGAGATATTTTACTTCTTCCTTCCTAAAGGTACATTTGGACTTCTTGGCATGGAACTGATGCTCTTCCAATAGTGAAAGAACTTTCTCCAAATGTTGTAGGTGCTCCTTCCAAGTTTTACTGTAAATTAAAACATAGTAACACGAACTTCCTTAGATATGGACCGAATAACTCGTTCATAGTGGCTTGGAATGTAGCTGGTGCATTGGTTAACCCAAAAGGCATTACTTTAAATTCGTAGTGACCTTCATGTGTTCGGAATGCAGTTTTTGGTATGTTGTCCAACCTTATTCTGATTTGATAATACCTCGACCTTAAGTCCAATTTTGAGAAGTATTTAACACCATGTAGTTCATTTCATTGATGAAGGGAATTGGGAACTTGTTTTTAATTGTTATTTTGTTTAGTCCTTGATAATCGATGCATAACCTGAACGATCCATCTTTCTTCCACACCAATACAACTGGAGCAACATACAAACTTTTACTTTTTGAAATGATGCCATTCTTTAAAAGATCTTGATTTAATCTCTCAATTTCCATTTTTTGATGATGTGGATATCAATACGGTTTGATGTTGATGGGTTTGATCCTACTTTGACTTCTATTGTATGCTCGATTTCTCTATTAGGAAGCATTTTCATGGGCAGGTCTTGGAATACTTTTTCATGCTTTTGAATTAGCTCTTGTACTTCTGGTGCTTCTTCGCTGATCAATTTTGAAGTTAACATTTCTAATTGGTGACATTGTACTACATAGGTTGGTGCTCCTCTTCGAATCATTTTCATCATTTGGGATGATGATATGATTTGATTCTCAGGTGCTTGGAATCCATATAACTTGTATTTCTGCCCTTCCCATTTAAATTTTATAAATTGCTTTTGATGGTTGGCAGAGTAAGTACCGAGGGTTTGTAACCATTGGATACCTAAGACCACATCTACTCCTCCTAATGGTACAGTGTAGAACGAAGATTCTAAATTAAAGTCTTGAATCTGCAATTTGACTTTATGGCATTTCCCTACCTTTTCAATCTTCTTACCGTCGGCTACCATCACCTTCATGTTGGGCATGGGAAATGTGAAAATGTTGAGTCTCTTTGCCATGGTTGAGTCCAAAAAATTGTGGGTGCTACCGGTGTCGATGAGAACCATTACATTGTTCTTCTTGATATGTCCTTTTAATTTTAATGTCTGGGGTTGTGATATAATTGTCATAGCCGATAGTGACACTTGTGGAATGCTTTCGTCATCTAGTTCTGGAGCATCTTCGATTTCATCTACCTCTGATTCATCACTGTCTGAATCATTAATTGCTTTACAGTTATACAGATTCTTGGTCTCTTTTCTTTTAGCACACCTATGTTTAGGGTCCTATTTCTCGCCACAACGTTTGCATTTGCCCTCTTTGATCCTTTGCATTTCCACATCATATTTTTCTCCTTCACGAAGATGTGGTGGAACATATTTTGTGTTATCCATATTCGCAGACTAGGGAAATCTTCGTCTCGAATATACTTTTTCAGGCTTTGACCACAACATCTTTTCAAATTTATTTTCAACTTCTTCTTTTTGTCTTGCTACTTCTATTGACGTAATGTCAGAATGCTCAAGTTCTGCTCGTTGATGGGTTTTAAGTCCAGAGGTGTACGATTGGATTAGACGAGTTTCTGATAATCCAGGTACTCTTGTTGCTAAAGTCTCCCATTCTTGAGTGTAATCATCCACATCTTGTTTTTGTCACAATCTGGTGAGTGTTGAAAATAATTCTTCTTCATCTGGACTTTCATCTGAACTGTCATCTTCAGTGCTTTTAGAGTCATGATTATTTTTATTTTCACTCGGTTCTTCAACAGCTGCTCTAAGTATGGATACTTGTGAAAACCAGGGATAAGACTGGTCCAAAACTCATTCCAATTCCTGATGACTGCTTCACAGGCTGGGAGGGTCACTGCTCTGATTTGAAATAGTGTTGGTCACTCGCCCAAACAAACCAGATTTCATTGTTAACCCTTCAGGCTGATAGGATGCACAACTTTGATACCACTGTAGTATCCCTTAGGGTAAATGTGTCCTTATGTTTGGAAGAGAGCACATGGCAGATTTGTATTTTTTAACCAGTAACACAATGTTTCTTCAAATTTTGCAAATAAATAAACAAAGTTAAATACAATAAACAATGTAACCCAAGTTTAATTCCATCAACAACTCATGTACATGAAACCAGTCCTTAGTACCTATTGAGTTCAACCTGCAGTCCTTCTACGCTACAATTTAGATACACAGCAATGGCTAAATTACCAGCAAACCCTAGTAACCTACAATCTTAGTCACCAGATTTGGCGAATTTCAACGAACAAGTTCGAAATTCGGCGAATTTTAATCGAAAACGAATTTATTCGTTAGAGTTCACCGAATTTTATGGCGAACTCGAATTTCATCACGAATTCGAATTTTTTGCCGAACAAATTCGTTTAGGGTTCGAAGAAGTTTGTTTAAGTTCGTTTTTTTCGCGCGTTCGCCGGGTTAAAACTTAAACGAGGACCAGGACCATTCCTGCCTCCTGGTCCCCCAGGAGCTCCTTGAGGATCCATTTTCAGATTTTATGGCCAACTCTAACACTAATAATTTCTTTCTTGACAGTATGCAGATCTATGTTTCTTCAGTTGCATGTACACAATTGTAAATGGAATGCCTTATATAGTACTCTGCAGGTGGCACATAGTTAAAAACTTGTAGCTATACAGCTAATTGCAGCCTTGCGGGTTTCACAAACAGTCTGCCCGTAGCACATAGTTAAAATCTTGTAACACGATAACTAATTGCAGTCGTGTACGATAAGTAATAAAAGGTGAAATAAATTAGGGTTTCTGTGCAAATTAAGACCTACCAGTCAACAGGCTTCTCCTTCTCTAACCATGCTCTTTTTTTATATTTGGTCGTGTTTTCAAACATGTAGAGTCTTGTCGTATTGCTTTGAGAATCAGAATGATTTTAAGCATAGTCGGTCTGAATCCGAATGATTTCAACACAGTTGCATCTATGTTTCTATTTTGATGTAAAAATAAAAATATTTCATTGTAGTTACGTAATTGTCTATTCTCCTTAAATCTGTTGGCCGTTATCCAAGTAAACGCTTGCGTGCAATTTTTCATATTTTAGTTGATGATGAGTCTGCAGATTCATCCTTACCCTACCACGCTGTTTTGATTCTTTATATAGTTGTTGCTAGCTAGGCTTCTAACATAAAATCCTAAATAACTCTGTGCTTCCGCATAACAATTCTGATGTCCTCGTGTCTAAGGTTAATATGACATAAGAGGTTAGGAAAGAAACTCTCATTAAATAATGAAAACTGTCAGATCAGATGAAGACGAAGTTGGTAGAGTGACGACATCCATAGATATTCGTTTTAGTTTGAACATGTTTTTGACATTTTTCATTTAAATCTATTAATACATTTTTTCATAAATAAAAGTTTAAATTTATCATTTAATTTTTTTTCATAAATAAATGTTTTAATTTATCATTTAAGTTATAAGTGTGGTGTATATATTTTAAAACTATGAAGGATTAAAAATTTAATAGTTTGAAATATTTCATTCAATACACAATCTAATAGATAATAGGAATAGATTTTCAAGTTTTCACTGTTGAAAGAGTAATAAATTGCATTTCATTTTTTGAAAATTTAGCCTCTGTTCTCTTGCTAAGCCAAAAATTTATTTGAATTTGACTTCAAATTGATTATATATATATATACATTTTTTTTCGAATTTCTATATGTCGAATTTTATGTCGAACTTTATCGACAAAATTTTAGTTGCCGAACTTTATTCAAATTTCATGGTTGCCGAACTCGAACTCGAACACGAACCTGGTGACTTAGCCTACAATTCCTTTCCGGGCCTTACATCAAGCTTCCAAAATCAGCCCAACTTTGCTGCCTCCTCACTATCTCTTTTGCTGCCACAAGCCTGGCTTGTTGCCCTGATCAAGCCTATTCTGCAGGTTTCCTTAGAATATATGAGCCAATGCTCCAGCTACCTTGAGCGCCTTCGTTCCTTTAAATAGTTCCTCACTGCCCTGATACACTTCAGAAAACTCGCTGCCACAGAGTTAGGTCTTGAGCAGACCTATGATATCCCTGTTAAACCCATGCTACCAGATTCACCTTGCTGCGCAGGCATAGCTTTAAGGAGGGGCTGCTTCCCTAAAGAGATCTTCAGAAGTGACCCACAGCCACCGGTTGATTCTTTCAACCCTCATTACCCAAGTGAATGGTCTTAGAGTCCCTCGCTGTCCTCTCTAGACATCGAATGTTCATGCTGTCTTAGAAGAGAGGTCTTAGAGATGCTCGCTGCCTTGAGATGAAGATTACTTGGGAGCGGGAGTGGGGAGCGAGATTTTCAAAAGCTCCCGGTTTGGCAGCGAATTTTTATATAATATATACTTTTATATATTTTGATGCATATATGTTAACAAAAGCATGTAGAATGATAAATTAGATATAAATACATAAAAACATGGATTGAACCATATAACGTCAATCATCTAGAAGTTATAATCCTCATCAACCACGTCCAAAAGTTAGTGACATACAACATATTGAGTCTCATGATTCATCAATTTTAAAGTTTCAAGCTTTCAAAATTCGATATATAACATTTATCATCATTGGTCACTAAAGTTGTAACTTGTACTTGTAACCATTACCATTACCAAGTAACCAAATGATAACAAAGAATATCTAACATGAAATGAAGTGTTTCAACTTTCAACTTTCACATCATATTCATGATTCTTTCATAATTCATTACCAATGAGTTATAATTGCCAACTTCAAACTTCAAACTTAAATTGTCATATATTGTTTATAAAAATATCTTAATAAATATGGAAGAGTCAAGAGTTATAAACACTACTAGAACTAGAAAAGACAAGTAAATATATTATCTATTGCTAATGCTTGGGCCTCTTGCCGCCACGAGAAATGTTTAATTTCTGAGAAAGCATGTAGAATGATGAATTAGTTATAAAAATCATAAAAACATGGATTAAACCATATAACATCAATAATCTAGTAGCTACAATCTTTGTCAACCACATGTCCACAAGTTACAAGTTTTGATTTATATAGCATGTAAGGATGCACATAACCAAAATAGCATAGAGTGTAATCCATCTATGAACCGAAAATACATCAACAAACAAGCTCTAGATGGCGTCTATCATTCAAAAAAGTCATGCTACGACAAATACCTACATATGATCAAAATCATTGCCTATCTTGGGATCTTTGTCATTAATACCACCCTCTAAGCATTAACATAATATAGAAAAAACGTAGCATGTCAAGTCAATATTTTGTTTGGGTGATGGGTACATTTTTAGTAGGGTCATGATAGAGGATTTCGACAACCAATGTCACTAACAACATCATGGTACATAGAGGGATTGGTGCCCTTGACGAGTTCCATATCCTAGTACATGACAAAATCCATTGGAAACATTGCAATCCCCCAATCTTGAAATCCTAAAAAATAGATAAGTCTGCTGGATTTTGGGTGAGATTTAAAATTCTACTTTCTCCTTATGAAATTGAATGAGGTCGGAACCACTCTCAAACATCCTGAGTCATTTGATGATAATGTTAAAAATTTAAGTAAAAGGATGAAAATGAAAGATAAAAGCGTAGGTTCGAAGGGGGGTGAGGGCGCTCCCCTGCAACCGTGATCAAGATAGGTAATGTTTAGGTGTGGGTGACCTCAGGGGCCCTTGTTGCCTAGAATGGAGCCTCAGAAATGCTGCCACAAAGTGTTATCTCCTACACTGCAACAAGAGGTGCCCTCAAGATGGGCCACAAATTCAAAATATCAGCATAAAAACCTTCACTACCCTAGGAGATGTATGGATGATAATTTGTTGCATCAATAGATACCAACAATCCTTGCTGCCATAAAAACTAGCCCTTTAGAGATTCTTGTTGCCATGTATAAATGAATGAATACCGCTGCCCTTGAAACAAGTAAAGATAAGGGAGTGGCTCGGGTGGAATCTTTCACCACCGAAACCAATTAAAAAGAAAAGGGGTCTTAAAACCCTCAAGAGCCTTTGTTAGGCCCCTATACTACTAGTGTAACCCCTTATTGTTATTAGTATAACCCACTTATTATATTGATGTACCCATGTAGTGCCCATATTGTTACTATTGTGCCCCATAGAAGCCCACTATTGTTATTATTGTGCCCTTACATTATTATTGTTATGTCGGCTCTGATTATGTTATGACCCCTTAAACTCCTATATATAGAAAGGAGGTCTTTTCATTTGTATCATCCAAGAATTGTTCATTTATGTAATGTAAAGGAGGTTGCCCCCTCGAAGAGGCTGAATTCTAAGGCGTTGATCTATCTTTTCTTGAGCTGGTTTCATAACATTTGGTATCAGAGCTTTGGATTCTAGGGTTTTGCTGCTCCAAACAGGTCATCGTGGCATTTTTCGCTATAACATTTTTTCTGTGACGTTTCAGAAGTCGCAAAAAAACCCATTTGAGAAGAAATCGCGCTGAACCTTTGGTCCGAATTTCAGAGCTTTTCGCGTGATATTTGCGGAGATATGATCTGAGGAAGTTGGTCCTTCTGCAGACTCCTGAATTACATTCCAAACAGGTGACTTGGGGAAAATCGTCATAACTCTCTCTGAGCATCGGATTGAAATTTCATAAGAAGGTACAGAAAGAGGACGGACTGTAGTTTCTTGTATGCATTTTTCAGATCCAAAGGTCGAAACAGTGATTCATGGCACGTCATACAAGTTCGCTCTACTGAACTAGTCTATAATCAAGTCACTGTGGGAGATTTCGCATAACTCTTCCTTGGAGAATTCAATTTGGGTCAGACTTGTTGCATTGGAAAGAGGACACAGAGGGCTACTGCAGGTAGGAATTTTAGAACTTAAATATCCAAAAGTACAGAGTTACAATCGTTTCAAGATCGAGGTTCTAAAATCAAGAAAAAGCAAGATGAGGAAGTTTGATGGCAAGGATCCGGTAAATTGGATACTTCAGATGGAGCAATATTTTGATCTACATGGTGTAACACTGTTACAAAAGGTATGTATTGCATCTTCATATTTAGAACTGGATCAATTTTTATGGTATAAAGGACTTTGTTCTCGTAAACAACTTGTTACATGGTCAATTTTCACGGAGGAAATGATAACACATTATGAGGATACAAAGAGCAACACCTTCTTTAGAGCAACACCACAACAATTGGAAAGAGTAAAAAGGCTTTGTGACATATTTGAAAGTAAAATTATGGCAACAAGGAATTCTACCCCTCACAACTATAAAGATGGACGTGTTGTTTCTCCTAGCCTTCCACAACCTACAAGGGTTACACCACAACAATTGGATGAAAAAAGAGAAAAAGGGCTTTGTTACAATTGTGATAGCAAGTGTGCTGAGAAGAAATTATTTTACATAGAGTATGAAGAGGAGGAAGAAAAGGATCAAGAAACATCAAAAGAAGAGGATATATGCCAGGACCCGACCCCAGAGAAAGAAGAAATGAATCAGAACATATCTTGTAAACTATTGGCAAGAATGACCACTCCTCAAACTCTCAAGATAGAAGGACATATCAAGAAGAAAAAGATGCAAGAAGTGAAAGATCACATCGAGCATCAAGAAATGAATCCGACCATATCTTGTAAAGGATTGGAAGAAATTACCACTCCTCAAACTCTTGAGATAGAAGGACATATCAGGAAGAAAAAGGTGCAAGAAGTGAAAGATCACATCAAGAAAGAAGAAATGAATCCAGCCATATCTTGTAATTCACTGGTCGGAATTACCACTCCTCAAACTATCAAGATAGAAGGACATATCAAGAAGAAAAATGTTCAAGAAGTGAAAGATCACATCGAGCGTCAAGAAATGAATCCGACCATATCTTGTAAAGGATTGGAAGAAATTACCACTCCTCAAACTCTAAAGATAGAAGGACATATCAAGAAGAAAAAGGTTCAAGCAGTGAAAGATCACATCGAGCATCAACAACAAGTTCTCCAACTTTTAAAGGATAACGCCACTTCGGTGCAAAATCAAATGAAACAACAGGTAGAACAACATCATAGAGAAAAATGTTTTGATGTAAGTGATTGGGTATTTTTACTGCTACATCTAACACAAGCTATTTATGAGAAGGAAATGTTGGCAATACTACATGCACTTAAAAAATGGCGACCTTACTGAATGGGAAGACTCTTCAAGGATGAGGATGTGGAAGCATTGTTTTGTCCTATTTATATTATCCAACCAGATTGGATAAATGAAGCAAGGGATGAATGGAAGAAGGACAAAGAAGTATCGCCACTTATTCAAAAGTTGCAAAAGATCCCAATTCAAACAATATTGCCAGAAATTGAAGAGGAAGGAAAAATCATATTGGAACCTGGAGCAGTCACAGAAACAAGAACCCGACAGCTACGAAATCGATCAATTTCACAGTATCTCATCAAGTGGAAGAACTTATCCCATGAAGATTCCACATGGGAGGACAAGGATTTTATACAGAAGCATCAAGAACTACTCAAGCGTTGAGGACAACGCTTTTTGAAGGGGAGGGGCATGTTAGGCCCCTTTACTACTAGTGTAACCCCTTATTGTTATTAGTATAACCCACTTATTATATTGATGTACCCATGTAGTGCCCGTATTGTTACTATTGTGCCCCATAGAAGCCCACTATTGTTATTATTGTGCCCTTACATTATTATTGTTATGTCGGCTCTGATTATGTTATGACCCCTTAGACTCCTATATATAGAAAGGAGGTCTTTTCATTTGTATCATCCAAGAATTGTTCATTTATGTAATGTAAAGGAGGTTGCCCCCTCGAAGAGGCTGAATTCTAAGGCGTTGTTCTATCTTTTCTTGAGCTGGTTTCATAACAGCCTCAAGTCACCAAAATAGAAATATCAACAATCCATGATGCGTGCCCTTAAATGACTCCTCTCCCTTACTTATATAGTTTTCCTTTGGGCTTTCCCTCCTAAATTCAAATTTAAGTAATCTTTCTAATTTCCCTCCAAAACAAACTTTTAATTTAATTATCTAATGTTACTTTATAAGAATGGGTTTTTTACCCCCCTAAGTAACATTAAACAACAATTCCCTTATAATTTAGACTATGACCTACGAGAATTAGATAGGTCACTAAGCCATATTGGGCTTCATTTCGAATGGGACATTACATGATATTTGGGCGTACTCCTTCCTGAGGGTTAACCCAAGTGGTTTAGATAAAATGCTTGTATATTTCATGCTTTATAAATTGTTTCAACTCCTTTCTAGGTGGGAGAAGGTGACTAGGAGCATTTAGGGAGTACTTGAATAGAGGGAGTCGGTCAATGGACTTCATGAGAATCGAGACCCTCGTAAACCAACAACAAGCTTGTCCCAATGGACTAGAAGAGGCAATGTTATTTGAGGAACGATAGGCTAAGTATAGGCATCTGTCTCGCGCCTTTTCCAAGCTCCAAACTTGTTGCAAAAAGAGATCATATTGAATATTTTCTTAAGTTGGGAAGGCTGTCCACCAAACTCTACTAAGATAATATGCAGAGGGAGTTTTCCTATTCCTGATGATGCGATGGAGGAGAAGGGCCTGGACTCGCTTGAATGAGGCGTAGTTAGACTCTAGTCAATAAGGTTCTCAAGCCCTTGAACCATAGAGCACAACAGGTCGAATAATAGGTCCATGAGGATGAGATGTCCTGAAAATGGTGATGGAAACACTCTCTCAAGAAGGGCTAGGGATTCATAGCCCTTGCTAACCTGAGGCTGGAATTCGTCACACTCTACAACAAGGTCCTAAGTACTGTACTCCCAAGTATGTGTGGGTGCTGGCGATCTCAACCTCTTCCCCTTGAAGAAATGTTGGTCGAAGATGGTCTTCTTCATCCCATTGAAGACTGTGACCTTCGTTTTACCCAATTTAAGTGTTAGCTATTGAATATCGCAAAAGAGAGCAACGACATCCAACTATCTCTTTGATCCCTCTGGAGATGAGGCTAAGAGGACCATGTCATCCATAAATAGTAGAAGAGATATCAAAACAATGGTGTAGGAGACATTTGGGTTGGTTGATGTAGCTCAGACAAGTGTTTTAGCCTCATGTGGTGTCAGTGAGGCTAGGAACACGAGCAAAAAATATCTCGAAGCCCAAGTTATTCTTTCAAATGTAAATTTTTTACTTAAATTAATTAATCAATTTTAATTATTTTCCTAAGTTAATAGATTAGTAAACTGATTAATTAATTTGTAATAGTTGAGACATGGTCGATTTTCCTCTAAAGACTTCTAGTAAAGTTTCTATGTGATCCTAACCATTGATTAGATCATTTGAGATCTAGATCTTGGTTGTTGATTTCTCCACGAGAGATGATAAAGGAAATCGATGGGCGGCCTTGGAGATCATTCATTGCAGTGAAGAGGGTGCAATGACAGCGTGGGGTTTGAAACCGACGGGGGTTTCAATAACAGTTGACGCAATAAATATTTCTAGAGCTTTTTTCAACAATATCCTTCCAGTTTTTGAGATATGGAGGAGAAATTCTCCCAGAGTTATTTTGCGGATAGAGAGGCCATACGAGATTGCCAAGAGGAGGGTATACGAGTTGCCAATTTAGCATATCGAGATTTCCAGCTGTAGAGCGAATTGCAAGAAATCAATGCGATTGTTGCAGGAATTCACAGTGCGAATTGTAGGAAATGCCGTGTTA
Source organism: Pinus tabuliformis (assembly GCA_031772625.1). Taxonomy (NCBI): domain Eukaryota; kingdom Viridiplantae; phylum Streptophyta; class Pinopsida; order Pinales; family Pinaceae; genus Pinus; species Pinus tabuliformis. Next base: position 825,406,905 of record CM062805.1, read on the forward strand.
GGTTGCGGAGGGAGGTCGTGAACCTTCTAGGGATTAGATCAAATTGTGGAGGTGAAGAAATATTTTGCCGAAGTTTTACTGGTGTTTGGTAAGCAATGTTGTAATATTTATCAATTGCAGAATTTGCTAAATAACAATAAAACCCTTAGATCTGAAGAACTGGTTTTACCTTTTGGAGTTTTTCCAGGGATGTTTTGTTTGAAAATATTGTGCCCATTTCTTGGTTGGTTTTTTATCAGAGTTTCCACAATTTTTTTTTGGTGAATATTGCAATCATCTTTTTATTCAGTATTTGCAGTAACATAATTTTGCTCAGAATTAAATACATTGGATAATTACTGGTTGATTGCAATAAACAATATTTTTATCGATTTTTTGCAATTTGTCCCTATCTTGGATAGGTCTATGGTGATGGAGAAAATTCTCCAACTCATCAATATAGATCCCAAAAAATGTGGGGGGGGTATACGGTTCAACCCTGTTGAACCCCAATGGTGCTTTGGATAAATTTTGATGCACTATGAAGAATGCAGAGATGACCAATGACGGGCTCATAGAGTAACATAATGGCTATTAGTAGGGTCTTCGATATGCCAATGTCCTCAAGCCTTTGAAACAAGAGTTTATGGGAAACCTAATCAAAAGCTTTTCGAAAGTCTACAAAATAGCATTAGACTCTTGTTGTGCCTTGTGAATGATAGCATAGAGGGTGAAAATGTGATCAATGGTTTGATGAGTTGCCCTGAGTCCTGCCTATCCTCTAGCTCTAAGGCCTTTCACCTGAAGCTCTCTAGAGAGCTTCATATGGACTTATTGCATAGAGATTTGTGAATGTGTGGCCTACCATGATCATTTTGTGGTTGCTGGGATTCATATTTGGAATCGATTTGTGTACCGGGTGAATAATTTGATGTGACCATGTCTGTGATATTCCTAATTAGCTATGGGTAGTTGGAATATTTGATTTTGTTCAATTTTTGCCTTCTATAGTTATTTTTAAATAAAAAGTGAGGAAGGGGGACATAACTCACTTTAGAATAAAAAGTCACTTCCTAGGTAGCACAACATTGTGACTTAAAGGGGAGCCAAGGGGGCCAAAGGGGGACGCAGAAATGGAGCCCACGCAGACACATGGAGAGACTGCAGGAGGGAAGAACACGTGGCAAGAGGAGAAGCACGCAGGAGGAGGTGAGCCTAGGGATTGTGAGAGGCAGAGGTTATAAAATAGAGAGGAGCCCCCCTCATTTTGGATCATTCAGTTATGTGCATTTTGAGCTAGTCGTTTTGACTTCTGAGCTCGCTGGTTGTTTAGCTAGTCGGCAGCATTGTTTAGTGCATTGAGTGTCTCCGTTTGGAGATCTCACCCTTAGCCCCGGGGGATTTCGAGTGCCTGCTCGGGCAAGATATTTCCATTGGTATTTCAGCAGTAGTTTTATCAACATTTCAGCAGTAGTTTCATTAGCATTTTTGGAGGACTGCGCAGTACTTGGAGAGGGATGCAGTTCTTTTTGGTTGTAGTGCTGGATTGGGGTTTTGCAGGTGGATTATGCTGGGAGATTGAGCAGGGGCCCAGCTCTTGTCTCGTTGAAGGATTTTTGGCAGGGTTTCAGGCAGTGTTTCAGGCAGAGTTTAGAGGGGTTTTCTTCATTGGCAGCGCAGGACATTGAGGAACTGCGTAGAACCCCAAGGGGGTGTTTTTCGGGGGTCAGCCATTCCAGGAAAGCTTTCTGGGTTTTTCTGGGTTTCTTGAGTAGAGCTCGAATCCACAGTTTCAACTTTTTCAGAGGGGAGCAGCCGCAAATCATCATTTGTTTCCTAGCAACGACAACAACATAGCACCAACATCCATGCAGAGAGGCCATTCTTGTCATTCTGAGAGTATTTCTTCACTTGCCTTGTGCAAGTCGAGGTGCCATCTGTCTAATCACCTCTTGTACTCATTATATTACTCAGTATAACAAAATGGCTTAGCATTTCTCGCTGCATTTCTTGTGTATCTACTTACATTTCTGGTTTACATTATTATATGCCGTTCCACTGTTATTTTATCACTTCTGGGTTATTATATCATTTGCATATATTTGGTTGGAGTTTTTGCTGGGATTTGAGGAATATTCTGGGTTAGGAATATTACAATGTCAATGGGAAACCACAGTGAGCCACGTGGTTGAAGAGATCAACTAAGTAGTTGCCCAAAGCGTGGAGACCATTCTTGAATAATTCTACCTGAAAACCTCATATGCTGATATTCATTGCCTAAATAGTATCTGCCATCTGGGATATCCCAGTATCAGAATAAGAAACATGAAGACGGTGGAGAAGTAACCTAAATCAAGGGCTGCCCGAGGACATTATAAAGGGTGGTACTATGAGCAAACAAGGAGGTAGGGTTAAGATCAGATGGAAAGGAGGAGTGACATGGGAATACAGTGCACCAAAAGTGTTTCAAAGAAAGTTTGAGGGAAGCACACAGTTTATGTCTCCTGTGTGAGCTTCAAGGGACATTTGCTGTGGTGGAGGAGGCAACGGTAGGATGCTCGAAGACCCAAATATGGTGGGAGATTGTGAGAGAAGGCATTTCAGAGTTGGTGATGAAGTGTTTTACAATCTAAGTCATACCAACCTGGGTTTTGGGGAAAGGGAGACCAAGTGGTTGATGAAGGATCAAGGTTGCATGGAGCAAGAGTGTTTCTGAGAGCAGGAACATCATTTTACAAAAGTCCTTGGGAACAAGGGGAGATTTGTGAGAGAAGGCATTTCAGAGTTGGCGATGAAGTGTTTTACAATCTAAGTCATACCAACCTGGGTTGTGGGGAAAGGGAGACCAAGTGGTTGATGAAGGATCAAGGTTGCATGGAGCAGGAGTGCTTTCGAGAGCAGGAACTTCATTTTACCAAAATCCTCGGGAACAGAGCATCTAATATATATATATAAAATCAAGAAAATGTCAGCTACTTCTAAACATCGACTAAATTACTCGAAGGCTGAATACTATTGTTAACATCTATTAAAAGAATACATTGATTGCACCTTTAGAAAAACTGTTGGAATCTGTGATTAGACCCAATTTTGATTGGATAAGGTGTATTTGGCTTGGTTCACTAACTGATTGGACAATGAATTGGGTGCTGTGAGAGTCTGTCAATTAACTAGCAATGCATTAAGGGCCTAATTTCATGGGTTTGTCCACTTGTTTGGAACTGACTTGGATGATCAAAGTCGACTTAAGCCGCCACGTTTCAAGGGGATTGGTTAGGTTGATCAGTAAATGAGGGTCTTACAGTCCGCTTGCATCACCAACATGGATATTGTGCTGTAGTATGTTTATGATCTCACTCTTGGTCTTGTACAGAGTGGTCTGCCTTCAGAGAGGCTACTAGGCCGTTGCCCTCTAGGAGTTTATGGCTAAAACTGCACTATGAAAAATGAGCATTATAATTATAATTATAATTGAGCACAAGGATCTTGGCTCTTGTTTGTTCTTATCTTGGCTGCAAGGCCTCTGTTCTTGTGTATCCTGCACACAACATGCAACGGACAATGGCAATTAGTAAATACTAAACCCACTATTGGTTAGTTATAAATGTAATTGGTTGTAAATACCCAAAGGACTCTGAGTTGTTTCTTTGTTGTTGAGCCTCAACAGGCAAAATGAATGCCTCTACTGGTTGTCTTCGAAGCTTAAGCTGTTGATGAAGTTCTGAGAGCCAACTTCTCCTTTATGGTTCTCCACTGGACACGGAAAGAGAGTTCTGAGTTACATTGCTTGGTTTCCAAACCAACTACCTCACATACACTATGTATTGTGGAAGGCAACCACAAGAAGTCTGATGGAGATTAACACAGAATTTGATTCAAACTTCCAGTGCAAGGCATTGCTCATCTAGGTAGATAATGTCTGTGTATAGCCTGCTTGTTGAATGTGTAGAACTCAACCCACATAGAATGAACCTTCAATTCTTTGTAAGGTCATCCTTCTCATTAGCAATTAGTAAGTGTGTCAATTTGGTAGCACCTTCTTGGCACATGGAGGATCAATCAATCCTTAATAAACTAGGTAGCTCTGCTTCTAGCATTAATGTGGCTGCTCTGTTTGAATGGTGGTCTGCACAGTTTCTTGACCAGTAAGCAACATAGATATATGCACCAAATGAAGTCTAACAATTCCGTGATTGGAGCCTTGTCTCTTTACCATCAAACCAGTTATCATACTTCTAATTAGTTCCAGCTCCAGCATTCATATATATGTTCTGACAATAAGTTAATATGTATGAAGACCCCCATAGTACAATCAACAAAGTATATGAAAGATCCCCATAGTTCAAGAGAAAACCCAAAGTACAATCAACAAATTGCTAAGAGATAATAAAGTTGGTGCTAGCTTACGTAAAGAGGAAAAAAAGGATGGGCTGAGAATTAACTTGACTACGGAACACACAAGTTGGCTAGGGAGGTCTGATTCAACTCGTTTATTTCCCAGTTGACCAAGCAAAATTAAATCAACTAGAGGGATAATTAATTCGACTAGAGTGGAAAATTGACTAGGGAGAGATGGGAAAATCAGCCAGCAGAGAAATTGCTCAATTAGAGCAACTGCACGGTGTGTGAATGGTTTGTAAAATGCATGGTTAAAGGAATTTGACATAGCAGCATTCAACTCTTTTTTTGGAGAGGCTGTACAATGCTTGTGTAGGTGCAATTCACCCAAATACTGATAAAATTGTAGTCCAGGGGTGGGTACAGTCTCAGCCAGCACTGAATCTTAGCTCATGAAGCAGAAGGGCAGTATGCATGAGAGATACACTTCTCCAGATATACTTGTAACAGTTTTGTTGCCACTACCATTGATCTATCTTAACAAAAGATGGACAACCTGAGTCCTTTGGCAGTTGCAAATCAACAAAAAACTGAGAAATTAAATTCAACCATTACACAGAATACATTCTTAGAATCTTTTTGAAATAAATGGTGTCAAGCAGAGAATCCTTTAGCTTGATGAATGCAGCCATCAATTTGCAGTAACATCAAGCTCCACAGACCAAAATCAAATTGCCTGGTTAATTCAACATAATAGTGAATCAATCATGCCATATGGATTTGTTGAAATGCACAACCATCAATATGTAAGTGTAAATAAAAGACTAAAAGTCCATCACACAATAATAACCTCACACACATCACTGACACCGAGATTTTTACCTGGAAACCCAAATGGGAAAGCCGGCTTCAAATGGGGGCTCAGTTCTTCGTTCTGGCAATCTCAAGTTACATTGCTTTCATGGCTTTCTATGCCTAATCCACTCTTGGCAAAATCACTTCCCATTTCTCAACCTTCTCTCCTAGTCATTTTTCTTATTCCATTTAATGCTCTATTTTTATCTCTCTTTTTCTTTGTTTTTTTTTTGTCTTATTCATCTTTACATTTAAAATTCCTTTTACATTGTCTAGTCAACCTTCATGAATTACCAACCTTCATGAACCCATTTGTCGGTTCAGATCCATTTCAGATCATAGGCACTCATCTATAAATAAGTGAACAATATGATGAAAATGTTATGGCATGCAATTTTGCACTCTATGCTATAACACTATCTCTAGACATCAATGGCTTCTTTTGGGTATGTTCTTTACTTTCAAAGATTGTAATGATAAAATTGCACGAAATAACATTAAAATATCACATGCATGTCATATGGAAAAATTGCTAAATATAGCAACATCATAATTTCCTCCATGATAATACCCAACCAGTGGGATATTTAGATGGAGCTGCTGCAAATGGACTATGCGGTTGTGGGGCCATCATCTCCACTAGTCCCTCCATGGCCTATCATTTCCACTGGTCTGGTGGTATAGCGCTATGGGGGGTTCTCTGTTGTGCTAGCTGGCTTGCACTTGAGGATATCACGGTGGTAGGGGATTCGAAGATAGTGATTGAATGGGCTACTGGTAGGGCATCTCTGCAGGCGTCTACTCTCCTCCATTGGATGTAACAAGTCGATGTGTTAAAGGCCTCTTTGCATCCATCCATTTCTAAAATATCTACCGGGAGCAGAACACCCCTGCAGATAGGCTCTCTAAAAGAGGATACTATGCGTCTATCGGGAGGATTTTGTACAAGCTGCATATCAATGGCACCATTCTCAGTGGTGGATCATTCCCTTACTAGCAGCTCAGGCTTTTGAATGCTTTTCTCCTTCAAGTTATTTATGGTGGCAGTCTGACTTTTTCACTAGACAGTAAGGCGTTTGTCTATGACACATCCTTTTTTTGTAATTGCCAGATTTTTAGTTTTTTTCCTGCCTGATGGCACACTTAGGAGTGATCTGGTTATATGCTGTGTTTCTTTTTCTGCTGGAATGATTTTGCAGGTCAATGTTGTAGATGTAACACTCTTTTGTTTTCAATAAAAGATTGTTGTTTTTTCCTTTGGAAAAAAAAGGACAGAGACATGAGAATGTACTTGTAATGGAGTAAATTAGGTCATATGGGTCTACTTCAAAAAGGGAAAAGCAAAACATGGAAGCCTGCTGGAATATTATTGGAAATAACTTAATAAGTACTTGTCCATTTAACCATTAATATATGCAGCCTGCTGTTTTGTAGGGCTGAAACTACCACCATATCAATTTTGATATGCACGTCTCTGGGATTTGATTGCAACAAGGCTGATGAATTGGCACAAAAGATGAGAAAGGCAATAGAACACAATCATTGTACTTCAACACTATAGTAGACAAGCATTTGATGTAGTAAAATGCCTGGAGATCAGTGGTTTATTGAACCAAAAATAAGCCGCGATTTTTTAAGGAAAAATACATTGAGAAAAAACCATGAGACACAAAATTCAGGCTAATTCAGGATTCGGCCTTTGGTCTTGATTTATAGTATTTGAGGCTTTATTTGCTAGTTTCAATGCTCAATTTAGGGTCAGGGTTTCATAGTTTGCCTTTAGGGTTTTCATTTGTTCTTTAATGTCAAAAAATCACTTGTTTCTAGCTGGTAAATTGTCTGGTAGTTGTTGAAATGTCTGAAAGTCAGGAAACATTTCAGGATCATGCTGAATTTTTTTGGAAAATCTTGGATAAGGCATGGATGTTTCAGTGCTGTTTCCAAGCTGCAACTCCTCTGTTTCAGATTCTAGAAAGGGGAACAATGTATCTTCCTTTTCCCAGATGTTCTCAATAACTTGGTTCAAACTGGTTTGAACTAGCCAGTGCAGTCTAGTTGAATGGGTTTTGATAACATTGTCTGTAACATATGTGTTGGTCAATTGGTTGTGCTTCAATTGAACAATGTATTGCATGAAAACCAAATTGTGCAACTGTTGTTGTTCAAAATTATTTCGTTTCTTTGTGTGAATGTGCTGAAACACACTCTAGTGGTGCTCACAAGTCATCCCTAGAAGCACTATTTGTCTGGCTGAGGATTATCCTTGCAATCCTTTGCCACTGGGTAAAGGAATCCAAATTGGTTCCATTAATAAGCTGCTGCCATAAGTTGAGGTTTGAACAAATTGTAAATTTCAGATTTAGAATTTTAGGTTTTGGATCGCGTTATTAAATATGTAACATTAGTGCTAGTGGTTGTCCTCTAGGTGCACCTCTCAAGGTAGAGTCCACATCATAAGTGTTATGTTCCAAACGTGGAATTTGGAAGCAATTTTTTTTGAAAAGTGGAAAACACTAACAGTAACAAAATAGTAACACAACAGCAGAAACGGTTGGACTAACAACAGTGGATTCATTAGTAGCAACAGACAATCCAATGCTTACCAACAGTGTCTGATAGCAGATTCAATAGCGTTAATAACAGGTGGAAAACACATTGGCAGCTACTAACAATAATCAAATGCTCCCAAAAATAGTCAACACAAATCTGAACATATCTTGTGAAGGTGTTATGCCAACTCAGGCAGTATGGACTCTGGCCTTAGCCCAAAAGGTCTCTTACAGGCTATCTGTGATAGCACATTTCCCAAAAAAGCCCCCCTTTAAAGCCTAAAGGCCTTTAGAGCAAAAAAATCATCCTTTTTCTTTAACTAGGCGAATTGATGTAATTAAACTACTTGGCATAATCAATCTTACTGACTGACTGATCCTTGTCATTAATTCTCTTTTTAAAATTAAACTGTCAGATGTAATTGCTACTACTGACGACCTACATACTGGCTGACTTGTCTTTTTAATGACTGATTTTTTCTCTCTGAGCACCACAATTAATGCTGATGCTAAATATCCTTGATTACTGCAACAAATCCCCAAAACAATTGTAGTGCTAGGTGTTGTATGATATCAGGGTCTTCCCATGTTGCTGCTTCTGCTGGTTGATCCTTCCATTGGGTACTATGTTGGTACTCTGTACCCCAATCCTTTTCCCTGGTGGCTAAAATGTTTTCTAGAGCCATGATAGCATAGCCTTCTCATCTAGAGTTGGCAAGGCATTTGAAGTTTTGGCATTTTTCCTGACTACCTTCTTAGCTTGAGACATGGAAAGTATGGTGCACTTGAGTTCCTGCTGGTAGCACTAGAGTGTATGCAACCCTTCCCACTCATGCCTGTTGAAGGAAATGTAACTAGGTTCGGTCTTCATAAATGTACTTTTGATATTTGTATTTATTCAAGAAAAGAAATATTATTTTTATAATATATATCAATGAGTTTCTTGCTCATTGAAAATAGGTCTAGCACATGATAGCATAGCCTTCTCATCTAGAGTTGGCAAGGCATTTGAATTTTGAAGTTTTGGCATTTTTCCTGACTACCTTCTTAGCTTGAGACATGGAAAGTATGGTGCACTTGAGTTCCTGCTGGTAGCTCTAGAGTGTGTGCAACCCTTCCCACTCATGCCTGTTGAAGGAAATGTAACTAGGTTCGGTCTTCATAAATGTACTTTTGATATTTGTATTTATTCAAGAAAAGAAATATTATTTTTATAATATATGTCAATGAGTTTCTTGCTCATTGAAATAGGTCTAGCACATGTTAACGTGCTATAGGTAAGTCAAATGGTCAAAAGAAAACGTTGAAGACCTTAAGGGCATGTTACTCCATGTATATGTTTGTATAAGAGTCAAAGGATAACCCTCCAAGAAAAGTCAAGTCTCCTCCAAGAATGTGACACCACCAAAGAAGCCATCCGAAAACAAAGATAGCAAGTTGGCCTGCAAACAGTCTTCAAGTCTGCCTTCTAGTCGGCCTAAAAGGAGGGACAGTCCTCTATATATAGGGGCTGCCCACTCCACTATAACGAAAAGAATTCTCTCTGAAATCAGCGAAGGTAGAAGGTCAGAAAAAGGATTGTTGAAGGACGAAAGAAGAGTCTCCAAGGGCAGCGAAGAAGGAGAGACCTAAACCGAAGTTGCAGGGACTGTTTTTAGGGTGAAAAACAGTCACACGTGTGAGAAATAGAGGACAATCTGCAGTCACTACAGCAGTAAGATAACAGTCATATATATCTCATGGTTTGGGCTAGTATCCTAGGCCTATAAGGCCTTCTACTCAAGCGAAGAAGAGAGTCTCTCAAGTGAAGGAGAAAGGAACCAAAGTATAGGGGAAACCTCCCACACGTGCGAGAATCTAGGGCTGCTGTACAGTCACTTCAGTCTACACCTACATCTCAAGAAGGATCTCATTTGGTTGAAAGAAGGAAGGTGTCCACACAAGTGAAGGATATCTCTAAAGAGAAGCATCTCATCTAGAGCTCACATAAACAAGGTCTAACAACAGTTGAAAGAAGGATGAAGTGCCGAGTAACGAAGTGCCGGGGAACAAAGTGCAGAAGGAGGAAGGACTTGCCTTGTGCTTGGAGGACATTCTAGTCAAGGGTCTAGAGTTTGGCATTGATCAATAAGAAGCTTCAATAAGAGAAACTAACTAAAGGGTTTTTCTCTCAAGAGAAGAGAGGTTTTGGCCCTGGCAGAGAGCCAACATCTTGTGTTCTTGTTCTTATCTTTTTGGTAGCAGTTTGATGAAGTACACACATATGCATTACTAATAAGAAGAAGAAGATTAAGCTAACAAGAAAAATTATAAAGACTTCACAAATTGTTATCAAGTCAAGAAGAATCACACTACCCTTAAAGTGCCATACAATGCCAATATCTTTTAAGGCCTACAGTATCCAGTCCCAAGCATCTCTGCTCCTTTTCCTTAAAGAGACTTTTTCTTATAAGGTTGTCACTTCGAAAAACCCCAATCACCTACCTCAAATTTCCTTTCACTTTTGTGCTGCCTCTTGAAGTTTCATCCCAGCTTAGGCCATTGTGAGTTTCTTCTCTAATCGTTTCAATATCTGTTGGTTTTTTTCAAGGAAATATGGACAACTGACACTTGGGGTGGCTTCCACAGACAGATTAACCAATGGAGGATCATAACTGTGCAGGGTCTTGAATAGTGACATGCCAGTAGCTGTATGATATGCTGTATTGTACCAATTTTCTGCCAGATGCAATCATTTTGGCAATGAAGTTTGCAGATCTGCAACATTATTCCTCAAGTACCATTCTAAACATTTGTTGACACTTTTTATTTGTCCATGTGTTTGAGGATGATGACTGGTACTTATTGCTAATGTGGTACCAGGATGCTTAAACAACTCCCAAAAATTACACTTAAATATGGAGTTCAACCACTAACAATTTTCTTTGGAAGTCCGTTCAATCTATAAATATGTTGCATAAATAGTTCAAATCTATAAATATGTTCCATTGTTCTAGGCTGACAATGGAAGCCATTCTGATGTATTTCCATTTCTGGTTGCATATGAGCAGGGGCTGCAATAGACCTGGACATCTCACATTCTCTGTTTTATTTCTTTTGGAAAGTTTCACAAGTAGCCATAAAGTTTTTCACATTGTCAGCCTCATGCAAGTTTTTTCCTATGTTGTAATAGGTCTGAAAGTAAGCAATGCGACCAGCAGCAGGTGAGGAACATCATTTTTCTAGTACCTCTTTGCTAAACAATTTCTCCATCTCAAGAAAGGATTGAATGAGGCCTCTATGTTAATGTATCCATCCACTTCATGTTCTATCCTAGAACCATGTGGAAAGCATCCTGCATCAACATCATCATGCAAAGGATCTAGTTACCCATTAGTCAAATATCCTTTACAAATGGATCTAATCACCTGCTAGCCAAATACCTTTTGGCGATATGGTTAGGTACCCCTTGAGTGGAGTCTCGTGTCACCAACTATCCAAGTTGTCAGTTGGAACCAAGTCAGTATTCCTGACCAATGGCAAAACCATGGGCCAATTTACCATTCCCTCATGTCATCACATGATACATGAATGGTAAAACACTTGCTCGATACTATGGGGTACTCACTCTACCCATTAGCCAAGTAACCCTTGGCAATATGGTTAGGACCTTCTAACCGAGGGAGTACTTCGGGCCTTGATGCTCTGTGGCCAATCTCCCTAGCCACATTACATGGCTCCTGGTCAATACCCATGACCTAGGAGGAATATCTGCCCTTGATGCTACAACATCAACATTCCCTCTAACAGGGAAGCATTTTAGTCACTCCAAGCTTGTCCCTGAAGTAAACAAACTTCATCTGGACAGAGGCTTTGTGCGAATGTCAGCGACCTGCTCATCTGTAGAAACGTATTGGATGCTAATTTTAGGGCTATATTGTTCTATGCTATAGATAATCACATTTTTAAACTTTTTCAACAATTTACGTTACATTCACCCCCTGTCATTATAAGTAACTATATGGAGAGAACAATAACATCAACAATGCAGTGGAACAGTAAGGAACATTAGAAGAAAAACATACGCAATAGAGACACCAGTATTTAGGTCGGAGACACCTCTCAAGGGGGAAAACCCAACCAAATTCTTCTTAGATATTCATCAAATGTTCAGCTGAGATACAAAGTACGATAAGCATGAGACACATCTTTTAACATCCAATACATTAGGCCTCCTAGGTCAATCCAAGATTATACAAGATGGCAGCAAACAAGTGTATTAAAGAGGCATACACAGGCCTCCATATCACTGTCACAAGTAGCACATATATCTGTCAAGTATTCTTGATATCATTGTCATAAGGACATTGCCACACACCAGTCATAAGAGCACAACATACATCACTGTCACTGTCATACTGCATACATCATTGTCACTGTCATAGAAGTTCTGCCATGCAGGGATACTGCCACACAACTTAGTCATAAGGACATTGCCATTAGAACACTGCCACACATCTCTGTCATAAATACACTGCCATATATTACTGATATAAGAACAATAGCCACTGCCCAAACATCAGTCATATACATTACTGTCATAGGGACACTGCTGCCATAAGGATACTGCTATATATTATAGTTATACGAACATTGCCATACATCACTCGTCATAGGTACATTGTCATAAGTCACTGTCATACAAACTCTACCATACTGCCATACATCATGTGACTGACATAAGAACACTGCCTTTCATCATTGTCATATGTTATTGTCATAGGGACACTGCCTTACATCATAGTCCTTCACAAGGAACTGAACCAAGGACGTTATGATTTAGCCCTGAAATGCTTCTTGACTTTTGTGCATACACCTGAGGATTTCGGCCCCTGGTTAGGGCTTCCTGCAGCTGTCACAATGGCCCTAATTCAGGGCTCTAAACTTCCTCAGAAACTGTGCTGATCATCCTCCTTTGAGCCCTCATGCCTGTTTACAAGTTTGTTCCTTGAAAACGTGACACAAATTCAAATTTGCTTTTAAATATATTTAACAAATGCCTTAATGATTGCTCGCCCAAATAAATGTGACATTAAATAATAATAAGAGGAGAGGCAAATAACAATTTCCTTTACCCAAATTAAATTCTCTTTGGGGCAATATGTGTTTCTCTCAGGGGAATTCATCGCATAGCTGTCACAAATTTCAACACTCCCTCTCAGCCAGGGAGGAATTTCCGGCTGCACCATGTGTATCGTCTCGTCGGGTCTCATCTTGTCTCATCTCCAGCTCATCTCTGCTGAACAGTGACGTCCCGATCCAAAGAAGAATCATCATAAGACATGAGTAAGGCAGGCATATATAGTATTTATTATCATTTGTATCATGCCATTTTTTAATCACTTAAATTGGAACAAATACATCTCTGATGAGTGTCGTATGATGAAGTGCTATTTTAATGACAAGATATAATAGGATACAGATATGAGAAACAGAGAGAGTATTTTATCATTTATGTCATGCCATGAAATTTTTCAATCACTAACATTGGAATAAATAACGATGAGTGTCATATGATGAAGTGCTATTTGAGTGATAGGATATGATAGCATAAAGATTTGAGAAAGGGGCAGATAATATTGTATCATTATGTCATACCATGGAATTTTTCAATACTGACAGTAGAGCAAATACATATATGATGTCATATGAAGTTCTCAAAGAAAAAAGGTCTTATATTATCATTTTAGAAATATTGCATTTTTTTCCAGCCAAGCCAACAGATCAAAATGCTGACAATTATGCTGCCCCAAGATGACAAGTTGCAAAGGCCAAATAGCCCTGACTTATATCATATATGTACAACTTTCTGCCCCTTGCAGAAATGATGTTCTGTGACAGACATAACCTTGATGACCACTATATTAAAAATGGCCATCAAAACATGACATAAAATATACAAAAAAACTTCTGAAAATTTAAATTTTAGAGGCTAATACATATGTAGATCAAGTACAGTACAGGATCTTTTCAACCAGCAGGATGATGTTTGTATATGGGGCTTTCTGCTCATCACAATTGATTTTGAGAACCTGCATAATGCCTAGGTGGTATGAACTGAATATTTAGCGTTGACTTTGCCTTTGATATTTTCCAGTAGTGCTCCCCTTTTCATCAAGCCTTCTTTAATCTCGAGTTGTTTATTCAAGTTTTATTGTGACTGGCAGGTTGTTAAAGAGGGGGAAGAACCGGACAAGTTCTGGGCAAATTTTGTTAATGGTTGAGTTCCTCTGCATGTACCATGGTTGTCTAGGCAAGTGCAGTAAATGAATGAAAAGGTTATTAGAATAGGTTTTTTCCCAGTGTAGTTGCATCTGATTGGAAGGTTCCACGTAATCTCTATCTCATGGTAAGCTTTTGGTCTCTATGCAAGCTGATGTTGCCTTTTTTTCCCTTCCCATTCCTTTGATTTCATCCTTTATTATTGCATGTGTGTCTGAAGTTGGATGTCATATGGGTTCCCTCATCATTAGTATAGTGTTATGTACTTAACAATTTTTCCTTCACTTGACGTGTGCTATTTAACCTAAACTTGCAGCAGGACTCTATTGCGAAAGTGATTTTGGTGTATATTACAGGCAGTTGCCAACTGGAAAGCAGTTGTGGTGACAATTTTTAGTGATGCTGTTGCTTCATCAGTATGAACGCTTACAGATACAGCTCAGTTTCTAGAAGGAGATCATTTCAACACCTAAGGTGTTCTTTCAGGGTTTTCCTTTGTACTTACATTTGCAAAAAGAGAAGCGAATGAATCCTAGTTTCCATCGTTATTCCAAAAAGGAAATGTATCTCCAAACGGCTCAGCTTCTAAATTTCTTATGGTTACATGGAGGCACTAGGAAATTGGCAAAGGGTTGCAACCCGACAATTGACATGAGTTGTTACTGGGAAACTACTGCATTTTTTTTTGTCCCTTTATTGATTCTTTGAAAGTTGTCCCTGTTCTAGGTGAACTTGATAAATTATATGCACTCAGTTTCATGGTGGCATTTGGAACTATGCTTAGATTGTGCTCCAAATCTAACAGAAAGATGAAGGCAGTTCTTGGAAAGGAACCTTCCATTTAGAATGCTCTCAATATTTTTCCTCAAGTCGTCCATCTGTTTTCTGTTTCTCTCAGTAAGTCTTCATCATAGCTTAAAGTTTTTTTTGGCCAGGCCTTTTCCAGGTTCTTATGATTACATTTTTCTTTTTCATAAGCAATTTTGTTTTGCGCAGACTATATTTCTTTAGTCTATATAGAGTTGCCTTCATTCTTCCACCTTTGATGCTACTTTGAGGCCTCCTGATGTTTATATGATTCAGTCTTATATAGCAAACCCTGATATACTCCATTTCAATGAAAAATTCCATTTTCAAGATCTTGTGGTTTCTGTGGTTTCATAAAGTTTTATTCCAGAGTTTTGCTTAATTGCGCATAACTTAGATAAATATTGTCAGCTGCATATCCTTTCTTCTATTGTCTGAGTTATATGAACTAGAGCCACATAGAGTTCCTTCATTCTTCCACCTTTGATGCTACTTTGAGGCCTCCTGATGTTTATATGATTCAGTCTTATATAGCAAACCCTGATATACTCCATTTCAACCTTTTCCCTTCTTGAAAAATTCCATTTTCAAGATCTTGTGGTTTCAAGGGTTTGTGGTTTCATGGGTGTGTGCTTTGTGGTTGTTTGGGTTTAAAGTTTTATTCCAGAGTTTTGCTTAATTGTTCTTAAACATATCCCCACTATCAAATTGCATAACTTAGATAAATATTGTCAGCAAATTTTGTTTAGGTTTGCATATCCTGCAATTCCTGTTTCTAAACAAATTGTCTGAGTTATGGGGACAACCTTTGGTTTGAACTAGAGCCACATGAAGATATTACGAAGGGTTGTAAATGTTATGAACAAAGTTCATATATACAGCAGAATACTCAGAAGATCTGAAATATATAAATATTCATGATGGGGATAAATATATTTATATAAGAATGTGCAAAAGATATGAGATGATGGAATTGTCACAAATGAGGGCCTGTTTATATACCTCGTCAGGTGCCCTTTTATGAATGGTCATGTCTTTAGATACATTCCTCTTCTATACTAATCACTAATTAATCATTATATATATGATAAATATTGTCAGCAAATTTTGTTTAGGTTTGCATATCCTGCAATTCCTGTTTCTAAACAAATTGTCTGAGTTATGGGGACAACCTTTGGTTTGAACTAGAGCCACATGAAGATATTATGAAGGGTTGTAAATGTTATGAACAAAGTTCATATATACAGCAGAATACTCAGAAGATCTGAAATATATAAATATTCATGATGGGATAAATATATTTATATAAGAATGTACAAAAGATATGAGATGATGGAATTGTCACAAATGAGGGCCTGTTTATATACCTCGTCAGGTGCCCTTTTATGAATGGTCATGTCTTTAGATACATGCCTCTTCTATACTAATCACTAATTAATCATTATATATATATATATAATGTTTGCATGGCTTTTCCATGTCGAAGAGACTTATGGCCATCCTGTGTACTCGTGACTTTCTAAGTCAGCTTTATGTTGAAAACAACACATAAAACTTTACATTCTAATGAGTGGATTTTATAAACTTCACCACAAGCAGCATTGAGGATCGTTTGCCAACATAGTAAGAAATGCTATGTTTCATGATATCAACTATCATATTGCTATGTTTCATCATATTCAGCACAGGAAATTTTATTGCAATCAACTATCGTATATCCACTCAATCTACTGTGAGGAGGCTTCTTCAGTGGACATTTGGTATTGAAAAGCTCCCACTGTATATTTGATCAGAAAAAATTCGGATCGATGGGATACTGTGGATCATAAGTATTATAATGTTTGTCTCAATTCATTGTTATCACTATCTGTTGCTTCTATCTTGCTTCTCTAATGTGAGCACTTCAACATTTAATGGATTTTTTAGTTTTACAATCGATGCGATAAATAACATCTACTTTACTTGAAAAAGGTGATTTTTTTCAAAGATTTTTTTCCTGTTGTGTGTGTACTTTTGAAATTCAATATTGCTTGTCACAGATTGCTTGTGTTTTTATGGAAATTTTAGAAGCATGGGGATTTTTAGGCAATTGATTTAGTTCAACTGTTCTCTTGAAATCTGTACAGTACTAGGAATAGGTGGGGAAGGTTAGCATCCGATGTTCTGTCCAAGTATGGAGCATTAAATCAGATATCCTTGAATTTGTACCCATTTTTGGGTGTAGTGCGCCTCACTTTGCCATGTTCATGATTTCATAGTCTGGCACACCAGTCCATTTGTATTGGCATATTTCACTCTACAGCTTGATGTAAAACTAGGAAGAACATAATATTTGTGTCTGTTTTGAATAATAATTGAAACGAATATGGCTCTTTATTGCAAGTTAGATTGATTAATAGTTAGAGCATATCTTCATTATAACAATCCCATTAGAATAGCATGTTGAACCATGGTTGTTACTGATGCCAACCCAAGTAGTAGCCAGAAGAAGCCCCACCTTCAATGTCAAAAAAGACAAGACAAATCAAGATTCTTTGGCTCAAGATCATCTTCATCTAATTCTTCTCGTTATGCTGATTCCAATAATAGGTGGTATGCCTCGTAATTTATCACAGTTCGAGGAGTTATGACTCCTTAAAGTTTGAAACCCCATTTTGTGGTCAAGAAGCCCTAAAGGAAATTTTTGTTCATTCAAGAACATTAAATTAAAATCGGCTTATCCTAGTCTACTCAAAAGTCAAAAAAGGGGATTTTATCAATGACAAAATAACTAAAAATTGAATTAAAGTTTGCCAAAATCATTGAATTGATACATCTCTGCGATTAGCTTGAGGCCCTTGCGGAGTTTAGCAATCTTTTGTGGAGGCCGAGATTTTTGAGCTTACAAGTTTATCTTTTGATTTGTTTTCGTGGGTGGTCTTGTCTAAGGTTTTCAAACCTCTTAGGGCACAAATTGTTGGCATATGGTTGAGACTTATTTTCACCTTCCATGACAGTTTTGGAGCAGAACATTGGTGAGTCATTTCTCTGAGCCTATTTGAGACCATGATTAAGATTTTTTGCGGACTGTTGGAGGCTTTCTGTGGTTGAACAAGTTTTTGATCCAAGACAATCTGTGCACTGATTCAAGATCCCTCTCTTCATATTTGGTGGACCATTTAAGGCGAGTCATGACTGTCATCTTTGTGTTAGATTTGAGGATCATTTTGTGACAAGACCGAGGCATTTTTGTTGGGTTTCCTGTGCAAATTTCGATCATCCGTTGAATGTTCTAAGGCTTGATCTAAGGTCATTAAAGTCTGTTTTTGAGGTTCTTTTGTAGCAGATCAGAGCATTTGATCCTGAAGTATATTGCAAGACAAATAATCCTAGAGCCAAACCCCTCTAAGGCCTCTTCTCGGTGGCTGAGATCTTACATATGGCAAGATCAATGATCATCTAATCTCCTTGACAATCCGTGGCATCTTAAGGTTCAGATCAGAGGTAACCTGACAAGTAATTTGTTCCGATCTCCCTTGACTAATTCAAGGTAAACTATTGGTAAAAGTTCATTGTATCTGGAAGGTATTCAAGGTATTAAGGTTAATCGAGGGTTTGCAAAGTATTGTTTCTAAGGCATTGCTGAGGTACATTCAATTTGTTGAGGCCAGATCTATGGAACTGATAAATTAAAGTGATCTAAAATTTCGTAATTTCGTGTGGGATCAAGACTTGTCTCAAGGAAATCTAACCTCATATTTACATGGTACAAGTCTGGGGTTGTATTTGTTGAAGAATGTAACTAGGTTCGATCTTCATAATTGTACGTGAAGTCAAAATGTAATATATTTGTCAAAAGAAAGCAAAGAATTTTATTATATTTTAATTGACTTGTTAAAGCATGGGTTTCATGCTTGGGTCAAATGTATAGGTCAAGCTTCCATTAAAGGCTTTAGGATTGCTAGTTTGAGTCAAGGCTATATTATCATGTTAAAACTGTTCCATTAAAGTTTCCTTGATATTGTTATATAAATAAATAAATAAAGTAGTAGTTATTAGGGAAAGGGCATGATCTATTCATCTAGAGGCACCCAAGGCAATATAAAGCGAGGGGCCTCCCACCAATTGTAATCATCTCCTTTCTTTTAATAATAAAAAATATGAATTTGTTGAGTATTTGAATGCGTTTGTGCCATTTGGTATCAGAGCAGTTTGTTATTGGTTTGGAGCTACGTAGTCTGGTTTCATTTCTGTCATAGTCTGTCGCTGTGGTCGACGTCCCTGTCATCCGCCACTCTTTTCGTTTGT
The DNA here is from genome assembly GCA_031772625.1 of Pinus tabuliformis. NCBI lineage: Eukaryota > Viridiplantae > Streptophyta > Pinopsida > Pinales > Pinaceae > Pinus > Pinus tabuliformis. Next base: position 825,425,981 of record CM062805.1, read on the forward strand.
ATTGTGTCTCGGCGCCCGCCCGCCATCCCACGACCACCTTACTGTTTTTGCTTGTCGCAACACTGCACAGTGAAAACGAACCCTGATTTGTCGCCCATTTTGCCGCCTTCTATCTCGTCCATTTTGCTGCCTTCTATCCAGCGGATGTGAATCGCCACCTCCATTTGCGTTGACCGCCTGTCTTCATTCAATCCGTTTGGTTATTCAAATTGTGCCCTTTTATTATATAGTGAATATATTTAAACTTTAATTAATTTATTATTATATAGTTTATAACTATATAATTTATTTAAATTTAAAACTTATTATTTAAAAAAATTAAAAAAATCCTTAGGTTCAAATTAAGGAAGAAAGTTATGCTGGCTGACAAATATACATTTCCACAAACCCGTTCAATGTCGTCGACGACAATGACCGATTTCAGCAAAAAATTGATTGATCTTGAGAAAGATTATTAGCCACTTAGATGATTTTAACCAAATATTAATTGATTTCAAGAGTAAGGTTACCAGACATTCCGACGATATCAAGAAGCTTTAGGATACGACAAATTGGATAGAACATCAGCTTGGGCAGAACCATATCAAATCTGAAATAAATCATAATCAGAGAATGACAATGCTGTACATTTTGTGTGACAGGATGAAGGTTACACTCGAACAACTACTACAAGATGGTGGAGTTAAATCAACAACACAATTCATCAAATTCAACAAATTCTCATGAAAAACAGTGTCCAAATTGAGCTACCCAAATTCGATGGTAACGAAAAATGCAGTGTTGCGTGGTTGAATAAAGCAGAAGAATCTTTCAAGATTTATGATATTAATAATGATGATGAATAGATTAGGCACACTTCCATGAAAATGGAAGGCGGAGCATATAATTGGGATATGTGGTGGAAGAAGACCACACTCGCTATCAATTGGAGAAAATTTAAGAATGCATTATTTAAAAGATTCCAAGGTGTAAAAGAAGAAGAGTTCTTTTCAACACTCATCAGATTGCGACAAAAAGGAAATGTGGATGAATACACTCGAGAATGGGAGACCTTAGCGACACGAGTACTTGGGTTATCAAAATCTCGTCTAATTCAATCATACATCTCTGGACTTAAAACTCATCTACAAGTAGAACTCACGCTTCATGACATTACGTAAATAGAAGTAGCAAGACAAAAAGAAAAAGCTGCCGAAAAGAAATTTGAACATATACTATGGTAAAAACTAGAAAAAAGTATATTCGAGACGAAGAATGCCCCAGTTTGTGAATACAGACAATACAAGATATGTTCCACCACATCTTCTTGAAGGTGAAAAATCCAACGTGGAAATGCAAAGGATAAAAGAAGGCAAGTGCAAATGCTGTGGCGAGAAGTGGCACACTAAACATAGGTGTGCTAAAGGAAATGAATCAAAGAACCTATATAAGTGTGAAGCAACTAATGGTTCAAACAATGATGAATTAGACATAGAAGGAATAGAAGATGCCCCTGAATTCTCTCCAGAATTAGATGACAACGGTATTCCGCAAGTGTCACCATCAGCTATGATAGGTATATCACAACCCTAGACTTTAAAATTAAAAGAACATATAAAGAAGAACAACGTAGTGTTCTCATCGACTCTGGTAGCACCCATAATTTTTTAGATGCTACCGTGGCAAAGAGACTTAACATTTTCTCATTCCCCTTGCCCAACATGAAGGTGATGGTAACCAATGGTAAGAAGATTGAAAAGGTAGGGAAATGCCATAAGGTCAAATTGTAGAATCAAGACTTTAATTTAGAATCCCCGTTCTTCACTGTACCATTAGGAGTAGGTGTGGTCTTTAGATATCCAATGGCTACGAACCCTAGGCACTTACTCTGCCAACCATCAAGAGCAATTCATAAGCTTTAACTAGGAAGGGTAGAGGTACAAGTTATACAGATTCCAACCACTAGAGAATCAAATCGCGTCGTCATCCCAAATGATGAAGATGACTCGAAAAGGAGCACCAACTTATGTAGTACAATGTCACCAATTAGAAATGTTATCTGCAAACATGATCAACGAAGAGTCGTAAGAAGTACAAGAGCTAATTCAGAAGCATGAGAAAGTATTCCAAGAGCTTCCCATGAAAATGCCTCCTAATAGGGAAATCAAGCATACAATAGAAATCAAAGCAAGATTAGACCCCGTCAACATCAAGTCGTATCGATATCCACATCACCATAACACTGGAATTGAGAGATTAATCCAAGACCTTTTAAAATGTGGGATCATTTCGAAAAGTAGGAGTCTATACACTGCTCTAGTGGTATTGGTAAGGAAGAAGGATGGATCATTCAGGGTATGCATTGATTATAGAGGATTAAATAAAATAACGATTAAAAACAAATTCCCAATTCCTTTTATCGACGAAATGTTGGATGAACTACATGGCACAAAATACTTCTCAAAATTGGACTTAAGGTCGGGTTATTATCAAATCTAAATTAGGTTGGAAGACATACCTAAAACTGTGTTCATAAGCTAAAACTGCGTTCATAGAGGATTAAATAACACTGCGTTCATAGAGGATTAAATAAAATAACGATTAAAAACAAATTCCCAATTCCCTTTATCGACGAAATGTTGGATGAACTACATGGTACAAAATACTTCTCAAAATTGGACTCAAGGTCGGGTTATTATCAAGTCTGAATTAAGTTGGAAGACATACCTAAAACTGTGTTCTGAACACATGAAGGTCACTACGAATTTAAAGTAATGCCCTTTGGGTTAACCAATACACCAACAACAATCCAAGCCACTATGAATGAGTTATTCTGTCAATATCTTAGGAAGTTTGTATTAGTATTCTTTGATGATATTTTAATTTACAGTAAAACTTGGAAGGAGCACCTACAACATCTGGATAGAGTTCTTACACCACTGAAAGAGCATCAATTCTACGCCAAGAAATCCAAATGCACATTTAGGAAAGAAGAAGTAGAATATCTTGGACACATAATATCCCATGAAGGAGTGAAAGTGGGACCTAATAAAACCAAAGCTATAAGGGAATGGACCAAACCAGTTAGTATATCCAAGCTAAGAGGGTTCTTATTACCGAAGATTTATTAAAAACTATGTGCATATAACTGCACCTCTAACAAACCTTTTAAAGAAGAATTCATTTCAATGGAATGAGAAAGTAGGAAGGTGTTTTGAAGAATTGAAGAAAGTTATGTCTAACACCCCGGTATTGGCAACTCCAGATTTCTTTAAACCATTTATCATTGAGTGTGATGCTACCCGGTTCGGTATAGGTGCAGTGTTAATGCAAGGAGGACATTCAATAGCTTTTGAAGGCATGAAGCTCAATAAACGAGAACGGCTTAAGTCCACATACAACAAGGAAATGCCCACTATTATGCATGCACTGGCCAATTGGAGACAATATCTTTTGGGAAGTAAGTTCTCCATTCAAACATACCATAACAGTTTCCAACACCTCCTTCAACAAAAAACACTTTCCGAAGAACAACAAAAATGGATTGAAAAAATTGTTGCCTTTGACATGGAGATACTACATAAAAGGGGAAAGGACAATGTAGTAGTAGATGCGCTGTGTAGGAAGGGCAAAGAATCAACATTACTTGCAGTCTCGCTTCTTGTTTCTGAATGGCTTAATGAGATTCAAAGTGAGTATGCCAAGGATCTAGAAATAACTGCGATAATCAATAACCTTCCAGACAATCCAAAATTTGAATAAAAGAATGATATTATATGGTACAAAGGAAGAATCTATCTAAATTCAAACTCCAAGTTTAAATCCAAGATACTCAAGGAGTCACATGATTCACTGTCGTCCAGACATGTAAGATTCTTTAAAACTTACTACAATGCATGAAAATCATTCTTTTGGAAGGTAATGAGTCGCGATATTCAGAAATATGTAGCAGAATGTGACAAATGTCAAAGAAATAAAAGTGAAAATATTACGACACCTGGATTACTTCACCCCTTAAACATTCAGAATCAGAAATGGGAAGAAATATTGATGGACTTTATTGAGGGATTATTTGTAACTGAAGGCAAGGATAATATTTTCGTAGTAGTCGATAGACTTACCAAATATACTTACTTTATTGCAATGAAGAAGTCAGACTCAACTAAACAAATCCCTGAGATATTTTGCAAAAATATTTGTAAATTACACTGTTTTTCGAAAGTCATTGTGAGTGATAGAAATGCCAAATTTAAGGGTAATTTCTGGAAGGAATTGTTCAACCATATAGGAACCTACCTAAGTATGAGTTCTGCTTACCACCCTTAAACATATATTGACAAACGGAAGTTGTCAATAAATGTTTGGAAGCCTACCTATGTTGTTGCACTACAGAAAAACAAAATAAGTGGGTTCATTGGTTACATCTCACTAAATGGTGGTATAATTCTACTTATCATACGTTAGCAAAAATGACTCCATTCCAAGCTTTGTATGGGTACAAACCTCCAAAATAGAAGGATCTAGCTACCGTCCAGACAAATCCACCAGCTGCTAAAAACCAACTAGAAGAAACCAAAAAAATCATCCAAACCCTAAAAGAAAATTTAAATAATGCAAGAAACCGTATGAAGCAACAAGTGGACTGAAATAGAACCGGAAGAGAATTTGAAGTCGAAGAATGGGTATTTTTCAAGCTCTAGCCATACAAACAGTTGTCCTTGAAACAAAAAGGAAAAAATAAATTGGCACCAAAGTTCTATGGACCATATCAAATCAATAAAAAGATCAAGCAAGTTGCATATACTTTAAGCCTTCCGATAAAAGTCGAGTTCACAACGTTTTCCATGTATCCTGCCTTAAAAGGGCACTCGGCGACCATCGATCAGCACAAACAATGCTTCCGTCCTTAGATGATGAAGGGTCATTTTAGAACCAGAGGGTATCATATCCACCAGGGAAAAGAAGCTTTGATCTCATGTAATCAAGGAATACTTGATCAAGTGGAAGGACTTACCACTTAAGCATTTGGTCAACAACATTTGTCGTTATGTATGCCTTGAGGACAACATTTTTTGGGAGGAAGACAATGTTATATAAAAAAAATTAATTAGTGGTTATTAGGCAAAGGACATGATCTTAGGCAAAAGGTATGATCAAAGATCATGCCCATTCACCAAGAGGCACCCAAGAAATATAAAGCCAGGGGCCTCCCACCAATTGTATTCATATTCTATTTTTTAATAATAATAAATATAAATTTGCTAAGTATTTGAATGTGTTTGTGCCAGATGTAGACCTCAAAGAGAATCATCACCTAGTCAGCTTCCTGAAAAGAACTTATGTCAGCTCAATTTAGAAACACTACTCTTCATGATCACATGTTGACTCAATTCAAAAACAGTGCTCTTCATGATCACATGTCGGCTCAATTCAGAAAAACTACTCTTCATGATCACATGTCGGTCTATTTTCACATGGAAACTACTATATATATAAGGGAGAGGACTTCACATTACTAACATAGAAAATTTGGAAAAGAATTTCAGAGATAAGCTTTGGTTTCATTACAGGGAAGGAGCTCGGATAAGTAACCTCAATTTGATGCTATGTGTGCACAGTGCAGATAAATTTAGGGATAAGTTTCGGTGCTATTGCAGAAGGAGATGTTGTACCTCTGAGATAGTAGTTGGTCAAGCTACCAATGTTAGAGCATCTAAAATAATTGTTTTGGGGTTTTTTGGTTTTAATTTTGGAAGACCAATGAAAGAAGACAGATGTAGAATTAATGTAATTAATCCTTTGGGATATATTAATATCTCAGCAGAGGGTTGCTATAAGACTTTACACAGTGATATAGGTCAAAATAGTGGTGAGTAGAAGACAACAAAAAATATGATTATCACAGTTTCCATACTGTAAAACAGAACAATCATAAGTAGGAAAACCTTATGAACTACGTTCAAAAGATTCATGGCAGTGTACTTAAGCTTACACAAGATGCTGCGGATTTATGATTAGAGGGGATTAGCTACATAGACAATTGCATTAATCTAATCTCTTAATAGATGATCACTTCAGGAGCTTATAGGAATCAATTGAAACTCTAATTGTTCCTACCTAGATATCTCTGCAAGTCATAAGCATATGAAAAAATAACACAATGATTGATAACTGGAAAAACTTATAGAATAACACAAAACTGTGTAAAACCAGATTCATAATCCTTTGTTTTGTATTAAGGCCCCAGAAAGACTGAGTACATTAAGTGTCTACAAAAGTTTCCTTCAAATGTGACTTCCAGGTTCAAAGTAGTATAAATAGTCACAACTTTATAAGCAATGCTCTATGAATCTTCAACTCCGAACCATTTACAACTCAGAAAAGGAGTTATTTATACAACAATAAAACTACAAATATCTTAAAACTGTTTAAGATTTATTCAAGAAAAGGAAAAGATCTTCATGGCAAGAAGATAGGGGCAGCTATTGAACTGCTTCTTGTTGTCCCATTTTATTCAGGTTGTGCTGGCTTTTATTGTTTGATATTTTTCCCTTTTAGTTGATTCGCTGTTTGTATCCTTCAAGCTGGCATATTGCTTCATTTAATTCTTTCATTTGACTTCTTTAAACTCCATTAATCTCTTTTGACTTGGCTGAGTGACCTTTTGACTGTGCATTTCAGGTTTTACTGTTGTTTTCAACAGTAAATCTTCATATTGTCTTCAAATTGTTACGTAGGCTTTTGTTTATTTGTAAGCCTGAAATAGCAGTGTTCCCTGCAAAACACAAAACTTATTAAGAAAAACATGGTGGCTGAGGGTCTTTAATGGCTCTGCCAAGCTTGAAAGACTATCGGAGGAGTCTGGGGTGTATCGGAGGCTAAATGATGGCTACAATGGCCGCATAGGCTTATTGGGTTGCGCTGTGTAAAACAGGCGTAACAGAGGAAAGATAATCTTGCTTTTTTTAACTACCGGTCGAAAGAAACAGTGGTAGCGCGAAAAGGCAGCACAGAGCTATTTTACAAATAAATCCTTTGTAAAACTCAATAAGGCGGACTTTAAATTATATGAACACTGGCGGATAATGACATCAGGTCCGAGGTTAATCGCATATCGCTATCAAAGTGGGCGGGGGTTAGGCCCATCACAAAGACATATTACAATGGGCGGACACGACATGAAATAATATATGACATACAACTATGTCGGGTCCGGCTTTGATATCACAGTTGGGGATTGGAATGTGCAAAGGGTTAGTGCTTCGACAGGGACAATGCGATGGAGGTGGACGCGATATGAGAATAGACTGAAATATATGCAGTGTCGGGTTCATGCTTTCCATCGCATATTGCAATCAGGGTTTGCAATGCGGGGAGTAATGTATGTATGGGGACTTTGCAATGGATGCGATATGGGTAATGTATTATGATATATATGTGATCGGGTCTGGGCCCATCACAATCGCAATGCGGGGGGTGCATTCATATGAAAGACTTGCGATGCAACATTATGCGATGCGATATTTGTTTATTACATAGTTTTATTAATAAAACTATTGTATATGCATTGTTTAAAAGGCCCGTGGTCCCACCAATGTGCGATACGATATTATTATGAAATACATAGTTTCTAATGGAACTTAAGGGTTTCGGGCTATTTTAATAAAGGAACTATATAATATGGGAAAATGGAAATATTATGGATTTAATACTATGTTAATGTTTAATATGAAAAATATGAATGGAAAGGAAGAATGGGCTAAACATAATGGAATTATTTGCTTTTGACATATATTCGTCAATACTTAGGGAAAATATGTTTTTATGTAAAAAGGGATTTTTCATGGTATTTTTATTTTTCCTAGGTAAAAAGGGTTTTTACCATAGGAAAAGAGATTTTTATGGAAAATGAATGAATATGGATATATGAAGGGAAAATTAGTAAATATATGAATAAATGGAGATGAATGAGAAGTTAATTAATCGATCTGTAGACCTTTATTTGCCTTATATAATTGTCTCATGAGCATAGAAACATTTTAAATATTCTATTTAATCAGAACCAAAATATGCTACAACATTGGCTCCATCTGGGAACTGCTTTCTCCTATAGAATGCAGAGAACTAGTAGACTAGTTGCCTTTAGTATTGGGCATGGAGTCATACCATAAAACCACCAACCACTGGTTTGTCATCTTATGTAAAAATATAATTAATCCCCATGGATCAATGCTGTCATTTCAATACTTTTTTACTGCATACTGTAACCTACAACTGTAAAATGCAACCATATGCCTGCACTAATTTGGATACTCTTTCACACTGAAATCTGAAACTTGAAAACTGCTGAAGTGAAACAACTGACAATGTAAGCGGAAATAAGCGCAAGAGTGCCTAATTCACGGGCTGTGGAGTTAATCAGTTAATCCCTTGGAAGTTATTGCACTCAACCAAACCAAATTTGATACTGCAATCTTGAAATATAACTGAAATAATTGTAGATCCACTGCACCCTGAAACTGAAAGTAGCTAATCACTCCCACACCTCTATCTAACTGAACTGAAAAACTTTACACTGTTAGGTGTAATATGTTTTCCAATGTAACCAAGTGCGGAGTGGATTTATTGACAAGCCAAGTCGCCAGCCGCTAAAAATCTGAAGAATATATGCAATATGAATATGAAATCCCATGGAAAATTTATACTCACGTGTACTTTAAAAGTTGCATCCTCTGTAGACATTTTAGATTTCTGACCATGGCTGGGAGGAAAAGACATATACCACTGATTTCAAGTATCCATGAACCTTGCATAGCAGTGGAGGCAGCTGAAATTTCAAAACAAGAGTGGGATCGGTAATCCAGTGGAATCGCCATTCAACAAAGTGGAGTCGCCAGGGGAAAATAATGCAACCAATACAAATGCTTATTCCTTGTTCATCAACATGAAATAGATCTAAACTTTATCGTTCCCTGTAGAAAGATCTTTGTTACTTCGCTCCCCGACAACGACGCCAGTCTAATGTTGTACCTTTGAGATATTAGTTGGTTAGGCTACCAATGCTAGAGCTTCTAAAATAATTGTTTTGGGGGTTTTTGGTTTTAATTTTGGAAAACCAATGAAAGAACACAGATGTAGAATTAATGTAATTAATCCTTTGGAATATATTAATATCTCAGCAGAGGGATGCTACAAGAATTTACACATTGATATAGGTCAAAATAGTGGTGAGTAGAAGACAACTAAAAATATGATTATCATAGTATCCATACTATAAAATAGAGCAATCATAAGTAGGAAAACCTTCTGAACTACGTTCAAAAGATTCAAGGGAGTATACCTAAGCTTACACAAAACGCTGAGGATTTATGATTAAAGGGGATTAGCTACACAAACAGTTGCATTAATCCAATATCTTAATAGATGACTACTTCAGGAGCTTATAGGAATCAATTGAAACTCTAATTGTTCATACCTAGATATCTCTGCAAGTCATAAGCATATGAAGAAATAACATAATGATTGATAATTGGAAAAACTTACAGGGTAACACAAAACTGTGTAAAACCAGATTCAGAATCTTTTGTTTTGTATTAAGGCCCCAGAAACACTGAGTACATCAAGTGTCTACAAAATCTTCCTTCAAAGGTGATTTCTAGGTTCAAAGTAGTATAAACAATCAAAACTTTACAAGCAATGCTCTATGAATCTTCAACTCTGAACCATTTATAACTCAAAAAAGGAGTTATTTATACAACAATAAAACTACAAATATTTTAAAACTGTTTAAGATTTATTCAAGGAAAGGAAAAGATCTTCATGGCAAGAAGATAGGGGCAACTATTGAACTGCTTCTTGCTGTTCCCTTTTATTCAGGTTGTGTTGGATTTTATTGTTTGATATTTTTCCCTTTTAGCTGATTTGCTGTTTGCATCCTTCACGCTGGCATATTGCTTCATTTAATTCTTTCATCTGAATTCTTTAAATTCTGTTAATCACTTTTGACTTGGCTGAGTGACCTTTTGACTGCGCATTTTAGGTTTTACTTTTGTTTTCAACAGTAAATCTTCATATTGTCTTCAAACTGTTACACAGGCTTTTGTTTATTTGTAAGCATGAAATAGTAGTCTTCCCTGCAAAACACAAAACTTATTAAGAAAAACATGGTCGCTGAGGGTCTTTAATGGCTCTGCCAAGCTTGAAAGACTATTGGAGGAGTGTGGGGCGTATCGGAGGCTAAATGACGGCTACAATGGCCGTAGAGGCTTATTGGGCTATGCTGTGTAAAACAGGGGTAACAGAGAAATGACAATGTTGCTTTTTTAACTATCGGGCGAAAGAAACAGTGGTAGAGTGAAAAGGCATCACAGAGCTATTTTACAAAGAAATCCTTTGTAAAACTCAATAAGGCGGACTTGAAATTATATTAACACTGGCGGATAATGACATCGGGTCCGAGGTTAATCGCATATCGCTATCGAAGTGGGCGGGGGTTAGGCCCATCACAAAGACATATTACAATGGCGGACGCGACATGAAATAATATATGACATATAACTATGTCGGGTCCGGCTTTGATATCGCAGTCGGGGATCAAAATGTGCAAAGGGTTAGTGCTTCGGCAGGGACAGTGCGATGGAGGCGGACGCGATATGGGAATAGACTGAAATATATGCAGCGTCGGGTTCATGCTTCCCATCGCATATCGCAATCGGGGTTTGCAATGCAGGGAGTAATGTATGTATGGGGACTTTGTGATGGATGTGATATGGGTAATGTATTATGATATATATGTGATCGATCTCGGGCTCATTGCAATCACAATGCGAGGGGTGCATTCATATGAAAGACTTGCGATGCAATATTTGTTTACTACATAGTTTTATTAATAAAACTACTGTATATGCATTGTTTAAAAGGCCCGTGGTCCAGCCGATATGCGATGCGATATTATTATGAAATACATAGTTTCTAATGAAACTTAAAGGTTTCGGGCTATTTTAATAAAGGAACTATATAATACGGGAAAAGGGAAATATTATGGATTTAATACTATATGTTAATGTTTAATATGAAAAATATGAATGGAAAGGAAGAATGGGCTAAACATAATGGAATTAATTGCTTTTGACATATATTCATCAATACTTAGGGAAAATATGTTTTTAATGTAAAAAGAGAATTTTCATGGTATTTTTACTTTTCCTAGGTAAAAAAGGTTTTTACCATAGGAAAAGGGATTTTTATGGAAAATGAATGAATGTGGATATATGAAGGGGAAATTAGTAAATATATGAATAAATGGATATGAATGGGAAGTTAATTAATCGATCTGTAGACCTTCATTTGCCTTATATAATTGCCTCATGAGCATAGAAACATTTCAAATATTCTATTTAATCAGAACCAAAAATGCTACAGCATGAGATTCAATGTCATTACAGAAAGGAACTCACAATATAGTGACCTCAGTTCGGTGCTCTCACATGACCACAATGATCTCATCTTGGTGCTATTATAGTGACCTTATCTCAATGCTATTACAGTGTCATCATGACTTCAGTTCAATGCTATTACAGTGGTGCTTTCATAGTGATTCTGTGCTATTATAGTGGTGTTATCACAATAGATGAAGGAGCTTAGATTGGTTGCAGAAATGATCTCTTCAAAGACAAAAGTGTGAAGAACACCGACTGCCACAGGAGAAAAGAATAACTAAGGTTTGACATGACAAGGTTGACTTAATCGATGAATGTAGTCTTGAGTCTATGTTCTAAGAGTCTTGGTCGTCTCATTTTGAATCTATTGAAGGAAGAACTTTGACTAGGTTTTCCCCTAGAGTGGGGTTTTGCCTTAGCAGCGTGCTTACATCTTATGTTCTCTTCTATTTGTTGCATGACATTAGTCTTGATGATAAGAAAAGATAATTTTAAAGAACAAATAATTATAAAGAACAAATAATAATAATGAAAACATCACAAGATATGGTCATAATAAGAGAAATCGTTTAACTACCACCTCTTTGGATTTCTCAACATGGTATCAGGGCTATGGTCATGGTCAAAGGAAGTTTGAAGAAGGACACCTATGGGCTAATGGAACTAAGATTACAATGAGTTAGTTCAATCTCTATCTAACATATTAAAGACACCTTGAAGAGGAAGGAAGAGGTTCAAATGTCTCAATAATGGGTTCTGATATTCCACAACGAAAACAATTCAAAGCATCTTTAGAATGAGGATTGAACAAGTTCGATTTTAGAGAGAAATTTTCGGCACTATCACAGTAAGATAGTTCAAATATTTTCAGAGAATGGGTTCCAAGCATTTTTGTGAAAGTATAGGACGAGCATTTCAGTGAAGAGATGGTCTAGATGCTACCACAGTGACAGGGTTTCAGTGACAAGATTTCATCTTAGTGAAATAGTTTCGGTGCTACCACAGAAAGAAGATCTCAATGATACATCATAGTGAAGGATTCAATGCTTCCACACTGAATATGTTTTGGTGAAAATGTTTCCGTGTTACTACAATAACACAATCTTGGTGCAATCACTGTCTCTGTGTAACTACTAAGAAAAGGAGTTCGATGCCACCACAATGGTTCAGTGTCACTACAATGTGAGGGGTTCACTACAATGAGAAGGGATGGAACTTGGTGCTGCTACCTATGGGGATCTATCAAGTACAAGCATAGGGAACCAACTTAAGAATATAAGTACTCTGTATTCAACAAGATGCACTTGAAACAAGTCTAATAAAAAACAATGTAAACTTTGAAATAAGAACTATAAACTCAAAACGGGAATTCTAGCCAAAAAACCCCAAAAAACCCAAACAAACATGAAAAACAACGCTAAAAATGAAAAGTATGTATACTGGAACGATGGTTTTTTTTTTAGGGTCAGTTTTCAACATTTAAAAAAAATGACAGTAAAACCAATTTTTTTTGTGCAAAAAATAATTGTTTATGAGGAAAAAAACACACTAATATTTTTGGTAGAATAACAATTTTTTTCCCTAGGTATAATTTTAACATTTTTTAGTAATGACGATAAAGATAAAATAATGGGATCTAAAACACATTAAAATTCTATCAGTTTTCATCTATGTTGTTAAACATATAATAACATGACAGTAAAGATCACTAAAATTCTAATTGTTTTCAACCATAACATTAAAGATACAAAAAATTTAGAAAAGCAACCATAAAATTAAAAAACCATGACAGTATGAACACATTAGATGACTAAATTAATCAAAATGTTACTACTTGTAGATTGAATGAAACATACATTATATCTCTAAGTTATTGTTGCATTGTAGATATTCTAAACAATAAAAATTATCATAACTAAAACATATAATCCAACAAACATAAAAATGACTCATAATTTAACACCATATGGAAATCAAATTTTTTATTTCAAGATACAATGCAAACATCAGTTATATAAACTGTCTTAGACAACTATTCAAAATCACTCATATTTTCTTGCACACCATCAGAATTCACATCTTCAGATGAATGACTGGATGCAGATGAAGATGTTCCATATTCTTCTCTTTCATCAACTAGTACCCCATCTGAGTTCACATGCATGCCCACCATTTCAGGTTTGAAAATTCTTTTGGATCTACGACTGGTTTCAACAGACTCCCATCTCAACACCGTTCCTTCTAGTAACAACCTCTTCAGAATCTCTATTGTCTTCAAGCGAAGAGTTCCCCTCTTTGTTAAATTGAAGTCTTAAACAAGTACGCCACCATCCTCCAATTTTAAGAGGTCTGTGCGGCGACGATTTATATTTGTACCCTTTCTTTTTCTCTTTCTGCCATACATACCATTGAATGAGTGTGTATTTGTGGCATACCAATGTACTTCAACACCTGCAACATATTCATTTTCTGTAATGATCTTTATAACCTTAGCAACCCAAAATGGATAGCCATTGGGATATCCATCTGCTAGCATTGTGATCATACAACCCTCCTTAATATCCTGTACTGAACCCCTGTAAAGGTCTTCCATGGCTTCACGTTGTGCACAAGACCTTCTGGAACCAATATACATTTCCCTTTCCTCTGCTTGTGAAGAATTAATAATACCTTGAGATTATTGTTGTTCAACAAATGTTTCTTTCCTCATGTTCATTTGACACATTTTGTGGCCAAATAAATGGATTTTTTAAAGGTATATCTTTATTTGTTGTTTTTGAAATGATATCACTTTGATTATTGAAAAAAGACTCCCACCAAACTGAATCAACAATATCAAAGTACTCATGTATATCCAATACATTTTTTAAATTTCTTATAGGTAATCAAAATAATTTATATCTCTATTATGTCTGCGCGCATTATGAACTTCAGAAACTGATTGTAATAACAATATATTTAATGCAAATATTGGATGATCTGGAATGAACTTCAAAAATTCCAAACATGATGACGGTGCCCATTCTGTAGTGGTTGAATACTTCTTGCACCATATTAGTGTTTTCCCATCAATTTTTTTGATACGAAATTGATGTTTGAAGCTAATGTCATTAAGTTGTTCAATGCATTTCTCCTCACCATGCGATCCCAGAATAAACTTTCGCATGTCAACAATTTCTTCCAACACATCAAAAGTAGGCTTTGGCATGTATGATTTCTTAATACATTCAATTAACGATGGCAAGCTCCCAACTTCCTTCCTCAATGTGACTGAAAAATGACTGAACATCTGATCAATATGGTCATGAGGGTGTCCAACAAGAAGGAAACAAACCTTTACCTTCTGAAAAATTCTCAATTCAACAAGCATGTTTAGGTATCCAGAAACAATCTGATATTTGTTTTCCCGACAAGTGTTGTCCAATTGTAAATACAAAACTTCAGGAAGATTACCAGACCAATGAGAAATCACATCATGAATTATGGTTATTGTCAGATTTGCATCATTATGAATATTTAGAGTTGTGAAGTATACCCTTGACAACATTTTCCCATTGAAGGCCATACAACCGACCAAGTGATACCAAATAAAATTTTCCTCCTGTAAATTTTTGGGTGTGCGAACAAAATGTGGTAGAAGAGTTTTCTTCTGGTCCATACCATCAATTATCAAACTCAAATATTTATTTGGATTATAATAACACTTCTTTGGATGCTTGTACAACTTTTTCCTTTCACTTGTTTGTTTTTCGTGATGCTCTTGAAGTGATTTGACAATGGAATCTATACAACATAAAAGAAAGTCATTAAGAAATACGTTTTCATAGTTGATGACTATACAATTTTAAAAGTTAAAGTTATGAATTATTCCCTCTTTCTGACCCTTCACATTTATTCATTTTTGATTCAAGAGAAACACATGTACTACAAATCCCCATCCTTGTCTTCTTAGGAATACAAAATTGTTGAATTCTTTCTTCCATATCTTCACAAAATATTGATATGTAATAAATTGACCATGTCCCTCAACACCTTCTGCATATTCTTTGTATAAGTTGTAGATTTATCGTCTTGAGAAATTATTTGGAATATGTATTATCTCTCTATTTGACATACACTCTCCATGATTTGAAAATAAAGATTTCATCCATGACATTGCAGTATTTGATAATGGCCCGAATTGTCGTTTATGACATACTTCTGAATAAAATGTGGGATCCTTTTCCATTTTTTTTTTTTAATGGATTCTTGACAGAAGAAAATTACCCATTGAATGAAACATTTTGAAACAATTTCTACAAATAAATAAAGACCCAACATGATAATCATAACCTGACAATGTAGATTGCTTGCAACCCACTAAATATGAAATTTGCATGCTTTTATTCATTGAAAAATATCTCTTCATTTTCTCTAATGCAAACTTGAAATCCATATGTTTCAAGCAATCTTTTTGACAACATTCACTTGAAATGAGAACACTGATAGAACTTCTTCTCGTCAGATATTCTGCTCTACTGCTTGTATAACTAGAAAATCTTCGATTGATATGAAAAGATTTGCTCTTACTCCTCGATAAAATTTTTCGTGACAACATCTCCATCATTGGATAATCATTTGTATAAGCATTTTTATCATCATTATGACGAATGTTATCCTCACTATGATCATATTTGCTTTTGAAATACTGACTTGGAGGATATTCTTCATCTTACCCTTCTTCAATGCTACTCTCATAGTCCTTAGTATTAGGACTAAAGGGAAAATTTGACTAGATGTTTCTTGGATATTTTTCATCATGTGCATTGTTAGTGCTGCTCTCATGGTCCATAGGATTAGGACTATGTCGAAAATGTGACTCTTTACTTACTGAAAATTCTTCATTCTGCCCTTCGTCACTGCTGCTCTCATAGTCATTAGGATTAGGACTAAGTGCTTCATCCTATCCTTCATCACTACGACTCTCATAGTCCTTAGGATTAGGACTAGGTGGAAAATGTGACTCTCGATTTATTGGAAATTATTCATCCTGGCCTTCATCACTTCTACTCTCATAGTCCATGGGAATAGGACTAAGTGGAAACCGTGACTCTATTTATTTGAAAATTTTCATCATGCTCTTCATCACTGCTGTTCCATAGTCCATAGGATTAGGACTAAGTGGACACCGTCACGATCTATTCATTTCAAATGATTCATCATATGCTTCATCACTGTTGCTCTCATAGTCCATAGGATTAGGATTAAGTGGACATCATGACACTCTATTAATTTCAAATGGTTCGTCATGTTCTTCATCACTGCTCTTCTCATAGTTCAGAGGATAAGGACTAAGTGGACATCGTGACACTCTATTCATTTGAAAATTTTCATCATGTTCTTCATCACTGCGACTCTCATAGTCCATAGGATTTGGACTAGGTGGACACTGCGACACTCTATTCATTTAAAATTCTTAATCAAGCTCTTCATCACTACTGCTCTCATAGTCCATGGGATTAGGATTAAGTGGAAACCGCAACTCTTTATTTATTTGAAAATCTTCATTATGCTCTTCATCACTGCTGCTCTCATAGTCCATAGGATTAGGACTAAGTGGAAACCATGACTCTTTATTTATTTGAAACACTTCATCCTGTCTTTCATCAGTGCTACTCTCATAGTCCTTAGAATTAGGACTAAGTGGAAGATTTGACTCTCTATTCATAGTGGAAGAATTTCCGTTATATTCATCAATATGAATAGAGTTGTTATGTGACGAAGATGTTGATGCTTCACAAAGCGAAACTTCACTATCAGAAGAATGCGTGCCTTTCAAACAGAAGAGGTTGAATGATATAAAAGCACTCTCTCCTAATGATAATATATAGCTTAAAGAATGAAATTTTCCCTCCAAAAATTTTTGCCGAAATTCTTTCCTCAAAAACTTTTGTTTCATGTATTTTTCTCCATAATTTTCTTCTACAATTTATTGAAAAATTTTAACTAAAATTTTCTTATGAAATAAATATTTTAAACTAAATCTTTAAATCAAAATTGTAAACTAAATCTTTAAATTAAGATTGTAAACTAAATATTTTACCTAAATTATTGTTTTACTTAAACTATATAATATTTACTAGACAATTGAATGTTTTTTTATTTTTTTGTTTTGTTTTGTTTTTTTTTTAAATAATTAATCCCACATTCACTGTGCTGTAAAACAAGTCCGTAATGTTCGCTTTATCATAATGTACTATATCACCATAACAAGAATGATATGTTTGTTTGTTTGTTTTTTTTTTAAATAATTTTAAATTCTATTACTGAAACATAGTGATACACTGAGGCTTTGGCCTTTGCATGTCCGTGCCATGGTTTAAGGCATATAACAACAAAACAGGGTTGTGACTGCCTAAAACGGGAAACCAGTCCAGTTCAAAAATGAAATTGCAAAAATGAACTTGCTGCCCGCGTAGGGGAAACCAACAATCATCCACAGTAGCTAGCATGATTTTCAAAAATGCACAAAAAAAAAAATTCTATTGATGTAATTGCAAAAATCCGAGACTCGATGACGTGTGGCAAGTAGATTGGCGTGTTGTGCTAGCAAGTCAGGTGTCATGCGGTGGCGATGGGTGTTCCTCGATGATGAAACACCTGTACGGATAAATGTCGTCCCCTTCCTGCTGCATCGCACCTGTGTCATTTTTCGCCCGAGGGTTATGGTTCTTCTCCTCTACATTGTTCTTGTCCTGAGGATTGTCCTTCTTCTCCCTTGCACCAGCTGGCTCCTTGTCCCTGGCTGGTTCTTTATCTGCTGGTCTTCCATCGTCCCTGCCTGGTTCTTTATCCGCTGGTCTTCCATCGTCCCTGCCTGGTTCTTTATCCGCTGGTCTTCCATCGTCCCTGTCTAGTTCCTCGTAGATTGGGCTTCCATCATCATTGGCTGGCTCCTCGTGGAAGGTAATTGAGATGGTGGCTATTATGACTGGTTGGTTCAGGGAGCAGCGATAAGTGAACTGGGCTAAGCGAAGGGGTTGCTGTGGGTTGGAGGGGATGTTAGTGGTTGGAGATGCAGATTGCGTCGGTTAGAATTAGAGAGCTCGTGAGAGGCCACTGCCATTGCAAGTGTTTGGATCGCTGCCAGAGACCAAATGAGCAGTCCGGAAGGAGTCTGAGGTAGGAGAAGGTGGAGAGCGACACACTCTGCCTCTGCTGCTCCCTCTTCTGCTTCGCATTCTATGGCGGAGCCTTGGAATTTTGACGCGGGGGCAGAGAGAATGTCTGCTAGGAGGTGGCTCAAAGAATTGTGAAGGCGCAACAGGTTCAGAGATCGGCTCAGAGGAAGGAATAGCAACAAAAAAAGAATGGAGAATGAGGTTGCAGGTAAAGCTCTGCGAATAATGATTGCCCAGGCCAAAATCAATGCAACATAGAATGTTGTAGCGCTTGCCCGTAGCAGTGCGAGAGCATGGTTCCGCTGCAGCCAAAGGACAATGGCATTACAGAGGCGAAGGATAAGAGACAAAGGAGGTGGAGTTGAAATTACCAGAGGGCGCCATTAAGCAAAGCTGAGGCAGGTAGACGCAACCAGGTTGATTAGAGTGCCAGTGTAAATGCCATTTACTGCTGCTGTTAATTCGTTTTATGGTTTTGTGTGCGGGATTACGGAGGGCCATGTGGCCAGGCCACTTGCCATCCCGTTCCCTTTCCAGCTTATCAGTACCGACGTACACCCACATCCGGGAAACAAGAATGATATGTTAAAGTCTTTATAAAAACATAGTCCACAAGATTAGGACTAAGTGGAAACCGTGACACTCTATTCATTTGAAATTTTTCATCATGTTTTTCATCACTGCTGCTCTCATAGTCCATAGGATTAGGACTAAGTGGAAATCATGACACTCTATTCATTTGAAATTATTCATCATGTCCTTCATCACTACTTCTCTCATAGTCCATAGGATTAGGACTAAGTGGACATTGTGACACTCTATTCATTTGAAATTCTTCATCAAGCTCTTCATCGCTGCTGCTCTCATAGTCCATAGGATTAGGATTAAGTGGACATCGCGACACTCTATTCATTTGAATTTCTTCATCATTCTCTTCATCACTGCTTATCTCATAATCCATAGGATTAGGACTAAGTGGAAACAACGACTCTTTATTTATTTGAAATTCTTCATCATGCTCTTCATCACTGCTGCTCTCATAGTCCATAGGATTATGACTAAGTGGAAACCGTGACTCTTTATTTATTTGAAATTCTTCATCATGCTCTTAATCACTGTTTCTCTCATATTCCATAGGATTAGGACTAAGTGGACACCGTGACACTCTATTCATTTGAAATTCTTCATCATATTCTTCATCACTGCAGCACTCATAGTCCATAGGATTAGGACTAAGTGGACA